>CM057129.1:19770252-21187301 GCA_029964075.1 Patiria pectinifera | reverse complement strand
ACCCACAGATGGTCTTAGAAGAAATTCGTGATCGTGACATCACTAGGTGTAAGGTTACTTCACATTAAAGATGCATTTTCCCATAGGTTTTGTACACGTGTTTCTTCAAATCATACTTTGGCACTATACATGTATGTCTGATTGCCTTTTCACTTGGCAGATGACATTCGAAGTGACTTTATGAAGTGTTCATCACGTGCACAGAGTATTTCAAATATCCGAAACAGCTTGTGTTTGTCCACAAACACATTTCTAGTTTTTTTTTCTTCTCCTTTTTCAGACTTTTTCTCCATAGGTTTAACACACGTTTCTTCCACCAATCCACTTTGCCACTTTTTAAAATCCGATTGATTTCAGACTTGGTACATACTTAGACCACCACCCACAGATGGTCCTAGAAGAAATTTGTGATCGTGACGTCATCAGGTGTCAGGTTACGTCACATTAAAGATGTATTTTTGCCCATATGTTTTGTACACGTTTTAAAACACTCCAGTTTGACATCTTCGTAAATCTGATCAACTTTAAACTTAATTCATACTTAGACCACCACCGACAGATGGTCCTAGACGAAATTCGTGATTGTGACGTCATCAAGAGTCAGGTTACGTCACATTAAAGATGCATTTTGCCCCATAGGGTTTGTACACGTTTTAAAACGCTCCATTTTGGCACTTTTGTAAATCCGATCGACGTCAGAATTAGTACACACTTAGACTACCACCCACAGATGGTCCTTGAAGAAATTTGTGACCGTGACGTCATCAGGTGTTGGGTTACGTCACATTAAAGGTGCCTTTTTCCCCATAGGGTTTGTACACGTTCTAAAACACTCCACTTTGGCACTTTTGTAAATCCGATCGACCTCAGACTTGATACATACTTAGACCACCACCCACAGATGGTCCTAGAAGAAATGTGTGATTGTGACGTCATCAGGTGTTGGGTTACGTCACATTAAAGATGCATTTTTCCCCATAGGGTTTGTACACGTTTTAAAGCATTCTACTTTGGCACATTTGTAAATCCGATCGATGTTAGACTTGGTACACACTTAGACTACCACCCACATATGGTCCTAGAAGAAATTTGTGATCGTGACATCATCAGGTGTAAGGTTACTTCACATTAAAGATGTATTTTTCCCCGTGAGTTTTGTACACGTTTTTCTTCAAATCATACTTTGGCACTATATATGTCTGATTGACTTTTCACTTGGCAGATGACATTCGAAGTGACTTCATCAAGTGTTCATCATGTGCACAGAGTATTTCAAATATCCGAAACAGCTTGTGTTTGTCCACAAACACATTTCTAGTTCTTCACCCTTTTTGTCTAGCAAGAACAAAATGAAAGTGAAACTGGATCCAAACAAAAGAAAGAAAGGGAGGGGGCTCAAATAATTTTGAGATTTGTTTTCAGATGGAGCCTTTCTCAGTGTATTGCAACATTTAGGCTATAATGCTGTGAGGGTATTTTTTACATCTTGGCAATTCTGTTTCAGTGGGGGATAAGACACTTCTTCTTGCTCCTCCTGCCACTTCCATTTTTGAATTAAATTTGCACCACCAGGTTTGTTTCTGACTAGGGCTGATGTGCAATCAGAAACGGGTACCTGAGTACCCGACCGTTAATGTCAGGAACCGTTTCTAGATTATGGGATCGGGTACCCGTAACCAACTTAACAAATTACTAAGTCACTTCTCAGGCAATGAAAAAGAAAGGTTTTGAAGTCATTTTTGGTGGATTTTCAAAATAACAAAACATATTTCACAATTAAGTCGCTCGCGTAAGCTGCAGTTTAGACCGTAAAGCTATAAAGCTCACTGTACACACTTGTATCTTGCTGTATTGATGCACGGATGCGGTATACTATTATCAGGTGGACCTTTGTAAACAATCTCAAAAGCAACTTCCGAGATATGAATTTTGGCATGTTTGGCGTTTGGTACCCGTGGTTTTTTTTCTTCAATTGGGTATCCGGTTCCTGTACTACCCGTAAATGCACGCCCTATTTCTGACATGTTTTGAACCGTAAACAAGAAGCCAAGATAGCAAAAGTTAGACACCTGCAAAAACACAACCACCTTATCGCTTTTTCCCCGCTTAACCTAGTTTCCTGCCTTCCTTATATGTGCCCCATATAGCCATTACAAGTTCCTTCCTGTTCCAAGCCTTCAAGATGTCCGTCTATTTAAGTATGGGCTGTAGACGCCGATTTCAATTTTTGGCTCATTTGTCACACATGATAGCTGCACAAATATTTCAAAATTTCTAGCATGCTGACAGGTGACACTGAGGAAGTCTGTGGTCTTTGATCTTGTTTGTCAGACGAGAGCAAAGTCCTCAACTTGATGCCATGGGATCAGTTCACGCTTAGAGTGAATGACAACATGATTTTTAAATTTGTGATATCACAGCAAGCATTCACACTGTTCATTTGCAAAAGTTCAGATCCAGCAAATTTCCCAGGAATATTTAATGATGTCAACTACGCTTCACATTAGCATACACACGAAGTATGAACTGGCCTCCATTATTCATTATTCATTATTCATATATTGAGAGTCTGCTTTGGGTCAAGCCCTCTATTTCCCAGCCCTTATAGTTTCCCCTTTAACTTTTTACAAGTGGCGTGGAGTTGTTCACAGCATCCTTCATATTACACATGGAAACGATACTCATGGAAAATAGTCTATATCTACAAGAAAGCTGACATGGGCCAACAGTGAGACTTCTGTGGATTGCATGTGCAGTTCTGGTTAAAGCCTACAGGCCGGTTCATACTAGGCGCGAAAGCGAACGCCAATGCGAATTTGTGACGTCAGGGCAACTTTTCACGCAACAAATTCGCAAAAGTGGAACACATTTCAACTCCGGCTAATTTCGCAGCGAATGCTTCGTGACGCCAAATTCGTATCCCATTCGCAAACCATTTGCATGAAGTATGAACGCGGGCCTTTAAACTGCAAAACTTGAACACTGTATAGTTACATGTATCATTGACTCACATGCAGAACAATTTGCTAGTGAATGGAAACGGTTGGGAGAGCAAAGGAGAAACAGTAAGTGAAGCGAACCAATCTGCATAAACTGGACTTGATCGTGCCTTGCTGTGTTATGACTAGCCCGACCCAAGTTCTAGTTTCACATGTGCCATGTCGGGTTCATTTCCTTCACGTAAACGGTGGAGAATACAGCAGGGAGTCCTGGTATCCTGTCACAGCCGTAAAACTTTGCTGGTTCATAGGGGGCCAGCGTAAGCCAATCAAAGGAATACAGGAGACAGCTCATTTCGCAGATTTCCTGGTGATATTTGTGAGTCCTTGCAAACATGTGCAGAGGCTGGAATTCAGATAGGCTCATTAGTGGGTCAGACCATACAACATGGATGGAAGTACATCAGGTTTAATGTACTTAAATCATTGAAGCACTCATGTACGTGTCCATTTCATGAACTGTGGTCTGGCCTGTAGTGGAAATTACTGTTGGCATAGCCCATGATGTAAATGCACTGATAACTTCAGGAAGGGATAGTGTATTTCTTTTTACAATACCTCATACATATTCATGATCGAGAGCCGAATTCTCACCCGTCCTTTCACCACAACGTGCCAGCCGCTAGTTTTGCTGTTTACCAATTCAAACGCGCATGCGAGTATAAATGCACGGGATAAATACACATGCGTGTAGACCATCGCACAGGTTACCTGAGTGTTTTCCCGAGGTCAATGATGTCAAACTGGAGAATATTGTGGACATTCAATGAAAATGCCTCCTCTACTAAAAGAAGTTGGCCAAAATGTGATAGATTGTTAAAGAACTGAACTTTTCTGAGGTTCGGCAATATTCTTCTGGTGAACTGACAAGTTTCTCCGAAGACTTTATGCTGAGGTGCCTACTGCAATGGGAAAATTCGGGGACTGAATATGTATGAGGTTATTTTAGTAAAACAAATATAACATGATTTATTTCGGGTAGATAGTCGATATTACCTCCCCTCGATCTGTATTATAAGTTGACAAACTAGTTTGCCTTGGGAACCAGTTTGTCAACTTCCAATAGCTCGGGAGCTAATATCGATTATCCACCCTCAAACCATGTTATATTTGTATGCTAAACTTTTGGGGTGGGACCGGAGGACTGTTGGTGAACTACATAGTTAGTGAACTAGTTGTTTACTAGCTATCCAAAAGACATGGCCATCATGCCCCCATCATATTCCACTGAAAAACATTGTAAACAAGAAGGCTATCTATAAACACAACAGAAATAAGATTTTCCTCTTTAAACTTGACTTCTCTTCTATATAAAAGTACATCATCCTTCTTTTCACACTTCATAGGAAAGGGTCAATTAGCTGGCCTACAGTCCCAATTTCCAGCGGCTGTAGACATGTCCTCTTCTTCCTTGTTTATTCAATCAATAACGATGACGCATTTGTTGCTTGAGAAACTAAAATCCTCAAGTGGGAAAGAGGCACAAAAACATGACATATCCATTTGAAAAATGTGAAAATTTTGCACGGTTACGAAACTTTAAAGAATAAAAATAGGAATAACAGCTGTTTCTAAACTTCATTTTTTGCTTAAGTTGTGTTTAAGTTTCACAAACAGCCATCGAAATTGCTTTTGGCAGCCAAGAGAGAGCATGCAGGACTCTAAAAGGGAACCAAATAGCATATATCGCATTTTGGAAATAAAGTCTTCATATATTTATAGCAGCAAACATGGAGGCGAGCAAATAATGTGACTTAAAAAAAAAAAAGGGACAAAGCCCCTAGCTTGCAAATGGCCCTCAGAAAAGGGAGGTTTAACTTCAAAATACCTTTCTTGTGTTAGCTAACGTATGTTTGCAGCTCCACGACAAATGAGCCGTGGAAAAGTATGAATAGCTCAGCCCCGCCCAGGGCCCTGGCCAACATCAAAGCAGATGCGAAAATGCTCATTCCTGACAATCATGAAAACATGACCTGGTTTACTATTGTCACTGTGCATTTGGCTAGAGTGTTTGGTAAACACTGGGTGTCCCTACAAGGTCAGACGCACATACCACAGCCAATTAATTTACCATGGGTGGAGCACCAGGAATGACAGGTACAGGAATGCATGACCAGACACAAAGCAATGAGATTAGGAGGACAGAACTTGTGAAGATTCTCCATGCAATTACCTTGGATTTTTCGGAATCTTTATATGGCCTTCCCCTCATTCCCAGAAAACTAACTTGAATATTCTATTAACTTGATATGGCCAACATGATAAATCTTCTTCTTTTTTTGAAAATGAATATGCTGCAAACGGCTTTCTGACTGGATGGACCTGAAATACAAATCTAAAAAATTAAGGTGGCCTAGTTCTTCTTCAGAGGCAAAAAATTTGTATTTTTTTGCCTCTGATAAAGAACTTAAGTTTGCAACGTCAGGCCACATTAATTCTTTAGACTTTCCACCACTTGTACTGGAATTTCTGAATGTGAGGAGGGAGGCAAAGAACATCAGCCAGCTACATATCTTTTCAGCAGAGATCAAAAGTCAAAATTCTGACACAATTGTGATAAAATAAGTTGGCCCGGGGAGGGGAATGGGGAATCGATGCCCGAAATTAAATATCCCCTTTCCCCCTTCCCCCACCCATGCTCCTCTGTCTGGATTCCCATGCGAGCTATCAAAACTTTTCAGTGCTGCATATATGCATATGTAGCCTATGTACCGGTACGTTGTCTAAAAGTAAAATACAAGCAGCTCTGAAACAAGAATTCCTGACGGGACACAACAAACTGAAATCAGTAAACAAACAAAAGCATCAAGACGTTTAACCAATTTCTTTTTTTTCCAAACTGTCTGATCTTTCCTCACACCTTGCTAAAAACAGCAGGTGTACAATGCACTCTGCAGGGGAGTTTTAGGGGAAAAAAGTTACAATCTGACTGCGAAAACACCATCAACAATCAGGCACGTGCAACCTGTAACTGTCATAAATTCCATCCAGGTGTTGAAACAACAGCCATTAAACCATGTCTTTCTCACCTGCTGACATTAATGTTTGCAGCTGATATGTTTGCAGCGCATACATCTGTTTTGTGCTTGTATCTGTTATGGCCAGGGGTGTACACAACATTATAATTATGTGTCCACCCACCTGTGTCAATAACCATTAAAGGGAATGGTGGCAAGCAAATTGCAGTTACATTTGACCTTTCCAGACCATCTTGGTTTTTTATATTCCTCCCGGACGTGATACATTTGGGCGAACGAGATCCTGGAAACCGTTTGGGAGATTTACTGATCTACATGGCCCGGGTGCCAAGTTCAACCAACATTATCCTCAGAGATTTTATTTAAAGGTAGGCTCAAGTTCAGTGTTAAGAAAATGTTGCAAGTATTCATAGTGAAAACATGTATCCACTAGAAAACGTTGCACTCCCAAAATTGCACTCCGATTCCGAAATACTTTTAATCAGTGATAGAAAAGAAAGAAAAATGTACAATAATTTTTCAAATTCAAACAACCCCCCCCCCACACACACACACAAACCCCACCAAAAAAAGGAAGAAAACAAGCAAAGAATCACACTTAAGCCCTAACAGGTACAAACAGCCATTAATCAGGAAACAATTAATCAATCTATGCTACAGCTCTTACCGGCTCATACACAACTGGTGCTTTATGTCTACCATTGGAACTTTTTCCTTTTTCCTTTGAAAATCCCGCATTCATTATTTATAGCCGTATCTTTACTTGCACCAATTACGTGCTGATCTGTTGCATCACTTCTGTTGCCACACCCACAAGACTAGTGTAAGTACGAGGAAGGCTGACACAATAAACACTAAACCTTGTTCACAGTGTAAACCAACCAGCTTTAATTGAAACATTTCTATTGCTCGGGCATTTAAGGAAAGAATTTTGTGTATTTTAAAAATATTATATTGTCCTTTTTGAAGTATCAACAAAATATGTGCTATGGTATGGCCAATGATATGAATGCTGCACTAAAGGAGAACATATTGTGAGATTGACAGTCCTCTATCTACAAACATGCGCATGATTAGTGCAGCTTACGAGTGCAATAATTATTGTTTCAATAGAAAATAAGTACAAAGATAACAGACTTAGTCAGTCAGTCTTTGTTCAGTAAATCAAAATACTCTCTGCTAAATGACTATTAAAAATAAACTACACTTGTGATCATCCATTTACTCTCTGTAGTTAACTGAAATTAAGCATCATTATCATGAGGAAATTCGTATCTCTATGATAATAGTAAGCATTTGATTATGAGAGAGGGAGGCGACATAAAGCCTGGCGCACACGAGAGCTATCTACTTCGTCAAAAGTCATTCATGGCCAGGGGCGTAAATCCCGGGGGGGGGGGGGGTTATATCCCCCTCACTTTTTGACTGGGGGGGGGGAATGGGCGTAAGCAGATAGCTCCCGTGAGCGGTCAGTTTGGTTTTACCAAAGATTTTGGACCTTCGTGATGCTGCACCAAATATCTAACGTGTATGATAATTCTAGTCACTTGTGCCCAAAGTCTTACCGCGTGCGGTAAAAAGCTATCTGCTTTCGACTTGCGTGTTGAGCGTATGCGTGCTTCTGTCATATGAAGTAAAAAGGCAAAATGGCTGCGCCCAGTGAATTAGTGGCATCTGCAATCTTGGACGACTAAAACTGACCGCACACGGGAGCTATCTGCTTACGCCATCAACCACGAATGACTTTGGCGAAGCAGATAGTTCTCGTGTGCGCCAGGCTTAAAGAATGCTTTTCTGATATTTTGGATCGGAAGTACGATCTGTTGAATTTGAATTATAAATAAATAAATATCGTGACAATTAGGGAGGAGGTGGCGTGGACAATTGATGGTTCTGTCATTGAGACACTCTAAATTTAAAAAAAAATAATGATCCAGGTAAACGTATGTAAAATGTATAGCATTGGAAAATCATAGGAATACTGCACTGAGGCAAACACTTTAAATCTGTTTGATACTATTTTCCTTGATCTGTGTTCTGAGGATCTCATAATAATTAATAACCTCTGCAATGAATGCTTTTTAAAGGCTACATGCTAAAATACCTCATTGTCATCTTAACATCCAACCTGGTGGCATTTTCTCACACTAGTCTGCTTCTAAGACTTAATTAAACAAGTGAGATGGTCAACAATTAGGTTTTTGGTAACTTGTTTTGGGGTAATAGTGATGTCTTCCCCCCTTCCCCTCCATTTTGCATCCCCTAGCTGCTACAGACTAAGATACTGTGCCCCTCCCCTACTTCCACTCTCAGACTTATTCCACGACCATTGTGAGTACGATACAAATCACTCTATTAGCCGCAGATAGTGGTGTGTATTCAGAGTTGATCTTAAAAGATCAAGGCACAGGGAAGTCAAAATCGCCAATCAAATATTTAACTTTGGGGCCCGAGTCCTCATGATGTGTACCTGTTCCTTTGGAAAATCTGAGCTACCAATTCTGCTCCCGATAAGTGCAGCATTCTTGGTCAAACATTTGCCCTGCAGATTTTGTATGACTGACACTCCTGCTTTTAAGCCTTACCGCAAAGCCCACAACTGCCGAATTTAACAGGCAAACAGAGAAAATGATTATAAACAATCCTACTGAAAATGTGCCCGCCCCATGCTGCTACAAGGTCTGTTGTCAAATGTTTACAACATTTCCGTGAAATGAAAAGGTTTTACAACCAACTTTGATGGTATCCAGGCACTGGGCAATTAAAAAACTCTAGAAATCTGTTAAAAGAGGATTCAAAGGCAACTGCATTTGTGGTTTTAGTTGTGTTAAGGTTGTTTCTTGGCACACTACAAAGAGTTTCTGTGGAAAATGTAACTTGAAGTGAGTCAAAAGTCTTATCCTTTAGCTCCTCCGCCTGAAAAAAGATCATGTTTTTTTCTTACATCCATTTCTCTCCTGCATTTTCATCAGAACAAGGGCCCTTGCAAACTTTGACAAAGCTATTTTGATTGATTGCAAAGCTGTTTTCAGTAACAAAAAAAAAAAACTGTTATTTAAACTGTTCTGAATTCACAGCAGATCTCTTCTGGAACATATCTGAACTTTTTTTCCCGAATTCTTTTACTATTATTGAAATCAGGTCCAGTAGGCACAGAACTGGTTTATTTACTTTATCCCTGGGAAAGTTTCATATCCAATAAACAACTGGAAATAGTACCCATAAATTATGCAATCATCTCCGAATTTGATGATTCTGGCCAAGCAAGAATGAACTTGGCGAGGCTGAGCTATTCAGATAAATCTGGCAATGCCAAGTCATCACATTGAATTTCCCAGGGGACCCATGTAGTTGGCATGTAAACACAATCTTATTACTGGCTTATGAAAGCACAATTTTGCAGATAATGCTTGGAAACTCTGGACAATTTTGTGTTCTTTTTTTGTACTGCATGTGAATTGCTAGCCAAGTGCATTACCCCAACCAACTGCTGCAAATTCGTCATTTAATAACAGGGTACTGTGAAGCGAAACAAAAATCACATTCAAATAGAGGTTGACAGCATGCCTGAAATACAACTAGATCTGAGAACTAAAGTTTATGATTCACTTCATCAGTAGTGGATCCAGAGGGGGGCGCAGCCGGCACACCCCCTCAACCACCCCCCCCCCCAACCCCCACACTGTTCATGTATACTCTATAAAATTGGTAAAGAGTAACAGAATGTCTGGCTTATAAATCCGGATGATTTCTGTTGTGTGTTTCCTACCTCACTGTTATACTGCCAGGCAGCTCACTGCCCCCAGCAATGGCAGTATAAATGATCATATATGTATGTGATGAATTAATTTTAGGACCTTTATACCATAACCAGCAGAAAGAGATCATGGCAAGTCGGCAACTTAATGCGAAACCAACCAGGCCTGATGGCACAGATCAGGCATTTCATATTTGTCCTCTGCACTGGCCACCTGATGAAGGTTATGCACTGTTGTTGGGTTATAGTCCAGGCAAAATACTTCATTTTTTGAGTGAACCTCAAACAAATTGCAACAGAATTTTTTTCACCACAGTGCATTTCTATAAGGTCCCTTAAATGACATACTAAAAGTCCAAAAAAATCCAAGTGGTGGAAATATGCCTAATTTGCATAAATCTAAAGTGGCCGAAAATTTTAGGACTTTCACATTGATTTGGTCATATTTCTTATACTCGATAGCTTTTTCAGGTGCTTAAAATGACAATTGTAGTCCGTTTACATTGATTTCATATTTATTCTAGTCCTACGTAACTTTCAAGATCCCCATGTTTCCCAAATTTGCCATATGCCCTATAATAATTTGCATAAATGCAATATTTTAATTTGCATAAATTAAAGTTAAAATTGTGGCTGTCATGTGTGGACATATCACAATTGAATTTTCCTGATCAGTTATTTATACATAAATATCACACCACAGTGCATTTCTATAAGGCCCCTAAAAAAGGTCCCAAAATCCAAGTGGTGGAAATATGCCTAATTTGCATAAATTTAAAATGGCCACTTAAACCATGATTTTCATATTGATTTTGCCATAACTCTCGTCCTACATTGCTTTTTGGGGTACTTTAAACAACAATTTGTCCTTTTACATTGATTTCATCATTATGCTAGTCCTGGGTACCTTTCTAGGTCCCTATGTTTCCCAAATTTGCCAAATGCCGTATAATAATCTTCCCATACAAACGGACAAACCGCCAGCACCACCATCACTACTTGAGGTCATCAGATGTGGGTGTAAGAAGCGTTTTCGAGGGTGGGCATGGGGGCATTTACCCACCACTTTTTTAATGATAAAAAGTAGTAATTAAATAGTAAAGTCTGTCAGGAGCAAATGTGGCCCATTGGGCCATGGGCAGCGCCGGCATTTATCTCCGGTTTCAGAGAATATTTCTATTCCCCCTGGATGGGATGCTAGTCCATCGCAGGTTACTCCACAGCTAATGCCGGCACCCATTTATACTCCTGGTTGGAGAGAGGCAAGTGTGGATGAAGTCTGCCCTAAGACACAACATAATGGCCAGCACCTGAATTCGAACTCCTGACCCTCTGATCATGAGTCACAAACCCTAACCACACTACGGCACAAAAAAGAGTTTGATCACCGCTTGCTCAATTGGGAGTTGGTTGCTGCCTCGGCAAATAATATGGAAGACATAATCTAACTTTTGATGCGCATTTCTGGTGCTGCACATGGCTACCCGAAAATAAAAACCGTCAAACTTCAATTTGGACATTGACGGAGCCTCTAATGTCCTTGGAGTTAATGTAACACATGCCTGTCATCTAAAAATACACGTTTTATGGCTGTTTTGTCTTTGCACAGACGTAATAAAATTATATTCTGAATTATCGGAAAAATGGTTCGTGGCTAGACTGTACGAATCATAATTTTCTGCATAAGCAATAAAATATGCTTATTTTCTATATAAAAAAAAGTATTTTGTGGCTTTTTGGTTTTTGCAGGGCATAATAAAAGTTTGCTCTGTTATTTTTTGGTCCCATTTTAATAGTTTATAACATTAGGCAGCTGCTGAACGGCAGAGGGAATTGCAACCGCCCCCTCTAAATCTGATACTGTAGAAGGAGGCTTGTTGGAAATGAGAGGCTGCAATTATTGTCCATTTGTCTTTTGTTCTTCCTCGTTTCTACTCATGAATATTAATTTGTGAAGACAATTTTTGTTAAAGCCAGCCATCAAGTCAAAGTAATAGAAGCAGAAAAAAAGCTGCCTAATATGGGAGACGTGATCCACTTTTTTTGTGTTCACATTATGACTTCTCAAAAACATAAGCAGTGTCGGTAGACTTCAATTTGGAATTTGACAGAGCCTCTGAGTCCCTGGAGTTTATGTAACATATGCTTATCATCTAAAAATACATGTTTTTTATTATGGCTTTCTTGTTTTTGCAGGGCGTAATAAAAAGTTTGCTCTGAGCCAACGAAAGAATGGTTCGTGGCTACATTGTACGTTCTGTTGAAACTAAACTGGTGAGGTACCATTGCTATCAGTTATGGCGAAAAAAAGGAGAAGTGTATGAAATAAAATAGTTCTTGTTATTTCGTCCTGGGGTTGTGGTGCGTGTGCGCTTGGGCAAAGCACTTAATTTGCCACTCATTTGGCCCACCCAGGATTTGTTTTTGTAGCGGGGGCAAATTAATTGTCCCCCAAAAATCCTTGTATTCTCTCTAGCATATTCTCAATTGATCATTTTGTTTTTGGGTGGGCGGGGGACATTTGCCCACCCCACCCCCAGTGACACCCCTGCAGACGCCCATTTTCATGGGCGTCGCCAGGATTTTTTCTAGAGGGGGCAAAACATTTTTTTGCCCAAAAATGCTTGTATTTCTCAACACATTCTCGATTTATCAGTTTTAGAGGGGGGCAGGGACAGTTTGCCCCCCCCCCCTAACTCATTAAATTTACACCACTTTGTCTTCGCGCCTCTTTTTCTTTTTTTTTTTTTTTTTTTTTTTCTTTTTTTTTTTTTTTTTTGCTTTTCCAGGGGGGGGGGGCAAGTGCCCCCCTTGCCCCCCCCCTCGCGACGCCCATGCCCATTTTGTTAAATGTGTATTAAACTAATAGCAAATATGACTTAAACTAGGCAGGAGGCACATGTCATGCAATGTTTAGAATTCTGAAAGAAAAGAATTGAGAAAAAAAACCTCTTCCATGCAGGCACAGATGAAGTCGCACAGAAAAATGAAGGATTAGGCTATGGGGTATATTGCAAAAGTGACATTTTAGTGTTTGAATCCACATGTACATGTACATAGTATATATAAACACATGCACTGGGTTCAAAACTACATGTAGTTATGAAAGTTTGCCAATTTATTCTCGCAATAAACAAATGAACCCTGTAATCCATCATGTTTTTGTACGAGTTCATCGGCGCCCTAAGACAGTCCCTGCATGAAAGAGATTTCTTCCTGCTCCTTTTCTTTAAGAAATTTAAACATCCCGTGGCAAATAAATGTAGGGCATGTGGCCTTGTACAACTGTTTGCAGTGAAAACCATGGCACTAGTTGTGCCAACTCGCCACCACCAGACATTGATCCTAAGGCTGCTGAAGATTATAGTCTGCCACATAAGTGTTCATTCTAAGATACAATGATGTACGTGTAGATGATAACAACCAGACTAACATTGCATGCAAGCCAATATGGATGATAGGCCGCCAATATGAATCTTTGTGATATTTCTGTATTCATAACTGAACTTGGATTATCAGGAAAAGTACAAGTGTTTTCTCCCTTCACAGTAATCATATATGATAAGAAGTTAAGCTACGCTTTCATTTCACTTACTATTCCGTATTTTGTATTTTGAGTTGCATATTCGAAACTGATATTGTTAAGTGATTAAGCGAGAACCACTTAAATAATTGCGACTTTAACTATGATTGTGTTTTTATTTAATTGACTTGCTACTTGTTCCTTTTTAGTTGATAAGAATTAGTATTTAACTTTGTCATTCTGTTCTTGGATGAAGATTACTCAATATGTATCTTGCGCCTCTTAAATCAGACTCAATAAAAGTGCAAAACCTGATGAATAGTTACCCCCGCAACCCATTTTCCATGGCCCAAGTCCCAACATGGGTCTTAATTGTGCTGTAACTTCAACTTTACTTTACTTTATTTGCATTTATGCAAATTAATATAAGGCATTTATGCAAATTATTATACGGCATTTGGCAAAGTTGGGAAATATAGGGATCTCGAAAGGTACCCAGGACTAGAATAATGATGAAATCAACGTAAAACAAATTGTTGTTTAAAGTACCCCGAAAAGTAATGCAGGACGGGAGTTATGGCCAAATCAGTATGAAAATCATATAATTAGTGGCCATTTTGAATTTATGCAAATTAGGCATATTTCCACCACTTGGTTTTTTTTTTTTACTTTTTTTTTTCGGGACCATATAAAGATGCTCTGTGGTGTGATACATAACTGAACTAGAAGTTATTAGGGAAAATTCAATTGTGGCATGCCCACACATGACAGCCATAATTTTAATTTTAATTTATATGCAAATTAATATACGGCATTTATGCAAATTATTATACGGCATTTGGCAAAGTTGGGAAACATAGGGATCTAGTAGGGTACCCAGGACTAGCATAATGATGAAATCAATGTAAAAGGACAAATTGTTGTTTAAAGTACCCCAAAAAGCAATGTAGGACGAGAGTTATTGCCAAATCAATAGGAAAATCATATAATTAGTGGCTATTTTGAATTTATGCAAATTAAGCATATTTCCACCACTTGGATTTTTTTGTACTTTTTTTTTCGGGACCATATTGAGATGCTCTGTGGTGTGATATTTACGTATACATACATGTAACTGAACTAGAAGTTATTAGGGAAAATTCAATTGTGATGTCAACACATGACAGCCATAATTTTAACTTTAATTTATGCAAATTAATATACGGCATTTATGCAAATTATTATACCGCATTTGGCAAATTTGGGAAACATAGGGATCTTGAAATTTACCTAGGACTAGAATAATGATGAAATCAATGTAAAAGGACTAAAATTGTTGTTTAAAGTTCCCCAAGAAGCTAATAGTATGAGAAATATGACCAAATCACTGTGAAAGTCCTAAAATATGCGGCAATTTTGGATTTATGCAAATTAGGCATATTTCCACCATTTGGATTTTTTTGGACTTTTAGTATGTCATTTTAGGGACCTTAAAGAAATGCACTGTGGTGAAAAAAATTCTGTTGCAATTTGTTTGAGGTCAAACCTTATATTGCCTGGACTATTAGGTGTGATGTTAAACCATCCTCTTCAATGCTATTGACCTTGCAAATGCCCCAGTGTCAAACCATCAAAGAATCCATGGTGTTTGTACACTGAGAAATGACAGAACAAGGATCTACATGGACAGTGCAACAGTGTGAAGAAAACTCCCCTCCCCTTACATTTACCAACTGTTGATTCTTTCAATACATCCATGACTAATTCAATTGTGCACCACGCGCACTCCTACGAACCATAACGAACCTATCACCTTTCATCAAAGATCACTCATCCACCATCAGTCTTCCGGATCAATATGAACCCCACCCCATGACATCTCTGGACCCTATAAAAAGAAAAACACAGCAACATCCAACGCTGTGACAAATTACGCAAATTCCCATAACACTTGATGACAGCCAGCAGGGGTGTGTTGACAATGAAAACATTCCCATCCAGGGATCTCCCCTCCCATGGCCTATGCCTTGACACCTCAGATAAGTTTGTAACCCCTGCCGAACAAAAACATAAGATGTGATATCATTCAGCCATGACAGGAAAGTTTAATACAAGACAATGACGACTCTACTTGTGACAAATTGTACTCTCGGGTATCAGTACACCTGTGCAGAAGTTAACAAAACAAAACAAAATCTACATGACATCATCAACCTCGCGCATTGTGAAAACACGATGCCTACTAACAGAAAACTGAAAAGTGATGGCACAACATGAATGCTTCTTTTAACAGTTACTTAGTCTCACCACGACGGATCACGTGAGGGGCTCAACAACGCCAGATGATAAAGACACCATGATGGTGCAGCAAGCTCCTGATATGATACAAGCTCTCTAACTCAAGTCCCAAAAAAAGGTATCTTTGATTAACTTAGTCTAACCATGTTTCATCCCCTCCAATAAATAAAGTGTAGGGCCTACATACACGAATGATCTCAATATCAAGTTCACTATACTGCAATTTTTTTTCGGAATAGGCCTACCTTAAAAATGATTAAAACCTCAGTCACTAGTTAGTTAATACAGGATTTCTTGGGACTTGCGTTGATAGCATCCTACAACTAGTAAAGCCTGCAATATAGTGGTGACACAACCGATCATTAACAACGTAGGTTCTTGTGACTCAACTTCCGAAATATCCTTGAATTAAAATTCTGGAGTGCACATATATGTTTGAAGTTTTTAGCCCCCGGGCACACTGCCCCCAAGAACTTGCATAAAGGAATCAATGTATTAACGACTTCAATCAAAACTGAATTTTTGTTGACAAACAATGTATGCAACTGTGCAACCGCTATGCTCCATTGACTGGTTGAGATCTGAGAGTTTCTACACTCTTGATTAAGCAGGATCCAGTGAATAATAAAAAAAGATATTGCATTGTCATCCAGGTAGCCTACTTTTCTGAAAGTTTGCGCTGTTGTATACTGATTCATTTGTACTACTTGGAAGTCTGATAATAATATGCTATCGTGAACAAACTCCACAGACCCAAGAATAACCTGGCATTCCCACGGAGACTTATTATTGTTAGAGAAATTTGAGAGTCTCTGGGCCAAACTTCTTGAATTGCAGAGCCAGTTACCAAGTAGTAACTGGGTATGGAAATAACCCAAACAATGGCCCACAATCTGTATGCAGTTTCTATGCTATAAGCAGAATACAATAATTCATCAATTTAAATTCTGAGGTTGATTAAAAAGCAGCATAACACCTAATAGTTTGAAGCAATTCATTCTTTACTTCAAATGCCAACTTTACACATTAAAAGCCATAAACAATCAAACCCAACAATACTGAGGCATCAAAGTTTGACAAAAAAGTGACCTAAAATCAGAAAGTTGTGTTACCTTGAGTTAGCCATTCTATAGCCATTTAATTTAGCATGTTACTTTTAAGGCACATAGGGACACCTCATTTTAAATCTATCACATTTTGATCACAGCAATCAAAATACCTTCACATGAATTTATTCCACATGGAAATTAGAATCCACATGCTCGTTCCTTTCATAAAGCAATGCTACTTTGTTCAAACACAAGTCTGAATCTTTCCTTTAAAAAAAATGAGAAAAAAATGATTGAACACAATCAAAAATAGCGTCATTTGATCTGTGCTTAGGTCAAACCACAACCCCACATCCAGATTTTTAGAAATCCAGCCAATTCACCAACTAAGATAAAGAGGGGAAACAACAACGAATCCCCAGCTCCCAGAGCAGCAAACAGACATTCAGACATTAGACTTCGGTTTAACGCTCCTCAGAGAGTCGGGTGACAAAGCAAGCTAGGTGGCCCCCATTCACGTCAGGCAGACCAGCAAGTCTTGCTCAAAAGGAGTGCCACAACTCACACCTTGGTGCGCAACAGGAATATTCTTCCTGGGTCACCTATAGCATCTAGGTGACGCCAGGCACAATGTCGCCGCATTGTACTTTGGTCTCATATCTCGGCCCACAGTAGTTTATCTACCACTTCAGCGGAAACTACTATTTGACCATTTCTCATTTGTTACGCGGCAAACGAGCTTTAGGAGAATGCTGATCAAATTCTGCTGCTGGCACAGATAAACAGTACATAGTCTAATATGCCATTATTTTGATAATTAACCCATTTTTGTCAGGCAAAAGATTGCATTCCAAACAAATCTTAACCCATCCATGCCAAACAGCATATTTTGAACGTTTAGGCTACCGGTTCAATCTTTGTTCATGCAATTCTTCTTTTATTCCCCTCCACAGCCCGCAACAAACACGGCACGCAGGAGTTGCAAAATAAATACTTCAGAGGGCTAGTTTTTGTTGGACTCCAGGAATTTGTTTGAAGGACTCTCGTTAAAGTACATGTAGCTAACAGAACCATTTTCAGTATTAAAGACAAGTTACCTACAGCCCAATTTTTCAATAAATAATAATAATAAATTGTCTCACTTCTTTTTTTAATAATGTGTGAAATATAACTTAAAACTACATGAGCAAAGAGGGTAAGGGAATGCTTTAAAGTTTTAATGTACGAACATTTAGACACAAAGATTTAAAAGATATATAAAAATCAAAATTACTCCCTTTCCCCAGATAGGAACATCATCCAACTAAACAACGCAGCCATCACAAACCTCTAGATGCTACATAACACTATCCCGCTAAATTATAATAAGAGACCCTCCTGCACTAACTGATCTTTTAACATCAACCCCTGCCCACATAATAATAGAGGTCCCCTCATTATACCCCCTCCTTCAACAATTAGTACCTAGTGTAAAAAGACTGCTTTTACAATGGAAAGTACCTCCATTCCAGCAATGAGCCCCTTGTGAATTGACAGGGGAAATAGACCCAAGGACCACACAGAGGGGGTGGGGATGGACAATGGCAGATCCAGGGGGGCCAAAGGGGGCCATGCCCCCCCCCCCAAAAAAAAAAACGAAACCAATTTTTTTTTTTTTATGTGACATCGCAATAAAGGCAGGCAATGAGTACACCACCATCTTTTCCTCAAAAAAACATTGGTTAAAGTGGTCAGAAATTGCCTCAGATCGCACCACAGAGCATCTAGAATCCACTTTTTGGGGGGGACCAATTTTTTTTTGCCCCCCCCAAAAAATTGTGTTCTGGATCCGCCCTTGGGGATGGATGGAATACAAGTTGGTCTTAATCTGGACTTCTGTGGTCTATAACCACTGATGATGATCCACTCAAATTTAAAAGTTGCCTGAGATTTCTGTCCACATGATAATCTAAAATAGTAGTATAAACTATCTAGCTATCCAAATGCACTAGGGGTATGCATCGGGTACCTGACTACTAATGTCAGGAACCAGTTTCAGATTACCGGGTACCCGTAACCAACTTTACGAATTACTTAGTTACTTCTCTGACAATTAAAAAGAAGGTTTTGAATGTCATCTGTGGGAATTTTCAACTTGAAAACCAGCTTCTATTGAAAATCAAAACAGATTTCCCATTTACACATGTGCATTTTAACGTGCAACGAATGGCGCTCGCGAAAGTTGCAGTTTCAACGTATTACAGCTATAAAGCCCTTCACTTCAGACAACTTCCGGGATTTGAATTTTGGGGTGGGGTTTCTTCTACCCGTGTTTTACTTCAAGTGCGTGCACCGAGGTGCAAAATTAATGTACAGAAACGCTCTGGTCTGTCAATTCTGCCTGTTGATTTTTCCAGAAGATTGATAACCTCAGCCTAGAAGATTGATAACCCAGCCTTTGTTTCTTGAAGCGCCAGAGTTTTCCCCACAACCCAAACCCTGCCCCTTGTAGGCAAATCTCACCATGGCCCGACTGACAGTCTTTCTGGATCTCGTCTTTCACAAGGACTGAAATTCTTGGTCTTAAAAACTGCTAATCCTTCCAGCTCATTCAGTCTTCCCAATCTGACCATTAGGTTTTAACCCTTCAGCCTCAATGCACTGATCACAGAGCACAGAGACAGTCCCAACAGTATCTCAAGATCTACAGAAAAACTATTTCCATTATACTGTTGAGCATCGAATGGCCTTTGAAGTTCTATTCTGCCTTTGGTTATGTCTGTGAAGATTTGCACATTTGCTCCTCATTTGCCAATCTGAAGAATGCAGAGTCAGTATTTTAAGCATGGAGGTAGTGAAGAAAAGCCAGAGCTCCTACTGTCCCTGAGGGGATGGAGAGGCGTTGCAAATGATGATGCTAGGAGTCTAACTCCATTCAACCTCATTTAGATTTTTAGATTTAACTATCTATGGCACACAGGTGACAGGTCTATAGAGCAGGAATTTGCAGTAATTCTCCTGAAGAAGCTTGAGCCATAAGGGAAGGGCAGAGGGCAAGGGGGACTTTTCCCCAGACTCTTTTGGAAAATTATGTCCTCCCCCTCCCATCACATACCGTGCCCTCCCCCTTCCACCACTATCTTGAGAGACACAGAAAAAAACACTGTTAGCAAAACTTGCACTATGATGAAAACTCAACAAATATAATACAAACCACAGGTAGCTGACTCATTACACCATTAATTCAGTTGTTGTAACCTTCACAACTCACAAGTAGGAAGTACTTATAAATGGAGCCCGGAGGCTGGATGGCAGGTGTTTTGTTCACAAAACTGGTGCTATTAGCCTCATTGGTTATTCACACCTGTGATTATGTGCTGGGAATTATTTAATAACACAAAATTGCTATCTTCTAAACAGTGCACACAATTAGCTTAAGTCAGGCAAAAACATTTTGGATAGGCCTACTTCACATTTAAATTACTGAAACCTCAGAACTTTACCATGATTACACTCTTGAGCAAGCCCTGTGTACGTCTTGAATCGTGCTTCTTCACACTAACTTATTTTCCTTTCAGCTGCTATAGTCAATTGGAAGAAAATTTTCTATCGTTCTATGTCCTTGGGACTTTCTATGATTTCTTCAGCGTTCTCTGTATAAGTGTGCATTTTACCCAGGTCAATTATTCGACTTTTTTTTTAGCAGGAGCGGAAATTTGTTTTAATGAGGGTACTTAAATGCGTACACTGAAAGGGCTTAGCCCTAACAATATGTGTCAGAAGGCAATGCAAGAAGGCATGGAAAAGTCCAAGCAGCGTCTAAAGGATCCAATAAGACCACTTCAGATTGCAGACACCCCCCCCCCCACACACACACCCTTTCAGAAAAGAAGGTCAGTTTGCATTGGTGAGAGGGTCTAGACTGCATGATCTAGAGACTTGGTAAATATGTCTACGGTCACATTTTTTCCACTTTGCTGAGAAGGCGCTTCAGCAGATATCTGCCGGATAATAATGCAAGGAATGGGAGCAGAAAAAAAAATATCAGTGGAAGGCTAAAACCCAATTCTAAAATCATCTTCTGATAAAATCTTATCATTGAAGATACTGTTTCAGTTTGTAGTACTTTATTAGATTTGAACTGGACAACCCTGGCAAGCTCAGTGTATGTTGCAAGTAGGAGGTCGTGGGTTTAATTTATTTTCTAGCAAAGCCCTTGAACATCACTATATAAATATGCTTTTAAAAATTATATCAGTTAATTAAGGGAAATGCCCAATATTACTTTGGGGGTCGACAGTGGTCCGCACTAATGTTCACTGATGGTCGGTGATATGCACTGGCATTAATTTTAAAGCCGAGTATATCATTTGCAGCTATCCAAAAAGTAACTGACGAAAGTATTGTTGAAAAACATACTTGGTTGAAAGACAGTTGGCCTATATATTGCATAAACTCCCTGTGAATTTATTCCGTTTCTTTAAAAATGCATTTTTGGAGTATATATTCCATGGACGAATTCGGCAAAGCCGCAAATGGGTGCACGCAAGCATTGACTGACACACATGCGCACGCGGTTGCTATAATTTGTCGGTTCAGTGTGTGACATCGCGTAGCTGCAATCTGCTGAACGAGAATGTGTCCCGGACGCTGGTTTCAGGGACAATTCAAAACATGGCTCGGCAACTTTTGAATTGAAAGCGAGATCCTAGAATTTTGTTTTACAAGCATCACTGAGCTAAAACTTCATCAGGTTAATTGTAAAGCACCCTTCTTTAAATTTTGAGCACTCTTGTTGCTTCAAATGAAAAAATAATGCACAAATGATGCCTACTCTACATTTAAAGAAAATATGCTCAGCAATTCACTTACACTATAGAATTCAGTTTCAGATCTGACATTTCATTTCTACAGTACACAAAAGTATTATCCAAACTGAAAGCAGAATTTCTTGCTTCATGGTTCATTCAGCATTAAGTATACTGCATCTGTACACCTTCTAACCTTCAGAAAGCTGAAAGTTCCCAACTCAGCCAAGCACATAAAGAACAAATTTGTACGCTCCAGTTCTTGTCTACGTCTGTTCGCATAAGTGTTAACACTAATCAATGGCAGGATGGCTGGCATAAAAAGAAAACAGCACACACGGGTGGAAGTCATTGTAAATATCAAATAATGATGAGTGTTGGTATATGTGGGCTAAGAATGCGTGGGTGAAGGATAAAGGAGAGGTGATATGTTTACTAAATCATTATTGACAAATGCATCGGGGGACAAAGCAGGCTTGCTTTCCTGCTAGTACAGGAGAAGGTGCTTGAAAGGATTTCTTTCAGAAAAGCTTACCGTATACAGGTATCTGTGAATCGGTAGGATACTTAGCTGGATTTGGACAGCATAGTGCAATGCAGCCAAAAAAGGCCATAAAATGGCAATGGAATTCAGCACAGAATGGTCAAATTATATACCCACAGGTGTTGCAGAATTATTGAAAGAACACGTAGCTATCACGTGAGGAATAGTACCTTTTCAAACTATAGATACGTAGAGTGGTGCAATTGCTTACATGCATGTAAGTATTTTTGTGCAAAAAGTGTGCAATTAGCACATCAATCCACACCATGCATTGGTACATTCGGACCATGAAATGTAACATGGTTTGATCATATTTATTTTCCTCTAAAGACTTTTTTAATATCTCTGATGTGATATGATTTATTCTTTGCACAAAGTCAAAGACGTGTCTGTAACTGAAATATTTACATGTTCTGCAAATGCCACTGTTCAACTTTTTGGCATGCTTTTACTGTTTGGCATGCTTTTTCAGTCCAAATCAGATTGCCTAAACTGCTATGTACTAATCAGTTTGACTATTAATTTACCACAATAGCCGATATTTTATATCCTCTCTGCTTTTATCATGACATTAACAAGAAAGAACACAAACATACATCTACAAATAGTAAAGAGCCACACAATTTGACCAATCAGGTTTCACTTCAGTTTGCAAGTAAGCACCTTGCTTGATCATAATTATATTTTGTGGCTCTATGGAATGTCAGAACTGGTCAGGTTCAAGTAAAAATATCTTCACTTTCAACACAGGATGCTATCAATGAGGTCTCCACTTTTGAGGATTTTAAGCTAAGCCCTTGTTAAGTAAGCATAATTGAGAAGTCAGCCACAGTCAGATTAAAAGAAAGCTGTTGGGATTTTAGTGGGATTAGCCCAGGGATAATCCCTTCCCATGTACACAACACTGATTCACCACCGCATATAACTGTGCGCCTGAGATAAATTAGTGACAGCTGGGAAATCACGAAAGGATCTGCCTGATCCCTGCCTGTGGTAAGATCCTGACCACAGCCAGCCAGAAGTCCTTCAGCATGGAGAGTCCCCCCCCCCTTCCTCCCCCTTAATTCCCCTTCCTACCTAAACTGAAGAAAAAAATGTAGATTTTTCCAAACCTATCTGCCTCATTGCTGTGGCTTTGGCTTCAGGCCTCAGCCTTGTGGTTTTAGGCTCCTGAGATGAAATGTTTCCATTTGCTGATTTCCTTTTCAAAAAACCCCCAATGAATTGTCCAATTGGTTGGGTGCACCACGAAGTGACGTATCGTCTATCTGTAGACTTTGTGCACGAGATACGTCACTTCATGGTGCAACCGACAAATTTAACGCCAAAATTAAGAATATACAGTGAAATCTGGATAAGTCAAACCATATCATTTTCTTCAATAAGTGACTATTTGGCAATGTTTCCGGAGCCCTAGATAAATGCCATGCCCCCAAAGAACTAAGATTTAGAAAACGTCTTTGGTGATGGACTCTGCTTTATAAGTGTACACAAACTCACTGTTTCATAAGTCATAAGATCAAGTCACAATCTTCAATCCAATCTCACAATAAATGCTCAATGCAATTGAATAACATTAGATTCTGACATTACATAATTATTACAACTGCTGGCACATGGGCACTGACAGAAAAAAAATGTATGTTTGGAAGGAAAACAGGATAGTTAATCAAAGTCAACATTTACCACCACTCCACATTCAACAACACTTCATGTAGTTACGATAGCCTATTTGATCTTTTGGACGGGTGACATTGACATATGGTTTTTTATCTATGACCAATAAATATTTCTGCTCCATGGATAACATGCAGGCTAGCCTTGAGAAAGATATTTGCGTAGGGATTCCACAGAAAATCAACAGAGGTACATATCCGTTACATGAATTTAATCTTTTGGCAGTGCCTTTGGGGGTAAAATATTATCTTAAGCTATGGGAGAAAGATGAATGAATGAGCAATGGCAAACAATCATTTACGAAGCTGCCTTTCTTTGATTTACAGTACCGAGTGATCATTCGTCACTGACAAATAAATATGCTGAATTTCACATCCAACTCTCTCATGTACAATTCTTGAGGTGGCCACTGCATTTGCTGGAGGAAAAGACTAATAACAGTAAATTAGTACAAAGTAACCTTGAAAACTCTAGCAGCCCAAGCCCATCCGCTCCGTTCACAAGTACCCCCTCACCGGCAAAGAAAGTACAGTTGGGGGTGACCGACCAACGCCATCTTGCCTGACTGCAACTTTGCTGCGACGCGCGGCCATACCACTGAGCTGCGTGTACATAGTACAAATCCCCTGGTATATATGCGTCACACGCAAGGAACGGTGCGCGTCAACGAGCTTAATATCCCACCCATGGGACGTCGTTGCTAGGTAAAAGGGCGCCCTCTTTATTGGCGCACGGAGCCCATAGCAGGCAGTCAAGTAAAACAACTAGATTTGTAGTCGTACCAAGTTCTGGCATCAGGGTTAGGTTCCCATATAATTTTTGAAGTTACTTATTCACATTTCGACCTACGAATGATTACAATGAGTTCAAATGCAGAAAATCTTCTTTAAGACTTTTAATTTTTCCTTCAGGATATTCACACAACATCCACAATTTGCAATTTCAGCTATAGCCTACTAAGAAAAACCAATCAAGTTTCAAAACCAAAGCAAGTAAGATTAAACTTACTGTTTGTGGAGTACTTGGAGGATGCCCCTGTTGTGTATTTTCTCTCGGTAATGGCATGTACCTGCGGTAGGCGGATGCCAACCCCGCCTCCAAAGAAGACAGGACAACAACCACAAAAAGAGTGATCCTTGTGCACCGCATCATGGTACTAAAGAGGTACTAGTCACAATTGACCAGATAAATTGGTCTCACGTTTAGAGAGGAGAATTTAACGGCAGTGGAAACACAGACAACTTGGGCAATTTATCCAATGTGAGGTCCACAATCACACACAGGGTCTTTTTAGTTTAATAACCGATCCTGGTGGGAATTCAGGCAATGTTTCTCCACAGCTACCAACTCTGCTCCAAGTCCAACACCTTGGTAGGCTTCACAGTCTCACAGTCTGTCACTCAGCGAGGGGTGCTGAGTATCACACAACCAGTAATTTGATTGTAAGTGTGTACTCTGCGAATCACAGCAGTGTTCTACATTCCAGCCGCAGCTCCCCTATATAGCTCTCCCCTCTCCTCACCGATCATAAAACAAAAATTACATACTCTATTGTCAAGCAGTCATTTGGAACCACACAGATTATGACAGAATTACAACACACTGCACGTTCTGGGCTCCACTGAACTTTGAAACTCCTGATGTGACGGTGGGTGTACTAGTGTCACTGCATTGCCACTCATCCTGTTGCGTGAACATATGAACTATTGACTCTTTTCAGAGGGCTTAGAAAACTGCATAGATTTTTTTTTCTGTGCTTGCACAGTGTACTGTGTCTGTATGGGGTCTGTTGTATGAGTGGGCCTATACACTGCATGATCACTCCTCACTAGCTCATGTTTATTCAACATCATGTGGCGCCGTCCTCCAATGGGAGGACCAGGAAATGTCTAAGTGGTTCTTGATTGGCAGTGATAAGTTCCACAGCCAGCCAATAGGGCAAAGGATGGGTGTGTAACTTCGATAAAAACTTCAGGGCTCTAATGCCTTGAAAAGTTTATGACTGATTTCCTCTACAGCTATCTGCGTGTTCATATTGGCTTTGCCAAGTTTGCTAGTCAGTCTTGTTGTTTTTATCAATGTTGCAAAATTGCATTATGTAATACTTAATGGCTTCACCTGGAGACACATTCAAAAGTACAAACACCTGTTTTAACAACACCTGTTTTAGCAACTAATCATTTTGTCCCATCAAACTGAACATTTTACCATACTAAACCTTGATTTCTTTCAGGCAACATTAAGGTTTTTTTTCAATTTCTGTGAACTCATTGTTAATCTTCAGGCAAACAGTGTTACCTGAAGGAAAGCTTATTCAGTCAACCAAGCACAAAAGCATCAGTATTGCAGCCGCCAGACATTCAATAAAAAGCTTTCAACTTTTGTATCCAATCAATATTTTATCAATTCACCACAGGTGCTATAGAGAAACTATTACAAGGAAACTTCGACCATTTTAAGGATGCTGTGTAAGCTACAAAATAATAATGGGCTATACATGCAAGCCTATACTGAACTCTGGGAACACTAAATTTTCTCTTCTAACAAACATTCAACAGATTGTTGAGCAGAGAAGCAGCAATGGATTTGAAGTGTATCACAAATCACAAGCTATTGGTGATTGTATCATTGACATTTTCAGCTCATCACAGCTATTTCGGTTAAACAATATGCCCTCTGCCTTTAACATAAAAATACTTTCAGGCAAGGGTGATACAGGCTTTTCTGGTTTATTATTGGTTTTTACACATCCATTTGGAAATTTGGCTAGATGCACATGAATCTCAGTGAATTACAGTAAATTTAGTACTGGTACTTTGGTAGTATGTCTCTCATGGGGTGGGCCACAGTGTGAGCTATAGCAGGTTGTAATAAAAGACAAAGTAACTGGCCTGGGATGGGGAGGGGGGGGGGGGCTAGTGTGGGATGGGGGATGAGGGGTGGGGATGGAGGATGGGGTGGGGGATGGGGGATACACCCCCCACCCCCACCCTCCCCACCCCCCAAAGTGTTTTAGTCCTGTAAGTGCACGTGATTAACAGGTTCAACAGAAATTGGGCTCCCCCTGCTACATCCAGCCCCCTAACCAACCAACCCCCTACGGCCAAGAACCCTGGCTATGACGCTGCTATGCCGAACGTAAAGTAGGCATGACTTGTTTTATCCTGTACGTGCACAAAATAATAGCGCCAACTGCATGAGCATCAGACGTCGGCGTCGGCAATGCGTTCAAATGTCTCTCCCAGTGGTTTCTCCCAACTCTTCCTCCTTACAGTTGAGGGGATAGTTTTAAACGGTGCCAATATATACAACCAGGGGCGTATCCAGGAATTTTTGCAGGGGGGTTTTCAGGCTCCTAAAAAAAAATTAGGCCTATGTCCAATTGCTGTGAACAGGCGGACATATAATAAATATTATTACTACATTTGTTATAATTTCTTTTTCTGGTGTAAGAGCAAAGGGGGAGGGGGAGTTCACACCCAAATCCCCCTCCCCCTCTGGATCCATGCCTAAACCTGTTGCCTTTCTTACCATATTATATTGACAATATCAGTGGCTCCATCCATAGAGGGCCCCATCCATTCACCAAATAATTGTAAAGACTTCAAATAGAAATCAGGAATTTGAGATGATGTGTGCACCTCCCAAAAGCAACCCCAAACACATTTCTCCCTATCAGATCACTGATTAAATGTAACCTGCAAGCTGAGGCCCACCCCCTCAAAGTCTGACCTAGATTGGCCCGCAAGATTTGACAAATCCACTGACGACCAACTACATCAGAAGCACAGGTATCGGAAGATCAGAAATGGTGACTTATTTCATACATCCTCCCCACGGCACGCAGCGGTCAGGCAACTGGGTTATGAGGTTCCCACACTGATAAAATCGATCAGGTTTACTAGTTTTAAATAACGAAAGAAAACAGTTCCATTTCTTCATTGTCTGAAATATAGCGTCACTTTATACTTCAATCCCTATGGCTACAGAATGCCAAGCTTTTGTGGCCATATTTGCCTGAAGATCCAAGGGGCAGCAACATCTGTGCATTTCTTCCCTATACGGTCGAACCATCTTAATCATTTCAAACCTTTAATGACAACTTTGAGATATGACAGGCCACAGCTACAAGACATGGGATGATGTAGTCAACTTGTAAGAACATAAATTGTAGGCGTTTCCGATTGGTTTGCAAACAAACGATCGAAGTGAAGCATTCCTAATGTCAATTGCAAGCCTTCCTATGAGATTTGTCCACCATGATGTCAAAAATGTACGCTCTGGCCACAAGGGAGACTGGCTCACTCATGAGATGGAAAATGATGAATGAAGTACAATCCAACAGAATGTGTGATTTATTTATCAGGGTTCACCAGGGTGCACTTTGAAGCAGAATGTGCTGTGTCGGCCTTATTCAGTAGAAACATTTCAATTTATCGCAGTCAGTGATTTCTTCCTTTTGATACTTGGATGTTGTAGACCTACTCAGTGGCTTTCGAATAACATAGAGTTTGTCTACAATTTCCTATTTTAAGGTACCACTCTAGAAAAAAACCTTAAGATGCCCAGGTGAATTTAAAAGCATGGTTTGCTTGGTAACTGTTACTGTTAGATGCAGGGCACATAAGTATACAGAGGAAGGAAAAGCCCCGGGGTAAAAGCATTGCAGGGTCTGAACTGTCAGATCTGGGCAACCTGCGCACAGGCATTTGAGCCCAATGTGCCAAGATGCCTGAATCATGGACTTGACATTTAAGCAAGTTTACTTTGCAGCATGGGAGGGGGACAGCTCTTGTTGACTTTTAGAGTTGGAGGGGGGAAGGTAGCTTTAACCTCCTTCCAAAAAAAAATATATATAATGTAAAAAATATAAGATCAAGTCTGTTTGGGTATATATTTTTTTGAAAACACATGTGATACCAAACTCAGTTGATCCAACACCCAAATGACTGAACACAGAAGAGCACAAGTGGCAGAAGCAAGAGGATAGGGAGGTCAGTGGGGCATTTGTGAACCCCTCCCCCCTTGAATGTCTTCCTTTGCTCGCCCACTTTTGGATACCCTGCTTCAGTGATGTATGTGCACTCTGCTCCTCCATGCACTTTTCCAAAATGTTTTGCTGCCATTGTTGCAGAGGCCTTAATTCTGGGATGAAGAAATCCAAAAATAGAGTCATGGGCAGAGCGGCTCCCTTGGAGGGAGAATGGGGCCAGAGGGGGTGCAAAGAGGGGGTCAGGATGTCAAGTCTTGGGGAATTAGGCACAGAGAGTGGGGCACAACCCCTTGGCATGTCAGTGTGGATGTGGTTCTCATGGTATGGCAAGCTTTGTCTTGAAGTCTTCCAGTTTGTTTTGTTTTGCCACATCCATACGGCACCATATATACCGGGTTAAAGGATGCAATGTTTGTAATATTGTCAGAAAAGATATAGCCTAGCCTCTTGCACTGAGTCCGTAAAGGGAAGATACAACATTTGCAAACATAAAAACACGAAATGATCAAATTATCACAGAATACCTTACTGAATTGTTAGGGAATGACAGTCTAAAGCATCCTGTAAAAAGCATCCTATAAAATGGTGCTCTGCTCCTGTGGACATTTTCAAAGTTTATTTTCCAACGCTGCTCGGCTGACCAGCGTTGGGAAAAAGGCTTTTTTCAAAAAACTATACTTTTTTTTTAGTATATAGTCTTGCAATTGATTGAATACATGTGAAGAAGGGGTAAGCCTACTGACTAGATTCTTTTTGACCCTACAATTTTCCTTTTATATAATATATATTTCTCTTTCATCTTCAGGGAACCAGGGAACCAGAACACATGATTGGTTTTTGGTTTTTTTGGTTTATCCACCAGCCCAAACCATGAAACAAGTCAGTTTAGCAATATTTGCTATATCAAACTAATCCTCCAAATCCATTGTTTTCTGAAAAATGCAGCAAAAGCAAATGTTGTACATTCCCTTTAAGACTAAGGAAATTAATTCCCATTAATTCTACATGTCCAATTAGACTTATTACAAGACCTTTTCTTCCAATCAGGAAGCTTTTCGAAGTTCTCAATTAAAAATTAATGCTTTCTCTGCAAGTTGTTGTTGTGCTGTTTACCCCAAAAAGTCACACTTATACCCTAGCAAATTTATTACATAAATCACCACCATCACCCACTGAATCCACCCACAAGTTTATAAATTGCAAAATTGATCCTGTTTTCACTAGACTGGTCCACATTAGTTCTGGAATTTGGCTGACAAATTGAAGTGTCGGAAAAATATTGAGAATATGTCTTGTCGGATAAAATTCTGAACTTTGTGAAAGATGGCACGCACCCCTCTGTCACACCAATACAATTTTAGCCAGAGGTCCTTCCTGATTATTGTGGTTGATCTGATGAATTTCTATGCCAAAGGGTGTGGAGTCTAGTTCCCCCATCACTCTGTATCTAATGTGATGGGTACTACCCCGAGGAACCATAACATCTTCAAGGTGGCCAAAAAATGTCACTTCTATATAAAGCATATAACAAACTCTCCCTTCTTCAGTGGAAGCTTGTGGAAAGTGTCCAAATACTGGCAATGTTTCAATAAGATGAACTGGTATCAAATCTGATAGAACAATGTTTGAAACAGGATTCAAAATCTGGATTAAAAATAAAAATTTCGAAAATCTAATTGTTACTCACTCAATTATAATTATCAGATATGATGTGATTAGAAAAATATTTACACTAAAGAGATTGATGTTTGCCATGTCGGTACCATATAGTGATTTCCTTCATTATGAGAAATAAAGTAGGTACTTTTAGAACATGACAGCATGAGAAACAAAATAAAGACTTGACAATCAGTTCCAAACCACATTTGATCTCAGCAGCAGGTGATGAGGCATTACATCCTCCCACGATTGAACTTGCACTTATAATGCCTCACTTCCCCTTCATGGAAATGTTCTGAGACATTTTGATTTTTATAAATGGTAAATTTAGGCCTACCCCTAGCACTCCAAGGCCATTAGATATGAGGAAAATATACTGTTGCACCATCTGGCCAATTTAGAGGGATTTTTTTCTGATCTCAGATGAGAACTATGGTGACTTTCCAAAACCTGCCTGAGGAAATCTTGTTTTACTGTAGAACCTAATGGCATGATATACGTGATATCCTCCATGCCACTTGAGGCTGCAGTATTTTTTTTCTCAAGAGAGACTTATTTTTGAGATAAAAATCACAATATTTTTCACGTATTTGACCTTACAACCTCTCATGGCCTACTTTAACCAGGTTCAGTGACTTGAATTTCTGGGGGGATGCTAGAAGTTTTATTAGAATTTATCATGAAAATGTGCAGCCTTTCAGCAAATGTGATCAATGGCAGCCATGCAGGAATAGTAATTGTGTCTCTTGTGTTTGTAATGAGGAGAATTGCCTTCTAACTAGAGTACATTTTCGAATTGGTTGAGTTTTCAAAGAACATTTGCAGCTGAATGAGTTGTCTGCCAATTAAACAACCATTGTATAAGAGTTTCATAGCTTTTTATTTTTTACAGAGCTTTCACAATTTGGCTGAACACAGCAGAATACAACACAGGATTTTCGTCAAGTCTTGCAGTAACAACAACAGCAATGCAAATTGATACAAATTTACGAATTACTACGGTAATCTAACTTGAATTCCCACACTACATGAGCGTTGACATTACTTGAACCCTTTTCCTTTTCTTGTCACACTAAATCTACATTCCCAATTGTTGAGGGATAAAGCACATACTACAGACACACAAGTTTCCTGAAAAAATGGCCAGTATTTTCAGCTGGTGCCTCTAGCCTACAGAGGTCGATGAACTCAAAAGATAATTGCAGCAATTCATCACCATACACAATCACAATCACACTCAAGGCAATCACAGTTTTGATTCTGCTCAACTTTGTTAAAATCACTTTCAAAATCTTTAATTTTTTTTGAGATTTTGCACTAAAGCACGTGTTGCAACAGGGGTGACTCCATACCAAGACGTGAGCCCGCAGGTTGCAGAAAACTTCAAGCTCGCAGGCGAACACGCATCAGGATCAGATTTTTTTCCAAGAACCCCGACAGCGAGGAAAAACACTGGAATTCTGTAAAACGAGCCGTCAACCGCATGCTGCAAGGCACCACCAAAAAAAAACTTCTCCCTGGCCTGAAAAACCCAGACTCTAGTCAGAGGATTAAACTTAATAATCCTGCATGAGGTGTTACTTAGCCGACTTTGGATGCATCAATGATTTCCAAAAAGGGAAGTAATGAAGGGTTAGTAATAAGCATGAAAGAGGCTTAGTATGGTATAGCGTTTTGTACTTTTTGCTCACATAAGATTATATCTGCTGAAATTTAAACACATAAATCTTGACCACAAACGCAATGGAAGATAAGAATTGAGCACTGTGTACACTATTTTTTTTTTTTTTAATCACTGACACCTTAACAAAATTATCCTGGCAATTGTGGCCATATCTTGTCAGAAATGTTGTTTTCCAGAACGTTGAATAAGACCCGCTAAACCTCTTGAACTTGCTGCATATTTACAACTTTTTTTGGCCAAATGAACAACAGCACAGATAAAATCAGAATTTTCTTCCTTGTAAATCAGACGGTAAAAAAAAAAATATTATTAAAACAATGCTACATATTCCCGAAACCTGGTTGCTATGGGAGAATACATTTTATCGTAACCTGGCCCGCAATTCCAGCCTGTATCAAAAACAAATTACCCAGCTAATACTCGCCTCGTAAGAGGAATAGCCAGTGTAATTGTATTTTTATGGTCCCCCTGACCGATTCCAACCAACTTTCCCAAGCTTGACTCAGTGGGATGTAATCAATGAGTGGACAAACACTCAGAACCCCTATGAGGTTAGAGTTAGGGAGAATATTTCAAGCAGCCGTTCCTTACATGTCGGATGATGACCACCTTATCGTTTCTGCCAGTGCAATAACTTTTTCCTATCAAATTGACCCCTTGCGCCTCTAATCAAATTTTCAAAAACGATTTTACTTTTCTAATATTTACATTCGGAAAGGTCAAATTGGATACAATTCTCTGCTACTTCTCAGCTACTTTCTTGGTAAGTCAAGGAACCATAAAAGGAACCGTATTGATGCAAAGTGAAAACAGGTGACGAGAAAATTGTGGACGACTTTTTTAAAGGTCTTATATTGACCCTATACTAATGCCACAAAAAAAAAGGGATCTACGACGGTCCATGCAGCAGAACTTTCTGATCTGTAAGAAATAAGACACTTTATGCAGACTTGTACAACAGTCATGATTACTACAGTCTGTTTTCAAGTGATAAGCTTATCAAATGAATTGTGACAAAAGCATTCAGTTGTAAATGTTCATCCCCTATTACTTGTGATGATACTAACTTGTAACTGGGCATGTGTTTGTCTTAAGTGTTATTGACTTGTGTTTTCACTTGTCGGACTGAAAGTTTTAAGTACAACACTGACAGAAAATAAAGTACCATGTTTGATGTAGGGCCTGTTGATTACGTTTTTTAATCATGCAGTTTCATTTTGTTCAGCAGCTAATGATCATGTTTCATAAACACGACTGGAAAAGAAGTTGGTTGTTTTTTATATCAAATCTATGATACTTCCTCTCTAGTTTTAATGCCCTTCTTCACAATTGGGTCAGGTAGCTGCAGCCTATGAAACTCTAAATAGGCAATTGTGCTCTTATACACTTCGAGATGATTCTTAATAGTTTCAATTGAAAGTAACAAGACCCCCATCAAGCAAATAAATGGGCCAAATACAATCAGACGTACCCCTATAAAAAGTGTCCACTTGGCTACTGTGTCACACTATCCCATATCCTAAACATCTCTGACAACACAGGGGTTGGCAAAAGGGCATATCAATTCACCAAAACAGGTGTCGCAATTTACCAGTTGTTGCAGGATGAAGCACTGTAGAGACTAATAATTCTGAGGTAATTTGTTGTGAGATGGAGTGGGCTGAATGACCTGGGAAGTTCAGACCTGATTATAAACATACAAATAAAGTTATGTACACAAAAATGTGCCTTTCTATCAAAATTATTTTAGTATGTCTTGTGTTTCTTAAACTAGCTTGTTCAGGATGTACAACTGTATCATAAAAAAGTACTCTACTAACACAGTCTGATTTACACAGAGATGTTACAAAAGTGGCACGTAGCTTCAAAGTATTAAAATGCGTACACCATCAATAAAATAAAACTAATTAGTCAAAACTGGCCCAAAAGATGGATTATTTCCAGTACAGTTGTGATTTGTACTTAGAGTTAAACACTTCCTGGAAAATAGGGGGGGGGGGTATTTTCCTTTCGGGAGGGGGGACATGAACAATTTAAAGTTCCGTATAAGCAAACATAGGAGCTAGATGTCAGTAGAGTAGAACAAGATTGATGGTACGATGGAAGGAATGCAATGATGGGAATGATATTTTTGGAAAGGAAGCAGAACAGGAAGGCTGAAAAGAATCTGTCTTTTCACTCACATGTGACATCCTAATGCTAAAGCCACTTAATAAGTGACAATCCATCTGCAGATGGAGATAAACCCAGGCCTTAAAAAGATATAAGAAGATGAAAAAATCTGGCCTCGGAAAAAAAATGTGGGCGACTTGGGAGGGGTTAGAAGATACAATCCACTAGAGACGTTGGGCTGTGTGTGGTGAGGATCAGGAACCTCTTGTGCATTCTAAATCAGCTACTTACATTTTTGGCTTTTCCCATTGCTAGTCAATGGCGAAGGGAGGGGGTAGCAGAGTCGCAGATTGCAGCAGGAAGGAGATTTTAAAAGCAAAATCAAGATGCTGATAGAAGCATACTCACGATGATTAAAATGAGTTAAACGGTATGAAAATTGACTTTTGCAATGGCAAAACCCTGGATATATACGCGCCTGTTTCTAGTTTATATAATAAGTTAGTAAAGGTACTAAACACTGTGTAAGACAGTATACACAAGGCAATAGTACCCCAAATCACATGTAATATACCATCCAACATATTTCCCGAAAAAGAAATTGTTTGGCGCATGGAAGCTGATTTAAATTTCTCTAGATTCTGTTTTTTCCTGTCTGAAATTTTAATTTCCCACCCTTCTTTATGTTAAGTCAAGTGCAATTTTCAAATACTAGAGTACCGGTAGTAATTCTGATTTTGGTGTGTTTTAATTTGTCTATGGACATTAAAGTCAGAGAACCTTTCCATTGAAAAGTTGGTCTGTGCCTCGACCTGGTTGTAGAATAATAATAATTGTCAACCACATTTGGCCTTGTACATACCAAAAAAATGTGAAACCCCCCCCCCAAAAAAAACATATACATAGTCATGTGTCTTAGCCCTTGGGTTGTAATCTCCCCCAGACCTTTATGTTCTAAGATCCTGCATCAAGTCAACATTTACAGTTAGGTTAACTCTCTTCACAACAGACAAAACATTGGTTAAAGTGGTCAGTAAATTGCCTGACATCGCACCACAGAGCATCTAGACCCCCAAAGTGTTCTGGATCCTCTCTTCACAAGACTGAGCTTACAACTGAAGACGGTCAGAGCATACTGACCGGAACGTCGAGTTTATACCTCTGGTTCTTTTCAGAAACATTCTCTTTGTTTGAGAAATTATTCCCACATGGTGTTTCTGCAAAACTTTCACTCATTAGTAGATCTTCACCATGCAAATCCTCAAAACTTACTGAGCTTACATCAGTTTAGATATAACAATCCTTCAAACTTTTTTTTAGAGTGTGATCCTTGACAACATAAGACAAAAATCCATACCAAAATCCAGCTCCCCCCCCCAAAAAAAATAGAATTTAATATTCAAATATTTTCCAAGTACATAAGCATTTCTGTCCCTGATGAACGATCCTGGATCTTTCAATTAGCAATAATCCAACTAAATCGGCTTCCTCACTCAACATGCCCAAGGTTTTCCAGAAAATGCCATTGGCTTTGGTTGGAAGTAATGCAACTAAAGCTTGTCATCAAAGGATCTGACTTCATTGACAGACATCCCCAGGATAATGTCACTTCCCCAACACTTGGATCATATCACATCTGGACAGGTCTCCAAAGTGTTGCTGACAGGTCATTGGGATGTTGAGGTGCCATGTCTGGTCAGTACTCATCAATGGCTTGTCCAGTGAGGTTAAAGGTATTTCCATAATTCTGACAGGTCGTGGGCAGCTGGAAAGTGTTAAGTTTATTTGTGGGTTAGGGTGGCAAAGAAAAGGCCACACTAGTCCACACTGGCCAACACATCACAGTACAAATACTGTCTGCAGACAACCACATGTAAACATGTGTACATGTGTTTCCCTCATGATGTCCTGCACATTATTGAAGATGCTGGACTTTGTTTACTTCGGCAAGTGTAAGGAATGTAAACACATCACAGTTCTATCTATAAACATACATGAATTCTGTCAACAGCGGTGGGATAAGAGACAAAAAGAAACCTCCATCTAAGCAGGTGGTCTAGAATGGTTTGCCATACATACACTGTGTAATAAACCAAAACTATTTCCACTTTTGTTTCAACTTGCTCTTCCCGTGTTCTCCAACAAATCAGATTTTTTTATCTCATGAACTTATACAATTCATATTTTTTATTGCAACAAAAAAAACTTTTTTTTCTGTTGTTTTGTTTCAGGTTATTTTTGCACTTCTGCACAAAAAGACCAGCTGAAATATTGCCACGCTGCAAGTAAATTCCAGAACTAAATTTGGGAAGAAATTTCAATTCAATAGCCCAATAATCAAAAGTTATTAACTTTTGTACTCTTCAAACACTGCCAAAAAGTCTATTTTACAGTGTGAAACTTGCAAATAAACAAGGACAGCAACTTTATTCATTAATCAACAGATTAAAGAAATGTGTACAATTGCCATATATTCAATAAACATTGTAAAGTTAGTTTTCCCACTGTGGAAATCACTCTTTGCAATATACTCTTTGCAATTTCCACAAAGTTCTCTAAAATAATCTTGCCAAAAGAGGGCAGCAGATATTTTTGTCTGTATCGCTATTTATGAGGACACTGGTATCAAAGCTTGCACCTACCTTGCACATGCCATCCACACAGATGTCTGTTCGTGATGAATTCCTGCAAGGTGTGCCATCCACTACTTTATCTGCTAGTTTGGCAAAGAAACGGGACCCAACAGCTTTGCAGTTGAGCTCGCATAAATTAGGTTCTGTATCAGGATAAACATAATGCAAAAAAAAAATAGCAAACTCAAAGTTACAGACATACAAGTGCATATATGATTATTAGTAACAATGTACGATAACAAAATTTACGTCCACTTTTTAGAAAAGTAAATGATGCGTTTTTGTTGCCAATGTCCAGTTTTAATAGCTTAGGCCTAAAAATAATGGGCCTAATTAAACTTTATCATGCACAATTGTGGTTGTCAGTAGCCTACCTCACAAAATTTTTAAAAAACTAGTAATGTCAAAAAAGTAAAGAGGGACATCCACAGTTTCATGAGTTTGCCATATTTTGTAGTGACTTTTACTAAGCTCTTTTTCTGTAAATGTAAAAATGTGTTGCAGGACTCACAATCTCAAAATGAAAATGTGTCTTTACATTTTTTTTGGTTTAAGTTTAATGTTTGTTTGTTCATTTTGTTTTGTTGGGGGTAGGTTTTTTTTTAATTGGAAGTACATGTACAGAACCACTGAACTGGTACCAAAATTGATATTTTCTCAAGCATTTCATTCCTCTGGACACTCACCTGGCTGTCTTCACCGCTCGTGTTTATTTGAAATATTTAATTCATGAGCATATTTGCTGCTAGCTGCTGCCTGCCGTTTTTTCTAACATATAATCTTATGAAACAGCAGAGGGCGCTATTACAACATTGCATCTGAACAGAACCTGAAATATCAGTTATCAAAATAAAGGAGAACCCAACTTTGCGGCTTTGAACATTTATACTACTTTTTTAAGAGAGAAATTATCATTAAAACTTTTGGTACTGTCTTAAGAGTTTCCAGATGGGAAAAATCTTGTAGCTAAAGGGGAACAGAAACATCAGTTTCTTTTTGGGCCGGGGGTGGGGGGGGTGTAAATGTTACCTTTTTCTATAGATTTCCACTGGTAAAGCTTTCCCATAAACGGAACGTTGTTGTGACTTCCACATTGTTCCTGCCTGAAGTCTTTGTCATCTGGACATGGCTGGGAAGAAAAGGGCATGGAAAATGAAGAAAGTCACGGTGCTGGGAAAGGCAACGATGCGGAAATAAGCCCGGGAAAAGCATTTTTGTTATTCACATTATTTGAGTAACAGAAGAGACAGATACTAATATTGGCACCTGTTAGTTAGAATGTAGGAGAATTTCTCACTTTTAGTTAACAAACGAGAACTTTTATTTAACTACATAAGGCATTATTACGGAAGCGTTAAGGGGACATAAAACATACAAAAAACCAAAAAAAAGAAGTCATAATTATGTCTAATATCTTATAATTATGACTAAGTATTAAGTCATAATTAGTACTTATATCTCTTAATTACGACTTAGTAATTGTTAAATCATAATTATGACTTATGTCTCATAATTATGACTTATTATTAAGTCATACTTATGACTTAATAATAAGTCATAAATATGAGATATAAGTCATAATTATGATTTAACAATTACTAAGTCGTAATTATGAGATATATTATATCATAATTATGACTTAAAACTAAGTCATTATTATAAGATAAAAGTCATAACTATGACTTAATAATAAGTCATAATTATGACTTATCTTTTATTTTTTTAGTTTGTATTATGGCCCTTTAACGCTTCTGTACATTATAACCACAGCTTCTGGAAAATACGGGACCATCAAATCCCAAACGAAAAGAATTTAATCGAAGCAATATCAACAGCCAAAACATTTTGAAATGTGTCATAATAATTGAACACCTGAGAAGTGTGCCTAGTAAATAAGTTATAACTTATGTGACGATGCGAACTTTTGACGGAAAACAGTGATGCAAAAATCGTCAAAAAACACAATTCTGATGTTGGGTTTGGGAACAATTGATTGCTGGTACCTACCTCTGGATTGCACAGTTTATATTGCTTGTAAAGTCCCACACAGTGTGTGCTTTCTCTTAACTCCCCTCTGCAATACAAAAAAAAGTAGAAACGACTTTGCTATATTAGGACATCCTTTTTTTAATTGTTTGGTTCTCAGTTTCGACCGATCCTACTACTTTGGGCTCCCGACCCAAGAAAAACAAAATTATTACCACCGACCTTGTCTCGAGCCCAAACTAAATTAAAAATAAATATTGAAGGAAGAAACAAAAACAAATTCAGGCAATCATGCCATGTGTAAAGCTATGGAAAATAAAATTGGCGTGGAGGACTGAGGGGGCATAACAGTTCTTCAATGCGATAAGGTGGAATCGTGTCATGCTGATGAATTTCATTTAAAGATGTATACCTCTGCTCTTACGAACTGTTTGATTATTTTCTCTTCACGAATTTTCAATTTGTATATGTTTTTTTTCGAAAAAAAACTGTATTCCGATTTGGGCGTCTGCAACCCTCTGAAAAAGGAATTTCATTTTACGCACTAAGAACACGTTCTGGGAGAGCCGAATTATTGTCTGGCAAAGAAGAAAACAATTGCAAAAAAAATTCATAAAACGTCAGTTGATTTTTTTGTTTTGTTCGATGTCTCATTCAAAAGTGAGAACATTTTATATTTCTAAGAAGATAGCAGTTGAAAAAACAAATCCATTTTTGGAGGTGAAACTCGAAAAAAAAAGCATGTGAAAACCATCTGTAATAGATTTCCTCCTCTGACCCTTCTTTTTTAAGATCACTGTATTTATAACGGAGAAAGCTCTACGTTCAGGACCCTATTTGTTCTCCCAAAAATTGTTCCAATTTGTGCTGCGCGCAAAGTTATATACCAATACCTTTGGAATTTATTAAGCACGATTCAAAATTTTGCAGATTATTTCCCATTGTTACCGTTCGCCAATAGTTTTTTGTGATGTCTGACTTGAAAGTTCATAACTTATCCTATTTGCTGAAGAAAAAAATTGATCCAATTTGAAGATTTTAATCTTCGGGACGCCCCACCCAAATCACGAACGTAGCATAAGTACTTTTGCACGCCCCAAAAGCTCGCCCGCGCCGCAACGAATGCGTGTGCAGGCTAGACAGTGGGCTAGACCTGTAAATTGTACAGGGCGCTCTCTATCGATAGACCTACAAAAAAATTCTAGGTCGGCCTAGAAATAGTACCACGTCAAAGTTGACGGCTGAAAAAGTGAACTCATAATTCTACTTGACGTGTGCTTGCTATCGTATAGGTCATCAATGATAATGGGCTCCAAAAGGCCCTTTTATGGAATGTTCACTAGCTTATTTGTGACAAGTTCAGGAAGTTTTGACCAGTAAAAAGGTCACACTAACACGTGAGAAGAGATGCAAGGCTTAATAGGAACATGCAGTGAACGAGAGGTTATTACGTGGGCAAGCTGAGGTCAAAGGACTGAGATAGCAATGCATTTGCGGACTTTTCATGATTTGATTTGAAGGAAGTCTAGCTGCCAACAAAATGATCTTAGCCCTTATACTTTAAACATGTATAAGACAAATTGGGAAATGTACCACGCGAATATGGGTATGAAATAACACCAATAATTGCAGATTTCAGGCTGGTTCACATCTGCCCCAAAGCGAAAACGAATGCCAATAATCAGCAACCATTTTAACGCTGCGAAACAAAACGTCAACGCATTATTTTCGACTCCGATGATTTTCGCTACCGGTGTTTGTTGCAACGTTGGTGTTAAAAATTTGCGAAGTATGAAACGGCCTAAAATTTGACCATGAATTTGCCTTGTCATTTCAGGGTGTAGAGCAAAGGCGTGGACATGAAGTCAAGTCGAGATGACAGAATGTCTAAAATGGGAAACTATGGGTGTAGAGAGATAGCTGGGATGGGGAGGGGCTAGGAAGGGTCGAGAGAGGGCGCTAATCCGCGTAGGATGGATGAACAGGTGAGATTGCAAGGTGGCAAAGACCAAAGGGAAGAGGGGTGGCATATTGGTGGGCCACAATGGGGGTGATGCAGAGCCAAGGAAGCATCTTGATCTTGTTACTTAAAGAGCACCGGTAAGCTCTTATATTTTACCACGCCTATTTGACGTCAAAAAATAATAATCATACAAATTTACCACAAAAAAAAGTCAAACGTGAAAAACCATAGGCTTTCTATGCGTCAAGGTGGAGATAGAGGCCAGTGGTTTCTTATGGCTTGAGTAGGCCCTATAAGCCATTTCTGCAGTCATATATACTCAATTCACACAGAACACCCTCTGAGGTATCTGTATCCGGATCTGTCGCATACTGCAAACAAAACTCCACAACGGGATATATAATTATACGGTTGCAGGCGCGTGGGCTAGCTGAAATTTTATATGATTTTATTTGTAGGCCCCCTTGGTTTTAAAGATGGTTGCATCCCTTGACGTTTCGATTTAATGGACTCCATTGAAGGAGCTTCCTTGACGTCTGCATAGGAAGTAGGTTTCACTTAGTTGTTGTTCTTTGTAGGAAAGAATACTGTAGCAGTCCCTTTTAGATATAGGGTGGACAAAGGAAATTGAAGATGATTTTCTAGTTGAAATTTGTCCCCCTTTGAAATCAACTTGGTATTAAAGATGCAGGTTGCAGGTACCTGCAACGCATAATGGTGCATAGTTGACAGTAAAAAAAAACAGGTGTAAGGCGTGTGTAATCCAGTCTGGACAGTGAGTTGCAGATATGTTTTGAATATGACGCGTCACTGTCTCAAACACTACAGTTAAGAACGACATTGAAAGTAGACCATGTGAACGAGGTTGTGGTGATTAATATGAAACAACGGGATGTTATAGTTGAAATTAAAGAAAATACCTCACTGTTTAAAAGTGAAGGTTTATTTATGAAAGTGTTTCTCTTAACACTTGTGGAAGTTATCCGTCAACACTTAAAAAGCTACGAAAATTGATATCGCTTAATAGCCCACATACACCCACCTCCTGCGAGAAATTCCATCAACTCATTGTGGCATCACGCACATACATGCCAAACGGCGCCATGTGCCTTAAGTTATCATGGGAAAGGAACCGTCAAGCTAAGTTCAATAGCACTCAGAGAATGTTTCGTCTCGGTTGAAATATACCAGAAACAGTTCACCTCTATAAAACGACATATATATACGGAGTCAAACCATTTACCGGAAAACATGGAGAGGCCAATACAAGAACCTTTATACTAAAATCCTTGACATGGAGCCGCGCACACCCCATCACGCCTACGGTACTCTCAACACTTTTATTATCCCTAAAGATGTTTCATGATCTTTGTAGCAATTTCTACGGTTTTATTTCTGTCTGGAACTTCCGAACTGTGAGTCGTATCACCTAAGGTTCACTGCGGGAGCATTTTATAATTCGTTCCAAACTCTTGGGCAATACATGTTTTGTATCTCGTGCTAACAGAGGGTTACTGAACATACATTTTTAAGCTCTGGCAGGAACTTCTGCATGTCGCTTGGTGGTCGGTCGGTCGATCTGTCTGTCCCCGGAAAATTGATCAAAAGTATGGTGTTCCATATGTGCCATCGGCGTCGCACTTTTCAGCTCTGGCAGGGGTCATTTTGATCGATTTCATGCAAGACTGTCATGCAAGACTTCTTGCAACACGGTCAGAGCCTACTGTGCTTCGCAGTTGCGCTGGTACAACATCTTTCTCAAACAAGGTGGATGCCATTTTGTGTAATGGTTGGACGGTATCCAGAAGGAAGAAATGTCCCAAAATTGACTAAAAGTATGGAGTTCCACATGTGCTATCTGCGTCGCATTTTTTTCGCCAGCCCAGAGCTTATTGCGCACTCGCACTTTTTTTTTACGAAGACGTCACAGGTTATTACAAGGGAAAAACTGAATCTTGCGAACAAAGAGGAGATTAATTAAATTAAAGTTTTGCAGCATATTCCTTGCATCTGACGTCGAATCCTAGGGCAGGTCTTGATGTGGCAGTCGCACTTTACGAGTAGACGCATTGTACTTTAGCTGTCACTGAATTTAAATGATAAAGCATGTCCCCAGAGAGAGAGAGAGAGAGAGAGAGCGACCCGCGCAAAAGGATCTGTTGAGGCATAGCGTCTCACTGAGTACCTTACAGTTCATGTTTTGAGACCAAAATCGAAGAATTGCACGTTTTCGTTTATTGAATTACGTGCATGCATTTTCTCCGGTTGTGATGTGTCCACCTTTCTTTTCCATTTCAAGTTGCGGAAACCGAGGCACACAAAAAACAGGTGCAAATTGGCCTATATAAAACGGAATGCATGACGATGCGATATGTTTTCATGAGGTCTTTTCTATAGGAATCCTCGACTTCCCCTCGACTAGACTTATCATGTCCTTCAGGTGATTCAACAAAGCTAGGTGTAAGAGGTCCTTACATTAATTATGGACTCGTCACGGATTACTTAGGATTTCCACAGGAGCGTGTGGCTGTGGATAAAATCATTCCAAAGGGTCAATGGCTAAGTGGTGTTTGTATGGATTAAGGGTGATTCGAGAGGGTGGTTAACTTTTGGTCGCCTCCTATTGGAAAGCACTATTTTGAGCACTGGGTAAACCATTCTGTATTGACCCAAACTTACCTACTCCAATAGCGCCTCATATTACTGTGTCCGCCATATTACAAAAAAGGCAAATGTCATGAATTGTGGTCACGTGGCAATCTACAAAGGAACGGGTTTTACTGAACATAGCCATTGTATCCTGAGCATGATGGGATGTATTTTCCATGAAATGCTCCTTGAGATTACCACGCGATTACAAAGATGGCGGTATCCGTGTATTTGTCTATGGAGTGCCATTCTTCGGAAGTTAGCCCAGTACAGTCCACATTGGGTTTGACCGAAAAGACTTAGCGACAAGATCCGGGTTGATACAGAAGTAAAGCGACAAGATAGACTTATACATAGTGGATTCAAGATAATAGTTTACCTAACATTACGCCAATGTGCAGATGACCAAAAACGGGCAGGATTACACTGTCTCCAAAAACGTCCGAAGTTTTCCGAACTCGTTTTCATTGACACTCGGGTATTTTTGCCAGAGCTCGGGTATTCTCGGGTGTGAAATGATTGCATTTTCCGACGCAATGTACGCCGTGTTTCATATCAGTATTGAAAATGTGAAATTCATTAAAAGGGAACTCGAATTTAACACATAAGATGCAGGCGTAATACCATTGCAAGAATATATATTTTAAAGCCCATGTGCAATATACATTCGGACGAGAGCAGAGCTTTGCTGGGTCATGTTCTGTTTTTGACCTGCGATCTATTAAAAGACGTAAGGAGATCGTCGGGGCAGTAAACCAGACTACCTCATCTTTCCCCTCATTCCTCCTTACCCTCCGTTTCTCATCAGACACACTCTGGACTGTGCTGCAACACCGCCCCCACACGTCCTTGAGCAGGCCGACCATGATTCCCAGTTACCCCAGTAGGAAAGAACGGGCGGTCTGCTCATCATACCACGTTTCTGTACAGGAGAAAAGAAGAAGAAAGGGAAATCATTGTAGTTTTTACGTTAGAGTGATTATAGTACGGCATTAGCCATTTAACACTGCTTTACAAACGCAGTCATTGTATGTAGTAACGAAGCAGTTTCCTTGATCATCGTTGGTTTGATGAAATTCATTTGTTTTAGTCTTCTTTTTATATTTCAATGACGTATTACATTGACTTACTGCATTAGAACATTGTTGAAAGCTGACGAAAGTGAAAACTAGAATGACGGCAAAAAGGCCGTTACTCCCAGCTAGCTTCAAATATCGCTGAGAACAATGGAACGAAGAATTTTTGATATTTTGATGACATAACGTTTCTTTTCTTTGGTGATTCGTTGTTGTTTCGGTACGTGACAGTAAGCCAACGAGCAAATTTTTCGCACAAATGTTTTCAATGAGCAAATTTTTGATTCACAATTTGAACAGAAAACCCCTAAAGTGAACAGTGTCTTCCTGAAATGACATCACAGCAACAGCGCCCTCATTTGTCATTTAAAGCATGGACAATTCTCATGATTCTATATGTTTTAAAAAAAGTGAACTTTTCAATAAAATTAACCAAAACGGGGCGTCGAATAGTTTTCATACATTTAAGAGGAGTAGAAAGTTGCACAAAATATGTTCTGAAAAAAATTTCCCTTCATCGACCCTTTAAATGTGAAGCAAGTGAATGCAAGTGAAGTAGCCTACATGTACAATTACCACTGCTTACTTCGCAACACTGTCAGGAAATAATTATCTTTATCATAAGGACTTTGTTTGCACTGCGAACTGCTACTAAGAAAACAAACAACTCAACAGCGTTTGGTTTTCCAATTGTTATCAGTACAAAGCACACTATAAACCCTCATTGCTTGGCTGTTTCTCTCTTTGTAAAGCGATTCCACGGAAAACATTTACAGAAGGTTATTTCGTTTCAAGTTATACGGACAAAAAAACGTAGCTTATACATGTACTTCTTTAGGTATAGTGCAATTTCCATCGTGCCTTTTTTAAAGACAGTTTTCACGCAACTATTAAACAAAATAAACACAAAGTCAACTTTGCTCCCTGCGGTCAGCTGGGGCCAAGAAATATCCATTCTTCAGCTCCAAGACTGGATTTGATCGGCAGCTTATCTGAAGTACCATGCAGTGATATTTTGGGTGTGGGTTTGGCTATTCTGTTAGGCCATTGCTATCGCCAAAGGAAAAGGAAGCTCTGCCATTTTGGGTGGTCCCAGCTATGGGACCAAATAAGTGTTCTCTTTGTACCTATCTGACTTACTGACATGCTCACTGCACGACTGACTGACACGTTGACTGTCACTTGTGACAGTGTAGGCTGATGGATAGAGCTGGGCAGTGCTTTCGTATAGGATTACCCAGCTTCAATATAGGCTTGTAATGTTTTCGTGCAAATGGAGTGCAATGTTCTTAGTAAATGAAATTTAATTTCTAAGGATGCGTTTGTGTAACGAGGTTGTTTCGTTTGTTCGTACCATTACAGCTTAAGAGTTAACCCGCCTGGCGCTTGTAAAACACATTCAATACTGTACTCAAATGTAGACGAATCCGTGATCACTGTGCATTCACGGCCCCCTTCAATGGAGAAACCATTGTGCGCACTATTGTACAAAGCCATGGGCGTAACGGGGGGGGGGGGCAATTGGCCCCCCCCCCCGGAAAAGCCAACTTGACAACAAGGGAGGGGGAAAAGGGAAAAGAAAATGAAAAGAAGACGAGGGGAGAAAATGGACGGTTTTTGCGTTGAGTGATGTCTAGCACCCTCTAGATTTTTCCACTTCCGGTGATTTCTTCCTTAGATTTTGGTAAGTGCTTTGCCCCCCTTTTTGAAAAAAAATCCTGGAGACACCCATGTACAAAGCATACGCCCCGTGACGGATTATCTGAACAACAGCCAGCACAATGCTTTCGCCATTGAAGGGGGCCTTGTTCTGTGACAGAAGTGATAGCGTGCCCGGTCTATGGTTGGTCTATAGCTCCATGGTTTATACAAGAGCAAAGTTATAGGGAATCGCAGGTAACCTGCTAAGGTTGACAGGTGCTGCTGGGAAACAGAACTATTTTGCTGTCTTCCTTCATTGCTTCCCCGTCGGGTGATTCGAGCACACAAACCCAGACTACCGCTAATGGTTCACATATTCAGGTATTATTGAATTTCCTTAACAGTTAAAGCTTAAAGGCAAATAATTTTCAATGCTTTTGGTAAAAGTTTATACTGGGTATATAGCATTTTGTAAAGCTCGTTTGCTGCACTTTGTTGAAGTGTTGAGCAAGCAACAATGTATGCCATGTATTAGACAGCCCAAAAAAGTGGAGAAATCAGTCTGAAATGTAATAGGCCTAAGGAGTAGTATTTTACGGAATATTAAGCTGCATTAAACTATGGAGTTTTGGACAACTTAATCATGAATGGGAAAAGATTAAAATCCACATTCATTTCTCCGGTTATTTTGTCCTTTAAATGGTAACTATTCCTCCATTCGACAAATCGAAGCGCAAACAAACTCACAGAGATCACAGTTGTCATCCTGTGAATCGTAATTCAATAAAGCGTTCAATCGCGGACGCCTATAATAGTTTGCTTCGGGATTCCATTTCTCCTTGCGTGATGATAGGGTTGACCCATGGCTATTTCATGCTATCTTTTTTATTTTGTTGACATTTCATCAACATTCACCGACACATTCTTTTTACAGAAAAGCTGGCAACATCATTCCGACTGTAAATTATCTCACAGTGGTATACATGAAGTTTTGATGAGAATTTCACCGACGCAAACTGGGGAGGTGGTTACCTTCCTGGACACGTGCACTGGAGAGAACAAAACACGTGATGCACAGCCGGAAATCGAAAGTGTTAAAAACAATTACTTCACAATGTATACATGAATGTTTTGACAATTACCGTTTGAGAGCTAAGTGCAAAGGGACATTTTGATGTATCTTAATCGTATTAACTTTAAACCAAAAATTAACAGTATCTTTGATGAACACAGAAATCGTGACGTAAAACGAGGCATGTGAACACAATTAGAGACGTTAAGTTATTCATATAGTAAATACGCATATCTACAAAAGTCAGTGCACTCGCAAGTTTAAAGTGTTACATTTGGAAGAGAGCACTGAATCGAGTGCTTGTTCAAGTTTGAAGCCACTTGAATGTTTTTTTTTCCGAAAAGCGAGTTGCATCGCAACACGAAAATTGGAGTGAAACACCATTCAACGCCTTCTCGTTGTCGAAATAGTCATAACAAATCCCACGCAAACTGAGTAGTCATGCACATACTTTTCAGAAAGTATTCTGCCCACGTCAATTCCTACGAGACAAGGAGGTTTACCTAATAATCCCATGCATGTCATGAGAAAGTGGAGTGAACAAGCTTCACAGAGACTCCAACACGACAAACAAAATCAAATCAAATCCTGCTTTTGTAAGACAACGAGTGAAAGTCGTCGGGAAAAAAAGCAAGGCCGTAAAACTAAACAACAAAGTCCCACGGAGGAGTATGCGTACAAGCAAAATCACGTGAAACTCGTGGGAGGTATTTGCGCTTGTAGTTGATTTGTTTTTCTTTCTCCAAATATTGTTTCTGTTGTCAGCAATGATCCCATTTCTCCAGAGCTGTTTCAATTTAAGTTTGGCAATCTGAAGAACCTCATATATGAAACTATCCTCTTAACTATTTGAAGTATACCACACGGTGTCTGATTTACTCCACAAGGACGTGATGAAGATTATGGTCTCAAGGAGGCAAGATCCGTTCCTGGGATACGTTCTTAATTTAGCCCATGCCGAGATTGCAGTCATGCAAAGTGCACATGCGCGTCTGGTTCATTCAGGACGCAATATCCAGGAACAAGGAGAAATCAATTACAGAACTTTGCTAAGCGACGATTTTGCCAAGCAAAGGGAAAACACCGTCCAAATGTCTTGATGTCAAGCACACTATTTCAGAATGGTTCTCAGCTTAGTTTTCGCTCATCACATGATATATCCTAAGCTATACATTATCCAGCTAAGTAGCACCATAAAACGTTGGGCCCTGGTCACGTCCAACCCTGACCGTACTTGTACTTATCTGCAAAACAAACCATCTCAAAAGATTTAAAAGCGACCTTCTGAACATTGTCACGCTCCGTAATTCCTAGCTCTTAAAGGCAGAGGGAACATTTGCAATTACCATGAAAAGTACTTACCGATTTCACGAGAAAATCCTTGCTCCATAGGGAGATAGGACTGGTACTTAATACCCTGTAAAATTATTCCACCTAAAATGGCATTATTCGAAAGAAAACAATACTTACTTTAAGGTGGTTTAAGAAAGTGTGCCCGCGGTTACATCACTTTTTTTATACGTACGTTAACATGGAATCTAATTACGAGGCCCAAAATTGTGCAACGTTTATGTTTTCTCATAATGTATGATATCCAGGGAGCTGGAACTTCAACAATTTAGTTGTTGTGTACCCTTCTTAAGATATTGAGCAATTTTGTAGCTTAAAAAAAAACCATAAAAAAACCCAAATGATCCCATGACCCTTTAACGGCACTTTGGAAGGCGAATTTTACAGAAATGTTCAATTCATGCTCATTTTCGTCTCAAGAAACTGACCAATGAGACACTCTGAAATCGCAATCAAGACCCGTGGCATGAGTACGCTATAAACAAGAGGGAAACTTCGGCACAGCACAGCCGTTGTCATCGAGCGTGCTTAGGATTTCGTCCCAGTTTAAAAGAAGTCTGTTCCAGCCCAAGTCATACATCTCGCCAGTCCCACGACATTCCCTCACGAGTGGCAGACCGTTTAGTGCCGGAGAAATTGAAGAAATAATTCAACGCAGTATAACGTGGGTCACGGCTATTGAAGCCAATCTAAAGCACTTCAGTTCTTACCGCTCCTCCATAAATAAAACCAGCGATGGAGTTCAGTCACCGGATAAGAAAATAATCTGGATCACTTCTGAAACATAAATAAACCCAATGCCACGGTGGCATTAGGTAAACATAACGATCCCTGAAACAACTAACGACATTTTGTTTGAAGTAATGAATCGAATTTTATGGAGTAAAACTGAATTGAGTTGAATTGAGAAAAAAAGGTCAAAACTACCATCTGTCGTCCAAATTTGAACAAACAAAATTTGTCACTGGCTTGCGTGAAAGTGCGTACCGGTACAGGGTGAAGCGAAGGGAAGGGTGATGAGAAGGGTGAAGGGAATGGTGATGGGAATGGTGAAGGGAAGGGTGATGAGAGGGGTGAAGGGAATGGTGATGGGAATGGTGAAGGGAAGGGTGATGGGAATGGTGATGGGAATGGTGATGGGAATGGTGAAGGGAAGGGTGATTGGGAAGGGTGATGGGAATGGTGATGAGAAGGGTAATGGGAAGGGTGATGGGAATGGTGATGGGAATGGTGATGGGAATGGTGATGGGAAGGGTGATGGGAATGGTGATGGGAATGGTGATGGGAATGGTGATGGGAATGGTGAAGGGAAGGGTGATGGGAGTGGTGATGGGAATGGTGATAGGAATGGTGAAGGGAAGGATGATTGGAAGGGTGATAGGAATGGTGATGGGAATGGTGAAGGGAAGGGTGATGAGAGGGGTGAATGGAAGGGTGATGGTCTTTGCTCACAGACTATTGTCTGTTCACAGACTGTGCATGAGAAAAAAACAGCTCTAGATTCAAGACCCTGCATCTTGAAACCTCACACCTACAAAGCCTCATTCTGCGATGACCTGTTTTCTGAACCTTCTCAAATTCGACAGTTGGTGTCTTGAAGGAAAGATTAATATAGGCTAAAACCAGATAATTATAGGCTAAAACCAGATAGTAAGCACTGATTTTAAACAAGAGCTTCTTGCTTTTTTTCTGTTTACAGTATCAGAATCTCCGAAAAAATGTGTCAATAAAGTATGTAATCCATCCATGACCCATTTCATTGAGTCAATGAGCAGAAACTACTGCTCGGCAAAATTACACGCTGCGTATACAGAGAAGAAACAACGATCTTAAAAGTCCTATAGTAAGTCAGATTCGACCCTGGATCCGTGTCAGATTTGACCCGACACTCTTCTGGGTCAAAATGACACATCTACATGTCAAATTGACACTTCTCTATGTCAAATGGCCCGGAAAACTGACAGAGAAGTGTCGATTTGACCCGGAAGAGTGTGTCAGGTCAAATCTGACCTGGATCCGAGTCGAATCCGACCCGGGGCTTTTAAGAGTGAACCAGTCACAGGAATCGGCGGGGGAGGGACGGCTGCTTTTGCAGAACATAACGCTTCTGAGCTGATCAACTGAAGCTCCGTAAAATTGGTCTCAAATTCATGCACGTCTGATTTTGTTAAGACTTTTCCCAACTGTGGATTATTTTCTTCTGGAAGCTGCGATTTGGTAATTGAGTTCTCCTTTGGAGAGGGGAACAGTAGGGCTCTCCCCGACTGCGATTCACCGACCATGCTGGGATCTTCCAATGGAGCCTAAATCGAATAGGTGTACAGGGTTAACACGATTATGAAAAATAACCCTGAAATGCTGCTGGCTTTAATAGGATACGTTCAAGATATGGTAAACTGTATAGGCGACATTCATCATCTGCACAAACACAAAGTGTGTAGACATGAACCTTTTGTCACCGTTAAACCCTAAAGGTTCAAATGCCGAAGGTTATATCCAGTTTTCATTTCTCTGACTTTCATGGTCGACAAAGCCATATCCCACTTGACAGATGTTAAGGATTTATGCTAACGAAAGCTGCCATTCGAGTGTCCTTTAATAAACAAAAAACCAACAAGCCTTGGGCTAAATCTACCGAGAAATATTTGACATTGAGTTATGCCAGGTACAGGACTTTGAAAATGCGTGTACGTGCATTATGTCAAATTCCATGTCATATTTCAAAGGTAGCTTTGTTGTGGAATTCATGGCTCATTCAAGGTGATCTCATTTTCCTCCAGGTGACCGGGTTACGATTTCTGCTGTTCGTTCACGTTATACTAACATCGGCATGACAATTTTGTTCAGTGGTAAAGTTTAAAATTTGGTTAGAACAAGTTTGAAATTGGCCTGAGGTATAGGGTGCGTAGTCAAATCCAGTACTCATCAGTGTGGGCCAAAATATCCAAATTCTCAATTATTATATGTTTGATATCAAATTCGGAACAGTTTGTTATTTCATTTCGGGATTATTCATCTGAAACCCTCTTTTTCTTTCTGTTTTAAGCCAAATACTAATGGAAACGGACGAGGACCTTTTCCAACTATATATAGGCCTATATGGACCTTTTGTCGCACATAATCAGTCTATGCAGAGTGAGTGTCTTGTGATCAATCAAAGTGTGAATACGTGTCACGTTAGTTTTTGATTGCTGAACTTTTTTTATGTTACGAACGCTCCAAAATGCAGTTTCGCCAATTGCACGCACGATCTTTAATTCATGCAATGCCTGTAGATTCATCCGAAAGTTATTAAGATCCTTTTTGTGGACGAAACCGAATGAATAGCTAAAGGATAAAAAGATAATATTAAAAGGTAACCATAAAGCTGATCTCAATAATTATGTTATTGTGCCGAAACTGTTGGAGTCGCCATACTAATACTAGTTGCGCCACTTCGCCAGAGTACTGAAAGCATAGTACGGCATCATATCGTTAACTTTCTAACTCCGAATAGTTGATTTGATGCAAATCATGTTTGCTCCTTTTGTGCTCCACGGGGAAATGTCAGTTTTGCTCCAAGGCATTGGCAACACTTGCCCTCCATACTCAACGTTGTCGAAAGAGTTGGATTAAAACGCCGCACGCAATACTAGGCGGACGCGTTTCTTCGTGTGAAAAGAGTCTCTGGTGTAGGCGCTGTAAGCTTTGTCGGTCAGATAAATAGAAGCAGAGTCAACATGGTAATTTGTTTTGCTTACTTGTTATTTTCCAAGATTCACCTCTTTTCTCGCATAGAGCATAAGACATCATACATATAACTTTTAAATATTTACTTCCTTCATTCTTGATGTAAATAAGAGTAGGCCTACGCGCTTTACGGGTCAGCGTCCCGTGTTGGTATTGGCACCTCCAACACGAATAGGAAGTATGCATTAGAGTTAGGGGAAACAAATTAATCTGCAATCAGATTCTGAATGATGCTTAAGCACCTCGAAGTTGACGTTAGCACCTGTTAGCTTAAACGTGTCTAACAGCAAATCAAACATACAACAGAGCAGAGCAGATTTTTCCGAAATATTATACGCGAAACATGTGGAACATAATCCCCAGCTTGCAATGGAAAGACGTCAGGTTAAAGGTGAACAGATGTATGCGAAGTGCGGATTGATATAAGGCTAACATATGTTGTGCGGCAATTGTGTATATTATGTAGTGCATCAAAAGTGATGGAGAGGGCAAAGTGGGAAAAGGAAATATTTTCTCAGAGTAATGTGGAAGCATGGAGATTTCGACATATAGTTGGCGTCAAAAGAGAAGTGGATTGGTAATGAAAACATTGCATTTGCGTTTTTAAAAAAGAGTATCGGAAGGGTTTTTTAAATAGCAAAAAAAATGCCATCACCTTAAAATGAACGCCTGTACAACAAATTCAACGGGACACTTTAAGCTATGGAACAGTCTGGTGGACAGTGGCGGTTCTACGGGGGCTAGTGGGCTGCCCCCCAAAAAAAAAAATTTACCCCCCCAAAAAAAAAAAAAAAAAAAAAATGCCAAAAAAAATGTAAGAATTTGACATAGAATGGGAACGGTCTACTAAATGAAGGGTGCATTTGTACACTTTTAATTAATAATATAGTGTGCCTGATTGTTTGATTTTATCAGCGCTCTCCCAGAAAAAAATATTGCACTCCCCCCAACGTATTATTTTTCAGAGGGGCCAGCCAAGTGTCGGAAAAAAAAACTGTCTACATTTTCTGGATCCACCTTGCTAGCCTCCCCCCCCCCCCCTCCAACAAGAAAAAAAATATTGGCTCTAGAACCGCACCTGCTGGTGGGGGTAACGTGTTTATTTTCGTGATTTATTTCACCAATTAGTTTCATTGTCAAATTGTTGTTTTTATTAATATGTGTGTTTACGGAAACTAGTGGCGTTCAGAGGAGTTTCAGAAATGGTAGACATGCGTGTCACATGTTAATAAGATTCAAAGGTAAACGCCTCGTTTTAGCATGTGACTGCGAAGTGAAATATTATAATAAACAAACACAATAATTTATTTTAATACAATGTTAATAGTTTTGAATTTACGCTGTTCATTTTCAGCTTAAAATAGAGAAGCCTTGTGTTTGAATAGTCCGGTTTATTTCTTTTTCAGACCTGACCTTGAAACTCGAAACTGGGAAAGCGATCTTCCTCAGCCCGCAAATTGCATAATCAGTCAATAACAAGCAGAAAATGCATCAGCTGGCGATGTCATCTATCGAGTGTACCGTTTGCAACGGGGGAATTGTGGCGGGAGTCCTATCAAGTATACTGTCAATTGCGCAGATCGTGGGCTTATACTTTGATAGCATTTCCCCTCCCCCCAAAAAATGGTTAAAGTAATGTGAATTTAGAAAGGGCCCGAAAAGTCTTTTTATGAAATCCTGAAAATATCCTGCGCGTTTGAGTCTCATTTATTAATTTTCAATCTTTGCTACCTCATTCCATATTCAAGCGTGTTTTGGTGTCTCTTTTTTATGCTAATACGAATTTCTATTTTATTTCCAACTTACGGTGAAGTCATGTGAGACAGAAGCTTGAACATTTCAACTGGTATAGTAGCAAATAAGCCGAGCCTGATAAAAAAAAGTTGGCGAGGTGGCACCTTATACAGAAAAAAACTCCACAAAGCGCGGGCATTGTTGAAACTAACGACTCAGTAGAAACGGACTTTAATTCGCCTATTTACATGCACAGTAAATAGTCACCGGGTTTGGTCTGCATTACTCTCATCCCAAGGTGAAGCTTAAAGATCATTGATCCCGCCAGGTGTTGTCAGGTGGTTTTCAAGCAACACCTGTTGAGTTCCCCCTTTTCAGTACACCTTCTTGAGTCACTTCCCGTCATTTTGCGAGTCTTATTATTCAAGGATTGTCAAGAGATTCCTTTTTGGCGTATAGTTGACAGCTTCGACTAACGGCACAATAATTGACAGAAAGGTTGCGTCATGTGTTGGTTGCATTTTATCTCGAAGTTGTAGCCAGGGCGGACTTACTAATAAGCACGCAATTAGGCCTACAAGTTGTTTTCATCGGAAATGTTATGTACAAAAGTTAAAATTTAGGTCAGTGCCAATCGCATTCCTTATTGTAAGGTAAATGAACAGGGCATATATGTAACGACTGATAGTTTCCCATGTTGTGAACCGACGAAAAGCTTGACTGTCTAATATATACGCTGCTCCACTTTAATGTCGAGAAAAATGTGAGATTTATTTTTTGTCACCCAGCCGGCTCGAGCAAGTTAATGGGTTTTTGCTGCATTCATGAATTGGACCCTCGAGGTCCGTGTTTCATCAAAGAAAGTCGACTTTTTCTTTCATCACTTACAAACTTGTCACAAATGTGTCGAACGAAATAAGGGTTATGTACGTCGTTGTATACAGTTTCTATCCTTGCTTTTTTTTTTTACCAAAAGGGGTATTCCGTCTGAACGGACCAACAGGTGTATCTCCGGCGGTCTCTAGGGGTCATTTAAGGTCACTCCAGAGTCAAGTTAGGTCACTGCCAAGTGCAACCTATATAAAGAGTTGTCGTGGCAAACGATCGGAAATGGTTCTTCAAGAAAAAGAAATGGTTGCATAGTGTATTCAAAGTCAAGCGCTATGGGAGTTATATACAAAAGAGCTCTAGAATTACATTTCTATCACGTTAAACAATATACGTATAGGCCTATACTCTCTTCTCATATTTTGAAGCGTATCATTATTCCCGTCATAATTAGAAACCCTTGGATATTTTCTGCGTTACCGAATCCTGTTCGGTGTTAGAGTATGTACACATGAATGGTTGTTAGACTGGATTTTTTTTGTTTTTACTCATTTAAGTAATTTGGATATAAAAGCTCAACAAAATATTATACCACACGTTGCGACACAGGGACCATAAAGGTTTGATATAGATTGCAGATAAGTTTCATGTTATTTCAATCTGAAAATACATCGTGGGAGGTATTAATTACATGGTGCAAAAATGTATCATTATGCAATCACTGCAGAGCAATCAGTACATTTTTTTTTTCAAGTTAAAGGTCATTTTGCATGTCCTAGGCGTCCACTGCCAAGGACTAGAAGTAAGTGATAATTTGATTGCCATCGGCATTCGTTGAGAATAATGCCGTTTTGTATTTTTTGTGTAGGTTTGCAATTAACCCTCTTGCGATGTACAAGCGATCGTTTCTCGATCTGCATAGTGACGCTTATTACGAATTCTTTGAGATCTTTGGTTAACCCTGCTGCTTTAAACGTTTTGTGACGAAGTTTCTCGTTTTCTCCCCGCTGCATTATTTTCACATTAATTAGTGTTCAGCAATTTGTTATCCAAACGTCATATAATGTTCCAATCAAACGTGCACTAAGCTTGCTGATAGACGATTGCAAGTGGCATGCACCAAGCGGGTATTGGGGTCACAATTACATCGGAGATAGCAAGTGGTAAGTATGAAAATAAATTCCACGTGTTTCCAATCATCGTAATCAGAGCAACAAGGGGAGCCCGTAACAAAATCAGAGATCAAATTGTCACAAAAAAAACACCGTAACCCCCAATTCCCCGCTGGTCAATCAACCAATCAGAGGTCGTTTCCATTTACCACTTGATGTTCAATTACAGGATAATAGTCAAATCCTTTGTGGCCTAAGTGGGAACTGAGTGAATTTTGACGAGGAGCGAGGAGGAAGCAGCACGGGCGGGACAGCACGGCACACATTCTGACCCACTGGTTTGGCGCCTTTTGGGGGTCAAATTTCTGAATGAGGGCTTTTCGGTGCTATAATATCATTGACCAATTTCTTTATGACTATTAAAGTAGGCGTAATTTAGAATAACAAATTGATAATTGGAGGCTGCAGGGGAGGACACCTGTTGTGAGGTTAACATAGACAGTTGCAGTATTGGTCCGGTTCATGCGTGAAGGATCGACTATATATCGGACCTTAATTCTCCATTTCTTGTAGCCCTTCTAAATATAGTTTAAATGCTGACTGCTTTTCATGATACAGGATGGTGTTAAAAATATTTAATTTTCTGTGGCCTTTATTTATTTTTTTATTATTTTTTTTTTGGGGGGGGGGGGGTTCGCAAGTTGCTATGGGCGCTTATTTACCTATCGTTCCCTGATAGTTGCGAGAACGAAACGAGGGGTAACCAAGGCTAAAATATTATGTGAGTGTTATGAGAACAAAATCGCTATAAAAGCTAAAGAACATTCTAAAACCGTTTGTGCAGTCGGAATAGGGATAATCGAACCCAAACCGAGGGTTGGATACACACAGTTGTACAATACACTTCACTCGTTTCTCTTTCGAAATTTATATCAAATAATCTCATAACCGGTTCATTTCAGAACTAACATTCTTCACAGAAACGATTAATACCGTAGTGTACCCGCAAGCTAACATCTTTATAATTGATCAATTCAAAAGTTCAAATCGTATTGGAACAAAATTACTTGGGATAACAATCTCCGATCAATAAAACATGATTCAAGTTGGCCTTGTTCGAATCAAGGTCTCTTAAACAGACGCGGGGACCACCTGGTAAGGGTTAGATCTAAGAGAGCACGTCGAGGTGGATAGGCGCGCCGGAAAGCTACAGCGTTGTCAACAGTCATTTCGGCAAATGGGTTGCTAACATTTCACAGTCTTGGAGACATTGCCAAGTTCTCCTCAACATCAATATACGGTCCCCTTGACGCCAAACGACGCGTGACTCATGTCGCTGAAGCCGTTTTTCGTGGGCAATTTTGAGATTTGTGAACTTGATAAGCACCCTTTGACATGTGTGTGATGTACCAGGATTTGTTCTCAACGCGTTCATAAATCTGCCACTGTCACTTTTCATTCCCAACGACGGAAGAAGAATCACAAAGGTTGCTTTTCCAACTTTAAATTTAACAGTTAAATTTGTTTAAAACTAAAGGCTTAATTCTTTGCAATATAGCAGTAACACCGATACAAGTGTGGTGACCAAAACTTGAACCCCTGCTTTCCATTTAGCTCAAAAGTGCAATGAATTCGGGAAAGGTAATTTTGACCATAAAACGTTATAGGAATTTAAGCAAAAAACTACACATTTTTTTGATAAAGTTAAAGGATGGAATGTTTTCATCATACATCAAGCAAAACAAATTAATTAATTAATTATTTAATACTGAATCAAAACCAAATAACAACAAAATCAAACTTCCTTGAAGACAATAGTTCAGATCAAGTACCATTAGTTAACTCGTTGTTGATACGCGAGGCAACTTGCGCCTGCGTGGGAATGATTATTCAAATGATGTCTAAGGACAGGTGAATGTCGCACGGCCTGGCTCCCTGACGTACATTTCACAGACACACGGTTAATTTCAAGAGATACAAGTGGTCCTTAACGGGAATATACAACATTTGCAAACATCGAAAAATAAAACTACCAAGTTTTTACGAAATACCTTACTAGGATGTTGGTAAATGCCAGCCTAAAGCATCCTTTAAAATTATGGCACCTGGTGTCAAGTCATTTTCAAGAAAATTGTATTTTTGTATACATTTCCAACGGTGGTCGGTCGACCGGGTGCAGGCCAGCTAGACTGGTTCCCTTACCTTACAATTTTCTGACATCTATAAATTGATCAATTTTATCTTTAGTGGAGTCAGGGATCCAGACTACTTAAACATTATTGTTTTTCTTGGTTGTTCAAGCATTTTCGTAACACAAAACTTCAAACATGTCAGTTAAACAATATTTGATCTATTATACTAACCCCTCAAATAGTTCATTTCTGAAAATTGCAGCAAAAGCCAATGATGTATATTCCCTTTAACTATAGCGTGCGTTCGATGTAAGTCTCATCGTGGTTAACCAAACTTCTCGATCGAGTTGTAAAGGAGGAGGCCTATATCATTTTACAGGAGGGGAACCCACTTACCTCACGGAATCTCCGATGAGTGTCCAGTGCCCCTGATGACGTCACAAACACAATCGCCAAGAGAATGCTGACTGTCTTGATTGTCATCGTTTTCGTCCTTGACAACAGAAAGCACGAGGAGCACAATCTGAGGAATGAAGGCAGAAAAATCTCTCAATATATCCAGATGGATAAGTGTAGCTATAAAACCTGCACAAGACCTCACTGTACGACCCGACCATGGATCACTGACGGTGTTCTTGAAAAGACGCGTGCCTGCTTCATGTAAATTTAGTCAGAGTAATGCCTAACGTTATAAAAGCGGTTCACATTATAAGTAGTAAATTTACATGAAAGTCATAGCTGGTTAGGCAGCATCAAGTAATTAACTTCCAATTAGAAAATTCTTCCTGCCTACTTAACTTCACTCAGATTGCGCGTGTGACGAAATTAGACATGACGTGCGATGTCGGAGGGATATCTGTCAGCCGAGAGGGGATGAACATTTCAGTGCCTGGATTTATGACATCTGGGAGCTTGGCGCAATGGGTATTTTATCATCTGCTAATTTGAGGACAGAATGATGATGATGGTGGATGATATTTAGCTGCACGGGGATCTAGGGATCTCTAGATCTTCGTCCCTCGGCGTCATTCGACGCAATGGAAATGGTGTAAAGGTTGGCTTCAACTTCACTCGACGAAAAAAATCAGTGACCTCAACTGAACTTTGTGAAAGGTTTAGCAAATTTCCAACCTCTCATCAAGGTGTAGGCCTAACCAGACCATTTTTTTTGCACTGCGGCCACAAAATTGGGGGACAATTCGACACATTGGAAGGAACCACCTTTGATCGCGGAAGGGACACAGTACTTTGTAATATGAGGATCCAAGAGACATAATTTTCAGAAATTGGGACTGAGGCGAATTCCCCCTTGCCACCCCCACCCTGCACCCCACTTCCGCCATCTGTGCATCAATCTTGTGTTGATTAGGTTTTTCACCGAACAACGGTTAAAGCCCGGTTCATACTTCATGCGAATGCGAAGCGAATTTGACGTCATGAAACATTTGCTGCGAAATTCGCCCGAGTTGAAATGAGTTCAACTTACGAATTCGCATCGCAAATACTTGCCCTGATGTCACAAATTCGCACTCGCTTTCGCTTTCGCGCCGAGTACGAACCGTGCTTAATGCATATACGTACAACCCAATGAGGATTTCAAACACCATCGTTAAAATCCGGAGCTCTCTCATAATTCAGGATGAAAAATGATGGTAAGTGAAATATTTGGACTGGCGGTATGGTCATATTTAGGTCAGTGTTGAGTCAACTGGCCGGTGACCCTTGCACTTTGATATATTACTACGAAGGGCAGAGATCAAGCTATTAATTTCTTCCCCGTAAAAGACACAGGAAGTGCATTGGAAGTGTCAGTCAATGATGGGTTCGCTCGCCTCACAGTAAAATCCCTCGAGTCGCCGCAGGTTCTCCTATGAACTGACGCTCCATTAATATTATTGGAAATTATAATATTGGAGACAACATTTCCATAACCTGTAACTTGCAGAACTTTTGAAAGGATGTGTATAGCCTACCATTAACTAATACAATCGATATAAGTACGATTTACTTCCAGAGTAAAACTGGTACAATAATGTTCACGTCGATATTCACTTAAGTAGATAGTAAAGAAACTAAACAGTATGTTATGTGTTCCATACACAGGTGCTGTGTTGCCTTAAAATAAGACATCGGGAATACATTCTTCGTGCAAGGCGTGGTGCCTGTACAGCATGACTACGCCGCGTATACGAAGTGATACTGATGCATGTAAAGTGCAACATCATTAACTGAAGATTCAACTACCCCCATTTTGCTATTAGGAATGCGGTCACCACCTTGAGGCTCGATATCTCATCTAGGTATAATTACTTCCACTGCTGACGATCAGCGAAGCAAGGAGCCTGAACCCCTATTCCTGCCCTTCATTCAGCAACCTGGGGCATCCAGGAAAGACTCGGGAAAGCCAGGGTTTCCGCTTTGGCTTTGGACCAAGTTTTGCCGGCGAGTAATGTTGGTGCAAAAAAAAAGGGGGGGGGGGGCTCCCAACACGCATAGTTATGACTGAGTTGGCATTCGCATGTGTGCACACTGTTTGAATACAAGTACATGTACTGTACATGTACATGTACATGGACTTGGAATGTAGGCCTACACGACCGCGTGTTTTTGCAATTAATGCAATTTGCAATACCACACAGATTCTCTTTCTTTTTTTCGTCAGACCTGCCACTGCCAAACGTCTCTCCACTCACGTCTTCCACAAATTGCATCAGTTATCGAAAACAGTAAGGAAACGAAGAGGGAAATGAGAAACTGACAAGGTGATGCGAGCAAAGTGTGACTGTGGGTGCTAACAGATTCTTCGAAAGCTCGTAAACCAGTACAAATTTAAAACGAGTCTTACATTTTTGTGATTTGCTACATAAGTAACATTAGGCCTGTTGTCTGAATATAGACACCGGCCTACTTTGCAAACGTCCTTCGTCATATCAAACCAAATCGTTTGTTTCGTCTTAACAGCGCATAATATGGTAAGTTTTCGGTAGAAAAACTACCTGATTTGGCCACTGACGATGGGCTACTTTTAGCTTGGTATACACGATACGTGATATACGGTCAATTATTGCTTTGTGTGAGTTGAATAGTTGTCAAACAAACGACTGATATCCGACCTTGGTGGCATGTGCCTTTAAGGCTCCTTCTGGCATTCACAGTACTCACATCATTTCTTTAGATTGAATTGAAGTGGAGAAGACATGATGGAAATGATTTTAATTTCATAACCATAGACGTTACTATGCAACTATAAACGGAAGTTTCCATGTACGTTTTGAAAATAATATACATTTCAAAATGTACGGGTAACCCAATTTTCAAGTCAAGATCATTATTATTGATAAAACAAACCAGGAAAGACCGAAATCAAACAAAGGCACAGGGATTTCCCCCTTTTGGTTAAACATGAAAAACCAATTATTCGTATATCCCCAGTATCTGCATGAGTCAGTAGGGAAATACCCGTCCGTGAAGAAACAGCAATAGTTCCCCAAGCTCGCCTCCCAAAGCGTTTAACACATGTTAAGAACTCTGCCTTTTTAGGTGAAGATACTAAACGGCCATCTTGAGGGGGAACCCAGGTGTATAACCCACAGCTTTCAGTTTATAAGGTTGGTGGAGAGGGGCACTATAGATCATTAGGAAAAAAATGACCTGGGGCCCGGATCAAATGTATTATGTCATGACATGTGGACGCCACATGGGTTCATTTCTTTAGGCCAAATGACTAAGACAACTGAAAGAGGAGCACATGGATGAGAATTAGGTCAGACACTGTCAATCTTTGTGAATATTATGAGAAATTCCTACATTTTGCGTTGACTGTTTTGTTAGCAAGGTTTCAATTGGAAATATGAGTGTGTGGTGAAACATTTTCCAATAAAAATACTGTCAAACAGGATCCAACGAGTTCGTGTTCATGCACGAGTCACGTGATTGTGCCGTGTAATTTCTGGAAGTAATGGGGTTTTGAGTTTTAATTAAAAAATCAGGTTTTTGGCCCCAGTGACCCCATGATGACGTTTGACCCCAGTTTGGTCATGTGACATGTTGGGGCTGGGATACTGATACTTTTGACAAAGTTTGTTGGAAATCGGTCAAAATATGTAGGAGCAATAGACAATGTCAACGTTTGTTACTAACTAACTAAACGGACTAACGGAGAAACATGATGAATTGTTGAGCTGCAATCCCGCAGCTAAAAATGGGTTCGTTTGTTTATCATTGCTTAACGTATTGGTTTCTTGGGTGGCGCAGTAATTCACGCAAGATTCCTTCACGTCTTTCAATGGCTAAAACTCTCAACCAATGAGGAACAACCCATCAAAACCGACTGAGTAGGACCACCAAAACGCGCCCCATATATACTCAGCAGAAAAGCACAAGCGATTGAAGCGAACACAATTAATTTGAGTCGTCGACGTAACGACACGTTTGGATTTTTTTGACACAGAAAAATCGCAACAATCGACTAGATAGCCTCTTTTAAATGCGTATTCAATGTTGGTTTTTGATTTCGGATTGTGATTTTCTGAGTTGGCATACATGAGTGTCAATGTCAGGGCACAAGGGATATTAAACCATTCTGGTATGATTAACGCAAATTTCCACTTTCACACATTTCGTTATGGCTATTCGGAACGCAGCCAAATGTTTCATCCCAGGCATCAAAGAAACAGTGACTCAATAAAGGTGCAATTTGTGTACAGACCTGGATAGCTGCACTGAAATCAAACAAAATGCGTCTTATTTTTGGAGACTAAGTTATTCCAAAAGTTAACACAAACCACGTCCCCTTATTCGAAGTTACTCATAATACGGATAATCTCAAACGGAATGCAACGAATTTCCGCCTGAATGACGCTGATTGAATTAACATCAATGGCCGGCAATTATAATCGCTATCAATCTCGGAGTTTGGACGGGTTACTCGTAAAAAAAAAAGGTAACCAGGAAGGATAACGAATCGAACAGACCTGCATAATAACATAAATTTGTGCCACACAATTTGTTCCATTATAAGATTGTCCCGAACTCATTATGTCGTCTTCCTGTATTTACATATACGTGCAGCTTTTGTGATAATGCTCAGAGCGCCGAGAAAAATGGTTCGACGACCTGCGTGCGCCGTGCGCGTCCACAACTTTGTGAATACAAGCTAGCTGCAGCAAGTGCATGGACATTTACAACAACAAAAATCAAAATCTGGTGGGGCATCATCCAAACTCTATCACAACGGTACGATGGGTCTCGAGTCACTGCTACGTTTTTTTAACTTCACAGTGTGGCCCGCACTGTCGAAACCAGATTGTTAATTTTAGTAGGCCATCCCAAAGTGCTGGTTCTTACAAATTCAAAGAATCCATGCCCTATAGAGCTGGTGTGCCTGAATGAAAAAAAAAAGCTTCTAAAAACGTTTCAGAGATACTTCTGTAAACATTCCCAGCAGCGATGATAAACACTACTTGTCGATGACACTGCAGTTTTCCGAAATACCCCGCTGCTTCAGTGATAGCTTGAAAAGACCCATGAAGTACTAGAATAAACAAGTCATGATGGGTTGGAAAGGAGAAAAGGGTGACACGACCAAAGATGACGGTGATGCAGTGGTGGACAAAGGGGGTACCTACTGGGTGACATCCCAGTGTTTGGTGGCAATGTTGAACAAGGGAAAGGTACCTTCAAAGTGACATCCCAGGGTCAAAACGGATCAATGCACTAATGCGGATTAATCGGGACCCTGATCAAATTCAAAACATCGATTCTAAAATGGTGAAGATCTGGGATATATCAACTTCTACTTGTGCTTCTCTTGGCGCTTGAGATGGGCGTCCAAGGTTTGAGGAAGTAACGTACAGTTCCATTGTAGATAATCTGTAGATTATCCCTGATGGTAAAAGAAGGGGTTTCACCGCTGAACAAAATAACTGCTTGTTTGATTTTGGCGATGAGCCAAGGGCTGTGGGCGACTATAATACTACATGTATTGTGTTGCGTGATGCACCAACCATCCGGCAAAGAGCGCCGCACTGGCCCGAGTTGGTAGGAAGGAAACGTAGGAGGGAACCCAAAAAGCGCATTCGCAGAGAAGAACCAATGTAAGCATTAGGAATTGAAAAATATACTTTGAGATTAAGGCAAAGAAGATACCGCTGCTTCAACCCAATGAGTGGCAACGACCAAACTTGAGATATGCCTATAAGTCCCCATAAGTCATGACAAATCCCGATTCAAAAGCCAGAACACATTCAAAAGCCAGAATAATTGACGGTATTTTCGACATGTTGCATGCCAATTTAGGTTATACAAGAACTAACGAGATATCGTTCAACTTGCTTAACGACAGAAGAGCTCATTTCTTCCGTCTGAGGATTAATACGATGCAGTGGGTAATCCGCCCACTGCAGTTTTCATTCCTTGTAAAATACCGATATCACAGACGGTACCCGCGAAGAGACAGTTCTATAAAAAAAAAAAAAACGCTTGAAGACGCGAGCATGCATTCGTAGCTCATTTTTCTATGACAGTTCATGCTTAAATATACTACATGTAGGCCTATATCCATTTTTCGAGAGGTGTTACTGTCTCGTAACACAAAGGCATTGCAAACAAGTTCTCCCGATACAAGACCTTAATTTGCACTTTTACATACAAGGAAGGTCATAAGCACTTTCAATGCTCAATCAGTTCATCTTTGCTACATATTTTATCAAAGTGTTGCAAACCAATTGTTTACCGGATATGGACAATACAGGATGATTGCACAATGTCATGTGGTAGCTCATGCTGGTTTGTTTATCTGAGAGCATTGTAATGAATTCAGAGCTCCCTCAGAGCTCAATTCAAGACAGTATTGTTAGTTCCTCCTCTCTGCAACCGCCACCTTGATTTAGGGTATTGACAATCTAACAAGAATCTGAACGGGTCCATGTAAAAAGCATAATGATGAGGTCTGATCAATCCTATTTCATCAAACGAAGATCCGAATTCAGAGCTCCGTAAATGCTCGTGACTGTACAGACGACCATGCTATAGTTAAGGCCTAGTCAGACATTTTGCTAGAGACTTGAGGTTCGTTTGGAACAAACCAGGTATTGCACGTTACTAGCGGACAACATCACGTTCGTGAATTTGAGCGCCGATTAAAAAACACGAGGTATTAGGCCTAAGTCTATCCATTCGGTCACTGATGACTTTTGTTCGTTGGACATGGTGGTCCGAAACGGGTGCAACTTTCTGGACCCTCGGCTGAGCCCAAGCAGTATTGGTCCAGTCGGATTCGGAGCGGAGAGACAACTTTTAATTGGATTAAATTGCATTATTGATCGTCAAAGGTAAACGATTTTCACTAATGCGGTTAAAATCGTCACACGTAACCCTCCGGAAAAAAAATGGGCTTTATTTATTTTTTATTTTTTTGACTATGTAGCAATAGCTCTTAACGTCGTAAGCATATTCGTGTCCAATACAATTTCAACCGGTAACGCACACCACATAATCGTGCTGACAATGTTCGTGCTTGCAGAATCATTGTGTACGTACAGGGTGTCGATATTTTTGCTCAGAAAAGATCCTCTTATGCAGACAAAAATATTGTGCTGACATTGTACATGTTTGACGTGCTCAAAGTATTTTATTTCTGAAATCGCGGAAAACTGCTTTAATTGCAGAATCATTGTGCACAGGGAATCGATATTTTTGTTCAGAGGAGATTGCTTTTACAGAAAGCAGGTGGTTGTTTTATTGAGACCACGTGACAGGAAGTGATACATGACACGCGAGGGAACATTTTGACAGCTTGTAACAATGAAATGTGTTTGGAGAAGGGGTGGGTGGCTGAGGACCGTGTTTTGTTTCTCTCAGAAAAACATGACGGTCGATGAGTTTTTAACAACATGAACAAACCCCGTGGGGGCTATTACTTTCATGTTCAAGGGGTAGGCCTAATACCAATCGGACAAGTGAAAGATGTACTAACCGTTCTCGGCTATAAATGAAAAAGTAATTTCCACCCAATGAAACAAAAGTCAATTAGTGAGTAATTCTCCTGAAGACGAATAAGACGCACTGTTCGAGAAGGTAAATCGGACCCCTTTTTATAGTTCCGTTGTTTTCAGAACACAGTACTAGTCCCAAAGGATATAGGACTACAGTTACACGTACACTGTGTTACCTCTAACTTTTGTATTCGAAAGTCTTCAATATCCATAGTTTGGTTTGGCTAATTTTCAAAACTAATCTATACTTGCCCGCTAAAACTCGATTCCTCCCCTTCACCGTGAGAGGTCGTCGTGTTAGGCTCTGCACACACAACTTACTTGGAGTGCAGGCCTACACAAGGTGTCTCGAAAAATTGTACAATTTACTCTAATAAGACGGGAGGAAAAGGAAGGGATTCCTCCATTATCTACCATATACTTCAGAAGTCGAATAACAACTAAGAAAGGTGGTAATTGAAAAGACCTTCCGCTGTTTAAGAGCTATTTGGCTTCCACATGCTTGAGTCTATTCAAGAAAACAACTTTTGACATAAGGGTATAGCAGGTAGGCTCCAAACAAAATAAGCATCTCACCTGTGTTGTGCACTGCGACACGAATACCACCTGTCATCACTAAACTGCCGCCTTCCCATTGTGAAAAAAAATGGGGCGTACGGTACAATCCCCTTGATGGCAACTTCAAATTGATGCATTTTTGATGGTCTCACCATCACGTACAGTCTCTGGATGGAAACTTTGTGCGACCTGCCGCGGCACAAAAGTGCGACCTTGGCATTGAGTTAAATCAGAACACCTCTTTTTTTCGCTGCACCATCTGGCCTTCGACACTTCCATGTTTGAACTACCTCCGGTTTGCCATCCAGCATGTGGATTCCATTCAGGAACGACTCCATGATCAACATCATAAACCGATTCATCTGGTTAAAGTTGTTATTCAGTCGCAGATGTCAAATGTACAACTCCCAATTTCTTACAGTAGTGTTTTCGGTTTTCAGGTTGCTACTGAGGAGTAGTCCTAATAAGTACCGAGTCCACGTCGACCAGGAAGGACGCACTATTGTGATACTTTGTTTCACTGCTCAATGTATGTTTTTTTTTCTAATAAAAGCTGAATGCCTTTCTGAGGTACGGCTATCAGTATCACCGTGTTTCCTCGGATTTTGAAATTTCAAGACCCAGCACCTCTTGCCAAGTCAGCCCAACCAAGTTCAAGGCCAGGTTCGGAAATCAAGGGTATAGGCCTACACACACTCAAAGTTACCTGGGGAACCACGTGCATGTATTCCCGGCATTCCCCGATGGTTCCTGCTTGGTGCATTCCCAAGTTCGAGGTCAAGGTTGATCCGTTGATGTCGGCTGAGGTTTAACGACCCATTAAGTTGATCATTAATTGCACCATTCGTGAAAGCATTCACTCGTGGATGGACCGTGACAGGTATGACCTATAGTTTGGTTAGACTTAGACCACAGAGAATTTAAGGCCAGGCATTTACGGCAACCCTATATTGGGTAACGGTAGGGGAAGATTTTGGTGCCCCATCATATAATGACCTCCTTCTCAAATAACCAACGGGTTATAAATGGGGGGGGGTGTTATAAATGGGGGGGGGGGGGGGGGGATGGGAATGGGAGGTATATGTATCACCCCCATTTTTTTGTAACCCCCAAAATTCGGAATTTGAAGTATTATTCGAACTTTCCAACAACCACGATGTATTAAATAGCATTGGAAGAAAGGGGGGAGTACACAACTTTAACGGCGCCGTTAATTAAGGCGCTTAAGTATACTGTAATCTGTATCATGAACAGTGCCCCTAGTCCCCCACGGCCCCAACGCTTTTTGAATTTCCATGCCCCCCCCCCCCCCACCTGCTGACATGGATTTACGCCACTGGGAATCACATTTACTTCTTATCGTTGAAACTGGCTTACTTTCCGGTGAGAAATGGAAACGAAATCGAAACGATCGAAATATGAAATTGGCATAATGGGTGAATACTAGCCCATGCAATATGCCAGAAACTTGACATACGCAAAGTCAATGACGTGAGTTCTACAAAGACACGTGCGCCCCATCGTATAAGGTTACTCACCAATCAAATAAACAAACTATAGGAATGTACACATCGGCGGTCACGTCCAAAAAAATGTAAACGACATGTACGATGTTAAGTTGCCTCTGGAACCTCTGAATTTTGACGAAATCCGTAGGGTCGCAGACTATTAAATATTAAATAGACCCAAGAATCAAGATTAAAAGAGGCTTATGTGGTCCATGCACTTGAGGGTAAGAATGTCTCTAGACAGGATTTTGATGAAATGGGACATGAAGGTATCTTTTTTTTTTGCATGGAGTGGAAGGTTTGTTTCAAAATGGCGATCTGAAATCGTTTTAGGAGGTGATTATCATTCGAGGTAAATATCACCCCAAATTCATTCGATTATAACCCTAGAAATTAATTAGTAACTTCAATTATAAGTTGATGTTTGTCTTGAACGACTTGGACAGAATGTGAATATGTTTCGCATGGGTGTGAACTGTAAATGGCACTTTATTTTTTACTGATGTCCAACCTTAAGATACCGTGATTTGCCGCGTTTTCATAGCCAAGGGTTGACCGCGAGGTGAATGGGGGCGGGGACGTTCCGGTGGACGTTATCGGTGAAATCCCAGCACAGATGCGTCATGCATGACGGGTCCATGAGATAAACCCTGTCACTGTCATGTACATGTAGGCCTACTACGTGTAAAAAAAAATATGTCCTACACTTGATCCTAAATAACTGTGTTGTTTACCAATGGAATTAAACCAAAATTTCAGATCGTGTAAAAAAAGGCATGACAAATTTTATGCAGCGAATGTCATCACCCTGCTGTGCAAGAGGGTCAGATTTAAACGCCATACGAAAAAAAAGCCTGCTTTCAGAATCTGCCACTTTCGACCGTGGCGGAAGGAGCGTGCTGCAGCCAAAAGCTTCTGAAGGAATGCAGGATCACCCCTCGAGGAGATGTACACTGCATTGACATCAGTGGTGATTCTGCATTCATTCAGAAGTTTTCAGCCGCAGCACACGCCATCCGCCACCGTCTCCGGCACTGTATCGACATTCTGAAAGTGTTGATTTCGTATGGCGTTTAAATCTCACCCTCTTGCACACAAAGCTGATGATAACACTCTCTCCATAACATTATTTTGTCATGCCTTGTTTACATGATCTGAAATTTTGGGTTAATTCCATTGGTAACCAACAGACACGTATAATTATGAGCTTGAACACTTTTGCGGAGAGTTCTTACACGATAAAATGTCTCCAAAATATAATATGGGAAACGTATGCGTAAACCAAGCTGCACACGAAGGTCAAGTTCTTCTAGACGCCCCATTTGTTAAAGTTACAATATTGCTAGCGAAGACCAGAAACTCTGCACAGAAAACTGGCTCCTATAAGTCCAGCTGGACATGCCATATAGGTCGACTTATATGATTGATTTACAAGATTAAGCCGGGGCTGGAATTTTCCTAAACTATTTTGATGACCGCCTCTCTTTATAAACATTGTGACTAGATTTTGTCATAAAAACTCACGGAAAGTACAATAGTAGGTCCATAAGCAACAATGGACTATGTGGAAGGCCTAACCCGAGGTTCATCTCTGACGCTGGTCTAGCGTTAAAGTTAGCAAGGTACATGTACATGTATATTATTACATTCGGCGCATGGTAAAACGCACGTGGTGTAATTGCATTCCTGAAATGTGCACTACATCGAAAGCAATCCGTACCATATAGAAATATCTTACTTACCCGTATCTCATTGACTTCTTTGCATCTTCGAAATTACCGCACATCATTCCTCACTCTCAGGAGAGAAAATCTAGTTCATCCAACGACGACTCTTATCTCCCACTCGATTATAAAAAGTCACAATCACACATAAAGTGAAAAGCTGTTTTTCCTGTGGTTTTAGGTCATCCAACATTTAACTTGATCAGTTGAACGTCAACGGAGGCAGACTTAAGGCTAAGTTAACTTAAGCCTCAGTCAGAATCTTGCGTTCAATAATGAGACCCGTCTTGGGATGTCCCCTTGGTACGTGAAGTTTATGTCAACACAGGCGTGTGCGTTGGCGCTGTTGTTGCTCTCAAATTAAACATTGATGAGGCTCATCACCGTACATTGTGTGCAGACCTCATCAACACACATCGCTGAATCTCATGGTAGAAAAAATCAATAATGTTTCAAAGGAGAACGTTCCTTGAATCTCTCCCGCTATCACATTCTGCAACAATACGGCGTCTGCAAGCAGGTACACACACCTTTATTATACCCAAGGCGTTATAATGTCGCAGTCCCACCGTGACTTGAACAATATTATAAAGTTCAATCTACTGTGATCTACCTAGCCACATGTGGCGGCCCCAAAAAGGATTACCCTCAAACGCAACTGCATTGATGTCGATGAATTCACAATTGTTGTCCAGACATCCCCTGACGGTGCGACAGTATCAAGTTTCAGTAATCATTTTTCCACTCCATTCGCAAGAGCAGTTATTTATAACTTCTGATTGAAGAGTAGGCTTATTACAATGTGCAAAGCTGGCAGGAAAGTCGAGCAACTCCTAAACAAGGCTAGCCGCGCACAACCTGTTAACTGCAGTGGTATACAAATCGGAGACAAATCGCGGTGCTTTCAAATAGGTAGCAGACACAACTTGACAAGTCATGAACCGTTCTCCCGGGGTGTCAAAATCTCCTTCCCGCTACATAACAGGTACGAATGATCACCAGGGATATGAGGTGCTAAACTGTTGTTGATGCTGAGGTGAAGTTCTAATCAACTTGACGGGTATGAACAGACTCGGGGGAACCCTCGTCCCTGGATGTGACTGATGCTGACGAATGGCTCCTTTGAATCGGCATGGGAGTTTAGTTGCCCAATGTCAGCGTGCGCGTTGTCAAGCGTGCTACTTTATTCCTTTCGAGTTCTACCCACTCACGTCACGTACATGTACTGTATACGTTGTGTCAAAACTTTCAACGACTAGCTCCATACAAATAGCGCCACCCAACGAGGAGCATTATGCAGTCCGTTTCGTTTTTTAATAAGAAGCCTTCCGTCAAACCCTGAAAGAAATAGAGTGAGAAGACTCAGAAGAGTGTTGAGGTAAATGCTGCACTCCTACGACTTCATGTTTACACTGCGGAAAAGTAGAGTACCCCCGTCCTGGTTAGTACTTCGACGCTTTGTTAGAGTTAACATGGCGTAAAAGGTTTCCTTTTTTTTGCAATTAGGCTAAGTAACTAAAAGAAAAAAAGAATCCACTCATCACAAACTTTCCAACAGTGCAAAGTAGGCGATTCGAAAGACAAAGTTAAATGTATGGGCTTCAGTTCGGGCTTTACACTGACATACCACTGGTTGAGAAAAACAAATTGGATAAAGACGACGTCAAAGGATTGGTTCCGGTCGATTTTACATGACATGTGCTTTATATAGTTGTTTTTCTGTTTGCGCTAACTGGGGCTTGACCATTGAAAGTCACCCAGGAGTGGAAGTTTTTGTCGCATTCTCGCTTGTACAGGATTCTCATCGCATATGTGTGGTAGTCGACTAGTCGAGTCAGCTTTAGATTTGAGACTTGAAGTCCGTTTAAGGTCTCAAAAGTCAGAGTCACTTTTGTCGACGGGAGTCCGGTGCAATTTCTTCTGCCGAGTCTGTTTTTTTTTTTTACTGCAACAAACCCCTCGAATGGATGTGTAAAGTTGCAGGCGCAAGGCGTGCAATATCTGTTCCACGACCACCAATTGCTGCTTCAAAATTACTTTCACAATTTTAAGCAAATGCCTATTATTTTCAAATGAAACGGCGGTGTTTTTTTAACGGGGCGGAGCGGGGTCACAGCCAAAGGTGTTGCCTGCTATACTGTAGGGCAGGGGCAGGCTATACGCGGTACGTGACCAAAGGTACGTACTTTTTCTTGTATTTGCGACTTAGTTTTGTTTTAAACCAATGACACCCCCATTTTGTAGGGAAAGGTCTCAAGATTGGTAAGCGGCCGAGCTCTGAAATCAAAGTGTGTGCCTAAGTACAATGTGTCAGATTTTTCTTTACAAATAGAAATCCAATGTATCAGATACATTATATGACTATTGTCTGTCATTTCTTGCAGACTAATAATTATTTACATACTTTGTAGGCCTATAATAAAGCTAGCCTGGCTTTTCAGCTAGTGGCAACAACACGGCAATGTGTTCACATCACGAAAAAGACTATCCGGCGACTTCTGCAAAATGTAACAATGTTTGAGGACAGAACCAAACCTAAACCAATGCAGAACCTTGTGCAAAAGATGACATGGATGGTACTCTTATTTTGACACACGTTCGTCATTTTCGCATGTGATTATTCGTCTATAAGGGCATCCGTGTAGGCCTATGTGTGACTTGCATTGCCTTGTAACTCAGTGTCAACCCTTAATTTTGAAGGTTTGCAATGGTCACATATGTTCAACTTCATCATTTCATTGAAAGGCTGGCTGTCTGAACATTGTCAGCCAAATAAAGCTATATACTATAAGAAGCAGACCCTTTCTTTGCCTGCATGCAGCTAAATTGAAGGATACTTGGTTTTTGTCTCCTCTCGCTTACCGGTAAACAACACTGGAACACACGCACTTGACCTTTGCTGAACATTGATTTACAGTGCAAAAGGGTCACTTGTTTTCATCAAACTGCATCGCTTTCTCGAACAGCAATAACTGAAAACAATTGAATCTGAATTGCCGAGCGGATGAGAGTGAGACCGTGAGTGTAAATATTTGAAGTTTAGCGCAAGTGCAAAGTCGCTGAGGATCATTCCCCCCCCCCCCCAATGTAATATAAACAGAAAACGTGTAATGCGATTTTAAATGTACGAAATTCCAACTGCAGGTGAAGTAGAGTCATCATTAATCAATAACTTGTTCTCTGTGCAATGTCGATGGCACCTGGGTGCTCGCCATTCTTAATGGAGAATAATTTATTATAACCCTTATAATCGAACTTCAATTTCATTTCCCGAAGCTTCTTTGACAATAACCGCCGTCGATTTTGTAAAGGCGAGTTGGTTATCTTAACTTTCTTGGGTCGTTTGAACTTGATTAATGTTAGAAACTGAAAGGTCAAGCGAGATTAAATTTAAGTTTTTATTACTCACCAACTTACTCTCCACTCCAAATCACCAGCAGCCCACCACTACCAGTAATGATTAAGACATCCCTACATTAGCTCTGCATCCCACATAGAAACATCATCGTAGAGCAGTTTCAATAGTTGAACCCACACACCGACACGTTCCTCGGACAACCATCGTTTGATTCGTGGTAGACATACTCGTCGACAGACTTATGGTCGATGATCCGAGAGGGATATGCGGAGGCGTCAATTATAATGGCTCTTACATAATGAGCCAGTTATATTCACGGACTTTTGCCAAATAAGCTCTTTATTATCCGTCTTCTGTGTATATAGCGTGTTACTGATAATGGTCATTTTAAGCTTCCCTGAAGGAGCTTAAAAGCTCGGCATGACACGCGCAGTGACATCCTTCACGGAGTGTTCTCGGAAAGAAAAGTTAGTGGGGGAGGAGGAATAGATTTTGACAGTTCAGAAAAGTTATAAACACATTCTGACCCCTCCCCTGCAATCCAGTGAGCCAGTCAATGGAATCATTCAATCGGATTAATTAATTTGGTACATCTGATTGTTGAGCCTAATTGAATTCCTCAACCGACCAATAATAGGCAAACTTACTGATCAACTCAACCCACACTTTCCAAGAAGGTTACTACAGGTGGGTCGTGTCACATGCTTTTGAGCGATACACTCATGCAAAAAGCATCTTTATGGGCTTTTAAACCTGAGCCCTGTTCCGTTACTTCACAATGCCTTGAAGGTTAACTCAAGAAAATACGTTTCTAGGCGCATGGGGTTTAAGTTTCGGGATGGAACAGCACTTGAGATACGCCACTGCGCGGTGGGGAAAGTGGACCTACAAGAAATTCAAAATGATCCCTGTCAGAGCTGAAAAAAAATGCGTATAGCGATTTGTAATAAATACCACCTGACTAAAACATTACTGCACATATTTTGCCTCCATTTACAAACTATTCATAAACATCTTTCCCAATTGTTACAAACAATTTTTGTTACAGTATTTAATTGATTTTGTTTGCTTATTTTGAAAATTAAAATTTGGTAGTTATTTTTTCGGGGACAGACCTAACTATGCAAAATAAACGTGCATGCGCATCGTTCCAAACAAAACCGGTGTTCTGAAAACCGTCAGCAAGAGGGTATTTTACCTTCGTCTTCTTCTTCCAGTTGAGCGCTAACTTCACAATTAAAGACTACAGCACTTTTGTTGGGGTGTGATGCGAGAGACGGTGATGCGAGAGACGGTGATGCGAGAGACGGCTTAATTTTTAATTAAAGCCCCTTTAAATGTATCGGCAGTTGGTGCCTAGATGACAGATTGTGGCAAGACATGAGTGCGAGGGCATGGTATTTAGTCAAGTATTTGTGGTCAATTATCGGGGACGGACAAACAGACTCACCGACCGACCAGTGACATGTATAGAAGCTCCTGCCACAGCTTAAAAAGTCCAATAGCTAACCTTCAAATACCATTGTCTTCCTCTTTTGGTACAGCTCCAAAGAGGCATGCGAAAAGGAGAATGTACATCCTTCCAGCGGATGCTCCTGAAAGCAACAAACCTCTCGGGCGGGTCTGTTCTATTTTGAGGAACACTCCACTCGGGCATTTAACATACCTCCGTTGAATCCCTTTGTTGTTGAATTGCTGCTTGTGTAGCAGCGATACTTTCTTATAGATGTTAATTGTTTTCCCTTCTATTTTACGGAGAAGGAATGTCTGTGCAGGGGACATGCGTTTAGTCTTCAAAGGCCATACTCTCATCTTATTCAGTTTGATGGAACATGGTATAGGTATTCTGCGTATAACGGCGCATGCTTTCGTGAACGCCACTTGATTTATCCAGACGGATTATGACCGACAGTTAATCTCCTATAAGGAGCCATTAAGGTCACAGACACACAACAGACCAGACATTCCGAACTGATAGAGTATCTCTTGAAGATTCGCAATCCAAAAGCCAAGTAGGTCGGGGGTAATAAATCTGGTCATACATGTAATTTCGAAGAGACTGGGGCGACACTGCTCAGAGGATTATGCGACACAAAGGACATCTTCAGCCGGGCGGGTTGACTCCAATATTTCTCCGTAGTGCTGTTACACGAAAAATGAAATGCCTCATAATGACATACATGAAACCGTTGTAAGGGGTGCGAATGCATTTTTTCATTAGAACAACATTCGGTTATGAACGGTAACGTTTTCAACTCAATGCATATTAATGATCCCTTGTCATTTTTGCTAGGATGCAGCCTCAATCCTGCAAAATCCTCCAATTGGCCGCATGGAAAAATAGCATATAGCCTCAATCCAATTGGGAGGTGTGACCACTGCCTAGTGCCTAAATCCTTCCAGTGCCTGTGTCCACATGTTGATATGATGATGTCAGACGCTTGGCAGTGCCAGCCTAGAGAGAGCAGTACGGAGGATTTTCAAGTCGCATCAGGCCTTTTTTTGTGGAACTGTGGTGACGAGCTGCTGTTGTTTTAGCCTACACAGCAAAAAAAAGACGTCAAAAAATGACAACTCTTGGACACACAAACAACAAAGGGGAAAATTTTTTAAGGATAACGCTGTAACAGTGGATCAAATCTCCTTACCACACTGATTTTTTTCACATTTTTTTCCTTCCACGACAAATGTTCAATGGTAACATGCAAAACATTACCATTGTGTATGACAAATAAGAACCATAGTTTGACAACAGTTAAATCCATAACAATTTACGCATTTATAATCCATTCTTCTCCTGTGTAAAATAATGGTTGGATAAATACAACGAACGGGTATACATCATCTGATCAGGGAAAAGACACCCTGTGCCACCCTGTGCCAAACTTAGGAAGTTGAGAAATGAAAGTAAATAAATCAATTAATTACTTACATTACCTCACCTCGGTCAACCACACGAAAGGAATATAAATTGGCTATTATGCTTCTTTACTTTTGACTGATTAAAAAAAAACCTTCAAGTGAGAACATAAATATAGATATTTTTCCATCTAAAGAAAACTACATGTACATATTTCTTACAGGTATATTAAAGTATTTATCATGCAAACCATACTTTTTATGGCAAGAATAAACACTTAAAAAAAGGTAATTTATTGGACTTTGTCTTGATTTTGTTAATTTTAAGCCACTTTTTTTAGGAGGAACAGCAAAATACATGTAACGCGAATGTTTTTAATTTTGAAGATAACTTTTCTGAATTACAGACGTTCTAGGCAAAGTTACTTAACTTTGACATCTTCATGAACTTTGTATATTATAAATACAATGTACAATCAGAACAAAACAATGAACTTTGTCAAAATTAGTCAGTTTTTTTAAAAATTGAACCGCAGTGTTTGAAAGATAACTATGGAGCTCTTGAGGTGCCATCCAAGATGTTGAGATGCCGAGATAACTTTTCATAGGATGACGACATCCTACACGTAAATGTCAACGTCCTGAGATGTTTTATCACGGGAAGATGACATCGTAAAAATAGGATGTCAACGTCCTCAGATAATGACAGGGTTAAGTTCCAAGGATATCGACATCCCAAGTAGGATGTCGACAACTTGAAAAAATTCATCACGAGATGACGACATTCTGAAAGTAGGATTGGTTTTTTGTAGTTCCACTAAACAGCATTCGAAGGTATCTCGGAATGTCGACATACATGTACTTCTGTCATGATGTTGTCATCCCGTGATATATCGTCTCACCATTTCGGGATCCTACTTTCAGCATTGCGCTACCCGTGACAGATCTAGCCGAGAATGTTGGCATCCCTCTTTAAACATGTCGTCAACCCATGATAAATTATGTCAGGATCTCAATCTCTAGGATGGCACCTCTGGAGCTCCGTATGACATAGCTCACTCTATTACAAAAATATAAAAAAAATGGAAAATGGAAAAAAACCCAAATAAATTCCCTGCATATTCACTGCAGGTTATGACATCATTGCGTTTCTTTTCCAACATTACATCCGATTTCTTCTTTCTTTTTTTCTAATATTAATTTGCTTTATACTGTAATCATTACAACAAACAGAAACTGACTTAGGAAAGAATATGTGCATAGTGAGCATTTTTTCTATGAACTAGAGTAGTCCAGTAAGGAAAAAAAACAAAGAATGATTTCTGTAGACTTTTACAGAGCACTGCGCGAACACTGTACAGTATAATGCCATACAACACACACAAACTAGGCAATAGAAAGACACCAAGTTCAAAATTGGGGCTTTCGCGTGAATAAAATCTGTGATGCACAAAAGTCTCACGAAAATGTACGCCTATTACATATCTAACATGAAAATTGTATTGGACACATGTTCTGTTGGACAAAACAGAACATAACCTTTCTAATCAACAATTTGAGCTTCCGAACTTTGAATTTGCCAAAATCTGGAGTTGTATTGGTCTTTGATGTCATTTATTTAAGTCTTGTGGCCTGCTTGAATTGTGAGACAAAATCCCATGAACCATACGCAATTGCCAAACCAGTTAAGTCAAATTGCCAATGAACTCAAAACAACTGTGAAACCCAACAATTGTCAATTGTGATTTTACTCTTAGGACATAATGTAAAACTTCATCAAAGTCTTGCAAAACACCAGTTCAAGATATTCAACTGAATTTTTACCAGTATTGGTCCAATAGCAGATTTGGACTTTATTCTACCTAAGCGGCCAGTCCTAACCCCTGGCATGTGCGGTATGCTGTGGTAGAGGGTTCTTTCAACAAGATGAATCAAATCCATTCTCAGGAACTTCTGCTCTCAAACCTGAGAAATTCCGAGCACACCTCACAAGACGGGGAATCAGGTTGGCGTAGCAGTACTTTCCTCGCCTTCCACTGTTGTGACGTGGGTTTGAATCCCGCCTGGGCCAACATGTAGATTGGGATTTCAGTCTCTGCATGAGTGTGTGGGTTTTCCCCAGAATATTCGTCTGGGGTTTTCCTCGCTCTGCTAAAATTGTAAATTCTTCTCATTGTCTCTTCTCTACAGGTTTCTTCAGGCTTGGGAGCTACAGTGCCTAGGGCGCTTTTGAGGAATCCTTGGTTTTATTACCAGAAATAATTAATAATGATGTGCACTGTATTCAAGGTAATGTGCATGCGGTATGTTCAGGGCCCAAGTGCCAATGTTCGAAGCTAATGTGCCGGTGAGGTAAGCTCATGGTCTAAGCGTCAAAGTTTCAAAGACTGGATTGGAATGAACTTGTTGATAGCACCCTCTTCCATGCAGCAGCTCGACTTCACTTGTCAGGGAATGGCTGCGTGAGGGGGGGGGGAGTTAATTAAAAATCCACACATCTTTTCGATTTTCCCTGTTCACCAGATCACCAGATCACTAGTACCTTTTTTTTCACCGTTGCGGAGACCGCAACGTTACCCGCACACATGCCCGATTCTGTTCTATTATCTGTCAAATGACGATCAGTCACATGATGATCAGTTACATGAAGACCAGTTTCATGATGCCCAGTCACATGATGACAAAATGGCAGCCGTCAATTTTGAATCATGCTGCTTGTACATATTTCTGGTGACATCGGATCCGGTGATATTGGATGCGAAAAAAATCAAACATGTTTGATTTCATCCGGTCGCCCAGTGTACGGTCAGATGGGGCCGATATTTCAGCGCACACCTTTCTGATCTGTACGTCCAATGGCCTAATGATCCGGTGAACTGGTACAATCGTAAAGGTGTGCAGCAGGCTTAAGAACCAGCATTACAACTAAAACAACTTGATGTTCTCTTCTGATCTTTACACAAAATACAAATGCTGGCAACACAAAAGTCTTGAAAATAAGCACACCCTGAGAAGTTAATCTTTGGTCGTGTTAGGAGCCATCCTGACATCACCACACATCTAATACTTGCGGTTCTTCCTTCCCCAATTCTGAAAAAGGACACGGTTATCATAAACGAGGTTAATGACAAAACTAATTGTACGGTGTTTACCACACAAAAAAAGCTTCAGGAATTAGGCTTACTCCACTGAATGAATTTACAACTAGACTTGTTCAGGTTATAATTTGAGACGGTTCGAGCCATCATTGTACGCTTTGCTGGTTGCAAAGGCAAAGTTTCGTTCCGAGGATGGGACTCCTCTGGAATGCCTAGGCAGTAGGCAAACTGACAAACTCCTTTCACAACCAACGTCCTAACTCGGAGGAACATGTAACAGCTAACTGCGGAACATGGTAAGACCATACCAATGACATGGTCATAATTCAGTGATATGGAGTGCAATGAACAAACTGTGATTGAGCCAGAAAAACAAACTTAGATTCAGAATTGTTGCACTTTCATGGAATTAAGCGAGTGATTTAATCACAGGTATTTAGCATCTAACAGAAGTAAGACTTGCCATTTTGGACCTCAAGGATTAGATGAGGGCAGCTTTATCTGAAAATGGGCATGTGATCACTGCACACACGGGACAACTCAGGTATGGTAAAAAGCATTGTGCCCACTACTCTCCACATTAACAACCCCATTGTCAAAACAAAATGTGTTGTCTCTTGAGTTCATCAACCACAGATATAAGGTTCTGTATTTGAACAACTTTATACATTTTTATTTGGCTTTGGCTCATGCCACAGATTGCATGTTATCAAAAGCCACAGTCTTACGACTCACACAGGCACAGCATTACCTTTTTGGAGCCCCCTTTGTTTCTGCGATCATTACGGTCCCTGGGGTCCCCTCTCTTGCTGGGGCAGTCGTAGCTGAGATGGCCATAGTTGCTACAGACAAAGCATCGGTCACCTGATGATCCACGGTCATGTGACCGCCCCTCGTAATTATGGCTGTGGTGACAAAACAATAACAGGAATTTTCAAATTTTAAGGATAGAGAATGGGGAGAATGCTACTGCAATGGAAATTTGCTGTAACTTATTCAGTGCCCACACTTTTATATAATGTGCAATGCGAAATGCCAAACAACACACATTTTGTGATTTTCTCAAATAATCACAATTTTGCACAAAACAAAAAAGTGACATTGTCAACTATCTGTCCCTTTTATACTCTTTTTTTTTTGAAGGCTTTATACCTGAACTATATGATTTGATTTTAAAAAGTTTTCAAAGTGTCACTTAAAACAGAGGGAGTAAAAGGTTGGCCATCTGCAGAGGCTATGGGCATTGTAGTTGTAATTATCTGGCCTGACGGTCAATACAATTTTTAATAAAAAAAAGAGATATAAAAACCTAGAAAAAATTTACAAAGTGTTCACAAAATTCCAAGACAAAATAAAAGACTGACTCATATCGAACATCATAGTTGTCGGATCGTCTGTTTTCCTCACTGACTGGCCCTTCATTTTGCTCATCACGGCTTCCTCGGCGAGTGGAGCCAGGATGGTGCTCCTTGGATCTTTCCTCTGGTAAAATTGTTTGAACAGGAGAAAAACCCACAAATTCACAAAGTAGAAATGACTTCATTGTAGTACAGACCAATGGATGGAATGTCCTGAGCGTTCAGAAAAGTGTGGAAGTACATTACTATACTGAAACTAATGAGGTCCAAAAAAAGATTTTTTAGTTTCGAAGTTGTTTTTCCTAGCAATTTTCCAACCAACAATGCTCAGTACATTTTGACATAAAAAAGGTATATAGATTTCATGTCTCCTTATCCTTATCTGAAATGTGACCTGTCCATCACAAAATGAGCATAAAGTCTGTAATTGCCATTTTGAAATACAGTGAAGAAAAGCCACATTGAAAGGCTGGTCAATTGTTTCATTTTCAGTTGAACCTTCATCTGGTTAGTCCTGTTGTACCCTTCTCCAATTATTTTGTTCTACCAAACATCTTCAAACTCTGTGCCCATCCTGTTCCTTCACAGTGACACAACAGCAAAATTTCAAAAGGCAATTTCTCATACAATGGTTTTACAACTTCAAATTGGTAGTCTCTAAACCCATGTTAACCCAAATGTTATACATGTATGCCATTGGAAAGATCTTGTTAAATATCATTTTTCTTCGAAAGTCTGACTTTACATGTATGTTTTGTTCATGGTGACAGATAACAAATTTAAAGGGATAAATCTATCCTACAGTGGCTGGGGCCATTTGTAGGGGGGGGGGAGGAGGAGGGGTTGGGCACAATAAGGGGTGGGAGCAAAGGCATCAATTGGGTGGTGGTGGGGGGGTACCTTAACCCGCCCCTTAGTTATGACACTGCTTCCCCTTGTCCTGCACTGCTGCACAACCCAGGTATTTTGCATTAGTGATATCTTCATGTCGACCCAAAGCTGTCTGGTATTGTCAATAGCAGCAGCCTACCTGCAGTGCTCGGCATTGTCTCAGAGTTGATGTTTAGCACGGCTGACGAAATGTCATAGGAAAGCTGATTCTCATCCACGCATGTAAGGGTAACATAAACACTCTTGGGCTCTGTAGCAACCTGTTAAATAAGAGATTAATTTAATTTCTAGATATCACATTGAGATAGTTAATCATTCAGACGAATATCGGTCAAAATATGTTTTGAATTTTTCCCAACTGTTTTAAACAGAACAAGAATTTAAAATTGGCATCTTGAATTTTCCCAATCTACCTTCTCTCTTTTTTCCCACTAAAAAAGAAAAAAAACAATGTCTATAAACTTATTTCATTTACAAAGCATTAGAAGCACCTTGGAACTTGATCACATTCCAGGAAATTTAACTACCAAGTCCCCCAAAATCCTACAAAACGGGGGATGGATTTTGATGGAGATACATGTAGGGTTAACACAAATTTTTTTAAAACCTCACCAAGCGACACTGAGGACAAAAGTAATTTTTAAGGGGAAATATAAACATTAACATGAAAACTGCCTTTGCTGCATAAGGCAGAGAGTTTATGCACTCCATGAATGCACACATTTCTAATTTTGTATAATGATAAACATCAAACAAAATTCCAATTCATTGCCATTCCAACAATAAGTGACTTGGAAACCAGACTACTTCCTAGCTGGACCATGATTGGTTTTGTTCAATCAAGCCAGGTGAGTCAATCAGCTGCCTTTATTACAAACATCACACTTCTAATATAACTCCGGATGAACCCCTGAGCTAGTGGTCATTTCTTGTGACTTAAAAACCAGACTGTCTCCGAGCTGGACCATGATTGGTTCTGTTCAATGGAGCCTCGTGAGTCAATCAGCTATATGTATCTTTTTTGCAGAACATCACACTTCTAATATAACGCAGGTTGAACCCTCTGGCTAGCAGTCATTTCTTGTGAGTTGCACTCACAAGGCAGTCTGCAACTGCACCCACACTTTGCGTGTAGGCAAATGTGCAGTTTGGTTGTCTTGACCTTGCATCTTCAAACAGATCTACTTCAACAACATGTGTGTGTGCTAAAATCCAGAAACTACATGCACATTCAAAACTGAACATTGATATCATGGCCTGGAGCATAACAGCATGCATAATTCAAGCCTTGCTCTGCGCTTTAAGCAAAGACAATGAATATGGCGCCATGAAAGTTTGATCAATTTTATTTTCGGTCCAATATTATGGCCGCAATTCATCCAATCATGCATGTAACATGCCCCCACCATTCTAATTAAAACCCACACCACGGATGGTTTCAAGATATTTGTGTTAGTGAACAGGTAATGAATTACTGTAATACATCACTTTGGATATCACACATTCGACCATAATTTCATTCATTCATCCCCACATTCTTCAACACTGCCACACTTTAATACAAAATCAATTTAACAAATGGGTAAATGATGTATACATTATTCAAAACTAAATTCATTGCAATGACTTGGAAACTAGACTACTACAAGCTGGCCCATTATTGGTTCTGTTTAATTGAGCATGATGAGTTAATCAGCTGCCTTTTATTACGAAGCATCTCACTGCTAATATACGTCAGGATGAAGCCTATAGCTAGCGGTCATTTCTCGGGAGTTGCGCTCCTAAGGCAGTCCACAACTGAGTCTCATCTCTGTGTGTAGACAAATTCGTAATTTGGTTGACCGGGACTTGCATCTTCACACAGATCTACTTCAACAGTATGTGTGTGTGTCAAACTCAAACAACTACCGGTACATAAAACTTCAAAACTGAACATCAATTTCATGGCCTAGACCGAGTCTAGGTTTCTTTTAACACTGTTAAAAGCATACATATTAGCAACGACAATGAATGTGGCTCCATGAAATTATGATCACAAATTGATTGTGTGGATACCATTTACAGTAATAACATTTACTTGGTTTCCCATGAGCCCGAAATGCCACATACATCTATGACCAAATGATTGACTGAGTGGATTTTATGTGTTTTTATTTAAAATAAAAATTGTCTTGTCGCCATGGATGGAGTTGGGCTTCTTATTTTCACAATATGCTGCCTAGTCGAGCTTATTTGTACACATCAGTGTGGACAGTTGCGGTTATACTACACTGCAGAAAATCGTGCACTGATCAGCAATATTCTGGATGTGAAAATTGTGAAGTCTAGGGTAACATGTGTGCGTGAATGTGCTATGCTACCAGAGTGTCTCTCCGTCAACTTTCACGAAATCAGCCGTCGATGTGAACTTTGCACCGCAACAAGGATCCAGAGTCCTGCATCATTCAGTGAAGTTCACCAAAGTGTCTACATCGACACTTTTCCTGAAACAAACCAACTCTCTGTGCAACATTTCAGCAGTTGTGTGGACCTCCTGGAGTCTGGCTTCACAGCCAGCGGTGAATACACCATCTACCCAAACAGCTTCAACGATGGTCTGCAGGTCTACTGCGATATGGAAACTGACGGCGGGGGATGGATGGTCATTCAGAGGCGGCAGGACGGCTCAGTTGATTTCTACCGAGACTGGGAAACCTACCGAGCTGGCTTCGGCAGTCTGTCCGGGGAGTTCTGGATCGGCAACGACATCTTACTCAATCTGACAAAATATTCAGAATGGTGGAGGCTACGCATCGAGTTGGAGGACTGGGAGTCCAACACGGTTTGGGCTGAGTATGGCGAGTTTGGCGTTCAGGGGAATTTGTACAGGGTAAGGATCGCTGACTATGATATAAACAGTACCCTGCCAGATTCTCTGACATGGCATAATAGAAAACCATTCTCAACCTACGACATGGACAATGATGGTGTTGATCCCCATTGTGCAGTGAATCTTGGGGCGGGTTGGTGGTTTGGTTACTGTGCCGTAGCTTGCCTCAATGGCAGGTATTACCACCAGTCAAATGCTCCGTATCGCTCAGGAATCCACTGGGAAAGTTGGAAAGGAAATTTCTATTCCATGAAAGGAAGCAGCATGAAAATAAAATAAGTATGCCTACATATTGGGCTGAGTGATTCGAGAGGATTAAGCCATCATGTATATGAGTTAAACAGTTTCTTTCATTGGTCAATATTCCATCACCAGGGAGATACAAGTAGCTGTATGTATACATGCATATCACACACATAGGGGTCAGGGCAGGTACTAATGCCCAACTAGTAGATACCGGTAGTACCATGGAAGTGCAGAAATACAATTTCGTATGCATGTGTGTACTGGTACTTAAAGGGAAGATACAACATTTGCAATCATCAAAAAACGAAATGATCAAATTATCAGGAAATATCTTACTTGATTGTTAGAGAATGCAGTCTAAAGCATCCTGTAAAGTTGTGGCTCCCGGTGTGCTGACATTTTCAAGAAAAACTGTATTTTTCCAACGCTCGGAGAAAACTGTTTTTTTCCTTCAGAAAGTGCTCCTAATTTTTTATATTCAGTTCGTCTGCATTTTCTTTGCAATTGATTACACACCTGTGAAGACTACAAGCCTGCTAGACTGATTCTCTGATCGTACAATTCTCCAAAGTCTATAAATTGCTCCGTTTCATCTTAAGTGGGGTCTGGGAACCAGACTACAAGAATGTGATTGGTTTTCTTGGTTTTTCCAGCATCTACGAACCCAAAACGTGAAACAAGTCAGTGTAACAATATTTGTTATAACATACTAATCCTCCAAATCCATTTATTTCTGATAATTGCAGCAAAAGCAAATGTTGTACATTCCCTTTAAAGATTAGCTCTAGACTCTCAATTGGGTCTTTCTATAAATTAGTGTTCCACTTTTGTTCCTGTCCCTGTTACATCTGACATCTATGATTGAATGATTCTGATGCACTCCTTCATGCAGTCGTTCTCCAAGAGTGATTATGAACAGCAAGCTACCCAATAAATAAAACATCACTTGAAGTCATTTCTAATGAAACTTGCATGGCAAATTACTAAGTCCCAAGGTAACAGGGACAGGAAAAATGTCACACTTTGGACCCTAAATTGATAGAATGACCCAATTAGGAAACAGTGGTGATCTTAAGTGAGGTTCCTTTTTTTTTCCATCTAAAAGTAGCTTATGAAATCAGCTTTCCAGTCACAATTATTTTTGGTGCTAAATATTTTTGTTAAATATGAAATATAATTTTTGGGCTTTGGGTTCCGCTTTTTTTTTACTCACACTGTAAAAGCCTGTTTTTCCGAGGTTTCCCTTCTTTACTGATATAATGAACAAACATAAGGCCTAACCTTTAAAATTATCCAGTCATGCATCATGCGCCCACAAATCATATAAAAACACACACCAAGGATGGTTCCAAGTTTCTGGTTCACTTAACAGGTACTAAAGCACCGTATTATATCACCATGGAAACTCACCCAACCACTACAACACTGCCCAAACTTTAATTAAAAATTGATAAAAAAACAAAAACACCTTGAACAAACGCACTTCTTGCACCAAACAAATTCCAAATCATTGCCATGCCAACAATATAACTGACTTGGAAACCAGACTACTTGTTGTGCCCACAAGGCAGTGAATCCACACTCTGCATGTAGGCATATGTGTAGTTTGGTTGCCTGGCTCTTGCATCGACATCATACCGATCTATTTCAACAATGGCTGTGCGTGTGCTAAAATCCAGCAACAACAGGCATCAAACTGAACATCTTTATCATGACCTGGAACATCAAGGAGGATGGCTTCATGATACTTTGATCAATTTTACTTTCGGTCAAATATCATCTAAAGCATCCTGTAAAGTTGTGGCTCCCGGTGTGCTGACATTTTCAAGAAAAACTGTATTTTTCCAACGCTGGTTGGCCGACCAGCGTTGGAGAAAACTGTTTTTTTTTCCTCAAAAAGTGCTCCTAATTTTTTATATTTAGTTCGTCTGCATTTTCTTTGCAATTGATTACACACCTGTGAAGACTACAAGCCTGCTAGACTGATTCTCTGATCGTACAATTCCCCAAAGTCTATAAATTGCTCCGTTTCATCTTAAGTGGGGTCTGGGAACCAGACTACAAGAATGTGATTGGTTTTCTTGGTTTTTCAAGCATCTACGAACCCAAAACGTGAAACAAGTCAGTGTAACAATATTTGTTATAACATACTAATCCTCCAAATCCATTTATTTCTGATAATTGCAGCAAAAGCAAATGTTGTACATTCCCTTTAAAGATTAGCTCTAGACTCTCAATTGGGTCTTTCTATAAATTAGTGTTCCACTTTTGTTCCTGTCCCTGTTACATCTGACATCTATGATTGAATGATTCTGATGCACTCCTTCATGCAGTCGTTCTCCAAGAGTGATTATGAACAGCAAACTACCTACCCAATAAATAAAACATCATTTGAAGTCATTCTAATGAAACTTGCATGGCAAATTACTAAGAACCAAGGTAACAGGGACAGGAAAAATGTCACACTTTGGACCCAAAATTGATAGAATGACCCAATTAGGAAACAGTGGTGATCTTAAGTGAGGTTCCTAGCAGCACAATACTAAAACCTTCAAAAACAGAGAAATTACCATCTGCATTTAAAGGGATATAACGGCCTGAAATCCCCGAATATTTTTATGTTTTGGATTGTTTCCCTATTCTTTTTTAAAGGTCTGGTGCAAGGAAAATATCCTTATGTCTATGGTCTTACTGTTCCTGAGAAAAGACAAAAAAACAACATTTACATCAAGCGCAGCAAACATTTTGTGGTACACAAATACGTATTTCCAGCCGTGCCCATTCAATGTACAGTGCAAGCTGCATGTGTGTCACATAGCACACAGCACTTATACACAAATGTTTCTTCTTCCGCAGAATGCGATGCACTGTGCTGCAGGATTCATAATCACCATTCAACAGCTCGATTTTTGAGAGTCAAAATTTTGACCCGACAAAATTCGTCCTCCTATGGTTACCCAAAGAACAACACAAACATGCACAGTATTTAAAGGATGGTTGTGGGTTTATATTCAACTGTTAAAAAAAACTTTCCAATAGCCATCGTTACGTTCAAAACAAAATTTGCAGCCCATTGTGGCGCATTCCGTTGCAGCCGATTGTAACAATCCTTTTAATAGAAGGGATTTCTCACAAAATTTTGTTGACGTCTGATAATGAAACTAAACATGTACGGAGTGTAATAAACCAAAACAATTCAACATTTTTTATCTGGGCAAGAAGTACCAAATTATTGGCCTCTCCGTGTTGGCTGATTTTACCCTCCTCCCCGGGCTTTGCATTAATTGGGAGATACATGCAGTCAAATCAGGCAACACATTCGGGACCAGTGATCTCACACATCTTACCCTCAAACTACTTTGTAGGCCTATCACATGTACAGGGCGAGTCAAAAAAAGCGGAACCCAAACCCCAAACAATATATTTAATATTTAAAAAAATATGTAGCACCAAAAATAATAATGATTGGAAAGCCAATTTCAAAAGCTACTTTTAAATGAAAAAAATTACTGAAATTGCTCAATCCGTTCAAAGAATATCACCATTTAAACGCAATGACCCTAAAACCTGTCTCGTCCAAAAAAGCAATTTATTGTGTGTTTTGACTGTTTGGAACAACAAAGAAAATGACACAGAATACTTGTTTCAACAACTGTCACCGACTGTAGTACACAATATTTTGATTGACAACCCTGGTTAGGCAAACAATATGATTTATAAAATCTACTTTTTGAAAGGACGGGCCTTCAAGAGGACTTTGTTGCACATTGTTAACGTTTAAACTAAGATTTCATCGCTGGTGATGTTTGAAGACAACTGTGACGACAATTGTTAAAATCACATTTTTATGGACGAGACAGGTTTTAGGGTCATTGTGTTTAAATGGTGATATTCTTTGAAGGATTGACCAATTTCAGTAATTTTTTTCATCTAAAAGTAACTTATGAAATTGGCTTTCCAGTTATTATTATTTTTGGTGCTACACATTTATTTAAATATGAAATATACTATATGGCATTTGGGTTCTGCTTTTTTTGGCTCACCCTGTACATGTACAATAAAGTCCCAAAATGCACATTGCACTGCATATACATGTGGAATATGGGTACATGTAACCGGTACATGTTTTTATCTAACTCTTTTTCTTTTTCTTTTTTTGGTGGGGGGCGGGCGGGGAGGGGGAGGGGGAGGTCCCAGTTTCTGAATAAACTGTGATATACATGTCACTGTTAAAGTGCATTAATCTACTTCTCAGGTTTTTTAAAACCTTTTAATGGAATAAGAATTTTAAAACCGTTTCCCAGTACTGACACGATATGCTATCAGAATTTCCCACAATGGGCCTTATTCATGAGTCAGCCATATTGGATTGAGAGTGAGGTAAAATCTTCGTTTTTGGAACTTGTGTCGAGAAACGAAAGCAATGACGTTACATATTAATACCAGTCTGCTCAGTTGAATCACTTAAAATGTGTAATTAAACAACTCTAGTGTTTAAGCCACATTAAAAAAAAATGCAAGTAAGGCTAAAGTGAAGAAATAGTCTGGCACTATCCCATTCAACTCTTCACAATTTATGAAATACCGGTACATTCAGGGAACACACCAAAATGGCCAACTCGTGCACAAGGCCCATGGACTCTGTGCATAAACAGTAGATTGCATTTTTTTTCAGCACTTTTGAAAACTTCAGTGGAAGGGACACACATCATGTGCATCTATGCTCACACGTACATGTATCTAACACGTATAATTCTGTTCTCGATAATGTACTGAACAGGAACCAGTCTGCTCCCAAGACGGTTTTGTTTGTGCCCAAAATAAAAAACATAAAACTTAAAGAGGGCTGCAGATGCCTCAAAAAGTCAACAATTTGATTTTTTTTTGGGGGGGGGGGTTGGAATATAAACATTTATTAAGAGAGAAAAAAGTGTAAATTTGTTGAAGGGCTTGGGAAATGGGGAAAGCAACTTTAAATTTATGATACCATTACAAGTTCAACTTTATGATTGGAAAAATTCAAATATATTTCCTTCTTTTTTCTGACAAGGTAAAAAAAAACCACCCTTATGCACATATATTTCAATACGGTCACAAAACTATCCAGTCATGTATGTAACATGCGCCCATCATTACAATTAAAACACACACCAGGGATGCCTTCAAGATATTTGTGTATATGAATTACATGCACCGTAATACATCACCTTGGCCAAAATCACGAATTCAGCTCCACATTCTTCAACGCTACCCACACTTTAATACGAAATCAATGGAAAAAAATTAATATGGATAAGGCCAAAAAAAAAAAATACTCAGTCTCTGGTCAGCGCGCGCGTCGATTTTAATCATGCGCGTCAACCTTTTTTTTCTTCTTCAAATTAACACGGAAGCTACAACAGTGCCCTCTATTGCCGCACCTTCTCAAATTTTTGTACCAAGGAGCACCAAGGAATGGGGAAATTGCACCAAGGCAAATGATAAAGGGCACCAAGGCATATTATGGAGGACACCAATGTATAATGAGGACACAAAAAAGCAAAATAATACCCACCTTGTCTGTACAATTCAAGCTTGGAGAAAAAAAAGCACCCCAATTAAAAAAAAAAAAACGCGTCGCCGCATCAATTCCGGAACTTCGGTCTGACCAGAGACCAACTATTTTTTTTTTTGGCCTAAATTATATGGTATATTCAAGACTTAATTCATAGCCATGACTTGAAAGCTAGACTACTACAAGCTGGACCATGATTGGTGCTGCTCAATTGAGCATAATGAGTTAATCAGCTGCCTCTATCTGTCTATTGTGTAGCACCTCACTTCCAATTTAACTCCGGATGTAGCTGTCATTTCTCGGGAGTTGCGCTCCTAAGACACTCCACAACTGATCTCATAGATCTCTGTGCATAGGCGAATCCGTACCAGTAGTTTGGTTGACCGGCGCTTGCATCTTCACAGCGATCCACTTCAACAGTACGTGTGTGTTCTGAAATCCAACAACTGCATGAAACTCCAAAACTGAACATCAATTTCATGGCCTAGACTGAGTCTAGGTTTCTTTCAACACTGATAAAAGCATACACACTTTGAGCAACGACGATGAATGTGGCTCCATGAAATTATGATCAAAAATTGATTATGTGGATACCATGTACCGGTACATCTATGACCAAATGATTGACTGAGTCGATTTTATGTGTTTTTATTTCAAATAAAAATTGTCTTATCGCCATGGATGGAGTTGGGCTTCTTATTTTCACAATATGCTGCCTAGTCGAGCTTATTTGTACACATCAATGTGGACAGTTGCAGTTATACTACACTGCAGAAAATCGTGCACTGATCAGTAATATTCTGGATGTGAAAATTGTGAAATCTAGGGTAACATGCGCGCGTGAATGTGCTATGCTACCAGAGTGTCTCTCCGCCAACTTTCACGAAATCAGCCGTCGATGTGAACTTTGCACCGCAACAAGGATCCAGAGTCCTGCATCCTTCAGTGAAGTTCACCAAAGTGTCTACATCGACACTTTTCCTGAAACAAACCACCTCTCTGTGCAACATTTCAGCAGTTGTGTGGACCTCCTGGACTCTGGCTTCACAGCCAGCGGTGAATACACCATCTACCCAAACAGCTTCAACGATGGTCTGCAGGTCTACTGCGATATGGAAACTGACGGCGGGGGATGGATGGTCATTCAAAGGCGGCAGGACGGCTCAGTTGATTTCTACCGAGATTGGGAAACCTACCGAGCTGGCTTCGGCAGTCTGTCCGGGGAGTTCTGGATCGGCAACGACATCTTACTCAATCTGACAAAATATTCAGGATGGTGGAGGCTACACGTCGAGTTGGAGGACTGGGAGTCCAACATGGTTTGGGCCGAGTATGGCGAGTTTGGCGTTCAGGGGAATTTGTACAGGGTAAGGATCGCTGACTATGACATTAACAGTACCGTGCCAGATTCTCTGACATGGCATACTGGAAAACCATTCTCAACCTATGACATGGACAATGATGGTGTTGATCCCCATTGTGCAGAGAGACATGAAGCTGGTTGGTGGTTTGGTTACTGTGCCGTAGCTTGCCTCAATGGCAGGTATTACCACCAGTCACATGTATCGTTTCGCTCAGGAATCCACTGGGGAAGTTGGAAAGGAAATTACTATTCCATGAAACGAAGCAACATGAAAATAAAATAAATGTGCCCACATATTGGGACGAGTGAGTCAAGAGGAAGTATTATAAGGCCTCATACATTCTAGTTTAATCAGGGCGAATAATAAGTAGCAATCCCGCATACACAACGCGTTTACTTTCGCCCAACCAATCGGGAAGTGCATGTTTCACACACATGCACATGTACTTTTAAGATCAGCTCTAGACTCCCAATGATGCAACAGTAGTGATCTTAAGTGAGGTTCCTGTTGGCAACACACTAAAACCTTCATAACGGGAGATACCCGGTATTACCATTTGCATTTAACGTGAGGGAAATTTTCCACCAAAAATTTCTCGTGAAACTAAACATGATTTACCCGGGCCAGATCAGCCCCCAATTCTGCAACAGTAGTGATGTCATGTAAGGATCCTTAATGGTGGCACCATACTAAAACCTTTAGGATGGGTCAATTATTGTTTGCATTTGTTGACTTGAACTGCCAATGAAGCGAGCTACGGTATGTGATGTGTAATCCAACAAATACAACATGCTTTATCCCAGCAAGTAGTGCCGAAATTACTGGCCCCTTGTTGCTGGCTGATTTTCACCTCCTCCCTTGACTTTGCATTGGAAGATAGCCATATTCTTGTTTACTACACTCCCGAGGACAATGCTTTGTGTTTTCCTTTGTCCCTGTAATATAACACTTTCCCATAGACTAATCACACGAACCTACTACAGAGGACTGTTTTGAACAAAAGATGCAACGCCCGAGGACTGAAAGGATCTGTTGTTCTCCCTTTGAGTACATGTACATGTAGTCAAATCAGCTAACACATTCCGGACACACAGCCTTACATACATTATACTAGCGGGGAAGACCTTTGTTTCTCTTCTTTTGTTCTCCTTTGTTCCTACTGAAATCTCAAACTCCATAGTGTTTCCCTTATGGCGCAGATAGATTTCTAAAGACTTCTTTATGGGGTCTATTGTTCTATTGTGTTTTCTACCCCATGAGGATTAGGAACTAGTACATGTACTGGCATAGTACTAGTAATCTCACACACTTTTTCCCCTAAAACTATTTTGTGTATAACATCAACCTAACTCCCTAGCATGATTTACTAGGAACCATACCAATCCTGGCAGATTCCAACACCATATGGGAAACTGCACACACATACTTCTGACTTTGATTCTGGAGGTGTGCCAACCCAATGTAAAAGACTGTCAGTTTAGGGGTAATGTACCCATCCTGACAGATTCCAACAAAACGTGCCGTTGGGGTTTGATGGGTTGAGTTCTGTTAGGGTTAAGTTCCTAAAATGCACATTGTACTGCACACGTGTACATGTAACTTTTTTCCCTCATTTTTTTTCTTCTGAATTACATTTTTCGGGGGGGGGGGGGGGGGGAGGAATTATGGCACTAAGTGCATAGATCTATAATTCAGGACAAAGGCATCAGTACAGTATATACCTTTAATTGCACTAATGAATAATTTTGTGCTTAGAATTTTAAATGCTGTAAATGTGTGTTGCTGTTTAATTAAACGACAAAAACAGCCTTGGCTCCACATAATTCTACTTGCATGTAAGTGCATTTATCACATCTTTATCACCATGCCAAACTATATTCCAAAACCATATTTCGTAAAATTTGGCAATCCTAGTTGTCTTCTAATGTCAACATCAGGTAAACATACTTCTATCGCTGAATATGCCACATGACATAAAAATCAATACCTTGAATGCCAAAAAAAGAAGAGAGAATAAGGAAGAATAAATAATGGCCACATCAAGTACATGTAGAAGGCCGTTTTCGTTTGAGTCGCTCCGGAAATTACAAATTACTTGATGATGTGGCTCAGTATAAAGAAATTTTGATAATGAAGGCCTGACAACATTGGACAAATATTTGTGAAGATCAATCTGGGCATGTTCATCTATTCAAACCGTGGACGAAAAATACCAGAGAACAAAAGAGAACAATATTGCCCACGATTCCCAGCAAATGTCCGTGATTGGGGCCGTGTACAAAACCTATGGGAGTCTTCCTAAAAAGTTAGTGTACATGTACAAACAAAAGATGGAATATAGGACGTATCCACGATCGACTGTGTGAACACGACTTTGTGAGCGCACTTAGTACAGGTACAATGTACATTTATAGAGGTTCCCTTATATGGCGAAAGCATTTTGCCAGCAATTGTACAAAACAACTGCTGCATGACGTCATGGCACAATCTTTTCGCCCTTTGAAGGGAGCATCCTTGATGAGTGTACAGTGGCATTTGTGCCTGGAGCTGGATTTGGCTATCATTCGAGCATCTGTGTTGAACTTAAATGGAGATGATACCAATTGCCTTAATTTAATAAGAAATGGTGGTTGTCAATGAAATGCTTAATTGACATTTGGTATTAGCCCTCACTTGTTCATGTGCAGGTTGTACGGATGGATAAACAACATTTTGACAACTGCTTTTTGTAAAATGTCATGGCCGAGCCGTTATAAGAGCACCGGACTCAAGCTCCGTGGTGTTTCAGCAGAGTATGGGTTTGAGTCCCGGTCTTGACACTTGTGTCCTTAAGCAAGACACTTAACCATAATTGCTTTATCCTTCGGATGGGGCGTAAAGCCATAGGTTCTGTGTGTTGTGTAATGCACGTAAAAGCTGCACCTTGTAAACCCGTATAAGGTGCTACATAAAAAGGGTCTCATATTTCAAATACTATATTTACCTGTCTTTAAAATAAATTCATTAGCGCCTTGAGTACCTAATTGTTGGTAGATACGGGCGCTACATATAGACCCCGGTATTATTATTATTATCTTTCAACATGTCAATCTACACTATTATCAACTTGTACTGTTTAATCTTTTTTCCAGTTCCATACTGGAAACTAGATTTTGTTCTCTAATTGGTATTTTTGTAGCACTACATGTACAAATATTGTTAACTTTTCACCTAATGAAACATCGAACAAAAAGTTAACAAATATTAATACCAAACACATTTTGAATTATTTGCGGCCCAATGTTATTTCAAGGGTCTTTTGTGAGTTCAACTAAAAGCGCATTATTAGAGTTTTGAAAAAGTAGAAAAAGTCATGTTGAAGAGTATAGGAAGAGCAATTGTAACTACAGAATAATTGTATTGATGTTATTAATTATACAGCATACCGGTACATGTATAAAGTTAAAGCTATAGTCCATCATTTGCAGCCATCCGAAAAAGTAACTGGCGTATTATTGTTGAAAAACATACCTGGTTGAAAGATAGTAAGTGGACTAAACTCCCTGTGAAATTAATCTTTCTGGCAAGCTATCATTTTGAAGTTATCAACGAAAGAAGGGCTTTCCAACGGTGTGTCTTAAGACGCACCGTAGGAAAACTTTAATTAGTAGTTCGTTTTGTTATTCGGAGCAGCGCGCGGAAGCATTGGCACAACACACAGGCGCGCGCGGTTGCTACAATTAGTTGGATCAGTGCGCGACATCGCGTATAGCTGCAATTCAAAACAATTCAAAACATGATTTAGCAACTTTTGATTTGAAATTGAGACCATAGAATGCTGTTTTTCTCGGAATATACAGCTGAAGCTGAGCTGCAACTTCATCAGGTTAGTTGTACAGTATCCTTCATTAGATTTTGAACACTTTTGTTGCTTCAAACGAACAAAATGCACAAATTTCAAATGATGGACTATATCTTTAAATGCTAGTCTACTGTGTTAGTAAAATAAATACATTGATAAACTTGTACAAATAGTTGCTGTAAAATGGATGTCTTTAATTAAATGGATGTAAATTAAAAATTGATGTTAAAGTTGGATGGCTCAAAACAAAGTATGAGAATCTAATGTTCCTTGTTGTTTACTGTATTCAATAGGCCATGCACTTTGTTTGTTAGTTATTTTATTAACTTTGGTCGTTATTGTGTGTCAAGTGGACATCCTGAGTAGTAATGTCAAAAACAAATAATGTCAAAAAAAAATAAAAATTATAACACATTTTTGCATATGACACCTTTTTGTTTTAGGTAGCACCGTGCTCCACATTCAAAGGAAGGCACATACATGTACTTTTGTAATTTTACATCAAGGAATTGTGTGGGCATTGCTGAAAAGTGGAAAATATTATGAAATCTTCAGAATTACAAGAATCACAAACTCAAATGTGGTATCAAAAGTATCAAAAGTTGGAATGTGGTAAAATGTATTTTTTGTTCAGTAGTAGTAAAAAAAAACAGGTTTTGGGGCTAAACTTTTAGATTGTAGGTAGTCACTTTGGCATCTTGTTTTCACATGCAAAATGCAAGTGCTATTGTGAGTTATTTGTTATTTAAATGTAACTAGCATAGAGAAAGGTTCATGTTGATTTTAGTGCAAATGTGTATAAATGTACATTTCAAAAAAGCTGTTTTTTGTGCACACTCATGGTAAACCTTTAATCATTCCACGACAGTCACTTAATAATGCTTTACTGATTTACATTTTTTCTCATGTTTTACATATTTTTGATCAAACTTTAAGTGAAAGGCAGCATATCAAAGCTAACGGAATACAGAAAGACTATGACAATAGTAAAAATACGATGGCTTTTTGAAATGCAGAGAGTTTGAGTGATTTGCATATGTGACCAAAAGTCACGTCTGTTTTGCATCACTCCGCAACGGCAATTATGAAAATTCATATTTCATAAATATGATGAATCATGGTTGGATATTTTAGTGTTGTCCAAATTGAGTAGCAGTAGTTGTCATAATGTACCATGTGTTTGTTGATCAATAATAAACTGTAAATAAGAATTGTTTTGGTTGAAAATATGAAAATGGCTTGTGTTTGTCACTCAGTAACACTTGAAACTGTCCTTTTAGAAAAGTTACAAACCTATTCAAAGCTGTCCATACGCACTTTTTTCTCAATAGCCTCTTGAAATTGAATATTAAAAAAACTCACTATGTCAGTGACAAAATGGAGAGAGATACCCCATCCGTCAAAAGCTATCAAGTGACTGCTTTTGACAGTTTGGGGCTCATATTGGTACAATTGACAGGCTGTGGCAATTTTGTCAACTGAAGGTACCATGCCTTGACTGATAGTAATATACATGTATATGTGTGGTGGGTGTAAGCACTGCTGAGTGCCTGGCAATGATTGATTTAATTGAGTAACAATGAATTCTCAAAAGGTCCACTTATGCATATCCCAGCAAAACAAAGGCATTGCCCTCTAAGATGGCTGCTACACAGAAGGTGTACCTGTATAGAAGTGCAGTGTAAAACGTGCAGCAGTATTCAAGGACACCCTACCGGCATCTATCAAAGCCCTTCGACTGATTTAGACAATGGTTTAATTCACACGGGTTCTGTCTGTTGGTGACTACCCTGTACAAAAATTATGGAGAGGGAGTGGATTGATTTTTTGACAGTTTGTGACAGTTCGATCAGTTTATATTATATAACAGAAAAAGATGGTCACTTTTTAAATGCTGTAGTCAATGATTAGTGTTGGTCAATGATACTGCACCGTATGTACTGTTTAATATATTTCCCAGTTCCACATCGAAAACTAGATTTTGTTCTTTTATTGGTATTTTTGTAACTACATGTAGTACTACATGTACAAATATTATTCACTTTTTACCTAATGAAACATCGAACAAAAAGTTAACAAATATTAATACCAAACACATTTTGAATTATTTGCGGCCCAATGTTATTTCAAGGGTCTTTTGTGAGTTCAACTAAAAGCGCATTATTAGAGGTTTGAAAAAGTAGAAAAAGTCATGTTGAAGAGTATAGGAAGAGCAATTGTAACTACAGAATAATTGTATTGATGTTATTAATTATACAGCATACCGGTACATGTATAAAGTTAAAGCTATAGTCCATCATTTGCAGCCATCCGAAAAAGTAACTGGCGTATTATTGTTGAAAAACATACCTGGTTGAAAGATAGTAAGTGGACTAAACTCCCTGTGAAATTAATCTTTCTGGCAAGCTATCATTTCGAAGTTATCAACGAAAGAAGGTCTTTCCAACGGTGCGTCTTAAGACGCACCGTAAGAAAATTTAAATTAGTAGTTCGTTTTGTTATTCGGAGCAGCACGCGCAAGCATTGGCAAGACACACAGGCGCGCGCGGTTGCTACAATTAGTTGAATCAGTGCGCGACATCGCGTATAGCTGCAATTCAAAACAATTCAAAACATGATTTAGCAACTTTTGATTTGAAATTGAGACCATAGAATGCTGTTTTTCTCGGAATATACAGCTGAAGCTGAGCTGCAACTTCATCAGGTTAGTTGTTCAGTATCCTTCATTAGATTTTGAACACTTTTGTTGCTTCAAACGAACAAAACGCACAAATTTCAAATGATGGACTATATCTTTAAATGCTAGTCTACTGTGTTAGTAAAATAAATACATTGATAAACTTGTACAAATAGTTGCTGTAAAATGGATGTCTTTAATTAAATGGATGTGAATTAAAAATTGATGTTAAAGTTGGATGGCTCAAAACAAAGTATAAGAATGTAATGTTCCTTGTTCTTTACTCTATTCAATAAGCCATGCACTTTGTTTGTTAGTTATTTTATTAACTTTGGTCGTTATTGTGTGTTAAGTGGACATCCTGAGTAGTAATGTCAAAAACAAATAAAGTAAAAAAAATAAAAATATTATGACACATTTTTGCATATATATATGACACCTTTTTTTAGGTGGCACCGTGCTCCAAATTCAAAGGAAGGTACATACATGCAATCTTTATCAAAAATATGGAAAAAATATTCCAACCCCTTGGACCAGGTCAGACTTATAATTTTCAAGTTCCCCAGGTCCTCCTGCATCCTCCTACATCCAGCCTTGCCCGGTCCAAGGCGTTCTTCATGCTTAAAGTGGCATTTCTTTGGGAGCGCCGATTATGTACACAAACATATGGACAAACTTACATGAAAATCGCCGTAGATTTAAAGTCTTTTTCAAAAATATGAAACAAATATTTTAACCTCTTGGACCAGGTCAGACTCACTATTTTCCAGTTCCTCAGGTCCTCCTGCATCCTCCTACATCCAGCCTTGCCCGGTCCAAGACGTTCTTTGTGCTTAAAGGGACATTTCTTTTAGAGCACCGATTATGTACACAAACATGGGGAAAAACGTGTTTTAAAATCGCCGTAGATTTCAATCTTTTTCAAAAATATGGAAAAAATATTCCAACCCCTTGGACCAGGTCAGACTTATTATTTTCAAGTTTCTCAGGTCCTCCTGCATCCTCCTACATCCAGCCTTGCCCGGTCCAAGACGTTCTTCTTGCTTAAAGGGACATTTCTTTTAGAGCACCGATTATGTACACAAACATAGGGAAAAACGTGTTTTAAAATCGCCGTAGATTTCAATCTTTTTCAAAAATATGAAAAAAATATTCCAACCCCTTGGACCAGGTCAGACTTATTATTTTCAAGTTCCCCAGGTCCTCCTGCATCCTCCTACATCCAGCATTGCCCGGTCCAAGGCGTTCTTCATGCTTAAAGGGATATTTCTTTGAGAGCACCGATTATGTACACAAACATATGGAAAAGCGTGCATTAAAATCGCTGTAGAATTAAGTCTTTTTCAAAAATATGGAAAAAATATTCCAACCCCTTGGATCAGGTCAGACCTATAATTTTTAAGTTTCCCAGGTCCTCCTGCATCCTCCTACATCCAGCCTTGCCCGGTCTAAGACGTTCTTCATGCTTAAAGGGATATTTCTTTGGGAGCGCCGATTATGTACACAAACATATGGAAAAACGTGCATTAAAATCGCCGTAGATTTAAGTCTTTTTCAAAATATGAAAAAAATACTCCAACCCCTTGGACCAGGTCAGATCTACTATTTTCAAGTTCCTCCGGTCCTCCTGCATCCTCCTACATCCAGCCTTGCCCGGTCCAAGGCGTTCTTCATGCTTAAAGGGGCATTTCTTTGAGAGCGCCGATTATGTACACAAACATGGGGAAAAACGTGTCTTAAAATCGCCGTAGATTTAAGTCTTTTTCAAAAATACGAAAAAAATATTTTAACCCCTTGGACCAGGTCAGACTCACTATTTTCCAGTTCCTCGGGTCCTCCTGCATCCTCCTGCATCCAGCCTTGCCCGGTCCGAGACGTTCTTCGTGCTTAAAGGGACATTTCTTTTAGAGCACCGATTATGTACACAAACATGGGGAAAAGCGTGCATTTTAATCGCCGTAGATTTAAGTCTTTTTCAAAGATATTTAAAAAATACTGAAACCCCTTGGACCAGGTCAGACTTATTTTTTTCTAGTTCCCGAGGTCCTCCTGCATCCTCCTACATCCAGCCTTGCCCGGTCTAAGCCGCGTTCTTCATGCTTAAAAGGAATTTCTTTGAGAGCGCCGATTTTGTACACAAACATATGGAAAAACGTGCATTAAAATCGCCGTAGATTTGTCTTTTTCAAAAATATGAAAAAAATACTGAAACCCCTTAGACCAGGTCATACCCATTATTTTCCAGTTCCCCAGGTCCTCATGCATCCCCCTACATCAAGCCTTTTCCGGTCCAAAGTGTTCTTCATGCTTAAAAGAGGTCTCTGTTGTACGAAAATGTGTGGCAAAACAAAGTAATCCTGGGCCTAGCGGGATAGGAAACCAGTCTATGAGCCGTTTGCGAATGTGTATATGCAGCTTTGGATACACTCTATGCATGATTTGTACATGTAGTGTTTAGCGTGCGAATGTCGAACAAGGAACGAGGAATAAGTAACCAACTTCACACCGCTTAAGTAGCAGACCCTTTCTTTGTAGCTAAATTGAAGGATACTTGGTTTTTGTCTCCCCTCGCTTACCGATAAACAACACTGGAACACACGCACTTGACCTTTGCAGAACATTGATTTACAGTGCAAAAAGGTCACTTGTTTTCATCAAACTGCATCGCTTTCTTGAACGGCAATAACTGAAAACAATTGAATCTGAATTGCCGAGCGGATGAGAGTGAGACCGTGAGTGTAAATATTTGAAGTTGAGCGCAAGTGCGAAGTCGCCGAGGATCAGGGTTTTTTCCCGCCGGAATATAATATAAACAGAAAACGTGTAATGCGATTTTAAATGTACGAAATTCCTGCAGGTGAAGTAGAGTCATCATTAATCAATAACTTGTTCTCTGTGCAATGTCGATGGCACCTAGATGCTCGCCATTCTGAATGGAGAATAATTGATTATAATCTTATAATCGAACTTCAATTTCATTTCCCGAAGCTTCTTTGACAATAACCGCGGTCGATTTCGTATAAAGGCGAGTTGGTTATCTTTTTTGGGTCGTTTGAACTTGATTAATGTTAAAAACTTAAAGTGTCAAGCGAGATTAAATTGAAGTTTTATTACTCACCAACTTACTCTCCACTCCAAATCACCAACAGCCCACCACTACCAGTAATGATTAAGACATCCCTACACTAGCTCTGCATCCCACATAGAAACATCATCGTAGAGCAGTTTCAATAGTTGAACCCACACACCGACACGTTCCTCGGACAACCATCGTTTGATTCGTGGTACTCGTCGACAAACTCATTATGGTCGATGATCCGAGAGGGATATGCGGAGGCGTGAATTATAATGGCTCTTACATAATGAGCCAGTTATATTCACGGACTCTTGCCAAATAAGCTCTTTATTATCCGTCTTCTGCGTATATAGCGGGTTACTGATAATGGTCATTTTAAGCCTCCCTGGAGGAGCTTAAAAGCTCGGCATGACACGCGCAGTGACATCCTTCACGGAGTGTTGTCGGAAAGAAAAGTTAGTGGGGGAGGAGGAATAGATTTTGACAGTTCAGAAGAGTTATAAACACATTCTGACCCCTCCCCTGCAATCCAGTGAGCCAGTCAATGGAATCGGATTAATTAATTTGGTACATCTGATTGTTGAGCCTAATTGAATTCCTCAACTGACCGATAATAGGTAAACTTACTGATCAACTCAACCCACACTTTCCAATTACTACAGGTGGGTCGTGTCACATGCTTTTGAGCGATACACTTATGCAAAAAGCATCTTTATGGGCTTTTAAACCTGGGCGCTGTTCCGTTACTTCACAATGCCAAGAAGGTTAACTCAAGAAAATACATTTCAAGGTGCATGGGGTTTAAGTTTTGGGATGGAGCTTTACTTGAGATACGCCACTGCGCGGTGGGAAAAGTGGACCTACAAGAAATACATCACGTAAAGCACGGATGTAACAAACTGAAAATATCCATGGAGGTAGGAAAACCTAGCTCACAGACCTATGTTCTTGAAACTCAATATTTCATGTGTCTGGAGTGCCAGATGGCAACACAACACAACCGATGAAAAGCGGTGTACAAATAAATATAAGTTTTCATCGGACGATGTCTGCCTCGCTCTGTCAGCCTTGCATTAGTTGCAGAGAAGTTGAAGTATTTAAAGCGACAATATCACATCCAGTAAGAAGCTTTGGACGGTGGAATGATTATTGAAATGAGGTTTGTGGATAATAACATTTCACGAGAACGGAAAAGGTACACAGTCCGAGACTTCAAGAAAGCAAAGCAGCGCTTGCAAAACAAAGATTTAGCCTACGCGCGTTTTTGGTTGTCAAGCCAATACTTGTAGGAAGAACCTAAACATCCAAGCTTGCCATTAATATTGCAGCCTCTTTCAAACCCAACAGTGGGCCTATTCTTCCTCGCCATTTGCCTTATTGTCGTATGGTGGACACAAAAGGGGGCGCTATAATGTGGGCCCTCCAATTGTGCGCACCGTATCTCAAAAAGAAAAGAACAAGTGCGAGTGCACAATAAGGTCTGGCCGTCTTGCATGCCTTGGAAGTCTCTCATCAGCACATGCAATCTATCAAAATGATTCCTGTCCGAGCTGAAAAATGCGGCGCCCATGGCACATAGTCCTATAGAACACCATACTTCAGATTTATACCTAGACTTAGAGCGATTTGTGATAAATACCACGTGACTATAACATTACTGCACATATTTTGCCTCCATTTACAAACTATTCATAAACATCTTTCCCAATTGTTACAAACAATTTTTGTTAAAGTATTTAATTGATTTTGTTTGCTTATTTTGAAAATTAAAATTTGGTAGTTATTTTTTTCGGGGACAGACATAACTATGCAAAATAAACGTGCATGCGCATCGTTCCAAACAAAACCGGTGTTCTGAAAACCGTCAGCAAGAGGGTATTTTACCTTCGTCTTCTTCTTCTTCTTCTTCCAGTTGAGCGCTAACTTCACAATTAAAGACTACAGCACTTTTGTTGGGGTGTGATGCGAGAGACGGCTTAATTTTTAATTAAAGCCCCTTTAAATGTATCGGCAGTTGGTGCCTAGATGACAGATTGTGGCAAGACATGAGTGCGAGGGCATGGTATTTAGTCAAGTATTTGTGGTCAATTATCGGGGACGGACAAACAGACTCAGCGACCGACCAGTGACATGTATAGAAGCTTCTGCCAGAGCTTAAAAAGTCCAATAGCTAACCTGCAAATACCATTGTCTTCCTCTTTTGGTACAGCTCCAAAGAGGCATGCGAAAAGGAGAATGTGCCATCTTCCAGTGGATGCTCCTGAAAGCAACAAACCTCTCGGGCGGGTCTGTTCTATTTTGAGGAATACTCCACTCGGGCATTTAACATACCTCCGTTGAATCCCTTTGTTGTTGAATTGCTGCTTGTGTAGCAGCGATACTTTCTTATAGATGTTAATTGTTTTCCCTTCTATTTTACGGAGAAGGAATGTCTGTGCAGGGGACATGCGTTTAGTCTTCAAAGGCCATACTCTCATCTTATTCAGTTTGATGGACCATGGTATAGGTATTCTGCGTATAACGGCGCATGCTTTCGTGAACGCCACTTGATTTATCCAGACGGATTATGACCGACAGTTAATCTCCTATAAGGAGCCATTAAGGTCACAGACACACAACAGACCAGACATTCCGAACTGATAGAGTATCTCTTTAAGATTCGCAATCCAAAAGCCAAGTAGGTCGGGGGTAATAAATCTGGTCATACATGTAATTTCGAAGAGACTGGGGCGACACTGCTCAGAGGATTATGCGACACAAAGAACATCTTCAGCTGGGCGGGTTGACTCCAATATTTCTCCGTAGTGCTGTTACACGAAAAATGAAATGCCTCATAATGACATACATGAAACCGTTGTAAGAGGTGCAAATGCATTTGTTTCATTAGAACAATATTCGGTTATATACGGTAACGTTTTCAACTCAATGCGTATTAGTGATCCCTTGTCATTTTTGCTAGGATGCAGCCTCAACCCTGCAAAATCCTCCAATTGGCCGCATGGAAAAATAGCATATAGCCTCAATCCTGCAAATTCCTCCATTATTTCTTGAATATGGTCCGTGGAGGGGTGACCACTGCCTAGTGCCTAAATCCTTCGGCAGTGCCTGTCCACATATGTTGATATCAGTATGTTGACGCTTGGCCAGTGCCATCCTAGAGCAGTACGGAGGATTTTCAAGCGTCGTCCAGGCCTAAGTTTTATTGGAACTGGTGACGAAGTGCTGTTTATGTAGACTACACAGCAAAGTAAAAGACGTCAAAAATGACAACTCTTGGAGCAACACATAAACAAGGGGGAAAATGATTTAAGGATAACGCTGTAACAGTGGAATGCAAATCTCCTTACCACTTGGATTTTTTTCACATTTTTTTCCTTCCACGACAATTGTTCAATGGTAACATGCAAAACATTACCATTGTGTATGACAAATGAGAACCATAGTTTTGACAACAGGTAAATCCATAACAATTTATGCATTTATAATCCATTCTTCTCCTGTGTAAAATAATGGTTGGATAAATACAACGAACGGGTATACATCATCTGATCAGGGAAAAGATACCCTGTGTCATTTTCCAAACTTAGGAAGTTGAGAAATGAAAGTAAATAAATCAATTAATTACTTACATTACCTCACCTCGGTCAACCACACGAAAGGAATATAAATTGGCTATTATGCTTCTTTACTTTTGACTGATTAAAAAAAAAACCTTCAAGTGAGAACATAAATATAGATATTTTTCCATCTAAAGAAAACTACATGTACATATTTCTTACAGGTATATCAAAGTATTTATCATGCAAACCATACTTTTTATGGCAAGATTAAACACTTAAAAAAGGTAATTTATTGGACTTTGTCTTGATTTTGTTAATTTTAAGCCACTTTTTTTAGGAGGAACAGCAAAATACATGTAACGCGAATGTTTTTAATTTTGAAGATAACTTTTCTGAATTATAGACGTTCTAGGCAAAGTTACTTAACTTTGACGTCTTCATGAACTTTGTATATTATAAATACAATGTACAATCAGAACAAAACAATGAACTTTGTCAAAATTAGTCAGTTTTTTTTAAAATTGAACCGCAGTGTTTGAAAGATAACTATGGAGCTCTTGAGGTGCCATCCAAGATGTTGAGATGCCGAGATAACTTTTCATAGGATGACGACATCCTACACGTAAATGTCAACGTCCTGAGATGTTTTATCACAGGAAGATGACATCGTAAAAATAGGATGTCAACGTCCTCAGATAATGACAGGGATAACGTCCTAGGGATAACGACATCCCAAGTAGGATGTCGACAACTTGAGAACATTCATCACGAGATGACGACATTCTGAAAGTAGGATTGGTTTTTTGTAGTTCCACTAAACAGCATTCGAAGGTATCTCGGAATGTCGACATACATGTACTTCTGTCATGATGTTGTCATCCCGTGATATATCGTCTCACCATTTCGGGATCCTACTTTCAGCATTGCGCTACCCGTGACAGATCTAGCCGAGAATGTTGGCATCCCTCTTTAAACATGTCGTCAACCCATGATAAATTATGTCAGGATCTCAATCTCTAGGATGGCACATCTGGAGCTCCGTATGACATAGCTCACTCTATTACAAAAATTTAAAAAATGGACTTGAAAAAATCAAATAAATTCCCTGCATATTCACTGCAGGTTATGACATCATTGCGTTTCTTTTCCAACATTACATCCGATTTCTTCTTTCTTTTTTTTCTAATATTAATTTGCTTTATACTGTAATCATTACAACAACAGAAACTGACTTAGGAAAGAATATGTGCATAGTGAGCATTTTTTCTATGAACTAGAGTAGTCCAGTAAGGAAAAAAAACAAAGAATGATTTCTGTAGACTTTTACAGAGCACTGTGCGAACACTGTACAGTATAATGCCATACAACACACACAAACTAGGCAATAGAAAGACACCAAGTTCAAAATTGGGGCTTTCGTGTGATGCACAAAAGTCTCACGAAAATGTACGCCTATTACATATCTAACATGAAAATTGTATTGGACACATGTTCTGTTGGACAAAACAGAACATCACCTTTCTAATCAACAATTTGAGCTTCCGAACTTTGAATTTGCCAAAATCTGGAGTTGGTCTTTGATGTCATTTATTTAAGTCTTGTGGCCTGCTTGAATCGTGAGACAAAATCCCATGAACCATACGCAACTGCCAAACCAGTTAAGTCAAATTGCCAATGAACTCGAAAACAACTGTGAAACCCAACAATTGTCAATTGTGATTTTACTCTTAGGACATAATGTAAAACTTCATCAAAGTCTTGCAAAACACCAGTTCAAGATATTCAACTGAATTTTTACCAGTATTGGTCCAATAGCAGATTTGGATTTTATTCTACCTAAGCGGCCAGTCCCAACCCCTGGCAAGTGCGGTATGCTGTGGTAGAGGGTTCTTTCAACAAGATGAAACGAATCCATTCTCAGGAACTTCTGCTCTCAAACCCGAGAAATTCCGAGCACACCTCACAAGACGGGGAATCAGGTTGGCGTAGCAGTACTTTCCTCGCCTTCCACTGTTGTGACCTGGGTTTGAATCCCGCCTGGGCCAACATGTAGATTGGGATTTCAGTCTCTGCATGAGTGTGTGGGTTTTCCCCAGAATATTCTTCGGGGGTTTTCCTCGCTCTGCTAAAATTGTAAATTCTTCTCATTGTCTCTTCTCTACAGGTGTCTTCAGGCTTGGGAGCTACAGTGCCTAGGGCGCTTTTGAGGAATCCTTGGTTTTATTACCAGAAATAATTAATAATGATGTGCACTGTATTCAAGCTAATGTGCATGCGGTATGTTCAGGGCCCAAGTGCCAATGTTCGAAGCTAATGTGCCGGTGAGGTAAGCTCATGGTCTTAGCGTCAAAGTTTCAAAGACTGGATCAGATTGAACTTGTTGATAGCACCCTCTTCCACGCAGCAGCTCGACTTCTCTTGTCAGGGAATGGCTGCGTGAGGTGGGGGGGAAGTCAATTAAAAATCCACATATCTTTCCAATTTTCCTTGCTCACTAGATCACTGGTACCGTTTTTTCACCGTTGCGGAGACCGCAACGTTACCCGCACACATGCCCGATTCTGTTCTATTATCTGTCACATGATGATCAGTCATATGATGATCAGTAACACTATGATCAGTCACATGATGACCAGTCTCATGATGACCAGTCACCTGACAAAATGGCAGCCGTCAATTTTGAATCATGTGACTTTCTTCGTGAATCTGATTGGTCAACATAAACATGGCGTCTGGTGAAATCGGAGTGCTGCTCGCACATATTTCTGGTGACATCGGATCCGGTGATATTGGATGTGAAAAAAATCAAACATGTTTGATTTCATCCGGTCGCCCAGTGTACGGTCAGATTGGGCGGATATTTCATACGCACACCTTTCTGATCTGTACGTCCAATGGCCCGCTGATCCGGAGAACTGGTAAAATTGTAAAGGTGTGCAGCAGGCTTAAGAACCAGCATTACAACTAAAACAACTTGAAGTTCTCTTCTGATCTTTACACAAAATACAAATGCTGGCAACACAAAAGTCTTGAAAATAAGCACACCCTGAGAAGTTAATCTTTGGTCTTGTTTGGAGCCATCCTGACATCACCACACATCTAATATTTGCGGTTCTTCCTTCCCCAATTCTGAAAAAGGACACGGTTATCATAAACGAGGTTAATGCCAAAACTAATTGTACAGTGTTTACCACACACAAAAAAGCTTCCGGACTTAGGCTTACTCCACTGAATGACTTTACAACTAGACTTGTTCATTTTCTAATTTGAGACAGTGCAAGCCATCATTGCACGCTTTGCTGGTTACAAAGGCAAAGCTACGTTCCAAGGATGGGACTCCTTAGGAATGACTAGGCAGTAGGCAAACTGACAAACTCCTTTCACAACCAACGTCCTAACTCGGAGGAACATGTAACAGCTCACTGCGGAACATGGTAAGACCATACCAATGACATGGTCATAATTCAGTGATATGGAGTGCAATGAACAAACTGTAATTGAGCCAGAAAAACAAACTTAGATTCAAAATTGTTGCACTTTCATGGAATTAAGCGAGTGATTTAATCACAGGTATTTAGCATCTAACAGAAGTAGGACTTGCCATTTTGGACCTCAAGGATCAGATAAGGGCAGCTTTATCTGAAAATGGGCATGTGATCACTGCACACAGGGGACAACTCAGGTATGGTAAAAAGCATTGTGCCCACTACTCTCCACATTAACAACCCCATTGTCAAAACAAAATGTGTTGTCTCTTGAGTTTATCAGCCACAGATATAAGGTTCTGTATTTTAACAACTTTATACATTTCTATTTAGCTATGGATAATGCCACAGATTGCATGTTATCAAAAGCCACAGTCTTAGACTCACACAGGCACAGCATTACCTTTTTGGAGCCCCCTTTGTTTCTGCGATCATTACGGTCCCTGGGGTCCCCTCTCTTGCTGGGGCAGTCGTAGCTGAGATGGCCATAGTTGCTACAGACAAAGCATCGGTCACCTGATGATCCACGGTCATGTGACCGCCCCTCGTAATTATGGCTGTGGTGACAAAACAATAACAGGAATTTTCAAATTTTAAGGATAGAGAATGGGGAGAATGCTACTGCAATGGAAATTTGCTGTAACTTATTCAGTGCCCACACTTTTATATAATGTGCAATGCGAAATGCCAAACAACACTCATTTTGTGATTTTCTCATATAATCACAATTTTGCACAAAACAAAAAAGTGACATTGTCAACTATCTGTCCCTTTTATACTCTCTTTTTTTTTAAGGCTTTACCTGAACTATATGATTTGATTTTAAAAAGTTTTCAAAGTGTCACTTAAAACAGAGGGAGTAAAAGGTTGGCCATCTACATGGGCATTGTAGTTGTAATTATCTGGCCTGACGGTCAATACAATTTTTAATAAAAAAAGAGATATAAAAACCTAGAAAAAATTTACAAAGTGTTCACAAAATTCCAAGACAAAATAAAAGACTGACTCATATCGAACATCAATAGTTGTAAGTATCTGAACCAACTGTCAATAAAGCTTTTATTAAAATAAAAAATAAGAGATAAAACAAACTAAAAATTATCATAAAGTGTTCAAAAAATTCCAAGACAAAATAAAAGACTGACTCATATCGAACATCATAGTTGTCGGATGGTCTGTTTTCCTCACTGACTGGCCCTTCATTGTGCTCATCACGGCTTCCTCGGCGAGTGGAGCCAGGATGGTGCTCCTTGGATCTTTCCTCTGGTAAAATTGTTTGAACAGGAGAAAAATCCACAAATTCACAAAGTAGAAATGACTTCATTGTAGTACAGACCAACGGATGGAATGTACTGAGCGTTCAGAGAAGTGTGGAAGTACATTACTATACTGAAACTAATGAGGTCCAAAAAAAGATTTTTTAGTTTCGAAGTTGTTTTTCATAGCAATTTTCCAACCAACAATGCTCAGTACATTTTGACATAAAAAAGGTATATAGATTTCATGTCTCCTTATCCTTATCTGAAATGTGACCTGTCCATCACAAAATGAGCATAAAGTCTGTAATTGCCATTTTGAAATACAGTGAAAAAAAGCCACATTGAAAGGCTGGTCAATTGTTTCATTTTCAGTTGAACCTTCATCTGGTTAGTCCTGTTGTACCCTTCTCCAATTATTTTGTTCTACCAAACATCTTCTAAATCTGTGCCCATCCTGTTCCTTCACAGTGACACAACAGCAAGATTTCAAAAGGCAATTTCTCATACAATGGTTTTACAACTTCAAGTTGGTAGTCTCTAAACCCATGTTCACCCAAATGTTATATACCATTGGAAAGATCTTGTTTTGCAGCATCATATAAATATCTTTATTCTTTGAAAGTCTGACTGTACATGTATGTTTTGTTCATGGTGACAGATAACAAATTTACAGGGATAAATGTATTCTTCAGTGGCTGGGGTGCATTTTTTGGGGGGGGGGGGCAAGGGGAAGGGGTGGGAGCAAAGGCATCAGTTGGGTGGGGGAGGGTGGACCTTTGCCCGCCCCCTTGGTTATGACACTGCTTCCCCTTGTCCTGCACTGCTGCACAACCCAGGTATTTTGCGTTAGGAGATATTTTCATGTTGACCCAAAGCTGTCTGGTATTGTCAACGGCAGCAGCCTACCTGCAGTGCTCGGCATTGTCTCAGAGTTGATGTTTAGCACGGCTGACGAAATGTCATAGGAAAGCTGACTCTCATCCACGCATGTAAGGGTAACATACACACTCTTGGGCTCTGTAGCAACCTGTTAAATAAGAGATTAATTTAATTTCTAGATATCACATTGAGATACCGGTAGTTAATCATTCAGACGAATATCAGTCAAAATATGTTTTGAATTTTTCCCAACTGTTTTAAACAGAACAAGAATTTAAAATTGGCATCTTGTATTTACACAATCTACCTTCTCTCTTTGTTTTTCACTAAAAAAGAACTTATTACTTTACAAAGCATTAGAAGCACCTTGGTACTTGATCGAATTCCAGGAAGTTCAACTACCAAGTCCCCCAAAATCCTACAAAACGGGGGATGGATTTTGATGGAGATACATGTAGGGTTAACACAACATTTTTAAAACCTCACCAAGTGACACTGAGGACAAAAGTAATTTTTAATTGGAAAAATTTTGAAATTACTTGCGGCCCAACAATAATTCCCTTCTCGATAAGGTACAGACTGGGAACCAGTATGCTCGCAAAGCGGTTCTGTTGACCCATACATTGTGAGTCAAAAAAAGCAGAACCCAAACAAAAATAATATTTCATATTTAAAAAAAACAGGTAGCAACAAAAATAATAATGAATGGAAAGCCAATTTCATCAGCTACTTTTAGATGAAAAGAATACTGAATTTGCTCAATCCGTTCAAAGAATATCACCATTTAAACCCAATGACCCTAAAACCTGTTTCGCTAAAAAAAAAACACCCCAATTTACTGTGTATTCTGACTGTTTGGAACAACAAAGAAAATGACACAGAATACAATATGATTTATAAAATCCACTTTTTTAAAAAGATGGGCCTTCTAAACGAAGTTATTGAATATTTTTAACTTTTGAAGTGAGATTTATCGCTGGTGATGTTTGAAAACATTTGTGACGACGATTCTTGAAATCGCATTTTTTTGACAAAAGATGTTTCAGGGTCAGTTTTAAATGGTGACATTCTTTGAACAGAATGAGCAATTTCAGTATTTTTTTTCATCTAAAAGTAGCTTATGAAATCAGCTTTCCAGTCACAATTATTTTTGGTGCTAAATATTTTTGTTAAATATGCAATATAATTTTTGGGCTTTTGGTTCCGCTTTTTTTTTACTCGCACTGTAAAAGCCTGTTTTTCCGAGGTTTCCCTTCTTTACTGATATGATGAACAAACATTAGGCCTAACCTTTAAAATATCCAGTCATGCATCATGCGCCCACAAATCAAATAAAAACACACACCAAGGATGGCTCCAAGATTTCTGGTTCACTTAACAGGTACTAAAGCACCGTATTATATCACCATGGAAACTCACCCAACCTACTACAACACTGCCCAAACTTTAATTAAAAATTGAAGAAAAAAAAAAAAACACCTTGAACAAACGCACTTCTTGCACCAAACAAATTCCAATTCATTGCCATGCCAACAATATAACTGACGTGGAAACCAGACTACTTGTTGTGCCCACAAGGCAGTGATTCCAAACTCTGCATACAGGCAAATGTGTAGTTTGGTTGCCTGGCTCTTGCATCGACATCATACCGATCTATTTCAAGAATGGCTGTGCGTGTGCTAAAATCCAGCAACAACAGGCACATTCAAAACTGAACATCTTTATCATGACCTGGAACATCAAGGAGGATGGCTTCATGATACTTTGATTCGGTCAAATATCATGTGCAGCGATAACAATTTCTACTATTTGGTTTCCTTAGGAGCCCTCTGCCACACACTCTCTGACCAGCTGTTTGACTTGAGTTGACAACTGAGCTTACTGTCATTGTTACTTTTTTGTTTTTGCATCATGGATGGAGTTGGTCTCCTTATTTTCACCATACTGTACCTCACTAAACTGCCTTGTTCACAACAATGTACACCGAACAATACTACTCTAGAGGTGAAAATTGTGAAGTCTAGATTCACATGCGTACGTGAATGTGCTATACTACCAGAGTGTCTCTCTGCCAACTTTCACGAAGCCAGCCATCGGTGTGAACTTTACACTTTTCCAAACCAACCCTCTTTGCATCATTTTAAAAGCTGCGTGGGCCTCCTGGAGTCTGGCTTCACAGCCAGCGGTGAATACACCATCTACCCAAACAGCTTCAAGGATGGTCTGCAGGTCTACTGCGATATGGAAACTGACGGCGGGGGATGGATGGTCATTCAGAGGCGGCAGGACGGTTCAGTTGATTTCTACCGAGATTGGGAAACCTACCGAGCTGGCTTCGGCAGTCCGTCCGGGGAGTTCTGGATCGGCAACGACATCTTACTCAATCTGACAAAGTATTCAGGATGGTGGAGGCTACACGTCGAGTTGGAGGACTGGGAATCCAACACGGTTTGGGCTGAGTATGGTGAGTTTGGTGTTGAGGGGAATTTGTACAGGGTAAGGATCGCCGACTATGACATAAACAGTACCCTGCCAGATTCTCTGACATGGCATAATAGAAAACGATTCTCAACCTACGACATGGACAATGATGGCGTTGATTTCCATTGTGCAGAGAGACATGGAGCTGGTTGGTGGTTTGGTCACTGTACCATAGCTTGCCTCAATGGCAGGTACTACCACCAGGCAGAGGCTCCGTTTCGCTCAGGAATCCACTGGGAAAGTTGGAAAGGAAAGTACTATTCCATGAAAGGAAGCAGCATGAAAATAAAATAAGTATGCCTACATATTGGGCTGAGTGATTCAAGAGGATTAAGCCATCATGTATATGAGTTAAACAGTTTCTTTCATTGGTCAATATTCCATCACCAGGGAGATACAAGTAGCTATATGTAAATGTATACATGCAAATCACACACATAGGGGTCAGTGCAGGTACTAATGCCCAACTAGTAGATACTGGAAGTGCAGAAATACAATTTTGTATGTATGTGTGTACTGGTACTTAAAGGGAAGATACAACATTTGCAATCATCAAAAAACGAAATGATCAAATTATCAGGAAATATCTTATTTGATTGTTAGAGAATGCAGTCTAAAGCATCCTGTAAAGTTGTGACTCCCGGTGTGCTGACATTTTCAAGAAAAACTGTATTTTTCCAACGCTCGGAGAAAACTGTTTTTTTCCTGCAAAAAGTGTTCCTAATTTTTTATATTTAGTTCGTCTGCATTTTTTTGGCAATTGATTACACACCTGTGAAGACTACAAGCCTGCTAGACTGATTCTCTGATCGTACAATTCCCCAAAGTCTATAAATTGCTCCGTTTCATCTTAAGTGGGGTCTGGGAACCAGACTACAAGAATGTGATTGGTTTTCTTGGTTTTTCCAGCATCTACGAACCCAAAACGTGAAACAAGTCAGTGTAACAATATTTGTTATAACATACTAATCCTCCAAATCCATTTATTTCTGATAATTGCAGCAAAAGTAAATGTTGTACATTCCCTTTAAAGATTAGCTCTAGACTCTCAATTGGGTCTTTCTATAAATTAGTGTTCCACTTTTGTTCCTGTCCGTTACATCTGACATCTATGATTGAATGATTCTGATGCACTCCTTCATGCAGTCGTTCTCCAAGAGTGATTATGAACAGCAACCTACCTACCCAATAAATAACACATCACTTGAAGTCATTTCTAATGAAACTTGCATGGCAAATTACTAAGTACCAAGGTAACCGGGACAGGAAAAATGTCACACTTTGGACCCTAAATTGATAGAATGACCCAATTAGGAAACAGTGGTGATCTTAAGTGAGGTTCCTTTTTTTTTCATCTAAAAACGCTGGTTGGCCGACCAGCGTTGGAGAAAACTGTGGTTTTTTTTCTCAAAAAGTGCTCCTAATTTTTTTATATTTAGTTCGTCTGCATTTTCTTTGCAATTGATTACACACCTGTGAAGACTACAAGCCTGCTAGACTGATTCTCTGATCGTACAATTCCCCAAAGTCTATAAATTGCTCCGTTTCATCTTAAGTGGGGTCTGGGAACCAGACTACAAGAATGTGATTGGTTTTCTTGGTTTTCCAGCATCTACGAACCCAAAACGTGAAACAAGTCAGTGTAACAATATTTGTTATCACATACTAATCCTCCAAATCCATTTATTTCTGATAATTGCAGCAAAGGCAAATGTTGTACATTCCCTTTAAAGATTAGCTCTAGACTCTCAATTGGGTCTTTCTATAAATTAGTGTTCCACTTTTGTTCCTGTCCCTGTTACATCTGACATCTATGATTGAATGATTCTGATGCACTCCTTCATGCAGTCGTTCTCCAAGAGTGATTATGAACAGCAAACTACCTACCCAATAAATAAAACATCATTTGAAGTCATTTCTAATGAAACTTGCATGGCAAATTACTAAGTACCATGGTAACAGGGACAGGAAAAATGTCACATTTTGGACCCTAAATTGATAGAATGACCCAATAAGGAAACAGTGGTGATCTTAAGTGAGGTTCCTGGCAGCACAATACTAAAACCTTCAAAAACAGAGAAATTACCATCTGCATTTAAAGGGATATAACGGCCTGAAATACCCGAATATTTTATGTTTTGGATTGTTTCCCTATTCTTTTTTAAAGGTCTGGTGCAAGGAAAACATCCTTATGTCTTACTGTTCCTGAGAATAGGCAAAAACAACATTTACATCGGATGCAGCGAACATTTTGTGGTATACGAGTACGTATTTCCAGCCGTGCCCATTCAATGTACGGTGCAAGCTGCATGTGTGTCACAATACACAGCACTTATACACAAATGTTGCTTCTTGCGCATCCGCAGAATGCGATGCACTGTGCTGCAGGATTCATTAGGGCTGTGCCGAAATATTTGAATATTCGATCGATTGTTGAATATTCGAATATCTTTTTTCGGATTTGAATTTTCGGAGGATATTATGAAGTGAAATAAGCAGGGGAAATTTTACTATTCATGGTGAAAATCTCATTCCAGAGACTAATCTTCAGGTGATTCCTGATGCTTAAAAGCAGCTGATACATGTATGCTAAACAGCAATATGCAGAATTCATCTAAGAATTATGGAATGCATTTTTGATGTGCGAAGTACAGTACAACACTGCTATAACAAACACCGCTATAACAAACAATTTTTATGGATCCCGTCATGTTCATTATAGCGGTGCTGTAATAGCATTGAGAAGCTTTTGTGATGATTATAATCTGCAATTTCGTGCGTGAATGAAACTGTTTTTGTACATCTTTTATTCATAAAAACTCTGCCATCAGGTAAGACCGAATATTCGAATATTCGATCGAATTTGAGTTCGAATATTCAAATAGTCAATTATTCGAATTGACTCAGGCCTAGGATTCATAACTACCATTCAACAGCTCGATTTTTGAGAGTCAATTTTAACCCACCAAAATTCGTCCTCCTATGGTTACCCAAAGAACAACACAAACATGCACAGTATTTAAAGGATGGTTGTTGGTTTATATTCAACTGTTGAAAAAACTTTCCAATAGCCATCGTTACGTTCAAAAGAAACAAAATTGCAGCCCATTGTGGCGCATTCCATTGCAGCCCAATGTAACAATCCTTTTAATAGGAGGGATTTCTCACCAAATTTTGATAATGAAACTAAACATGTACGGAGTGTAATAACCACAACAATTCAACATTTTTTATCTGGGCAAGAAGTACCAAATTATTGGCCTCTCGGTGTTGGCTGATTTTACCCTCCTCCCCGGGCTTTGCATTAATTGGGAGATACATGTAGTCAACTCAGGCAACACATTCGGGACCAGTGATCTCGCACGTCTTACCCTCAAACTACTTTGTAGGCCTATCACATGTACAGGGTGAGTCCAAAAAAGCGGAACCCAAACCCCAAACAATATATTTAATATTTTAAATATATTAATAACGACTAAAAATAATAACGACTGGAAAGCCAATTTCAAAAGCTACTTTTAGATGAAAAAATTACTGAAATTGCTCAATCCGTTCAAAGAATATCACCATTTAAACTCAATGACCCTAAAACCTGTCTCGTCCAAAAAAACAATTTATTGTGTGTTTCGACTGTTTGGAACAACAAAGAAAAGGACACAGAATACTTGTTTCAACAACTGTCACCAACTGAAGTATACAATATTTTGATTGACAACCCTGGTTCGGCAAACAATATGATTTATAAAATCTACTTTTTGAAAAGACTGGCCTTCAAAAGGACTTTGTTGCACATTGTTAACGTTTAAACTAAGATTTCATCGCTGGTGATGTTTGAAGACAATTGTGACGACAATTGTTAAAATCGCATTTTTTGGACGAGACAGGTTTTAGGGTCATTGTGTTTAAATGGTGATATTGTTTAAACGGATTGACCTATTTCAGTATTTTTTTCATCTAAAAGTAGCTTATGAAATTGGCTTTCCAGTTATTATTATTTTTGGTGCTACATATTTTTTTAAATATGAAATATACTATATGGGATTAGGGTTCCGCTTTTTTTGACTCACCATGTACATGTACAATAAAGTCCCAAAATGCACATTGTACTGCATGTACATGTGGGATATGGGTACATGTAACTGGTACATGTCTTTATCTCATTCTTTTTCTTTCTTTTTTTGGTGGGGGGAGGGTGGTGAGAGGCCCCAGTTTCTGAATAAACTGTGATATGTTCATGTCACTGTTAAAGTGCGTTTTAAAAATCTACTACCCAAAATGCACATTGTACTGCATGTACATGTGGGATACGGGTACATGTAACCGGTACATGTTTTTATCTAATTCTTTTTCATTCTTTTTTTGGTGAGGGGGGGGGGGGTGAGGGGGAGGCCCCAGTTTCTGAATAAACTGTGATATGTTCATGTCACTGTTAAAGTGCGTTTTAAAATCTACTACTCAGTTTTTTTGTAACATTTTAATGGAATACAAGAACTTTAGAACTGTTTCCCAGTACTGACACGATATGCTATCAGAATTTCCCACTATGGGCCTTATGCACGAGTCAGCCATATTGGATTGAGAGTGAGGTAAAATCTTCATTTTTTGAACTTCTGTAGAGAAACAAAAGCAATGACGTTACATATTAATACCAGTCTGCTCAGTTGAATCACTTAAAATGTGTAATTAGGCCTAAACAAACTCTAGTGTTTTAAGCGACATTAAAAAAATGCGAGACTAAAAAGAATAAATAGTCTGGCACCATCCCATTCAACTCTTCACAATTTATGAAATACCGGTACATTCAGGGAACACAACCAAAATGGCCAACTCGTGCATAAGGCCCATGGACTCCGTGCATAAACAGTAGATTGCATTTTTTTCAGCTTTTTTGAAAACTTCAGTGGAAGGGACACACATCATGTGCATCTACGCTCACACACATCTATAATTCTGAAACACGTATAATTCTGTTCTCGATAATGTACTGAACGTGAACCAGTCTGCTCCCAAGACGGTTTTGTTTGTGCCAAAAATAAAAATGTAAAACTTAAAGAGGGCTGCAGATGGGCAATTCCACACCAAAGTGGACATGACACCAAAAAATTCAAATGCATGTGACTTTAACAAGTTTGGCATCAAATGAAAGCTAAAAGTCTATATTTTCAAGATTTGAAGTCGGGATTCCATTTTTGATACATTTCGGTACCAAAAATAGGATTACGTTATAATCCTGTTTTAATCCTAAAAATGTGATTTATAGCCTAGTGATATGAAAGTATTCTACCAATACACACTCAAAAATATGTACTCATGCCATCAGTTTCTGTCTTGAGAAAGTATAGGTCATGAAAAACTGACTGAAACTTTTTTTTTACGTTTTGCGTAATTTGTTTCGCTTCAGTGACTTCTAATATTTCAGCCTTCGAAAATGTCCTTCCGTTACCGAAAAAATACATAATTTTAGTTTATTTACAAAACTTGCAGTATGAATGCAATGAAAGTTATTGTGCAAAGCAAGTTTAGGTAGGCCTTCAATATGACATTATAACTGACCCTTCTGTACTTATTGTTTTTTAATTACAATTAATTAAATCACGTCCTTCCGTTACCAAATTGGTAACGGAAGGACGGTAACGGAAGGACAAATGGTATTTTTATCAAATGTTACGACATTTGTGCTCATGTTTGAAAAATGAAAATCACTGCAACTATATGCATGTATAATGAGCAGTGAAAGGACATTCATGTGACCCACCTTCACAAAGGTGGTATGAGCAGGGCAAGGTGTTCATTACAAAGGATGGCACAGGCATATGTATAACATGTACAATGTACATGTACGTGTATGTCAATATACCGGTACTGGAGTATGTATGGAGTTGTTGCAGAAAATCATATCATAAAGTTGCTGCCATCACCATTCATGGACAATAGAGAAAGGTACAATTTCTGTGAAGCCATTCCAGAAGCAAATTAAGTCAAAAATGAGATGGCAGAAAGTACCAGTACTATTGGGCACTTTCACACAATATACATGTGTAAGACATGTGAGTGCAATTTTTGACAAATTAAGTAAACAACTTCAGGTTGGATGTTTATAAGTTAATTATTGTTGATACTCTAAATCATTATAATATGTTTTCAAACATTGAATTTAGAGTTCAATTGAAAGCAACACCTAAAACATTTTCTTAAAGAATAATGATTCTGAAGCCAACAGTTCTACCGGTAGATGTTTTTAACTTAAATGTACATGTACGCTTGGCGCCCCCCCCCCCCCCAAGCCTTTAGGTAAACCACTGAACCTACTGGTATTATTATTAAAAGTTGTTGGTGAACATGTAACCAATATACTCAAATGCTCAAATACTGTGTATTTAAACTTTTAAGGATTGAGGTGATGGGTTTGAAGTCCATTTCTGTAGTTGTCTTGTGTTCGTGAATTATGTGGGGTTTTTGTGGGTTTTTTTCTCCATTTGTTATCATTAATTAGCAGGCTTCTATCTTTATCTCAATAGTTTCTTGGGTACAATTATTTATGCCAGGTCTGCATATTGTTGATTTCACATTCAATTACACATTTCAGCAATTTGTTTCACTTGTATAATTAGTGTAAATTCACATTTTGTTCATGCTATAATTGAGTAAACCTTTTGTCCTTCCGTTACCGTCCTTCCGTTACCAAATTATAATCCACTTAAGACGTTGTAATTATATTACCAAAACACTTGAAGTCAAATGAAAGGTGGTTTAGTATAGCTAAAGCTTCAGGGATTCCATTTCCTACCTTTAAAATATAATTGCCCCGTAAAATTCACAGAGTTTACGCAAAACGCGTGTAAGTTGGAAAACCCTTGTCTGTTTTACCGTCCTTCCGTTACCGACCTCATTAATATTCATAATTTATAAACGAGAGGTACTCATGCCCCCCAAAAGTGTGGAAATTGAAGGTAGCATTATAGCAATACAATTGTGACATTTGCTTGCTGTAACTAATAACAGTGTCTGTGATAGGCACATTTGAAATTTTGTTTAAAGTGAAAACGTCCTTCCGTTACCGTGGAATTGCCCAGATACCTCAAAAGTCAACAATTTGATTTGTTTTTTTTGGGGGGGGGGTTGGAATAAAAACATTTATTAAGACAGAAAAAAAGTGTAAATTTGTTGAAGGGCTTGGGGAATGGGGAAAGCAACTTTAAATATACAAGTTCAACTGTATGATTGGAAAAATTCTGTTATATTCCCTTCTTTTTCTGACAAGGTAAAAAAACACCTTAACCTTGAAATGAAGCGCATATATTTCAATATGGTCACAAAACTATCCAGTCATGTATGTAACATGCACCCATCATTACAATTAAAACACACGCCATGGATGGCTTCATGAATTACATGCACTGTAATACAACACCTTGGCCAAAATCACGAACTCATCCCCACATTCTTCAACACTACCCACATTTTAATATAAAATCAATTGAAAAAAACATAATGGATAAATTATATGGTATATTCAAAACTTAATTCATGGCCATGACTTGGAGGCTAGACTACTACAAGATGGACCATTATTGGTTCTGCTCAATCGAGCATGATGAGTTAATCAGCTGCCTCTAAAGTGTAGCATCTCACTTCTAATTTAACCCCGGATGTACAAAATTTACATGTAGCTGTCATTTCTCGTGAGTTGCGCTCCTGAGGCACTCCACAATTGATCTCATAGATCTCCGCGCATAGGCGAATCCGTACCAGTAGTTTGGTTGGCCGGGGCTTGCATCTTCACAGCGATCCACTTCAACAGTATGTGTGTTCCGAAATCCAACAACTACATGAAACTCCAAAACTGAACATCAATTTCATGGCCTAGACTGAGTTAGTTTCTTTCAACACTGATAAAAGCATACACACTTTGAGCAACGACGATGAATGTGGCTCCATGAAATTATGATCAAAAATTGATTATGTGGATACCATGTACCGGTACATCTATGACCCAATGATTGACTGAGTCGATTTGATGTGTTTTTATTTAAAATAAAAATTGTCTTATCGCCATGGATGGAGTTGGGCTTCTTATTTTCACAATATGCTGCCTAGTCGAGCTTATTTGTACACATCAGTGTGGACAGTTGCAGTTATACTACACTGCAGAAAATCGTGCACTGATCAGTAATATTCTGGATGTGAAAATTGTGAAGTCTAGGGTAACATGCGTGCGTGAATGTGCTATGCTACCAAAGTGTCTCTCCGTCAACTTTCACGAAATCAGCCGTCGATGTGAACTTTGCACTACAACAAGGATCCAGAGTCCTGCATCCTTCAGTGAAGTTCACCAAAGTGTCTACATCGACACTTTTCCTGAAACAAACCAACTCTCTGTGCAACATTTCAGCAGTTGTGTGGACCTCCTGGAGTCTGGCTTCACAGCCAGCGGTGAATACACCATCTACCCAAACAGCTTCAACGATGGTCTGCAGGTCTACTGTGATATGGAAACTGACGGCGGGGGATGGATGGTCATTCAGAGGCGGCAGGACGGCTCAGTTGATTTCTACCGAGACTGGGAAACCTACCGAGCTGGCTTTGGCAGTCTGTCCGGGGAGCTCTGGATTGGCAACGACATCTTACTCAATCTGACAAAATATTCAGGATGGTGGAGGCTACACGTCGAGTTGGAGGACTGGGAATCCAACACGGTTTGGGCCGAGTATGGTGAGTTTGGTGTTGAGGGGAATTTGTACAGGGTAAGGATCACCGACTATGACATAACCAGTACCCTGCCAGATTCTCTGACATGGCATACTGGAAAACCATTCTCAACCTACGACATGGACAATGATGGCACTGCTGTCCATTGTGCAGAGAGACATGGAGCAGGTTGGTGGTTTTATGATTGTGCCATAGCTTGCCTCAATGGCAGGTACTACTATCAGCCAGAGGCTCCGTTTCGCTCAGGAATCCACTGGGAAAGTTGGAAAGGAAAATTCTATTCCATGAAAGGAAGCAGCATGAAAATAAAATAAGTATGCCTACATATTGGGCTGAGTGATTCAAGAGGAGGTATTATAAGCAGACTTGTATTCGAGTCACGAAACATCGAGTCCAAGTCCGAGTCTGAGTCACATTTCTCGAGTCCAAGTCCGAGTCCTCCAGGTCGAGTCCGAGTCACGAAGGTCGAGTCCAAGTCCGAGTCATTTCTATCATTGTATTGGAGAAACGTACATTTTAGGGAATTCAGAGATTCAGAGTCACCTTTGATATAGTATTGGAAATACGTACATTTCGGGTGCTATAAATTTCCATTTTTCCCCACAGCTTTTCTCTAATTTTCTTTGGAAATGAGGAGTTCATTTGCAAAAACAGTTATAAAGGCAATGCAGACAAAACTGGTATTGGCCTAACTTTTGCATTTAAAGTTCAAGTGTTTCAAATATCTTTTTTTAGATTTCTATATTTTTTTAAGTGTGAAATAACCCAATAAATTAATTTTGAAATTAAATGAAAGGTGCTGCTAAAACCTCACAGTGTAAATGCTTCCAATTAGTTCCATTTTTTTCACAGCTTTTCTCTAATTTAATGAACCGGAAATCAGTGTTGTGGGTCTCGAGACGGTCTCGGTCTCGGTCTCGGTCTCGGTCTCGGGAGCTGTGGTCTCGGTCTCGGTCTCGGTCTCGGTCCCCTTTGGTCTCGATATTTTGGCTGGTCTCGAGTCCAGACCAGCCAAGAAGTGAGGGGGGCGGATTCCGCCCCCGGCCCTTTTAGGGTTAAGTAAAGAATCAGTTTAGGGCAAATGTGACTGCAGTGTGTTGCTAATGGACATGTCTCTCTTCACTTTCTAGTGAGTGAGGCATAGTCTAATAACCATTGCTCTTCTTCTTATTTCTCGTTTTTATTGTGGGATGATCTGTTGAAACAAGCACTTTATAGCCATCCTCATTGATTCCAAATACAACTGAGATTTAAATCTTATGAATCAAGACTGAAACATTATTTTTACCGTCAGATTTTTTATTTTGAATATGGGAACAATTCAACTCTTTTTCCCTAGAAATATTGGTGATTTTTTTCTATTTTCCTTTTCAATTTTTCCTTTATTCGTGGAGGCGGGAAAACGTTTTTTTTCTTCATTATATTTATTAATGGATATTTATCAATTCGTAGACTGTTAAATTGGTATTAGTGGTGGACAGCTGAATTTTGTGATCTCTTTATTAAAATAGACACGACTTGGGAATAGAGTATGCAAATTACGTGAAATGTTCACGGTTACTACTCAATAACATGTTCTTTATCCCAATTATATTTTTTACGAAATGGAGCATGCCATTTTTTTTTTATCATACGGTCACTTTCTTTTTGACTCGCCATGTATTCATCTTTTCATTTGTGATAAACACAAATTGAGTTACTGCCATAGTCACACAAAAATAGAGTCTAATTGCCTGCCTCGTCTCCTTCCTAAATGTCAATTGCATTTGCATGAGTCGAAAAGAATTGTCATCCATTAATCGCTATATGCTGTTTACGGCCATCACAAAAAAACTATTAATATATTGGCAATATGTCGTACTTGTTAATTACTAAAATACTCAAGTAAATTGCCCAGCAAAGTAGCTGATGCGGGCGATACGATGGCACGGTACAAAACACAGAGAGGCGTGCGCACTGAGCCATGAATCCTAAAAGTACATCTCGCCCACCACATTCAGTTTGTGACTGCGCCCTTCTATTGTGTCGGCCATATTCTCAATTAGCTTAATGACGATGATGACGGCGGGCAGATTAACAGAAGATAGTTCAGGCAAATAGGGTTCATCAATCTTCTATATGTATTAAACCAGGCATTACATTTTCAGCCTTAGCAGAGGCATTTCACAGAGGTAAGAGCCTTCTCATAAGTAAAATGACAACAAACAAAGAAACAAACAACAGGGGGGTTGGAAGGAGAAGGGTTGGAAGGAGAATCACAAGAAGGGATGAGGGCAGACCAATCCAATCTATATTCAAATCTCTCAATTTCAATTTTATAATGTACATGAAAAAATTAAAAATAAATCAATATTTTCTTGCTTCAATTTTTTCTTTTTTGTAAAATTTTTTTTGCAAGTAAACACAAGTTAAATTTAATTGCTCATAGTTTTATTTAAATGGTGGTTAGTGTGTTAGCTGTGCTATAGGGGTAGAAATCTCTGTTTAGTTCCGAGTTTTCTCAAATTTCCACTTTGTTCCACCTTTCAAAACTTTTTATTTTTGTCAAGTTTCAACATGTTCAAGTTTGTTAAAACATGTACAAATTTGTTGTAAGTTAGAGCTTTTACAATTTAAAAATATTAAGTGGCAAAAAAAAGTAGTTAAAAAAAAAAAAAAAAAATTAAAATTTTAAAATTAGGTTGTTCTTATTTTTTTAATTGATTGTTTCAATAATTTTAATTGATTTTAACATTAATAATTTATATGTTGAAAACAATCTGCCATGCACTCGTGCAAACACAATTAGCAAACAAAAAGTGCACTCGCATGAATCAACACCTTCTTTACTCATTTCTTTCAATCTTCATCACAAGGAACATATCATCCATGAACATCAACATCTCAAGGACAGACTGTTCAGCTGTTATTGTTGTTTATTGTCTCGTTTTTAGATTATTGTCTCGGTTTCCGGTCTCGGTCGTCTCTGTCTCGTGTCTTTTCGGTCTCGTCTGCCCGGGGCTGGTCGGGGTGGGTACTCAGCAGCGGTTAGCGCATGCTAATGCATGCCCAGCCAGCACTGATAACATTTTCCCCAGCACTTGAGATACTGACTGATATGTGTAAATACTTGTGTCGCTTGATGGATGCTGATGCTGCTTTTTTTGTGAGTACAGATGTCCGTTTGTTTACAAAAAGAATAAAAAAACTTATCAAATAATCGTGATTATCATTCTTACAAAATTACTATTAACGTCTGCTCTCGTCACTCTCAATAGTCAACACGATGCTGAAAATTTTATGGAATAAAATTTTCATTTACGTAAGGGGTGATTTTAGCCCCTGCTTTTGAGTTTTCTGAAGTTTATTTTACATCGCAGAAAAATTATATTGTGACTTTGAACAACTGATTATTTGATAGATTGAATATTAGAACTCCAAAATATTTGAACTCCTTTTTTTAGTTTTTTTTATTTTTTTAAATTTTAGAAATATTAGTAATTATGGTATTATTAACTCCTTTACAACAAATATTCAAAAATGGTATGAGACAGTCAAACTTCGTACTACTTTTACCTTTTACTACTTTTCGTTGGGGCGTGCTTCGGTTTTGTTTTGTTTTTACTCTTAATTGATGATTCATTTCAGCAACAGATATTTCCTTATACTTACAATAAAAATATAAATAAATATCATTTTTTAATTCTCGGCGGCTCTGCGCCCTGTATGTGCCGCAGTAAACATAAACATTTCATAAGCAAATCACGTGCAGTAGGGCTTATATTCTCTGAAAATTATTATCATGTAACTTTTTTCTGAACTTTTTTTTTCTTCTTCTGAATTACATTTTTCGGGGCGGGGGGGGGGGGTGGAATTATGGCACTAAGTGCATAGATCTACAATTCAGGACATAGGCACATGTATAGTACTATATACTTCTAATTGCACCAATGAATAATTTTGTGCTTAGAATTTTAAATGTGTGCTGCTGTTTAAACGACAAAAACAGCCTTGGCTCCACATAATTCTACTTAAGTGCATTTATCACATCTTTATCATCATGCCAAACTACATGTATATTCCAAAACCATATTTCGTAAAATTTGGCAATCCTTGTTGTCTTCTAATGTCAACACCAGGTAAACATGCTTCTATCGCTGAATATGCGAACGGCACATGACATAAAAATCAATACCTTGAATGCCAAAAAAGAAGAGATAATTTAAGAAGATTAAATAATGGCCACGTCAAGCGCATGTAGAAGGCTGTTTTCGTTTGAGTCGCTCCGGAAAATTAAAAATTAACGGTACTTGATGATGTGGCTCAGTATAAACAAAATTTGATTTTGATAATGAAGGCCTGACAACATTGGAGATATTCGTGTAGATCAATCTGGGCATATTCATCTATTAAAACCGTGGACGAAAAATACCAGAGAACAAAAGAGAACAATATTGTCCACGATTCCCAGCATATGTCCGTGATTGGGGCCGTGTACAAAACCTATGGGAGTCTTCCTAAAAAGTTAGTGTACATGTACAAACAAAAGAGGGAATATAGGACGTATCCACGATCGACTGTGTGAACACGACTTTGTGAGCGCACTCAGTACAGGTACATTTATAGAGGTTCCCTTATATGGCGAAAGCATTTTGCCAGCAATTGTACAAAACAACTGCTGCATGACGATGGCACAATCTTTTCGCCCATTGAAGGGAGCATCCTTGATGAGTGTACAGTGCCATTTGTGCCTGGAGCTGGATTTGGCTATCATTCGAGCATCTGTGTTGAACTTAAATGGAGATGATACCAATTGCCTTAATTTAATAAGAAATGGTGGTTGTCAATGAAATGCTTAATTGACATTTGGTATTAGCACTCACTTGTTCATGTGCAGGTTGTACAGATGGATAAACAACATTTTGACAACTGCTTTTTGTGAAATGTCATGGCCGAGCCATTATAAGAGCACCGGACTCAAGCTCCGTGGTGTTTCAGCAGAGTATGGGTTTGAGTCCCGGTCTTGACACTTGTGTCCTTAAGCAAGACACTTAACCATTATTGCTTTATCCTTCGGATGGGGCGTAAAGCCATAGGTCCTGTGTGTTGTGTAATGCACGTAAAAGCTGCACCTTGTAAACCCGTATAAGGTGCTACATAAAAAGGGTCTCATATTTCAAATACTATATTTACCTGTCTTTAAAATAAATTCATTAGCGCCTTGAGTACCTAATTGTTGGTAGATACGGGCGCTACATATAGACCCTGGTATTATTATTATTATCGTTCAACATGTCAATCTACACTATTATCAACTTGTACTGTTTAATCTTTTTTCCAGTTCCATACTGGAAACTAGATTTTGTTCTCTAATTGGTATTTTTGTAGTACTACATGTACAAATATTATTAACTTTTCACCTAATGAAACATCGAACAAAAAGTTAACAAATATTAATACCAAACAAATTTTGAATTATTTGCGGCCCAATGTTATTTCAAGGGTCTTTTGTGGGTTCAACTAAAAGCGCATTATTAGAGTTTTGAAAAAGTAGAAAAAGTCATGTTGAAGAGTATAGGAAGAGCAATTGTAACTACAGAATAATTGTATTGATGTTATTAATTATACAGCATACCGGTACATGTTAAAGCTATAGTCCATCATTTGCAGCCATCCGAAAAAGTAACTGGCGTATTATTGTTGAAAAACATACCTGGTTGAAAGATAGTAAGTGGACTAAACTCCCTGTGAAATTAATCTTTCTGGCAAGCTATCATTTTGAAGTTATCAACGAAAGAAGGTCTTTCCAACGGTGTGTCTTAAGACGCACCGTAGGAAAACTTTAATTAGTAGTTCGTTTTGTTATTCGGAGCAGCGCGCGCAAGCATTGGCACAACACACAGGCGCGCGCGGTTGCTACAATTAGTTGGATCAGTGCGCGACATCGCGTATACACGTAGCTGCAATTCAAAACAATTCAAAACATGATTTAGCAACTTTTGATTTGAAATTGAGATCCATAGAATGCTGTTTTTCTCGGAAATATACAGCTGAAGCTGAGCTGCAACTTCATCAGGTTAGTTGTACAGTATCCTTCATTAGATTTTGAACACTTTTGTTGCTTCAAACGAACAAAATGCACAAATTTCAAATGATGGACTATATCTTTAAATGCTAGTCTACTGTGTTAGTAAAATAAATACATTGATAAACTTGTACAAATAGTTGCTGTAAAATGGATGTCTTTAATTAAATGGATGTAAATTAATAATTGATGTTAAAGTTGGATGGCTCAAAACAAAGTATGAGAATCTAATGTTCCTTGTTGTTTACTCTATTCAATAGGCCATGCACTTTGTTTGTTAGTTATTTTATTAACTTTGGTCGTTATTGTGTGTCAAGTGGACATCCTGAGTAGAAATGTCAAAAACAAATAATGTAAAAAAAAATTAAAAAAAATTATGACACATTTTTGCATATATATATATGACACCTATTTTTTTTAGGTGGCACCGTGCTCCAAATTCAAAGGAAGGTACATACATGTACTTTTGTAATTTTACAACAAGGAATCGTGTGGACATTGCTAAAAAGTGGAAAATATTATGAAATCTTCAGAATTACAAGAATCACAAACTCAAATGTGGTATCAAAAGTATCAAAAGTTGGAATGTGGTAAAATGTATTTTTTGTTCAGTAGTAGTAAAAAAAACAGGTTTTGGGGCTAAACTTTTAGATAGTACATGTAGGTAGTCACTTTGGCATCTTGTTTTCACATGCAAAATGCAAGTGCTATTGTGAGTTTTGTGTTCTTTACATGTAACTAGCATAGAGAAAGGTTCATTGTTGATTTTAGTGCAAATGTGTATAAATGTACATTGCAGAAAAGCTTTTTTTATGTGCACACTCATGGTAAACCTTTAATCATTTCACGACAGTCACTTAATAATGCTTTACTGATTGTACATTTTTTCTCATGTTTTACATATTTTTGATCAATCTTTAAGCGAAAGGCAGCATATCAAAGCTAACGGAATACAGAAAGACTATGACAATAGTAAAAATACGATGGCTTTTTGAAATGCAGAGAGTTTGAGTGATTTGCATATGTGACCAAAAGTCACGTCTGTTTTGCATCACTCCGCAACGGCAATTATGAAAATTCATATTTCATAAATATGATGAATCATGGTTGGATATTTTAGTGTTGTCCAAATTGAGTAGCAGCAGTTGTCATAATGTACCATGTGTTTGTTGATCAATATTAAACTGTAAATAAGAATTGTTTTGGTTGAAAATATGAAAATGGCTTGTGTTTGTCACACAGCAACACTTGAAATTGTCCTTTTAGAAAAGTTACAAACCTATTCAAAGCTGTCCATATGCACTTTTTTCTCAATAGCCTCTTGAAATTGAACATTAAAAAAACTCACTCTGTCAGTGACAAAATGGAGAGATCTATCAAGTGACTGCTTTTGACAGTTTGGGGCTCATATTGGTACAATTGACAGGCTGTGGCAATTTTGTCAACTGAAGGTACCATGCCTTGACTGATAGTAATATACATGTATATATGTGTGGTGGGTGTAAGCACTGCTGAGTGCCTGGCAATGATTGATTTAATTGAGTAACAATGAATTCTCAAAAGGTCCACTTATGCATATCCCAGCAAAACAAAGGCATTGCCCTCTAAGATGGCTGCTACACAGAAGGTGTATAGAAGTGCAGTGTAAAACGTGCAGTAGTATTCAAGGACACCCTACCGGCATCTATCAAAGCCCTTCGACTGGTTTAGACAATTAAATGTATATCGTTTAATTGATAGGGGTTCTGTCTGTTGGTGACTACCCTGGGAGAGGGAGTGGATAGAGTTTCTGAAAGTTTGCGACAATTCGATCAGTTTATATAAAAGAGAACGATGGTCACTTTTTGAATGCTGTAGTCAATGATTAGTGTTGGTCAATGATACTGCATGTTAAAAATGTTAAACATTGGTAATCATGGTTCCTTCAATTTTTTTGTGTATTTTCGCTTTATGTGACATGCGTTACCTACCGGTAATACATGTATTCACTTGCATGATTATAAATAAAGAATAAATAATCACTCCAAAATATATGTTTCATTTGACATTATACTGTACATACATGTACCTGCATTGTATCACTGTCCATCAGACCATGATATCATTATTTTGCTTGCAGTTTGATATCAGCAAAACCTGTTCCCTACCCTCAAAAGTTTTCATTTATACTCCTGGTTGAAGAGAGGCAATTGTGATAAAGTGCCTTGCCCAATGACACAAGCACCAAGATCCCCTTTGTAGTTTGAACTAATGTTGTGCATCAGGTCAGGATGACCACGCCAAAATGACCCGAAACATTATAGATACAAATAGAATCCGAACTAAAACCAATCTATACTCCCCTTATCTGGCCCAACAAAATTCAAGCAAAAGCCGACCCGAAACCGAACCGACCAGAAACCCCCCGAATCTCTGGCTTGGGCAACTGTGTCCGCTTTTTGTGGCTGAACTAGCCTGCGTTGTGAGAAAATCGTTGTCTCTCAGTATGGCACGGCGCAGACTTATAACGTTACCTGCTGGTTGGCCTACACGTTATAGATTTTGCGTGATAGGCTGCAAACTGGTTTTCGGTTTATTTCAGGTTATTTCAGGTTTTTTACAAGATGGCTCAACCGAATCGACCCGACCTGAAAATCACAAACGCAAGACCGAACCAACCCGACCCGACTGAAATGATGGGAAAACCATCCCGACCCGACCCGACCCGACGTCACTTTCAGGTCAGTTCGGGTCGGTTTCGGGTCATGTTTGACAAACCACCACGCGAGTCAGACACCATAACCACTGGACAATGATGCTCTACCATATGCATATCTCCACAGGTGTTTGAAATTGTTTGTCTCACAGCAAGTTCATATACTTCACGCTTCGTGCTTAGGTATAAATCCAATTCAATGTCACAAAACTTTAATGACTAGATTCGTTATTTGAAATGAGTTGAACAGTTGCAAATTCGCAGTCCAAATTCTTGCATTAGCACCCACTAAACACCAGCCATGAGACTCCTTCAGTCGCATGATATCTAACCAGCACTAATTGGCTACCATAAAGGTGACGTCAAAAAATTGCTTACCACTTTGGCAGTCAGAATTCTCCCCTGTGTGTATCTCACGAAGGCCTCCTTAGCTTGCTCAGAGAAACGGGTCTGTTGTCGTGTAGCAATGCTTAACTCCAAGGCCTGCATAAATCCAAGCAATTACAACACGTATTAGACACTATCAAGTCACATCAATCAGTGAGGCTCAGACATCAGGATTAAATCTAATAGACTACACGGAAATTAACCTATTTTTAAAAATTTTTTTTTAACTTAAAGGGAATGTACAACATTTGCTTTTGCTGCAATTTTCAGAAATAAATGGATTTGGAGGATTAGTATGTTATAGCAAATATTGTTAAAATGACTTTTTTTCACGTTTGGGCTTGTAGATGCTGGAAAAACCAAGAAAACCAATCATGTTCTTGCAGTCTGGTTCCCTGACCCCACTTAAGATGAAACGGAGCAATTAATAGACTTTGGGGAATTGTAAGGTCAGAGAATCAGTCTAGCAGACTTGTACCTCTTCACAGGTGTGTAATCAATTGCAAAGAAAATGCGGAATAACTAATTATGAAAAATTCGGAGCAATTTTTGAAAATTAGCCAGTTTTCTCCAACGCTGGTCGGCCGACCAGCGTTGGAAAAATACCATTTTTCTTGAAAATGTCAGCACACCAGGAGCCACGATTTTACAGGATGCTTTAGACTGTCATTCCCTAACAATCCAGTGAGGTATTTCGCGATAATTTGATCATTTCGTTTTGTGATGTTTGCAAATGTTGTATCTTCCCTTTAACTAGACCATAAGCCTTTTTACTATTGAAAAGATGTGTATTTCAAATGACAAAGAAGAGTTCAAACACATTCTCGTTTGCTATTATATAAATGGTTAACACATATATTAAAAGGGTTTAAAATGAATGTTTTGCATTGCTGGGGTCACTGTTTTTGCATAATCCTTCCAAGATGACACTATTTCTGATATGTTCAATGAGCAAGATGTCTGCACCATTTTTCAGAGTCTAAATTCTATCAGTTACAGTCAACTCTGAATGGAGGGGGAGGGGTGATTCTTGATATAGGCCTACAAGTTTTTACTTTGCCAGAGGAGTTCAATACAGTACATGGGTCATTCCACCGGGTTGGGGAACAATGTGTGACATATGACCATATTAAGAAAAGCATGAATGCCTTGCTAGCAGTTGCTCTACCTAATATTTGTTGTTGGGTGTTTCACGACTGCAGAAAGTTTGAAATGATTTCAATGTATTTTGCCAAAAATATGAGCAAAAAATGTCATTTTGGATGTAACATTGACACCGTGCCAATGTTATGTCCAAATATGGCATTTGTACCTGTTTTTAAAATTTCTGCGAAACATCACCCAAATTCACTTTGCGTACTTCTTACTATACATGCAACACAATAAGAAAAGCATTTGTTACGGTAGTCAGGTATCAAATGGAGCCGAAATGATAGCTTGGTTGTGTGGACGTAACATTGACACGGTGTAAAACCCTATGTCGCACTTCCATTGAGTGATTTTTACACCGTTACATCCACACTTGAGGTATTGTTTCTGCTATATTTGAACCCTGACTATACCAAACCAAAAGCTTTTCTTGATTCACTGCATCTTTGACTCACCTGGTAAGGGAACAGCTGATATGCCACAGGAAGAGTCCTGATTCGGTGCTCTTCTACCACGTCAGCTTGGCCAAAATCAACATAACGAATTTGTACCTACATCCAAAAAACAAAAATATAAGCTCTGACAATGATGCAGTTTTGAAAACTGACAATCAATTGTTCATTAGCCATTAATGCACTGTTACTTCTGATCCAGCAAAGAATGTAGTATCCAGACGCCACTTCCGCAGTTGTGCACAGAGTCTATGGAGCGTCAAAAATATTTTCAAAGTATTTTCGAACAAAATTGGAAATGTTTCTCAGTCCCGATTCATGTCTTTTCAACATTTTGCAATGAATTACCTTCATTTGAGATGATATATGATGAAACAAAATGGCGTCAGGATGCAACATTCTTTCCCTGATCCAACTTGAGATGGACTTGTTACTGAATGCGCTTGACTTGTGGTTAATATGTGTTAGACTTGTGAGTTGGCTTGTGAGTTGGCTTGTGAGTTGACTTCTGACTTGACTTGTGATTTGACTTGTAATGGACTTGCGATGCACTTGTCATGCACTTGTCATGCATTAGTCATGCACTTGTAATACTTGTGATGGACCTGTGATACTTGTGATTGACTTGTGACTGATGTGTGATTTGACTTGTGATTGAATATGTGAAGACCATGTGATGGCCATGTGACAGACATGTGATACACTTGTGACAGACATGTGATACAACTCAGCTTGATGCAAACCTTATCATCAGTGAAGCCCTCGACTCTCCCACGGCACCACTGTCCCGACGGGGTCTGGACGCACACGACCTTGATCTCCTTCAGTCTGTCTAATGCCAGGGGTTCGGATGGCAAGCTAAAACAAATGGAAAACAATCACCAGATAGTAGAAACACAATTTGTCTATTGTAAGATGGTCCATGGATTTTTAAAAAATACCTTTTAGGGTGCACAAAAAGCCATTGGCCATTTAAAAGCAGATATGTTGACGCATAGCGGTTCTTAAGAATCTTTCTTCCATGTGGAAGTTAAAATAATCATCAGCCTGGAAATGCCATGTTGACTGGCTATTCTACTTGAATGCATGCACCCGCGCTATCGTTGATAATTTGAACGTCAATACCTAGTACCTACACGTCAAAACACATCCAACTTACATACAGAAGGAAGGAAAATCAATTTTGGAGACTTGGCAAAAACAAACATATTTTATGTCGTTGCAAACGATGTTGTTGGCAGTCTTTTTCTGAAATATTTTGTCACCAAAGATCGAAAAACACCTTGATCGGTTACTTACATCAGCACCATGGCCCAGTAGTGCAGCTGGTCTCCGTCCGTTGCACCTAGGATTTTTTTGGTGACGGGAACCAGTGCACTACTCAAACATTCATTCAGCAGTACATGCCGAGTGTTCGATCGAGCAAGAAGCATCTAGCAAAGAATGCGGAAAGGTATGCTTATTCCTTTCTCTATTTTTGGTCTGACGCTGGAGTTGCGACTTTAAAAGTAAATAAAAAGCTTTGTGTTTATTATTACGCCTTAGTCTACTGTGTGATGGCCAATGGAGTTTTCTGCCTTTCGGGGTGGACAAAACTCCCAGGGCCACATCACAGCAGACGATGGTACTCCCCGTCACACTGTGACTCACCTGATATCATGCATGAGTCTGCGCAGCTGCGATTCCTGAGCCGGGCCCCTCAGCCTAGAGGCCCAGAAGCGTCCATTGTCGGAAAGTGGTGTGGCAATATGTATATTGAAGCTCAAGCCTACATCTGCATATGTCAAATCAACAAAAGGCAGGGCTTAATTTGAGATTTTCTTCCAAGTTGTTTTAACCGTTAAATAAGTATAAGTGAGGAGCGTACACACTGTGCAAGTGGCACAGTAAACTGTCAACATCATCTAAGAACCTGTGTTGCACATTTCGTCATCGTTTTCACGAAGCGATGGGCATGTTAAAATTTAAAAAAAATTCGATTTAGAGTTTTTTTCACTAATTTGCTTTAAAAACATGGTACTTAAGCATTCGGACATGTTTCCGTAGGCAAAACATCATTAATTCCTGAATAACATTAATGACGCCTTGGGCAGGCATCTCGATAATTGCATTTTGCGATTTCATGAAGAGACGCGACCATGCCTGCCCTTGAACACGTACAAAACGTACTGCACGGAAGGGCGAAAAGGAAAGTCAACAGATATTTTCGTTTTCACAAAGGGACGGGCATATTTGTTACATTCTCAGCTGCGCGCGCGTAATCTCGTGCGCCCCTTCCCTATGGAAAAACACATTTAACAAGAAGGGCGTAAATGTGGAAAAGTGGGATTTTCGTTTTCACGAAGGGACGGGCATCTTTACTAATTAATTTGGCTAATTAACCACTGTATTAATTATAATTACTGGTTTCAAATTAAAGTTTACCTATCAAAGATTTACGTCAAGGTTTCCTTATTGCATAAAGTTGTTGCAAAGTAGTAGTTTTTGCAATTTTAAAAACGGAGAAACTTCTCTTGCGATTATCTCAAAAACGGTTTTTCTTCAAAATCTACATGCCCGTCCCTTTGTGAAACTGGTGACGATTTGTAACTAAAAAAATCTTAAAAGGGCTTTCAATTTGCTAATAGTGGTTTTGGAGTCAAGTTTAAAGAACTAATGAAGGATCAAGAGTTTTCTTTGGCCATGCATCAAAAATTGTACTCTGTACAGGACAAAAAGACACATAATTTGTACTTCAACTTCCATAGCCCTATGTCACCAAACAGTGGTGGGACTCTATTTTTCATTATCATGCTAGGTCCACTAAAAATTTCCAAGTAAGCATGGTGAAAGTGTTCAAAAGCTTTTGATACATTTAAATTTGATAAAGGAATGGCCTCATTTTAAACATTTCTAAAGACATCATGAGAATTTTAAAAACCATGGCTAGCAAGCTGACGTTTTTGCTGCTGATTTGGGATATTTTGGTCACACTTACTGATTTTGAATCCGTCACCTGTAAAGCTTCCTTGGTCTGGCATAGGAGTCTCTGTCGAGTTACTACTCCCACTGAAAGATAAACAAATAAGAATTCTTCAGAAATGCTTGAATATCCAATACTACTAGGCCCTGGGAATCAATTGGATGAAAGCTATTCAAAACACTCTGAGCTGGGATGAGGTTGTTTTTTTTTGGTTGTGTAATGGAAGTGTGAATCTATTGCATAATAAAAAAATTATCAAAGCACATGAACTTCAAAAAATAAACACTTGGCTTTATCAGGGCGTTTCAGATGGGACAAAATGTTTTAAAGACAGTGCTTTTATGTAATAACTGATCATGATATAACAAGTCTGTATAGATTTTTAATATGTCAATATTCAAATTTACTTGAAATTCAAGATAAATGCCAATATTTTTCCCAATTTTTGCACTCACCATGATTCAACAGATGGCACTACTGGGTTGAGCCCCAATGCTTCCGGCGGCTTCTGCACCCCTCCATAGACTCCAGGTGCCATGTGGTATCCCACCCCACCGTAGGGGTGGTAACTGCCTCCCCCAGGGTACGGCATCCCCTCGCTGCTTGCACTGCGTCGATCACCTAAAGCATTGTCTGGGCTGTGGGCCATGGCACGGTCTGATTGTCTAGTCAGCAATTCAATCAGTTGGTGGTCGGATCCTTCCTCGTCATCTTCGTCGCTGGGCTCCAGTGAGTAAGCACCAGGATCAGCAGTCGCAGAGGGCGTCTTCTCTCGCTGCTTTTTGGATTTTTCTCCTGGAGATTTCTTATCCGACGGGACACCATTTTGACCAGAAGCTTCAGGCTCAGTGGTCACGTTTCCAGGCATTTGGGACTCCAGAGTTCCAACGTCTTGCTGTTCTGCTGAGCTAACGGCATGTCCATTTGGGACTTGCTCAGCTCCTGGCTCAGACGATTCTCGTCGCAGTATCTGCACATCGCCGGGGGCAGCTTTGGGAGCCAAAGTCGTCATAGCTTTATCATTGGCTTCGTATTTTATCTGGTCTGAGGGGGCAATTGTCTGTCCATCACCAGTTCCCGCTTCTGTTCCTGTCAGCCCATCTTGTTGGCTGTTATTGTCCCCTCCTTGCAATTCCGTCTTTTGCTCTTCCTCTATCTTGGATCCATCATCCACTTTTTTCGTCTCAATCATCTCACTGCCCTCGTTGCTGCTTCTCTGGGTGATCTCAACCTCTTCTTTGGGTGCTTCTGTTGATTTCTCGGCAGCATCCTTTGCTTCATCACTCTTCAACTCTTCGTCCTCCCCTTCTCTAGTCGGGCCTTTATCCTCATCAGCAGCAGCACCCTTGTTTGCATCAATCAACTTCTCTTCACTTGCCACTTTCTTTGCCTGGTCGTTTAATTAGCAAAACATTCATCAGATAGACATGGACTATTTGATATTTAAGGCAGGCGTATCCACAATTTGAACTTTTTTTCTAAAGGGAGACAGTTTCAGTAACTTGTATGATAAATTCCGTAAAACGTATCAACAATCACGTCTGGCTGAACCTACAATAGACCTTGCTAAAGTATGCATGTGTTGCCCTATATATCCAGACAGCTAAGTAAGAATTCTTTACAAAAGACGGGCTGAAAAAAATATAAATAGTCACTAAAAGATACGCTCCATTATGGACAAAGTTTTAGGTATAACTGTGAGCAAAAGTTAATAACATCGTCACTCGAAAAGTCTATAGAGTCAGAGAGTTTCAGTTTAAAAAAAACAAGAACTCCTGGAAGATACAGTGTCTACTCAATAAGCCAGCTCGGTATTTCAATTGCGCATGGGCATCGTAATATGGGTCACAGGTTGTTCGGGATAATCAAACGCATGAGCATGCAAGGAGAAATTCGCACAACCCTCGCTCATTAACACCAAGCAGAATAGGCGTTCGCGTAACATCGCAGTTACAAGACGCTTGTGGATGCCAGCCATTTTATCCTGAACGACCTTTGATGACTTTTATTTAGCTGTTTGTTGTTTGTTTACTTAATGCATAACAAGTTTTAGGAGTTTACACCAATTTGATTTTTTAGACGTTTTTGTGCTTAAGCAAATTTTGTGCTTAAGCAGCCCTATGAAATTGGCCCCTGGACTACTTTATCGAGATACGGAACTGGCTTATTCTGAGGATGGCAATGTTGTTTTTCTTCGCACCTCTTTAGTGTCCACCTTCTCCTTTGCTTTCTCGGCAGCTGGTTCTACTTTGGTGGATTTGCTGGGGGGTGGTACATAGTCCTTCATGTATCTGATGTCTCTGCACATTATGGTGTCCTGACAGACCGAGTTTTAAAATCAGACACATCAATCACTTTGAAAAGAGATGGGATTATGACAAAAAATCTTTGCACATACGTTAAAAGGGACACATAATGCAGGCAATGTCTCATGGAATCACCAAGGTCAGGGACTCGGTGTACAAGTCAGGGTTCGAAATTAGCGGTAGCCCGCTAGCCAAATGCTAGTCAAAACAGCAGCGGGCTAGTCAAACTATTCCTTAACTAGCCCAGTTGGCGAGTCAAACATTATTGGGATACGGCAAAGATGAACGTACAGGAAGAAATAAATCATTAAATTCAGAAAGAAAACCCCATCAACTTGTGTCTAATTTTATCCACTGTTTAAATTAAAGGGTTAAATTATTGGATCTGTTAATCAAAAACACTGACAAAATTGCCTCAGAATTGAGCCTGAAAATACGCCATTTTGTATTTGAGATAAAAAGAATGCGGGCCAGTGCCCGCGGGCTAGTTAAGAGTCCGTTTCAGTAGTCCTGCTGGCTGTGGCTAGTGAACAAAAAAGTTAAGGTCGAACCCTGCAAGTACCCCTTTAATGCTTACAAAATGAGAGTTGGGGGAGACCGCTGGAACAGATGTTACTACCTTCCGCCCCTGAAGCTCATGCAAAGACGCAAATGGTTTGTACACACTCGGAATAAAATCAATCTGGCGTACTTCCCGCTATACAACCGCGAAACGGTGTGTACATGTGTTGTGTCCCTCCAAGTAGGGCTCTCAAAAGTGGTAAAAAAGCTTGTGCACGGTGTCCATTCATGCAACAACATAAAATATGAATTTTTTTTTTTACGTTGATCTCCTAACTAAACATTCTTGTCAAATGTGTATACCTCCTTGTACAAAAGGGATGTCAGGTTGACACGGAGGTACATTATTGATTTGCCTTCCACCTTCGTGACCATGGTTCCGATTACGTGGATTGGGTTCACAGCCCAAGTCTGTGGGTTTTTCTTAAATGCGTATCAGGGCTTTTCTCCATGGACTCAAACTGAAAAGTACCGCATTATGAAAATTTCTCTTTGGGAATGTCCCAGCATGTGAGCTGCAGTGTTTGCAACTTTTACTGAAACCTTAGATTCACTACAAAGAAACATTTTTATAAGTACATCAAATAAATTCATCGTCAAAAATCTTTGACTAGTTTTCTCACATGTAGTAACCCAAACACTCATTTGAACATTATAAAGACAGAACAACGAACCTTTTTAGCAGTCGCCTCTTCAGCTGTGGGACAAAAGAAAAGATTTTCATAAGTATCTATAACAATGAAATCCTATACAAATAAGATAACTATAAAAGCAAATGTATCAAGTTGGGCTTATAAAGTTTCTGTCAGCAATCAAACATGGAAAAGTGAGTTTGAATCCCACAAAAAAGTCAATGCTTGGAAACACCTAACACAAGTTGCTTCATGAAACAATCCTACGATATTAATTTTTACAAAATAGCCAACACTTTTTCTTGATAGCTCCTGCAAATCTGGAAAGTGTCTTGAAACTGACAGAAGATGACAAAATACTTCCTTTGTCCAAAGCTAAACACTCTGACCTTAACTGCCTGGGCATTTCAGCCTATAAGCTTCTTCAATCTTCAAGGAATACAGGTAATCACAAGTCCCAACATGTCCCTGCAAGTCTCGCAGTCCCTATTCAAATCAACTTTGACAAGTGTATTGTGATATGATGAATAGTTAATGCGGTACCCGCTGCTATGTACACCAGATTCGAACCAGCCAACAGATCCCGTTAGCTCGGTGGTCGAGTGGTAAGACATCTGCACTAGAAAGCAGGGGGTGGTTGGTTGGAGTCCCACACGAGTGATTTTTTCCAACTTTCACTCGGGAGGTAACACACTGAGTATACAGTGTTTATACGTCGGTGAAGGGCAAAACCTAATTTGATTCACATCACCCTGACGCAAAATTCCATATTATGAATAATTAATGCGGTACCCGCTGCTATGTACATCAGATTCGAATCAGCCAACCGATCCCGTTAGCTCGGTGGTCGAATGGTAAGATGTCTGCACTAGAAAGCAGGAGGTGGTGGGTTCGAGTCCCACCCGAGTGATTTTTTCAAACTTTCACTCAGGAGGTAACACACTGAGTATACAGTCTTTAAACGTCGGTGAAGTGCAAAACCTAATTTGATTTACATCACCCCGACGCAAAATTCCATTTTATGAAATTGATTTTTGTTGACTGTACCTTTTGCCACGACAGCCTCTTTGATGTTGACTTCTTTGTCAGGGTTTGTCAGTTCCACCAGGTACACTTTGCATTTATCATCTGATGAAGGTGGTGACATCTGATTGACCCAAAAGCAACCAAGAAATGTAAATTATAATTCCAAAACATGCAACAGAAAATAAAAGACTACAGAGAGTTCACAAAGCCAGATTTCTTTAAATTGAAATGTGAGAAAAACACCCTATGCCATTTATTTAGACTTCTTCGCAGGGGTGTCACCATGATTATCATTCAGGGACATTTGAAATGTTGGCTTTAACCCTAACTCCCTGGGCCTTTTTGCTAGGATGTAGCCTCAATCCTGCAAAATCCTCCAATTGGCCTCATGGAAAAATAGCATATAGCCTCAATCCTGCAAATTCCTCCGCTACTTCTTGAATATGGTCCATGGAGGGGTGACCACTGCCTGAATCCTGCAAAATCCTCCGGCTATGACTGTCAATAGGCTGAGGCAGAGGCAGAGGCAGTGACATCCTGGAGCAGTGCGGAGGATTTCAAGTATAATCAAGGACTAAATTTATGCACGGCTGAGCAGCCCAAGACCTTGACACAGTGCGTACTCCGAAATCAGCAACCCACTTTTGCCATGTAACCTAAATCTAGCAAATTCCTCCAATTTGCAAAAAGGATTTTGGAGTATTCAGGGCGGTTAGGGTTAAACAAACTAAAGAGTGAAGGGTACCTTCCTGTAAAGGTGGGGGAAGTGTTTTGATGATTGTTATTTTCCATGTGGCACTTAGTTTTCCTATGTAAGTGCGCCATTTTTTTCAGAATCGGGGAATCTTATTTTTTTTTGTTATGGAAGACACACAACTCTTTAGGTGGTGTTGCAGTCAAGGTAATGGTGATGGATTACCAGCCATGACAATTTTCATCCAAGTCCATCTCCAGGTCACATGATCCACAAGGTCAAAAGTAAAGGTCCAAAGGTCCTCATATTTCAAATTGCTCCGACATCAAAAATAGTGGTAAATTTGGATTCCATATGATGTCACCTTTCTAAAGAATCCATTATCAACAAATTTGGTCCACAGATTATGGAGATATGTTCATTTGAGAGTTATTTTTTTTTACCAAAATCGCCAAAAATGGCGGCAGTAGCACAAAAACCATTGGTCCGATGGTGCTAAAACTCAAAATTTCAATTTTTTTTCAACTTCAATTCCTCATACACTAAATATGAAAGAATTTGAAGAGGCTAGGGTTTAAACTTCCAATTTTTTTGGGTGATTGGAACGGACTGACCTATATTGAAATATAGCCCAAGCGTATTTTTAAAATGGACTAATTTGACCTACATGAACAAAACTGCCCTGGCTATGGCTTGTGAGACCACTGCTTCTTTGGGTACTCTCTTTCTAGTACATACATGTTGGCATAATTGCTGTACCGTTTTACCTGTTTAATAATGGTGCAGTCCAGTAGGGCATTGGCAGTGTGGTCTGAGAACTCCCAGCGTGCTTGATGGGGCAAGTCCTCATCCAGAGCCTCAAACAGACTGCACTCAAGAGCCTGGTAATGAGGGAAAAACAAAAGCAGAGAATGAGAAATTTAAATATCATTACCTACTTTCCTTATAAGATTTATTTATGGCTAATGTGCTAGCGAAAGATTCATTATAAAAGTAGGCATTACAATTTAGTGACTAACCTTAACCACACAACATCTGGAGGTAGTTTTCATTAACCATCTTCTTAAATCTTCAAAATTCCACCGATATGTAGGAAATGGATTGGCACTGTCTTTGCACCTGAACCTTTCAGCACCAAGCCCATGGCTCTATCTTCCTCAATCCCGCAACATCCTAACAAACCTCAATATAGATTTTGTAGGATATGGGAGTATCTTACGGCTAATATGGGCTCCATGCACCCTCTCAATGGTAAGAAAGGGAGAGTTGGGGGAGACCACTAGGCGAGACATTGGAACGCAATGCTGTCAACACATGATGCTCACGCAAGGTTGCTATGGCTTTGTGCACTTTCACATGTGCGTATTTCGCGCTTTACCCCGCGCATTCCAGTGGGCGCACATGGGTGTCCTGTCCATGGGTCTCTTGAAAGTGGTGAAAAAGAGCCCTCTCTTGTTTGTGCACGGAGCTCATACAATGAAATCATTTTACAGTTACTGCCATATGATAATTATTAAAGAACTTACACGGGAAGTTACCGTTACAAGGAATTTAACCAACGTTTTAGTTATTCCATGTCACAACATGCCAATGAAGTCACATCTTGAATGCTCTCTATATAAAAAGATGCGACTCAGTTAATACCATATTCGGTATGAAATGAGCCACTCTATCTCACCTGGAATGGCAGAGTCTGAAATTCTTCCTTCAAGGGTTGCACGGCAGCCAATGGCACCTCATTATCATGAGCGTAGTCTAGCCATCTGATGCGGGCCAATCCCTAATTGGGCACAAAACAAACTTGTTAGTAATTGTGTGGGGAAAAGCACAACCAACCAACAAAGTGATGACTTGTACAAGGCTTCAAAACAGAACGGTCATTAGGACTGCATTTCCTGCAACAAAATTATGCTGGCAACTGAATTTGGCAGAGTCACTATCATTGGGTGGTGACGGATATTTGATGACAAACCAACACCCCACTTAGGGCCAATGGTTAGCCTGACGAATTTTGCTGACAACAGCTGAACATTTTTGCTACTCGTAAGCAAATTCCTTATCGTGGATGTGCTAATGTTGTGAGTGCGCACTGCTATACTTTAAGCACCTATTGTGCATGTGTGTGTGTTCAAGTTGATTGCCCAATTGACCGCGAGGCGATTGACAGGTGACAAGCAGCCTCCACCTGTGAAGTAGGCTAGGCGAAGCCTCGTGTCACCACTTCAAGCAAATTTCCACAAGGTAAGTGTGCTTACTGCGTATGGATGTCATGAAATGAACGGGGACACTGTTGACAGAAAATCCTGTGCTTAGCAACATTGTGAAAGTTGGTCAGCCAGATGTGATTAATATTGTTATGCAAAAGTGAGAGAGCAAAGGTTGTCAACCCTAACCTCCCCAACTCCATCAAAATTCATTCCCCCCATTTTGGTGGATTTTGGGGGAACTTGGTCCAGCAGGCCTTGCTTTACAAAGTATTGATGGTGTTTGATGGACTTGGGCCTGGAGGCCTAAAGCAAAGATTGCATTGGAAGCAGTGTGATGATATATATTTTGGCAGACTCGGTCCAGTACTTAGTAAAAGACAGCAGGGAGTTAGAGTTAAATTTGGGTTTGCCAGTTTCTGGCATGACTGACCTTATCTTTCTTAAGCTGCTCGACTCTGCCGCGGTACCAGCGATGGTCCTCCTGGAACTGCCCACAGCACAGCATCCCTTCCTCTATCTCCAACTGAGCTGGGGGACTCTGCACAATGTCTTGCCTTACGGATGGGAGAGATAATTGAAAATACCAGGACAGCGTTAACACTAATGTACCTGAAAGCTCTGCAGTGGGCAAACACTTAAGACATTTTTCTCAAAACATTTTAGTGTTTTACCTGCTCAACACAGAAAGGAAATCGATAGATAAATGTATTTTTGAAAACACAAACAACACAGCTAACTTTCACAGGTGTGAGTATTTGAATGCAAAAATACGGCCAATGGAACAGCCTGAACAAAGTTGATCACTTTAGTCTGCATTGACTACCCATATAAAGGTCATAACTGCAAACGAACACGTAGCAGAAGGCCAAACCATTCTCCAAATATCCAACATGTCAAGATATGGGCCTGAGCATTTCAACTGCAAAGTTTAAGGTCTGAATTAAACATTCAAATCAGATTTTTTTCTGCAGCTTTTTTCCATAATGTTATAAAGTTATTTAAATTTGAAGTATACAAGTCTGGCCCATTTGGACCAAAAAAAGTCCAACTTTAAAAAGATAAACCCTTCCATGTGGAGGAACTAGAGATTGGAAAAAGAGAGTGGGTACCAGGTGCTTTTGTAGGCACTTTTTCAATACTGAGATACATTCTGGGATAGTCATTTCATGCACCAGACTTTTCTTATATTATTTTTTTCCATTATCTTCAGATTTAAGACTCTCAATACACAGCATTTTCTTAGAAGAGATTCAGAAGTCTCTTCTGAATTCCACTGTATACCCATCAGGATGAACGGAACACTGACCTTATTCTGAAGCTAAGGTTCTCATAAAGGTTGGCTATGTCCTGGCTCAGGTTTCTGCTGACCCAGAAATGACCTTTGGTGTCCAGGCGGCTCTCCACGTACACCTGCAGAACGTCACCTGACAAATATTGAAAGAGAAAGAAGCATAACAACACTATGGGCTCCATGCACAAGTACCCCCTCAGCGGTAAGGGAGGAAGAGTTGGGTGAGACCACTTAGCCGATGACGCCTGATGCTCACGCAAATATGCTATGGTTTTGTGCACGTTCAGAGTGAAATTAGTCGTGCGTACTTCTCTGTATACGCGCATGCGGTGCGTCCTGTCCACGGGGCTATCAAAGGGGTAAAAAAGTGCCCTCTCTTGTTTGTGCATGGAGCCCACAGAATGTTTATCAATGATTGACTCCAACTTCTTCAGTGTTTTTTCTTTAATAATAACAACTACCCCCGTTATCTCCCAAAATGTTCAATTTGGTCAGAACTCAAAGAAAATTTCTTTACACTCAAACTTAATAGGGCCACGGGTTGTGAAACTTCCCACCGAACCTACTTTGAGGGATTTGAGGGTTAGGATTAACCCTAATTCTCTGGGAGGCTTCGGTAGAAACATACGTACAATGTATCTTATGAGATTGAATTTGCGCCAGGGTGATGTTTATGAAGAAACATATCTGACTCATCACAAATCATTCACTGTGTGAAAAACAATTTGTTTTTGCACTTGGCTTCAAGGGATACAAAGCCCTCCAAGTGGTGGTAATTTCTGGACTCTACCGTCCTCATTTCTGCAAGTATCTGGAAAGGGAAAAAGTCAGTTTGAGATGTGATTGTTTCCTAAGACATCATTTTCCAATCCACTATGACAAGAAGTGGATTCCTAAAAAAGAAGAGGTGTTTTAATTCCCACGCTTAGATTTGAAATCAATTCCTTTCAATTCGGTTATGGGGTTGCCAAACCCTATGCTGGCTGTGTGTCCTCACTCACACAGCCCTCAACTGCTCTCCTCCCATGTTTAAAGGGAAGATACAACATTTGCAAACATCAAAAAACGAAATGATCAAATTATCACAAAATACCTTACTGGATTGTAAGGGAATGACAGTCTAAAGCATCCTGTAAAATCGTGTCTCCTGGTGTGCTGACATTTTCAAGAAAATTTGTATTTTTCCAACGCTGGTCGGCCGACCAGCGTTGGAGAAAACTGGCTTTTTTTCAAAAACTGCTTCTAAATATTCATAACAGTTGTTCCGCATTTTCTTTGCAATTGATTACACACCTGTGAAGTGGTACAAGCCTGCCAGACTGATTCTCTGACCTTACAATTCCCCAAAGTCTATAAATTTCTCTGTTTCATCTTAAGTGGGTCATGGAACCAGACTACAAGAACATGATTGGTTTTCTTGGTTTTTCCAGCGTCTACAAGCCCAAAACGTGAAACAGGTCAGTTTTAACAATATTTGCTATAACATATTAATCCTCTTAATCCATTTATTTCTGAAAATTGCAGCAAAAGCAAATGTTGTACATTCCCTTTAAGTTACATTCATCACAAATCTGGCCGCAAGTCAATGCACAAGTTTGGTCACAAGTAACAGGGGATAAACAAAAACAAAGGGATGCCTTTTGTCAACTGAATGCATTGTGTTAACTGAATAGCTTGTGACTGGGTTTAAGACCGGAAAACTTGCGATGGACTTGTGATGGAGTTGTGATGGATTCAACTCCCAACATTACACAAATATTGAGTGGCTCAGAATGAAATGGGAGGAATATTATCGCAAGGTAAAATTTGGACTTTTCCATTTCACGAGGCGAAGCCGAGTGAACTGGAGAAAGACGAGATTTTACCGAGCGATAATATTCCTCCCATTTCACAATTTAAAGCCACTCAATATTTGTTTTATATAACTGACGTATATATCCTTGTCATTTGATATATTTGAACTTTTATTTCAATACAAAATTGGTGGAAAATGTATTTCTCTCTTCCAAACCACCCCTTCACGAAAATGTTTGAGCCCGACTCTGTAGCGCTGGCTCTTTGGAACGCTATGCTGAACGCGCACACCAGCATGCATTTGCACACAAATACTGCGTCATAGAACAAGAATGATCCTAACTGTTGAATAGTGTTTCCCATTCCCCATGGGCGAATGGGACTTTTTGAGCCCCGGCGTGAATAGGAGCAATAATGAATGCCACGTGATGTGAGTTCCACTAATCTAATGACAAGCATGTGTACATGTATGTCAGTTATATAATTCTCTTTATCGTTCCTGGCCATCAGACCCTAAGAGGGACTACCCATAAACTGTACCTTCCTTGGGTGACTGCACTTCCAAGGTCTTCTTTCTCTCACATTCATCCTCGTTAGAGGAAGCGTCAATCGTGGGGGTTCCATCTGTGTCCTGTGACTGGAGAGAGAGTTCCTTGATGTTCTGCAGGAGACCTGTCACATCCAGGCGAGCTGGGAGTCCCAGGCTTGGGAATGAGTTGCCAACTCCATCTATCTTAAATTCTTCCAGCTGTGAAATAAACACATATTTAACAATTTAATATCAACCACAACTTCTGAAAGACTATGGTGAAAAAAAAAAATTGTTTACTTTCTCCATAAAATATGAATTAGATCAAAAACAACAGCGAACAGTTTTGTACTTTAAAGTGCACAATATATCGCTAAATGCTCTTTACCTTTTACTACCGATTTCCGAAGAAGTTATAACATTTGCTTTAAAAAGAACAACGAAATTGATGGTTTACGTATTTACCAGATGAAAGCTACTAACACTGGAACAGAGTGTAGGCTAGACTTACTTGTTTGCAAAATGTGCTAATGAGGTTAAATGGCAGACATAAAAGATCTGTTTTTGTTCCTGTTCAAATAAAAAAAATGTCGTAGAGTGGACTATTTCAATTTGTGTTTCTGGTTTCAAATTTGAAAGTATTCTCTTACCTTCTTTTTCATCCCGTCATAATTCTGAACAAAGTCGAGTGAATTCCCTTGAAGAAGCTTTTGGGCCTCAGTGCACAACTGCAAGCAGTAAATGATAACTCAAGGATAGTAATCAAACACACACTGGGATAAGACGCGAAATAAATGCAACCAAAAAGAGAGAGTCCTACAAATGGTTCCCATCATGGCATAGTTCCTAGAGGACGAAGATTAGTATATTTCAACAACAGATTTAGGTATTTGTGAACCCATTGTACAGCAGGGTTCTCCCCAGGATTTTTTTTTCAAACCTGCGAAGGAAGTTTTTGTTGTGATTCAACAACCTGTGAAGCCACAGCATGGGGTTCGGGGCCCGCTTGAAAGTCCCGAAAAATGGTGAACTATAGAAGCTCTCTGATGCATTGTAGAGCAAATCTGGAGGTCTTTAAGGTAGATTTTTCCTTTCAGAGGAGATCTTGTACTATTTTTTTGTAATTAAGGAAAAAATCTAAATTTTTAACTAAAAAAAAAAATTCAACATTTCACAAATGTTACAACTTCCTGAACTAGAAAGGTATGGATTACAAGTAGTTTAAATTAAGAAATTAATGTGAAGAAAAAATTACTTCTGCTTTCGATAACATGCCTTTCAAAATAGCGTCGGTAGGTCTGAAAAGTTATTGTTTGGGGTGCTGATTGAATGGAGCATGGAGCAAATAATCATGCTTATTTTGTGTCTGGATTATTTTCACTTGCGCCATGAAAAATATCAAGACTGGCCATCAAAAGTGATTACAACTTGCCTCACCTAATTAACAATGTATTTAAGGTGGGTGATTCTTAAAAATAATCGAGAGTTTAGGGTCGTCTGCACCACTATTCGCTTAACGTACATCACGGCCGCTGGCGCCGCCAACAGTCAGGCTGGCCGGCCGTACATTGCGCTGTGCACGAATTTGCAGTGTTGCAGTAGAGGCCCTCACAAGTCCTCATCATAAATCTATTACAAGTCACCTTGTCTAAATTCAAGGCATTCCATTGTTATTGCTCATCCTGTCCTTCTGATTTGAAAATCACAGGCGTGTCGAAAAAGGCACACCTGGATTTTTCTAGGTGTGTGTTTTTTCTAGGTGTGTGGTTTTCTAGGTGTGTGATCTGTGGTCCAGGGAAATTCAGGCGTGCAATTATTCACACTTCTCAGGAAGCTTTTAGGTGTGCGATGGTGTGGGGGTGTGATCGCACACCTGAAATCAGAAGGACTGTCATCCCTTTTTGCTTATGACCGGACTTATAAATGACCTTTTGATTTACTTGTGACTGGACTTGTGATGCATGCATTCCAATGTGAATCGGTTGCAGGTATTCCATGCAAAATGCCCATGAACCATGTCCATCACACGCTGGGTCTCGTCAGTGCAGTGTTTGCAACACGGAGTTCATAGCTGTCTACTGCCTGACACTGGTGAAGTAAAACATTTGGTCTCATCAAGGTACTAGCTGGCCAGAACAGCTGGCCAGTTTCCCAATAGTCTCTCCCATGCACAATCAATGCCCTTAACCCTAACTCCCTAGGCATTTTTGCTAGGATGTAGCCTCAATCCTGCAAAATCCTCCAATTGGCCTCATGGAAAAATAGCATATAGCCTCAATCCTGCAAATTCCTCCGCTATTTCTTGAATATGGTTCATGGAGGGATGACCACTGCCTGAATCCTGCAAAATCCTCCGGCTATGTCTGCCAATAGGCTGAGGCAGAGGCAGTGACATCCTGGAGCAGTGCGGAGGATGTCAAGTATAATCAAGGACTAAATTTATGTACGGCTGAGCATAAACAACACAAGGTCCGGCCCAAGACCTTGACACAGTGCGTACTCCGAAATCAGCAACGCACTTTTGCCATGTAACCTCAATCCTGCAAATTCCTCCAATTTGCAAAAAGGATTTTGGAGGATTCAGGGCGGTTAGGGTTAATGATGACTGACGACAAACTGAGTGACCCTTAATTTTCAAACACTGTTGCAGGTTCATACTGAGCATAAAAGCAAAAGTGAGCGTGGATTTTTGACATCAAGTCAAGCTTAACACTTTCAAGTCCTCAAATTTTGCTTTGCTGCAATAGCGGGAAGCATGTTCCAACCTTAGGATTAGGCATTATACAATGATACCAACTTACGTTCTTGAATTCCGAAGTGGCCTGGCCGACACTCTTCTCGCATTCTGCCAGCAGTGCAGCCTCCTTCTTGCTAGACTCCTTCAGCGGAGCTGTCACTTCTTTCTCCTTCTGTTTCAGGGTCTGCCACACTGCCTGAAAGGCATGCGTGACCACTTGATGGTTGTACTGGGACCTAGAGACATCCCACAAAGACATTTCATACGAGGCATTATACGAGGGAAAGCATTACACAAGGCCACTTGAGAGTTTCAGGACCTGCACCCGATCTAGTGGTTATCGCAAGAGTCCCTTTCTTAGCCTGTTTAATGCCATAAACATTACATGAACGAGATTATAACACCGAGGCAATGTGTGTAAAGTTGTAAATAGAAAATTCATTGAATAATTATTAATTAGACTGGAATATTGTAGATGAAATTTCAAAGTAGCTATGCAGTTTACTGAGAGCTTGTTTTCCTTCAAAATTGCATCGCACGACCGCCATTTTGTTTTACGTTTTAACACATTTCGAGCTGAGATCCGACGACTCTTTGTTGAATATCAGACGACTATTTACTGTACGCTGACTAAATACATAAAACAGTCACCGAGCTGTGCTATAAATACACATACGATGCGTTGCACTTACAACGTGTTTTATGAAATGGATCACAGGACACGTCGCTGCTGCGACGCATCATAGAGATATGACGCGTCGCAACGCTGCGATGCATTGTAAGTTACTAAGAGTTTGATGAAATCGGGTGCAGAATAGCTTGAGTGACCACTTGCTGGTAGTACAGGGACCAATAGTTAACCAGTATTTGGAGACATTCCTCAGTGTGCACGTCCGGGGTCTTTACCCCTAACCCTGCCAGATGCAACACAGTGCATTAGGTGGAAAAGTCTGGTGCACTTTGATGCATTTAGCTATGAACATCAGTGCATACACGGCCAATTCTGAAACAATGAGAGCTAATCCCATTGAACGATGCAACTGTTGCATCCTGCTGCATTTGGTGACCACAAACTCTGAGGCAGTTTGGCCTTGTATTGAGACTTTTGGCCTGATGGATCTTGCTGCACTCGGCAGGCCTGTCATTTAGACAAGTGTTGCATGTTGCTGCGTTTGGCAGGGTTTCTAGCCAAAATACCCTGGATCTGGAGGGTAGGGTTATTAACACCATTGCAGACTTGACTTACCTCTGTTCAATATCCTGTCTCGCGTAATGCACCTCATTCAATTTCAACTGCAAGTGTTTCCCATGGCTGGACCGTAAGATGATGAGAAATGTAAGGAAAAACCAAATTAATGCTACTCAATGTATGTTGCACGAATGCATTATATACTGTTATTATTATAATAATAATAATAATAATAATTTGGGAGGCTAATCATCCTTACTGGCAGCTGGGATGCTGAATTGCGAAGGACGCGGCTACAACGTGGTCGGGCCGCTGGCACATAAAGGCGCCTATGGCTGCCGGCCACATCGACCCATATATGACCACGGAGCACAGCCTGAGATCGAAAGTGTTTGATTTTTCCGGAGGGAGGAAAACCGGAGGGCCCGGAGAAAAAACCTCGTGGCACAGGAGAGAACCAACACACAACTCTACTCACGTGTCCCGCGGCCGGAATTCGAACCGGGGTCACCTTGGTGAGAGGCGAGCGCTTTACGCACAAGCCACCCATGCCACCTGAATTTATTCTACATTATCCTACTGTTTAAACAGTCACAGACTGTCAAAAATTCCATCCACTTCCCCTGTCATGTCTTTCACACAGGCTAGTCACAAACAGCCAGATCATATTCAACCAAGCACTCTCACTAGTCAAATTCAGTCAACAGACAAAAGCAGGAATCTGGTGGCACTGTCTTATCAATCACCTACAGTCAAAGCACAGCTGTATCAAGTTACATAAACAGTCACAGCCAGTCAATCAAGCTTTATGTCGGCTGGGAGCTCTTTACCATTGAAAGGGCAACTTGGCACAGAATGTATATTGGAGGGTTAATATATGTCGTGCATTTTTCTAGGAAAGCGTTAATCTAGTACCAAAGCTATATCGCACGTTCTTGATAAAATTTGGGACTTGAGTGGTAATTTAAAGCATAACTTTGTGGTAAAATAATCCTTCTTTAAGAAACCAAAAGTATTCAGCAAAAATGTGTACACTGACATCATAGGCCTATCTTCTTCTTTTTTACAGTTTATTTATTTATTTTTTAAAATTAAACCAATGCAGTTTACCTCTTAAACTTCTGCAGCTGCTCCTCAAACTGAATTTTCTGTTGCTGCAAGAAAAAAAATAACGAAAGTTGAAAGTGAGGTGAATAAATGCACAGAGTTATTGCTATTTCTTTTTCTTCAAAGTTTGGTTCACAAAAGAAATGGCTTTTGATGAACTGATGTTAGCAATGCTACAGAGAAAGGCAGCCCATTTTGTGACATTTAACTATCAGCGTACGGCTAGCGTTACTAAAATGCTTCAAGAGTTGAATTGGCCATCACTTCAAGATGGAAGAACTGCAGCTGGTCTCACAATGCTCTACAAGATCAACAAAGGGAAAACACCACTGACAGTCCCAGACAAATTCATCCCAGTCAACCCCATGCACAATCCCAACAGACCAGTAACCAGAAGCCATCGACCACATCAATTCATCAACTTCCCTGCCAGAACAAAGATCTACAAAAACAGTTTCTACCCCTGGACCATCAGTCAATGAAATCTTCTACCATCCACCATCATCACTAACTCTACTGCTGCTACATGTAAGTCATTCAACACCAATCTATGGAGCTACATGAACGACCACAAGGCACAGCTGTACATGGGCAGGCCAGCTGGACGTTCCAAAGCTCAAGCAACTAGTCCCCAAGTTGTTCCAGTCACTGTATATGTACACTTCTTTTTGTTGTTGTTAAATTTTGCACTCTCAGTTGTGATGTCCGAGGAGATGTTGACATGTCCTTGGAAGTCTGGACAAAGATACATGTACCTATTGGTCCTGTCCAATATTCACTTAGATGTAGATGTAGATGTATATTTCCTCAAACATAAAAATACATAATACATGCACGCAAGGAGCAAATTACATACCTTGATTGTTACAGAGATGACTTGGTGGTCACTAAGAAATCCCACATGGATTAATGCATTACAGGCATCACATAGTGGTAGCAATTCACCTACATGAAGGGACATATACCGGTAGATATCAATAAATGGTGACATTATTTCCTAACCTTTTACTTTCACATTTCTTTTTAATTGACAAAAGCAACTATATTCCACAATTTAAAAGAAATTCAGACATATGCGGATTTGGGGTTTCCATGTGATTTTCCAATGCACCACATTAAGCCTGCAAACCCCCCCCCCCCCTCCCCAGTGGCATAGTCTGCATTCTCATCGAGGTGGCGGGGTGGGGGGGGGGTTGCGACAGCCAATTTCTGTAGCATCCGTGATGAAAGGTAGACAGGGTTTTTCCATCGATAACCCGGCTTCCATAAAATAAAAAAGGTGGAGGAGGGGGAGGGGAAACAGCTGAACAAAATATTTTTTACGGGGACGCCCCACAAACATGTCAAAGTGGACACTTTTGGAAAATCGAAGGCATTTTTTTTTATGGCATTACAATTAACGACGTTCGCACAACGCTAAAAAAGGGCACTCATTAAAAAAGGCCACTTGTGAAAAAGGATTAGCAAATTTCCAGTGTTTGAGGGGCATACTCCCAAGCCGCCCCACCCCTTCCCCAGCTACGTCACTTCTAACCCCCCACTTGAACTGAGTTGAAGGAGTTTTGGCAACGCAAAAAAGAGAAATTTCCTTTGCCGCGATAATAGGGATGCCGCGATAATATGGAGTCCGACTATGCTGCTGGTTAAGGTTGTTGGTCCGCAAATATAAATGCGGGCATGATTGGCGGGTTGACATTTCGTCACCGACACCACGAACTGTTTTGGGAGAGTGCGCGCACACTGCGCATGCGTGCGCGCACTCTCCAAAAACACGAACATTTTTGTTTTCACGAACTGACACTCCCTAACGCTATTGCATATGGCACTCTCCAAAATCACGTAAATTTTTGTTTTCACGAACTGACACCCTGTGCAGTGTCACTTCGTGGTAACAAAAAACACCAGAATTGACCAATTTCTTGAAAATTCATTAGTAAAATTTGCTTATTTTAGATGATTTCAGCAATTTTAACTTCGTCATGTTAAACTTCATGATACAAACTGCTAATATCGGCAAAAAAAGAAAATTTGAATTTGTAAAATCTTTTGTACACATGTGATGCAGAGGGTGTCAGTTCGTGGTGTCGGTGACGATTTGTCATGTTTGTGAATTCCCTGAAATAATTGTACCCACGGCCACGTGGGACAGTATGCATTTGATGCATGGGTTAGCTGACAGTTAGCATGGCATATAACGTTCATGTTTATTTCGTGGTTTCGGATTCAGATTAGAGAATGTGAACTTACCACGGCGCTTACTGCCAACACAGTCAGCACACTCAAGGACAGCTTCTTCCTCTCTGCACCTTCCACAAACTGCAGACATTTTGGAAATGTCCGAATCTGAAAAAGAATAATTTAATGAATCACGCAGCAACTGATGACACGGTTTTCATGCACTCCGATCCGTCGCGCGACGACGCGTCGATCGACAGGCAAGCCGCGGGTTAATTAGCCGTACAGCTAGAGAGGGGAATATAGGACAGTCCTCTTAAAAAGTGAAACATAAATAATGATGAAGTTCTTGCTCAAAGATCACGATGGGAAAGGGCGCCTCACACGGCAGATAGGTAAAAACAAGATTTCCCCCATGCACTCAACGTGAAAACTTAGTTATATCATGGAGGAATAAGAAATGGTTATATGCAAAGTCAATAAACTAATTTGGAGGGTGGGGGTGGGGAGGGGGGGGGGGAGGAGGAATCGTACAGATATGTAACATTTAAGAGCAGATTATTCTCTGATTAATAGCACAACCCCTGTGTTTCATGAAAAAACATTCCTCAAAGTGTCTTTTTAAATATTTTTTAACAGTATATGCTAATGAACTTGTCAGAGATAGGGGTGGTAATTTTTACGTGTGTGAACAATTTATGGGTGCACCCCTGCATTAAAATTCCCATAAATACTACATAGAGCTCAATGCCCATTCTTCAAAATTCTCACAGGCAATGAAGCTGCACAAAAAAATAAATATTATTATATTATATCATATTATATAAATATTTATTTTCCCGAAGCGGAAAAGTAGTAGCCATCTTGAAAAAAAGGTTCCCTTCATAACATGGCAAAGTAACGCCACTTTCGAACCCAATTGCATCCAAAAAGCTCAGAATTGGAAGCCCCAAGTCAGGGCCAGAGGTTCATTGCCTTAATTCTTCAATTCCCCAATTTTATGGCTCTCAGAACTCTCTAATATAGAATATATTAATTCTTTTTGCACCCTTATGCACTTTGCATCATGTTTATTATTGTTTATGGCTCAACAGGATTTTTTTCAAAGTAAACAATATATTTGTTGATTAATTGTTGAACTTAATTAATGTTATTAATTTAATTAATCAAATTATTAATAATTTTTTTAATTTCTTTTTAAAAGAAATTATGATTTTTTTTTAGTGAATAGCGCTTGTAATATAATGTAAAGCATTTTTAAAATAATGAATTATTATTATAACGTCAAAACTTGAAAATTGAAGGGGATCATAATCATTCTATTTACGTTATGAGCAACAGGTTATACATAGGAAATGATATATTCATATTTAATAATACAAATAAATGCTAATTTGTTTTTCAAGGCAAAAAAGTGAAAAACCTGAAGCTGTTCTTCATATTTGAACAACTTCAGGAAATTTTGTAGACTTTTTAAGCAATCGCCGCTAGAGTCCTTTTCGATTGCTTGCCCGGTCCCCTCCCCCCCAAAAAAAAACTGTACAAGAACTACTGAATCTCAACGTTACGATTGTCATATCATATTTAATTCCCCTTTTTATTGATTTATTCGTTCATTTATGAATTCCTTTATTGTTTTTAATTCATTTCTCCGTGTATTCGTCTTTTGAACTTTTTTTGTTGTAAATCCCGCTCGCAGTTTACACCTGATGACCGATAATTCACGTGTTAATTCACCTTATATTAGCGTTGTTTTCGGGTTTGAGTCTGACGTGACCGGTCGTACTGGACTGCGCGTACAGTAGCTCGGATCGGGCGCGGGGTTCGATTGATTGCACGAGAAGCAGTGGACAAGGCGTGCGCTACCAGTAGATAGAGGGCGCTTTGTGACACGCCATAGCTGTGCTTGTGCACGTGTATAACGTGGCATTAAAATCCACAGGCGATTATACTTTTATAAAAGGAGAAGATCAGTTGACATGTTTGCATGGCCATATATCTGCTGCACATTTCTTAGAATATCTAGGCCTAGGGGCCTACATGGATATACAGGAAAATGATGAATTCAGCTTTGCAGATGAAGCAACAAAAATAGTTGGTGAGATGAATCAGACTAGTTTAATGGACATGAAATCATTACTTTCAGTTATTAGTTCCAAGACGATTTTGAAGTTGCCTAATCCCCTGTGGGGATTAGGCCTAAAGAATTTCATAGGTAATCTTCGTCCGAGAGCTTGCTGTCACTTTAATACATGCAAGACAGACTGTTCAGTATGGTGGCCCTGAAGGGACATCACACATCAAGATTTCTGCGCAGAAATCTGCGATGTCGCACATTTTATCGCAGAAATCTGCGCAGATTTCTGCGATGTCGCACATTTTATCGCAGAAATCTGCGCAGATTTCTGCGATGTCGTACATTTTGTTGCACATTTTATCGCAGAAATCTGCGCAGATTTCTACGATGTCGCACATTTTATCGCACAATTTCTGCGCAGATTTCTGCGATGTCGCACATTTTATCGCAGATTTCTGCGCAGATTTCTGCGATGTCGCACATTTTATCGCACATTTCTGCGCAGATTTCTGCGATGTCGCACATTTTATCGCAGATTTCTGCGCAGATTTCTGCGATGTCGTACATTTTGTTGCACATTTTATCGCAGAAATCTGCGCAGATTTCTGCGATGTCGCACATTTTATCGCACATTTCTGCGCACATTTCTGCGATGTCGCACATTTTATCGCAGATTTCTGCGCAGATTTCTGCGATGTCGCACATTTTATCGCAGATTTCTGCGCAGATTTCTGCGATGTCGCACATTTTATCGCAGATTTCTGCGCAGATTTCTGCGATATCGCACATTTTATCGCAGAAATCTGCGCAGAAATGTGCGATGTCGCACATTTAATCGCACATTTCTGTGCAGATTTCTGCGATGTTGCACAGTTTATCACACATTTCTGCGCAGATTTCTGCGGATGTCGCACACTTTTATCGTACATTTCTGCATCTTTTTAACACACTGGCGCCTGGCTATTTTTCTGCCGAAGCTTAGGGTCTAAGAATGTCGGGGTTCTGGCCTCCATGATATTAATTTTGCATATAGGATAGTAGTCGGGTGCCGAAAGTATGAGGCGCCATGTGTAAATAAATTATTTTACAAAATTATTTATATATAATTCATTATTTATTATATAATTCAGTTTTCCGGACAATTATATGTAAATAATTGGTTGGCAGTTTGCATGATATGTTAATAAATTTATTTGCCACTGCATTATCTATGTGTAATTTTTTTGCAACCTAATTATTTACATATAATTTTGGGCAAACTAGAATTATTTATATAGAAGTTATTTGCAACCTAATTATTTATATATAATCCTATGCACACTTTTTTTATTTATATATAATTTATTTGCAAACCTATGAAGCCCGGGAATTAGGGACAGGGTGGAAATTGTTTTTTGGAATTTCCTGATTCGTTCGCACGAATTACTAATCCGTTCGCACGAATTGGTTATTCATTCGCACGAATTAGTAATTCGTTTGAACTAATTACTAACTCGTGGGAACGAATTAGTAATTCGCTCGCATTAATTACTAATTCGCCCTTTACGAATTACTAATTCGTTCGCACGAATTACTAATTCGTTCGCACGAATTACTAATTCGTTCGCACGAATTACTAATTCATTCGCACGAATTACTAATTCGTTTGCACGAATTGCTAATTCGTTCGGACGAATTGCTTATTCGTTCCCACGAATTACCAAGTTGTTCCCACGAATTACTGGCACGTTCCCGGATGCACGAGTTAGCAATTCGTTCCCACGAATTAAGAAATCGTGCGAACGAAATAGCAATTCGTGCGAACAAAATAGTAATTCGTGGGAACGAAATAGCAATTCATGCGAACGAAATAGTTATTCGTGCGAATGAATTAGTAATTCGTGCGAACGAAATAGTAATTCGTGCGAACGAATTAGCAATTCGTGGGAACGAAATATTAATTTGTGCGAACAAATTAGTAATTCGTGGGAACGAAATAGTTATTCATGCGAACGAATTAGCAATTCGTGCGAACGAAATAGGAATTCGTGCGAACGAATTAGCAATTCGTGCGAATGAATTAGTAATTCGTGCGAACGAATTAGGAAATTCCAAAAAAAATTCCACCCTTTCCCTACCCGGGCTTCATACAAACCTATTATTTATATATAATTTTTGCACACTTTTTTTATTTATATATAATTTATTTGAAAACTTATTATTTATATATCATTTTTTGCCTACTTCATTTATTTATATATAATGTATTTGCAACAGTACGTTTTTATTTATATGTAATTTTTTGCACGCTTTAATTATTTATTATATAATTTATTTGGTACCTAATTATTTATATATAACTTTTTGCCTACTTTATTTATTTATATATAATTTATTTCATACCTAATTATTTATATATAATTTTTTGCACACCTTATTTATATTTAATTTATTTGGTACCTCATTATTTGTATCTTATTTTTAGCAGTGGCAAATAAATTTATTTACATATAATGCAAACTGCCAAACAGTTATTTACATATAATTGTCCGGAAAACTGAATTATATAATAAATAATGAATTATATATAAATAATTTTGTTAAATAATTCATTTACACATGGCGCCCTATAGAAAACGTGTTCGCGCGCCCACGCGCTCGCAGAAATCTGCGATTAAATGTGCGACATCGCAGAAATCTGCACAGAAATGTGCGATAAAATGTGCGACATCGCAGAAATCTGCACAGAAATGTGCGATAAAATGTGCAACATCGCAGAAATCTGCGCAGATTTCTGCGATAAAATGTGCGACATCGCAGAAATCTGCACAGAAATGTGCGATAAAATGTGCAACATCGCAGAAATCTGCGCAGATTTCTGCGATAAAATGTGCGACATCGCAGAAATCTGCACAGAAATGTGCGATAAAATGTGCAACATCGCAGAAATCTGCGCAGATTTCTGCGATAAAATGTGCGACATCGCAGAAATCTGCGCAGAAATCTGCGATAAAATGTGCGACATCGCAGAAATCTGCGCAGAAATGTGCGATAAAATGTGCGACATCGCAGAAATCTGCGCAGATTTCTGCGATAAAATGTGCGACATCGCAGAAATCTGCGCAGATTTCTGCGATAAAATGTGCGACATCGCAGAAATCTGCACAGAAATGTGCGATAAAATGTGCGACATCGCAGAAATCTGCGCAGATTTCTGCGATAAAATGTGCGACATCGCAGAAATCTGCACAGAAATGTGCGATAAAATGTGCGACATCGCAGAAATCTGCGCAGATTTCTGCGATAAAATGTGCGACATCGCAGAAATCTGCGCAGAAATCTTGATGTGTGATGTCCCTTCAGGGCCACCATAGTTCAGGGACTGACTGAGTTTGAGTTTTCAAGACAGCCATCATTTCGTCCACAAGACCTGTTGAGATCGAGGCATGCAATGCGTCAACAACAATGAAAGACAGTAGCGCGCTTCACCGACATGTAAGCCTATTGTGTTATTGACTTGCTGACACTCGTCTGTGTTCACCGGCGTGTATCTTGGCAAGAACCCCTGTTAATGCAGACTACGATTAGTTTTTTTTCTGCGCCAACTTTTTACTGACAACTTTGTTACACCGAAACACGCACTCGTGATCATGACAGTGCTGGAAAAGTGGAACAATGCACTCCATTATCAGCATGTGCGTACATAGTACATGGTTCATGGAGGTACAACTGATTTGTGGTATAGATACCATCTAAAACAAACACGTTAAAATTCCAGTCATTTTTTCAAAAAAACAAACAAACATTTTTTTCTTATTGTAAAATTTGACTGTTGATTCACGAGGCCGACAAAACCATTAGCGGCCATCTCAGACGGGTGTCTTCCAAATACTGCATGCGTCAAGCGTCCAAATCCGTAAGGGATAGAAACGACTATTGTCCGATGCGATTTGGCACGGTAAAAGCGCAAAATTTGAATCGTTTTCCCGCACAAAACTGCAGCAAAGTGGATCCGCCAACAAGGATAATTTAATGTAGTATTTCCAAATCTGTAACTCGGCTGAAGTTTTCTGAGTAATTCTAAAGGATGATCCACAATAATTAAAATGGATCAACGCCCCCCAGGATATATTCCTCCCCGCCCCCATGAGGGATTTAATGATCAAATTGATCTTCAACGTGTTAAAGCGACTTGCACTGAAACAGTTTTGAATGTTGTTTTATACAGCAGAGGAGTACATACATCGTTCTTGATTATCAAACCCTTATGCAAACACCTATATAGCCTTAAAGCCAATACGTGCATGACTTATGTCGTTTCTTTGATTTCCGTTGCTAGATACATGACAACGAATTTATCAAAATTATAACCCTTCCTGTAGAAGAGAGTAATTTCAATCTTCCACGGTAAATTTGAAAGTTACGAAAGTAATTATCAAGACGCCAACTGAACTGTGACAGCGGACCAATATTACATTAAAGATCAGTTTAATTTTAGATTTAATCAAATCAGTATCCACAGGATCCTATTGTCTATTGAGTAAGTTTGTAAATATTTCTGGTTCTTCATTAGCTTCCGACCTTCCAATTGATTGCACGTACATATTGATATGCAAACCATAAAGTCGATGTGTGTAAGAAAAAAAGGACTTTGGTCACTGAAACTCACTTATTGCAGCATTAAAAGAACTTAATATTTGTATAAGGTATTGGTATTTGTATAGGTTGGGTCTTTACGCTATAGGCTGTCTATAACGCTCTCAGACTAACCTGAGCAATCGTCGATGAACAGTCAGCCATCATGGAGGGGGCTAGAGTCGGCTTTGCCTTCGTTCTGGTAAAATGTATCCTGTTTTTATTCTTTTACAAGTTAGGCTCTTGTCAGACAGAAGGTTGGTCCAACGAAATCATTAACACTACACAAGGATCTCTGGTTGGTACGACTTATTTTGTTCTAAACGGGAGTGTATCGGCCTACAAAGGGATACGTTATGCTGAGCCGCCGGTAGGATCACTGCGATTTGCTAAACCCATACCCAAAGAGCCATGGCAGGGCGTGCTGAACGCGACGGCATATGGGCCCAATTGCCCGCAACCAACGAATGGAGATTGGGACGAAGACTGTCTGACTCTGAATATATTCGTTCCCGAGGCCAATTTCTCCTCATCAGAGGCTTTATTCCCAGTCATGATTTGGATTCATGGTGGCGGCTTTAGTTTCGGGGCTGGGGCGTCCTATGATGGGTCCATCCTAGCCGATCTTGGGCGTGTTGTTGTAGTGACGGTCAACTACCGTCTCGGCGTTCTGGGATTTCTCAGCACTGGAGACAACTCGGCAAAGGGGAACTACGGGCTCTGGGATCAACGCCTGGCCATGCAATGGGTCAAGGAACATATCGGCAATTTTCACGGTGATCCGGATATGATAACAATCTTCGGGGAGTCTGCCGGTGCAATAAGTGCTGCTATGCATGCGATTTCCCCTCTCAACGACAGAAGTCTATTTCAAAGAGTAGTCTTAGAAAGTGGAACAGCTCACCGGGTTTTTACAAATTCACATCAAGAAGCAGCAATGCGGACCAGACAACTGGGTGGTCTCTTGCAATGTGAGGAGTTGGCTGACTCAAGGCAGTTGATAGATTGTCTGCGTGCTGCATCAGTCGACGATATTCTAACAGCTGCAGCTAAATTACCGGTTACGATCGTTCAGTTATCTCCTTACTATCCAATCGTCGACGGAGACTTCTTCCCCGACTACCTCCCCCGTCTATCCGCTTCAGGACTCGCTAGTCAGTATGACTTCATGGTTGGGATAAACAGCGACGAAGGAAGTCTCGGTCTATCTGCTGGAATCCTGCCTCCCTTCCTTGACTCATTTGGAATGTCCTTGGTGATAGGTGAAGCAATGAAGTCTCTCTATCAGTGTAGCAACTACCAGGAGTTGACAGAGACTGCCAAGTTTATATACACGGCTAGCTCAGGCCTCGAAGATCTGAGGCAAAATTTGCGTGTTGTGCTTGATCTCGCTGGTGATTCTATCTTCTTGGCACCTGCTGTCGTGACCGCACGTGACCACTCCCGTCCGTCTTACAAATACAACTCCACGAACACCTACATGTATTACTTCACATACCTCTCGGAGGTTGACAATAACCCCTTCCCACCTGACCTGATAGACGGTGCTGGACATGGTTTTGAGATCAAATTTGTATTCGGAGCCTATTTGTGGTCCCATCCGGAGAGTGTGTCTGCTTTGCTCAGTGAATCGATGTTGGGCTACTGGACAAACTTTGCTAAGACTGGGTGAGTATTCAATATCTTAAAATCGAAACCCTACAATGATTAGTAATCATTTTACAGCGGAGAGGAACAAATAACCGGGCAGACTACGTATAATTGCCCAAACCAGAATCGTTCATTATTGTCCGATCTGGTGTCAGTTTGGGCTGATGATCCGTCCAATGATTTGCAGAATATATAGGCCTACTGTTACTCAATTTCAAATAATACATTTTTAAGGGTCGCTTTTTTTGACTACTTACCCCAAAAACTACCAGTTAAAGAGACGGATTTTCCAAACAATCTTCAAAAAGGCCACGAAGGCTATTTCTAAGCCGTTTATCAAAAGCAACCAAAAAGCACCCCCCTCCAAAAACAAAAACCATGAAACCTAATTTTTAAAAAGATTTTAAACCAAAACATGACCATTTATTTTGCTTATAAGGCCATTTGTAACGATTGAGACTGAGATACTTTTAAATGCTTGGAGAACTAAAATGCCAGCCCAAGCGAGTAAATAGCCAGTGTTTGCGCGCCTCACAAGACGTGGCAACATGACATCCTCCTGTTCAAATGGTCAACCTCCGTGTGTCCAAAAGGCTCAGAAGCGACAGCGTACACTCTTTAATTGTCAAGAAAAACCCTTATCACTTTTGATCCAATAGTACCTTATTGAAACATCGACTACTGTACCACTACACTAATTTGGCTGCAATAAAAAGCGTAGAGGGTTTTGATTTCTTGGGGAGGTATTTCCACTTGGTCATGAACCTTGCAGCGGTGAGTAACAAATAAGCGGAACCCAAACCCCAAAATTATATTTCATATAAACAAAAATATGAAGCACCAAAGATAATAATGACTGGAAAGCGAATTTGCATAAGCTACTTTTAATAAAAAAAAAATAGTGAAAATGCTCAATCCGTTTAAACAATTTCATCATTTAAACAAACCTCTTTCGTCCAAAATGCGATCTCAAGAATCGTCGTCACAATTGTCTTCAAACATGCACCAGCGGTGAAACCTCATTTTAAACGTTAAAATTTTCAAAAATATTCAACAAAGTCCTTTTGAATGCCCGTCTTTTTTTTTTTTAAGTGGGTTTTATTAATCATAAAGTTTGCCTAACCACGATTGTTAATTGTGTACTACAAGTTGTTGAAACAAGTATTCTTTGTCATTTTCTTTGTTGTTCCAAGCAGTCAGAATACACAAATTGCTTTTTTTACGAAACAGGTTTAAGGTGATATTCTTTGAACGGATTGAGCAATTTCATTTTTTTTCTCATCGAAAAGTAGCTGATGAAATTAGCTTTCCAGACATTATTAGTGCTTTTTTAATATGAAATATGATATTTGGGGTTTGGGTTTCGCATTGGTTTTTACTCAACCGGTATATTGAAAAGCAATGCGTTACCTGAATAAAAAATAAAATAAAAGGCAACGTTGGTTTTATGTTTTATACAATTACTGCGAAAAAATGAACTGCTTGTATGCATTGCGAAATAACGAAATTCATTTATTTACAAAGTGGGTGGTAAAGCCACTCGAATAAATAAATTCTTCGCAAACAAGACCATAGTTCAGGTTCAGCGACAAAAAGGTCATGACAACCGTCAGTATTTATCTTTTCGGTCTCTAAGAGACTATTAAGAGTTTTTGTGTGTGCAAGCTATTGACAAAAGGTCGAGAATAAATTAATCATCTATGGAATGACATCCATAATACCTCCACACTGTAATATAACAAATGAGACAAGTTGAGGCTGTAAATCTTGCAACAGTTCTAATTACTTTTATGCAAGTAACTCTATTACTGTCTTGCAAAGTAGTCCATGCCAGACTTCTGGTCATGTTTATGAACGCAGGAGTTTGAAGTGTGGCAGGCACATTTTGTGCAATGACATTGCGACGTTGACAATATATATGGCCGCGAATCTTTTTTCCCCAAACGACATCCGTTTCCCATCTTCTGATTGTCCATTACATGCATATCTGATGCCTTTTTCTCCACGACACAATATCCAAGATATGCTTGCGTCTTCCTCACTTTAGTTATTTATTGGTAGATTTAATGCCATTGTAGTCCTTGCCCTACCTTTACCAGATTATACTTTTGTTCTGTTTATTTTCAGCGATCCCAATGGAGATGGTCTTCCTGAGTGGCCAGAGTTCGATGCTGAAAATGAGACTTACATCATCTTGGAGCCGAACATCACAACAGGACAGCACCTCAAGGCAGACAAGATGGCCTTATGGAATGACTACATCCCTTCAAATGCCGTACCTGCTGACCCTAACTCTCAATGCTCTATCGATGTCCCAGTAAGAAGTGGCACTATGGAAAAGTCTGACACCAAGACGGTGGAGATCACAACTGAAGACGGTTTATACGTCTTAGGGGCTGTGGTTGGTTCCTTGAGAGTTGCTGACGAGGCGATGGGTGGGGAGGAGATTGCCGAGTACTTGGGAATCCCTTATGCAAAACCACCCGTCGGTGATTTGCGATTCAGACCGCCTAAAGACACGGGATCGTGGAATGAACCACTCGGAATACCAGAGATGCTACCGCCTGCCTGCCCACAGGATGATACCTTAGATCCTTGGATGGTTCGGATTGGGTTCAACCAAACCAGTGAAGACTGTCTGACTCTGAACATCCACGCGCCAACAACAGGTGGTGCACTACCGGTCGTAGTTTTTGTCCATCCAGGTGCTGGAATTGCAGGCACGTCGTCAGTCTATGACGCAATTCTGATGGCCTCCAAGCTGAAAGCAGTTGTGGTTGTCCCCAATTACCGTCTGGGAGCTCTTGGGTTCCTCTCCACCGGAGATGAGAAAGCTCCTGGTAATTACGGACTGCACGACGTCCTGGCCGCTCTCACTTGGGTCAAAAAGTACATTGGGAGCTTTGGTGGGGATGCTGGGCGTATAACAGTCATCGGTCATGGAGCAGGGGCTGAGCTTACTCACTTTCTGGTTCTATCTGAGAAGGCACAGGATCTTTTCCAACGAGCTGTGCTGATGAGTTCTACAGCCATCTCCCCTCCAGTCGACAACCAGATCCAACCCAATGCTCCAGAAAAGGCTCAAGCTCTAGCTATAGCCCTGGACTGTCCCATAACCAACAGTGAACTCATGATCAAATGTCTCCGCGAAAAGCCAGCCTCAGATTTTGTACTCAAAACTCAGAACCCCCAATTCGGCCGTGCGTTTCCAGTTGTAGTGGACCATGACATTCTGACAGATTCGCCAATGAATCTCCTTAAAGCCGGTAAATTCAGCAGCGTGGACCTCATCGTGGGAATGAATTCGGATGAAAATTCCGGACAGTCGTTCCATTTCCTACCCAGCAATTTAAGCTACTGCTCAACGTCCGACGAAATCCAGCAAATCATACGAGAGGTCAGCCTGCTTTCGTTTCACAATCCAGATGTGGCATCTGTCGCACTTGCTACTGAGTATCTGGGTAAAGGAGGACTTGATGACACCTGTCAGACGCGGGGTAGTTTCAGACAAGTCATGCAGGATTACTTGTCAGTTTGGAGCACCTTGGACACAGCACGACTTCACTCCGACAATGGGAACGCTGTCTATGTTTACTCCTTCGACCACGAGCCACTAAAGCACTACAACAGCTTCTTGCCTCCACTGGCCGGACCGTCGCACGCCGATGATCTGCAGTTCCTTTTTGGAGATCCATACAGCCACCTCATTGATGAATTCCAGCTTTCCTACCGGCTTCGAGATAAACAGATGAGCCTTGAAATCATGACATCCCTGAGAAACTTCGTTCACGATGGGTAAGAAAACTCGTTATCCTCGGCTAAACGCAATTTCTCATGTGAGCTCAATTTAGAATTACACATACTCTTGGACAGGGCTTGGACAGGGCGGTGAGTACAAGTGAAACAGTTGCTACAGAAAGGGTAGTGCCCTTTGTTAAATGTTATCATTTAGACAAGGACAAACAACAAGTTGTGAGGTAATTTCTTCAATACCAATGAAGAGTATAATTTTTTTTTTCAGGCACCCTGGAATGTCCCTCTCCGGAGCTGAGTGGCCCAACTTCGACTCGGACAACTTCAAGTTCATGACTCTTGACTCCTGTCCTGACGCCCGCTCAGGGGTTGACATCGGTTGGGACCACATTCTACGCTTCTGGTCCGACTTGATACCGTCTGTGACAGCGCCCCCACCGCCTACATCTCCTCCAAAGCCTACTATATCTAAGCCTTGCATAATTGGGGAAAATATTGGTCTAAGTCTCTCCGTGGGTGAGGCTACCACTCTAATCCAAGCGCTGATGGGGGTGAGCATAGGCCTTCTTGTTGTGGTGGTCTTTTTCTTAGGTGGATGCGTGGCATACAGGGCTCGAGCTATCAAATCCGAGTCCGGTAAGACGGGGGATGGTGGGATCGCGATGGTCGGTGTTAGTTATACCAAGGGAGAGAGTCCATACTGTACGGAAATTGGGCTTGATAACATTGTCACGGTGACGAGAGAGGCTAAATCAGATTCCATAACTGAAATCCCTAAAGGGCAAGACCAGTACTTCGAGGAAGTAGAATTGTCAAGTTCTGACAGCGAATGGAGCAATGAATAAGCTTTGGTTTCAAAATTTATGGGATACAATTACAAAGCAGCTGACATTTCAAATTATAGCTTAGCAGGTAAGCAACACAATTATAAAAAAATAACCAATGAGGAAATACCTTAATTTTTTTTGTAGTCCCTGGAACGATCGGTTATTTTGCCAGGCTGTTTGGGAATATATACATATATTAAAGAGAGTTTACTAATCTCATAAGAAAAAAAACAACCTTGTTTTGTGTTCAATTTAAAACTTTAAATATGGGCCGGTAAATCAACCCTTCCAACTGTATTATTGAAGTACAACTCATCACATTTCATTGATTTATCTGTACCAGAAAATAAGGATTGGATTTACTGAATTAGAAGTTTCCTCTCAGAACCCACTGCAAAGTGTATTACTACACCCAATGAATATTCAAGATCAAATTAGAGCGCCTCATTGGCCTGGGCCGCGCGTCCAGGAAGTAAAAATGATACGCGTGCAGGTGACGTCATCCCCGATAAGTATCCAGCTCGCTGCCGTGCGGTAGTGTTTTTCTGGTAGCACCGAAAATTCCCTCTGGAACCCGCCTCGTAGACATGTAGTCAATGGCATGCAATTTTTACGGAACCAGTCTGTTGTTGTAGTCCCTGTTACTACTGCAGCAAAGAGTGTTTGGCAACAGACTATTTCGACGATATGAATTTGATTTGTGCTAAATAAAGATGCAAAATCTACCAAGGCCGTTATCGACAAGGCAGTGAGGCTACTAAAAAGACTGTGAGGCTACGAAATATTTATGAGGTGTAGTAAAACACATACAGCATGGTTCATTTCTGGACCGAGTAGTGGGAATTAGCTCGCTGTAGGTCAGCTGGACTATAGTCAATTTTGATCCTATATTTAGTTTAGAAAACATGTTTGTTTTAGTTATTTTAAAAATATATTAATACCAAAGTAAAGTATGCCATTGAAGAGGTTATTACCAATAAATTCAAATGAAATTTACAACAGAATTTAAAAGAAAAACGCGCGTTCCTGTTGGTTTCCATATTCTTCCCCCACCGGCAGACGGACTTGGTAATATAAGGGGAAAAATATTGAACTGATGAATGTTTGGTGCTATAGGCACAGTACTAGTGCAACCATAGAGATGTCGTTTTCCATTAGATAAATAGGTGAACAATTATTCTCTGATTAAATATTATATTCTTTTAACAAACGTTTTCCAGCCACAATTCTTTTGGGTTTTTTTTTCTGAACATACTCTGATTTTAGACAGAGGGAGGCTATTTGTTCTAATTTTATTTACTTATTTTTTATTTTTCTGGTATATTTTTAATCACGTTTCCATTTTAGTGGTATTTTAATGTTTTACGGAGATAATCTTTGCGACTTTTTACCATTAAGCACCTGTGTTTTTCAATGTGCATATTGCTTTAATAGATTTGTATAGATTGCTTTATATACTCATAATATCATTTATGTGTGTACATGTATAGCCAGAGGAATTGGAATTGAATGCCTTCGGGTCACAGTTTGTAGGGTAAGGCATATGCATGCCTCTTGCTTTCGTTCTTGTTCTGAACGTTTTTTTATTGTTTGATTTTCGTTAATTGTTTGTTTGTATGCCGAATAAATGTATAGTAATGAAAAAAGATGGCATTCTGCAGAGGTTATAATTATCTGTATCTGACGGGCCTGACACCCCCCTACAAAAAAAATTCCGGATCCGCCCCGGCATTATGCTTTACGGCTTAACCTTACATCATACTGGCGCAATAAAAACCTTGTACCTTTCCCCCCGTTTTTCAGTGCTACTTACATTTTGATTGTTGGGTATAGTTCGAAAAATATCACTAATTCCACCTTTTTTTTGATTTTTCAATACGAAAAAAAGTGTGTGTGTGTGTGAGGGGGGGGGGGGGCATCACGGTTCATTTACTGGTTTGTGGTTCCAGTGCATGTCACGTACGTCGCACACTTGGCTTGGCTATGTGTGTATTTGATTATAGAAGTATAGAATTTGCCATATGAAAAGTGATACCTTTGACTGAAACAAAAACCCAAAACGTGCATACGTACTTGTCCAAAGGGATTCAGAAAAAGGAACTGCTCGCATGGCGAAATTACTAACTTCGGTTTATTTACAAAGTGGGTGGCAAAGTCACTCGAATAAGCATCTTCTTCGCAAACAATACCAAAGTTCAGGTTCAGCGACATCTTTTCGGTCACTAGGAGACTGATACGAGTTTTTTTGCACGTTATTGACAAAACATCGAGGATCAATGATTCGTCTACGGAATGACAGCCGTAATACCTGCACACTATAACAAATGAGACTAGTTACTTGGCCGGAAATACAGCAGCGGTTTCAATTACTTTTATGCAAGTAAGGCCCCATAGGCCTAAATGTTTAGCGTCCAAGCCCGCTTCCTTTTTGGAGGCAATATCTTTTTTTTTAACAGAAAAAATGATAAATTTTAAACTCAGTGACGTAATTTTAGCCTCTTTGTCTGTTGCATATAGCCCATTTAAAGCAGCTGGTGTGTCATTTCCCGAGTCCAAGTGGCGACCATTAAAAATAAAAAAACTGGTGGCTATCTTGAAAAATAGCCCGGTCGGGCGGCCATTTGGAGGGGAAAAAAGGGCCTCTTCCTTGGCAATTATTGACGGGTCTCGGCCAGTCTTGGACAGTCTTCTCCTATCTTGCCAGACTTGGACTGACTTAACCTGATTAAGCCGGGCTTGGCAAATTTTGACCGGTCTTTGCCGGTCTGGCTGGCCTTGGCCTGGCTTGAGCAGTCTGCTCCTGTTTTTGCCAGACTTGGCCGGACTTGTTCTGGCTTGACCAAGTTTGGTCCACCACAATGTGTGACCCACGTACACAACACCAGTCTATGGTCGGTCTTGCCCGGCCGTCTGCCAGTCTGACCAGTGTAGCGTGAATTTACGTTTCTATGAAATTCGGACTCATTGGTAATAACGCGCATGCGTAAGTATGGTAATTAGGAAAGTGACCGGTCACGTGAGAGGGATTAACCAATAATAGGGAAAAGGGGTCCGATTTTCATAGGAGTCGGATTTTCATGTGACACCGGTATTGGCCGGAATTGGCCAGTCTTGGTTGGACCATGGAGCTATACAACACATAGCTCCATGGCTGGACTTAGCCGAACTTGGACAGTCTTGGCGGGTCTTGGCTAGTCTAAAAGGATCTTCTCCGTCGGTCTTGGCTTGGCCAGACATGGTTGGGCTTGCCCAGGCTTGGCTGGTGTAGGTCGGGCTTTGCCGAACAACATATGTTTACATGAGTTAAAAAAGCCACAGTTATTTAAAACTCCATTTAACTGCAGTGATGAAAAAAAAGCGATTTGATCGCTTAGTCCGTCCCTCGAGTGATCGATATTCATCTGGAAAAACCCATTAGCAGGATTAGATTCATCTGCAGTTATTGCACGAGGTCACGTCAAAGTGGGTCCGCTCATGTCCGACGTCTCATGGGTCCGACGCCTCGTAAGTCCGACAGTTCGGAATTATGAGACGTCGGACTTATGAGGTGTCGGACTTATGAGGCGTCACATTTATCTACTCCGCCTCATGGGTCCGACGCTGCGTATAAGTCCGACGCCTCATAGCTCTGACGCCTCATAAGTCCGAAACAGTGTTTGTCCATTGTCGGAATTAAGAAGCGTCGGTCCTATGAAGGGAATGTATGCCTCACAAGTCCGCCGCCTCATAAAGTTATGTCCGACGCCTCAAAAGTCCAAAATTTCGGCAACGGTGGGCATTAAGCACACAAAGTAACAATGAATTTTTGTTAACATTTTAAAAGGAATGACGATTTCACATAATGTACATGTATATGTTTTGGTTTATTTTTACGATGAAAAAAACAGGATTGGGAAAAAAATTCTAAGATACCGAATTGTTGTTTTTGACGTATCGACATCCTTTGTTTTAATATAAAATTACAACGAAAGTGGAAAAAAAAGTTGCACTGTGTGCTAACTGCACGCTGTTTTGGTAGGAAAAACGGTCTCCACTTCTTACTTTTCCCTTCATGCATTTGGAGGTACAATGTTAATAGCAACTCAGAGAAAAGTACACGTTCGAGCAAATAAAAAAAGTGATGGTAAGAGCACCTTCTTTGAATTACACCATCGAACCAGTTAGACACTTTATTTCACATAAACAACACTACAAAAAACCCTCTTTGTAGTATGTCGAGTTTTTTCTTACTTTTCAAAAAATTGAAAACTGACTTTGGTTTTACCCCTGAATTGGAAACACTTGCTTCTATCAGATACTTCGTTTGGGTCATCTTTCTCATATGTCTGAAACAAAATCAAACAGACCCGACTTCCAATACAAGTAATACTTTTGAAAGACAAAAAAACATGCTTAACGCTGATGGCTTAGCCTTATCATCACAATTAAGGATATAATCATTGACACTATATCTTATCAATCATGTACATAAAATGTAAATGTAGATTCAAAGATAGCAAGACGATGCTTAATTTTTCTCCAGACATTTATCTCCCCCTTTTTATCTTCATCACATTGACAAGCTATCCACTTTCAATCAGCTGGAATTTGTTTTTTTTTACTGCAGGCAGACTAAATGTCAACACATTATTACCAAATGACAACATGCACCAACGTTTTGTAGCCACAGAACCAATTCACTTTCAAGAACAAAATGCACAATTGCGTTGATGAATTGTTTTTCCACTCGGAAAAAAGGCATTTGACAGTCCTACTTCTCAGCTTCAGCAATTTTAAATTATCCCCAGAACAGCAACACAGGTGGATGCCATGTTTAACCCCCCCCCCCCCACCTCCCAAATAAAATACTTCCTAATTTTTGTTTGGGTTTTTTAAGCCTTGGCTTTGTCTCTTTGTCTTCAGCGAGGCTTCAGAATAATTTAGAAGCATTAAAGGAAAAGAAAATATAGGAAATAAACGACCAAATACTTTGGCCTCACATTATAGGATTCGATGTTCTTGACACAGTGCATGGGCTGTATGGAGCCAGAGTCCCCCGGCCCAAGCCAGGGGGCTAAAATCTGAAAACAAAGCTGGGATATAGATAAAACTTTAGATATCCCTTTGACACAAGGTGTTATGAGTAGAATGCTGCTGAAATGACTGTATCTCCTAAGTTGCTGCTTCTCATCAAAACAAACACAATGCTACATGTAGGGCTGTGCATCGGAACGAGCACCCGACCGTTAATGTCAGGAACCGGTTCTAGACAACGGGATCGGGTACCCGTAACCAACTTTACAAATTACTAAGTTACTTCTCAGACAATGAAAAAGAAAGGTTTCGAAGTCATCTGTGGGGAATTTTCAAAATAAAAAAACCAGGCCACATGGGAAAACAAAACATATTTCACATTTATAATGCTTGCGAAAGCTGCCGTTTACACCACAAAGCTATTAAGGTCACTGTACACGCTTGTATCTTGCTGTATTGATGCACGGATGTGGTAGTACTATCGTGTGGACCTTTGTAAATAATATGAACAGCAACTTCCGAGATTTGAATGTTGGCATGTTTGGCGTTGGGTTTCTTTAACGGGTACCCGTTTCCTGTACTAAGCGTAAATGAACACCCCTACATGATCCTCAACTTTAGTTCATGCTATTTCTCTTCCTGTTCTGCAAATTATAACATGACTACAACACATGTTAACGGAGATACATAATCATGAACAATGTGAAATTGTACAGAGAAAGATAGATAAAGATTTCTTTTAGAAGCAGAATACTTCAATATTGAATACATTGTCAGGTGCGGCAACTCAAATTCAGTTCCGAGATGCTTTAGTTCTTTCTTCAACCATAACTCCCGGAGGTCTAAAGATTAAGTTGACTCTGATTCCTCCAGATTCAAAAACCATACATAAAGCTTCATGTATTCAATTTAAACCCCAGTAAAACCGGTTTCTCACAGGTTATCCCGTCACGGAAAGAATGTAGTATCCAGATGCAACTTTAGCAGTTGTGTACAACGTCAATGGAGAGCCAAACAAAATTGGAAATGTTTCCAATTCTCAGTCCAAGATTCATGTCTTTTCAACATTTTTGCAATGACTGACATTTATTGAGGTGATATTATGGAAAAAAGTGGCGTCAGGTTGCAACATTCTTTCCCATAAAACAACTGCAAACCTGTTGTTGGATGGTGGAGATTTTAGAGTATTTAGGTTAATACTTCTAAAAAATATGCATTTACAAAATGCAATCAAGGTATAAATTATATTCAAAAGAATATGGTAACCACATATTAATTTTAAAACCATTTTCCACTTTAGCTTCAATAACTGCATGCAAGAACTTCTCTTTTCTTCTTCTCATGAAAATAGCGTAGAAAATATCCTGTTTAGATGATTAGGTCCTGTATAAAATAAATAGGGAATGAAACATTTAAGGAAATGTTTTTACAGCACTAACACAACAAGTTTTGACGATATCATGACAATACTTATTTTTTATTTTTCTGGTATATTTTTAATCACGTTTCCATTTTAGTGGTATTTTAATGTTTTATGGAGATAATCTTTGCGACTTTTTACAATTAAGCACCTGTGTTTTTCAATGTGCATATTGCTTTAATAGATTTGTATAGATTGCTTTATATACTCATAATATCATTTATGTGTGTACATGTATAGCCAGAGGAATTGGAACTGAATGCCTTCGGGTCACAGTTTGTAGGGTAAGGCATATGCATGCCTCTTGCTTTCGTTCTTGTTCTGAACGTTTTTTTATTGTTTGATTTTCGTTAATTGTTTGTTTGTATGCCGAATAAATGTATAGTAATGAAAAAAGATGGCATTCTGCAGAGGTTATAATTATCTGTATCTGACGGGCCTGACACCCCCCTACAAAAAAAATTCCGGATCCGCCCCGGCATTATGCTTTACGGCTTAACCTTACATCATACTGGCGCAATAAAAACCTTGTACCTTTCCCCCCGTTTTTTCAGTGCTACTTACATTTTGATTGTTGGGTAGTTGAAAAAAATATCACTAAATCCACCTTCTTTTCGGTTTCTCAATACGAAAAAAGTGTGTGTGTGTGTGGGTGTGTGTGTGTGTGGGGGCATCACGGTTCATTTACGGTTTGTGGTTCCAGTGCATGTCACGTCGCACACTTGGCTTGGATATGTGTGTGTATTTGATTATAGAAGTATAGAATTAAGCATCATAAGTGATATCTTTGACTGAAACAAAAACCCAAAACGTGCATACATGTACGTACTTGTCCAAAGGGATTCAGAAAAAGGAACTGCTCGCATGGCGAAATTACTAACTTCGGTTTATTTACAAAGTGGGTGGTACAGTCACTCGAATAAGCATATTCTTCGCAAACAATACCAAAGTTCAGGTTCAGCGACATCTTTTCGGTCACTAGGAGACTGATCCGAGTTTTTGTGCACGTTATTGACAAAACATCAAGGATCAATGATTCGTCTACGGAATGACAGCCGTAATACCTGCACACTATAACAAATGAGACTAGTTTACTTGGCCGGAAATACAGCAGCGGTTTCAATTACTTTTATGCAAGTAAGGCCCCATAAATGTTTAGCGTCCAAGCCCGCTTCCTTTTTGGAGGCAATATCTTTTTTTTAACAGAAAAAATGATAAATTTTAAACTCAGTGACGTAATTTTAGCCTCTTTGTCTGTTGCATATAGCCCATTTAAAGCAGCTGGTGTGTCATTTCCCGAGTCCAAGTGGCGACCATTAAAAAAAAAAGCTGGTGGCTATCTTGAAAAATAGCCCGGTCGGGCGGCCATTTGGAGGGGAAAAAAGGGCCTCTTCCTTGGCAATTATTGACGGGTCTCGGCCAGTCTTGGACAGTCTTCTCCTATCTTGCCAGACTTGGACTGACTTAACCTGATTAAGCCGGGCTTGGCAAATTTTGACCGGTCTTTGCCGGTCTGGCTGGCCTTGGCCTGGCTTGAGCAGTCTGCTCCTGTTTTTGCCAGACTTGGCCGGACTTGTTCTGGCTTGACCAAGTTTGGCTGAGCTTGCCTGGTCCACCACAATGTGTGACCCACGTACACAACACCAGTCTATGGTCGGTCTTGCCCGGCTGTCTGCCAGTCTGACCGGTATTGGCCGGAATTGGCCAGTCTTGGTTGGACCATGGAGCTATACAACACATAGCTCCATGGCTGGACTTAGCCGAACTTGGACAGTCTTGGCGGGTCTTGGCTAGTCTAAAAGGATCTTCTCCGCCGGTCTTGGCTTGGCCAGACATGGTTGGGCTTGCCCAGGCTTGGCTGGTGTAGGTCGGGCTTTGCCGAACAACATATGTTTACATGAGTTAAAAAAAAACACAGTTATTTAAAACTCCATTCAACTGCAGTGATGAAAAAAAAGCGATTTGATCGCTTAGTCCGTCCCTCGAGTGATCGATATTCATCTGGAAAAACCCATTAGCAGGATTAGATTCATCTGCAGTTATTGCACGAGGTCACGTCAAAGTGGGTCCGCTCATGTCCGACGTCTCATGGGTCCGACGCCTCGTAAGTCCGACAGTTCGGAATTATGAGACGTCGGACTTATGAGGTGTCGGACTTATGAGGCATCACATTTATTTACTTCGCCTCATAGGTCCGACGCCTCATAGCTCTGACGCCTCATAAGTCCGAAACAGTGTTTGTCCATTGTCGGACTTATGAAGCGTCGGACATATGAGGAGGAATGTATGCCTCACAAGTCCGACGCCTCATAAGTCCGAAATTTCGGCAACGGTGGGCATTAAGCACACAAAGTAACAATGAATTTTGTTAACATTTTAAAAGGAATGACGATTTCACATGGTATACATGTATATGTTTTGGTTTATTTTTACGATGAAAAACAAAACAGGATTGGGAAAAAAATCTAAGATACCGAATTGTTGTTTTTGACGTATCGACATCCTTTGTTTTAATATAAAATTACAACGAAAGTGGAAAAAAAGTTGCACTGTGTGCTAACTGCACGCTGTTTTGGTAGGAAAAACGGTCTCCACTTCTTAATTTTTCCCTTCACACATTTGGAGGTACAATGTTAATAGCAACTCAGAGAAAAGTACACGTTCGAGCAAATAAAAAAAGCGATGGTAAGAGCACCTTCTTTGAATTACACCATCGAACCAGTTAGACACTTTGTTTCACATAAACAACACTACAAAAAACCCTCTTTGTAGTATGTCGAGTTTTTTTCTTACTTTTCAAAAAATTGAAAACTGACTTTGGTTTTACCCCTGAATTGGAAACACTTGCTTCTATCAGATACTTCGTTTGGGTCATCTTTCTCATATGTCTGAAACAAAATCAAACAGACCCGACTTCCAATACAAGTAATACTTTTGAAAGACAAAAAAAATGCTTAATGCTGATGGCTTTGCCTTATCATCACAATTAAGGATATAATCATTGACACTTTACCTTATCAATCATGCACATAAAATGTAAATGTAGATTCAAAGATAGCAAGATGATGCTTAAGTTTTCTCCAAACATTTAACTCCCCCCCTTTTTATCTTCATCACAGTGACAAGCTATCCACATCTTTTTAACAACGACTTTTTAATCAGCTGGAATTTGGTTTTTACTGCAGGCAGACTAAATGTCAACACATTACCAAATGCACCAAATGCACCAAATGCACCAAATGACAACATGCACCAACGTTTCGTAGCCAGAGAACCAATTCACTTTCAAGAACAAAATGCACAATTGCATTGATGAATTGTTTTTCCACACGGGAAAAAGGGCATTTGACAGTCCTACTTCTCTGCTTCAGCCATTTTAAATTATCCCCAGAACAGCAACACTAACACTAACAGGTGGATGCCATGTTTACCCCCCCCCCCCAATCCACCTCCCAAATAAAAGACTTCCTAGTTTTTGTTTGGGTTTTTTTTTAAGCCTTTGCTTTGTGTCTTTGTCTTCAGCGAGGCTTCAGAATAATTTAGAAGCATTAAAGGAAAAGAAAATGTAGAAAATATACGACCAAATACTTTGGCCTCATATTATAGGATTCGATGTTCATGACACAGTACATGGGCTGATATGTAGCCAGAGTCCCCCGGCCCAAGCCAGGGGGTTTAAATCTGAAAACAGAGCTGGGATATAGGTAAAACTTTAGATATCCCCTTTGACACAAGGTGTTACGAGTAGAATGCTGCTGAAATGGCTGTATCTCCTAAGTTGCTGCTTCTCATCAAAACAAACACAATGCTACATGTAGGGCTGTGCATCGGAACGAGCACCCGACCGTTAATGTCAGGAACCGGTTCTAGACAATGGGATCGGGTACCCGTAACCAACTTTACAAATTACTAAGTTACTTCTCAGACAATGAAAAAGAAAGGTTTCGAAGTCATTTGTGGGGAATTTTCAAAATAAAAAAAACAGGCCACATTGGAAAAACAAAACATATTTCACATTTATAATGCTTGCGAAAGCTGCCGTTTACACCACAAAGCTATAAAGGTCACTGTACACACTTGTATCTTGCTGTATTGATGCACCGATGCGGTAGTACTATCGTGTGGACCTTTGTAAACAATCTGAACAGCAACTTCCGAGATTTGAATGTTGGCATGTTTGGCGTTGGGTTTCTTTAACGGGTACCCGGGTACCTGTGTTTTTTTCAATCAGTTACCCGTTTCCTGTACTAAGCGTAAATGAACACCCCTATATAATCCTCAACTTTAGTTCATGCTATTTCTCTTCCTGTTCTGCAAATTATTACATGAATACAACACATGTTAACAAAATACATAATCATGAACAATGTGAAATTGTACAGAGAAAGATAAAGAACACAGATGTGAGAAGTGCATGAAAGGGCATATCTTTCAAATTCAGTTCCGAGATGCTTTAGTTCTTTCTTCAGCCATTACTCTCAGAGGTCTAAAGATTTAGTTGACTCTGATTCCTCCGGATTAAAAAACCATACATAAACCTTCATGTATTCAATTTAACCCCAGGAAAACTACAAATAAGGGATGTATAATGTCCGTCACACGGAAAGACTGTAGTATCGTCAATGGAGAGCCAAACAAAATTGGAAATGTTTCCAATTCTCAGTCCCAGATTCATGTCTTTTCAACATGTTTGCAATGACTGACATTTATTGAGGTGATATTATGGAAAAAAGTGGCGTCAGGTTGCAACATTCTTTCCCATAAAACAACTGCAAACCTGTTCTTGGATGGTGGAGATTTTAGAGTATTTAGGTTAATACTTCTGAAAATATGCATTTACAAAATGCAATCAAGTCATAAATTATATTCAAAAGAATATGGTAACCACATATTTATTTTAAAACCATTTTTCACTTTAGCTTCAATAACTGCATGCAAGAACTTCTCTTTTCTTCTTTTCATGAAAATAGCATAGAAAATATCCTGTTTAGATGATTAGGTCCTGTATAAAATAAATAGGGAATGGAACATTTAAGGAAATGTTTTTACAGCACTAACACAACAAGTTTTGACGATATCATGACAATACGTGCACCAGTTTTCCTGAGCCAGTTAACGATTATGAAGCCTCACAACAAACTTGTCCTTGAACGGTGACGTGTACTTCAGGCCGACCGAACTGAAAACCTTGCACGGAATGCCCACGTCACAGAGATACAGTAAGCCGGCATTAGTGTTGTCGTAGGACAGAGGTAGAGCCGTTACGACCGACCACTTGCTCCGGACGCTGTGGTTGGGACTTGGATCGACGGAGAGAACCGAGGCCTTGTTGGCCGTGACCCAAGTGACGATGCTCTTGAGCCAGGGCTGCTTGGACAGGGAGGTGTCGGTTGGCGTGTCCAAGGTGCTGATGATCAGATCTGGGGGTTCCTCAGGCAAGTCTGCGATGAATACAAGCAAAGAGTTATTACGGTCTAGGGCTGTGCTTTTACGGACATTTTGGGAACCAGGAACCCACGTTTCTATACACATGTACTATTGAAAGCATAACATACCCAGACCTAGGTGTTTTTCTCCGTGTGCATCTCACGCAGCAGTGCACATTGCCTCTAATATAGTCAGTGTATATGTAAAACAGCCACTCTCTGTCAGAAATGTAGTTTTCTTTAAAAGTACAGTCCATCATTTGCAGCTATCCAAAAAGTGACTGACGTAATTATTGTTGAAAAGCATACTTGGTTTAAAGATAGTAATGAAATCGATGAAAGAAGGCCTTTCCAACAAAGCGTCGTTGGAAATTTCCATTAGTAGCTCGTTCAGCACCCTTCTTAAGATTTTGAGCACTTTTGTTGCTTCAAACATAATGCACAAATTACAAATGATGGACGTTACCTTTAATTTTTATCAGCACCTCATCAATAAAAAGTTGTTTCCTTTTCAGAATGGTTGTGCTTTTATCCACAACGAAGGTTTCAAGTAATACAATTGAAATCAAACCCTTTTACAGTGCTAGGGTGGATTTCTTTGAATTTGGTATAATCATTAACTTATATTTTGTGCCATCTTGTTTTCTTCAAATGAGGGTTCCCACAAAAAAAAAAATTGGGCTTTTCATGACGAATTCCTATGCTGTTTTTACATCTAAGGATTCTATCTACAATGGCCAGGCATCACACTGAGGCAAGGGACGCCACTCCCTTTTAGCCTCCCAGTTTGACCAAAGACCACTGAGAACCACAAAAGCACATCAGAATGGTGCACTGAACATGCAACCAGTATAGAGCATACATTAAAGAGTTTGTGGAATGCTCGAAGACATTTCCGTCATTTTTCGGGTATATGTAGCCTAAGGTGTGATGAAATAAAAACGACTGTTGTTTCTGTTATAAAATGAGTACAAAAGGTACTTTTGAGAGCTGTTTTTCAAGTCCTGTCATGCCTGTTTCGACCCGAACATACAATTTGTGTACAAGTCGTCGTTGCGGGCAGCAAACAAAACACAGTAAATCGTAACGTAATAAACAGGACTCCCGATACAGAGTAGCATAAACGAGTCCTGTTTATTACGTCACGATTTACTGTGTTTTGTTTGCTGCCCGCAACGACGACTTTTACACAAATTGCACGTTCGGGTCGAAACAGGACCTGAAAAATAGCTCTCAAAAGTAACCTTTGTACTCATTTCATCACAGAAACAATAGTCGTTTTTATTTCATCACACCTTAGGCTACATATATCCAAAAAATGACGGAAATGTCTTCGAGCATTCCACAACCTCTTTAAAAGAGGAAGTATAGTAAACTGGAAGACTGCCATAGCCAAATCAATGTATTATGCATCATCCTTTATGGGTTGCACAGGATTCCATGACTTTTTCATGACTTTCAACGACAGCGTTAAAGGGAATATACATCATTTGCTTTTGTTGTAATTTTCAGAAATGGATGGATTTGGGAGGTTAGTATTTTATGGCAAATATTGTTACGCTGACTTTTTTGACGTTTTGGGTTCGTGGATGCTATAAAAACCCAATAAAAACAATCATTTTCCTGTTGTCTAGCTCCCTGACTCCATTTACGATGAAACTGAGCAATATATAGATGTTAGGGAATTGTAAGGTCAGGGACCCAGTCTAGCTGGCTTGTAGCCATTCACAGGTGTGTAATCGATTGCAAAGAAATGCAAACTTAGAACTAAATATGGTCAATTGGGGCAAGTATTTGAAAAAAAGCCAGGTTTTTCCAACGCTGGTCAGCCGACCAGTGTTAGAAATTGATACAAAATACCACTTTTCTTGAAAATGAAAGTACACCAAGTGCATGATTTTACAGGATACTTTAGACTGTCATTCACTAACAGTCCAGCAAAATATTTCCTAATAATTTGGTAGATTTATTTTTTGATGTTTGCAAATGTTGTATTTTCCCTTTCAATTCCAGGATTTTCCATGACTTTTCCATGACTAAGGAAACCCTGTAGATTGTTAGCAAATTAATTGGGAAGGTACATAAATTGTGAATGGGTGTTTCTGATTTTGAAATAGGATCTCCAAGTTTGTGGCAAATTCAACCGAGTTTCCATTATTAACTTGTGTTGCCTTTCATAACTTCAAGTGAAAGAGAAATGAATCAGTATATGCCCCAAATGTAATTTAAAATTCAAGAGATTTCTGTACACACCTCTCAATATAGGAGAATTGAGGCCCAACTGATGTTAAATAAAGGACATTTTCAGTGGCAGATCCTGATTATTGTCTCGAGCATATTATGGAGGAATCACATTGTTACCTTTGATGTTGGTCACATGTCTCCCGGATGTCTCCTTGAACAGCCTCAGCTCTGCCGTCACCACCTCGGGCATTTTGGCAAAGTTGGGCATGAAGAGTATGACGTCTGCGTTGTGATTGGCCAGATGCCGGGCACAGTTGATGCCCTGGGCCCCCTGTAGGTGCGGGCCGCAGACGACAAGAACGGAGGGCTGATTAGCTACCCTGCTAGAGAGTACACAATTTGGAGGGAAATATGCACAAACAAAGATGTCACTGACTAAAGAAGGAATGTTGGATTTTGCAGTCTATGGAGGTTAATTTGCCTTTTGAGTTCTAAAAATATCCAAATCCTTCTACTCAAAGGATGAAAATGCTACAATGGGAATTAAACATATTTGATTAAAACTCAAATTCCAATCATTTTTGCCAGGATTTAACTCGAAATAATCCACTGTGAAGGAAAGCAATTGCACATTCTTTGAACTTATTAACTTTTGAGATCAAGCCTCAAATCCGCACAACCTTTCCATGCATTTTGAAGGAGGCTTATGGCTCACGGCTTCTTCCTTGAACACCTATATGAAACTTGCTTCTGTATAGATGGATAAATTTCAACTGAAGAACAATGATAAACTGAACACACCAAACGGCCCATTACAGCTGAGGCCTCTTGCACTCATCTGTGCATAGATGGCCCATACTTTCCAAGACACGGCCATATTTTTTTTTTACCTGGTTTTCCCAACGATGAGGTCTAAAGCCATCTTAGAGACGCTCACACCACCAGCTTCGAGTCTCCTCTCAGTGGTCAGACCCAGTTTGTCAGCTGCTTGGTACAGGCTCTGGACCATGTCTACAGATGCTGCTGGGATGACCACACCAGTTTCTGGAGAGGGCAGAGCAAGAAATGAGTTTCTCACACTTACCATTATGTTTGAATTTTTATTACATGTATCCTTAAAGCTATAGTCCATCATTTGTAATTAGTGCATTTTGTTCGTTTGAAGCAACAAAAGTGTTCAAAATCTAATGAAGGATACTGAACAACTAACTTGATGAAGTTTCAGCTCAGCTTCAGCTTCATATTCCGAGAAAAACAGCATTCTAGGATCTCAATTTAAAATCAAAAGTTGCTAAATCATGTTTCGAATTGTTTTGAATTGCAGCTTTACGCGATGTCGCGCACTGATCCGACGAATTATAGCAACCGCGCGCGCCTGTGCGTCGTTCCAATGCTTGTGCGTGCTGCGCCGAATAACAAAACGAACAACTAATTTAAATTTTCCTACGGTGCTCCTTAAGAAGCACCGTTGGAAATGCCTTCTTTCGTTGATTTCTTCAGAATGAGAGCTTGCCAGAAAGGATAATTTCACAGGGAGTTTAGTCCCCTTACTATCTTTCAACCAGTATGTTTTTCAACAATAATTACGCCAGTTACTTTTTTGGATAGTTGCAAATGATGGACTCGGGCTTTAACTTCAGATATTGACACTAAAGTCACATAAAGTCAATCACAAGTCCAGTACGAGAGGATGTACAGTAAGTAAGGGAATGCCTTTGTCACAGATCATATGAATAGCTTGTTTGAGACAGGATAACCTGTGAGAAACTTGTGATTATCTTGTGATGATGTGACTACAACTCTGGCAGATTTTTCCAAACCTTTTTACCTGATGTATAGGAGGTGCACTTCACTTGTCTGCCCCCCTTGTCATGGAGGAAAGCTGGAACGTTCTCCAACAGAATATGCTCATCGTGGGGGATATTCTTCACCTTCTTCTTGTTGTCTCCCATGGCCATTGTCGAAGGGATCTCCTCAAAGATGGCGGCCTTGTTGAAGGATCTCATGCTCTTGTCAAAGTCAAAGTCCGTTGCGAGGAACGACTCCACTGGGGCGCTGAAGCACTCCTCGTTTCTGGCGTTTGCACCAAAGTTGCGCCTCTGTTTCTGGCCGCCGTCGATTTTGCGAGGCGAGGATCGCACTTTCTGATTGGTGTCTAAATTTCCTGATGAAAAAAATGCCAAAACCTCTCAGTTGTCAGTCCACAAATGTGTTGCGATCAGGCTACATGAGTCGTTTGTCGACCCTGGTCAAAAAATTTTGTATTACAGATTTGAAAAGAGCACAATCTCAGCATAACTGCTGTGAAAACTGCATGCTGATACCATCTTTAGTTAAAAAATTATGGAAGTTGGAACACCAAGAGATGTGATGAAGTGATGTGATGAAGTGGCCCTATTTTGGCCTGTATCTCCAAATAAAAATTCCTGACAAACGACTCATTTAGCTTGATCGCATCACAAATGTGTAATGGACCTAGTGTAGTGTGTGTGTGCCAAAATAAGAACAGTAACTAAAACAAGTTCCAGTTACGATTGAAAATTGTCTCTTGATTCTTGCGGACTGGAAATGAAGTAGTGTTCGAGCTCTTTGCCCCCCATCACTGAAAATGCAGGACAAACTGTCACGGAATGTCAATGAAACATGTTCCTTTTCTGACAAACCCTTACAGAAATGAGCCTACCTGAGTAGTATCTGTTTTTTCTTCCTTTCTCAGAATCCGCTGCTTCTCGCTCATCCTCTGACCCTTGACCTTTGCCCTCCTCCTTCTGAACTCTTTGAAATGCTGAGTGCTGAGTACCCGAGTATATCATCGTCTCGTTGCCCCCCGCAGCATTTTTCTGGTTCGACGCATCCCCGCTGCGTTGTTTTGTTGGCGTCTTGCTGTGCGCACCGCCGCCGGACTGTCGATCCTGTTTCCTTGGTGTCCTCTGTCTGTCGTTATCTGACGCTCTGTGCTTGCTGTTTGGTGTATTGCTGTGCTGGACCACGTCTGCTCCATTGAGCAGGGGTGCGCTGTGGGAGGTTTTGATTGTGTCTTTTCTCTCGGATGCGTCGGCTTTGTGTTCTTCGAAGGACTGCAGGATTTTTAAATCCCTTATGTCTACAGCTCTAAAGGAAAAAAACAAATAAACATAAACTTACATTGGGAGGTTTTTATCATTAACCCTCCTATGCAAACGTATATTCTGTGCCAAGTTGTCCTTTCACTCCAACTCAATCAAGTAACTGTTTTCAACAGTTGAAGAGCTCCCAGCCCACATAAAGCAAGATTGACTGGCAGTGACTGTTTATGTAACTTGATACAGCTATGCTTTGATTGTAGGTGATTGATAAGCCAACTGTGCCTACCACTTGCCTGCTTTTGTTGGTTGACTGAATTTGAATGGGCACAGTGCTCGCTTGAAAAATGACCTGGCTGTTGGTGACTAGCCTGGGTAAAAGGTATGGCAGGGGAAGAGGATTGATTTTTTGTCTGTCTGTGACTGTTCAGACAGCAGGAGGGTAATAATTAATTTAACCCCGTGTTTCCCATTGTACTTCCACACACACTGTTCCACTGTCATACAACAGTTTGCTGTACATGTATGAATGGGGTTCCCAAGGGCTGCAAAATGCACTTTTATACACACAGCTCCAGTCTTACTACAGTTTTGAAGCACACGTTTAAAATATTTTGGGTACTAGCCACACAACCATGTAATTTCTGTGAGGCTGGTGTCCTGTTGAGGTAAGAGATTGGGGAAACATGTCAAATGAGTTTGTTTACTGTTGTGGTTGACATGGATGATTAAAGCTATACATGTAGTCCATCATTTGCAGCCATCCGAAAAGTAACTGGCGTAATTATTGTTGAAAAACAAACTTGGTTGAAAGATAGTAAAGGAACTAAACTCCCTGTGAAATTAGTCTTTCTGGGAAGCTGTCATTTTGAAGTAATCAACGAAAGAAGGCCTTTCCAACGGTGCGTCTTAAGACGCACCATAGGAAAATTTAAATTAGTAGTTCGTTTTGTTATTCGGCGAAGCGCACGCAAGCATTGGCACGACGCACACGCGGTTGCTATAATTCCTCGGATCAGTGCGCGACGTCGCGTATAGCTGCAATTCAAAACAATTCAAAACATGATTCAGTAACTTTTGATTTGAAATTGAAGATCCTAGAATGCTGTTTTTCTCGGAATATGCAGCTGAAGCTTAGCTGAAACTTCATCAGGTTAGTTGTTCAGTATCCTTCACTAGATTTTGAACACTTTTGTTGCTTCAAACGAACAAAATGCACAAATTACAAATGATGGACTATATCTTTAATCATGCATGCCCTGTGGCCAGGCCGGCTAGACCCACTGGGATTTTTATAACACAAACATAATAGTGTTTGTCAGAGGTGCTGGTGTTTGGCTACGATTTTTAGGCTCAATACTTCAACCCGAGCTAAAGGGGCTCTCATCTCATTATTTGTCTATGTTTGAAATGAGGAACTTGTGAAAACTTTTTTTAAAAAATGGAACAAAGAAAAAAGGTCTCTGCAATTAAAAACTTAAGCAACACTTATGCAAAACATGTTTCGATACAATCCCATCATGAAGGGTTTGAATTAAAGACTATCAAAGTTGATCAAAAATGTACCACCTCTGATGGACTTGTTTGGATCTGTGATAAAATTGACTTCAACAATGCTTTTTGTCTTTCTGTCATCCACCTTGCTCAAGACTTAAAATGAGTGCATAAAGACGAGTGCACTAGTATTCAGGAGGTCGTGGGTTCGATTCCCACCCGAGTAAGCGTGTGAAGTTTTCTCGCAAGCCCTTGCACAACACTTGAGTGTGCAGCATTTATAAAATACAGCTGCGAAGGGCAAAAAACCAAATATAAATTCAGTGTATTCAAGTGTCTAAATTGTTGTACACCTACCGGAGAGTGATTTCTGGGGCTTCAAACTTGATTCCATTCCAGTAGGGTCTCTTGAGAGAGATGGTCTGCTGGTCTTTGTTGACATCTGTCACCTCTCCCTGGAATGTGCCCAAGGAATCACCACAGTCCACGAACAGAAGGCACCCAACAAAACTGGTCTGGTCCATTCAGGCTCTGGACACTTCAGCTACATGTACGGGTATGTATCTAAGGGGGGAGTCTGTGCGAGAATGACAAATGAGGATTAAAGCTTAATAGCTATTGTTTTATTTTTTGTCTTATAGATGTTCACACCGAAACAGCTCTTGTTTTACAATTTTACTTTTTTCCAAATCTGATCAACTTCAACTGGCACACACTTCGACCAACATCTGAAGATTTAGCTGAATCATGACGTCATGATGACATCATCACGTGTCACGTAACGTCATCCTAAATGTACATACTTTACGGCCCTCGTCATCCTAAATGCATATACTTTACGGCCCTCGTCATCCTAAATGCATATACTTTACGGCCCTATATCTACAGAACCGGAAGTTCAATCGGGTTCAAACTCCGTATGCATGGATTTCAGGACGTGTTATAGACAAAAATTGCAGTGATGTCACGATGACCTCATCATGTGATTTTATACGAATTATTCAATTTTTTTGACCTTTTAAAACACTAGTCATATCAAGAGAACGTGGTAAATTCAAAATTATTTTTGTGATAGGTTTGTTAGGCTAGGTCATACATGTATATATTATTAAAACTGGCAATTTGGTAAGGGGCAAGTTTGTCATGGGGCGAAGACACCATAAACCCAACTCGGCCATCATTGGCCGTATCAACCAGTTTAAGTTAACTGCATTACAAAAATGTGTGAGGGAACTGTTCATTTGGTGACCTTTTTTCGGAAAAAGAAATTGTGATGAAAATTGTGATTTTTTGGGCACATTCATACTGTTCTATTTAAAGCTACAGTCCATCATTTGCAGCTATCCACAAAGTGTCTGACGTAATTTTTGTTGAAAAACATACTTGGTTGAAAGATAAGGGAACTAAATTCCTTGTTAAATTATTCTTTCTGGCATGCTGTCGTTCTGAAGAAATCCACGAAAGAAGGCCTTTCCAACGGTTTGTATTAAGACGCACCGTTGGAAATTTCTGTTAGTAGTTCTTTTTTTTTATTCGGTGAAGCGCGCGCAAGCGTTGGCACGACGCACACGCACGCGTGGTTGCTATAATTCGTCAGATCAGTGAGCGAAATCGCGTAGCTGCATTCGGCTCAGTTAGAACATGTCTCGGACGCTGAATTCAGGCCCAATTCAACAATTCAGCAACTTTTGATTTGAGATCGAGATCCTGAAATGTTGGTTTTCTTGAAATGTACAGCTGAAGCTGAGCTGAAAGTTCATCAGGTTAGTTGTTCAGCACCCTTCTTTAGATTTTGAGAACTTTTGTTGCTTCAAAGTTCAAACGAACCGAATGTACAAATTACAAATGATGGACTATACCTTTAAATTCAAATTTTAGATTTTTAAAATCATGATTGCCGTCTGCCACATATTTATTGAAATAATAATAAAATAATAATAAAATTGCATTTATTATGCGCATGTACCATTAAATGTTCAAATGCGCATTACAAAATTTGAACAGTAGCTAAAATATTACAAATACGAATTTGAATTAAACATTAATCTTAAATGTAAAAAAACCACTAGATATTTTAGAAAACACTGTCAAAGCAATGAAACTTAAAATTACAAAAACAAGACCTACATTTAAAATAGATAATAGTAAAACCTTATACGAATGCCTTTGTAAAAAGAAAAGTCTTAAGCTTAGTCTTAAAAACTGTTAGAGACTGAACAGACTGAATTTCAGGCGGTACCTGGTTCCATAAGCTGGGAGCGGCTTGTGCAAATGCACGATCCCCCATAGTCTTTTCAATAAGCGTGAATAAAGACAAAGATTTTGAGAAAATGTGCATTTTGTACGCTCGGAGCGCGCCGCGGGGGGTATGGTGTAGGAGCGGAACGATAGTATGCGCATGCGTACAAGTGCAAGTACGTACCCCCCGCGGCGCGCTCCGAGCGATCGCGATCGAACCCGAAAATGACTGCGATCATTCTGCGCGCGTGCTCGTTTTAAGTGTTAGGTTGGCTCAGTGCGGAAAGGGCATATTTTTCATCATTTTTGCCGAAAACAGACAGAATCCACCGATGTTTGTTGGGTGCACATAACGTGAGTATGTCATGAGGTATTGTACGGAGTTTAGGGGCAAACTGTGCAGCGGTTCTGTGGGAAAAAGCTTGGTTGGGATGGACGTTTTTGTACTTAATTAGTGTTTTGTGCTGACAACAATTTTGCGGGGTTCTGAACCTATGAGGCTCCACTACGTGGAGCCTCATAGTTCTAGGAGTAAACGAACGCTGACAGTGATTTGTCCGGAAACTGGGCAACCAAAATTAGCGTCATTAAATCTAAACTTTCCGTTGAAATTTCCAAGGGTAAATTAACGTTATCTTTTCAAATGTATTCTCTGAAATTGAAGCCCCAAATAACAAACATTTGATTACCCCGTATGGCCGTAGCTAGACGTAACGCTAGTCGAGTTTTCCAGCAAATTTCGACGTTCTGACAAGCAAAATTCAGAGCTAGCTGGCTTATGTAGCGCCCTCAATAGAGAACACGACAATTGAGGGCGCTAAATAACTGTTGCTTGTTGCTGTTGTGCCCATTCTTGAAAATCACGCATTCTCGAAAATGGGCAGGCACATTTTCGAGAATGTGCAACTGGATCCTTGCTCAATCTTGGCAAAAAATAACTCTTCCAGATTGAGCGCACATTCTCGAGAATGCGCGACAAGAAAACGGTCTTGTCGATGCCGAGCACCGGCTGCGCTTGGCAAGTCTAGCTGAATCCTCGTTCACTGATTCTTAATAATTACACTGTTGCAACGCAAGGCGCTGAAAAGTAGAGTGGATATGAAAAGTGTACGCGTATTGGGGGAGGGGACCAGGGGAAAAAATAAGAAGAAAGAATTCAGATTTTTGGGATAATAAAAGAGGGGGGGGGCGTAAGAATGAAGAATGTGAAGAATGAGAATGAATGCTGCGCATGCGACATCCCATAGTGCTAATGCTATTTCCCATTTAAATTGCCACCAATTTATTGTTCACACCCCACCATAACGTCGCAGAGCTGGATTCTATCTAGTCAAAAGAGCAATTTTGGCAGCTTCTGAACATCGTTTTTTTTTTCGTGGCACGCATATGATACATACAGGGACTTGTACTTGTCTAGCCTAAACAAAGCACTTCCCAGACTAGTTCCCAGTCCTCCGTTATTACAAAACTTCCCATAAGTAGGCAGGAAAAAGCAATAATAACAGGTTTAATTTGATTCAAATTATAGTAGTTATACGAGTACAGAAGCATGGAACATTTTCTTTCCTCTTTATATGAATTGTTTCCCTTTTAACCGCTATACAATTCATTTAACATAATTATGTCGTGCAATGTTTGTTAAGATTGGGCAAAATTCATAAATTGTGCACGTGGTATTCCCACCCAATCTTAAGAATGAGCGCTCATTTTCAAGAATGAGCGCTCATTTTCAAGAATGGGCGCTCATTCTTAAGAATGAGCGCTCATTTTCGAGAATGCGTGATTTTCAAGAATGGGCACAACATTGCTAAGTTCATCACACAATTTTTCGTCATGATTAATGTCATCACAAATTTCATCAAAAATGTCAAAATATTGAAAGTGGCAATTGGCCGATTTTCTTGCTCTATGTTTTAAACATTAAACCAAGGGAAAATCTCGTCAGTAAGTTGGCTTGATCATTGAATATACATGTTACAGCTTTGTTTTGATGAAATGTTTACCTGCATGCCATGTGAATGTGTGACTGATCAGTGATGTGGCCGTGATGTGGCATGTTGTCACTTTTGCCATGATGACTGTATCATCTGTGCCATCGGTTGATCCCGTGTAGGAAATTTCAGACTTTACTTCCCCTTTTCAAAACAATCCTCCAGCAGAGTCGTGAATGACACGAAAAGGTTGTTGACTGCTGTGCTGTAGCAATCAACGCCGGCAGCATGATATGGCATAGCACGATCGACTGATCATGCAGATCTACCCTACCAAAACAAAAGCACCCAACACATTTTTTTGAAGTATTCATATAATAATGTATTTGTTTTAGGGGTGTGCATTTATGGGTAGTACTAGTAGGCCTACGTATGGAAACTGGGTATCTGATTCGAAAAAAGAAAAAACACGGGTAACCAGGTACCCATTAAAATTTAAAGAAACCTAACCCAAATTCAGATCTTGGAAGTTGCTGTTCAGATTGTTCATAAGCGTCTGCACGGTTATACTAGTTTACTACATGTTTACAAAATACATCGTGCATCAGCACAGCCAGATACAAGTGTATACAGTGAGCTGTAGAGCTTTATGGTGTAAATTGCAACTTTTGCGAGCATTATAAACGTGAACTATGTTTTGTTTTCCCATGTATGCTGGTTTTCGTCTTGAAATTCCCCACAAAACCTTGCTTTTTCATTGTCTGAGAAGTTACTGAGTTATTTGGAGCCGGTTCCCGACATCAACGATCAGGTACTTATGTACCCGCGGTTCTGATGCACAGCCCTAAGTTGCTTTAGATTTTGAATTTGTTGAGAAAGTAAGGCCTACAAGAAATTTTTAAATTCAAATTTGAATTCTATCAGATTTTGTAAAGCACAAAAAATAATTTAAAAAAAGTGAATTTTTTTGTTGTTCCTGAACATGTCTAATGAAGAGTGTGAACTGTGATCGGTGTGCACACAATATGCAGAGCAGATTACAATGAAAATACAAGACCGATCCTTTGATTTGAAGATCTGTTGTCTGATGGTTGGCAGGTGTTTCATTTTAATTTTTTAAAGTTTGCTTTCTTTGATCAACTCAGCTTATTCGCCATGCCAGTCTACGTGCGCAAGAATCTCTTGTCCATTACCCCCGAGTCCCTGGGGAACCGCTCCAGCGATGAGGAGGACTACATCCGGGACCCGGAGCAGATGTACGACGTGCTGCCCCAGCCCTTCCGTCTTGTCAACAAGATCGTCAATTTGATCTTTGACCTGGCCTGGGAGGTCATCAGCGAGAGGGAGTCGGCTAGGATCGCCGAGAAGTCTCGCGTCAGGCCGCCGCAGTACGATTGCGCTATTCCGTTACCGGTGAGTTGTAAAGTTGATAGTGACCACGATTCAGTGGGAAAGTAAGTTGTCAGGTAAGAAAGTAATAGACTGATACCACTTTAAATTTTTGGAATCGGGCCATTACAGCTGTGTAGATTAAGGAGCAAAGGAGGCCCCGTAACTCTAATTAGATGGTCTGATGCGGGGCCGTATCATAAGTCCAATGCCTCACAGGTCCGACGCCTCATAAGTCCAAAAATTCGGACTTCTGGGGCATAAATTCCACATCATAGGTTCGACGCCTCATAAGTCCGACGCCTCGTAAATCTGATAATGGACGAATGCTGTTTCCGACTTATGAGGCATCGGAGCTATGAGGCGTCGGACGTATGCGGCGTCGGGCCTATGAGGCGGAATAAATAAGTGTTATGCCTCATAAGTCCAACGCCTCATAAGTCCGAAATTTCGGACTTACGAGGCGTCAGACCCATGAGGCGTCGGACCTATGAGCGGACCCCTCTGATGCAGTGTGATCCAGTGTTGTTTTGACTCTGCAGAAAACAGGAGTAACTAACCCACAAGGAAAACGTACATGGAAAGGGAATTAGTTTTATTCCCACAGTCACAGGAGAAATTTAGAAAGAGGAAACAAACTGTTTCCCTCAAAAGCTTTACTCCATCTTTGTCCTTCCATTCCCTTCCTTAGTTTTTTCTTCTTGAAGTGATCCAGAAAATACCCTTGATACTAGTAAAATTAATCTATCAATTTTCAAAAGTCACATTAATTTGTTCTTTCCTACAGGGCCTACGTTTGTCCATCCTTAATTCTTCAACCTTCTAATACGCCTTGCATATCAAATCACCTTCAAGTACTTGTACGATAGCAAAAAAGTCAAAAGAATATCACATTGCTCTTGATGAGATAATGTTGTAGACATGCAACTCTCTTTTCAATCTAGGACTATGGCCAAGCACTGTGTATGGCAGACAGCCCTGATGGCCGCTATGTGTTCTTTGGAATGCCTCATGGGATTACTATGATCGATGCAATGACTCAGGCTCCCATTACATCCTGGGATCACGGATCGGAAGACGTCAGCATCTGCTCTCTCAAGATCTGCCTGGTTGGCGTGCAGACGTACCTCATTGTAACTATAGATACAGCTGGTATGTCATGAACTTGTAAATTATATCCACCCTCCCCATCCCCTACCTTTGAGGTTGCATAAAACATAAATCCAATGCAGTACATATTTGCTTGTTCTTGCTCATACAATGCCTGGGTCGACATTAATGTTCAAATCTACTGGAATTTTAGCTTAAATATTTTCATCCAAAAGCCGATTTTTTTTTTTTTCAAACCTCATGAATTCTAGGCACTGGTAGACTTCTTTGTTCAGCCTTTGATGCAATTCTTCCCATCAAGACATTCAATGAGGATATTGCTGGGTCGGTCATCACTGATGCATTCATCTCTCATGATGGGGACTACGTGTCAGTTGCTCTTCAGAGTAAGTATCCGTAGAAAAAAAACACACAAAGAGACACCGACAGGCTTCACTTTTAATCAATATAGACTCTGTGCGAGAGTAAAAATGCCCTGTGGACAGGACACACCGCTTGCACGCACTTTTTGTTTCTGTCATTTTGTTCTAAATGTGCCAAATTAGCATAGCATCTTTGTGTGAACGTCAGGCATCATTGGCAAATATGTTCGAATGTCTCTCCCAGTGGTCTCCCCCAACTCTCCCTTTCTTACCATTGAGGGCGCACTTGTGCACGGAGCCTGTAAGGTCCAGAAAAATATAATGTGACTGGAGTGAGATGTGAACCCACGACCTCAAGAACATCTTACAAGCACTCTATCAACTGGGCTATCCAGCCCTAGGTTAGATAAGATTTGGAAGTTAGCATGGTGAAATCAGCAATGAATTTAAGGATGCCATCTATAAAACCATTCACAAACTATACACAAACTCCACTTGGTGTCATGGCAGACTCACTCTTACAGCCCTATGTCGGCACTCGCCCACTTCATTTCTGTTTATGGGATGACAGTCCAAATCCAAACCCCATATGGTGTCGTCTGACCAGGGATGATATACCCAAAGTTGTGGTGCTAGCTAGCAATACTAGCAATTCTACAAACCTAGGAAATCGCACTTTGGGATCAGTGGGAGAAGATACGGCTCTTAGTTGGGAAAAACTGACAAGGATCACTTTTTTGGTGATGTTCTAGATGGAACTGATGTTTGGCTCGATGTGTGGCATCTACCCAGAGATAACTGGTTACGAGAATTAGAGACTGCACACAACAATGCAGTCAAACAACAACAACAACAACAACAGCAGCAGGCTAAACCAGTAGAAGCCGACAAACTAGTAAGATTTTGACTTCGAGATTGAATTACGAACTGAGCCTTTAAACTTCCAAAGATCAGATTTGGTGCTGTGGTCCAGTGATTACGGTGTCCAACTCGTGTGCCGTGGTACATGGGTTCGAACCCTGACAGGGAACATGGTGCTTGTGTTCTTGGGCAAGGCACTCTACTACGATTGCCTCCCTCCACCCAGGAGTATAAATGGGTACCTGTGAAGGTAGAGACCAAATTGCACTGATCTCAAGCTGCTGCAGAAAAAAAATGGTCTGATCCCTGATGAACAGGGATAATAATTGTGATGCGCATTTGATCATATTCATATGGAATTTGCGCAATATAAATGTATATATTATTATTATTCAAATTTACTGGTCAGAGATTAAAACTTGCAAACGTTTACCGTATTTCCACCCACAGTATACCCTGTGCTCATTTTTGAATAAAATTGGAGAATTATACACAAAGGAGCCATCAAAAATTATCAGTGTTTTCTATTTTGATACCACCGTAGGCATGGCAACATTTAATGTCAAACAAGTAAGATTTGAGGCTTTGCATGGTGGAGATACTAAATAATGAAAGGTTTGCGGAAACACCATGTGCGAATAATTTCTCAACTAAGAGAATGGTTCTGAAAAGAACCAGAGGTATAAACTCGATGTTCCGGTCAGTATGTTCTGACCTCTCCTGAAGACGGTCAGAGCATACTGACCAGACTGGAGCGTCGAGTTTATACCTCTGGTTCTTTTCAGAACCATTCTCTTAGTTGAGAAATTATTCGCACATGGTGTTTCCGCAAACCTTTCATTATTTAATGTCAAACAGTTATTGATGGTCTTGATTGTATCTACTCATGACAGGATTCTAGCATTGAAATGGCCACATCCATCGAGGGTATTACAACAGACACGGCAAAGGTACGGAACCGTTTTACAGTGTGATAAAACAGGTTACCTGTCGACATGTCAAGTGGCGTGTATTGTTTGTGACAGGTTCTTAACTGTAAATGTTTAGCTAATGTTTATCAGTGATACATTCACTGAATAATGTTTTCTGCGTAGCAGTTCCGTGTAATTAGACATTTTGAACTGAAGTCAATACCTTGAGTTTCGCCTGTCTGAATTGCTTGGCCAGTAATTATTGTTATGGAAAAAGCTTCATGCACTTCCCATAGTTGCGTGTGTTAGTGCTGACAAAAGCCAGGTATTAAAATCATATGCGGCTTAAAGACCAAGGTCCAATTTAATGGCCATGCTTACCGTTAGTGAAAAATCTCTACTTACAGTTACCCTATGACACGGGTTATTAGCCTGGATATTTGGCTTGTGCACATGCGTACATCCCGTTACTAAGGATTCTGTGCTTGCAGGGTTGGCACAGAGTATTTCTGCTAGCGCGGTTAGCACAGAATGGTGATCGTAAGTGCAGAATTCTGTGGTTATTGAACACAGCGATGAAATTGGGCATTGGTCACTTCACGTGGTGTATTGATCTTCAGACTTTTTGTACTCTTTACCATACAAAGCATCAAATCGGCATTTGTCTCGTTATTACTCAAATCCCTGCAGTCCACCTCATCAGGCTCCCCCAGGGGTTCGCCAACTCCCCACCCAGGGGGACCTGCCAGTACCCCAGCAACAGTAGCAGCACCAAGCCTGAACGTGTCACAGATGTCCAAACCCACTACAGTGCTCCGGGTCAGGCCACCGCCCTCTACTCTGACAGGTGAGAATAGATGTACACGTACCATCACAAACTCGCACTGACACTTTGGGGTACCAGACCAGATATAGAGTGGAAACATTTGTCCGTTATGTCCAGAAAGTCACCTCTTGTGACTGAAAATATGGCGTGGCCAAGCCTTTATGGGGTATCATGGGGTATGTAATATGTGACCTGCTATGGCATAATGAGGAATAACCCCCATCCTTGACTTTTTGAGTTTTATATACCATGTAAAAGAACAACTCTTTAGCTTTGTAATGACACCAAATTTATTTCTGTTGCTCATTTACTTCCAAAGATATGCCGCGGGAAAGTTGGTAGTGCTTGCCGAACTTCCGTGACCTCATTTCGAGAAAAACAGCTTTGAAAAAGGGATGGTGCACAAGGGTGATACTCTATTTTTCTAGCTGAAATATAGAAGTTATATCCACAAATCTTTCGTTCTTTCCCTTAGGTGTGACCGGATCTGTGGCATCGGTCTTCCGGGCAGTTGACGAGGGCCAGGTTGTGGGTCTGGGCACCAAACAGCACCTTGTCAGCGATCAGCACCTGGAGAAACGCAGACAGGTCTTCAAGCAGCAGCATCAGGACCAGCTACAGTTCCTGAATGAGCAAGAAGACAAAGCCTGGTGGGTATTACTTGATAAGCCATGCGCACTATAAACATAAAGGGTGCTCTGAACCAATGCGAATCAATGTAAGACACTACATTGGCAGTTGTACCCCAGGCGAATGTGAATGCGAAGCAGAAATGGTGTTGAAAAAAACTTTCACAGTGAAATTGCTACATTTGAAATGTATTCAACTGCTGCAAATTTGCGGTGAGAAAACTTGCTGTTATGCACCAAATTTATATTGGCATTGGCAAAGTTTTACTTATTATGGCGTGTACATTTTACTTTGTTGTGTACATTTGCGCCAAGGTATGAACTGGCCCTCACAGGATGGCTGGTTCCTCAGTGGGTGCCTCAGTTGGTTCCTCCAAACTTCAAAAGGAGGGGGCCAGAAACCACTCACGAAGTAAAAGCACTTCCCCTTCTTGACTAGGAATGTTGCACAAGGGTGATGCTTCTTTTTTATAATGTTAGTGTTTCTGATTTGTACCTTGCTGTCAACATTAAAGAATCCTGGTGCGCCAGGAACATCCTCATTTCTCAGTTTCTTTCTTAGATGGGTACTTGTTGAGGGACTTGTTCAAAGTGATAGAGTGGGAAGTTGTACCACATTTTTATTACATTAAGCTTGACATAAATTGAGTACAGTGTCTTACCTAAGGACACACCCAGAACAGTGACTCTCAGCTGAGAAGCTGAGAAGCTGAATTGCGAAGGGCGCGGCTACAACGTGGTCGAGCCAAAGCCATGTAAAGGCGCCTTTGACAGCCGCCATATACGACTCGTGTATGACCACGGAGGACAGTCTGAGATCGAAAGTGTCTGATTTTTGCGGAGGGAGGAAAACCAGAGATCCCGGAGAAAATGCCTTTTGGCACGAACCGGGATTTGAACCCGGACCACAGTGATGAGAGGCAAGCGCTTTACGCATTAGCCACCCATACCACCCAAACCTAATCTGGCAAAACTGCCTATGCAATCTTGAGCTCAAGACACCAGACAAAGAAGATGCAACACAGAATGTAACAATGTCTTCACCTATCTCTTGTTCAATTTCCAGCCCTCGGCCCCTGTGTGTCTTCCTTAACCCAAGCTTCCTCCTGGTGACCGGCCTGGAGTCCAGCAACGATCGTCCCAACAGCGTGGCTGTGGCCTGGACAGGGAGTCCCAACGTCTGCCATTATAACCTCCTCAAGCCTTCCAAAGGTGAGACATTTATGGAAGGTTTTTTAAACTGCGTCTTTGATTCCAGCTTTGGCTTTCTTCTTTAACTAAAGTACTCAGCTGTGATGGTCCATGTTCTACTTCAGAAACTTTAAAGCCTATGTAAAGCGTTCTGGAAAAATGAGACACAAGCGGGCAGATGTTGAAATGAGAGTTTGGCGGTATTTATAGGAAAGATAATAAAATTCTCCACTGTCCACAGTGCTGTTGGTTGCACTTTAATTGGAAATTCCGTTGACAATTTATGGCTATTTAAAGTTTGCATTTATCGGCATGTCCTAAAAGTAAAATACTCAGAAAAAAGCCTTCCAAGTTTTGACTGTTTTGAACTGAAGTGAATATGAAAGATGCCTAATGTTTATCCTGAAAGACACGTTTATTCCAAGAAGTTTTATTGAATTTTTAAAGAGGTGGTGGAATGCTCGAAGACATTTCCGTCATTTTTTTCGGGTATATGTAGCCTAAGTTGTGATGAAATAAATACGACTATTGTGTCTGTCATGGAATGAGTACAAAAGGTACTTTTGAGAGCTGTTTTTCAGGTCCTGTTTCGACCCGAACGTGCAATTTGTGTAAAAGTCGTCGTTGGGGGCAGCAAACAAAACATACTAAATCGTGACGTAATAAACAGGACTCGTTTATACTATGCTGCATCGGGAGTCCTGTTTATTACGTCACGATTTTTATGCCTAAGTGAATGTTGATACAGTATTCAGTGTTAAGTTTTAAAGCCCAAGGTCTTTTAAAGCACAAGTTAAAATCGGCTTGACTGAAGGACAAATTGCTTTTCCTTTTAAAAGTCTGGTAAATTCAGGAGGGAAAAGGCTAACTGAACAACTTCCCAAAAGCCTACATGTATTCGGTTTGTCAATGTGTATTTTAGGGTTTCAAAGTTTCATAATTGTGATGAATGAAATGAGAAACATTTCAATTGCTTTACGCATGCCATCAAGGTAACAATGATCGACGCACAACAACGTCAGGTGAGTAGTACATGTACAAATGTAAATTTAATTGTTCTGAAAGTGTCATGTTAATCTGGAGTGAAGTCAGTTCATCCATCCTGTAAAAAAGCACCCATGTTTTCAAGCAAAGACTTTTGCACCTAATGAAGAGAATAATAAAGATTGGTTGCCCGGGTATAAAAAAAACTAAACTAACTTGACTATTGTTTTTTTGAAGTGATGCATGTAGCACTTTTTCAAAAAATAGGAAAGCCCAATCCATAAGCTTTCTATCCTTTTGCTTTTCAAAATGAATCATTCACTTTTTTCTTTTTTTGAATTTTGATACACAACCAACGTTTAGTTAAAGTGACTGACCATGGAAAAAAAAGAGGTGCGTTCTTTTAGCAAAACAAAAACAATTCACACACATCCCTATGTGATTCGTTTTTGTTTTGCCGAAAGGACACTGAACTGTTTTGTGATCCGTGGACAGAACCTTAAAACGGTGGTTGTGTTTTAAATAAACCCGAAGAAAAAAACACATGTGTGATTGATGAATGAGCTGTGGGCTGTACTAAAGAGCTTATATGAATTTCATATCTAGATTTTGATTTTGAAAGGCACACAGTACTTCACTAAAACAATGCTATTTCAGTGTTTCGTGCAAAATGTATTTGGGAAATTCCAGGATTATGAAAGGAAGAGTAATGTCGGTGACAGAGCCAATGAACCATGATATCTAATTAATGATTTAGAGAAATGATACCAAACTCCTACATGTAGTCTGTAATCTCCTTGACTGTCACTAGATGATGGATGTATAAAGATTTGAAAAATACAACGTCAGGGTTATTAACTGAGCTCTTAAACGCTCCGTCACGGACATGACATAATGCTGAAATTGCCCATGTGTCTGTGATATTGGGTTTTTCGTAGCCATGACTTTTTCAAGACCCTACATTTGTTATGTGGTAGTATGAACACATGCTTAGAATCAGTCATATGTATGTACTGTAGACCTATGATGTGCTTTGTATTCTGTACCCTTAACAGTTTGTTATTGTTCAAAGGTATAGTCCATCATTTGTAATATGTTCATTTGGAGCAACAAAAGTGCTCAAATTCTAAACAAGGATGCTGAACAACTAACCTGATGAAGTTTCAGCTCAGCTTCAGCTGTATATTTCGAGAAAAACAACATTCTAGAATGTCGATTTCAAATCAAAAGTGCTGAATCATGTTTTGAATCGGGCCTGAATTCAGCGTTCTAGACACGTTCTCACTGAGCCGATTGCAGCTACGCGATGTCGCGCACCAATCTGACGAATTATAGTAACCACGCGGGCGCGTGCATCTTGCCAACGCTTGTCCGCACTTCGCTGAATAAAAACCGAATTACTAATGGAAATGTCCGTGCTTCTTAAAACGCACCGTTGGAAAGGCCTTCTTTTGTTGATATTTTCAAAACGACAGCTTGCCAGAAAGAATAATTTCACAAGGAGTTTAGTCCCATTTCTATCTTTAAACCAAGTATGTTTTTCAACAATAATTACGTCAGTTAGTTTTTGGATAGCTGCAAATGATGGACTCTGGCTTTAACAAATAAATGTCGAGGAAAAAGAAAAAAAGGGATGGGGCGGGAAGGGAAACAAAGGCTGGGGCTGAGTTTCTTTGTGTGAAATACAGCAGACACGCTGTCAAAGTGAATCAAGTTGGTATGCCCAGGTGGTTCAGCAAACTTTATAACAAATGTACATGGTCAGCAGTGGTCAGATGATTCATTTGGGCCTAGACAAACAGACTGTCAGTGACCAATACGATCATCAGCAATACTGATTAACAATTTGCCATCCACGTACACGCATATTATTATGTTGCCACGTTGTCTCAGTACTCACGGTTTTGGCTTGCTTGATTTGACAGCATGCTTGGCCTTGACATGTATTTTTACATGTGCTTTTCAGTGTAGTCTAAATTTATTCAATTCACTTTGTCAAAGGCTGTAATTTGGGCACAGATTTTCCGGAAGTTTAAATTTTTTTTTCCAAATAAAGTAACAGCAATTGAATTAGTAATCAGAAGTCTATGAATAAGTGGCTATGCGTTGGCGAAGGAAATACTCCCCCTCAACAGGAAATTACAATATGTTATGTTTATTTGTTTCTTAACAAAAAATAATCTGCCCAACTTTGCAGCAGAATTTAAAGGCAGAGTAAATATTTGCAGCTATCCAAAAAATAAGTGACGAAATCATCGTTCAAAATCTTACTTAGTTTAAAGATAGTAATGGCACTAAACTCCCTGTGAAATTATTCTTAATATCCTAGGGTGGTGTCATTTGAAGAAAACAATGAAAGAAGGCCATTTCCAACAATCTGTCAAGTGACGCATCGTTGGAAATTTCCATTAGTGGTTGGTTTTATAATTTGGCGCATCTGTGAATTGGTGCGCGAAAACATTGGCACGACACACACGCGCGCGGTTGTCATTATTCGTCAGTTCAGTGCGTGACATCGTACTGAACGAGAATCGGCTGAATGAGAACGTGTCCCAGATGCTGATTTCGGGTGCAATTCAAAACATGACTCGACAACTTTGAATGAAAACAAGATCCTAGAATTTTGTTTTTCCCAGAATACACAGCATTCACAGTGCTAAAACTTCATCAGGTGGATGTTAAGCAATCGCTTTAAATTTTGAGCACTTTTGTTGCTTCAAACCAAAAAAAAATGACAAATGATTTACCCTACCTTTAAAAGGCATAAACCTTACCTAAAAGTAAAACCTGCATTTTGCTTAAATCTGATAAACTATATCAGGCACTGCAGCTTGTGTCAGGGTTGGCGTAATAGTGCACTCTCAAGCAGTGATGAATTGAATAAACGTATTGGTTTTGTACATTATGCAGCAAACCTTCATTTACTGATTAGTCTGTCATAGAAAGAGTTGTCTGTCATTGCAGTTTTTAAATTATTCATCACCTGCTTTTGATGACCATAAGCACAGCACAGCTACATGTTTTGCACTGCTGACCAATATTTGGACAACTGGCCACTAGTAATGTTTGTACATCAAAACATCAGAAAATATTTCAAAGAATGCACATCAGTATGCAAGCAGAACCAACCAGTTTGATCAGTCTTGATGCAAGTTCATTGTATTTTGTATTTGGGCATGGAGCTATAGCTCCAGGATTTGGGGAAGCCTTAATAACTGTTGGGGGAGTTAATAGTAGCTTGAATTCGGAACCGTAGGGTCATAAAAAACAACAGGTAGTGACAATGATATTAAATGAAAAAATAAAGAGATCTAAATTTTAAAATAATCATTTGAGGTTTTGCACCTTCTTACTTGCTGTACATACAAGTAGATTGCTCACCAAGCCACAGCAGGCAGTGTTAGGCCACAACATTTTACTGCGTATCAATACCAATATTAAAAGAGTAACATTCAAGGCTTCAGGTTATAAAGAATTCTACACTCAGTGTAGTCCGAGTGCTAGTATTAAAGAAAAATACCCAAAAGCTTACTTGGGTAGGATTTGAACCCATGACCTCCTGCCTGTCAGTGCAGACGTCTAATCACACTCGAATGCCAAGTTTGCTGGTGTTGATCATCAGATCCCACTCAGGAAAAATTGTCAATTTTTTATCACATCCCTCAGAAAGCATTGAGCATATTGCAACACTGAATAACATGTCCACAACCTTTATGTGAGATTCCATCCAAAAGTGCTTTCCTCTCTATCATATGGCAGAAACGTGTGTGTGCAAATTTTGATAGAAGTTGCCTATTATTTATTTTTGCAATATTTCTTTGCCGTGATCAAGATCTTGAGCACAAGCCGGACATTGTGTGGCCATTCGGCAGTGACATCACCTGCCTTGCTGCATCACCGTGCACATCCCTCCTTGCTGTAGGCCACAGAGATGGTACCCTGACAATCTATGATCAACACATGGGTAATGTTAAGTTACTTTAATTTGCTTATATCTATAGCGGTTGTACGCCATTTGTTTTATAAACGTGATATTGTTAACAATCATTGAAAACAAGCTACAGGTACACTGTGGAGGTGTTGGCTTTATTATGTTGGGTTTTTAAAAGTTTTTTATTGTAAAATAATTTACTAAGTTTGTTACAGGTATAAGCCTGCCACACTTTTTGCTCCAAAATATGTCCCCCAAAAGGTTTACATTAATATAATACTGAAATATCTACCTACTCTCTCCTGACCACCCCCCCCCAAAAAAAAATCTGGAAAGTATTACTTTCTATTTGTATCTGCCAAAAACTAACTCTCTCAAAATATGTTTGAAACTAGGCATACATGTAATATAATAACGGACGGGCTCACCCAAGCGCGGTTTTTATGGGGGGGGGGCGGGCTTTTGTCTAGTCCCCCCCCCCAAAAAAAATCCATAAAAAAAAATGGCGGTACTTAGATAATGTTAGAAGGTGACGTCACATGGGAACAGTTTTCCCCCTGTGATATATAGGATTTTCATCAGCGCTCCCCATTGAAAATATGATACGAGCAACCCCCCCCCCAACCCACCTGTTGATTTTCAGAGGCCTAAGTGTCCGAAGAAAAAAAAATGCACAGTGACAAACAGTGACAAACAGTGACTAAATTTGACTCACTAGTCACAGTGCTTGCTTGAAATATTTGTTGGTGGCTAGCCTGTGTAAAAGGCATTGACTGTCTGTGACTGTTCAGCTCGGATAGCAGGAGGGTTAATACGCAATTTTGTTTCTGTGCTTCACAATGTCCTATGCTTAGCACCTCCTTGAAGTTGATTCCAACAGGAGAGCGCTTCTCTAAGAAGCTAGTGGCTTAAGCACTTTAAAGCCCCTCCTGCTTTATAGTCTGAACACCACTCCGAGTCATTTCAAGTCTGATAATGGCCAGTGTGTTGATTTTCAGATTGACCTATGGCGTAGGGGTCAACCTAATTTACACGTGCCTACCAGTTGGGTGCTGTATTAAGTGTGAGGCATGAGTGGGCAGGAGAAATAGGCCAATCAAGCTGTCTGCTCTGTTCACAAGTACCCCCTCACCAGCAAAGACAGACTGCAATTTTGCCGCAACGTGCGGCCGTACTGCTGCGTGTACATAGTACAAATCCCCTGGTGTACATGCGTCACACACAAGGAACGGTGCGCGCCAACCAGCTAAATGTCCCGCCCATGGGACGTCGTTGCTAGGTAAAAGGGCGCCTTCTTTTGTTGGCGCACGGAGCCCATAGGGGAGGCGGCACAGCCAAGACGCATATAGTAACCAACAAGATAATAGAAGCGTGAGGCCTTTTTCAGGTCTCCGGCTTCTGCTAAGCTGTGCTTTGTACTGCAATAATCTCCCTGAAGGGATATTTAATTGAAGTTGCCCCCTTAATAATCACTCATGTATTTTTTCCCCTGCATATCCTCCATTGTAGCTGGAATGCCCCAGGCAGTGCAGAAGCTGTCAGCAGCAGGTGCAGTCTCTCACGTCCACTTCCTGAATCCGGGCATCCTGCCCCCTTCTCCGTCCCCCAGAGACCCCTCTTCTTCAGCTACCCCTGACACACACCTCATGGCGTACTGCACCGACGGCAGCGTCTCCGTGGTGCGGTGCGGCTACGAGGGCGCCGCAACACTGCGAGTCATGGAGCCGGCTTCCAGCAATGACGTGGATAGGGTGGTGTCTGTGCAGCCACTGACTGGCATTCCACAAGTGGTAGGTCTTTCCATAAGAATCCTGGTTAAGGAGTCAGAGTTCCAGACCAAAATTCCAGAGGTAGATTAGGCTGGAGTGAGGGAAAAGAAAACCCTAGGGGTTGACACACGCTCTATTAATAGTGTCAAGATTTGGCATAATAAGCCCAAAGAGAATATTATCTTAGAACTAGCTCGCACGTTCTTCTGTTTCATCCACTGCACAAATTTCCATCTTGTCATATGAATAGATCCTATTCCTTTGCGTTGCTGCCATGTTTGAGGTATATATCTATGTGCTTTTGTTCCAAATGAATTTGCATGAGGAGACCCCTAGTGCATTCATTGTTACTGGAATTAAAATAAGAAAATCTAACTATTAGATGGCTGTTGTGTATGTCATAAAAAAGTACCGTAATTTTCGGTATATAAGCCGCGTTGAGTATAAGCCGCAGCACGCAAAAATCTGCAAATTAAGATTTGAAGTCGGCGTATAAGCCCCACTGGCGTATAAGCCGCACCGCCCGCAGTGGTTTCAATTTTTTAAGGCCTCCAAATTCAAGTCAAAATGCTCTGAACCAGTTCCAGTTACACTGTGAAAGCTATTAAAAGGGCCACAAAAGTTATATCAAATCATTTTCAGTGGATACTGTTACAAACAAATATGGAAATTGATGATGAGAAATATAAACACTGGGAATTGCTGCCGGCTGACCCATCCGGTCTTCTGCCCTAAACATAAGTTATGTCAAAAGCCATCTTCGTCAAGTATCTAAAAACTACCTACATTGCTCTGGTGATTCATTTTGTAGATTGACTCACACCATAACCGGTACTTAAGCATTATTTTTATTTTTGTTTTCCTTGGTTGTATCCATGGTGAGGGGAGTGTGGCCCAGTTAGGGTTCATGACTTATGATTAGAGGGTCAGGAGTTCGAATTCAGCTGCTGGCCATATGTTGTGTCCTTGGGCAAGCCACTTCACCCCCACTTGCCTCTCTGCATCCATGAGTATAAATGGGTACCAGCATTAGCTGGGGAGTAACCTGCGATGGACTAGCATGCCATCCAGGGGGAATGGAAATATTTTCAGTCGTTTCATGCCACTGAAATCGGAGATAAACGCCGGCCCGATGGACCACATTGGCTCATGACAGACCTTTTTTTTTACTGTGTTCATTGTTATGATTTATTTGTATGGTTCTGGTTAATTTGGTAGGATGGAGAGTTAAACTAAAGTTTCTCTGGTTTTTTTTAATTTAAGGGCCAGATACATATATTCTTTCCTCTCTCATTTTGACGAAAGTGGGAAGTATTTTTTGTTGGGGGGGGGGGAGGTGAGGAGGACGGGATTGGAACCTGCCCTGCCTCGTAATTCTGAGTACTCTTAGATAGCTGACACAGAATTACATAATGATTCATCTTATGCCCTCATGACAGATTTGCCCCACAGTCATGATTTATGATTTGTCTAAATATTAACCAGTAAAGCACTGGGGACATACTGACAGCAAATCCGTTTCCGTTCCTGATTAATGTTAAAGGCCATGCCAAGAACGCGGGATGACAGGAAAGCAGACAGGAATAGCTAGCCTTTCACGCAGTGTATATTAAGATCTTGAAGAGTAGCCAAAAACATGTCACCAAGACCAAACCAACTATTGACCAAACCAAAGTCAGAATACAAAATAAGACCCTACTAAAGAAAACTCTTATAATGGCCAAATGGTTTTGCGAAGTAGAAAAAAATGTATGCACTGTTAAAAGTTATAACTTCTACATGCTTTCATGAAACTTGGATACAGTGATCTTTGGGTGGGAAGACACAATTCTTCATCGGATTACTGAGGTCAAAGGTCATGTAGGGCCATTAGAGGTCATTGTTCAAATATGCTTCAAATGTTTCTTTGGCTACAGAATTTGATGGATTTTAATGTAGCTTGGATGGAGTGATCCTTGGGTGGGTCTTCATCACAAGCCTTCCAAAATTGGAGATCATGATCATCTGGGGGTCATTTGAGGTCGTTGTTTAAAAATGCACAAAATTTGACCTTTTTGAAGAACACAAAACATATAGGGATTGACCGCGAAAAAAAGTCGACACATGTGATCCGTGAATCACTTGTTTTTAAATTAGCCAAGACAAAACTGATATTAACCTGACCAAAGTGGGAATACAAAACGAGAAACCAAAGAATAAGTCTAGCAAGAGCTTAATGATTTTGCAAAGTAGGAAAAAAAGTCTGCACTTTTAAACGTGTGTATAGCCTACCGATACTTTCAAGACAACCCAAATTACTTCTGATTTATTTCATTCAGTTACATTTTCAGCTGGGTATGGTGTAAAAACTCACTGGATAGGTTGGGAATTGGTGAAGTGAACAGATAACCATAGCAGTCATGCCATCCATTTCAATCACGCGACCTGCCCATCTTAGAATGTTAACAGCTCTCTTCATGGGAAGTGAAATTGAATTATGAGTATTTCCTTCCCAGGTGTAGTGCACGGTGGGCTGTAGGCCGTGTGGGGCTGAGTCAACTGTGCGGTGTTCAGGCCTTGAACTTGTGGAAGCCGACATAGGCTGGGTCTTAAGTGGGATCGTGTCTAACTAACAACGCCTTGAAGTAGGAGCTTGCCAATTACATCATGAAACTCCTTGTGCACTTTTAACGGGAACCATCCTGCATCTTCCAAAGCCAGCACTTCATGTGCAGGAAACCAGTAGCACATTTTAAGGACGCGTTTAAGCATGTGATCTGAGGGAACAGTGACTAGGCTTTATCGTACTAAATTCTGCAAAATCTCCAAAACCTCTCCGTGGATTTGAAATGATCATGGAGGGTTAGAGTTTGTTTATGGGGTAGGTGCTGTATGAATCATGTTCTAGTTAGTTCGTGTCTAAGAAGCTTTCTTACATGGGCTTTGTCTTGTTAATTGGACCCCAAAACCTAAATTTAGACCATTATTTGTACTCAGTATTTAGTCAGACAGTCAGTCGTTGACTCAGTCTGAGGATAATAGGCTGGCCCTCCTAGGCCGGCCAAAAAAATGCCCCTTTTTAAAATTAATTTAAATATGGAAAACCTTCCAATCCACTTTAGAATTTTAAAAACATTTTCAGTGTTAGCACTATTGGAATGAGGAGGTAAAAATATCAGGACAGATGTGTTTTTTAGACAAACTACAGTATTTGCCAATTTGCCAAGAATCCTTCAAAGTGAATGTCGTGAGGAGTTTTTCAAGCTTTTGTGTTGTGCTAGTCCTTATAAAGTCAATGGAATACATGAAAACTACAGCAGTCCCTCACTTAATTTCCCCCAAAATCGTTGGTTGAGAACTAAAGGTCCTTATAAATGGACAGCTGATGTCCACAAATTTCTGGCAAAGGCTCTTGGATGGATCAAATTTTAAGGCTGAAAGCTATTTTTAGTGAAACAATTTTAAGACAAATTCAATTTGTAAACTAAGTCTTTTCTATAGCAATTCACTAAAATATGTGCTGACTTCGCCAATTCAACCAACTTTTGTAAATAGTCTGAATTTTGAAGAGTTGTTTTATAGCTGTGGAAACTACAGTGATTTGCCCCCCCCCCCCCCCCCCCTCCTCCAGATTTGACTTTTCCTTCACCGGAGATCTAGTTGACGGAATTGGTTACCTGCGGTTTCTATGACATATGAGAAGTCGTGTGACTTATATCCCAAACTGGCTGTGATCCAAACTTCCAACGTTCTCCCCTGGGAAATTCATTTTTTCCTGCTTTTTTTCTCTCTCTCTCTCTCTTTTCTGCAGGTCGTAGTGGTCCGTGGAGGTGGTGAAGTGAGTTTGGTTGACGTGCGCAGGGGCCACGCATTGTGCGTGGTGGCGCTGCGTGCAGCAGACTGTAAACTGACAGCTGTGGTCCCACCAGTCCTGACGCCTGCAGCAAATGCAAACATGCTCTACGTCAAAGGTAGCTTGGAATACATGATGTCTGTTGAAGTGTTAGGCCAGGAAATGTATTGCCTAATGTGAAAGATCCAATATTTTTGACTTTGGTTCTAACTCGGGTCCAGTGTGTAATTAGTTCCAATACTGAGTACAAATGCAAATTGGAGGATTCAGGACTATTAGGGTTAAAGCAAAACAAACTATTGGAACAAATATTCATCTGATGCACATATTTGCTTGTTTAGATTTGTTTAACTTTTTTTTCCTATTTATCAGCAGTGTCAGGAAATTTGGTTTTCAGTTACTGAACAACTTTGCCCAGTAAAAGTATAGCAGAAAAAAGAGCTCAATTCTGCCAAACTGTCATTGCATGTGTATCATTACAAACTCGTTTCCAGCTGAATTGTAAAAGAGCCTGTTTTTAATGTGGAAATGAGGCACTGAATGTTGTGACTGTAGATTTCCAGGTCGTAAAAAGAAAGAGAAAAAAAGTGTTCACACGTGTGTAAGCCCCACAGCCACTTTCTAGTCTGTAAACCTGGCTCTTTGCCAAGGACCTGCCAAGGACTGAAAATCCTGATTGCCTCACAGCTGAAGTGGGTAACATCAAAATCAGAGTTGATCTATAATCATGAGTCACAAGAAGTCAATCAATATGAATCACAGGTCAGTTACAAGTTAATCACAAGTCGATCTCAAATCAATCACATAAAAACCATAAACCTGGCTCTTTGCCAAGGACCTGCCAAGGACTAAACATCCTGATTGCCTCACAGCCGAGGTGGGTAACATCAAAATCAGAGTTGATCTATAATAGTCACAAGAAGACAATCACATGTCAATCAAATTTTACAAGATATCCAGTCTTTGATTTTTTTCGAAAAAACAAACCAACACACGACAGATAACTTGCCCAACTGTCATTCATTCATTCACATTGCTTATGACTGGCACTTGACTGCATGGGCGTCGCCAGGATTTTTTGTTGAGGGGGGCAAAGCACTCACCAGAAGGGAAGGGAGAAATCTCCGGCCGTGGGAAATAATGACACCCATTTTTTTAAATATACGTTAAATTAACAGTAATATGATTCGCCCCTCGTCTTCTACTTGCCCCTCCCTTGCTCCGCCCATTTCCTGGTGTTGCTGAAGTGCATGAATCCGCTGAGCAATATATGCCTAGTCTAGCAGTACTGTGAAATCGGGTCCAGGTTTGATTCCTTCCCCATTCCTTTCTTGAGAATTTCAATAATTATTCTTACTCTCTTTTTGCAGGTGTGAAGGAAGCCAGCGAGGGATCGGATGAAACACCAGATAACAACATGTTTGTCTTCCCGCTCCGTTCCTTTCCGGCCCTAGACCCCTTCATGAAGAACCCAACCGACCTCCAGCCATACAGTGTACATGTCACGGCACAGAAGAGATTCGACTCGTTGCTGTCTAAAAGGTAACTTGGGTTTTTTGCAACATAGTTGCATTGAACTTTTATCGAACCAAATATTGGCTTACACCTGTGACCTGTTGTAGTGGACATTGTTGATACTTGTAGGTGAGGGCAGTTCAGCACATCTAGGTCTTGCATGCTCATTTCTCTCTTGTGATGTATTGTTTACATTTGAATTATGCTGGGGGGAGGGGGGCAGTAAGCGGATGCTCAAACTCCCTTTCGCCCGGTTAAAAATATTTTGTCAAAAGTGCCCCTAAAAGGCAACTTACTGCATGCACATAATCTGCAATTTAGAAAGTGCCGTCACGCAAATTGCCATCTAAAAGAGATACCCTTATGGGCTCCTCAACTCCCCACTTTCCTCGGTTCAAAATGTTCTAAAACAAAGTAAAATTCTCTTGATGCGTAATGTGCAATCTAGACCGGCCGTCATGCATACGAAACTAAGCACCGCCCCTGTACACTTCTTGTTTTCATCTAGATTGAGCCTTCAGAACGAACGTCAACAGCGCATGCAACGACGTTGGCATCATCTGAGTCCACAGGTCATTCCCTGCAAGTGATGCCATGACATCTCCCTCCTACCCCAAAACCAATTTTACTGTCGGATAATTCTGATTTTGTGGTGAAATTATTTTTATGCGTGTTCACACTGCTTTTTTAAGTGCCGTCCACGATTGATATAAAGGCACATTTTTATGTGCATGAGTCCAGTGGCGCACCCAAGGTGTAATTTTTTTTGTCCCCTGATTTGACCTTGGTGATATGAATGTGGCCTATTTTTGAGTAGTATAGAAGGGGTGTCATAGTTCGCCCTTCCCCCAAAAAAAAACCCCAAAACCCACAATTTTTTTCTGCAGCCAAAAATTTTGGCCAACATTTTTTGAAAAAAAATTAACTTCTAAAAATTTGAATTTTTTGTGTGTGAGCCCCCCCCCCAGCCAACTCCTGGGTGCGCCACTGCACGAGTCAAAGGTTTTTACTTATGAAACTCTTTTTTGTGTGCAGTTTGACAATGATGTGCAGGGGATGACTGACTTGGGGGAACGTGGCACAGCCACATACTGATATTGATAAAATTAATAACCATCAACATGTTTATCATTGCTTTGAAAACATAGCTCAGGTGGATCTATTTATTTATGGGTTTTTTTCATGGGGGGAGGGGCACACCAATGGAGATCTGTACCTGGTTGTGAGGGTTCTTTGATGTAAAACTATGAGCATGACAAGGAGGCTGTTCCCCATCAACCTCGTCCCCAGTGCTTACTTTATTTCCAACCGCGTTTCCAATAGTAAACCCTGGATAGGAAACTTTCTTCCTGTATCCTGATTGGATACCGCAATTGGCTAGTAATGGATTTTTATCGTGTACTTGGTGCTATATATTCACAACGTGCAGTACGTGTTTTCGCGATCATTCGTCCACGCCTTCTCGAAAATACTAATTTCCTTTCCAATTTGCTCATATTAGTATGAAATATGATACTGCATGTTGTCTTGATAAGATCGTAACAGTTTGATTTCAAAAATCGTGTTTTCGTAACTCACGCCGTGCTCGCGCTGCTACGAATTGACTCTGTTTTTACCCCAGACACCGCATACAAAAACAAACGCTAATGTGTAACGCATATCCAGGCACCAGACCGTTCCTCATTTGCATACGTCTGCAAAAATCTTGCACATGCAAATGATCCAATACCAGGGTGAGAGAGCAGGTAGTGGTGGGCGCGTACTGCTCGACACCCTGGGGACGAGGTTGGTTCCCCATGGGAACATCCTTTAAATCTGCCTCTGTGCATTTTGATGAATGATCCTGCACACGGCTAGGAAAGTGTTGGAGGGGAAAGAAATTTCACCGACACAACATTGAGAAGAAAAAAAAACTATGCAAGAAATGTTCCACTGCAGCAACCTCTGCTCTTTTGTTGGAATGAAGAAAACTTGATGTTTTCATTTTAAGAATATAAAACATTGTAGTTCTTTACATACAGCTTATCCAAGCTATACATGTATATGTACAGCTTTTAAAAAAGCTTTTCGGGGGGGGGGGGTTACTCCATGATTGATTCAACAAAAGGCATACTTTACAAGAAATGTATTGAGAAATTGAACACTGCACATTGTGACAGGATTTTTTTTTTTACATTCCCCTGTGACCCATTTATTTTCGCCCCAGCTTTTTCTCATTGGAGAGTATGACCTTTCAGTTCCAACCCAGGTTTTTTCCATCCAAATTTGCCTCAGACATTGTGGTTTACGTCATCAGGGGAAAAAAAGCTGTCTGGCAGTTTAGATCTCTCGCAGCAAACTATAAATCACCCTGGATTTCCTGATACTCGCAACAGATTAGAATGATAGGAGTTGCTTTCCCCTGAATGAGTTCATCATTATGGATCGACTCCCAGTACAGTCAAGACAATTACGTGCACGCCCAAAACTAAACTGGTTTTTTTTAGCAACAGTAGTTTTGGGCCAAGGTGAAAAAGAAATCATATAGATAAGAAGGCATCGCCATTTTCTCAGGACCGAGTATGTTTATTCTACTGTGAATATGACAAGAAATGAGTGAAAAAAGGACCTTAAGACTCGTTCGTGAGATCTGATCATTTAGGTTATATATGTACATATTGAAAGTGGGAAATATTTATAAAGTTAATAAACTAAGTGTAAGTTTGAATACTTAATTCGCTAATCCGCCCGCTGATTAAAGTAATGTATTTTAATGATATCGGTAGCTAATTTAGTTGAATTTAATGAAATTGTTTTGTCTTTCTGTAAGAAAGTAACATCGAATAAAGCTCGACAGATTTGGACACATTTTTGTTAGAACCATTTTGTTGGACTCGACGCGACAATCGGAGTTGTCAACAAGTCACACGGGTCAACATCTACTCGAATAGACTGTGATAAAAAAAAACATTCCTTCTTCGTTGTTCAGCTCAGGGTTGTTTTATTTAAACACTGATTCATAAATACCTAAGACAGTTTACGCATTCTTATTGGTCGAGAGCCCGTCACGTGGCCGGTCTTAAACGGATGATAAAGACATGGCTAGCTGGTCTTAAACACTTTTCCAGTGTCCCAATAAAATGTGGACTCCTAAAAATCCAGTGCCTCTTAACGTTTCATTGGTTGAACGTTCACAATCCTCACGTAGGCATGCGCAACACTACATGCGAGTCAGAATTTTATAGTTCTAAATTCAAAACGCAACGCCCCAGGTGCGTTCTGCGTGACATCGCCGTGTTGTGAAGGTAAGAATGTAAATGTATGTTATGTGAATCGTGCAACACCTGGTTTCTCGCACACCGTGCTCTTATATCAGATTTTGTACTCGACAGTCTTGCAAGATCAGACATTGGCCAGTACCCAGCTATCAGCAAGTTAATGATTGACATACTTGACGATCACAATCTTCATCAGCCAGTGAAAAAGCCGACGATGGATCAAAACATCCTCGACTTGTGCCTCACCAATAGCCCATCATCTGTAGACCACGTTCGGGTACAGTGCGGAATTAGTGACCACGATTATGGTCATCGTGGGAGTAAAAATCAACCCCAAGATCTCCAGACCACCGAAGCGTAAAGTGTTCTTCTACAGCAAGGCAAATTGTGCTGGTGTAGATGAAGACATGTCAAAATTCAACAAAGGACTAACAGGTGATATACTGAACTCTCAAAACATTGAACTATTCACCTCATTCAAGGAACCCATGCATGAAGAGCTCTATTGATAAGCATATTCCATCTAATAATTATGAGCTCCCCCGATTTACCTACCCCTGGGTTAAAAGTTCCATCAAACGGGACATAAACATTAAGAAGCGACTCAGTTACAACCGAGCAAGAAAGCATGGTACTACCTCTCACTGGTCAAAGTTAAAAACAATTCCGTAGACAAGTTGACAGAAAGATCAGGAGAGCCCACAAATCCTACATCAAAGACGTCATAAATCAGTCTTAAATCAGAAAACACCAAACCATTTTGGAACTATGTTAAGTCCAAGAAGCAGGAAGTGTCTGGTGTCTCACCACTTCACATTGCGAACCGTATCATTATATAACTTGGAATAGACACATAAACCAAATTGCAGTCAAAACAAACAGAACCCTCGGTCTACTCCAAAAAACATTGTCCAGCTGTGATAAACACACAAAAGAAATAGCATATAAAGCACTTGTTACTGGAATATTGTCAAGTCATGTGGGACCCCCACCAATTGAACATCATCAGCGTGCTTGAAACTGTTCAGAGACGAGCAGCCAGGTTTGTCCTGAGGGACTACAGTACTGCAATGCTCAAAGAGCTAGGCTGGGACCCTTTGGAAGAAAGACGCAACAGAGCTATGCACAATCTACAAAGAAATCCACGGTATAGTTCCAAGTAAGGCCAAAAAAAAGTATTCGGTCTCTGGTCAGCGCGCGCGTCGATTTTAATCATGCGCGTCAACCTTTTTTTTCTTCCAAAATGTTCCGCGGTAGCTCCAACAGCGCCCTCTATTGCTTTCCCTCCTCATTTTTTTTTTACCAAAGAGCATCAAGGAATGGGAAATTGCACCAAGGCAAATGATTGAGAGCACCAAGTCAAATTATGGAGGACACCAATGTATATGTACACGAGGACACCAAAAAAGCAAAATAGTACCCCACCTTGTCTGTACAATCCAAGCTTGAAGAAAAAAAAAAAAGCCGCGTCCCCGCGTCAATTCCGGAACTTTGGTCTGACCAGAGACCGAATATTTTTTTTTTGGCCTAATCTATATATATATAAGGCCAAAAAAAAATATTCGGTCTCTGGTCAGACCAAAGATCCGGAATTGACGCGGCCACGCGGCTTTCTTTTTTCTTTTCTTTTTTTCTTCAAGCTTGGATTGTACAGACAAGGTGGGTACTATTTTGCTTTTTTGGTGTCCTCATGTACATTGGTGTTCTCCATAATTTGCCTTGGTGCTTTCAATCATTTGCCTTGGTGCAATTTCCCATTCCTTGGTGCTCTTTGGCAAAAAAAATTGAGGAGGTGCGGAAATAGAGGGCGCTGGTGGAGCTACCGCGGAACATTTTGGAAGAAAAAAGATCGACGCGCATGATTAAAATCGACGCGCGCGCTGACCAGAGACCGACATATTTTTGTTTGGCCTAAGAGCAAGTTTTTCTCGGCCTCCGCTCCCAAGGGCGGATCCGGGGGGCAAAGGGGGCTATGGCCCCCCCAATAAAAACGAAGATTTTTTTCGTTCGAACGCAGATTTTTTTCGTTCGAACGCAGATTTTTTTCGTTCGAACGAAGATTTTTTTCTTTCTAACGAAGATGTTTTCAATTTTTTTCACCTATGTCCCTTTAAAAGCTCCGTATATACCCGACCTATGATCCGGTAAATCAGCTTGTATTCAATAGCCATAATGCGTGTGTGTATACTTGCAAGGTCCGGTTCTGTACATAACAACATCAACAATATAGAAAAATCCCCAAATTAAACGAGAGAATTGAAGTTTGATTAGGATTCTACCGATCCTTTACCGTAATGAGGAATCACGTGAGATTGTATTGTTTGGTATTTAAGCTATGCCACTCTTCAAAGAAAAGAATGCTATCTGCGCGCATATAAGGGGCACCATGCCCATTCAACCGTCAGTGTTCAAAGTACACATTACACTGGTATCAGTGACCAGGGTGGGTGAGCGCCATGTCCCTTAAAATGGAAAAAGTAGGGTGGGTGTCACGTGATTCCTCATTACGGTAAAGGATCGGTAGAATCCTAATCAAACTTCAATTCTCTCGTTTAATTTGGGGATTCTACCTCACCATTACCTCCATTCAGAATCACGTGAGACTTCAAAGCTAAAGGACAGTGTAATGTGTCCAAAAACAACCATGAACCAACCATAAAACACATCAGTGTGTTCAACATGTGATTTAATTTTATTCACTTGAAATTAACTCATTGTCATTGCTTCCTAAAACTGAATTAGCAAATACTGTCTGTGGGGTTTCTTCCCCAATATTCCTTTTATAGAATTTTGCAAACGTGGCTGCGTTTGTCCATCCTGCTGTTTTTAAAATAACGTCAACAGGGATTCCCCTACTATTGGCTGCTAAAGTTGAAGCTGATCTGAAACTGTGGGCTTTGAAAACAGATACATCGATGCCACTTTGAACTAAAACCTGTCTCAGCCACCTGCTAAGGGTCGCTGTACTTATCGCATTGTGTGGGGGTGCATAACTCAGAAAAAGCTTAAGATTACCTTTGCGTAAAGATTTTGTACGCTTTATATACTCTAGTAATGTACGGACAACACACAATTTTTTATCTGGCCGGTACATTGAAAAAATTACAATTGGTTGTGGCTTGCCCAACTTTGACGTTTTAGTTAAATCTGTAATTGTAAACTTAACGAGTGCGTCTCTAACAGTCATATTGTCTAATCTGAGCAAAGACAATGTTTGAGCTCGTTGACCTGATGTTAACGCACTGAGCGATACAAGTTTGTGACTTAGTTGTTGTAGACTAATTTCACTCAGGGGCTCTAGAGTACGGATGTACCGGAGCGCTTTGCTAACATCCCATGTGCTAGTGTAGCGAGGAAGCTGTGGTCTCAAGTTATATACTCCACGCATAAACCTTACAGTTAGTGGATGATTCCCAAATGTGGTATCATTGTTCATGCAAATTATTGACGATAAAGCACACCTCGCTGTGTTAATGGTACTGTACTGGGCCCCGTTGTCAACCAGCTGGGTTAAAAACTGTAAAGCTGAGCTGAAAGGGGGATGAATGGGATGGACTTGTTGTTCAGAACTGAAACCTAACCATTTGCGTAATGCTGAACTGTACTGTTTACGTGTCCCGATTCTCCAGGTTTGTATGATAATGTTGATTGTCTCATCTGAAAGTCCTTTCTCAATGAGGGAGTTCCTGACAAGTGTGCCGCACACAGAACTAGACTGGTTGCTAGTGGGTGTTGACGCTGTGGGTCGTGAGGTAGACGCAGGAGTGTCTTGGACTTGGGTAGTAGGACTGGCTCTGTTGTCAGTAGACGTAGTAGTCTTGGGAACCAAAGCTGTGTTTTCCAGAAGGGGAAGATGAGCACTCCTGTAGCACTGTCCATTTCTATCTTCTGTAAGACTCTTTCGATTAGAGAAAAAGGTGGAAAACAATAAATAAGTTCATTTTCCCATGGCACTGAAAAGGCATCGCAAGTTTTTGCCTGTGGGTCTGGCAGCCAAGATATGAAAGATTTGATTTGGCAGTTTGTTCTGGAAGCAAACAGATCTATAGTCGGTTCAAAACCCCAAAACGACATGACGTGGCAAAACACATTAGGGTCAAGTTGCCACTCAAGATTATCATTAAATGATCGTGATAGGGAATCAGCCATGGTGTTATTGACACCCGGAATGTGACGTGCAATTAACCATATGTCATGTTCTATACACCACAGCCATATTCTCTTGGTTAGCTGATTAAGTTCCAGTGAATGGCATCCACCCATATGATTTATATATGATACTCCAGTGGTATTATCCATTGATACGGATATGGTTTTACCTTCGACGTGCGATACAAACGAACAAAGGCCATAGAAAACAGCCAACAGCTCAAGGTAATTAATATGAAATTGAGTTTCATTAGCAGTCCATCTTCCATTAGCTTTAAGATTAACTGTGGAGCAATAGGCCCCCCATCCACTATTGGATGCATCTGTCTCTATTTGCAAGTTGCTCACTTTAGGCAAAATAGAACGTGACGCAGTGTGCAAATTTGACATCCACCACTGCAACTCACTTTTTGCTTCTTTTGTCAAAGACATTTTTGCTTGAAAATTTCCTCCGTTTTCCTTAAGTGCTGCATCTTTCCTAATTTCAAGATTCCTGTAAAACAGGGGACCCAATGGTACTCCTGGAAAGCAAGAAACCAGTTTCCCAATTACTTGAGCGACAAACTGTACAGTCGGCCATGTCTGGCTGACTAAGGAACGACATAACTTCACAATTGGTTCAATTTTATCAGCAGGAAGTCGGACTTTCATTTCATTTGAATTTATGACGAACCCTAGAAACTGCAATTCATTTGTAGGGTGTAAGCAGGATTTTTTGTCATTGATGACGAAACCCAAATCATTCATTAGATTACATCGGGCGAGGATGTTCTGTTTGCATTCCTCTTTAGTGTCGCCAATGAGTAGCGAATCATCAATATAGTTGGCCGAGATATGACCCAAATTGCGGAGTGATGCTACTGCTGGTTTCATAACCTTTGTAAAAATGCGTGGGGCACTTGTTAGTCCAAAACATAAGCAGGTAAACTGCCACAGTTTGTTTCGCCATTGGAAACGCAAGTACTTTCGATGTTCGCATGCCATGGGTATTGTAAAGTAGGCGTCCTTGAGATCAATGGATGCCATGTAACAATTGGGACGAATCAGAGTTAATGCATATTCAAAAGTTTCCATTTTGAAGTGATGGTATTCAACAAATTTGTTGAGGCCTTTCAAATTAATGATTGTTCGCATTGATCCATCTTTTTTGGGTCTGAGAAATATGTTCGATATGAACTGTCCTTTGCAAGGATTTACGTGAACAATTGCACCTTTGTCGCACAAAGCTTTGATTTCATCATCTACCATTTGTGACATAGTCTCGGGAAATTCCGCCGGTTTGGGCGGACAAGATTGATAAGGTATTTCCTTAAATTCAATATGGCAATGAGACACCGTGTAAAGAACCCATGCATCGGAAGTAATTGCTTTCCAATTCGACACAAAATGTCGCAGTCTGCCTGCGATTTGATTTTGACAATGTAAAGAGTACTTACTCCCTTTCTCAGTGGAGTTCTGTGTGTCGGGACCTGCCGTTGGCGTAGGTTTGTCATAGCTGTTGTAGGTTCGTCTCTGATAACCATAGCTGGCAGTAGAGTTTCCTCTTCTGTAATAGGGCGTTCTCTGCTGACGACCACGATACATGTATCTGTGATCGGAAGTTGGCCGGGTGAATCCGCCACGCCCACCTGGTTTGCGACCACCAAGTGCAAAGTCAGAGCCATATACCTTGGAACTGATCTTGTTTGTTTCTTGAATTGCCTTGCATGATTGTACCAGGTCATTTCCAAAGAGCAAGTCAGTAACTGGAACCTGTGAGGAGCATAGTGGTGCATATCGAGCACTCAGATCTGGTCGAATAAAATCGCGTCTACGAATGTTAAGAAGCGAGTTCCCATGACCCCTTATTGCTACCGCGTCAATCAGGGTTTTAATAAGCCCCGCGGTATCCAATGTATTGTTTGCTGCGGTCTTTGCATTCCGCACTTGCAACAATTGGTCTACTGCCTTAGTGGTTGCAATTGATGCACATACAAATGCCTCTTGTATTTTTTGGAATTTCACATCCCTTGTTCTCGTGCCTGGTTTGAGAAAGGCCCAAATTTCAGGGTTTACCTTTGTCAATGCAAGGTTCCCACAATTTTTAGGGCGGTCATATGTCTTCATTTTTTCGTTCAACTTTTCTTGTTGAATTTTACCATGTGCCAACGAGTTTATAGTTTTTGCCAACTGTTCATTGATAGCAGGGCCTTCTTTTTTATCGTTTTCAACGAGTGAGGCCATTTCAGAGAGGAGTTCATCGTCCTCTTGGTCAGTACCCGTAGGTTGAACTGAGTCAGTTTGCAACAGGTTAGTTACCTCATCTTCAGAGTAATAATCGCCCCTTTCGGGTACGGCTGTATCAGCACAGGATTGCTCGCCCTCTTCAGGTGCGAACTGAACTGAAGGCGCTGCCATGTTCGCAATTTCGCTGCTGAGCTTATTAGCGCCAGTGCTAGATTTGACAATGCGAGAAGCCGGCGCGTTTTGCTTGGCAAAAGCCTCGGTGAGACTTGTGACCGTCTGCTGCAGATTATACACCATATCGCGCAAATCAGGCTCATCATCATCGGCGCTCTTGCGCTTTCGTGTAGGCGCTGATTTAGCTGAGTGCTTGCGTTTTTGCTTTGGCGCGGGTGTGGCAGGCTGCAGTGCTACCTGTGTCAGTTCAGACATCTCTGCATGCAGTTGTGCAGTAACTAATGCTTCGTCCTCGGACGGATTGGCATGAATTTCAATGGAACATAAGTCCGTCATTATAACAGTGGCCACAGCGTGGTCCTATGCGCGCTGAGTGGCGATACTTCGCGTGTAACACCAAAAATACACTGACGGTTGAATGGGCATGGTGCCCCTTATATGCGCGCAGATAGCATTCTTTTCTTTGAAGAGTAGCATAGCTTAAATACCAAACAATACAATCTCACGTGATTCTGAATAGAGGTAATGGTGAGGTAGAATTGCCAGACCGTGACTGATGCTCGCAATCATGCACGTCCATTCAGTAATACAAACGTAACTCAAACTACAGAACTGGACATCTACTTTGTAGAATACCTTTTCCACGCAGTTAAACTGAATTGATTTTGTTAAACACTATGGCTAACTTTGTCGTTGGAACGGAGAAGTGGCTGAGGATTCTAACAAGCATCGGGGCTGTGTATCTCGAGTGTTGTTTGTGGGCAGCTGTCCAGCCGTTGGTATCGGAATGGGACTGGGCAATGAACAACGTCACGCGAGAGCCAACGGAATCACAAACCAATGATGGAAATGAGATAGAGACAACAACGAGTTTTACCGTTGCCGCCATTTTCTCGGCGATGGGACTTGTGGAAATTATTTTATCACCCATTACCGGCATGGTCGCTGACAGGTGTGGATTTGATGTAATGATTCTCTTAAGCCTGTTATGTGGTGTTTCACAGATTCTCCTTTTCGGATGCTTTGACGCATCTGTTGTGACAGTTTTAATCTATCGTATTCTCGGAGGTGCATCTAGTGCTTTGTCGCAGACCATTGCAATTGCTCGGATCAGAGATGTGTATACTTCTGAATCGAGAGAGTGTAGCACCGCTATTGCTGTAGGCATGAGCAAAACGACCGCCGGTTATTTTGCGGCACTTATCACTGGAGAACTCTACCATTTTATGAAACATCGAGTATTTCTTTTGTTTCTACCTGTTTGCCTGATACTCATTATAGGTGTATTGTTAACATTTAGAAAAGAAAATTTCCATTCGAAAACCGAACTCAAAGGAGAGGACGAAGGCAAGCAACACTTATCGTCAAAACTGCGATGGAGGGTCGTTTTCGATGTTCAGCTCATAATACTTTGTATCTGCTTCTTCGTTATGGGTCTTGGCAATACAGCCTTGGAACCCTCTCTCGCAGTATGGATGAAATCCGCCTACGGAGCAGGTCCTGCCCCGGTGGGCTTCATTCTTGGAATCTGTGGCTTGGTTACATTAATAGCTAACATCACTAGCGGTCAGATCTTACATATCCTGAAGGACTGGTCTTGGATCTTCTGCATGATATCTCTCTGCATAACTGGGCTGCCATTGGTGTTAATAAACTTCTCACCGGATATCGTTTCTGCTGGCGTTGCCTTGTGTGGGTTTTTCTTTGGTTTTAGCGCAGCTCGTGTCACCCTAATTTTGCTGTGCACCATCATCGCCAACAGCCGCTATCCCCAAGCGTGCGGACATGTATTTGGCATTGTGAACATTGGTTGGGCGGCCCCATTTCTGGTGGGACCTCTCTTAGCACCCTACATGTTTGGATCAACCTGCGCCGTATGCATTATTGGAGCAGCTTGTATTGCCAGTGCGCCACTGGCCATATTTCTTCGGCAGCCGGATTCCAACCAAGGACTCAATTTAATGGATTGTTGTGCAGATGACCACGGAGAATATAAAGTGCTGACCAAAAATGACGGAGTACCGTTTACATATGACATCTCTGAAGAAACTCTACAGCCCACAGTGAAATAGGCCTAGCCCCATGAGAGATAACTGTGTGACAAACCACCTTATCCTGTAATCCTTTAGTAATTGCTCCCGCGCTAGAGTTTTTGGTATTTAATGAATGTTTCACGGTAAATTTAAATACCCTATAAAAGCACTGACTGGCTTTTATTCGCTTTCAGTTTGTGGCCATGTACAACCATTATGTGCGATTTCCATTAGCGCGTCGTTGAGCCGGCATCTTCCGCCCTTCCTACCAAGCTACGTACCCCTCATCGCTGGATCGAGGCCGAGGCTGACTGTACTACCGGACGGAGTCCTGGACTGTCTTTTCTTTGCGGCACATTGGACAACTACTCACCAGTTGCGATTTTACATCGATTTTTAAAAGCAGTAAATATTTGTTCACTCCTGTTAGATTTTTGTCCGTTACGAAAACGTACAAAATTGATGCTGACAGACCCTTAAAGGGAATGTACATTATTTGCTTTTGCTGCAATTTTTAGAAATGGTTGGATTTGGGGGGTTAGTATGTTATAGCAAAACATTTTATACTGACTTATTTTACGTTTTGGGTCCGTAGATGCTGGAAAATCAAGAAAACAAATCGTGTTCATGTAGTCTGGTTCCCCGACCGCACTTAAATGAAGCAGAGCAATTTGTAGATGTTGGGGAATTGTAAGGTCAGAGAATCAGTTGTACCCCTTAGAAGATGTGTAATCAATTGCTGAGACAATGTGGAATAACTAAATATAAAAAAATAAGAGCAGTATTTGAAGAAAAGTAAGTTTTTCCAACGCTGATCGGCCGACCAGCAGATCATTAAAAATGTGATCACACCAAGAGCTATTGTTTTACAGGATGCTTCAGACTGCCATCCCCTGGCAGTCCAGTAAAGTATTTTGTGATAATTTGGTCATTTATTTTTTTGATGTTTGCAAATGTTGTACATTCCCTTTAAGTTACACTAGGTGTAGAGAGTTGTTTTTGAGGCCCTTAGGTGCATATGTGTAAGCTATCCAAAGGTATATGGTCTTCACAGTCTAAGATCAGGCAGGGCTTCCCACCTAGCTAACAAACATGTTCCTGAAGCATTGATAATGCAATATGGTCGTTGGAAGACCTCCGAGGCTAAAAACCGATACAGTACGTCAAATGGGATACCAAGGAAAGATTGACTGTCACAGACACTTTTCAAAGAGTAATTGTCGAATATGTCACTACTGGTTATACAATGTATACATACGTTCTTTGTGGGTTTTCCTTTTTGGTTATGTGTACTAATTTGCATTAATTTTCTTTTGATAGTCAGCAGTACTTATTAAATCTCGGTGAGATTTTGTATTAATAAGGATCAGATGACCCGAAACGGTCAGGTGACCGATCCAGTATATGAGTTTATATTTATAATTATGATTAGAGAGTCAGCAATACTTAATTTAAATTCATTGAAATTCTGCATTAACGAAGTAAGGATCAGATGATCCGATACGGTCAGATGACCGGTAAAGTGTATTAAAAAAAATAATGGTCAGATGACCAGGAGTTTGCTAAACATCAGCGGATCAAGTTGGTTATGAGTGGTCCAGGAGGATCAAATGATCCAATATGGACAATTAAGATGAACAGTTAAATGTATAATTCATGGCCAGAATTCATTATTTTGGACGTTAACACAGTAATTGTCATGTCTATTATACGTTGTAGCTCAAAGAAGAAGAAGAAGAATTAAGAGTATTAGTGAAAACTCGGTGTTTTGATCCCACCATTAACCCATGCTGCAAATAAATAATTAGAAAAAGATACAGTCCATCATTTGTAATCCAGTGAAACAAAAACAACTATCTCCACTCGCTATACCCATGGACAATCCCTGAGTGGAACCTCCTACCTGACTCCACTAAAAACCAACCCACACTGAACGCCTTCAAAACCCAAACAAGACAAGATAAATATCAGCCAACTTCCCTTCCATGCGCACTTCAAAATTTAGTAATCAACCAGCACCATGACAGCGTTACCTGCACGTGATAGCCAATCCCGGGACATACCGTTATTTCGTTTTACCGTTTTGGGTTTCTTCAAAAACAAAACAGTAAACGCACCGTTGACTGTTTTTTTCGTTTTACAGTTTTGTAAAACGGTCAAACGGTTTTATGATAAATACGTTAATTCCGTTTTATCAGTTTGGTACAATAAAATACAGCATAACGATCAATGATTTTAATTTTACAGTTTTACACAAACAATTTTCAACTAGAGGTTCGCGTTTGTTGTTACAAACGCAGAGTGGTCGGGCAGGCATTTTTTTTCTATAAACACTGCCGTGTTAAGTTATGAATATTTTAACAAAGGATCACGAAATTAAATCCTTTTCAGTACAATCAATTATTTGGTGGTAAAATTCAGTAAATATTCTATGTACACAAGTTATTTCTGGCTTGATGACGTCATTATTCAAAAACGGGAAGTGAATACTGATTTAGTTCGGAATGGATAAATGTTCATTGTGAAGTTAAATGACGTATGAAAGTATGAAAAATATACGTGTATTTATTCATAATATCTAACTTCCGGTTTGATGATGTCACAGTATTTGGAAACAAAAAGTGAACATTGTAATGGATATCGTTACTTGGGCTACGAAAATATACGACATGGATCGAATGATATAATTTAAATTTAAAATATGGTCGTTTTCAAATTCTCATAGAAGTAACTTCCGGTCTGATGACGTCATACTCTGAAACCTCGCCAAGTTATTTGTGGTTAATCAAAGAATATCAAGGAGCGATTTGGTAAAATTTGAACGGATGGTTTTCAAATAAGAAAGAGCAAACACTGTTTTATGTGCCGCTAGGGGGCGCCCTTTCGAAAGATGACGTCATCACACTTTTTTTTTGTCTGGCATTCCTCACTAACCACTATCATAATTTTTATGTGTGTAGTAAAATACTTCCGCTTTTGAATTACATTCGGTTTTCATTGCACTTCCGGTAATACCGGAAGTGAAGGTCAAGCGGTTTTGTGTCCGGGGACAAGAAATGTTTCTCACGGCATAGTCTACAACCTCACGGAAAAACGAACACGATACTCTATTTAGTTCAAAAGATATAGCGCAAACTATTTTGTAAGAATTTGCCGTAAAATCGCTTGTAATTTGATACCTTATGACGTCATGATGACGTAACCAAATTTATAACATCTTCGCATTATGTTACAAGTTCACATTAGGTTTCTGGATCATACCGTCAACCGTTTGGAAGAAATTCTGCTTTGTTTTGATTTCAGGCAAAAGTGTTCATTTTGAATTCACCTAACTTTGACCTTCCGGTAGACCCGGAAGTAAAGGTCAAGCAAGTTCACGTACACGACAAATATTTTTTATCAATTCATGGTCTATCCGATTACAGAATACAAACACTATTGATTATTTTGTGCAAGAGTTATAGGTGAAAGTAATTGGTCAATTTTTCAGCTAAAATCGCTTGTAATTTGACACCCGATGACGTCATCATGACGTCAGAGTAATATGTACCACTAGGGATGAGGGTCGATATTGGTTGAAAGTTACAAGGTCATAACCATGTACCGTTTAGGAGAAAACCCGCGGAGAATTATTGTCCGGAAAAAAAAGATTAATCGTAACAATAACAGAGAGTGGTCGGGTTGTGCCCGACCACTCAAAAACAGCAAAACGGTCAGTATTGAATCTAGATTGTTATTTCTTTATTTCAGTATGGTATATAGTTAACAGTCAGTGGCGCATTTTGTGGCGGTGGGCAAGGGGGGTGGAGGGCCGGGGGACCGGGACCATACGGACAACCGCGTGCACGTGTTACGGTGTTTTTTTATCGGCATAATCAATGCGTGGTGTGATTCCTGGCGTGACCCTGTCCCACATCTACTTCGATTTTTATTAGTTGGTGGGGCTTAAAACTTGTATTGCAAGCAAAAATGGCGCTAGAAAATTCCAAAAAGGGGAAATTTCGGAGTGAATACAGCAGGGGAAGACGTATGAAGAAGTTTTAGATAAGTTAAAGGAAATTGGAGTTAGGCGCGGCTCTTCAATAGCCAATATACGGAAATTCTGTCGTGAGAGTGACATAAAATTGTAAGGACTCAGGAGGGCCACTGGTTGTCAACGGTCAAATGACGGTAGTATTCTGGCAAGCCAGACTCCTTGTGACATGGTTGCCCCACTTTTCGGAATTCCCAGGCAGTGACTCCATCCCAAGGACACATTAAAATATAAAAGGTACTATATTGCTTGATTGACAAACCTAAAAATGGTCGACAGGACTATTGACCGTTTTTTTCATTGTCATGTTCTTGTAAAACAACACTCTGAAATAAAGCAACTAACCGTTTATCGCTTTTTACAATTAAGAAAATCAATAAAAAGGTCATTGTCTTTGGTGACCTAATACCGTTTGACCGTTTTACAAAGCTGTAAAACGAAAAAATGGTCAACGGTGCGTCTACTGTTTTTTTTTGGAGGAAATCCAAAACGGTAAAACGAAATAATGGTACGTCCCGGGATTATAGCCCCACCATAGGCGATTGTGCAGTAGTTTACAGATACAGAGATACAGATGCAAATGACTTGTGATTTGTCCTCGGGAGGACAAGCATTGCATCCGTATCAAGTCTTAACCGGACTGGGCAATGATGAACTTCAATAGCCATACAATGCGTGTATACGCCCAAGGCTGGGTTCTGTTCATAACGACCTCAGTACAAAAGGGAAATCGCAATCATGCACGTCACTACAGTAATACAAACGTACCTCAAACCACAGAACTGAACAATTCGTGATGGACACAACTGCACAGTCCGTGACAGTTGCTGTTTGCACCACAGTTGCTACTTTGTAGAATACTTTTCCTACGCAGTTAAACTGAATTGATTTTGTTAAACACTATGGCCAATTTTGTCGTTGGAACGGAGAAGTGGCTGAGGATTCTAACAAGCATCGGCGCTATGTATCTTGAGTGTAGTTTGTGGGGAGCTGTCCAGCCGTTGGTATCGGAATGGAACTGGGCAATGAACAACGTCACGCGAGAGCCAACAGAATCTCAAACCAGTGATGGAAATGAGATAGAGACAAGAACGAGTTTTACCGTTGCCGCCATTTTCTTCGCGATGGGACTTGTGGAAATTATTTTATCACCCATTACCGGCATGGTCGCTGACAGGTGTGGATTTGATGTAATGATTCTCTTGAGCCTGTTATGTGGTGTTTCACAGAGTCTCCTTTTCGGATGCTATGACGCATCTGTTGTGACAGTTTTAATCTATCGTATTCTCGGAGGTGCATCTAGTGCTTTGTCGCAGACAATTGGAATTGCTCGGATCAGAGATGTGTATACTTCTGAATCGAGAGAGTGTAGCACCGCCATTGCTGTAGGCATGAGCAAAATGGCCGCCGGTTATTTTGCGGCACTTATCACTGGAGAACTCTACCATTTTATGAAACATCGAGTATTTCTTTTGTTTCTACCTGTTTGCCTGATACTCATTATAGGTGTATTGTTAACGTTTAGAAATGAAAATTTCCATTCGAAAACCGAACTCAAAGGAGAGGACGAAGGCAAGCAACACTTATCGTCAAAACTGCGATGGAGGGTCGTTTTCGATGTTCAGCTCATAATACTTTGTATCAGCTTCTTCGTTACGGGTCTTGGCGTTACAGCCTTGGAACCCGCTCTCGCAGTATGGATGAAATCCGCCTACGGAGCAGGTCCTGCCCCTGTGGGATTCATTCTTGGAATCTGTGGCTTGGTTACATTAATAGCTAACATCACCAGCGGTCAGGTCTTACATATCCTGAGGGACTGGTCTGGGATCTTCTGCATGACATCTCTCTGCATAACTGGGCTGCCATTGGTGTTAATAAACTTCTCACCGGATATCGTTTCTGCTGGCGTTGCCTTGTGTGGGTTTTTCTTTGGTCTTAGCGCAGCTCGTGTCACCCTAATGTTGCTGTGCACCATCATCGCCAACAGCCGCTATCCCCAAGCGTGCGGACATGTATTTGGCATTGTGAACATTGGTTGGGCGGCCCCATTTCTGGTGGGACCTCTCTTAGCACCCTACATGTTTGGATCAACCTGCGCCGTATGCATTATTGGAGCAGCTTGTATTGCCAGTGCACCACTGGCCATATTTCTTCGGCAGCCGGATTCCAACCAAGGACTCAATTTAATGGATTGTTGTGCAGATGACCACGAAGAATATAAAGTGCTGACCAAAAATGACGGAGTTCCGTTTGAATATGACATCTCTGAAGAAACTGTACAGCCCACAGTGAAATAGGCCTAGCCCCATTAGCCAAATTTAATTTATGTAATACGTGTATACTGATCTGAGCGATAACTGTGTTACGAACCCACTTATCCTGTAATTCATTAATACGGTTTGCTCCCGCACTAGATTTTTTGGTATTTAATTATTGTTTATAATGGCGGCTATCGCGGGTAAATACCCTATAATCATAAGCACAAACTGGCCTTTATTCGCTCTCAGTTGGTGCCCATGTACAACCATTATGTGCGACTTCCATTAGCGCGTCGTTGAGCCAGCATCTCCCGCCGTTCCTACCGAGCTACGTACCCCCTCATCACTGGATCGTGCCGAGGCTGACGGTACTACCGGATGGAGACCTGGACTGTCGTGGCCCGCCTGATGTGGCTGACTTCCCGGGGTTCAACGCCGACTTACCTGTGGCTTGGCTGATCCACGGCTGGGTGCGGAGATGCTTGGTTCGACGGCTGCTCTAATACCGTTATGGGCACTGGCTGAGCGGGGCCTGTTCCTGCTTCTGGTTCCTTAGGCCAAAAAAAAAAGTCTCCGGTTTCTGGTATGGAGCTCGCCCCAAAAGTGGTGCGGCGACGCGGCTTTTTTTTTTTTACCTGTTTTTTTTTTTTTGGCTTCAAATGTCGGCTGATGACTGCAAATGGTGCCCGACTAAACTTAGTGCAAATATATGGGAGTCCAGAGAGGCCACATAAATCTTATTCTCGATCATAACCCCTTCTAAAAACACGTTAAAATTGTGCAGCAGCAGAATTCCAGTCAAACCAGTGAGTTTGGCGGTTTTGAAACATCATCTTGTATTGAAAAAAAAACTTTTTCATTTTGCCGACGCGCATGGCTACGGCGACGCGCGCGCATACCAGAAACCGGAGACTTTTTTTTTTTGGCCTTATTGGTAACTATATTCGGCTGAATACAATTTGCCTTTTTTGTTTTGCTTATTAACTCTATTTTGCCGGCTTGTTTTTTACTGTATTTTGCCTGTTTGTATAATTTGCTGCTTTGCTAATTTCTTCGTAATGTATTTTGCTTTGCCTGTATCTAGTGCTTTGGGGTTCTTGCATGAAGTTTAAGGTTGCAGGCTATAAAGGCCAAAAAAAAAATATTCGGTCTCTGGTCAGACTAAAGTTCCGGAATTGACGCGAGGACGCGGCTTTTTTTTCCCCCCTTTTTTTCTTTCTTCAAGCTTGGATTGTACAGACAAGGTGGGGTACTATTTTGCTTTTTTTGGCGTCCTCATGTACACTGGTGTCCTCCATAATTTGCCTTGGTGCTCTCGATCATTTGCCTTGGTGCAATTTCCCGTGCTCTTTGGTAAAAAAAAATTGAGGAGGTGCGGCAATAGAGGGCGCTGTTGGAGCTACCGCGGAATATTTTGGGAAAAAAAGATTGACGGGCATGATTAAAATCGACGCGCGCGCTGACCAGAGACCGACTTATTATTTTTTTTGGCCTAACTGAGAATTTTTGTTGTATCACACATTGACCTGTTGATTGATTTGGGAGAATTAATTAAATTTTGTTAATCATATATTGGTCTCTTTTTTGCCTTTGATTCAAAAGTTATGATTCCCGTTTTTATTACTTATTTCTTTGTGCCGTGCTGCGTTCCCCGCACGTAACAACTTGTTACGGCTTACAACTACTCACAGAGGCATACACAAATATTCTGGTGCACAATTAGGTTCAGAGAATATTTTAATAAATTGGGAATGCAATTGCAGATTTCAATGATGATGATTATATTACATGACCAAAACATGGAAACTAAATCTTCCCTGGCAGCTCAAGTTGCTGATCAAGTTGCTGTCTTTGGATAATTAATTTAACATTTTTTTAATGCTGTGGTCTCGTATGGTCTGACATACACACCGTAAGCTCTATGTCTTTGTTACTTTGTGGAGGTGGTTATTCTTTTAGATTATTTTTATGGATAGATGATATATAATCCTTCATTCTCTTTAACGAGATAGTATTAATGTTATGGGCTTTAAAGGTAAAACGTGGAACATTAAATCAACAGCTCAGTACCATCGATTCAGAGTTGTAAACACAATCATTTCGAACACGATGTTACTTTTAATTAATATTTTTGCACCACTCTCTCCTGAAACGTTGGAATCAAACCTAATTCCTATTATTTGCAGACATAATGAGGCTGGAAACCCCTTTAGCATAACTGTATGCCTAATATCTATGGATCTTTCGTTTCGAAATTGTGTTTTGCATGGACGGCGATCCTGGGGGGGGGGGTATTCCAATGATGATAGTAATGAATTATACCATGTACTTTGAAAAATTTGGCAGCTTTGGTAAAAATCTATATAGGTCTACATTTGGATTTATATAACCGACATACAGATCCTTGTCATTTTATTGGTGGAACTCACATCACGTGTCATTCGTTATTACTGCCATTCACGCTGGGGCTAAAAAACTACTATCCGCCCATGGGGAATGTGAAATATTATAACGCCTCACCCACAGATTCTGTGTCTTGATTGATTTAAACTGTGTTCAGTTTTAAATAATTAAAAATATTGAAAACCAAGCAGAATCTGTGGGTGAAGTGTTATAAAACAAATATTGAACACTTTATATCGTGGTGAAGTAAAACTAGCCTCCCGAGGTGATCCTTGGAGCATTCAGTTCACTCGGCTTCGCCTTGTGAAATAGAAAAGTCAAAATTTTACCTTGTGATAATACTCCTCCCATTCCACGCTGATTTATTTGTATAATAACTTATAACGATAAATGATATTCAAATGTAGGCCTATATAGATTTTTTTTACCAAAGTTGCCTAATTTTTCAAAGTATTATTCCCAGCATGTAAAACGCTAGGACATTTTTCGCCTTACTTTAGAACTTTTAATTTATTTGTTAACCAACAATAATAAAGTTCACACAGTGTACACTGGTTTCCGCTCCAACATAAACGAACGCACCCATTGTTGGCAGCTACTGGCTTTTGGGAACAATACGCAAAACGCTCAAAGCGCACACCAGCATGTTCAATAGTATACACAACACCTGAATAAATCCCCGTCATCTGATTGGTGGATCGTTGATAACATGCCATTGAATTATTCGTACCAACGCACGACGCGCGCGCGGCGCGCAGCGCACAGTGCAATGGAAGTTATATTGCACGGTGAATAGAACTTCCATTGCACTGTGTCACTGCTGCTGGTGGTGGCGCTGTTTTAAATCGAGATAAATTGAAGATGATTGTTGTCATATCAACCTGTTGAACAGTTTGCATTAATATTAATATGATGAACTTGTCGAACTTTTAAACAGTTTTTAACCTGAATAAATTGGCTATTAAAAGTCAACCAGTCAGATGATAAGGATTTATTCAACGTTATATAAAACAAATAATGAATGTTTCACGTTTCTGCAATGAAAAAATAATTTCATTCGGTGACAGATGAAATTATTCTTACCATTGCACTCACAAACATTCATTATTTGTATACTAGCGCGTTAACAGCTTCGCCCTCGTACTGAACGCGTATTTAATGCGGTCGTGCTTTCTAACGTCACGTCTGGTACGAACAACCTGTATCTTGTGTTGTGAAAGTACGACAGAAATACGAACATTAAATATAAATCCTTGCCAAATAACACGACGTCGCAATCTCATGTTTGAAAGGATTGATTCTACAAACTAAAAATTTCAATATTTTAAGCATTGCATCGCGCGTTAAATGCCGATTTTGAGGTTGTAACTTTGTAACTTTCCACCGGTTCATAATGGACCGATCCAGTAAGCACCGCCCCATGGTGTACTGACCAATCACAGCCGTGCGTGCACAGAAGTCCGACATGCGTGCACGCGCGTATGCTGCGCGCGGCAGGAAAATGCAGCGTGGCATTGGAGAGGAGCACGTGGTAATTTGCCCACGTGCGCAGTGGGCGGGGCTTACTGGATCGGTCCATTTACACCGGGCAAAATAGAATCCCTTAGCTCATAGAGTTAATGCAATTTGATCTCTAGTAGGCCTTCAGGTTGCTTGTGGAAACCCTAAAATTGAAGCTAGATGAATTACTTTGCACTTCACGTCGGAGGGATTTCGTTTATTTCGATAACAGAGCAAAAAAACAACCGCACGAGATTTGAAAAAATAATTATATTCATGGACAACTTTTTTCCAAGCAAAGAGTGCGAAATGATTTCTAGCCCCTCGTTGGCAGGGAAAAACACTTACTTTTAATACCTGTTAGACTATATTGATACGAGTCGGAACAATTTTACAATACGGTATAACTGAAACTTTAATCAAGATTAATATGTGTCTTCAAAATTTACAAATTATCACAGCAGCTGATTTAGTTATATTCCCCAAATATCCATTTACATCGTGGTGAAACGACCAGCGTTCAGTGTTTTTAACAATCGTTTTCGTATAAATTTAACAATCTCAACTTCATATAAACGCAGCATTACCAGCTCATGGCCTCACCTCTTTCAGCTACATGTAGGTCAAAGATGGGAAATGACTTATAACTTAAGCTCGTTTAAAATAGGAGCAAAGTTTTTAAGACTTTGCGTATCTTTGTGTGTGCACTTGTTTGTCCGTAAGCAGTAGTGCGTGTCCAATCGTCGCCCAGAGCAACGCCTGCATCTGTTATCATCAGCTCTAATGTAGTTGCAGTTGTCAAAGCGTGTGTTCGATTACTTTCCCCGCGCTTACTCGTGCAAGCGCGACAGCTTTCGATTTACCTCTGACGTGACTTCTCGCGCTTACTCGAGCCTGGCCCAAGTAACCGACTCGCCGAGCCGGTAAGTTGGGTAAGTATCCCATAAAGCCATGCAATAAACATGGCTGCCAACGTGACGTCCGGCGGGCGCCTCAGGCCGTGTGCTTCCAGAGCTACAGTTACGTCTTTTGTCAGCCCGTCCCCGCGTATTTTCAATGGGCGCGGACCTTGACCTAGCTCCAGTTGATTCGGATGTAGCCTCAGTGTCATGTCAAAGTTCAACTTTCCAGCTCTTGCACGAAACTTTACCCTAAACCGTTCGTTTATTTAGCTCAACTGCGCATGTCTGTCATCACGCAGGCGCGAGTAAGCTGGGGGAAGTAATCGAACGCACTCCTTGATAATTGCCCCACAGCAAGGGATTTGGACACGCCCTATACACTTTATTCCCAATTGAACGGTTCGCGCTGAAGCGCCCTCAACTAAGAGTAACTTTCGTAGTTTCGCCACTGAGGGCGTACGATAGTTTTGCACGGAGCCTGTATTCAAAAGTGGGAATCTTACACCAAGTGATGCGCCCTGTTTTTACAATGTATCATTTTAAAGTGCATCATAAAAGCATGTACACAAAATTTCATCCACGATACTAAATATACTTTCTCTCTCTCTCTCCCCTCTCGAATGTTGTTGCCCCAATGTTATCTGCCAATGGTTGGTTGTCTGGCAACGAGCTTATACCATCTGACAAGGCTCTGATTTGCATAATCCTGTGGGCAGAGAGTCATCCGAAGTTGTGCTCATGATATTCCGCAGAGCCTGATGAGTCATGTCGTGATATGACTCTGGATAGGCACACGGCTGTTTTTAGCCAATTTGATAAATACATGTATACACATTACGAATTTCAAGTTTTTCTCAGTTTTCCCCAAATGATGACTGACACTCTTGGGTACATTTTCCTGCGCTGAATTATCACTTTTTGTAAGTCAAGGACAGTCTTTTACATCACGTCCCGTTTCAAAACACCGCAGCCTAAATATGTTTCTTTGTCCTTGAAGACAGCCAAATCATTATGAAGAACTGCTGCGGAAGTCAGGCATGCATGACGTCATAGGTGCCAGCCTATGTTACGCCACGTATACGCACCCGGACTCATTGGCAATTTCCCAAACCTTAACTCATGCAATGGCACCAGTTTTGTTAATTTTTTTGCCTTGTAGCATAACTGTCGGATACTCCAGTTCTTCACTTTACTTCAAACAGTGAAGTCTCAAAAATGAAGTTTGATTTTGGAAAAGGTCCATCGCCGAGGCCAAGATTTGATAAACTGCCCTTGGTTCAGACATCAAATATGATTATAATTGCAGCAATATATCTTTCTACAAATTCCGCCAAGACGATAGTTCTTTATCGTCATCTGTGCATTATTTTGAATGAAAAAAAAATATGAAACATCATATTAAAGAACTACGGTATATGCTTTAAATTATTTTTGTTAAGGCTCAACTTCAGTACAATTTTCAGATTGAAGTTATAAGTTTAATCGAAAATGGGATATACTTCACGATTTCTCATAAGTTTACCCACTACAATGGATTTTAAATTTGCCTTTTATTAAAGGCACAATAACGCCTGATATCCTTATAGCAAATGACCCCTATTGCTTATCGAAATACGCGAGTTGTATCCAGGCACTGGGAGATTAACGCTATGCGGATTAAGACCTTCATCGGTCAAGATGGACAGTGGTCGAAGCCCGCTTTCCGACATACTGTTCTGCTCAGACACTACATCCTCGTATTCCATGGAGTGGTCGTATTCGCCAGAGGAGATTTCGTAGTATCTGACGCTCCGTGCCTGGTCGATAGACGTAGACATATCCGATGAGTGCAGGCCCTCATACGTGTAGCGGGTGGATATCATACTCTCCGGACGGAGGCCCAGGTAGCTTAGGCTGTCGTCTGGCTCAAACGGCGGTAGGTCGTACTCGCGGTTCAGGTCACTGAATGTGATGCGCTTGGGATCGCCGAAGTCGCAGCTGATCGTAGAACGCATGCTGCTAAAGGTATTGCGATTGTTGGTGGACAGTGAGTTGGGCTCGATCTCATCGGAGTCACTACTGCCACTGATTGTGATCAAGGCGTCCTTAGTGCCCGGCCTCACACGGGTCATGAGCCGGATCGTGGCAACGATGACTACGCTGATGACAAGTCCGGCCATTGCTGCCCCGATAACTGTGACTGTTTCATAAGGCATGCTTCCTGCTAGGTTCTCCCTCTCTCTATCATCGTTGTTACGATCGAAATTGGTCAAGTCGTCTCCGCTGTCATCTTCTCTCGAGTCCTCGTCCTGGTCCCCGTACTCTGGTCTATCATGACCTGGGCGGCCAGGGTTACCCCCGGGTCGGTTGGGTCTGCCTGGTCGACCAGGCCGTGGGTTACTGGGGCCACCCGGAATCGCAGGTCCATCTGTACCCGCGGAAGGAGACAGCGTACCGAACAACGGTCTGGTGGTTGATGGGACAACTGCGGTGACATCGGGCCATGTTGTCGGTGTGAACTGTCTCGGCACTACGTTGAGGATTGAACTTGCATTGGTAACCTGTCCCGTATTGGCCGTTGCCACACACGTTATCACAGTGTCGTCCAAAGAGAGTACAGCATTGTAAACGGAGATTAGCTGGTCTGCACCACCTAGAACGAATCGCTCTATTAGCGGGGACATGACCAGGGGTATCCTGTTGATATACCACGAATATGTTATGATCAGAGCTCCTTGAGCGTTGCAACCGAAGGTTTCTGACTCCCCCACCTTAATCACAGGGTCTCGGGGAGTGATGTCCACGGTGAGATATGTGGGTAGCGGTACGAGCGTACAGGACCGCTCCAGTGGTAGGGCCATCCCGGTCTCCCGGCATTCGAACACCACCCCGTAGTCCACCGGTCTCATGGTGTACCTCTGAACGTTGGTAGTAGTGGTGGGCGTGCCAATCTGATGGGGCCCGCGGTGCCAGTTCAATTGTGGAGGGGGCTTGCCTCCCCGGGTGTGGCACGTTAGTATCACCAACTGGCCGGGTATGAGGCCGGACGGGGGCTGCATGCTGCACTGTGGGTACCCGGGATCCGGTGGCACGACCACCGTTAAGGTTGCCGACCGTCGGACGATGTTCATCAACCCAATCAGGGCGCGGCACTCGTATCTGCCCGTGTCCGTCTCGCGCAAGTTGCTGATCCTCAGGTTGAATTCACCGGAGCTCTGCTTCCCTATCACCGTCACCCGGTCACGCAACTCGCTATTAATCTGCGCGTCAAGCATGCCGTTGAAACTGAGAGTTGTTGTAGGATCGAAGTGGCTCCAGAGAACGATAGCACCCGCCATGTCTGGACGTAACGCACACCGTAGCACCACGGTTTGTCCCCGAGCAGCGACAGTGTCCTGTGGGCTCACCGCGAACGGATCTGAAGTGTACTGTGCCGTGCATGACGAGTAAATTCCACACAGAAATGACAACAGAACATATGAACAACACTGTATTACCCTCCTGCCAAGTCGGCCGAATGGTGAACTAGTACGCTCCATCGAAAGTTCTTGTGTATAATCCAACTCGAGACTCACTCAATTCATGATCTCCCAAACTGGAAGAAAAGTCAAATCAAAACATTTCAGCAAACTCTGCTAAAAAAACATGACTCGCTGTTCTGTCCATGACTCCGCGTGCGCCCATGCTAAAAACGGAAACTGCTTATACTTGAACAGTGTCGAGGTCCGACTTGAACTGCTTGCTTCCTGTGTGAGGTCAGCTGTGTACCCCCTGTGGCCTCTCGTCACAACCCGCTGACGTCCCAGTGATTCTGAGTCACCTTCCGTCCATGTGCCCCTTCCCCCGCCTAGAAACGTCTTGGGACATAACTAGACGGCCGTTGCATGTATCAATTACATCAACCCCAGAAATTCTAGAAGTGTGTATTGCACGTTCACTCAAAGCATGGAGGCCCTCTTCAATGGAGAAACCATTGTTTACGCTATTGAGCAAAGCATCTCCTTAGCCACTAGCTTGCACACTGCTTTTGCCATTGAAGACGTTCCCCGTGACTGATTGCGTGACTGGATTGGTCTATGTCGTGTTTTTTCCCGACCATAACGGTTCAGAAAAAAAACAAAAACGAAGGGGCCTTTTTGGCAAGTTTTTGAAACAGCCGTGGGTTCCATAGCTGTTTCATATCATCACAATACCATTCCTTCATTATATATGTTCCATACTCATGTTGACTGCATGTTGGATAACAAACAAAAACTGCACAATTACAATAATTGGATCCCTCGTATTTATACAATGCCATTTCCGAGATGGAAACATTTCGAACTTGACGTATTCACCATTTAGTTTTCGCTGCTATAGTTTGACCATCAGGATACTAATTTTCTGTTATCCTGGAATAAACTTCTTTTGGTTGAAATATATATATATACTTTTAGGCACACCCATGCTCTCGGCCTTGTTCTCATGGTTGGTGGAGGGCGATGACGTGGGTGCTGCACAGTGTTTTCGCATGTTTACCGTGTTTGTTTCACCAAAATCCGTTTATATAACAGATATATAAAAACAAACGTACTGTATAGGCCTAATTGCGTTCGTTATTATTTACAAATTACAAATTCATCCACTCGTGAGTCTGAATGTGTATTAGGCTGAGGGATTTATCCCTCACCCTTATTAGGAGTGTGGAGTCCATTTACGTAAATGAGAAACAAAGATTCATAAGTACTTGAAAAGCAGTCAAATTTTCACCTTATGGAGCATTCATGCATTGCAAAAAAAGAAGAAGAAGTATCCGGCATAAACATAGAAAGCATTTGGTGAAGTGGAATGTATTTACTTTTAATATTTTAATATTGACGTAGCTTATGCATAGTAATTGTGACTAAATTGATATATCTTTGTCTGTTGAGTACTTGTATATTTATGCCAATTCGTATGTATTTATTATCAAATTCTCCATACCTCGAACTCAATTTATTTCTGAAGCTTTTAGAAGAATATCTTCTTTCTTAATTGTAGAATCAGTCTATTCCTTTAAGTTAAATTTTAAGGTTTTTTCTTTATTTTTACTAAAATATGATGTATCGCGCTCTCCAATCATGTGGCTTTGAAGAGAGGGCAATATAAATATATCACCCGGATCCGCCGTGACATATAAATGTGTGGATTTGTCTTTCACAACGTCATGGAGCTATTTATTACCTATATGAAAATACATGATGCTTGCCATGTTTCTGTTCATGTGCTTCGGCAAATGCCAGTGTGGGTATTCCTGAATAGTGGAATGTTCAGGAAATTAAACATAAAATATATTAAAACAGTGGTGGCAAAAAATCGGAGAGAGTAGAAATTTACCGGCTCAGCACGATCGAGTTGAAAATTCGGGAAGAATCGTTGCGTAAACCTGACGGTAGAAATTTCATCGACTAATCATATTTTAACCAGAGGTGGCGCTACACGGAAAAGTCGGCAATCAAACGTCTGTTGGTCCCAAAGGTTCGCACACTACGAATGCACAGTTTAACAAAATGAATGAACTGATTACGTTTGATGTAATGAACTTAAAGTTAAAACTTTGAGGAACAATTGCTTTTTTGTGAATTTTTTTTTCGTTTGAAGTATCAAATTACCCAAAATATTTACCCTAAAGGGACCACCTTTTTTCCAGGACCACTGCTCACATGCATTTTTTTTTGGGGGGGGGGGGATCCGCCTACCCTCTCACTGTGAATTCGGGCGTGAAGCAACGGATTGGAACGAAATTTAGCACATAATCATGTAGAGCAACTTGATTTGAACATATTCACAGAATTTGATTTTCATAAGACAAAGTGTTATTTAATTATTGAATTTGCAAAGTTAGTGCACTGTTGCCTCAGCAAACTGTACTAACAATGTATTGTGTATGGGGAAATGCGATTTCCGCGGTGCGCAGCAGCTTCAAATAATGTCGCGCATGCAGCGCGGTGACCCTAAAAGCCGTGTGGTTGCGAAGGCGAAGCGTGGCCCACTGATTACGTACTTAGACGCTATAACGGAGCAGTGAAATTCATGCACTACAAAATGAACTTTTGACCGTTTTGTTTCTCAGAAACTATGCTCAGTATGATTCAAATGTTAAATTATAACGGAGGAAGAAATTCTAAACTTCATGTTTGTGAAAAAAAATCGCTGTCATCGATGCCGAAACATCAATACTGGTTACTGGTAAAGATAACCTTCAACTCGGGAAGTAAATCGTTCGAAAACGTCCCTAAATCTATGTATTTATATCATTTCTAGGAGTTTCCGAAAGTTGTTATTTCACGAGTAGTTGAACACTTATATCATCTAGGCCTTAGTATATTCCGAATTTCAGCTTAAGGCACACAAAAAATCTCCGGTTTCTGGTATGGAGCTTGCCCCAAAAATGGTGCGGCGTCGCGGCTTTTTTTTTTTACTTTTTTTTTCTTCAAATGTCGGCTGATGACTGCAAATGGTGCCCGACTAAATTTAGTAAAAAATATATGGGAGTCCAGAGAGGTCACATCAGCTTATACTCGATCGTAACCCCATCTAAAAACACGTCAAAATTGTGCAGCAGCAGGATTCCAGTCAAACCAGTGAGTTTGGCAGGTTTTAGACATAATCTTACATAGATTAAAAAAAAAATCATTTTTTTTCTTCCAAATGATGCAGTTTCAAGCGGAATAATTTCACAGGGCATTTGGTAAGTCATATATCTTCACTTTTAGCAAGGGTTTTCTCGTTAAATGGGTAGACACGTTTCCGGGCAATTGCAATTTGGAAACTCGCCTAAGTGCCTTTAAATTATGAAACAGAATATCAAAAGCGTAGGCCTATATCAAAAGCGTATATAAATTATCAAACGAAATAACAAAAGCGTGTGTACTCGCATTGGTGCATTATGATGACTAAAGTTAGGTGCCTGCGTGTTTCATATGAATTTTGCACTTCATTGCTACATCGCTCTATACCCTTTGATGAAAAAACTGATTAAAGATTGATTCAGCAAAGTATACCCGTCAACTTCGAGGCCGTTGGCTAATGACTCATTAATTACTAATATTGTTTCCTGGTAACAACAGGTGCCACTTGAAACTCATTTAGCATAATTCGTGGAGCTGTAACATGTACTTCAATGGCAGATGAGCATAAAGGCATGGCGCCGCTCTATATTACGGCGAATGGGCAAGTGGCTCTGTCGTTGTTTTCTTGTGTGAGGAAGGCGAAATCTGATCTCTTTCGGGCCTTATTTCTCCAAACTTTTAGCTCTGAAAAAAAAAATTATTTAATCGTACTTGCCCTTCGATTCCGGACTTGCCCCATACGGTTTATAAAATCACAGTGTAAGGAGCAGCAATATTGCTCTCTGCCGATGACCATACTAAATGAATGCACTGTGAATCAAAATGAACTGCGTAACAAGTACCAGTATTTGTAGCGTCTTGAACCAAAAACTGAACAGGTAGCCGAATGAGGGATACGGACAGGTCTACCTTATAAGTATTCCCATTAAGCCAGCTTTCAGTTGATTCTCCTTGGTTTGATCGATTGATTGATGCGGGAAGAATGCAATATTTTTTTTTATTACCGCGGGTTCTTTTCTATCCTACTAATCATGAGCAATGACCCGGACGAAATAGGTACGCTGAGTATAATTGTAGCCAGCCAGAACAATTATATAACGAAACCCGCAAATATCAAAGACGGAACTACTTAGTGTCTTTTGTTTTATACCAGGAGAAATATTTCGGAGACAATGCTGCCCCAAGGGGCCAGGACTGCCGAGATAACATATATCTGAGTGCTGTGTTTGATTCATTTCAACCGTTTCTGCTAATTCATTGCATACTAATATTAAAACATTAAACATTTATTGACAGGATAAACTAAGCGCTTCGGGTCCATTGTGGCAGCAGTTATCAGTCGGTCAGTACTGATGAAAAGAGAACACTCGGTTCTTTCTAGAACCACACATACTCACATATTTCGCCAGATGGTGCTACCGCAACAACTTACCTTATTATTACCCTCCACCATGCTACCCTCAAATCTCATCAGAACACTGGACGATACAAAACACTCAGCCAGTTCCAACATCTTAGTTTCTGATAGAGTGATCATTTCATCCTTAAGAAAACTGTGAAATGTTAAATTATGCAATGATTATTGAAAATACGTAAAACAAAGAAGAAGATAAAGAAGTATTATTTACTCCCTTGACTTTAATTTGTACATATTTTTTTCTTAATTAGAAATGCTTCTTTTAATATCACTGTAAATTATATCTTTAATTAGAAGAATATGATTAATAGTTTGAATACAATTTGATCGAATAATGTTCAATTTCCTTGTAAGAATTTTATTCCTGTTGAAATATTTTACAGCCAGGTATTTTGGTCTTGGCTGTTGATCAACCCTTCCACATTTTGAGCTTGAGGGCACGGCCGATGGTTGTCGATACCGACGACTTGTTTTTGCTTGTGTGTGTCAGCAAGTGAAATGACGCGGCTTTGGTCGTAACTAGGCCCCGGCGATGTGCCCGTGTGGTCCGGTCGGCCTTTGCGACAACACACGCTCGACGGAAGGTGCCTCTTGAAGCCGGTCCCCGCAAACGGGTACACAAACGGATTGAGCATGCTGTTCAGGTATATCATAAGCTTAGCGGTGGCCGCGCCGATCCGGTAACTATCTGACCAGAAGTTGATCTGTGGATCCCAGACGATCAGCAGGATGAAGAGGTGCTCGCCGAACCAGCCTAAGGCGAACATGACCACCACGAGAACGATGATGCGGAGCGTGGACTGCATGCGACGCCGCCGTAAATCGCGCTCCGAGCCCCCGACAGAAGCTGCGAGACTCGGCTGCTTCCTGAGGTGCAGCCAGATCAGAATGTAGCACATCGTGGCGACAGCGAGGGGAAGGACATACAGAACAACCACGGTGTAGGTGAAGAACACTTTGGGGCCGTACTTCCAGGGGAAGATGATGGAGCAGGTTACACCGAAGGAATTGACGGAGAAGATAGCCACTGGTAAATGGAGAGCAAATGAGACTACGACGGGGCAAGAAGGGAGGAGATAACCGCCATTAGTCGCTATATATACAATGTACTGTAGTACAGACAAAAGTGACACTGAGATAACAATGCAATGACACCGAGATAGCTTGCTGAACGGCAAAAACATAAACGTTTCGATGTCAACCCAAAAAGACGGATTCAGGGAAGGGGTGCTGTTTGTTTTCTCGGGACCAGTGGGACGCGCAATTTATTTTTCCATGGAGGGGGGGGGGAGTACCATGTATAGAATTATGCCAGAGGGCTCTATACATGCAATATTGTAATGTTTAAAAAGTACCACCTCGTTCGAGTCACTGATGTAGTTTTGTGGATACTACATTTGATTACGATTCCGATGGTGTGGGTTCGATTCCTATTCATTCTTTTTTTATTTCTTCTTTTTTTTTTTGCTCTTAAACATGTTTGTAAGTCATTTGGAACTTTTTTTTTTAATTTGTGATTTGGACGATTTTTTTTCCAGGGAAAATAAAGTTTTAGATTCTGCATGAGAATCAAAGTGCTTCGCCCGGCCGTAGCGAATTAGTGGTATGGAAAAAAAGCGGGCCGCATCGTGCCATAATCAAGTTTAGTGAGTAGGGCCTACATTCCATGTACTGCACACGTGTCATTCTCAAGCTATTCAAAGTCACTGGCTGTGCAAATACTAGCACGTGATCACTGAATAGTCGAGGCCCCCTTCAATTCAACGGAAAAACCATTGCATACGTTATTGTATAAAGCAACTGCCCTGTTACGGATTATCTGAACAATATCTAGCACAATACTTTCACCATTGAAGGGGGCAATCGTGACATTGATCTGAGCGTGCCCAAATTTGTGAGTTTCCCGGCCAGCCAAATTCCTCACATTGGCATTCATACGCGCGCGTTGGTACTAAAGTGATTTTACCAATCGAATTACTCCGATGGTTTTTGTTATTTATCGAATTCAGGACCACGATTCGGTTTTTAGGTACACAAAATCTTGTGGCAACACTTTCAAATGCAGATATGTGATCCCTTTTTTCAAGAGTGCATGGAATTAGGTGCGATTTTGGCAATAAAATGGGAATTCAACGCTACATGACATAATTATGCAGAGAGATCATTATGCACAGAACTAAGGACTGCACACACGTACTTGCCATGGTTGAATTTTACTTTTATGCATGTACGTTTTTTCTAAATCCTGGTTAAACGTTTATTGTATACTCACTAATCCATATGGCCAGAATGGATACCAGCATCAATCTCATTCGCCTCTTCTTGTCCAATGCGCTCAGAGGATGAGCTACCACCCGATACCGGTCAAATGACATTAGGGCCAGGGTCAGACACGTCACTTGGGCCACAACCTTCAAACAGCAGTAATAAAAAAGGCTCATGCATGACGGAGTCAAACTTGAGCTAGCTGCTTCTCTTTTTACTACCAAAAAGATAAACCACCGTCATGGCCGTCTCAAGAGGGGAGGGGAAAAAAACGGGGAAAATTAAATTACAAAGATGACAAGAGGTGCGAATTCATTTAGCCAGCACCTCACAACTGCAACAATTAGTATTTACCTCCCCCGCTTTTAAGCAATCTTACGAACGAAAACAAATTGAATATTGTCCTCTTTGAAGAGCGCCCCTAATTTATAGTCAGATGGTATCCAGCCCCTCCCCTTTTGTGTTTTTATTTTGCGACGCCCGGCGCGGTTGACTGGAAACGGAAAACAAATTCCTCAGTTACGTTCCAGCAAGGTAGTCCGTAGATCAGACATTCAGGTGGGACGAATTGACTCTGTTTTTACCCCAGACGCCGCATACAAAAAACAGACGCTAATGTAACGCACATGCAGGCACCAGACTATTTCTCATTTGCATACTCTTGCACATGCAAATCCAATCCAATACCAGGGTGAGAGAGAGCAGGTAGTGGTGGGCGCGTACTGCTTGACACCCTGGGAACGAGGTGTTGGAGACCCATAATAGTGAACAAATAACTCACTTGGTCGTTATTGTCAGTTGAAAAAAAAAAGGATTTCCATTTGTTGAACGTCACAATGAAAAATTTAGTGACCTCGATAATGCAACCTTGTCCTCCATCTGACACTGGAGACCCATTACAGTGTCAAGGGGCTCAGACAGGTGATGTATGTGTATAGTGCACAGGTGTACATTACAACGTTTGTTATGAACGAACGAAATAACTAACAGAGAGACATGATGACTTGTTGAGCTGCTCAGCCGCAGCTAAAAATGCTGGCGACGCTCATGCCAACGGTTTCTCAGTAACCCGCAACTTTGACACAAGTGTTAATTTAATGTCATTAGGCAAATAGGCTATACATGTTTTGCCTGTCAATCTGTATTTTGTTCATCAGGCCTATTATGTGTAAATTGAAAAACCACATTCACCGGTTTGTAATTTATTGCCGTTTGTGCACTTTCACGAAGCTCATGCAAACCTCAAAAGTGATTGTTTGGGAATCAGTATCTCAACAAAATAACTTACCAAAAATGTCTATAGGTCCACTCGAATAGACTTGTTCAAAACCGGGAGCGTCAAGTTTCCGTTAGAACTACATACCCTTTGCAATTGACCAAGGTATGAAATAATTTGGAGGAGAAAATTATGGATCCCATTCGCATTTTAACGTCATAAACGAGCATAATGTTTTGGTTTGAGTTCAGCCCCTCGTTTCGAGTTAAGTTTGTCCAATTGAAATGCTTTAGGCCTTAGTAACCTGTTGAAAGCGGACCCTAATTTTTTACGGGGATCGTTCAACCGCATCGCAAGGCCACGGCCTGTCTTTAAATATTCATGGTTTCGTTGGCTTTTATCGCCAGGTAAAACGGCCGGCAGTCTTGCCATTGGGTTCCATTAAAGAATAATAATTGAAACCGCGGTCATCCAAGACGATGGTCATGCATGAGGCCTCTGTGCAAAAAATGAGGGTATACTTTGCCTATCACTGTTCTGAGGTTATGGCAAGTCGTACAATGATGAGTCTTTCATATCTTTCCTTATTGCCAGGTATAGCAATGGATATTCACCACTGTTTTGTACCTTGCTTTAACACTGGCCTCCATTCTAACAGGATGTCTGCTACGCGTTAATTGCTATGCGCGTTGAAGCTATACCAAGCACGATTTCAGACGAAGGGGTAACCCCCCCCCCCATCTCGCTATACCCGATGCAAACCCGGATTATTGGTACTTAACGCCCTTGCATGTGCTCCGTTTCTCAGCTGGGGGCAGTTTTTGTTACTTAAATTCAGGTAATTCAGTGAAACAACGAAATGTCAGATGCAGGGGGTTCATTTGCAATTGCCTGGGGAAATCAACAGGGCACTTGAAATAATTGAAAGTACGGCAATTTTGCAGCCACTGATCACGGATCCTAGACACCAGGATAAACGACTGTTCTGAGCTCTAGTACAAAATGCACTGAGCGGACTTGCCTTAATTGGTTAGACGCGTGATAACGGGCATTAATACCCGTTGGCGCGTAATCGCGAATTTTCCAGATGTGCCATTGTATTGGGTTTTTGCATGACATCTAAAACGGAAATATTCATAAAACTGTAAGTAAAACTACTTCTTATTTAAGATATAATTGTTCCAAATTATTAAAAAAAATTAATACTTCAGGATATAACAGATGGTATTGTGCAGTTTTTGTCGTCATAGATGAAGTATTTTCCCGGGAAATAAACGTCAAATTTCGAGGAGAACACCGTTTACCCAAAGTTCGTTTTTAATTAGGCTTTTATTAAAAAGTTTTAGAGAGATAGGATGCCGAACCGATGAAACAAAAGCGACATTTCATTGTTCATCTTAAAGCTAAAGATATTGTGCTCGGCATTACCATGGTTATGTAGTTATCACTTATCAGAATTCAATAATAAAGACCAAAAACGTAGACTCATAAATATTCAAAAATATAATTCGCTAGCTTGACAGACTTCGAGGCCAGATCGGGGAAGAGCCTTGCAAATCTGAAAGCCACCGCGCGCAGTGGTCTTTGTTGAAAAGTATTCACGGTATTTGCCACCAGTACGGGCCGTTATCACGCGTCTAACCAGGAGTTGGGCCGAGTCGTTCATCCTTGTGTGTAGGATCCGTGCACTGATGTAGGCCTACAATCCTGGCCAAATCTCGCTGGGCCCCCAACCCCGGCCCCCGTTAAATGTTGTCTCTCATTGCGCGTCCCCAGGGTGTCGAGCAGTACGCGCCCATCACTACCCGCTCTCTCACCCTGGTATTGAATCATTTGCATGTGCAAGATTTTTGAACACGACGTGTATGCAAATGAGGAATAGTCGTATGCAAATGAGGAATAGTCTGGTGCCTGCATGTGCGCTACATTAGCGTTTGGTTTTATATGCGGCGTCTGGGGTGAAAATAGAGTCAATTCGTCGCAGCGCGAGCCGTGGCGTGAGTTACGAAAACATGATTCATTTAATTAAACTGTTACGATCTTATCAAGACAACATGCAGTTAAGTATTCATGTTCATTCCCCCCCCCCCTAGTCAGCCAGTTACTCTCCCCAGTATAGTCATTTCTGTACATTATACATCTTCCTCCTGTAACAAGGCCGATGACTACGTAAAGGGAACACAACCTCGAACTCAGATTAACCCATCAATTCCATGTGCGCGTACCAACCCGAAAACCGACCTGCCCATTTTCACTCTGAGCTGCCAAAAAGAAGCGCCCGCCGCGGCACAGTGACATTATGGACTCGTCATGTAACAAATTCAAAAATTATGTTTCACAATGTATACATTGTAAGGTTGTGGGAAACAATGTGTGACACAATGTAATAATCAAGGACGGATCCAGAACACAATTTTTCGGGGGGAGGGGCCAAATAAAAGTTTGGTCCCCCAAAAAGTGGGGCACCGATTTTTAATTTTTTTAAAATTTTAGATGCTCTGTGGTACTGGTGCGATCTGAGGCGATTATTGATCACTTTAACCAATTGCTTTTGAGGAAAAGGTGGTGGTGTATGCAGTGCCTGCCTTTATTGCGACGTCACTTTAAAAAAAGAATTAGTGGATTTTTTTTGGGGGGGGGAGGGAGGGAGGGGGGTGCATGGCCCCGGTTGCCCCCCCCCCCTACATCCGCCCTTGGTAATAATGTTAACGGGTTCATTTACTTACGTATCTCGTGTACTGGACCGTTGAACAACCCAGCTTGACCGCTAGGTAGTACCCGAGCATCTCCGCCGAGGATGTGGAGGCATGCAGCATCAACAGCAACAAGTCCGTCAGTGCCAAGTTGGCGAAGAAGAAGTTGGTGACTCGGTGCATGTCCCGGTGCCGGATGACAATGTACAGCACCGTGCCGTTGAGCACGAGCCCCAAGCCCGCCACGAAGATGAGTAGGTAGGCGAGAACCGTCTGGTAGGGGAGGAGGGTCTTGAAAAGCCCGTCGTCTCCATATCCGTCACCGCCTTGGCTTTGTCCCTCCGTCACGTTGAGCGGAGTAGTGACAGTTGTACCGAGTGTGGTGTTTTCCATGTCGCCCATTGTCACAGACAGCTCATGTGTGTGCGATCATGGCAGCATATTACACATCTCCTATGCAAAAAACATACGGCCTACGTCAACCTAATTCTTTGTCAGTATTTTGTTTTACTGGTCGTGATATACTAAGTCATATCGAATTCATTGCCGCGCGCTTCAGTACTTCACCGCACCAAAAATAGGGATCAGTGTAATGATAATTATTCCATTGCAGTTTCAAACAAAACGCAATCGATCAAATTGAAGAGCATGCAGGAGCTTCCATTACGTGAGACTATTTATTACCTGCAGTATTACCAGCGCAATAAAACAATTTGAGCGGTGTAATATATAGGCTTTCAGCTGCTCGTTTCCGACTCAATTTACGACAGAAATAACGAGTGCATTTTACAGACCTCGATCATCAGCTCATGTCGACAGTAAAATTATTGTCACTGCGCAGTTACCAGTATGAGGATTTTGACTCATGCTATACTATACCCGGTCACGAATGTTCATTAGATGAAAAGAGCTTATCGCAATTTAGACTTGAGCCAAGTCGTATTTTTGTCGTTTTCACACGCCTGGAACAGTCCTTTCTGCGTGTGTAAAGAGCCTATCGCAATTTAGACTTGACCCAAGTCGTATTTTTGTCGTTTTCACACGCCTGGAACAGTCCCTTCTGCATGTACACGTGTACAATCTACCTTGTATGCCGAACACAGCAGCCCACAGGAGTGAGCATTAGGCCAAAAAAAGTCTCCGGTTTCTGGTATGGAGCTTGCCCAAAAAGTGGTGCGGCGACGCGGCTTTTTTTTTTTACCTGATTTTTTTTTGCTTCAAATGTCGGCTGATGACTGCAAATGGTGCCCGACTAAACTAAGTGCAAATATTATGGAAGTCCAGAGAGGCCACATAAAGCTTATTCTCGACCATAACCCAATCTAAAAACACGTAAAATATTGTGCAACAGCAGGATTCCAGTCAAACCAGTGAGTTCGGCGGTTTTGAGACATCATCTTTCATTGAAAAAAAACACCCTTTTTCATTTTGCCGACGCGCATGGCTACGGCGACGCGCGCGCATACAAGAAACCGGAGACTGTTTTGTTGGCCTTATTAGGAAATTTCAAGAAAATGTTCTCGAAAAAGTTCGGCCTGAAGATTTCTATAGTTTGACACTGTAACGACGTATGTTGTAGCCTGACTATTCAGCTCTCTAGTGATAACACGTTCTTATTCATCTTAGTGCATAATATTTGACATTTAGTCAGTCATGGTTACTTTGGGCTGAGTCCGTGAATAATCAGAAATAGTTCATCATTGGAATTAGTTATGAAGTGTGGAACGATGCGCATTGCAGATCCCAGATTTTTTTCTTCATTTTCATGGAGTAAGCTCCTCTTTCTACTTGTTTATCATGTTTAAACAGCTTGTTTGGACAACTGTGTTGGCCCATATTTCTTTAAAACATTTTTTTTGTGCGTAAATTAGAAGGACTTTTATTTTTGTACTGTTCACATGCACTTTTGACAAGGAGTACCTTGTGTGACAAAAGCAAAATAGCCGCCCTCTTACATTGATAAAAGGATTTGCTAATAATTGAAAAACTACCACTTTCATGTCACTTCCAATGAAAACAAGTATCTTGTATGTATCGTTGCAACACATAGTAATGTGCATGAAAACAAGATGAGCTGAATTTCCACTATATGTTTCCTTTAAAAGTGCACAATCTAAAATTCTATATTGAGAAAACTAACTGCAATTCAGATTTGGGTTTGAAACTTGGTAGGCCTACATGTAATGTTCTTTGTCAGGGATGTGTTTTAGGTAAATAATGGGGGTGACGTCGACTCCATCTTAAAAGTGCAAAGTCCTCATCTAGAGACCTATAAATAAGACTTGCCGAACAGTTAATTCATGGAACTACATGCATGTTCGTGCATAAAATTAATTTTATAATTAATTTCTGTATCAAATCAAAACATTACTCATAAAAATAAACTCAGAAAAAAATCATAATGCGGAAATGCCGTATGTTCTGTCCATGGATCGGAACAGACATAAGTCCAGTTACATTTTATTTTCTTGCGCGCAATTTGAGTCGATGCTGGAAAGTTGTTTTTGTTTGTTTGTTTGCTTATTGGTTTTTCAATAGTGGCGTGCGACCGTGCATGCACTGCGCGGTCCTGCACATATTGCACACTGCCGTTCTGAGACATAAACGCCAGGAGGGGGCGAAGCCGCGAAAACATATTAATTTCACAAGCTAATTGTGAGTGCGCCCTCAGTAGTTTTATTCGAGAACTCTGTTATTTTTAGGTTTGAGGAAGGGTGACTGTTTTAGCCGATTTTCGGCTAACTTTGACAGATTTTTGGTAAAAAAAACGAGTGTGAAAGAAAATTTATCAGAATGGATTTTTTTGCAGATTTCTGGCAGAATTATGCAAAAATGGTTATTTGACAGAAAAACATAGCAAATTTGAAAAAAAGGTACATTTGTGTGAAAAAAGCTTTCATCTTTTCAAACAAACCCTTGCACAATGGGACAGGTTTGCTGGTCTAGGTGCTGAGGTTCACTGGGAACCGGACTTTGTCGGTGGCGCAACCATGTTTTGCCTGAAATTTACACAATTTCAAAATATTTTTATGTGACTATAGATTGTTTATAATGTAATTTGAACCTTAATTAAGGCAAAACTGCAACATCCGCATGTGATTTTAAGTGGTTATAGTGTATTTCGAGTAATTTGGGAGAATTTGGTAGATTTTTGATAAATCTGACAGACTTTTTAAGTGCATTTAGCAGAATTTGGCTATTACGGTACCCTGGTTTGAGGAGCTCAGTCACATGATGGCACCCTTCGCACGTGACCACGTTCCCTCCATGGTTGGTTTGGTTTGAACAACGAACGACGGGCGCGGCACAGCATCAGTCATTGTCAGTCATGTCGGTCATCGTGCGAAGCCGAAACAAATCCCTAAATAACTTGTGATTTGTCTTCTGCCTGATATGTTGCGGCTTCAGGCAAAAGCGTGAAAACTGACAGGAAGCACTGTGTAAATAATCGACTTTTGCTCAAATATTTTTATTTTTCTTCACCCACTCCGACCATTCACACGTCACCAACGTAGCCTGTTCTAGTGTTCACAATATTCGTAATGTCGACAGCCTGCAATTTTCTACTAGGGGGCCTATTTTACATCGTCCTGGTGCAAGTGATCGTCCTGCCGGGAGTAGTGACGACCACTTTCCCGTTCCAAGACGATTCCCTCCCATGGGATGAGCGACTGGATGACTTGATGTCCCGATTGTCCCTGGACGAAATGACCCTTCAGATGGCGCGGGGCGGCGCGTTCAAGAACGACCCGGCGCCGCCGATCCCCCGCCTAAACATCAACCCTTTCATCTGGGACGACGAATGCCTACACGGAGATCTGGTCTACAATGCAACATCATTCCCGCAGTCTATTGGATTGGCTGCAACTTTTAGGTAATTGTAATTTGTAGTCGTTAAAATGGTAATCCTTGTCTTAGGACACCTCCATTTTTACAAGTTCTGTTCAAAACTGACTTTTGAAGATGACTGTCCAGTACCAAATTGACTTTTGCAGGCTAAAAATTAAACCTGCTGATATTCAAGAAGGTGTCATTGCCACCTGTTCAAATGTGTCAAGAAATATCATAATGTTACTTTTGAGTGTTATTTAGTCAGCTGTTTTGGTGAGTTTTTTAACCTTATATCAGACCGGTTTCTTAACGGTAAGGATTACCGTTAAATTTATCTCATGGGAAAGATTAATAATAGTGCAACAGACCCCATTTTTTTCTTAGGCCTACACTTTTGTGGGCTATCCTGGCCAACTGCCGAATTACAAACAAAGAAATAAACAAATTTTGTTAATGCCATTTATTTATTGGCCTTTTTAGCACAGATTTGCTGTACAGAGTTGCCGAAGCTATTGGTGCTGAGGTCCGAGCCAGGCACAACAACCTGACCCAGCACGGCATCTATCAAACCCGAGGTGGCCTAAGCTGCTTCAGTCCTGTCATCAACATCATGAGACACCCACTGTGGGGCCGCAACCAGGTAGGAACTCGCCAGAATATCCGTGCATCGGACACACATGTTGGAAGTACTGGAAATTGCGCTCGTTTAATAGAAACAATTTGCATACATGTGCAGACTATAGAATGCTGCTGCCACATTTGGCAATTACAGGAGCGTGGCCAAGGGGGAGGGGGGCACCTGGGAGGAACATGCCCCCTGCCCCCACACACACAAATTGCCAGTGTGCCCCCCCCCCCCCCTGGTGCCCTCCTGACAAAGAAACCAACAAAATTTGCCGCTTGCGAAGGAAGTGTCTAATTAAAGTATCTTTTATTTAACACGAGGAATGTAGATGACTATTTGGTGCTTGATTCTAAACCCCTTACTTTTAACCCTACGGCTTTATGTGTGAATTTATAAATTGTATGAAAAAATATCACCATCCAGCAACTAAGGAATTCCCCCCCCCCCCTTCTAATTGTCAAGTTTTCCAGCACCTACCTTGCCAGTCGGTGCCTGGAAATTTGGTGGAAATTGTTTGCCGGGCTGCCATTGGTGTCTCCCCCGATCACGAATTTCAGCCTTTACAGTAAAAAAACAAACCTTTTGGGGTACATGATAAATTTCAGTAAGCATGTACCGGTAGGGCCTACACTACACGAGTGAAATCACTTGTAATTTGAAACAGGTAATGATGTCATGATGACGTTACAAAATATTCATAGCTTTGGACCAGGGTTCAAGTTCCTACAAGATTGTATCGTAATCCCTTAAATTGAGGCTTCTGTGCATTTTGATTTCACCTAACTTTGACCTTCCTGTAACCCTAGATGGAAAGGTCAAGCGACTTTACGTACATAGGAAAAGTTTATGAAGTTATGGGCAGTCAGATTACAAAGTATGATTGATCATTTTGTTCAGAGTTAGAAGTGAAAAAGGGTGGTCACTTTCTGATGTAAAATCGCTTGTAATTTAATACTTGACATCATCTTGACGTCGGAGTAACACTTCAGGATCATGTATGGTTGATCTTTGTTCAAAGTTTCATGTTTATACCATGCAGCTTGCAATCAACTTGTGAAAACACACATGCAGTGTATACACATCCATCTTATCTTGCTTTTCTCATTTTTATTACACTATATAGGAAACATACGGTGAGGGTCCGTTTCTAAGCGGGGAGATGACCAGAGCGTATGTGACTGGCTTGCAAGGAAATGACTCGCGCTACGTCCGGGCCAACGCTGGCTGCAAACACTATGCCGCCTACGATGGGCCTGATAACTACCCTGTTTCTCGATTCACCTTTGACGCGAAGGTACATTACCGTTGAAAAGATCTTGTCATGCCAGTATCATACATGTAGGTGCAGGAATTGTTCTTTTGATGATCATGATACAAGCATGAAATTAGGCACACAGTCAGAGTAGGCTATGTCCTAAGAAAGATAAAATTGGCTATAGGGTCATCACAGATTTAGCCTATGACAGCAATGGCCTTCGCTCGTTATTTACATGTATTTGGTGCATTAATAAGGGAATAACACTGTTATTCCCATTAATAAATACCTTTTTAACGAAATAAACAGTTAAAATGCTCCAATTTTGGGACTCTTTTGTCGCCGATATTTTGTGTTCAAGTTCATGGGCCATATTTTTAGCTTATGCGTGGTACCCTGTCTCTTCAATATGCGTTGTTATACCACCCTAGCCGGCCGGGCCCAGCCTGCGCTGGACGAGACAATGTCTTCATCATTGCATAAAAATGTCCATGGTATGAACTTCTGCTCAGTGCCGTAGCGAAACAAATTACAACAATTTTGTTCATATTTTACCTGATGGAAGGAGCTCAAACTTCGGTTACATTTTCCTTGTGTCCAGAATTACAAAGATGCTCGGTTTAGGAAAGGTAAATATGTCAGTGGGTGAAGGGTTTACAGAAAGTAAATCGCAGATCCACACTTTCGTCGTAAACATCCTCGGTATACTGCTCTACGCGCCGCGTACAATGTCGTACGTTTGAAAACTTCCTTACGCGCATGCACCCATAGTAACTGTTTTGCGACGTGCGCGTAAGTCTTCACGCGATGGTGGTTGAGCGCATGTGCAGTGCTGTATTGTTACAAGCTGCCGTAGGACTGTTGTAAATTTGGCCAATCATTGGCTTGCATGGGGCCGGATCAATGCTGGTTCAGGGGCCATTTATTCGCTTATTCTTTGAAGCCAGTCTTTATATCACCGTTAATACACCCCCACGTGATCGAGTCTCAACCAATCAGAAGCCATCAACTCTCCAAGGTATTTATTAAGTGTGAATAAAATGATTTTTTTCCCAATAAAAGCATGACATTTTGCACCTAATTAAAGACCTCCGAATAAACTTGTCATCACAGATTTGTCCCATGACAAAATCGGCTGGCCAGTTTGACCCATTGTCCAATATTGCAGCCGTTTTGACAAATTTTCAAAAATGGACGCCTTAAGGCCAAAAACAAAAGTCTCCGGTTTCTGGTATGCGCGCGCGTCGCCGTAGCCATGCGCGTCGGCAAAATGAAAAAGTTTTTTTTCAATAAAAGATGATGTCTCAAAACCGCCAAACTCACTGGTTTGACTGGAATCCTGCTGCTACACAATTTTCACGTGTTTTTAGATGGGGTTATGATCGAGAATAAGCTTGATGTGGCCTCTCTGGACTCCCATATATTTGTACTTACTTTAGTCGGGCACCATTTGCAGTCATCAGTCTACATTTGAAGCCAAAAAAAAAACAGGTAAAAAAAAAAAAAAAGCCGCGTCGCCGCACCACTTTTTGGGCAATCTCCATACCAGAAACCGGAGACTTTTTTTGGGCCTAATTGAGTGACTTTTTTACTTAAACCTGGTACATGTGAACATGTAGGTTTAATGTGTATACACTATACATTTCGCCATACAGTCATGGTATTTAGCACTGGCGGCGGAAGGGGGAGGGGGGCAGGGCGGCCACAACCCCACCACCTCAATCTTGGTAGGTCCCACAATAGCATACTCTTGGAAAATGGCGCCCCTCCCCCTCCCCTTTCCCAATTTGCAACGGCCAGCTGGCACTGTCTGTGCTTTGGCCCCTCCAAAGATGAACACAATGCATGAATGCTTGTATTACTTGATATCCAATGCATGGATTGTGCCTTTAGCAATGCAAGCATGTAATACAGTTCAGTACCTGCCATTGCTTTTGTGGTCCCAACGATATTGCAGATTTGTCCACAAAAATACCTGCCCTTAAATATGGTGTCATGCTCAAATGTTCCTCTTTTTGTTAGTTGTCAGTTCAAAGTCCAAGGCACTTGCAAAAATAGGTGCACTAGAGTATTGCATTTCGGCACTTGCACTGCCCTCTGCAACCCTGTCCTCATTGCAACCACATCGCAAAAGTTCTCGACAAGCTTGTGTGGCCTGTGGAAGAGATGTCCAGAGTACAAGCCCGCGGGAACGGGGGTGCTGTGGGTGCTGGAATACATGTATGCTTTAGCACCCCCTACTCCCGGGCAAAAATGTGTTCCAGCCAGCAGTGTTCTACAACGTTGAAATTGCACCGCTGCGCTGTACATGTACATTATGCTTGCTCTACAAATATCTCCTTTATTTTGTTCGTTTCTAGTTTTGCCGCAGCTAAGCACGGCGCTTCGAACGTCTAGCACAAACACTGTAAAATATCAAGAGGAGGTATTTTCTAAATCTTCATGCAGTGCAGAATCGATACTTCTCTCAATGTATCTAAAATCATGACAGGTTTGCTGTCTGTTCCTGTGCTCTGCAGTCACATACCAGGCTTGATTTGAAGCTTCATCTGTGCGTGTTGTCCAGCAGGGTTGTCCAGCTTCTTCAGTGATGACCTGATGAAGTTGGTGGTCTGGGTTGAGTGCATGGCAAGCCTATGCTGTAACGTGGGCTTTCCTTTCAGGGCAGCTTGTGGCATTCCTGCTAGAACTGGGAGTTGTTCAACTGGGTTGGTCACACCCAGTCAGTGATGACATATGGAGAATGTCGTTTAAGCTCTCGTCTACGGTACCAGGTGCATGTGAGCACTCCTAGGCATCCTACAGGTGCACAATATTTAGCGGAAGCGTAGACCAGGGCCAGGGCGGAAGTGTGTAGTGTAGAGATGCTGGCTCCTGTGCCTGTGAGGCGGTGTATTAGTGCTCCACGTGCTGTGACCTTGTCGCGTAGGCCTTCCCGATGTTGTTGGTAGGTGAGATCTCGAGACCTGTCTAACTTCACACTAAGGTACGTGTTTGGGTGATTGTCTGCCGTTGACCTAAACGTCCAGCTCTCGTTTGGCCTCTTGTTGTTCAAGTGGAATGCTGCTGAGACCCTTGTCTCCATGCTGAGCTTTAGGCGCCAGCTTGTCAGGTAGGCTGACAAGGTATCCATGTCTAGGCTAGTTCTCTTGATGGCTTCCCATTGCTTGAGGGCCACCAGAATACCCAGGTCATCGGCGTAACAATACTTCTTTAAGATGGTGGTGGTATGTCATAGATATTTGTTAAAGACCAATGAGGCGAGGACGGAACCGTGGGGCATGCCACTGTCGGGCAACGAAGTCTGCTCTGTTGGCCATGGCTGGTCTTCATAAAGAAGCTCTGGTTAGAGATGAGTTCCAACATGACGAGGACCATATGTCTGTCTGGTAGTAGTCGTAGAAGTTTCGCATTGAGACCCCGGTGCCACACGGCGATATGCAGAAGACAGATCCACAAATACAGCTCCAGCTGTTTGTTGTGCCTCAAATGTATCCCCAGTGTCCCTCGTGGTGAGGGTCACTTTGTTAGCCGTTCACCTGCTTTGACGGAATCCAGTCTGCTCATGGGGCAGTCGGGGGCCGATGATAGGGTTCACCCGTCCATGGATCAGATGCTCAAGGACCTTGTAAGGGATATACAACAGAGTTTGGAATGTAGCTCTTTGGATCATCTTTGGGTTATTATGCTTGGGAAGGACAATCACTGTGGCCCTTCGCCAGATCTTGGGCACCTTGCAATCGTTCCATTGATGATGACAAGAACATACGTAGCCAGTTGGTTGCAGTAGCGCCATCATGCAGGAGACTCATGGCGTGTGATATGTCAGGTCCTGGTGCTTTACCAGTCAGTTGAAGGCTGAAGACATTTCTTCCATTGGGAAAGGTTTGATCGATCTGCATCAGGACTGTCTATCTTCCATTGCTCAGCTACTTCCTTTGCAACACGTCTTGAGAAAATGCTATTTGTTTTTTATAAAGTGACCATTCTGGACTTGTTGTGATTCCATAGTGATCTTGCTTTGACCTCTTATCGTCCGTCTTGGACCTCATTGGTTTTGGTCTCAGAGTTTGACGTCTCGACTACATTGTCAATATTAATCAGTGATATACGTACTGTACCTGTACACATACTATTAGTTATCCTGGAGAGTGAGTAGAACACGGAATAATGCAGTGCGTCTGTCTGTGTCCCACATATGGGACACAGACGCACTACATTTTCCATGTTCCACGAGTGCAAGTGGGATAACAAATTTATCTTCAAGTAAACTTGACTCACAGTAAAAATGGAACAAGCACACGCTGTACAGGAATTTTTTAGCGGTTATCCACACGTGCACTCAGGAATGGCACGTGCATCAGGAATGGCACATGCATCATCATGGAATAGTGGGGTATGGACCATGGTTTAATATATGCGATATAGCAGGGTTTGTTTGAATATAAAGTACTTGTTAGCACAGGTAATACAAAAGTGTCATGCACAGCTTCATGCAGTGCCTCTATGGCTGTAGTTCCCACAAAATGCACTTTATGATCACCTTTCCTGCTTGCTCGTTTGCAAGAGTACACGATACACAGCTGACCAAACTCATACATGTAGACCTGTACCAGATGCACGCATGTGCACAAGTGTAACTTCCTACTTGTAAAATATGTACTTAACTGGTAGCACAGACTAATCTGAACATGGATGAAGAACTCAAAGAAGTCAATATTTTCCCGGCATTTTTCACCTTCCCCAGGTATCAGACCGTGACCTCTTCATGACCTTTCTACCCCAGTTTCATGAGTGCGTCAAAGCTGGTAGCTACAGCATCATGTGCAGTTACAACAGGTACATGTTATTCGTTACAAAAAAATACACACATGTAGGCCTACTCGTTCATTGAATGATGTGCTAGTATACACATACAAACGTGTGTTCACCGTCGATCGTGGATGTCCTATTGTCCCTCTTTTGTTTGTACTCTTAACTTTTTAGGAAGACTCCCATACGTTTTGTACACGACCCCAATCGCGGACGTATGCTGGGAATCGTGGATGATATTGTTCTCTTTTGTTCTCTGGTATTTTTCTTCACGATTTGAAGAAATGAACACGTGCAGTGCGTACATGTGTATGAATACACGTGCGCATACATTCAAATGTACGTGTATTCACTGGACAACCGTACAGATGGTGATTCAGGTGCAAGTGTACATTCTGTCTGATTTAATTACACCAGTAGTCTAGTGGTTTTCTCACTTCTGATAAGTACCAACGCCATTGTCAGTTCTCTGGATAATGTTTCAAAAAATTAGTCGGTACTTTTAATTTACTGATTAATTGTGAGTACATGTAGATGCTTGCATATACCGACACAAGTGTAAACGTTGATGAAGTTGGTTAGAGACCGTTTTTTCTTTTTTAATGCTGATTTTACCCAAGGTTGTGGTCAGCGAAAAATCCTCTGAGAAACAACCTGCTGAGATTGAATTGTCAGACGCTCAAACTTTTTTGATTGTGTGTTTCAGGTCAGTCCATTCAGATCGCAGTTTCCGGTAGTTTTGTTCATTTTTTAATTTTTTTTTTTTTTAAATTACATCTTATGTAGCATCAACGGAGTACCAGCTTGTGCCAACACAAGATTCCTGCGAGACATCCTCCGCGACCAATTTGGCTTTCAGGGTTATGTTGTCAGTGATGCGGGTGCACTGAGAGCAGTTTACGCTGCGCACAAATACACGTCTACACCTCTTGAGACTGCCGCAGTGTGCGTCAAGGCTGGTGTCAATCTGGATCTCACAACAGTGACAGCTAACGTCTATACCTACATCACAGAGGCAGTCTTAAAGAAGATGGTGTCGTACGATGACGTGGTGGCGTTGGTGCGTCCATTGTTCTACACCCGCATGAGGCTTGGGGAGTTTGACCCACCAGCCAGAAACCCTTACACCAAGCTGCGTGCCGAGGATGTAGTGGAAAGCATTGCACACCAGAATCTTGCCATAGAAGCTGCTGTCAAGAGCTTTGTCTTGCTGAAGAACGATGGCATACTACCACTGAAAAGTGTTTTGAAGCTTGCGGTAAGTGTTTAAAAGAACACGTTGCAGTCAAAGTCCTCACTAGATCTCGTAAGTCCTCACAGGTCCTTGCAAGTTTAGCAGGTCATCACGAGTCCTAAATACCGGTACGTAGCACCTTCATTGAACAAATAGATTTCTTTTAAAACACTCTCTCTTTTTCAAACAATTTAATGCCAGGCCTTGAATTTGGGAATTTTTAGGGCAAGGCCACTTTGGCCTCGAATGGAGCAAAATTATAGAGGGCACCACGGCCAGTCGGGAGGGCACCAAGGCCAAACTTATCTGCAGAAGGGGCACAGAGGCCGGCTAAAAAAAAATGCGAATTTATATCAGCGATCATGTAGTTTAGGGCCCCCCTTTAGTTTCGATCAAATTTGAGCCAAAGGTGTTTTTATCATTCAAAAAAGTACCTTTTCAACCTAAAGCAGACTTCTCTCAGCTTACATTGCACCTGTTTTGTAATTTTGAACACTTTTTGGGGATAGAAATTACGTTTTTTAAAGCAGTTTTATGGTTGGTGACGTGCGATTGCCATCTCTATTTTCGTGTTGCGTTTTTTCGTTGTTGTTTGCCCTCAAAATTCCCCTCAAAATTCGAAACCCTGCCCTCTATCTATAACCTACCTGCATGTTTTTAATGTGGATTAAAAGTTGATTTTGTTCTCTTAGGGAATCGGGCCCATAATTAATACACCATCGCCATTTAAAATGTCCGCTTTTGACAATCGGAATTCGGAACGCCACGTGCACGCGTGTTTTGACTATGCCCCAAGCTGGTTTGCCTCGTACACGAACATCAATGCGTTCTGTATACCGCGCCTGCAAGCACTGGGAAAAAGAAAGTCGGTTGACAGCACGTAAGATCTGCCGTACGTACTCCTGCTGGAATGTGTGTGTACGAATACTGACATATATTTTCGCGGCGGGGGTGTCGCTACTTGAAGTATCGGCACATACAGGAACTGGAGATTCAGTTGTCAGTGTACATGTACGTACACGTGTGTGTACATCGTACAGCGGGGAATCGACGGTGTTTGGCCAGCCGGCCACGGCCGGCCGGCCGGCCGTACTGCGCGCGTGTGATTGATTCAGCGAGATATTAAGACAACTAATTGGGCTGGCATGGCATCCAAATACATTGTCAATGTGTGGAAAAACAACTGGAATCAAGGATTGTAGTGGTTTTAATAGGCTGATGCATGTTTTTGCAAAAAGGGCACGACGGCCAAGGTAATTATGGGGCAAGGCAAAACTGGCCGTGAAGACAGGGATTTTTTTGTGGGGCACCTCGGCCAGTAAGAAGGCAACGACGGCACTGGCCGTCGTGGCCGTCGTTCAATTCAAGCCCTGTAATGCACTTATGTAGTGGTAGTGTTTGCTTGGTCGTAGATTGTTGGTCCGTTTGGAAATGACTCCGGTCAGTTGTTTGGGGACTATGCAGGCACACCGTTGCCAAAATACGTCACCACACCACTGGCTGGCCTGCAACCCTTGGCCAATGAAACTCGCTTTGCTGCAGGATGTAACAACCCCGTTTGTGCCCTGTACAACCAGTCCAGTGTCGTTCAGGCAATAAACGGCTCTGATTTTGTCGTCGTCTGTCTGGGTTCAGGTGAGAAACAAAAAATATAACAGAATCAAGGCTATCAATCTATTGTTAATCTTATCTCCAAGGCTTTTGCCCTTTGCCAATGTAATTTATAAAAACTGTAATCCCAGTGTTGTCTCAGGGCCCACAAGAACAAAAAATCACAGTTATGTCAGCAAAACCCAATAAGATTTATATAAATTTCTGGATTTTACATTGTTATAGTCTGGTTTTCATTTTGAAAATTCCTCACAAACGGCATTCCAAACCTTTCTTATTCATTGTCTTAGAAGTTACTTATTTGCAATGTTGGAATACGGGTACCCGATCCCAAAAGCTGGAACCAGTTCCCGACATCAGCGGTCAGGTACTTGGGTACCCGGTTCCGATGCACACCACTACTTTGATTTACCACTCTATGAGTACGCTGTGAACTGTAAATCATTGGATGCTATTGGTTGTTATTTCAGGTGTGACGGTGGAGAGTGAGGGTAGAGACAGAAAAGACCTCGCCCTGCCCGGCAGCCAACTGCAACTTCTGCAGGATGCTGTCAAAGCTGGTAAGAGTTTACACATTACAAGGAAGTTCCTTCATAGACCATTGATGATGAACTAGTTGTTGATTTGTAAAGTAATGTTCGTAATGTAACTTATGAAGGCTTTTAATGTTGTCACCATTGCACTTTGTTTCGTGGAATGAACTGTGTTCACATGATTGAAAAATAATCAAAATAATCGGGTAGTTTTGTTCGTATTGGCCATTGCGGACAATCGAACTGGCCAGCTGATCCCGCAAAGTTCGGTGGTCGAGTCTGCACAAGAATGCAGGAGGTCATGGGTTCGAGTCTCACCTGAGTGATTTTCTCACTTTCTCTCTGGGGTGACACACTTTTATTGTGTCTATATGTCGGTGATGGGCAAAACCTTATATTGAATTTACATCACCCTGACCCAAATTTCATCTGATGAATAGTTTCCTTGCGGTACCAGCTGCTACATCAGATTTGAACCAGCCAGCCGGTTTGAAGGGTAAAACCTGATATTGGAATTAAGAAAAATTGTCATGTATACATGTTGCCTAGCCTCAGCAATTTTGTCCTCATTGTGATGATGGGTTGCCTGGCTGATGGTCTTCATTTCTACCCTTATCTCCAGCCAATGGTAAGCCAGTTGTCTTGCTGCTCTTCACTGCCGGACCATTTGACATTTCCTGGGCCATCAACAACACCGCTGTCCCGGTGATTGTACAGTGCTTCTTTCCTGCCCAAGCTACTGGTATTGCCATCAGGAACATGTTTACCAACTACCAGGGTACCAACAACCCAGCAGGAAGGCTTCCCTACACATGGCCTGCATCCATGGACCAGGTAATGTGGAAGTAATACTTCTAGTTATTCCCCTTTTTTTACCTATTTCTTTTTACCCGTCAGCAACACAGGTTTTATAAGCACTGTGATCAGTTCTTTCCAAGAGTTGTAATGGAGAATCCTTCGGTGAGACTCAAACCCATGACAGACTCTTCGACTGTCCCCAACAACACTTTTTGTCTTGAGTCATTTTTTAACTCAAAATTAGCTTTTAAAAACATAATTCAGATAATTTTTTTCCTGCACATCAGGTGTAAGTGCTTCTAGCAGCTTTCCCAGTTAGGGCCTGTAAACTCAGAAAGAATACAGTACTTCTAGTGGTACACTCTTATCTTGTTAATCCCTTTGTCAACAATCTGGCCCCTGTTATCAGATACTGCTGCTAATCCCCTGCACTTGTCAATATACCAGCTGTGTGATAGCACATGTGGCTTTATTACACTTGGTGTTGGGGATTATAAAGCCACTGTTTGGACAGAGAATTAAGACAGATGAGAGGACTGGCCAGTTTACAGTTAGATTGACTGTTTTCTCTCAGAGGTTTCTAGTGAAGGTTACTCGCAATGTTGAAGTCATGACTCAGACTCGGACCTGAACCAAATTACTTGAGATTTGGTCTCAGACTCAAGTCAAGTAAATCAACTATGACACTACTAGTTTGAAATTAAAATCGAGCTTCCCGGGGTTGGCTTGCCGGTTTGAGTCTGATGCAGCAGCGGGTATCGCAATCAAACATTTTATAAAACGGAATCTTTGCGTCGGGGGATGTAAATTTTACATTGAAGCAGCCAACCGACCCGGTAGTGACTCCGACTCGGACATTAACCAATTGACTTGAGACTCGGACTTGGACTCGACTTAGGCCTATAACACTGCTTGTTGGAATACAAACTCAAACTGCATAATTTTTTTCGGCTATCATCAGGTACCCCCAATGACAAACTACTCCATGGTGAACCGCACCTATCGTTACTTCAGTGGTACACCGCTCTATCAGTTTGGTTACGGACTCTCCTATACCAAGTTTGAGTACTTGAAGTTTGTTGTGGAACCTGTCAGCATCTCTCCGTGTAATGACGTTTTCGTTAATGTAACTCTGAAAAATGTGGGCGCATACTCAGGAGAGGAGGTAGGTTTCATGACTGTCTTGGATTTATACATGTACTTTGTAAAAGCCTTTGCATGCTTTTTGATGATGAGCAAATAGGCCATCAGCCTCGGTCCAAAATTTTGGCCACCGGTTTCAAAGGAGGGGAATAATGAGGGGAAAATATGTGATAGCATTGCAGCGGTGGCAGCTTTTTGGGTGTTATCACCCTTTTTTCAAAATGTCCCTCAAAATGCTAATTGTTACCACTGTAGGGGCGGTATACCTTGCGCATGCGCACTATAATCATTTATACCCTGATTTGATACTGGCCAAACCCCCAGGCTGATGGCCTAAAAGCTATGAATCTTGAAGAGATTAATGATAAAGTGGCATGGACGTTCCCTGTCACGAGTGCCCAATTTTAAATGTTTTAGCTAAGGTTGTGAAATTGCCACTATATATATCCGTCTCCGAAAAAAAATTTTGAAGGTGGAAAATTTATGCATGTACATGTACATTGTCCCCTGATGAGCTGGAAATTAAGCCTTTTTTAATATCGCACAATGTATGTTTATTAACCCCATGCGCTCGGGAAGCGGTCATGGCCGCGGCCGCTAATCCTCATTGGAATGCAGTTACCAGCTGTGGTATGCCATGGCACATGGCTAGTGGGTAGTTCCACAGGTGCTGCTTTTGTGCAGCTACCACACAAAGGCTGTGCAGTCATGCGGGCCACTTGCTTTATGTGTGGAGGAATGTCCCCATTATAACCCGTGCTTAAGGGGTTAAAACATGTAGGTAAAAATGGTGGGAAAGTTTCAAATAACCAAGCCATTTGAGGCAGGTACTGGTAAGGAATTTTGTTTCCAAATTTGTGAGATTCAAACAATTACATGCTCTTACGTTGGTCTAGAATTTAACATTGACTGACTTTAAGCATGTTAAAAGCAATATTACACTGCTTTGACAGGGAGACAATATGTTGGTTGCAAATAATGTTTCAACAATTTTGGGTAACATAGATTCAAATCCAACATACCGGTAATAGCCACTGCTGTAGACTTTGAATTCAACATTGTACATGTACAGAATGTCGCTTAATTGCTATGCAAAATGGCCTGCAAACTCTCTTGGTGTGCATGCATGTAGGAGGGATAAGATTTTTTTTGCAAAATGCACTGTGTGGACACAGTTCTCAAATAAATATCATTTATAAACACCAGGCTTTCAAGTACATCTCCACAGCGAGTCTGTTACCTTCCCAGCATTGAATAACAGTAGGGTCCCCCAAAAAAACCAAGGACAAAGCATTATTAAACATACCGTACCTCAAGAGGAAAGGCTGCTCTTGTAAATGTCTTTGATCCTCCTAATTATTCATTTTACCAAAGGGATCTTTTGCATTTTGTAGGTTGTCCAAGTCTACATTCAGTGGCTGGACGCGACCGTCCCAGTGCCCAAGATCCAGTTGGCAGCCTTCAAACGCATCAGCATCACCACACTTCAGACTGCAACGGTCATTTTGTCCATTCCGGCCCGTGTGAGAGCAGCCTACACTGACCGCCTGGTCCTTCAGCCGGGACGCTTTGATGTGTTTGCCGGCGGTCAGCAGCCAGGCCCAAGTACTGGTGGACGGCTGAACTCCAATGTGTTGATGGGGAGATTCCAAGTGGACGGGCCCGAAACGGACCTGGCTAAATGTCCCGCCTAAAATACACGGAGGATTTATCACTCACTATAAAGTCATGTAATAAGGCTGGCTCATGCATCACTTGTATTTAAATGTGAAGTGAATTTGACCTCACATAACAATTGCAGCAATATTCTCCCGAGTTGAAATGTGTTCAACTCAATTTGACTTGTTCAACTCATTTCAACTCAATTGAAATGACCTCACAAATTTCCATGCACATTTGCGCCGAGCATGAACTGGCCCTTAGAGTCACAGAGTCACAGGTCAAGCTCAAGTTCAGCACGAGTGATCTGGCACACGGTACCCTGTGGAGAAATGAGCACAATAGGGAACAAAAGATTGTATCTGTCTCCACAGAGCAATTTCTATAGGTGAATACGTCTCCACAAGGTTGTCACTAAATAAACACAAATGTACATATGGATTTTACTCAAAAACTAGGAATTTTCAATGTGTACTGTGTTGATCTCTCGCAACTTTAAGTATTTTATGTACATGTAAGGGATATTTAGTCCGAATTTCAGCCCAGGAAATTAATTCTGGTTAAAATAGGAGCATTATTTTGATAGTACACTTTCAAACTCGAAAACTTTAGTACACGAGAACAAAGAAATGTAGCCACAAGGATACAAATTCCAGTATGGGTGAAATCAATAGTCCATCACAATTGAGTCACAAACAGGAGGTGAACAAAGGCTTCCTTTGCCTCTAGGCGAAGGAAAGCCTTTGATACATTTCATTTGAGTAAGTTGTGTCTTGACTTGAGACTTTTGATTGAAATGTGCACTTGACTACAACTCGAGCTTTAGGCAAAGAAAGGCCGGTTCATTGTCAATGCAAATGTGAATTTTGAATACGTTTCAGCTTTTTGAACACATTAATTCCGCTTTTGTTTGGTATGATCGTGACATCAAATTCGTGAACCAGCCGTAGCAGTGAGAGGTCCAATGAACTTATGAAGAAATAGTGACTTGGGTAAATTTCGTAGGTCTGCACATTGTAAGCAAAGAATTTCTGCAAACCAATAAAAAACAACTTTACCTTACATGATTTCCACATTACAAGATATGATATCGTTGTCAACATTAATTGATATCACAACAAATTGGAGAAGAGTAAATGTGGGTGGGGATTCCCCAAAAGCACTGCTTGTCAAGTAGACACCCCCACTATTTCAAGCGTAAGCCAGACATTTTGGGATCTTGTGCATGTGTGGATCTATTAACCAAGAATTCTGTAAGCGCAGAATTCATGTTAAACAGAGCAATGAAATTTGGCCAAGGTGTTTTCTTTACCCACTTAATGTAAAATATTTGAGGTTTTTTTTTATACACGTACTTAATTAGTATTTACACTTTGGTGATAGTTCTTTCATTGCTTTTTGAGTTACAGTTGAACAAAGGAATTGACTGGAGTAGGATTTAAAACTGGACATCCGGGTTGCACATACCAGCGCCTGTCTGTTTGAGCTATTCAGCCCTACATGTATATTGGTGGCTTCCTACTTTTTTTTTCAATTTCTTTGTTCAAGGGTGTTGCTCAGGATTCACTTGTTAGGCGGGTGTAACCACTTAGGGATTCTATACTCAGTACTATGGCACTACCATGCCACAGTCCTGAAATCTACTGAAATCTACTTGTGATTAGGAAGTTATAACAATTTTTAAAAAGAAAATATTTGTATAAATTATATTGACACATTGATTCAACTCATACAACAATTCAGAGATGTACATGTTATGTAGCTCAAATCGAAAACAATGCAGTGGATAGGTATTGAAAATGTTTGTCAAAGTAGTTTGTGCCAAAGTAGTTTGTGCCTTTCAGTTTCAAACTGATGCAGGTGATTTTTTTCTGTAAGATTTTCATTGACAGATGTATACACTGTATATGTATATTTTGTTAATGACTGTTGCATCAAGGATGTTTGTGCGTACACAGTATTCCTTACTTTCATCAGTGGACTTTTACCGCAATTGTGTTGTTGCATTTTGATACATCAAGCGATTTTTCTGATACGTAGCTTAGATGTAAATGTAGCTGAAATGGAAGAAAATGCAGTGGATATGTATTGCAAAGCAGTACATGTTTGTCAAAGTAGTACCCGTGTGTGCTTTCATTTTCATACTGATGCAGGTGCGTTTTTAGTTTAAGTGAAAATTGGTTATGTACACTGTATATGTATATATTGTTTATCAATCCGACTGTTGCATCAAAGATGTTTATGTGTACACACTATTCCTAATATTTATCAGTGGATTTTCAGCACAGGTGTGTGATACTAGAAGTGTAATACTGTAAGTGCATATTAATGTGATTAGCGATGATGTCAACAGTTTGGTAGTATTTAGAAAATACGGTTTTAGCATTTTGACACATCCAGCAATTTTACTGATATAGAAGTTAATTAGTTTTTAAAGAATATCATTATCCTATGCAAAGTAACATTGAAATGTACATTTATGTTTATCCATTGGCGATATCGTAACCACTAGAAGCTTGAAACAGATTTGTCTTGGCTGTAACAATACAACTTTTTTCACAATACGATTCAGACACAACAATGTTGTAGCACGCTTTAAGACCCTACAATCCTCTGCAGTATCAAACAATATGAACATGGCGCTGTATGTGCAGGGTTGCAGACCTTCAAGGTATGCGTATCAATGAGGGCACTGTTCCAGCAAGTATTCTGCCTACCTCTGGGAAGCCTGACCATAAAGTGGTTTTAATGGAATTGACTGTGCGGTTTGAGTCCAACATGTTTTGTTTGTGCCCAAAGGCTAGAACCAGAAAACTGGAACGGTACTCTCAACTACAAAGTGACATGACATTTCGGCTGTCAACTTATCTGCCTAGAGGTGGGAAGTCTTGGCATTGTCACAAGAAAAAACAACAACAAAAAAACAGTGTTTAATTAGCTTCTGAAACACGTGGGTGAAAGGGAGTGCAAAAAAGTACCCAACAAAATTGGCAAATTGGCTGTAGCAGCTTCGTATGTGTTCTATAATGCCAGATCCGAGCCACAGTGGATTGATATGTAACTTCTAGAGTAGGCCCTATAACCAGCTTTTTAAAATATTTTTGTTACTTGGGTTATGATCGTCGATTTTCTCATGCGTCCTTTTTAAGTTTCAGGGTTTTTCTTGCTTCGGTTTCATTTTGGGTTTTAAGCGAGGTGTATTTTTGTTCTTTTTATTTTATAAAAATTTTACATTATATTTTTTTTATTTTAGGTTTATTTGTTTTATGTTTCTTTTGTATTGGTAATTTTATATTTGCTCGTGTGCATGCACTTTATTATTTTTCTTTAGTAGTGTGTGCAGTTCATCCTATTTACCCTGTTTTTTTTTTAATGTACCCTGAATAGATAGTCTGTAATATGTATGTGGTCTATTGTCGAGTAGTATAATAGGGGTGTAAGTGGCGCCACCAACGTCAAAATGGTCCGCCCCTCCAAAAAACAACAACCCAATTTTGGGCCGCCGGCAGAAGGCGCAAGCACAGACTCACGGTGCAACCGTAGCGTCGGGACCCCTGCCCTTGGCCAGGGAGACCCGTTGCTGGACGGCGCCGACTCAGTAGTGTGACATTTTTGTATAATGTGTCTTGGTTGTGAGTTGTGTGCGTAAAAGGAGAGAGCATCGTGTAAGAAAGTGGCTAGAATAAATGGCCTAGAGCCCTGAAACCCTGAAGAATAGTGTCTGTGGTTTCCTTCGTCTGGCGTGTGACAACCCAGGATCCGGTCGACGTTACATTGGTGGCAGCGATGGGATGTCTGACAGAGGAAAAACAGGTAGAATCTGTCGTAGCATCAGAAATAAACTGGTGGAATTCTGGAACATCCTGCACACCGCTAAACCTGGCATTGTCATCCTTACAGAAACCTTGTTAAATCCTAACATTTCTAACCATGAAATCTTTCCCTCCGAACTAGACTATGAGCTGTATAGGAGGGACAGATCAGACAGTTGTGGTGGAGTCGCCATTGGCGTGGGTCCTGGTCTGCATGGAAAAAAGAATCCAGACAGCCGACGATTGTGAGGCACTCTTTGTCGAGATAGATCTCAAACACAGAAACGCCAAATCACAAACACGCGAATCTCTCATTTTTGGCGCTGTATACCGCCCCCACGCTCAAATGAGAACTAATTAGAGTGCCTGTGTAGCTACATACGTAACATTTCCAGCAACAACAGGACATCCATTGTGCGGATAGGAGGCGACCTTAACCTGCCCGACATTGAGTGGTCCAGTTCATCTGTCATTGGTCATCGGTATTCACAAAGCGTTAGTAATAATTTCATCACCACACTGGCCGAATCTGGACTTGATCAGATTGTTTCGTTTCCCACCAGACTAGACAATACCCTAGATCTGTTCCTCACCAACAGACCATCATGTATTAACAAGTGCCTCCCAATTCCAGGCATTAGTGATCATGAGATCGTCTTCGTTGACACAAACATCAAGCCTAAACGCCACAGACCGGTGAGAAGGAAAATATACCTTTGGAATAAGGCTGACATGCAACAGATCCGCTGTGAAGGAAATAAGATGAAAGATGAATTTGTAACCAAATTTGACGCTTCATCCCCTGTCAGCGAGATGTGGGACACCATAGAGTGAAAACTTTCCCAAATCTTGGACCTTGTTCTATCCAAATTCACATCTAGTCGTTTCAACCAGCCATGGATAACCCGCAAAATCAAGCAGCTCAGTAGGCAGAAACAGCGTGCTTACAACAAGGCTTGCTCCCATCGCCGTCATCGCAATCATCGTCACTGGGCCAGGTACAACGTCCTAAAGAAACGTATGCAGAACGCATGCAGAGAAGCATACAACAACTACATCAACAACATTGTGTGCCCAGATCTCAAGTCAAATCCCAAGCGTTTCTTGAGCCATATCTCAAGCAAGCGCTGTGACAACAATGGTGTTGCCCCTCTCCGTGGCCCCAGAGGAGCTACATGTACATACACTGGAAGTAAGGATAAGGCAAATATTCTCAACGACCAGTTTTGTTCAGTCTTCAACAAAGACGAGGATCCATCCACCATGCCAGTCCTTGGCCCTAGTCCATTTCCTACCATGGATCACATACAGATAAATGTCAACGGTGTAATCAAAATGCTGAAGAAAATAAATCCTCATAAAGGCACCGGCCCAGATAATATTCCAGCTCGTCCACTGAAAGAACTTGCTAACAGCCTTGGACCTGTACTCTCCATCTTGTACCAAGCCTCGTTGGATAGTGGGGATCTCCCTGAAATATGGAAATCGGCCACCGTTGCACCTGTATTCAAGAAAGGAGATAGGAAAAACCAGCCAACTATTAATACAGGCCCATCTCACTCACAGCCATCTGCTGCAAACATCTAGAGCATATCATACACAGCTCCATCATGCAGCACTTCCAGTCTTACAACATCCTGTCTGACAATCAACACGGTTTCCTAAGGCCCGCTCATTTGAATCCCAGCTCATCATCACCATGGATGACATTGCCCACAACCTGGATGAAGGTCTTCAAACTGACCTCATACTATTTGACTTTTCGAAGGCATTCGTTCCCCATCTCCGTCTCCTCCATAAGCTGAATTACTACGGCATCAATGGCAGTGCACTTACCTGGATCAGCAACTTCCTTCAGGGTAGAGTCCAGAAAGTTGTCCTGGAGGGGGGGTCGTCAGCTCAATCCCCTGTGTCATCCGGCGTACCCCAGGGTACTGTCCTTGGCCCCCTTCTATTCTTGGCCTTTATCAATGACCTCCCAGGCTGTATTTCTGAAGACTCCAGTGTTAGACTGTTTGCTGATGACAGTGCTATCTACCGTGTCATAAACAACATCGACGATACCAACCAGCTCCTGCAGGACCTCAACACCATGCAGGAGTGGGAGAGGAAATGGCTCATGGAGTTCCATCCAGAGAAATGTCAAGTACATCGCATCACCAAACGTCGCAAACCGGTAATTTCCATCCACAACCACCCTCTGAAGGCAGTACCATCAGCTAAATACCTAGGGGTAGAACTCACAGACAACTTATCCTGGAACAGACATGTAGACACCACCTCCAGGAAGTGCTTGAGATCCCTTGGCTTCCTACGACGCAACTTGAGCAACTCACGCCCTCGTGAAGTAAAGACCCGCTGCTATACCACCCTTGTGCGGCCTATTGCTGAGTATACAAGTTGCGTATGGGACCCTTCCACAAAAAGGAACATCACCAAAATTGAATCTGTCCAGCGTAGTGCTGCCCGGTACATCATGAATATCTACTCCAGAGACAGCAGTGTCAACACCATGCCGAGTAAACTGGGTTGGGAGTCTCTACAACACCGAAGAGCCATCTCCAAAGTCACAATGATGTACCGGATCACCAACAAACTCATCGACATCCCTGACAACCACCTTTTCCCGGTCAACTCATCTACCAGAGGCAATAGCCAGAAATTCCTCATCCCACCCACCCGTACAACCATACTGAAGGGCTCCTTCTTCCCAGACACCATCCGCCTGTGGAACTCACTGCCCCAGCAAGTTGTTGAGTCACCAACCCTGGATGTCTTCAAGACCAGAGTGAACGGTGTCACCTTCAGATTTATAACCAACCTGTCCCAAAATAGCTGCTGCATGTTTTTACTTGCACATGCATATTTGTCTTTTTATGCCTCGAGTTATGTCTGCACCTGCTTGTTTGCACTTCAACCAATGTGCGAGTATACTCCAGCGGAGGTTTCTGCACAGTATAGGAAGATGATGATGATGATGATGATGATGATGATGATGAGTGTTTTTCGCCATGAATACACCGGGTCGAGTTAGTCTGGCATCTGACTCGCCACGCGGCGGGTACGCACGCTGGATCAGGGCCTCGCAGAGCGTAGACCAACCTAGTGAGATGGCCAGCAAATAAAGCATTCGTCACGTTGGATGACTCGGAGTTGGAATTTTTCAGGGTTTCGGGGAGCCAGCTGGGCCTACATGCTAGATCCCACGGGGACCCGCGGAACCGCCCCGCGCTGTACACGGCGGCACAGCAGACGTTCAACTCTGAACGTTGTCGGGCTGTGCCTGTCGATGCGGCAGGGGCGGGGCTTCATTTTGGGCTGCTACGGGATGGTTTTGCCAGCAAGCCTTGTGCCAAGTCCCACAAGGTGTCGCCCCGCGATGCACAGCGGCACACCAGACACTCCGTTCCATTCGGAACACTGCCGAGTTGCGCCTGTTGTTGCAGCAGGGGTGGCCAGGCTTGATCGTCCTTGGCGCCCCGCGTCTTCTGCATTGACACAAGTGCATGCCAGGGCCCACGATGGGAACAGCATACGACGGATGCCCGTTTCCTTCTGGAACGTCTCCGTTCCACACACACCAATACACCATCAGGTGCACGTTTCCCTCCAGAACAGCCCCGTAACACACGCATTCATATACGACGGACGCACGTTTCTTAATGGAAACGGCTCCGTTCCGCGCATGCGCCGGATGCGTGTTCCCCTGTGGTCGGCTCCGCACGGTGCACAAGTCAATTGGCCTGGATCGACTTGGGGCTTCCAATTACATGAACATTTTGGATGCAATTGGGCTCGAAGGTGGCGCTATTTTGCCCTGTTGTGGAGGCCGAGGGATATTGTTGTTCAAAATGGCTACTTTCCCGCTTTGGGAAAAATAGGGGTCGTCTTCTCTGGGTGAGAATTTCTCGAAAAGTCAACGGTCAACCCACCAGAAAATGAAAATGAAATTAAAAATGACATGTTGATCATCATTTTTCTGTGCAGCTTAAATACCTGTGAGAGTTCTGAGTATTTTAAAAAGCATTTTGAAGTATGGGCATTTACCACTGGTGTTTATGGGAATTTTAATACAGGGGTACATCCGTACCGTACCGCGTACCACCCATAGACATAAAGAACCTAGGTTCGTTACATGTCTATGGTACCACCGCTAGTAGTGAGTGCGCCCTCAGTAGTTTTTATTCGGGACCGATGTTATTTTTAGGTTTGAGGAGCTTATACTAGTCACATGATGTTTGACTGAACAACAACAACGAACTAGGCCTACAGCTGCAACAGTCATGCATGTCGTGAGTCCAGCGAAGAAAATCCCTAAATAACTTCCCCGTGATTTGTCTACTGCCTGGTATGTTGCGGCTTCAAGGAAAAGCGTGAAAACTGACAGGCAGCACTGTCTAAATAATCGACTTTTACTTTAGTTTTATTTTTCTTCACTCACTCCGAGTCCGACCGTGTTCACACGCACGGCAGCAAGCAGTGCAGTGCGTGCGTGTACAGTCAGTGGGCAATTCACTGCAAAGTTTCTCAACGTAGCCTGTTCACAATAATCGCAATGTTGACAGCCTGCGATTTTCTACTAGGGGGCCTATTTTACATCGTCCTCGTGCAAGTGATCGTTCTGCCGGGAGTAGTGACGACCACTTTCCCGTTCCAAGACGATTCCCTCCCATGGGATGAGCGACTGGATGACTTGATGTCCCGATTGGCCCTGGATGAAATGACCCTTCAGATGGCGCGGGGTGGCGAGACCAGGAACGACCCGGCGCCGCCGATCCCCCGCCTAGGCATTAACCCTTTCATCTGGGACGACGAATGCCTACACGGAGATAAGGTCTACAATGCAACATCATTCCCGCAGTCTATTGGATTGGCTGCAACTTTTAGGTAATTGTATATCGTTAAATTTATCTCATGGGAAAGAATGTTGGGAAAGAATTTCATATACCATGTATAAATACGGACGTCACTTGACGTTCTGTGTACAAACCCTAAGGCTAAGCTTTATATGAGACTGCTCTAAAAAATTTTAAGTGTTTTCTCACTAAAAATGCATCAATATTTTCCCTGCTAATTGTGCTATGTTTCACTTTTTAGGACATTGTTACCGCTTTTTGATGGTTGATAAGTCATTGCAGGGAATGGCGTACGTGTGGAATTCTTTCCAAATGGTGGAACCTGACTCCACTTTTTTCTTAGGCTTACACTTTTGTGGGATTTTCTAGCCATGTTCTGGCCAACTGCAAAATAGTTACACAAACAAACAAATAGGCCTATAAACTATTATTATTGTTAATGTCATTTGTTTATTGGTCTTTCAGCACAGATCTGCTGTACAGAGTTGCCGAAGCTATTGGTTCTGAGGTCCGGGCCAGGCACAACAACCTGACCCAGCACGGCATCTATGTAAGCCGAGGTGGCCTGAGCTGCTTCAGTCCTGTCATCAACATCATGAGACACCCACTGTGGGGCCGCAACCAGGTAGGAACTCACCAGAATATCATGCGTTGTCAGATCCGTGTTTTGGGAGTGCTGGAAATTACCCTTGTTTAATAGTAGAAACAATCTGCATATGTCATGTACAGACTGTAGAATGCTGCTGCCACATTTGGCAATTACAGGGGCGTAGCCAAGGGGAAGGAGGCGGGGGGCCTGGGAGGAACATGCCCCCCCCCACACAAATTCTCAGTGTGCCCCCCCCCCCCCCAGGTAGTTTAATGTGAAAGAAGGTGGTAACTTTTGATCTAAAATCGCTTTAATTTTGATACTTGATGACGTCAACTTGACGTCGGAGTGATATATGGATCATGTATCTTTGTTCAAAGTTTCATGATTATACCATGCAAGCTTGCAATCAACTTGCGAACACACATACACTAGCAAGTGTGTATTTGCCTGAAATCGGGGACCCTATTTAACTTTTTAGGAAGACCTCCCATATGTTTTGTACAGATCGCCAAATTGGGGACCCTTCGGGGATTGGGGGCCATATTGTCCTCTATTTTTCAGCGTCCCCTATTGAATGCAGAAACAAACTCACACACCTCATCAAGTTTTTAATTTTTATTTCCCTAGGAAACATATGGTGAGGGTCCGTTTCTAAGCGGGGAGATGACCAGAGCATATGTGACCGGCTTGCAAGGAAATGACTCGCGCTACGTCCGGGCCAACGCTGGCTGCAAACACTACGCTGCCTACGATGGGCCTGATAACTACCCTGTTTCTCGATTGACCTTCGACGCCAAGGTGCGTGTACATGACCGTTGAAAAGATCTCTTCATGCCAGTATCATATGGGCTCCGTGCACAAGTACCCCGTCATCATTAAGAAAGGGAGAGTTTGAGGACATTATTGGGAGAACATTCGAGCATATTGAAATTTTGAACTGAATATTTCAAATTAAGACACCTCACCCACAGTTTCTGTATCTTGAGAACGAGTCACATGGCATTCGCTATTTTGGCTATCTTGCTGTGCACTGCAAAAAGTACTATACCCGTAGCAACCAAAGTAAGCAACCAAAGCACTATGACCGTATTTAAGCAACCAAAGTACTGTTGCGTTCCCGCAAATTGCGTAGTTTACTTCTTTCCCAACCAATCCATTCCAATCCGTGCACAGCGAAATGCTTGCAGCGATCCTGTGTGCCCTCACACAGCGCGAAGCTTACCACGAAGTTTTAGACACACGTACAAGTGTGTAGCACATTGTACAGTACGCTATTGTATAGCGCGCAATGCATGTAGCACTCACTGCTATTGAACATGTACCGCCATGGGACATGTACTTAGGACTTAGCCATTTTCCCTCCACCTTTCCCCGGAGTCGATGCGGATTCCCCTCACACACCTTACCTCGCATCAGACCCACATTGACCCCGAGCATTTAGCGAATGTGGCTCGCTAAACCCTACCCGTGTATTCACCCCTTAGTGACCCCGTGCACCCCAGCGAGTGTGTCCCGCTAACCCACTGGCCGAGACCTACGGTAGCTAGAGGTCAGGTTACGTCCTTCATCTCATAGTTTTACTCCATAGAATTAGTGTGTATATTCTCAGCTAGTGTAGAGACTAAGTCTTGTACACAAGCCTATGTACCGAGAAAGTTATTCCCTTTCCCTTTTCATTGAGGATCAGTTCCCCGTAAGGCACCCACGAGTGATCCTACTTCGCCCGCTAACCACTGCTCTCGGACTTTCTTCCAGTAGATTGTCTAAGTCAGTCGTGTACAAATCTTCCATACAGAACTTTCCCCATGCCTTTGTACACGGATGCATTATTCATAACCACCAGAATCCAATGCTCCCATTGGCTAAGACGCGCACCCAAAAGTCTATATAAAGCGCGTAGAAATGGCAGTTCTGGTCATTGTTGTACTGGGCTCTTCCCCAGTAGGTTCTTGAGCTGAGCTCTGACCTTCACAGAGCTCCCGCATATGAAGCATTAGATTGTTGATCTGGGCTCTGACCCCGACAGAGTTCCGGACATGTACACATGTACGCCTTAACTTTACATTGTATATAGTGCGCCCTCTAATGAGCTGAGATGTAAATAATCCAGAATAAAGCACTAGTGTGTGTGTGTGTAAGATATTTGTATCTGACTCTTTATTTGATAATGTCTCTCACCCCAGAGAAACGTTACACTGGTGACAAGCGCTGGGATACGAACTTACACACACCATCGCACTATACCATGACTTTTAATTAAGTCACTTCATGTACCCCTCCACTGAACGGATCTCCCAGCTTTAGACTCTGACTTTCTGCTTGTCAATATCAGCAGCCAACATGCCTGCCAAGCGAAAATCTCGCAGGTTACAGTCGTTGTATGATGATGATGACACCAACCTGTATTCAAGTCTACAGGCAGAGAGTGCAGAACTTCAAGAACTTAAAAAACAGTTTGAACTTTTCAAGCTTCGTTCAGTGGAGGCGGAGAAAGAGCTGAAACAACTCCGAGCAACTGCTGCATTACACAGCCCATCAACGGCTGAGCAGACAGATGCCAATGTTTCAGCGAAATCGCCCAAGGACTCACAGCCGGTGATGTCCGCTCCCAGTACTGCCCCTTCCACCGTTCCAAAAGCTGACGCCCCTAAACCAACAGCAGCAGAGCAAGCAGAGCCCCGTCCTCTCCGAACCCAGCCGAGTCATAAGCTGGATGTTCCTCTCCCTCGCCAAGGAGAATTTGACGGCACGAAGTCATGGGAAGGCTTCGTCCGACCTCTGATGGGTCTCGCCGAGGCTTGCGGCTGGTCCGAGGAAGAAAAGCGCTTCCGACTTGTCAGCAGTCTACGTGGAAAGGCGGCCGAGTACGTGTACCAGCAACTGGATCCCGAAGCAATCAAGTTGTCCGACACCCTGGTGAAGGAGCTTGGTAAACGATTTGGCGAACGACAATTGCCAAATTACTACATCGCTCAGCTAGAAGCGAGGAGACATCAGCCGCAGGAGAAGCTGGTGGAGTTTGTAGCCGACATTCGCCGCCTCGTCTTTCGTGGCTACCCTACGGCAGATCCAGTTACCAGGGAGAGCATCGCCCTTCGTCATTTTGTGAAGGGCCTCCCCGACCAGCAGATGGCAGTTTCCGTTGGCATGACGAATCCCATGTCCCTTGAGGAGGCAACAACGGCGGTGGAAAACTTCCTGAGCCTCCGTGACACCACAAGCTCGGGAAAATCACATCGTGTGAACACCGTACAGGCAGCATCTGAGGCTAATCCAGGGTTCGTCAACCAAAAGCAGTTCAAAAAGTTCCAAGACAACCTCGACCGACGGTTAAACGGAATTGTCAAACTGATCAAAGATAAGCCCGCCAACAAGCAGAATTCCGCCAAGCCTGCTGAAGCCAAGAAACAGCTGATGGATGTTACTTGTTTCAAATGTGGCAAGCCCGGCCACTTTGCAAACAAGTGCCCCGATCGGGACATAGCGGCCAAGGAGGTCGTCGTCATACAGACGGAAAACTAACGCGGACGGTGCCGTCCGGCCTGGCACCGGTCCGTCCCAATGAACAGAACACTATACGAATGGGTAGACAGCAATTTCAAGGCATGTCTGCATTTTTGCGAGTGCAGATATGCGACCAAGACAGCGAACTTTTAGTCGACACCGGAGCGGCGGTGAACATCATTTCTTCAGCACTTTTCAGCCAGATCCCTGCTGAAAAACGCCCTGAACTCAAACCCCTGTGCAAGAGCACAAAACTAGAAACTGCAAACAAGGAACTCATTGACATTGAAGGTGTTGCCACAATCGACATGATGATTGGCGAACAGCACTTCCAATGGGATGCATTTGTCGCCCCCATCAGCGATGAAGGAATCCTTGGCTATGACTTTCTATACCATTATGATTGCATATTGGAGGCACGCAACGGCATACGTATTGCCGGTAACTGGGTCCAGTGGACAGTTCAAGGGGCCCCTCCCCGTGTAGTTAAGATCGCACTGAAGCAGAACACTACAATTCCAGCATGCAGCGAGTGGGTAGCAGAGGGTATAGCTGATCATCACAAACTGAGTTCCATGTATGCAGTCGTTGAACCTGCCAATCTTCGTCACAATGTTGTGGTTGGCAGCTCACTCATTGATCCCCGCCGAGAAGACATCGGCATCCCCGTCCGGCTGGTGAACACTTCACCCGAGAATATTGAACTTCAAGCAGGTACAACGCTTGGATATCTGCATGAAGTTGATGCGGTTGAGCTCATAGCCGAGCAGGAAAACTGTGAAACCGATCACCTCTATCGAGTAACGCGTGTGTGCAGAGAGCATGCCCGCCCAACGTCATACGCAGTCAACCCAGTCAGTCCCGCCGTCCCCGACACCCCAAATCCTTCTGACAAGTGGTCAGCAAACCTACAGAAACTGTACGAGAGGAGTTGTGAAAACCTGTCCCCACACCAGCAGAAATCATTGTGTGAACTTTTGGCCAGCCACGAGAACACTTTCGCCAAATCCGCGGAGGATTTGGGAAAAACGTCAATAGTGCAGCACACTATTGACACCGGCGACGCACGCCCCATACGACAGCCTCCCCGCCGTCCCCCCAAGGCATTTCAGGGCGAGGAGGAGAAAGTTCTCGAGAGCCAACTCAAGGCGGGTGTGATCCGCGAGTCAACATCCCCCTGGGCATCACCGATGGTTTTTGTCAGGAAAAAGGACGGCACAACTCGTCCGTGTGTCGACTATCGTAAGCTGAACGATGTTACGCGCCGTGACGCGTATCCCCTACCCCGTGTTGATGACTGCCTAGATTGCCTGAGTGGGGCAAAAATCTTCAGCACCCTCGATCTGCAGTCGGGCTACTGGCAGATTGAAGTGAAGAAGGAAGACCGTCCCAAAACCGCATTCGTAACCCGAAGTGGACTGTACGAGTACGTGACCATGCCATTTGGGTTATGCAACGCACCCAGTACCTTTGAGCGCTGTATGGAGCTAGTCCTCAAAGGTTTGCAATGGCGAACACTGCTGATATATCTAGACGATATCATCATCCTGTCATCAACATTTTCCGAGCATATTGAGCGTCTTGGTGAAGTCCTACGCCGACTAGGGAACGCTGGACTGAAGCTGAAACCGAGCAAGTGTAAACTCTTCCAGACGGAAGTTCTGTTCCTCGGTCACATCATCACACCAGATGGTGTCAAACCAGACCCTGGTAAAGTTTCTGCCGTGCAGAACTGGCCCACTCCCAAGAACATAACTGAAGTACGCTCTTTCCTGGGACTATGTTCTTACTACCGTAGGTTCATAGCCCAATTCGCCACGATAGCCAGCCCCTTACATTGTCTGTTAGAGGCCGGACAGACGTTTAAGTGGACTCATGACTGTCAAGCGGCTTTTGAGAAATTAAAGGCCGCCCTCACCGGCAACGAAGTAATGTCGTACCCCAATGATGATGGGTTATTCATCATTGATACCGATGCTTCAGATAGTGGCATCGGTGCTACTCTATCGCAACTCCAGTGGTGTGATCGGACCCAGAGGGAGGAAGAACGGCCGATAGCATATGCTAGTCGGTCGATGACAAAGCCGCAGCGTCGCTACTGCACCACGAGGAGAGAACTCCTCGCAATCGTCACCTTCCTTCAGTACTTCCGACACTACCTACTGGGCAAACAGTTCCTCATCAGAACTGACCACAGCGCTCTTCGATGGGTCATGTCTTTTCGTGAGCCTGTCGATCAGATGGCAAGATGGCTTCAAATCTTGTCTCAGTTCGACTTCAAAATCGAACATCGACCAGGGAGGAAACATGGCAACGCAGATGCCCTCTCTAGGGTGCCATGTGACCCTGACGATTGTCCGTGCTACGACGGAACGACCATACTCGCTGAACTCCCCTGCGGCGGTTGCGAGAAGTGCAAAGCCAAAAGCGAGCTGTGGTCCGATTTTTCGAAAGTCGACGATGTGGTCCCCCTTTTGACCAGACGAGTAAACGCTACCTCCGCTGAAGTTCAATTCCCAAAGAGAACTTCAGCTGCTGACGATCAGCCCTCGAGCAATGACGTCAACCCTCAGGCCAAACCTGTATCCCCACGGACAGTCCTCGTACTGATGGCAACGTTGGTAACCCTCCTACTGGTTCCTGTGTGTAGCATTGGTAAACTTATTTGGCGCTCGTGCAGTGAGTTTACCTGCAGCGACTTTGACGATGGACAGTTCAAAGGTCGTTTTTCGCACACAGCCACGCCTACTGGAGAAACTCCCGGGCAAGCCAATTTGCCCACAGCCATTCGGGTAGTACGGCCGAACAACCGAACTAAACCTGCTACAAAATCCTCTGATTCAGCTGGAACAGAGTTGAACTGCAATGCGCCCTGCATCCCGCAAAAGGATGCCAATGCCGGTTCAAGTACCGGGCAGCAACTTGCAGAACAATCGAGTCCAACTGGACAGCAAGACGACCAAGATGGTGAGGTCACGAGTGATCGTGCCCCTTCTAGCGCCCCCGCCGGTCTCAGCGCTGGACGAGCCACATCTTGGGTCGGTGGCTACACGACAGAGGAAATAGCTAATCTGCAGACAGCAGATCCAGACCTGAGGATCATCATGGAGTTGATGACCAAATCACCTGAGAGACCAAGCAGAGACCAGATAGCACGCGAAAGTCCCGCCACTAGGAACTTGTGGTTGCTATGGCAACAGCTGGTGCTGAAAGACGGTGTTCTTTTTAAAAGATGGGTGACTCCTGACCAGACCCAATCTTACCTGCAACTTGTGATTCCTCGAGAACTGCAGAGGGCCGTTCTTCAAGCTGCACACGACGCCGTCACCTCTGCTCACCTCGGGGTGAAGAAAACTGCTCAGAAAATCAAATGCCAGTTTTACTGGTACAGGCTAAAGGAAACAGTTCGTGACTGGGTCCGCAAGTGTGCTAAGTGTGGTGCCCGCAAAAGGCCACACACAACCCCCAGAGCACACCTCGAGGATTATCGAGTCGGCGCGCCGATGGACAGACTGGTCACGGACATCCTTGGTCCATTCCCTATCAGTGACAATGGGAACAAATACATCCTTTTAGTCGGTGACCAATTCACAAAGTGGATGGAAGCTTATCCGATTCCCGACCAAAAGGCAGAGACGGTGGCTCATAAAATCGTCTACAAATATATTTCCCGTTTTGGCCCACCCCTTGACATTCACTCCGACCAAGGCCGAACTTATGAGTCTCATCTCATGCAACAAGTTTGTAAGCTGTTGGAAATCCACAAGACTCGAACTTCCCCATACCATCCATCCGCCAATGGACAGGCGGAGAGATTCAATCAAGTTCTGGTTGACATGATCGCAGTGTATGTTGACAGTGACCAACGCAATTGGGACATCCACCTCCCACTTCTAACTTCAGCGTACAGAAGTTGCCAGCATGAATCTACAGGTTACTCGCCTAATATGCTTATGTTAGGTCGAGAAACCCATCTACCAATTGCGCTTGTACTCGGTGGCCCCAACACAGAGGACCAACCTCAAGATGAATGCGAGTATGTTGCATCCGTGAGGAAACGGATGGAAACCGTCCATCATCTGGTTCGTCAACATCTTGGTAAATCCGTAAATCAAATTGGTGACTTGGTGTACATGCGAGACAGCACAAAAACCCCTGGGTTATCTCCCAAGCTAAAACGAGCTAAATGGGCAGGCCCCTGCGTCATTCTTAGAACATTGAGTGATCTTCTGTTTGAAGTCCGGTTCAAGCAACGGGGAAGAACAAAAATTCTTCACCATGACCGACTTAAGCAGTATCTCAGTGACGAGGTCCCAAAATGGATGCTGGACCTTCGTAAAACTTTGCTGGAGAAGGTTTCTCTTTCAAAGGATGATGCTGTCCCCCGCAGTAACGCCAGGAAAACATCCAGCACCAAACGCGCTGATGACCCCTCATCAGCCCCGCCTGCTAGAGTATCTGGTTCCAGTCCACTGACTGTAGCGCCCTCAGCGACAGGAACTTCGCCCTTCATGTCAGAGAGGAGGAGTACCCGTTCTAAGAGAAGGACAGCGAGACTTCAGGATTATTTCTAGTCTCCCACCTCCATTTTCACGACGCTTATTCATGGTCGATGAACTGCGCCGAGTGAATGAACTCCGTGTTTTCCCCTCCATCGCTATGGACACTGAACTTTTATTTTCGTCGTTTAAGATGAATATTTACCTTCTTTTTGTTTTGATTATCTCTCATTTATCCGCATTTAAAGGAAATGTAACCGTTCGTTGTTTTCTTTATGTTCACTTTTAAGTTTTGCACTTTTTGCATGTTTTTAGCGCTCCATTTATCTTTGCTTTTCCCTTACTCTTGTTATTCAGTAATTCCTTTTATTACAACGAGGACGTTGTAAAAACTAGGGGGAGATAGTGTTGCGTTCCCGCAAATTGCGTAGTTTACTTCTTTCCCAACCAATCCATTCCAATCCGTGCACAGCGAAATGCTTGCAGCGATCCTGTGTACCCTCACACAGCGCGAAGCTTACCACGAAGTTTTAGACACACGTACAAGTGTGTAGCACATTGTACAGTACCTATTGTATAGCGCGCAATGCATAGCACTCACTGCTATTGAACATGTACCGCCATGGGACATGTACTTAGGACTTAGCCATTTTCCCTCCACCTTTCCCCAGAGTCGATGCGGATTCCCCTCACACACCTTACCTCGCATCAGACCCACATTGACCCCGAGCATTTAGCGAATGTGGCTCGCTAAACCCTACCCGTGTATTCACCCCTTAGTGACCCCGTGCACCCCAGCGAGTGTGTCCCGCTAACCCACTGGCCGAGACCTACGGTAGCTAGAGGTCAGGTTACGTCCTTCATCTCATAGTTTTACTCCATAGAATTAGTGTGTATATTCTCAGCTAGTGTAGAGACTAAGTCTTGTACACAAGCCTATGTACCGAGAAAGTTATTCCCTTTCCCTTTTCATTGAGGATCAGTTCCCCGTAAGGCACCCACGAGTGATCCTACTTCGCCCGCTAACCACTGCTCTCGGACGTTCTTCCAGTAGATTGTCTAAGTCAGTCGTGTACAAATCTCCCACAGAGAACTTTCCCCATGCCTTTGTACACGGATGCATTATTCATAACCACCAGAATCCAATGCTCCCATTGGCTAAGACGCGCACCCAAAAGTCTATATAAAGCGCGTAGAAATGGCAGTTCTGGTCATTGTTGTACTGGGCTCTTCCCCAGTAGGTTCTTGAGCTGAGCTCTGACCTTCACAGAGCTCCCGCATATGAAGCATTAGATTGTTGATCTGGGCTCTGACCCCGACAGAGTTCCGGACATGTACACATGTACGCCTTAACTTTACATTGTATATGGTGCGCCCTCTAATGAGCTGAGATGTAAATAATCCCGAATAAAGCACTAGTGTGTGTGTGTGTAAGATATTTGTATCCGACTCTTTATTTGATAATGTCTCTCACCCCAGAGAGACGTTACAGTACTATGACTGTATTTAAGCAACCAAAGTACGGTACTATGCCATGAGAACTGGTATTATGCATATAAGGGTGTGGGCTTTAATTAGGAAAACGAGAATGCTTCATGGATCACCTCGGGAGGCTAGTTTTACATGTACTACACCACTAGAAGCAGTCAATATTTGTATACTACATGTAGATACGGTACGGTACATGGTACTGTGGTCAATGTACATATTGTACCCGGGTACACGTACATTGTTCATACTGGTTTTTGTGTGTGTGCAAGTATCTACCAGTATGTACTCTCCGTATTTCTGAAATCTTTTTATGTTCACTGACCTGCATCCCATGCCCTGCTATTCCCTTTTCAATGTGAATTGGGCAGTTTGCCGAATCACACTGCAGCTGCTTGATGCATGATAAAGGATTAGGCTTTTCATAATAAAAATGGAAAAAAGGCGTTGGTACCGACCGGTAATTAAGGCCCCCCCAAAAAAATAGTTCTGCTTCCAATTACATGGCATTTGAAAATAGGGTAGGTATGTAGGTTTTTTGTGTGTTTTCTTGCAATTTTTTTGTGTACGATCCTATGGAGGTAGTTATTGATGATTTTCAGGGTTTTTCCCTCATTTGCCCAAAATAAAAAAACTTTAGGGTAGAGGCTGTCAAAAAGAGTAGGTAGGGTAACCAGAAACAGAACCTTTATTTCTTTGCCCTAATAAAGAATTACTGCAGACTGTACTTGTTAGTTGAACTTTACGCTAGATTACCTCAAGTTCTAAAACAACTCATAAATGATCTCTCACTTTTCCAGTTTCTGTATCATCTTTTAGTTTTTCTCAAGACATTATTTAGCATGGTCAAGTAACAACAGGCCTTTATTGAGATCGGGATCCCTCTCTAAAAATGTTTATGTCCACATTGTGGTTTTTACCATTTTTTACAGTGATGAGAAACAAATTTTACAATGTTCTGCTCATGGTGACATAATTCATGAAAAAGCATACAGCCATGGGCGTCGCCAGGATTTTTTCTAGAGGGGGGCAAAAAATTTTTTTGCCAAAAAATGCTTGTATTTCTCAACACATTCTCGATTTATCAGTTTTAGAGGGGGGCAGGGACATTTTGCCCCCCCCCCCCCAACTCATTAAATTTACACCACTTTGTCTTCGCGCCTCTTTTTCTTTTCTTTTTTTCTATTTTTTCTTCCTTGTTTTTTTTTTCTTTTTTGCTTTTCCAGGGGGGGGCAAGTGCCCCCCCTTGCCCCCCCCTCGCGACGCCCATGCATACAGCTGAATAGAGTAAATCATTCAACCAGGAAAGTGTTACATAGGCAACGAGTGCAATTCAAAATGAGTGCATTTATGTTGTATATGTATCATACGTAATATGCAGGAAACTTCAAATCTAGACCATTTTTATGACATCCCGAGTTAGGGCTTAAAGTGCGCATTCAGGTAAAATATGGCTGTTATTTCTTAAAATGGAAACTCTCAAATATAGACCATTTTTATGACGTGTAGCAAGGCTAAAACATGCAGTGCCTTTATGGCTGTATACATGTACATTCCCACAGAATGCACTTCATGATCACCTTTCCTGCTTGTTTGCAAGAGTAAACGATACATGGCTGACCAAAATCACAAAATCCTAAATATAATACATGTAGACCTGTACCACATGCATGCATGTGCACAAGTGTAACTATGTACTTGTAAAATACTTAACTGGCAACATGACTGGTAGCACAGATTTTTCTGAACATTATGAAGAACTCCAAGAAGTCAGTGATGAAACTGAATGTGAATGCATTTTTAATTTTTTTCGGCATTTTTCACCTTCCCCAGGTATCAGACCGTGACCTCTTCATGACCTTTTTACCTCAGTTCCATGAGTGCGTCAAAGCTGGTAGCTACAGCATCATGTGCAGTTACAACAGGTACATGTAATTTGTAAAAACATACATGTACACACATGCACATTCATGTAATTATGTATTAACCCTCCTTTTGTTTATTGTCACAAACAGTCAAAATTCACGTCCACTACAGTATTTTCTCATTTCTGATAAGTATCTATGCCTATGTCAATTCTCTGGAGAATTTTGTGAAAAATAAGTTGGTACTTATAATTTACTTTTATATTAATCACAAGTAGATATGCTTGCATACTAGTACAACTAAAAGCGTTAATAAAGTTGACTGTTTTTCTAACTCTTTTTTTTTTTTTTAACAGCTGATTTTATATGCGATATTGTTATGGTCAGCAAAAAATCCTTTGAGAAACATCCTGCTGAGATTGAATTGTCAGACGCTCAAACTTTTTTGATTTGCATGTTTCAGGTCAGTCCATTCAGATCGCAGTTTCCAGCAGTTTTTTTTTTTTTTTTTTTTTAAATTTACATCTTATGTAGCATCAACGGAGTACCAGCTTGTGCCAACACGAGATTCCTGCGAGACATCCTCCGCGACCAATTTGGCTTTCAGGGGTACGTTGTCAGTGATGAGGCTGCACTGACATTGATTTACACTATGCACAAATACACGTCTACACCTCTTGAGACTGCCGCAGTGTGCGTCAAGGCTGGTGTCAATCTGGATCTCACAGCAGTGGCAGCTAACGTCTATACCTACATCACAGAGGCAGTCTTAAAGAAGATGGTGTCGTACGATGACGTGGTGGCGTTGGTGCGTCCATTGTTCTACACCCGCATGAGGCTTGGGGAGTTTGACCCACCAGCCAGAAACCCTTACACCAAGCTGCGTGCCGAGGATGTAGTGGATAGCATTGCACACCAGAATCTTGCCATAGAGGCTGCTGTCAAGAGCTTTGTCTTGCTGAAGAACGATGGCATACTACCAGTGAAAAGTATTTTGAAGCTTGCGGTAAGTGTTTAAAAGAACACGTTGCAGTCAAAGTCCTCACTAGATCTCGTAAGTCCTCGCAGGTCATCACAAGTCCTAAATAACGGTAGCACCTCCATTGAACAAATAGATTTCTTTTAAAACACTCCCTCTCTTTCAAATAATCTAATGCACATATGCAGTGGTACTGTTTGCTTTGTCGTAGATTGTTGGTCCGTTTGGAAATGATTCCGGTCAGTTGTTTGGGGACTATGCAGGCACACCGTTGCCAAAATACGTCACCACACCACTGGCTGGCCTGCAACCCTTGGCCAATGAAACTCGCTTTGCTGCAGGATGTAACAACCCCGTTTGTGCAGTGTACAACCAGTCCAGTGTCGTTCAGGCAATAAACGGCTCTGATTTTGTCGTCGTCTGTCTGGGTTCAGGTGAGAAACAAAAAAATATAACAGAATCAAGGCTATCAGTCTATTGTTAATCTTAACTCCAAGGCTTTTGCCCTTCGCCAATGTAATTTATAAAAACTGTAATCTCAGTGTTGTCTCAGGGCCCACAAGAACAAAAAATCACAGTTATGTCAGCAAAACCCAATAAGATTTATATAAATTTCTGGATTTTACATTGTTATAGTCTGGTTTTCATTTTGAAAATTCCTCACAAACGGCATTCCAAACCTTTCTTATTCATTGTCTTAGAAGTTACTTATTTGCAATGTTGGAATACGGGTACCCGATCCCAAAAGCTGGAACCAGTTCCCGACATCAGCAGTCAGGTACTTGGGTACCGGTTCCGATGCACACCCCTACTGTGTGTACTTTGATTTACCACACTATGAGTACGCTGTGAACTGTAAATCATTGGATGCTATTGGTTGTTATTTCAGGTGTGACGGTGGAGAGTGAGGGTAGAGACAGAAAAGACCTCGCCCTGCCCGGCAGCCAACTACAACTTCTGCAGGATGCTGTCAAAGCTGGTAAGATTCACATTACAAGGAAGTTCCTTCATGGACCATTGATGATCAACTGGTAGTTGATTCATAATGTAACTTATTAAGGCTTTTAATGTTGTCACCATTGCACTTTGTTTCGTGGAATGAACTGTGTTCACATGATTGAAAAACAATCAAAATAATCAGCTAGTTTTGTTCGTATTGGCCACTGCAGACAATCAGACCGGCCAGCTGATCCTGGCAAGCTCAGTGGTCGAGTCTGCACAAGAAAGCAGGAGGTCATGGGTTCGAGTCTCACCCGAGTGATATATTTTCTCACTTTCACTCGGGTGTAACACACTTTTATAGTGTTTATATGTCGATGAAGGGCAAAACCTATTATTGAATTTATATCACCCCGCCGGAAATTTCATCTGATGAATAGTTTCATTGCGGTACTCGCTGCTACATAAGATTCGAACCAGCCAGCCGGTTTGAAGGGCAAAACCTAATATTGAAATTAAAAAGAATTGTCATGTATACATGTTGCCTAGCCTCAGCAATTTTGTCCTCATTGTGATGATGGGTTGCCTGGCTGATGTCCTTCATTTCTACCCTTATCTCCAGCCAATGGTAAGCCAGTTGTCTTGCTGCTCTTCACTGCCGGACCATTTGACATCTCCTGGGCCATCAACAACACCGCTGTCCCGGTGATTGTACAGTGCTTCTTTCCAGCCCAAGCTACTGGTGTTGCCATCAGGCACATGTTTACCAACTACCAGGGTACCAACCCAGCAGGAAGGCTTCCCTACACATGGCCTGCATCCATGGACCAGGTAATGTGCAATTAATACTTTAGTTATGCCCCTTTTTTTTACCTATTTCTTTTTACCCTTCAGCAACACAGGTTTTATAAGCACTGTGATCAGTGCTTTCCAAGAGTTGTAATGGAGAATCCTTCGGTGAGACTCGAACCCATGACAGACTTTTTGACTGTCCCAAACAACGCTTTTTGTCTCGAGTCACTTTTTTACTCAAAATTAGCTTTTAAAAACATAATTCAGATAAGTTTTTCCCTGTACATCAGGTGTAAGTGCTTCTAGCAGCTTTCCCAGTCAGGGCCTGTAAACTCAGAAAGAATACAGTACTTCTAGTGGTACACCCTTATCATGTTAATCTCTTTGCCAACAATCTGGCCCCTGTTATCAGATACTGCTGCTAATCCCCTGCACTTGTCAATACCAGCTGTGTGATAGCACATGTGGCTTTATTACACTTAGTGTTAGGGATTATAAAGCCACTGTTTGGACAAAGAATTAAGACAGATGAGAGGACTGGCCAGTTTACAGTTAGATTGACTGTTTTCTCTCAGAGGTTTCTAGTGAAGGTTACTCGCAATGTGGAAGTCATGACTCAGACTCGGACCTGAACCAAATTACTTGAGATTTGGTCTCAGACGCAAGTCAAGTGAATCAACTATACAACTATACTTGTTTGAAATTAAAACCGAACCTCCCGCCGGGGTCGGCTTGCCGGTTTGAGTCTGATGCAGTAGCGGGTGTCGCAATCAATCATTTTATAAAATGGAATCTTTGCGTCGGGGGATGTAAATTTTACATTGAAGCAGCCAACCGACCCGGTAGTGACTGGGACTTGGACATTAACCAATTGACTTGAGACTCTGACTTGGACTCGACTTAAAACACTGCTTGTTGAAATAGAAACTCAAACTGCATATTCTTTTTCGGCTATCATCAGGTACCCCCAATGACAAACTACTCCATGGTAAACCGCACCTATCGTTACTTCAGTGGAACACCGCTCTATCAGTTTGGTTACGGACTCTCCTATACCAAGTTTGAGTACTTGAAGTTTGTCGTGGAACCTGTCAGCATCTTTCCGTGTGATGACGTTTTCGTTAATGTAACTCTGAAAAATGTGGGCGCATACTCAGGAGAGGAGGTAGGTTTTATGACAATGTCTTGGATTACATGTACTTTGTGAAAGCCTTTGCATGCTTTTTGATGAAATTAGCAAAGCTATGAATCTTGAAGAGATTAATGATAAAGTGGCATGGAGGTTCCCTGTCACAAGTGCCCAATTTTAAATGGTTTAGCTGGTTGTGAAATCGCCACTATATTTATATATCTGTCTCCAAAATTTTGTTTGAAGGTGGACAATTTATGCATGGACATGAGGTGGAAATCAAGCTTTTTTTTTTAAATCGCACAATGTATGTTTATTAATACATGTAGGTAAAAATGGTGGGAAATTTTTAAATAACCAAGCAATTTGAGGCAGGTACTGGTAAGGAATTTTGTTTCCAAATTTGTGAGATTCAAACAATTTACATGCTCTTACGTTGGTCTAGAATTTGACTGACTTTAAGCATGTTAAAAGCAATATTACACTGCTTTGACAGGGAGACAATATGGTGGTTGCAAATAATGTTTCAACAATTTTAGGTAACATAGGGTACCATTCAAATCCAACATACCGGTAATAGCCACTGCTGTAGACTTTGAATTCAACATTGTCATGTACAGAATGTCGCTAAGCTATGCAAAATGGCCTGCAAACTCTCTTGGTGTGCATTACATGTAGGAGGGATAAGATTTTCTTCCAAAATGCACTGTGTGGACACAGTTCTCGAATAAATATCATTAATAAACACCAGGCTTTCAAGTACATCTCCACAGCGAGTCTGTTACCTTCCCAGCATTGAATAACAGTAGGGTCCCCTCCAAAAACACAAGGACAAATCATTAAACATACCGTACCTCAAAGAGGAAAGGCTGCTCTTGTAAATGTCTTCGATCCTCCTAATTATTCATTTTACCAAAGGAATCTTTTGCATTTTGTAGGTTGTCCAAGTCTACATTCAGTGGCTGGACGCGACCGTCCCAGTGCCCAAGATCCAGTTGGCAGCCTTCAAACGCATCAGCATCACCACACTTCAGACTGTAACGGTCATTTTGTCCATTCCGGCCCGTGTGAGAGCAGCCTACACTGACCGCCTGGTCCTTCAGCCGGGACGCTTTGATGTGTTTGCCGGCGGTCAGCAGCCGGGCCCAAGTACTGGTGGACGGATGAACTCCAATGTGTTGATGGGGAGATTCCAAGTGGACGGACCCGAAACGGACCTGGCTAGATGTCCAGCCTAAAGTACACGGAGGATTTATCACTCTAAGGCTGGCTCATGCTTCACTTGTATTCAAATGTGAAGTGAATTTGACGTCACAGAACAATTGCAGCAATATTCTCCTGAGTTGAAAGGTGTTCAACTCAATTTGACTCGTTCAACTCATTTCAACTCGATTGACATGACCTCACAAATTTCCGTGCATATTTGTGCTGAGCACGAACTGGCCCTTAGAGTCACAGAGTCACAGGTCAAGCTCAAGTTCAGCACGAGTGACCTGGTGCACGGTACCCTGTGGAGATCACATCAGCACAATAGGGAGCAAAAGATTGTATACGTCTGCACAGAGCAATTTATATAGGTGATACGTCTCCAAAAGGTTATCACGAAATAGATGGATGGATTTTACCCAAAAATGTGGAATTTCCAAGGTGTGTTGATCCGTCGCAAATTTCAAACTCGAATAGTGTAGAACACGAGAACAAAGAAATGACTCCACAAGGATACAAATTCCAGTATGGGTGGAATCAATAGTCCATCACAGTTGAGGTCACAAACAGAAGGTAAACAACGGCAAAGGAAAGCCTTTGATACAGTTGATTTGAATAAGTTGTGACTTGACTTGAGACTCTCGGACTTCTGATTGAAATGTTCACTTGACTACAACTCGGGCTAAGCAAAGAAAGGCCGGTTCATACTGTGCACACGTGCATTTTGAATACGTTTTAGCTTCTTTCATTTGGTATGTTAGTGACATCAAATTTGTGAACCAGCCTTAACAGTGAGAGGTCCAATTAAGTTATGAAGAAAAAGTGACTTGAGTAAATTTCGTAGCTCTGCCCATTGTAAACAAAGAATTTCTGCAAACCAATAAAAAAATGTTTACCTTACATTATTTCCACATTACAAGATATGATATCGATGTCAACATTAATTACTATCACAACAAATTGGAGAGGAGTAAATGTGGGTGGGGATGCTCCAAAAGTACTGCTTGTCAAGTAGAGATCCCCACTATTTCAAGCATAAGCCAGACATTTTGGGATCTTGTGCATGTATGGATCTATTAACCAAGGATTCTGTAAGCGCAGAATTCATGTTTAACAGAGCCATGAAATTGGGCCAAGTTGTTTTCCTTACCCACTTAATGTAAAATATTGGGTTTTTTTGTTTTATTATAAAGTTGAACAAAGGAATTGACTGGAGCAGGATTTAAAACTGCGACTTCCGGGTTACCTGTACCAGCGCTTGTCTGTCTGAGCTATTCAGCCCTACATGTATGTTGGTGGCTTCCTCAATTTCTTTGTTCAAGGGTGTTACTCAGAAATTCACTTTTTAGGCAGGTGTAACCACTTAGGGATTCAATACTCAGTACTATTATGATTTAAAGGCACTACCATGCCACAGTCCTGAAATGTACTGAAATCTACTTTTTTAAAACTTTTTTAAAAGAAAATATATGTATAAATTATATTGACACATTGATTCAACTCATACAACAATTCAGAGATGTACATGTTATGTAGCTGAAATCGAAAACAATGCAGTGGATAGGTATTGAAAAGCAGTACATGTTTGTCAAAGTAGTCTGTGCCTTTCAGTTTCAAACTGATGCAGGTGACTTTTTTTGTAAGACTTTCATTGACAGATGTACACTGTATATGTATATTTTGGTAATCAATCTGACTGTTGCATCAAGGATGTTTGTGCGTACACAGTATTCCTTATTTTCATCAGTGGACTTTTGTGTGTTGTTGCATTTTGATACATCCAGCGATTTTTCTGATACGTAGCTTAGATGTATTAAAATGTGTATTGTGGATATGTATTGCAAAGCAGTACATGTTTGTCAAAGTAGTACCTGTCTGTGCTTTCGTTTTCATACTGATGCAGGTGGGTTTTTAGTTTAAGTAAAAATTAGTTATGTACACTGTATATGTATATTTTGTTAATCAATCGGACTGTTGCATCAAGGATGTTTATGTGTAAAAACACACACAATATTCCTAGTACACAATATTCCCAAGCCAAATCCTGGGTGCGCCACTGGGTCATAGTACCACATGCACATTTTTATATGCATTGTGAATCTGTGATAGTTACGTGTATGTCAGCTGTTTGACCTGCATTACGCATGTGTTTTATTCATTCTGAAGTTATCCACACAATGTATTTATTGTTTTTTTGCACTGGATTGTGTTTTTTGTGGAAATTGCCAAAGGGCTTTCATTTAAGGTACATATTCAAACGGTTTTTATCTTTATACACAGTTACAAGATGTGTTGTCCAGATAGTTCGGACATACATGTGGTGCCTAAAATAGTCCACGTTTGTTTTGTTAACTTTATAGCAAGGTATCACAATATATACATTTTTGTATCATGACGCATTATTACAGCATGCTTGTATGGTCTCACCATTGTATCTGCCTCTAAGGTTTATTAGCAGTTGAAAACAAACGTGCCTCAAAGAGGCATAACAAATTTATTCAGAAGGGATTCAGTTGGAAATGTGTGAAATAGTATAATATCGCTGATATTGAAATGAATATTAAAAAAAAAAAGTTTTCTATATCTCGGCCTCAAAGAGGTATAAAAGATTTATTCAGAAGGGATACAGTTGGAAATTGTATGAAATACAACACTGTAATTAAATACCGCTGATTCAAGTTGAAATGAATATGCAAAAAAGTTTTCTATATCTTGGCCTCAAGAGGCATACAAAGATTTATTCAGAAGGGATACAATTGGAAATTGTATGAAATACTGAAATACCACTGATTTTGAAATGAATATGAATCATTCAATGACTAGTACTGTTCTAAAGAAACAAACGATTAAGCTAGGTTTAGTCTAAGAATATAATTCAACGTGTATTCCTTTTTAAAAGCAGCAATTCGAAATAGTTCCTGGATGAGGATTAGCAGTGAGCTGGAATGGTAACTTTCAGACTTCGCTTGACTAGAAGAATGCCACTATGTGACCATCATACATGTGCAGGACACACAAAGAAAGCAATTTATTCTGAATGTGCACAAATCACGCATAGCCCTTTTTGAGTCTTTGCGGTATGGAGTAAATTGCAAAATTGAAATTGAGAATTTATTCGAACTGTCTGCAATTTTCCGATTCCCCTCCACATGTATTTAATACACAAATCAATGTTTAATAGGCCTAAGTGAACAACTCTGACGGTGCAATCATTTCACATTCCAGTGGATCCATAAGTTCTATCTCCCAATATATTTGTACTTGTAATGTATCTTCAAGTTCATTATAGCAGTATGATTTGTTTTGTATTGGTTCAGAACTACATTTTATACTTTAGTATAGAGAAATCTGTATCAGTGTCATCAATATTCAAAATCTAGTGGAATAAATTTTCTCAGTATAACAAAACACAATTTTATCCTCTCACCTTTGTGCAGGAGATTTTCTTCTATTCATGTAGGTATCCAAGAATCTCCCAAAAATTATTTTGCTCTCTCTCATCCCTTTTACAGCGCACTGGAGTCAAACACCATACGAATCTTCTACGGTTTCTTTGGGTGATAAACCCCATGATGTGGTATGTACCACACTCTAATGACTCTATATTTGCTGACATCGGTACCAGGCACTCCCTCCGCATGGTTACCAATGATGATGAAGTTGGTGTAGTCATGCAGTACCACTTGGGATTCTTCTCGAAGCGAGTCTTGAGATGCGTCAATTAAGGCGGTGTAGTGCCATCAGTCTGTTTTGTTCTCAAGATCTAGATCCGCCGTTCCGACCCGCACGTACGGAATGAAATGGCATTTAATTCGTAGTGCCTATCCTTAATTTCGATGAGTGGATGCCATTTCTGGTCTTGGCTAGGAACTGGATGTCATCCTGTGACAGCTTATTGTATCATCTGGTTTCTTCCGCGTCTTACCGCGGCAAATCTTCACCGCGCAAAAGTGTCAGCACATGCGTGTCCAGTCTTACTGTTTAAATGGAGATCAATGGTTGTTCCTGCCGGGTGCACACCGGTAAATAGGCCTATCCGCCGAGCTCATGAATAAGTAAACCTTCAAAATATTCTTAATTAGTTCTGATCAGCCATAAAATTGACAAATTGAAGAGATTTGGCGATGAACCTCTGGCCCAGACTTGGGGCTTCCAATTATGAGCATTTTGGATGCAATTGGGCTCGAAAGTGGCGCTATTTTGTCATGTTGTGGAGGGATATCGTTGTTCAAGATGGCTACTTTCCCGCTTTGGGAAAAATAGGGGTCCGTCTTCTTTGGGTGAGAATTTCTCGAAACGTCAACTGTCAACCCGCCAATAAATGAAAAGAAAATGAAAAAAGACATAGTGATCATCATTTTTCTGTGCAGCGTAAATACCTGTGAGAATTCACTGGTCATACAGGGGTACATGTCTATGTAGACTTGACTCAAGTCGGAATTGCTCTAAGTCGGTATCTTAATTTTTTTTTTTAAAGTAGCAAAAATCACTAAGTTTACGTCTTTCCAGAAGCCCGACAAGCAGTGACAAGGTACACTTCAGAGCGCGTTCCACTTCAGTGCCGTAAAACAATGCGCACACACTGTATGTACATGTACATTGTACAATACGCGTATTATACGTACATGTACATGTGTGTGCATGTATTTCAGAGCATGTGCATACATGTGGTGCAAAAGTTAGCAATTCCGACTTGATCAATCTGCCATCAGCACCCCCCCTCGCGTGCACGCGCCTGTATTCATCAATGCATATGCAACGTCATCTCTATGCATATGCAGCGTCATCTCTATGCATATGCAGCAACATCGCTTGACCAATCAAAGTAACCGTTTTTCGAAGACTCGTTTATTATTTTCAGTAGGTATGGAAGGCTGGATAACAATCTGCAAAAGTTTAAAAACGTAATCTTAATTTGTAGATTTCAAACACATTATATTGAGATGATAATGCTAAGATCAGCTGCTCTGGATTGAATTAATAAAGAATACGACATTCAAATGTTATTCAAAACAAAGGGGAATTTTGTATTGGGGTTAACCTGTAAAAGATTTCGAGATCCATTGATACCGCTTCGTGTTGTGCGTACCCAGAGCCGTTTCAAAGCATTCGAACGTACGCTTGCGTGTATCTGTTTCAACTCCTCACCATGGGATGCGTGTACGTTCTCCGTGAAACTTTGGATGCGCGAATACGCAGACAACGCTGATTGCGTGTTAGGAATATTATCAAAACAATCTGCGCGCGTTTTTAAGAATAAAAACGCTCATTACCTGAAATACTGTGATATGATTGGCTTCTACCGAAATCGGTAGAAGCCAATCACATCGAGAATTAATTTCCATAGACTGTGTACAAACGTGGAACAAACCAACGCGTACGCTTGGCAGATTGACCAAGTCTGGGTTGCTGCATCACTTGAAAATAACATGTACATGTACGTTTTTAACATGATGGTCCAGATTCGACGCATGAGGGCGCGCGTTATGTACTGTAAGGATATGCGCTGTGAGTGGATTTAGGCACAGACCGAGCGCAACCCAGACTTGGCCAAGTCTAATGTCTATGGTACATCCGTACCGCGTACCGCTGCTGTGTTCCGCCCATCCAATAGTGAGTGCGCCCTCAGTAGTTTTTTATTCGAGCCCGGTGTTATTTTCAGGCAAATGTCAGGTGATGAGGAGCTCAGTCACATATTTTGTTGACTGGCCTGAATAACGAACGGCAGCACCGTTATGCATGTCATGAGACGGGCGAAGAAAATCCCTAGATAACTTCCCTGTGAGTTGTCTACTGCCTGGTATGTTGCGGCCTCAGGAAAAAGCGTGAAAACTGACAGGCAGCACTGTCTAAATAATCGACTTTTGTTCAAATAGTTTTATTTTTCTTCACTCACTCCGACCGTGTTCACACGCACGACAGCAAGCAGTGCGTGCGTGTACAGTGTGCAATTTCACTGCAAAGTTGCTCAACATAGCCTGTTCACAATAATTGCAATAATCGCAATATTCGCAATGTCGACAGCCTGCAATTTTCTACTAGGGGGCCTATTTTACATCGTCCTCTTGCAAGTGATCGTCCTGCCGGGAGTAGTGACGACCACTTTCCCGTTCCAAGACGATTCCCTCCCATGGGATGAGCGACTGGATGACTTGATGTCCCGATTGTCCCTGGACGAAATGACCCTTCAGATGGCGCGGGGTGGCGAGACCAAGAACGGCCCGGCACCGCCGATCCCCCGCCTAGGCATTAACCCTTGGGTCTGGGACGACGAATGCCTACACGGAGATATGGTCTACAATGCAACATCATTCCCGCAGTCTATTGGATTGGCTGCAACTTTTAGGTAATTGTATATCGTTAAATTTATCTCATGGGAAAGAATGTTTGGTAATCCTTACTTTTAGCCTTTAGGACGCCTCTATTTTTTCGAGTTCTGTTCAAAACTGACTTTTGCAGATGACTGTCCAGTACCAAAGTGACTTTTGCAGGCTAAAGCAATCTTTTTTCTTCATATAAACCCATGTTTGTTGTAATTTTGAAAGCACTTTCAAAGAAAATGTGACTTTCCTACCTTTTTTCGCAGTCAGACGTGCATGTTGTAGTTCTCACAACACAGTGAAAGCCCTACATAATGAAAGCTCGATGCTGATTGGCTGCTAAAAAAAAAAAAAAGTTTATTTTTTATCAGCCAATCAGCATCGAGCTTTCATCGCATCGAGCTTTCACATTTGCCATCTTGGTTTTTGAGTCTGTTTTCTGGTTGTCATCGTCGTCTTTTACCCCTGAATTTCCCTCATAAATCAAAGCCCTGCCCTCTTTCCACAAAATTAAACCTGCTGATATTCAAGAAGGTGTCATTACCAATTGTTTAGATGTGTCAAGAATTATCAGAATGTCACTTTTGAGTGTCATTTAGTCAACTGTTTTGGTGAGTCTTTCCCTTCCTATATAGGAATGGGGTCCTAAAAGTAAGGATTACCAAATGTTGGGAAAGAATTTCATATACCATGTATAAATACGGACGTCACTTGACACCCTGTGTACAAACCCTAGGCTATTATGAGACTGATCTGAAAAATTCTAAGTGTTTTCTCACTAAATGCATCAATATTTTCCCTGCTAAGTTTCACTTTTTAGGACATGTTACCGCTTTCTGATGGATGATAAGTCATTGCAGGGAATGCCGTACGTATGGTATTCTTTCCGAATGGTGGAACCTGACTCCACTTTTTTCTCAGGCTTACACTTTTGTGGGATTTTCTAGCCATGTTCTGGCCAACTGCCAACTAGTTACACAAACAAACAAATAAACTAATATTGTTAATGTCATTTATTTATTGGCCTTTTAGCACAGATCTACTGTACAGAGTTGCCGAAGCTATTGGTGCTGAGGTCCGAGCCAGGCACAACAACCTGACCCAGCAAGGCATCTATGTAAGCCGAGGTGGCCTGGGCTGCTTCAGTCCTGTCATCAACATCATGAGACACCCACTGTGGGGCCGCAACCAGGTAGGAAGTCACCAGAAGCATGCGTTGTCAGATCCGTGTTTTGGGAGTACTTGAAATTACCCTTGTTTCTAAGTAAACAATCTAAAAACAACATACATGTGCAGACTGTAGAATGCTGGTTATGCTGCTGCCATATTTGGCAATTACAGGGGCGTAGTCAAAGGGGGGGGGGGCCTGGGAGGAACATGCCCCCCCCCCCACAGATTCCCAGTGTGCCCCCCCCCCCCAACCCGGTGCCCTCCACACAAAGACACCAATGAAATGTGCCGCTTGCCAAGCATGCCAAGGAAGTATTTATTTTATTTAAAGTATCGTTTTTGAGTAATTGGCCATGAGACGAATGTAGATGACTATTTTGTACTTGATTCTGCACCCCTTAATTCCATTTACCCTACAGCTTTATGTGTGAATTTATAAATTGTAAGAAAAAAATATCGCCCTCCACTTTCTAAGGAATTCCTCCCCCTTCCCCCCCCCCCCTTTCCAATTTTCGAATTTCCAGCACCTACCGGTACCTGGCCAGTTGTCGCTGGGAAAGGTAGCAATTGGTTGGGGGTCTGCCATTGGTGTCCCCATGCTTGTGCAGTGTGGATGCAATAATGTTGCACTGCTCAGTATTTTGAGTATGCAATGTGAGTAACCAAAAGATCAAGCTAAATGAAATTGATTGTGTCTTATGCCATTTCATCTTTTCCTTCTTCCTAAGTAACAAGTATTGAATTGATGAAAGAAATGTAAAAGATACCTTGCATAATGTTATCAGGAGGTGTCCTGATAAAAAAGAAAAGAAATGTGAGTAACTGGTAATGCTTCGCAAGGGTGTAGACTAGCCAAATGGTTGGACAATTGTAAGCGATTAATCGTAATGCAAGTGACCAAACTCTCTCACTGTATCATGATTTACCGTAGGTCTTCATTTTTTGTTGGCCATTGTAGTAAAGTACCAGTAGTATGGTAGATGTCCTGTAAAATTTGTCATTGCACTTTAGTGTAAAGAGCTGGGAATCAAAAGAAAGCCAATTTTTGGCATGGCCTTTTCATGTAATGCAAGTAGGCCCAACTGTTTTTTTTCCCCAAGAGTGCCATGATCTCCTAATGGTACAAACATTTTTTTTTACCATCAGGGTGTAGCCTTAAATACCGTATGGTATAGTTATACAAAATAGCAGCTACATTTAGTCTGACTACTGCTAAACCACACACAGCACTTGGAATATGAAAGGATGCAAAAAATTGTAATGCAAGCAACCGTGACATTGGTTGCCATGCAGGCATGCCAGGAGTTGAGGGCACTTCTTCATTCGTTTTTTTCAGTATCGGCAATTGTTAATACATGTACCTTCCCCCGCTAGTGTACATACAGGTATATACTTTGTTAAAGGGATGTATACAACACTTGCAAACATCGAAAAATAAAACTACCAAGTTTTTACGAAATACCTTACTAGGATGTTGGTAAATGACAGTCTAAAGCATCCTGTAAAATTATGGCACCTGGTGTCAAGTCATTTTCAAGAAAATGCTATTTTTGTATACATTTCCAACGATGGTCGGCCGACTACCGTTGGAAAAACCTAACTATTTTTCAACTACAGCTCCAAATTTACAATTTTTTTCAGTCCAAATTTTGTTTGCTATTGGTTACATGTTCTTGAACGGGTGCAGGCCAGCTGGACTGGTTCGCTTGCCTTACAATTTTCCGACATCTATAAATTGATCCATTTTATCTTTAGTGGAGTCAGGAAACCAGACTACTTAAACATTTTTGTTTTTCTTGGTTTTTCAAGCATTTTCGAACGCAAAACTTCAAACATGTCAGTTAAACAATATTTGATCTATTATACTAACCCCTCAAATAGTTCATTTCTGAAAATTACAGCAAAAGCCAATGATGTACATTCCCTTTAATTTTAAAGCCGCGGCTTTAGTCCTATTGATGTTGGTTTACACAATGGATGTCCTTTGCTAGCATTCTGTACTCAACCGTAACAAATAGCAAGGTTCATGGTTGCACCATATCAAACTTGCCATGGATGCTTTTCACCAATTGATGTAAAAAAAATTTTTAATAAAATAACTATTCATGCCTTAACTGTCCACTGTAGGTATTTTTTTCCCTCATGAAAACTACACGTATTCTGATAAAATATCCTGAACTTGCCCATAAACTTGCCACCTACCGATCATAAAGATAAATTTGGTCCTTTAGCTAGTCTTTTATTATATTTACCATTCCCTGTATCAAACTGTATGTAATAGGCCTAACACTGCAAATATAAAAATAGAGCTGCCAGTACAGCGTTTGTTGACTTTACTATTTTATTGGCCAGTTAACATGGTTAAGTTGTGTATATTTTTATGTCGGAATGTTCAGGAAAAGGATCAAGAATCTCAGCCTTTACAACATTTACAGTAGAACCATGTGTTTTAATTTGAAAAAAAAATGTACCTTTTGGAGTATATGATCAATTTCAATATGCATTTTAAATGTAAACGTACCGGTACATGTTATTTCCGGTTTGATGCCGTCATCACTTAAAATGTGCAAACTGAATACTGATTTATGTTCAGAGAGGATGCACATGTTCATCATGAAGTGAAAAGAAGTGTATCATGTTTTAACACCTTAATTACGTCCGACCGGTTTGATGATGTAACAGCATTTTGAAGCCTATCAATTTGTTCCTGATATCATTGTTGGTGCTACGAGCATGGTCATTGTACATGGATCAAATGATGGATTTGAATTTAAAATTAAGAAAGAGAGCTACCAGCATTATTTACACGTTCTCCCTACAACAGCTTCTGGTCTGATGACGTCATGATTCAGAAACTTCGCTATTTGCGATTGTCCAAAGAATACCAATCAGGGGCGGATCCAGGAATTTTTGCGGGGGGCGGGGGGGGGGGGGGGCGGCGGCCTTGTACCATATTTCAATGGGGGGCGCTGTTTAAATTCGACGATTATTAACACTAGATTACACAATGGTGTACCGTATTTTGAACAGGCAGACATTATAACAGTATAATTTTTTTGGGGGGTGTCACGGGGGATAGGGGTGGGTTTTCGACTTATTTTTTAAGAATTTGTATGATAACTTCTTTTTTTGGACAGAGCTGGTGGGGGGGGACCCCCCCCCCTGGATCCGCGCCCGCCAATTGGCAATTTTGATAAGTTTTGACGAATGGTTTATAAATCCAAAAAGTTCAACTATCTTTGAAAAGGTTTGTGTTTTTGTGTGTTTGGCGAAGTTGGCGTCCCTCACCAAATATTTCAAGGATTTGTTTAATTGAATAAATGCTTCTGTTTTCAAGCTACCGGTATTTTCAATTCTCATCGCACTTCCAGTAACACAAGTAATAAAGGTCAAACAGCTTTGTGTCCAGGAATCCAAAATATTGCCATAGGCATGTGTCTAACACATTGAAAAGAGAGAGTTCAATTTGATACCTGATGATGATGTCATTATGGCGTTACAAAATTGTTCATATTTGGACCAGGGTTCAAGTTCATTCAAGATTTTATCGTAATCACTTGAACCATTTGGAAGACATTTACGGTAGGTTTGTTTGATTTGAGGCTTCTGTGTACATTTTGATTTCACCTAACTATGACCAACCCTGTAACCCTGGAAGGAAAGGTCTGAAAGCGACTTTACGTACTGGTACACAGGAGAAATAGTTTATGAAGGTACCTGTATGGTCAGTCAGATAACAAAGTGTGAAGATGATTGATTAAAGTAAAAGAAGGTGGTCACTTTTTATCTAAAATCACTTGTAATTTTGATACTTGATGACGTCAACTTGATGTCGGAGTAATATATTAACACACTTTGGGATCTTGTATCTTTGTGATTTTACCATGCAAGCTTGCAATCAACTTGTGAACACACTAGCAAGTGTGTATTTGCCTGAAATCGGGGACCCAATTTAACTTTTTAGGAAGACCTCACATATGTTTTGTACAGATCGCCAAATTGGGGACCCTTCGGGAATTAGGGACCCTATTGGGCTCTATTGTTCAGCGTCCCCTATTGAATGCAGAAACAAACTCACACACCTTATCATGCTTTTCCCATTTTTATTTCACTTTATAGGAAACATATGGTGAGGGTCCGTTTCTAAGCGGGGCGATGACGAGAGCATATGTGACCGGCTTGCAAGGAAATGACTCGCGCTACGTCCGGGCCAACGCCGGCTGTAAACACTATGCCGCCTACGCTGGGCCTGATAACTACCCTGTTTCTCGATTGACCTTTGATGCCAAGGTGCGTGTACATGACCGTTGAGAAGATCTCGTCATGCCAGTATCATGGGCTCCGTGCACAAGTACCCCGTCATTAAGTAAGGGAGAGTTTGAGGAGATCATCGGGAGAACATTTGAACGTATTGAAATTTTGATCTGAATATTTCAAATTATAACACCTCACCCACAGATTCTTTATCTTGAGAGCGAGTCACATGGCATTCGCTATTTTGGCTATCTTGCTGTGCACTGCAAAAAGCTGTACCGGTAGCAACCAAAGTACTATACCCATATTTAAGCAACCAAAGTACTATGACCGTATTTAAGCAACCAAAGTACTATGCCATGAGAACTGGTATTATGCATATACATGTAAAGGTGTGGGCTTTAATTAGGAAAACTAGAATGCTTCATGGATCACCTCGGGAGGCTAGTTTTACTACACCACTAGAAGAAGTCAATATTTGTATACTATACGGTACAGTACATGTACATGTATTTTGTTATGGTACTGTGGTCGACGTACATATTGTACACGTACACGTACATTGTTCATACTGGTTTTTGTGTATTTGCAAGTATCTACCAGTATGTACTCTCCGTATTTCTGAAATCTTTTTATGTTCACTGACCTGCATCCCATGTCGTGCTATTCCCTTTTCAATGTGAATTGAGCAGTTTGCCGAATCACACTGCAGCTGCTTGATGCATGATTGGTAGATTAGACTTTTCATAATAAAAATGGAAAAGGCGTTGGTGCTGATAAGGCCCCCCCCCCCCCAAAGTTCTGCTTCCGATTACATGGCATTCGAAAATAGGGTAGGTATGTAGGGATTTTTTTGGGGGGGCCAATTTTTTTTGTGTACGCTCGTATGGAGGTGTCTGCGTGTAGTCAAGAGTAAAAGGTAGTAATTGATGATTTTCGGGGGGTTTTCCCTCATGTGCCCAAAATAAAAACAACTTTAGGGTAGAGGCTGTCAAAAAGGTTAGGTAGGGTAACTGGAAACAGAACCATTCTTTTGTTGGCCTCATAAAGAATTACTGCAGGCTGTGCTTGTTAGTTGAACTTTACACTACCTATAGTTGTAAAATAACTTAACTGGTAGCACAGATGTTTCTGAACATTATGAAGAACTCAAAGAAGTCAGTGATGAAACTCAATGTGAATGCATTTTTATTTTTTCTGGCATTTTTCACCTTCCCCAGGTATCAGACCGTGACCTCTTCATGACCTTTCTACCTCAGTTCCATGAGTGCGTCAAAGCTGGTAGCTACAGCATCATGTGCAGTTACAACAGGTACATGTTATTTGTAAAAACATACATGTACACACATGTACACATTAAACCCTTCTTTGGTTTATGGTCACACAATACCCTGCTAAACTTTATGGTCAGCGAAAAATCCTTTGAGAAATATCCTGCTGAGATTGAATTGTCAGACGCTCAAACTTTTTTGATTTGCGTGTTTCAGGTCAGTCCTTTCAGATAGCAGTTTCCAGTAGTTTTTGTCTTTTCTAATTTACATCTTATGTCATGTATGTAGCATCAACGGAGTACCAGCTTGTGCCAACACAAGATTCCTGCGAGACATCCTCCGCGACCAGTTTGGCTTTCAGGGGTACGTTGTCAGTGATTTGGCTGCACTGGAAGAAATTCTCACTATGCACAAATACACGTCTACACTTCTTGAGACTGCCGCAGTGTGCATCAAGGCTGGTGTCAATCTGGACCTCACAATAACGGAAGCTAACGTCTATACCTACATCACAGAGGCAGTCTTAAAGAAGATGGTGTCGTACGATGACGTGGTGGCGTTGGTGCGTCCATTGTTCTACACCCGCATGAGGCTTGGGGAGTTTGACCCACCAGCCAGAAACCCTTACACCAAGCTGCGTGTACAGGATGTAGTTGAAAGCATTGCACACCAGAATCTTGCCATAGAAGCTGCTGTCAAGAGCTTTGTCTTGCTGAAGAACGATGGCGTACTACCACTGAAAAACATTCTGAAGCTTGCGGTAAGTGTTTAAGAGAACACGTGGCAGTCAAAGTCTTCACAAGATCTCATAAGTCCTCATAAGTCTTTGCAAGTCCTTGCAGGTCATCAAAAGTCATCACAAGTTCCAAATAGCACCATCATTGAACAAACAGATTTCTTTTAATACACTCCCTCTTTTTCAAACAATTTAATGCACTTATGCAGTGGTACTGTTTGCTTTGTCGTAGGTTGTTGGTCCGTTTGGAAATGACTCCGGTCAGTTGTTTGGGGACTATGCAGGCACACCGTTGCCAAAATACGTCACCACACCACTGGCTGGCCTGCAACCCTTGGCTAATGAAACGCGCTTTGCTGCAGGATGTTACAACCCTGTTTGTTTGCTGTACAACCAGTCCAGTGTCGTTCAGGCAATAAACGGCTCTGATTTTGTCGTCGTCTGTCTGGGTTCAGGTGAGTATCAAACATTCAAAACCTTTCTTACTCATTGTCTGAGAAGTTACACATAGTAATTTTTAAAAGATGGTTATGGGCACCTAATCCCATAAGCTGGAACAAGTTCCTGACATCAGCGGTCGGGTACTCGGGTACCCAGTTCCGATGCACACACCTACATTGATGTACCACGTTTATCATTGGATGCTATCGGTTGTTATTTCAGGTGTGACGGTGGAGAGTGAGGGTAGAGACAGGAAAGACCTCGCCCTGCCCGGCAGGCAACTGCAACTTCTGCAGGATGCTGTCAAAGCTGGTAAGAGTTTACACATTACAAGCAAGTTCCTTCGTGGACCATTGATGATCAACTAGTAGTTGATTCATAATGTAACTTATTGAGGCTTTTAATGTTGTCACCATTGCACTTTGTTTCGTGGAATGGTCTGTGTTCACATGATTGAAAAACAATCGATGGACGAGTCTACACAAGAAAGCAGGAGGTCATGAGTTCGAGTCTCACCCGAGTGATATAATTTCTCACTTTCATTCGGGGGTGACACACTTTCATAGTGTCTAAATGTACCCGCTGCTACATCAGATTCGAACCAGAAAAGCAGAAGGCCGTGGGTTCGAGTCCCACCCGAGTGATTTTTTTCTCACTTTCACTTGGGGGTAACACACTGAGTATACGGTGTTGGTATGTTGGTGAAGGGCAAAGCCTAATATCGAATTTACATCACCCCGACGGAAATTCCATCTTATGAATAGTTTCATTGCGGTACCTGCTGCTACATCAGATTTGAACCAGCCAGGTGATCCCGGAAAGCTCCGTGGTCGAGTGGTAAGACGTCTGCACATTTTTGGTTCGAGTCCCACCCGAGTGATTTTATCTCACTTTCTCTTGGGGATAGCACACTGAGTATACAGTGTTTATAGGTCAGTGAAGGGCAAAACCTAATATTGAAATTAAGAAAAATTGTCATGTATACATGTTGCCTAGCCTCAGCAATTTTGTCCTCATTGTGATTGGTTGCCTGGCTGATGTCCTTCTTCATTTCTACCCTTATCTCCAGCCAATGGTAAGCCAGTTGTCTTGCTGCTCTTCACTGCCGGACCATTTGACATCTCCTGGGCCATCAACAACACCGCTGTCCCGGTGATTGTACAGTGCTTCTTTCCAGCCCAAGCTACTGGTGTTGCCATCAGGAACATGTTTACCAACTACCTGGGTGCCAACAACCCAGCAGGGAGGCTTCCCTACACATGGCCTGCATCCATGGACCAGGTAATGTGGAAGTAATACTTCTAGTTATTCCCCTTTTTTACTTATTTCTTGCTACCCTTTTAGCAACACAGGTTTTATAAGCACTGTGATCAGTGCTTTCCAAGAGTTGTAATAGAGAAAATCCGTCTGTGACACTGAAACTTTTCGACTGTCCCCAACAACGCTTTCGGTCTTGAGTCACTTTTTGTACCAAAAATTACCGTTTATCATGTTTATAAACATAATTCAGATGTGTTGTTTTCTGTAAGTTATGACTCAGACTTGGACTTGAAGCAAATTACTTGAGGCTTGGTCTCAGACTCCAGTCAAGTGAATCAACTATACGACACTTGTTTGAAATTAAAACCAAGCTTCCCGGGATGGGCTTGCCGGTTTGAGTCTGGTGCAGCTGGCGGATATTGTAATCAAACATTCTATCAAACAGAATTTTTGCGTCAGGGGGATGTTAATTTTACATCAAGGTGGCCAGTCGACCCGGTAATGACTCAGACTCGGACTTTAACCAATGATTTTTTGACTCGGACTTGGACTCTACTCTAACACTGCTTGTTGGAATACAAACTCAAACTTCATAATCTTTTTTGGCTATCATCAGGTACCCCCAATGACAAACTACTCCATGGTGAACCGCACCTACCGTTACTTCAATGGTACACCGCTCTATCAGTTTGGTTACGGACTCTCCTATACCAAGTTTGAGTACTTGAAGTTTGTCGTGGAGCATGTCAGCATTTTTCCGTGTGATGACGTTTTCGTTAATGTAACTCTGAGAAATGTGGGCGCTTACACAGGAGAGGAGGTAGGTTTCATGACTGTCTTGGATTACATGTACTTTGTAAAGCCTTTGCATGCTTTTTGATGAAATTAGCATGGAGGTTCCCTGCCACGACAGTTCGATTTTGAATGTTTTTCGCTGATTGTGAAATTGCCACTTTATATATCTGTCTCCAAAATTTTGTTCGAAGTTGGAAAATTTATGCATAAACATGTACTATCCCCTGATGAGATGGAAATTCAGTTTTGCTTAACCCTAAAAGGGTCGTGTTATTTTGACCATCTCTCAGGCCGGGGGATTCCACCCCCCAAAAATCTCGGCCATCGAGTGACGAAGGCTCAAGGGTAAAAAGTCATGACAGCTCGGGTCACAACATTTTTTTTTTAAGGCTATCGGGGGAAAAGGTTAAGAGGGGGGGGGCGGATTCTGACCCCCTCCCCCTCCTCCCCCCTCCCCACTCCCCACTCCCGGCCCTTATAGGATTAAGCTTTGCAAAATGGCCTGCAAACTGTCTTGGTGTGCATAGGAGGATAAGATTTTCTTCCAAAGTCACTGTGTGGACACAGTTCTCGAATGAATAGCATTTATATACACCAGGCTTTCAAGTACATCTCCAGGATCAAAAGTAAAAAAGAAGACAAAGCATCACACCTTATTATTTAATTATTCATTTGTGCATTTTGTAGGTTGTCCAAGTCTACATTCAGTGGCTGGACGCGACCGTCCCAGTGCCCAAGATCCAGTTGGCAGCCTTCAAACGCATCAACATCACCACACTTCAGACTGCAACGGTCATTTTGTCCATTCCGGCCCGTGTGAGAGCAGCCTACACTGACCGCCTGGTCCTTCAGCCGGGACGCTTTGATGTGTTTGCCGGCGGTCAGCAGCCAGGCCCAAGTACTGGAGGACGGCTGAAGTCCAATGTGTTGATGGGGAGATTCCAAGTGGACGGACCCGAAACGGACCTGGCTAGATGTCCCACCTAAAGTACATGGAGGATTTATCACTCACTATATAACCGACATACATATCCTTGTCATTTGATTGGTGGAACTCGCATCACATGACATTCGTTATTACTCCCATTCATGCTGGGTCTCAAAAAGTACTATCCGCTTTTGGGGAATGGGAAATACTATTGAACAGTTAGATCATTCTTGTTGCGAGTCGCGGTATTTGTGTGCAAAGACATGCTGGTGTGCGCGTTCAGCGTTGCGCGTAGCGCGTATTTGTTCCAAAGAGCCAGCGCTACAGAGTGGGGTTCAAACATTTTTGTGAAGGGGTGGTTTGGAAGAGAGAAATACATTTCCCATCAATTTTGTAGTGAAATGAAAGTTCAAATGTATCAAATGACAAGGATCTATATGTCAGTTATATAAAACAAATATTGAGTGGCTTTAAATTGTGAAATATGGAAGGAATATTATCACTCGGTAAAATCTGGACTTTTCCAAGTTCACTCGGCCTCGCCTCGTGAAATTGAAAAGCCCAGATTTTACCTTACGATAATATTCCTCCCATTTCACTCTGAGCCACTCAATATTTGTATACTATTAAGTCATGTAATAAGGCTGGCTCATGCTTCACTTGTATTCAAATGTGAAGTGAATTTGACATCATAGAACAATTGCAGCAATATTCTCCCGAGTTGAAATGTGTTCAACTCAATTTGATTCGTTTATTAAACTCATTTCAACTCAATTGACATGTCATGTCAATTGAGTTGAAATGAGTTGAACGAGTCAAAGTGAGTCATGACCTCACAAATTTCTGTGCACGTTTGCGCTAAGCATGAACTGGCCCATGAGGTCACAAACAGGAGGTGAACAATGGCAAAGGAAATCCCTTGATACATTTCATTTGAATAAGTTGTGACTTTACTTGAGACTTTCATACTTCTGATTGCAATGTTCACTTGACTACAACTCAGGATTTAGGCAAGAAAGGCCGGTTCATACTCGGTGCACACGTGAATTTTGAATGCGTTTTAGCTGTTTGAACACATTTCCGCTTTTGTTTGGTATGTTCGTGACATCAGATTCGTTTCATATCCACTGTGAACCAGTCTTAACAGTGCGAGGTCCAATGAAGTTACGAAGAAATAGTGACTTGGTTAAATTTCTTACCTCTGCACATGTATTGTATGCAAATAATTTCTGCAAACCAATTGCATTTAAAAAAACACACCAAGTTTACCTTGCATTCTTTCCACATTACAAGATATGATATATGATATGAAATTCACTTGCTAAGCGGATGTACATGTACATGTTGCCACAAAGTGATTCAATACTCGGTACTATTATGATTTTATAGGCACTACAGTCCTGAAAGCTACTGAAATCTACTTGTGATTAGGACACATGTATAAATTATATTGACACATTGATTCAACTCATACAATTCAGAGACGTACATGTTATGTAGATGAAATCGAAAAAAAAAACAGTGCATTTAGGTGTTAATGGAAAGCAGTACATGTTTGTTAAATTGTAGTTTGTGTCTGTCTGAGCCATTTAGCCCTATGTGTTGGTGGCTCCCCACTTTTTCAATTACTTTGTTTAAGAATGTTACTTATAAATTTACTTTTTAGGCGGGTGTACATGTACATGTAACCACAAATTTGAATTCAGTACTCAGTACTATTATGATTTAAAGGCACTACCATGCCACAGTCCTGAAATCTAATGAAATCCACTTTTGTTCTGGAAGTTTAAACAGTTTAAAAAAAAAAGAAAATCTCTCAGTAAATGTATGAATTATTTTGACACATTAATTCAACTCATACAACTATTCAGAGATGTACATGTTATGTCATATATGTAGCTGAAATCGAAAAAAAAATGCAGTGCCTAGGTACTGGAAAGCAGTACCTGTACATGTTTGTTAAAATGTAGTTGTGCCTTTTAGTTTTAAACTGATGCAGCAAGGTGACTTTTATTGTAAGACTTTCATTGACATTGACAGATGTACACTGTACATTGTATATGTATATTTTGTATATCAATCTGACTGTTGCATCAAGGATGTTCATGCGTACACAATATTCCTTATCTGTGTTATCTGTGGACTTTTACCTCAATTATGTTGTAGCATTTTGATACGTCCAGTGCCTTTTCTGATACATTGCTTAGATGTATATGTAGCTGAAATTGAAGAAAATGTATTGTATATGTATTGCAAAGCAGTACATGTTTGTCAAATAGTTTGTGCTTTCATTTTCATAATGATGCAGGTGTGTTTTTGTGAGACTTTAATTGACAGCTGTTGTGTGCACTGTATTTGTATATATTTTGTTAATTAATCTGACTGTTGCATCAAGGATGTTTATGTGTACACGATATTCCTAATATTTATCAGTGGAATTTCAGCACACTTGTGGGATAATAGAAGTGTTATAATGTAATCACATAATAATGTGACTAGTGGCAATGTCAACATTTTGTTAGTATGTAGTACTTACCGTATTTAGAAATACTATGTTTTAGCATTTTGCAATAAGTGATTTTACTGGTAGGTACCGGCACCGTAGCTTAGAAAGATGAAAGTTGATTTTTTTTTAAGGAATATCATTATCCTATGCAAAGCAACATTGCAATGTACATGTATGTTAGTCCATTGGTGACATCATAACCACTAGGAGAATCTTGAAACAGTTTTGTCTTGGCTGTAACAATACAACTTTGTCACAATACGATACAGACACAGCAGCTTGTGTTCTAGCATGCTTAGTTAGGATCCTAAAATCCTCTGCAGTATCAAACAATATGAACATGGCGCTGTATGTGCAGGGTTGCAGACCTTCAAGGTATGCGTATCAATGAGGGCACTGTTCCATCAAGTGTTCTGCCTACTTCTGGGAAGCCTGACCATAAAGTGGTTTTAATGGAATTGACTGTGCGGTTTGTGCCCAACATGTTTCTGCCCAAAGGCTCGAACCAGAAAACTGGAACGGTACTCTCAACTACCGTAAAGTGACATGACATTTCGGATATCAACTTATCTGCCTAGAGGTGAGAAGCATGTTGTCACACACCCTTGTATCTATGTAATACATCATATTATGCCTCAAGGTTTTTTAGCAGTAGAATTTTTTTTTTTCATTCAATAACATGGCCTCAAAGAGGCATAAAAGATTTATTCAGAAGGGATACAGTTAGAAATTGTATGAAATACTGAAATACCACTGATTTTGAAATGAATATTAAAAAAGTTTTCTATAACTTGGCCTCGCATAAAAGATTTATTCAGAAAGGATACAGTTTGAAATCCTTCGAAATACTGAAATACTGATGATTTTGAAATGAATATGAATCCGTCAATGACCAGTACATGTAGTACTTTACTAAAGAAAGAAACGATTAACTTATCTAAGAATATAGTTCAATGTGTGTTCCTTTAATTATTAGCAATGAGCTGGAAATGGTAACTTTCAGACTTTGCTTGAATAGATGAATGCCACTGTGTGACCACTCATACCTGTGCAGGACGAACAAAGACAACAATTAGTATTCTGTATGTGCACAAATCATGCATAGACCTTTTGAGTCTTTGCGGTATATATGGAGTCCATTGCAATATTGCAATTGAGAATTTATTCGAACAGTTTGCATTTTTAAAATTCCCAGCCCCATGTGTTTAATACACAAATCAATGTGAAGTGAGCAACGGTGACAACAGTAATCACTACACATTCTGGTGGATCCATAAGTTGTAGCTCCCTATAATTTTGTATTTGTAATGTATCTTCATTATAGCAATATGCTATATTTTGTATTGGTTAATAACTACATTTTAATCTTTAGTTGATAAATCTGTATGAGTGTCATCAATATTCAACATCGTGTGGAATAAAAAACAGTTTTAACCTTTGAGGTTTGTTGAAGAGATTTAGCTTCTATTCATGCTGGCATCCAAGAATCTTCAATACAATTCTTGATCTTCTCTTTGTTTTTCCCCCGTTGGTGACGAAGAGAATTGACCAGCATTGGATTCGAACCAATATCCTTGTAATGATTACCATTCTAGGTACCATCCATGTGGCTTGGTTGATGGCCATGCATCCTGTACTGTCCTGCTATAATTGTCTGCTTGTCATTGGGCTCATTGGTGTATGGGTATACTGCTGGCTTCTGATCAATGGAATGCAAAAGGTAAATGAATGATCGTGAGGTGTTTTTCTAATGGAATGCGAAATGTGTTTGTTCATGAGTTCTTTTGCCTAAAGCTTTAACATTCTATAGTAAAGACGCAACAACGTGACAGTTTGTCTACACATAACGGTTTAATGTTGGACTCCGGTGGGGAAAAATGTCCTCCCCCTCCCCACTTGGCTCCCACCAGAATGCACACCTGTAACCGTGATGTCATTTTGTCTATATGGGGATGCTCATTTCAGTATATCATTTCAGCTTTAGGACCAGATATTTCGGGTTGAAATTAAAATTGTGCTATTGTATGTATGTAAGGATGAATCGTTTGCAAACGTTGTAGCTTTTTGTATAAAAAAATAATCATAACGGAGGGCCTAGCTACTTGCGTGCTACCATGATCTTGATGGCATTATGTACCAAATCTGATGGTATCATGTTATTGTTTGAACTAGCTGGACAGATGTATACTCCATTTTTTGTGTGAAAACATCTCATTTACTTTGTTTATTTTCATGTTAATTTGTGCAAGCTAATGGGCTCCAGACGTGTTTTTGTACTTTATTTACACTATACCCAAACTCCACGCCATTGTACTTGAACTTTGTATTAGTTTACAGTTGTCAACACTACAAAAAGTATCATGGTGTTGAAAGCTATTGAGCCAAGGACATAATATTGTGTGTGTACATACACTGTTGGGCATTTGAAATGACCTTTGTATTTTCCATTACATGTAATCACAAGTTATAAAAAGTCATGTGCCTAATTTGACTTAAAAACTACATGCAGGCAGCTAAAACTGGTTTTATATTTACCTTTGAACTTAGTATAGCTTCAAGGTTCTGCAGCTTTGTTTCTCAAAATCAGTGAACACAGGTTCAAAAGACCAGCACAATTTTGAGGAAATTTCATTATGGCAGAATTGTATGCGCGCTTCTGTACGTAAAGGTGCTGGTGGTCTTTTCAGACAAGACCAACTGAACATTTGATTTGAGCTCTACTGATGAACTATTCCACCATGATGGTTGTTTTTGTGCTTCTAGTCGGTATCTTGCCCGCCCTGGTATCCTCCGTGTACTTCCCCTTCATGAATGATTCACTGCCATGGGATGAGCGACTGGATGACCTCATGTCCCGCCTGACCCTGGATGACATGACCTTACAGATGGCGCGGGGTGGGTCAGGTCCAAACGGGCCGGCCCCGCCAATCCCACGGCTGGGCATCGGGCCATATGACTGGGACACGGAGTGTTTGCGTGGCGATGTTGGTGCTGGGAATGCCACATCCTACCCACAGGCATTGGGTCTGGCTGCATCATTCAGGTAGAAATATAAAACAAATAATGAAAAGGCCTTGTTGAGCTGGATCCGAACGACTCAGTTCTGGATAATATATTTATACTAGACTCAGTCAGGCAGTCATTTTATAGTCAGAGGACAATAGGCTGGCCATCCTAGTTCCTGCCAAAAATAAAGGCACCATTAATTTTGGAAAAGATTCAAGGGATTTGCCTTTTATTATGTGCATGGGTAGTTGGGTACATCCCCCAAACGTATCCTCTCACTGGGGGAATGGGTGTTTGTTCCCCCTCCGGGGGGGGGATGGGCTATTGAATCATCCCCCACTTTTTCGTGGTGAATTTTTTTTTGGATTTCCTGGTAGTTTCGAACAACACAAAAATGTATTCATAGCACTGAAAAATGGAGAAAAACGGCACCAAATTTAGCTTAACATGCCCTTTTGATGTTAGCGCGAATATACATTTAAGATGTACACCTGTGCCATGAACAGTGCCCCCCCCCCGCCGATTTTCGAATTTCTACGGCCGGGCAATTTTTGGATTTTGGTCATCCCCCCACCCCCACTCGCCGGCACAGATTTACGCCCTGCTCCCACCACATTGTCTTCTCTCCCACGTGCCAGAGGAGATTTACGTAGAACCTATTTGTGCTTGTCTTTTATGCACTTCAATTTGTTTTTCAATTTTGATATTCGGGAAATATAGGAATTTCAATCAATAAGGAGAAATTGGGTGTTTGCGGGTAAACTTTTCGTTCAATGGTCCACTGATTTTACTTTTGGACTTTAATTTGTTCATCATGTAGTACGCAATTGCTTCACGATGTCGCCCAGGCAACGGGACAGGAAGTTCGAGCCAAGCACAACAACTTGACACAGCACGGTATCTATAAAACCCATGGTGGCCTGAGCTGTTTTAGTCCTGTCATCAACATCATGAGACATCCACTGTGGGGCCGCAGCCAGGTAGGCTCCATTAAAATGTTGAGTTTTTTTAATTGAACCGTTGGAGTGTTCAATTCACTGAATTGTGATACTTGGGTGTCTTCAGAAAGATTTTTTTCCGATTTGATAAAATCAATTAACTTATCATAGCCAAATATGTTGTTGAAACTTTACCCTTTTATCCTCTATCAAACGTTCAAACCGATATTATGGGGTTGGGAACTATTTATGTTTTGTTAACTTTTTTCATTTTCCTTTTTCTACGGACACACCCCAGCCTTGTGGGCACTTGACTTTCTTAAGCCTGGGATTCATAATGTTTTGATCTGTACAGTGTGGCTTTTTTAGTCCTAAATTTGAAATATAATTGTCAACCTTTTTCATTATTTTTAGCTGAAAAAAAATTTGTATAGTGTTTAACTTATTCTACTCCAGCAGATCCACTAAACCTTTATTACTCTAATAGTAAAGCGTATTAGCTTCTAAGTACATCTAAAATTCAGGTCTGCAAATTCTGAAAATTTACCAAATATAAAAACACGCAATTCCAAAAACCTGGCGCAAATTAAGTTCATACTGACCTTTTGCGATACACCTGCAAACCAGATTGAGCGCTGTGTCTTTCATGTATAATGTCATCTGTTCATGCAAATTAAGAGGCGACCTTGTTGATGAAATTCATTCAATTGTACATTCAATCTGTTTAAACAGGAAACGTACGGTGAGGATCCGTTTCTCAGCGGGGAGTTGGCCAGAGCTTTTGTGACCGGTTTACAGGGAAACAACTCTCGTTACGTCCTGGCCAACGCTGGCTGCAAACACTTTGCTGCCTACGCAGGACCTGAAAACTACCCAGTGTCTAGATTTTTATTCAATGCAGTGGTAAAGACCAGTAGTTCTACATTTGGTATAAGCCTTTAACAGATAATTTGGAATTATTGCCTGCATGATCTGTGCAAACAATAGTGTATGGTTGCAATGTGTGATCAGTAAAGAGTAAGGAGGAACGTGAGATGCGGTGTTGTACTCGAGGTACTTGTAATGGATCACAATAAGTCATGTGATTGTCTTTCTGTAGGATATCCTATAAATAATCATCCAGTTTAACTTACAAGCCTTTCAAATGAGCTGTGACAGAGGCAACAATTTGGTATTGTTAGCTGTTACTTCTGAGTGAGCTTCTGAATTCAGTTGTGATGAACTTGTGACGGACTTGTGGTGAGTTCCTCAATTACAACACTGGATCATGGGCGGTCGTGTGTTGCTTCTTGTGACAATATCTAAGGAGCAAGTCTTACAGGTTTTATTCTGATTGCGATGAAGCTATAGAAACAGCTGTGACAGCTTCATTATTTCAGACCTAAGAATTCCACGCGTACATTCATATATTTTATTATCTTCTTCCTCAGGTATCAGACCGTGACCTCTTCATGACCTTTCTACCCCAGTTCCATGAGTGCGTCAAGGCTGGTAGCTACAGCATCATGTGTAGTTACAACAGGTATAGTGGAACCACGGGCGTCGCTAGAGGGGCTGTCATACCCCCATATATAGTTTTGTCACCTGTCGGCAAAATCTTGTGTCCGTTGGCAAATGTGCCAGTCTAAAGGGCAACACCTATGTATTGTTTGATAGTAAACATGATCATCCGCTTTGCAGCACACCCTATAAGAAAAGGGTGTCCAGCCCCCCCCCCACCCTTTTTCGTTTTTACAGAGGCCGGGTGACCACGAAACATATCCTACTAGCACGGATGGTCTGTCCGCAAATATGTTGTCACCTCCCCTCCATTCAAAGTGGACTAGCGACGCTCATATACGTTTGATTGCGACGAACTTAATTTCGACATTTAAACTGAAGATTGATAGACATGGAATTTAGGTTTAAATATCGTGACGCCATTTAAAGTTTTATTCATCGTAAAGTTAATGTCAAAATCTTTATGTTGGAACAACGTTACTAAACCGACGTTGAATAGACATGGAATTTCGGTAGTTAATACCGCGCCGCAATTTTAACATTTATCCAACGTTAGATTAAAGTCGAAATATGTACGAGCGAACAACGTACCAAACCGACGTGGGCTAGACATTGAGGTAAGTTTGTTATTGTCGCGACGCAATTTCAACATTTCTCCAACGTTAGATTAGTGTCGAAATATGTACGTTGAAGCAACGTTACCAAACCGACGTGGGATACACATTAAATTTAGGTTGTCAATATCGCGACGCACTTTTAACCAACATTTAATGTTGGATTAGTGTCGAAATATGGACGTTGGAACAACGTTACTAAACCGACGTTGGATAGACATTGAATTTAGTTTGATAATATCGCGACGCAATTTCAGCATTTATTCAACGTTAAAACAACGTCAAACTGTAACACAAAATCAACGTCGCAAAAGTGACGTTGAAATAACGTTGTTTTACGGTATTTCGACGTCGTGACGTCATTTCAACCAACATTCAACGTTGTAATAACGTCTTGTGCCCACTGAGATGTGAGGAACTGTTTATAATGCAATTCCAGATGGCAAAACTATCAGGCTACACTTGAATTTCAGACATTTCTAGCTGTTTATCTTGTTGCCTGAATGTAGATTTTAGATTTATTCCCCTAACCTGAGCAATTACCCAAATTGTGCTTGAGTACGTAATTCAAATACATTATTTTTCACATTTTCCCTGCAACCATACAGAGTTGTGAACATTAAATGTAGCAAACATTGACAATGTACAAGAAGCAATTCCCCTGGTTGCTAAATGCATGCTGCGACATCTGTTCCTTTTCGTATTATATAGCATCAATGGAGTACCTGCCTGCGCCAACACACGATTTCTCCGCGACATCCTCCGCAAACAGTTTGGCTTCAAAGGCTACGTGGTCAGTGATGAGCTCGCTCTGGAATTTATTCGCTTCGCACACAATTACACCAACTCCACCCTGGAATCGGCCGTGGTGGCCGTGAAAGCAGGTGTCAACCTCGATCTCTCCAGATTCAAACAGGTCGTGTACCTTTACATCACCGAGGCCGTGGAAAAGGACCTGATTAGTTTGGGTGACGTCTTTGCATTGGTGCGTCCGTTGTTCTACACCCGATTGAGGCTTGGGGAGTTTGACCCACCAGCCAGGAACCCTTACACCAAGCTGCGTGCCGAGGATGTAGTGGAAAGCATTGCACACCAGAATCTTGCTGTAGAGGCTGCTGTCAAGAGCTTTGTCTTGCTGAAGAACAATGGCGTACTACCATTGAAAAGTATTGGGAAGCTTGCGGTAAGATGCACAATATGGCACTGGATTTGGGGGGGGGGGGAACTGGGTCATTTTCAGAGTATTCTTAAATGTAAGCAGGTGTTGGAGCTTTACCAACTAGTCTGTGAGGTAAACTGTTAAGGGGACTATTAAGTCTGAATACTTGAACAAAGACGTTTGTTTAAAATGTCCAAGTAGGCCTATTTACTTTGCAGAAGGATAACAGAATCTACAATCTGAACCCGAGTCCTGCAACACTTTTCTTGTATACTCGTGTCGGGCTGTATATGTCCAACCACTCATACTCAATCAACACAACCTTTATACTTGGGTTTGACTCCTACAGTACACTTGGGACTCAGTTAAAAGACTCAACAGCAACACTTCCTGCCTTCAGCAACCAATATTTGTTGATAAACTTATTGACGTTAACATTTTTTAAAGTCTTCTTTAACAGTGTCTCAAAAAAAAATTCCAACATTTTTAGGGCCATTTTGACTCCTTGCATAGAAACTCGGCATTCATCTTAGGAAGTTTCGGCAACTACATGTATTATCAATCTAGTGAATTATGTGCTTCCCTATTTATTAGTACAATCTTGTTTGTTATTTTGATATCTAGGTTGTTGGTCCCTTTGGAAACGATTCCAGCCAGTTGTTCGGAGACTACGCTCCTGATTCCCTGCCTGAGTATATTACCACACCTCTCCAAGGTTTGGAAAGTATCGCTGACATCACAAGCTTTGCGGCCGGTTGTGACAACCCCGAGTGTGCAGGATATAACCAGTCCAGTGTCGTGAATGCCGTTAGTGGTGCTGATTTTGTTGTGGTCTGTTTGGGTTCAGGTATGATGTACACAAATAATCAAGAAGTCGAATGACCACATTCGAATAATTTTGTCATAGCAGGCAGTTACACATTTGCCTGTGGAAAGTAGCATCAGCCAGATATGGCAATCGGGGTCAATAAACTGCAATACAAGTTGGGAATATTATGTATACAGTTACTCCAATATGTTTCTCAAAGCCTATGTGCACACTTGTTTTATGGCTGAATTTACTGCATGCATCAACATTTATTGGAAAGGAGTAAACACTAGTTATTCAATTCCGCGTGGTAGATGTTTGCCTTGCCGTGAGATATTTTCCTGTATTTGAGAAAGTTAAATTTTTACCAACAATTTTGAGCGCTTTTCCAAATATTTACTGTATCAATGAGGTATACGGGCTTTCTTAACTGGGACTTAAGTTAGAAAGCCTTGTGTGGTTTAGCTGTATTCGGTTTGGGACGCAGATACAAGTCACGTAGCATGCATGAAATAGTTTTGCACATATTACCTACGGCACACCGTACATACAATCTGAATGCTCAAACACATATAGTAATTAAGACATTGGCATGTCCAATGAGACATTTCCTCATCAGATAATAACAATGTCTTAATCTTTTTTTGTTCATATTTGATTTGTTAACATTGTTTATACTTGATTTGTTAATATTGGCTGTATGGCATATACGGGTTTATGGCTTCTGATGACTAGCGCCCCTTTGAACAAAGATATCGACTAATTGGGGAACCGCCAACACATGGATAGCTCAGTTGGTAAGAACACCGGAATACGGTTATCCGGAGGTCGCAGGTTCAAGCCCCGCTCTAGTTAATTTCTTTGTTCAACTTTTCAATTATTTAAACATTTTTGATATTGGGTTGTATGCAGGTACATCCATTGAGAGCGAAGGTAGAGACAGGAGGAATCTTGACCTACCAGGCCACCAACTGCAGCTTCTTCAGGATGCTGTGAAAAGTGGTAAAAACTCACTGAGTATGCCTTTGCCTTAACAAATCCTAACTTCACACCTTTCCTTACTATTTTAAGCAATATACCGTTGAGTTGACAATTGACATTCGTTTTACAGCGGCATGACTTTGATAATACTTTTCTATTTTATCAACCATTATCCAAAGCTAGGTAACATATTTATTAAAACTTGTTTCCTTCTTTGTTAAATTAAAACTATTTTTGTTTTGCCAAGTAGATCTATTGTTACAAAGACTTAAAGCTACAGTCCATAACTTGCAGCTATCCAAAAAGTAACTGACGTAATTATTTTTGTAAAACATACTTGGTTGAAAGATAGTAAGGGGACTAAACTCCCTGTGAAATTATTCTTTCTGGTAAGCTGTCATTTTGAAAAAATCAACGAAAGAAGGCCTTGTCCGTTAGTAGTTCGTTTTTTTGTAATCGGCGAAGTGCGCGCAAGCGTTGGCGCTACTCACACGCGCCCTTTTCTATAATTCGTGAGATCGGATCGCGTAGCTGCGATCGGCTCGGTGAGAACGTGTCTCGGACGCTGAATTCAGGCCCGATTCAAAACATGATTCAGCAATTTTTTATTTGAAATCAAGTTCTTAGAATGCTGTTTTTCTCGGAATATACAGCTGAAGCTGAGCTGAAACTTCATCAGGTTAGTTGCTTAGCACCCTTCTTTAGATTTTGAGCACGTTTGTTGCTTCAAACGAACAAAATGCACAAATTACAAACGATGGACTGTACCTTTAAGCAGTGTTTAAGTCGAGGTACTTGTGATGGATCACAAGTCAATCACAAGTCATCTAGTTCCAAGTCATGTCGCAAACTATTCAAATGAACGACGACAAAGGCATTCTATCGTGATTTGTTCATCCCATTATGACTGAAGGCACTGTCGGCAGAACCTGGGTCGGCATTGGTCCCCCCACTTTTTCCACTGGGATATCCCCCCCTCCTGGGAAGGCATACATTATACACTGCAGTTGCCACGGTCGTCCGGCCTGGGTGGTGCTCCCCCACCTCCCCCCTTTCAAAACTGTTCTGCCACCACTGACTGAAGGCTTCTAGATTGTTTGCTTCTGTCTGGACCGGCTGGTATAACACAAGTTCTTCGACTACTGGACTTAAGAACATCAAATCCCCCTCGAACAACAAACAAAAGAAAAACAAACAAATATAAAATCTACCATCAATTCCTTTCACAAACCACAGCTAGTGGCAAGCCAGTTGTCTTGCTGCTCTTCACTGCCGGACCGTTTGACATTTCTTGGGCCGTCAACAACCCCGACGTCTCTGTAATCGTACAGTGTTTCCTGCCAGCCCAAGCCACTGGTGTGGCCATCAGGCACATGTTTACCAACTACCAGGGCACCAACCCAGCTGGAAGGCTTCCCTACACATGGCCAGCATCCATGGACCAGGTATATCTTAAGTCAAAATTAAGTCAAACTTGACTTGCGACATAAAGTTAATCATGATTAGAGCCAGATCTTGATCACATCTGGTGTTCCACAGTCACACCAACCAAAACGTATTTAGAGCCATTATAGCTCATACTAATGTGGTTTTCTGCAGGCAAACTTCGTGTGCCAATGTAGAGATTGGGGTTAATTATAAATGTTCTTTAATTTGGGGCATAACATCTTAAGAACGACCCTTGTCACGTCTAACTAGCCTGGTTGCTATTTTAGGGACTTCTGCCATGTACCATGAGGGTCAGAGGCTCTCTTGTCTGAGCGCCGTGGCCTGGGCCTGGCAGTGGTTTCAGTTCCATTCGGTTTTCCATTATTTTATCCTTGTCATTGTTGTATTTTTGGGTCACTTTCTGAGCGCTTTGTAACCCTAGGAAAAGGCGCTTTATAAATGTTATTATTATTATTATTATTATCCTCCGCGAGCACGCGGGCTTTTGCATACATTGGAAGTAGTGGTGGTTGTGTTGAAATTGGAGATGGATGGAGACGCTTTTGGTCTTGTCATGGCGGCAAAGTAGAAGGGTCTATCGTCCCTCCAAGAAAGAAAATAGTGCTGTATTGAACCAAGTTCTTTCTACAAGACGAATGCTGCACTAATTTCCAATTGACTTGCCTCTGGAGTCATTTGAGCAACTTCAACAGTCAAGTTTTCTTGTGAAGTTTCTCATAATTGTGTCAAACGTCAAACTTAACTCTAATACTAGGAATGATTTAGTTTGGCTCAAATTTGCCAGTCTGAAACAGAGGTAAAGTTGATTAACAGAACTGCAATGCTGTTCATCACAAGTCAAATCACAAGTTCATCACTTGTTATGTCTCAAGTTATAGGCCATGAAAAAATAACACAGGAATGCCGTTATTTTTGTGCATACAACTTTGGCTTGTGGATTGACTTGAGCCTGCCTGGACAAAATAACTCACTAAAATGATTGTTACTGTGCTCTCTTCTTTGCCATGTTTGCAGGTACCCCCAATGACAAATTACTCCATGGTGAACCGCACCTATCGTTACTTCAGTGGAACACCATTCTACCAGTTTGGTTACGGACTCTCCTACACTAAGTTTCAGTACAGTCAGTTGGTTGTGAAACCAGACCACATCATGCCGTGTGATGACGTTTTCGTGAATGTGACTTTGAAAAACGTGGGCGCATACTCAGGGGATGAGGTGGGTATAGTCTACTTGGAACTAACTTGTAAATGAATTGTGTACATGAACAGTATATCGTGCATCATGACCACTCGTAAGAGCTGTGTGCGGGATACATTGCATGAACGAACTGCTTTACCCACATATATATGGTTTAAAGTACACAATTACCATTTGTAAGCATCAAGCCGTAGAGTCTTCATGTGATTGTGAATGGCCTATTAATCTCTCTGCATTATTACGTTCTGACATGGTACCTGATTCCCTTGCTCTTCAATGTTCATGGACTTTTCATTACTTTTTTGAGGTGGTGCAAGTTTACATCAAATGGAGCAATGCCACGGTCCCCGTTCCCAAGATCCAGTTGGCAGCTTTCGAGCGCATCAACACTGCCTCCCTCCAGACTGTCTCAGTCGTCCTATCTATTCCGGCCCGTGTGAGAGCAGCCTACACTGACCGTTTGGTCCTTCAACCGGGAGCCTTCACCGTCTTTGCCGGTGGTCAGCAGCCTGGCCCAAGCATTGGTGGACGGCTGAACTCCAATGTGATGACTGGGAGCTTCCAAGTGGACGGGTCTGAGACAGACCTCGCAAGATGCCCAAAGTAGATCCAGATGAAACTAAACAGGACATCAACTGCGTATAACTAAAACATTAATTGGTCTATCCCCCCCCCCCCAAAAAAAAAAACTAAATAAAAATCTCGGCATCATACATGTGCATGCTATTCTTTTTGCCGCCTATTTCCAGCTAATAATGGTTAGAGCCCTCTTAAATTAGGCCCCTACTGTTGGGAGCTTTTCCTTAAAGATGTATGCATACATAAACATTCTCCATAAGTAGGCAATTCTGGCTTCTGATCATGACTTGAATTTTGTCTTTACGCCACCAAATTTGGTATAATTATGCCACTTTCAGTGTTCCAATTGTCAGAATTTGAAAGAAAGGAATATTGCTGTAGCACAAAAAGGAAAAAGCCATAAATTTGTAGTGGCATCAAAATGTTGCGCTTAACATAAATTGTCTTCAAACTGCGGTACTGAGATGCAATTAAGATTTACAAAGTGTTACTGAAACACATTGTGCTTAACAAAATGAGAATTAGTGTTGCTTATTACTTAGAATAGTTAGTTTCCTTCTTGCGTTAATTCCATGGGATAAACCGATTCCTTCCACTGCCGAATCCAAACTTTTGAAAGTAATTAAAGCTCAAGGATATTGTATCATGGGTTCATAGGTGTTTTTTTTTAATTTGATTTGTAATTTGATGTCTATTGTATTGTCTTTGTAAACGGATCGTTTGAAAATGACCCGAATGTTTGGGCCCCTGTACATTTTCAATGGACCGCTTGACATTACGCGTGCATTGTCATTTTCGGGTGAAAAGATCTATTGTGAACACTACAAAGTTATTCTGCCTGTATTTAGGGTACCGTAGGCTGCTAGTTAGCGTGTTGATGACACCTACCTGAGCGTGACTATCCGAAAGTATATACACGGCACACTTAGCTAGGTACTAATATTGTTTGTACCCTGTACGTACACTGCTTTGGCGGATAATAAAATGACCTTTGCATTTTCCGGTTGCATGTTGTAAAAAGTCATATGCCTTATTGGTTCAAAGATACGTGCAGGCGGTTAAAACTGGTTTTAAATTTACTTTTGAACTGAAAATATCGCTCTGAGGTGTTGTTTCTTAAAAGCAGTACCAGTAAACTGGTTCAAATGACCATCTCTGTTAAGGAACACATTTCAGTGACATGCACGCATCTGTATTTGTAATGTATCTTCATTATAGCAGTATGCTTTATTTTGTATTGGTTAATAAGTACATTTTAATCTTTAGTGGATAAATATGTATGAGTGTCACCAATATTATTCATCGTGTGGAAATAAAATTTCTCAGTAGAAAAAACAACAACACTTTTAACCTCTCAAATTTGTTGAAGAGATTTTGCTTCTATTCATGCAGGCATCCAAGAATCTTCAATAAAATTCTTTCTCTTCTCTTTGTTTTTTTTCCCGTTGATGACGAAGAGAATTGACCAGCATTGGATTCGAACCAATGTCCTGGTATTGGTAATGATTACCATTCTAGGTACCATCCATGTGGCTTGGTTGATGGCCATGCATCCTGCACTGTCCTGCTATACTGTCTGCTTGTCATTGGGCTCATTGGTGTATGGGTATACTGCTGGCTTCTGAACAATGGAATGCAAAAGGCAAACGAATGCTCATGAGTTTCTTTGCCTAAAGCTTTAACATTCTAAAGACGCAACAATGTGATAGTTTGTCTACACATAACGTTTTAATGTTGGACTCCGGTGGAGAAAAATGTCCTCCCCCTCCCCACTTGGCTCCCACCTGAATGCACACCTGTAACCGTGATGTCATTTTGTGTATGGACTGTTGGATGCTCATTTCAGTATATCGTGTAGCTTTAGGACCAGATATAAAATTGAACCATTGCTATTGTATGTATGCTAGGATGAATCGTTTGCAAACGTAGTAACTTTTTTGTATAAAAAAATAATCATAACAGAGGGCCTAGCTACTTGCGTGCTACCATGATCTTGATGGCATTATGTACCAAATATGATGGTATCATGTTATTGTTTGAACTAACTGGACAGATGTATACTCCATTTTACTTGCCAAAACATCTCATTTACTTTATTTATTTTCATGCTAATTTGTGCAAGCTAATGGGCTCCAGACGTGTTTTTGTACCTTATTTACACTATACCCTACAATTAAACTCCACGCTATTGTACTTGTACTTTGTACATGCATTAGTTTACAATTGTCAACACTACAAAAAGTACCATGGTGTTGAAAGCTATTGAGCCTGGTAAGGACATTATATTGTGTGTGTACATACACTGTTGGGCATTTGAAATGACCTTTGTATTTTCCATTACATGTAATCACAAGTTGCAAAAAGTCATGTGCCTAATTTGACTTAAAAACTACATGCAGGCGGCTAAAACTGGTTTTATTTTTACCTTTGAACTTAGTATAGCTTCAAGGTTCTTGGGTTTTGTTTCTTAAAATCAGTAAAGTGATTCAAAAAGACCAGCACAATTTTGAGGAAAGTCATTATGGCAGAATTGTATGCGCGCTTCTGTATGTAAAGGTGCTGGTGGTCTTTTCAGACAAGACCAACTGAAAATTTGATTTGAGCTCTACTGATGAAATATATTCCACCATGATGGTTGTTTTTGTGCTTCTAGTCGGTATCTTGCCCGCCCTGGTATCCTCCGAGTACTTCCCCTTCATGAATGATTCACTGCCATGGGATGAGCGACTGGATGACCTCATGTCCCGCCTGACCCTGGATGACATGACCTTACAGATGGCGCGGGGTGGGTCAGGTCCAAACGGGCCGGCCCCGCCAATCCCACGGCTGGGCATCGGGCCATATGACTGGGACACGGAGTGTTTGCGTGGCGATGTTAAAGCTGGGAATGCCACTTCCTACCCACAGGCTCTGGGTCTGGCTGCATCATTCAGGTAGAAATATAAAACAAATAATGAAAAGGCCTTGTTGAGCTGGATCCGAACGACTCGGTTCTGATATTATATTTATAATTGACTCAGTCAGGCAGTCATTTTATAGTCAGAGGACAATAGGCTGGCCATCCTGGTTCCTGCCAAAAATAAAGGCACTATTAATTTTGGAAAAGATTCAAGAGATTTGCCTTTTATTGTGTGCATGGGTACATCCCCAAAACTTATCCTCTCACTGGGGCGTAAATCCCGGGGGAATGGGGGTTTGTTTCCCGGGAGGGGGGGGGGGGCTATTAAATCATCCCCCACTTTGTCGTGGTGAAAAAAAAATGGGATTTCCAGGTAGTTTCGAACCAAAAAAAAATTGTATTCACAACACTGAAAAATGTAGAAAAACAGTACCAAAGCTTAACATGCCGTTTTGATGTTAGCTCGAATATACATTAAGATGTACATCTGCCCCCCCCCCCCCCTCAGCTTTTCGAATTTCCACGGCCGGGCAATTTTTGGATTTTGGTCATCCCCCACCCCCACTCGCCGGCTCAGATTAACGCCACTGCTCCCACCACATTGTCTTCTCTCCCACGTGCAAGAGGAGATTTACGTAGAACCTATTTGTGCTTGTCTTTTATGTACTTCAATTTGCTTTTCAATTTTGATATTCGGGAAATATAGGAATTTCAATAAATAAGGAGAAATTGGGGGTGTGCGGGTGGAGCTTGTTGAAACCCCACCACTTTTAGTGCAGTGATCCACTGATATTACTTTTGGACTTTAATTTGTTCATCATGTAGTACGCAATTGCTTCACGATGTCGCCCAGGCAACGGGACAGGAAGTTCGAGCCAAGCACAACAACTTGACACAGCATGGTATCTACAAAACCCATGGTGGCCTAAGCTGTTTTAGTCCTGTCATCAACATCATGAGACATCCACTGTGGGGCCGCAGCCAGGTAGGCTCCATTAAAATATTGAGTTTTTTTAATTGAACTGTTGGAGTGTTCAATTCACTGAATTGTGATACTAAGGTGTCTTCAGAAAGATTTTTTTCCGATTTGATAAAATCAATTAACTTATCATAGCCAAATATGTTGTTGAAACTTTACCCTTTTATCCTCTATCAAACGTTCAAACCGATATTATGGGGTTGGGAACTGTTTATGTTTTGTTAACTTTTTTCATTTTCCTTTTTCTACGGACACACCCCAGCCTTGTGGGCACTTGACTTTCTTAAGCCTGGGATTCATAATGCTTTGATCTGTACAGTGTGGCTTTTTTAGTCCTAAATTTGAAATATAATTGTCAACCCTTTTCATTATTTTTAGCTGAAAAATTATTTGTATATTTTTTAACTGATTCAACTCCAGCAGATCCACTAAACCTTTATTACTCTAATAGTAAAGCGTATTAGCTTCAAAGTACATCTAAAATTCAGGCCTGCAAATTCTGAAAATTTACCAGATATAAAAACACGCAATTCCAAAACCTGTCACAAATAAAGTTCATACTGACCTTTTGCGATACACCTGCAAACCAGATTGAGCACTGTGTCTTTCATGTATAATGTCATCTGTTTATGCACATTCAGAGGCGATCTTGTTGATGAAATTCATTCAATTGTACATTCAATCTGTTTAAACAGGAAACGTACGGTGAGGATCCATTTCTCAGCGGGGAGATGGCCAGAGCTTTTGTGACCGGCTTACAAGGAAACAACTCCCGTTACGTCCTGGCCAACGCTGGCTGCAAACACTTTGCTGCCTACGCAGGACCTGAAAACTACCCAGTATCTAGATTTTCATTCAATGCAGTGGTAAAGACCAGTAGCTCTACATTTGGTATAAGCCTTAAAAAAAAGATAAGTTGGAATATAATTGCCTGCGTGATCTGTGCAAACAATAATGTATGGTTGCAATGATATGTGTTCATTAGATAGTATAAGGCCGAAAAGTGAGATGGGTATGATGCAGTGTTGTACTCGAGGTACTTGATGGATCACAAGTCATGTGATTGACTATTTGTAGGATATCCTTTAAAAGTCAATCTATATATTTGTATACAAACTGTAATCACCCAGTTCAACTTAAGCCTTTCAAATAAGCTGTGACAGAGGCATGATACTTTGTTATCGTTACCTGTTACTTCTGACTGAGCTTTTGAATTCAGTTGTGATGAACTTGCGACGGAGTTGTGATGTACTTTTGATCCATCCGAAGTACCTCAACTACAACACTGGATCATGGGCGATCGACGCACTTTGTTGCTTCTTGAGACAATATCTAAGGAGCAAGTGATGCAGGTTTTATTCTGATTGCAAAGAAGCTAGTATATAAACAGGTGTGAAATCTTCATCATTTCAGACCTAAGAATTCTATACATATATTCCCCAAGCATTAAGATGGTTAATTCAGGAAATTTGATTATTTTCTTTCCCAGGTATCAGACCGTGACCTCTTCATGACCTTTCTACCCCAGTTCCATGAGTGCGTCAAGGCTGGTAGCTACAGCATAATGTGTAGTTACAACAGGTATAGTGGAACCACGAGCATCGCTAGAGGGTCTGTGTACCCCCATTAATAGTTTTTGTCGCCTGTCGCAAAATCTCGTGTCCGTCGTTAAATGTGCCGGTGAAGGGCACCACCTTTTGTCCGATAGCGAACATGATCATCCGCTTTGCAGCCCCCCCCACCCCACCCTTTTTCGTTTTTACACAGGCCGTGTGGCCACAAAGAATATCGTGGCACGGATGGTCTGTCCGCAAATATATTGTCACCTCCCCTCCCCCCCCCATTCAAAGTGGACTAGCGACGCTCATGAGTGGAACTGTTTATAATGTAATTCAAATGGCAAAACTATCAGGCTACACTTGAATTTCAGACATTTCCAGCTGTTAATCTTGTTTTTCTTTAATGTAGAGTTTAGATTTATTCCCCTTACTTGAGCAATTACCCAAATTGTGCTTGAGTACGTAATTCATTATTTTTTCACATTTTCCCTGCAACTATACAGAGTTGTGAACATTATATGTAGCAAACATTGACAATGTACAAGAAGCAATTCTCTTGGCTGCTAAATGCATGCTGCGACATTTGTTCCTTTTCGTATTATATAGCATCAATGGAGTACCTGCCTGCGCCAACACACGATTTCTCCGCGACATCCTCCGCAAACAGTTTGGCTTCAAAGGCTACGTGGTCAGCGATGAGCTCGCTCTAGAATTTATTCGCTTCGCACACCATTACACCAACTCCACCCTGGAGACGGCCGTGGTGGCCGTGAAAGCAGGTGTCAACCTCGATCTCTCCAGCTTCAAACAGGTCGTGTACCTTTACATTACCGAGGCCGTGGAAAAGGACCTGATTAGTTTGGGTGACGTCTTTGCATTGGTGCGTCCGTTGTTCTACACCCGATTGAGGCTTGGGGAGTTTGACCCGCCAGCCAGGAACCCTTACACCAAGCTGCGTGCCGAGGATGTAGTGGAAAGCATTGCACACCAGAATCTTGCCATAGAGGCTGCTGTCAAGAGCTTTGTCTTGCTGAAGAACAATGGCGTACTGCCATTGAAAAGTATTGGGAAGCTTGCGGTAAGATGCACAATATGGCACTGGATTGGGGGGGGGGGGAACTGGGTCATTTTCAGAGTATTCTTAAATGTAAGAAGGTGTTGAAGCTTTACCAACTAGTCTGTGAGGTAAACTATTATTAATACTAAGGGGACTATTAAGTCTGAGTACTTGAACAAAGACGTTTGTTTTAAATGTCTAAGCAGGCCTATTTAATTTGCAGAAGGATAACAGAATCTACAATCTGAACCCGAGTCCTGCAACACTTTTCTTGTATACTCGTGTCGGGCTGTATGTCCTACCACTCATACTCAGTCAACACAACCTTTGTACTTGGGTTTGACTCATACAGTACACTTGGGACTCAGAAAACAGATTCAACAGCAACACTGCCTGCCTACAGCAACCAATATTTGTTGATAAACTGATAGACGTTTACTCTAAGAACTATTAACATTTTTTAAAGTCTTCTTCAACAGTGTCTCAAAAAAATTTCAAATATGTTGCGGTCCATTTTGACTCCTTGCATAGGAACTCGGCATTCATCTTAGAAAGTTTCCGCAAATACATATATTATCAGAATCTAGTGAATTATGTGCTACCCTATTTATTAGTACAATCGTGTTTGTTATTTTGATATCTAGGTTGTCGGTCCCTTTGGAAACGATTCTAAGCAGTTGTTCGGAGACTACGCTCCTGATTCCTTGCCTGAGTATATTACCACACCTCTCCAAGGTTTGGAAAGTATCGCTGACATGACAAGCTTTGCGGCCGGTTGTGACAACCCCGAGTGTGCAGGATATAACCAGTCCAGTGTCGTGAATGCCGTTAGTGGTGCTGATTTTGTTGTGGTCTGTTTGGGTTCAGGTATGATGTACACAAATAATCAAGAAGTCGAATGACCACATTCGAATAATTTTGCCATAGCAGGCAGTTACACATTTGCCTGTGGAAAGTAGCACCAGCCAGATATGGCAATCCGGGTCAATAAACTGCAATACAAGTTGGGAATATTATGTATACAGTTACTCCAATATGTTTCTCAAAGCCTATGTGCACACTTGTTTTATGGCTGAATTTACTGCATGCATCAACATTTATTGGAAAGGAGTAAACACTAGTTATTCAATTCCGCGTGGTAGATGTTTGCCTTGCCGTGAGATATTTTCCTGTATTTGAAAAAGTTGAATTTTTACCAAAAACTTTGAGCGTTTTTCCAAATAATTACTGTTATCAATAAGGTATACGTGCTTTCTTAACTGGGACTTAAGTTAGACAGCCTTGTGTGGTTTAGCTGTATTCGGTTTGGGACGCAGATACAAGTCATGTAGCATGCATGAACTGGTTTTGCACACATTACCTACGGCACACCGTACATACAATCTGAATGCTCAGACTCATAGAAACCTTAAGATGAGCAATAAAGACATTGGCTTGTCCAATGCGACATTTCCTAATCAGATAATAACAACGTCTTAATTTTTTTGTTCATATTTGATTTGTTAACATTTTTTATACTTGATTTGTTAATATTGGCTGTATGGCATATACGGGTTTATGGCTTTTGACTAGCGCACCTTTGAACAAAGATATCGACTAATTGGGGAACCGCCAACACATGGATAGCTCAGTTGGTAAGAGCACCGGAATACGGTTATCCGGAGGTCGCAGGTTCAAGCCCCGCTCTAGTTAATTTCTTTGTTCAACTTTTCAATTATTTAAAAAAAATTGATATTGGGTTGTATGCAGGTACATCCATTGAGAGCGAAGGTAGAGACAGGAGGAATCTTGACCTACCAGGCCACCAACTGCAGCTTCTTCAGGATGCTGTGAAAAATGGTAAAAACTCACTGAGTATGCCTTTGCCTTAACAAATCCTAACTTCACACCTTTCCTTACTATTTTAAACAATACACCGTTGAGTTGACATTTGACATTTTTTTTTACAGCGGCATGACTTTGATAATACTTTTCTATTTTATCAACATTATCCAAAGCTAGGTAACATATTTATTAAGACTTGTTTCCTTCTTTGTTAAATTAAAACTATATTTGTTTTGTCAAGGTGGATCTATTTTTACAAAGACTTAAAGCTACAGTCCATATAACTTGCAGCTATCCAAAAAGTAACTGACGTAATTATTTTTGTAAAACATACTTGGTTGAAAGATAGTAAGGGGACTAAACTCCCTGTGAAATTATTCTTTCTGGTAAGCTGTCATTTTGAAGAAATCAACGAAAGAAGGCCTTGTCCCTTAGTAGTTCGTTTTTTGTGTTCGGCGAAGTGCGCGCAAGCGTTGGCGCTACTCACACGCGCCCAATTCTATAATTCGTCGGATCGGTGCGCAACATCGCGTAGCTGCAATCGGCTTAATGAGAACGTGTCTCGGACGCTGATTTCAGGCCCAATTCAAAACATGATTCAGCAATTTTTGATTTGAAATCAAATTCCTAGAATGCTGTTTTTCTCGGAATATACAGCTGAAGCTGAGCTGAAACTTCATCAGGTTAGTTGCTTAGCACCCTTCTAGATTTTGAGCACGTTTGTTGCTTCAAACGAACAAATGCACAAATTACAAACGATGGACTGTACCTTTAAGCAGTGTTTGAGTCGAGGTACTTGTGATGTATCACAAGTCAATCACAAGTCATCTAGTTCCAAGTCATGTCGCAAACTATTCAAATGAACGACGACAAAGGCATTCTGTCGTGATTTGTTCATCCCATTATGACTGAAGGCACTGTCGGCAGAACCTGGGTCGGCATTGGTCCCCCCACTTTTTCCACTGGGATATCCCCCCCCCCCCTCTTGGGAAGGCATACATTATACACTGAAGTTGCCACGGTCATCCGGCGTGGGTGGTGCTCCCCCACCTCCCCCCTTTCAAAACTGTTCTGCCACCACTGACTGAAGGCTTCTAGATTGTTTGCTTCTGTCTGGACCGGCTTGTGTATCACAAGTACTTCGACTACTGGACTTAAGAACATCAAATCCCCCTCGAACAACAAACAAAAGAAAAACAAACAAATATAAAATCTATCATCAATGCCTTTCACAAACCACAGCTAGTGGGAAGCCAGTTGTCTTGCTGCTCTTCACTGCCGGACCGTTTGACATTTCTTGGGCTGTCAACAACCCCGACGTCTCTGTAATCGTACAGTGTTTCCTGCCAGCCCAAGCTACTGGTGTGGCCATCAGGCACATGTTTACCAACTACCAGGGTACCAACCCAGCTGGAAGGCTTCCTTACACATGGCCAGCATCCATGGACCAGGTATATCTTAAGTCAAAATTTAGTCAAACTTGACTTGCGACATAAAGTTAATCATGATTAGAGCCAGATCTTGATCACATCTGGTGTTCCACAGTCACACCAACCAAAACGTATTTAGAGCCATTATAGCTCATACTAATGTGGTTTTCTGCAGGCAAACTTCGTGTACCAATGTAGAGATTGGGGTTAATTATAAATGTTCTTTAATTTGGGGCATAACATCTCAAGAACGACCCTTGTCACGTCTAACTAGCCTGGTCGCTATTTTAGGGACTTCTGCCATGTACCTTGAGGGTCAGAGGTGATCCTCCGCGAGCACGCGGGCTTTTGCATACATTGGAAGTAGTGGTGGTTGTGTTGAAGATGGAGATGGATGGAGACGCTTTTGGGCTTGTCATGGCGGCAAAGTAGAAGGGTCTATCGTCCCTCCAAGAAAGAAAATAGTGCTGTATTGAACCAAGTTCTTTCTACAAGACGAATGCTGCACTAATTTCCAATTGACTTGCCTCTGGAGTCATTTGAGCAACTGCAATAGTCAAGTTTTCTTGTGAAGTTTCTCATAATTGTGTCAAACGTCAAACTTAACTCTAATACTAGGAATGATTTAGTTTGGCTCAAATTTGCCAGTCTGAAACAGAGGTAAAGTTGATTAACAGAATTGCAATGCTGTTCATCACCAGTCAAATCACAAGTTCATCACTTGTTATGTCTCAAGTTACAGGCCATGAAAAAATAACACAGGAATGCCTTTATTTTTGTGCATACAACTTTGGCTTGTGGATTGACTTGAGCCTGCCTGGACAAAATAACTCACTAAAATGATTGTTACTGTGCTCTCTTCTTTGCCATGTTTGCAGGTACCCCCAATGACAAATTACTCCATGGTGAACCGCACCTATCGTTACTTCAGTGGAACACCATTCTACCAGTTTGGTTACGGACTCTCCTACACTAAGTTTCAGTACAGTCAGTTGGTTGTGAAACCAGACCACATCATGCCGTGTGATGACGTTTTTGTGAATGTGACTTTGAAAAACGTGGGCGCATACTCAGGGGATGAGGTGGGTATAGTCTACTTGGAACTAACTTGTAAATGAATTGTGTACATGAACAGTATATCGTGCATCGTGACCACTCGTAAGAGCTGTGTGCGGGATACATTGCATGAACGAACTGCGTTACCCACTTATATATGGTTTAAAGTACACAATTACCATTTGTAAGCATCAAGCCGTAGAGTCTTCATGTGACATGGTGCCTGATTCCCTTGTTCTTCAATGTTCATGGTCTTTTCATTAATTTTTTAAGGTGGTGCAAGTTTACATCAAATGGAGCAATGCCACTGTCCCTGTTCCTAAGATCCAGTTGGCAGCTTTCAAGCGCATCAACACTGCCTCCCTCCAGACTGTCTCAGTCGTCCTATCTATTCCGGCCCGTGTGAGAGCAGCCTACACTGACCGTTTGGTCCTTCAACCGGGAGCCTTCACCGTCTTTGCCGGTGGTCAGCAGCCTGGCCCAAGCATTGGTGGACGGCTGAACTCCAATGTGATGACTGGGAGCTTCCAAGTGGACGGGTCTGAGACAGACCTCGCAAGATGCCAAAAGTAGATCCAGATGAAACTAAACAGGACATCAACTGCGTATAACTAAAACATTAATTGGTCTATCCCCCCCAAAAAATAAATAAAAATCTCGGCATCATACATGTGCATGCTGTTCTTTTTGCCGCCTATTTCCAGCTAATAATGGTTAGAGCCCTCTTAAATTAGGCCCCTACTGTTGGGAGCTTTTCCTTAAAGATGTATGCATACATAAACATTCTCCATAAGTAGGCAATTCTGGCTTCTGATCATGACTTGAATTTTGTCTTTACGCCACCAAATTTGGTATGATTATGCCACTTTCAGTGTTCCAATTGTCAGAATTTGAAAGAAAGGAATATTGCTGTAGCACAAAAAGGAAAAAGCCATAAATTTGTAGTGGCATTAAAATGTTGCGCTTAACATGAATTGTCTTCAAACTGCGGTACTGAGATGCAATTAAGATTTACAAAGTGTTACTGAAACACATTGTGCTTAACAAAATGAGAATTAGTGTTGCTTATTACTTAGAATAGTTACTTTCCTTCTTGCGTTAATTCCATGGGATAAACCGATTCCTTCCACTGCCGAATCCAAACTTTTGAAAGTAATTAAAGCTCAAGGATATTGTATCATGGGTTCATAGGTGTTTTTTTTAAATTTGATTTGTAATTTGATGTCTATTGTATTGTCTTTGTAAACGGATCGATTGAAAATGACCCGAATGTTTGGGCCCCTGTACATTTTCAATGGACCGCTTGACATTACGCGTGCATTGTCATTTTCGGGTGAAAAGATCTATTGTGAACACTACAAAGTTATTCTGCCTGTATTTAGGGTACCGTAGGCTGCAAGTTAGCGTGTTGATGACACCTACCTGAGCGTTATATACGAAAGTATATACACGGCACACTTAGCTAGGTACTAATATTGTTTGTACCCTGTACGTACACTGCTTTGGCGGATAATAAAATGACCTTTGCATTTTCCGGTTGCATGTTGTAAAAAGTCATATGCCTTATTGGTTCAAAGATACGTGCAGGCGGTTAAAACTGGTTTTAAATTTAAATATCGCTCTGAGGTGTTGTTTCTTAAAAGCAGTACCAGTAAACTGGTTCAAATGACCATCTCTGTTAAGGAACACATTTCAGTGACATGCACGCATCTGTATTTGTAATGTATCTTCATTATAGCAGTATGCTTTATTTTGTATTGGTTAATAAGTACATTTTAAACTTTAGTGGATAAATATGTATGAGTGTCACCAATATTCATCATCGTGTGGAAATAAAATTTCTCAGTAGAAAAAACAACAACACTTTTAACCTCTCAAATTTGTTGAAGAGATTTTGCTTCTATTCATGCAGGCATCCAAGAATCTTCAATAAAATGTTTCTCTTCTCTTTGTTTTTTTTCCCGTTGATGACGAAGAGAATTGACCAGCATTGGATTCGAACCAATGTCCTGGTATTGGTAATGATTACCATTCTAGGTACCACCCATGTGGCTTGGTTGGTGTATGGGTTCATTGGGCTCATTGGTGTATGGGTATACTGCTGGCTTCTGAACAATGGAATGCAAAAGGCAAACGAATGCTCATGAGTTTCTTTGCCTAAAGCTTTAACATTCTAAAGACGCAACAATGTGATAGTTTGTCTACACATAACGTTTTAATGTTGGACTCCGGTGGAGAAAAATGTCCTCCCCCTCCCCACTTGGCTCCCACCTGAATGCACACCTGTAACCGTGATGTCATTTTGTCTATGGACTGTTGGATGCTCATTTCAGTATATCGTGTAGCTTTAGGACCAGATATAAAATTGAACCATTGCTATTGTATGTATGCTAGGATGAATCGTTTGCAAACGTAGTAACTTTTTTGTATAAAAAAATATACTGAATAATCATAACAGAGGGCCTAGCTACTTGCGTGCTACCATGATCTTGATGGCTTTATGTACCAAATATGATGGTATCATGTTATTGTTTGAACTAACTGGACAGATGTATACTCCATTTTACTTGCCAAAACATCTCATTTACTTTATTTATTTTCATGCTAATTTGTGCAAGCTAATGGGCTCCAGACGTGTTTTTGTACCTTATTTACACTATACCCTACAATTAAACTCCACGCTATTGTACTTGTACTTTGTACATGCATTAGTTTACAATTGTCAACACTACAAAAAGTACCATGGTGTTGAAAGCTATTGAGCCTGGTAAGGACATTATATTGTGTGTGTACATACACTGTTGGGCATTTGAAATGACCTTTGTATTTTCCATTACATGTAATCACAAGTTGCAAAAAGTCATGTGCCTAATTTGACTTAAAAACTACATGCAGGCGGCTAAAACTGGTTTTATTTTTACCTTTGAACTTAGTATAGCTTCAAGGTTCTTGGGTTTTGTTTCTTAAAATCAGTAAAGTGGTTCAAAAAGACCAGCACAATTTTGAGGAAAGTCATTATGGCAGAATTGTATGCGCGCTTCTGTATGTAAAGGTGCTGGTGGTCTTTTCAGACAAGACCAATTTGATTTGAGCTGTACTGATAAAATATATTCCACCATGATGGTTGTTTTTGTGCTTCTAGTCGGTATCTTGCCCGCCCTGGTATCCTCCGAGTACTTCCCCTTCATGAATGATTCGTTGCCATGGGATGAGCGACTGGATGACCTCATGTCCCGCCTGACCCTGGATGACATGACCTTACAGATGGCGCGGGGTGGGTCAGGTCCAAACGGGCCGGCCCCGCCAATCCCACGGCTGGGCATCGGGCCATATGACTGGGACACGGAGTGTTTGCGTGGTGATGTTAAAGCTGGGAATGCCACATCCTACCCACAGGCTCTGGGTCTGGCTGCATCATTCAGGTAGAAATATTAAACAAATAATGAAAAAGCCTTGTTGAGCTGGATCCCAACAACTCAGTTCTGTATACTAGACTCAGTCAGGCAGTCGGCCCGCAGTCAGATAGACAGTCAGTCATTTTATAGTCGGAGGATGCAATAGGCTGGCCATCCTGGTTCCTGCCAAAAATAAAGGCACCATTAATTTTAGAAAAGATTCAAGGGATTTTCCTTTTATTGTTTGCATAGGTACATCCCCAAAACTTTTTCGAGCTTTCCAACAACAAAAATGTATACATATCACTGAAAAATGGAGAGAAACAGTACAAAAGCTTAACGTGCCATTTTGATATGTTAGCGCGAATATACATTATGGTGTACATCTGTGCCATGAACAATGCCCCCAGCTTTTCGAATTTCCACGGCCGGGCAATTTTTGGATTTTGGTCATCCCCCATCCCCCCACCTCACTCGCCGGCACAGATTTACGCCCTGCTCCCACCACTAATACTACATAGTCTTCTCTCCCACGTGCCAGAGGAGATTTACGTATGACCTATTTGTGCTTGTCTTTTATACACTTCAATTTGCTTTTAAATTTTGATATTCGGGAAATATAGGGATTTCAATAAATAAGGAAAAATTGGGGGTTTGCGGGTGAAGCTTGTTTAAACCCCGCCACTTTTAGTTCAATGATCCACTGTTTTTACTTTTGGACTTTAATTTGTTCATCACGTAGTACGCAATTGCTTCACGATGTCGCCCAGGCAACGGGACAGGAGGTTCGAGCCAAGCACAACAACTTGACACAGCATGGTATCTACAAATCCCATGGTGGCCTGAGCTGTTTTAGTCCTCTCATCAACATCATGATACATCCATTGTGGGGCCGCAACCAGGTAGCCTCCATTAAATGTTAAGTTTTTTTTAAAATTGACTATTGGAGTCATGTTCAATTCAGTGAATTGTGATACTTAATTGTCTTCAGAAGGATTTTTTTTTCTGATTTGATCAAAATCAATTAACTTATCATAACCAAATATGTTGTTGAAATTTTACCCTTTTATCCTCTATATATCAAAGCGATATTATGGGGTTGGGAACTGTTTATGTTTTGTGAACTTGTTTCCTTCTCCTTTTTCTACGGACACACTTCAGCCTTGTGGGCACTTGACTTTCTTAAGCCTGGGATTCATAATGTTTTGATCTGTACAGTGTGGCTTTTTAGTCCTAAATTTGAAATATAATTGTCAACCCTTTTCATTGTTTTAGCTGAATTTTTTTTGTATAGTTTTTAACTTATCCAGCAGATCCACTAAACCTTTATTGCTCTAATAGTAAAGCGTATTAGCTTTTAAGTACTTATAAAATTCAGGCCTGCAAATTCCGAAAATTTACCAGATATAAAAACACGCAATTCCAAAACCTGTCACAAATAAAGTTCATACTGACCTTTTGTGATACACCAGCAAACCAGATTGAGCACTGTGTCTTTCATGTATAATGTCATCTGCTGCTCATGCACATTCAGAGGCGATCTTGTAGATGAAATTCATTCAATTGTACATTCAATCTATTTAAACAGGAAACGTACGGTGAGGATCCGTTTCTCAGCGGGGAGTTGGCCAGAGCTTTTGTGACCGGTTTACAAGGAAACAACTCCCGTTACGTCCTGGCCAACGCTGGCTGCAAAACCTTTGCTGCCTACGCAGGACCTGAAAACTACCCAGTGTCTAGATATTTATTCAATGCAGTGGTAAAGACCAGTAGCTCTACATTTGGTATTAAGCCTTTAAAAGATAAGTTGGAATATAATTGCATGCGTGATCTGTGCAAACAATAATTTGTGGTTGCAATGATGTGTGCTCATTAGAGAGTGTAAGGCCGAAAAGTGTGATGGGTATGATGCAGTGTTGTATTCGAGGTACTTGATGGATCACAAGTCATGTGATTGACTATTTGTAGGATATCCTTTAAAAGTCAATCAATATATTTGTATACAAAGTGTAATCACCCAGTTCAACTTACAAATCTTTCAAATAAGCTGTGACAGAGGCAATACTTTGTTATCGTTACCTGTTTCTTCTGACTGAGCTTTTGAATTCAGTTGTGATGAACTTTAGACGGACTTGTGATGTACTTTTGATCCATCCGAAGTACCTCAACTACAACACTTGATCATGGGCGATCGGTGCACTATGTTGCTTCTTGAGACAATATCTAAGGAGCAAGTGATGCAGGTTTTATTCTGATTGCAAAGAAGCTAGTATAGAAACAGGTGTGAAATCTTCATCATTTCAGACCTAAGAATTCTATACATATATTCCCAAAGCATTAAGATGGTTAATTCGTGATATTTGATTATCTTCTTCCCCAGATATCAGACCGTGACATCTTCATGACCTTTCTACCCCAGTTCCATGAGTGCGTCAAGGCTGGTAGCTACAGCATAATGTGTAGTTACAACAGGTATAGTGGAACCACGAGCATCGCTAGAGGGTCTGTGTACCCCCATTAATAGTTTTTGTCGCCTGTCGCAAAATGTCGTGTCCGTCGGCAAATGTGCCGGAGAAGGGCACCACCTATTGTCCGATAGTGAACATGATCATCCGCTTTGCAGCCCCCACCCTTTTTCGTTTTTACAGAGGCCGGGTGGCTACAAAAAAATATCGTAACATGGATGGTCTGTCCGCAAATATGTTGTCACCTCCCCCCCCCCCCATTCAAGGTGGACTAGCGACGCTCATGAGTGGAACTGTTTATAATGTAATTCAAGTGGCAAAACTATCAGGCTACACTTGAATTTCAGACATTTCCAGCTGTTAATCTTGTTTTGCTTGAATGTAGATTTTAGATTTATTCCCCTTTTCTGAGCAATTACCCAAATTGTGCTTGAGTACGAATTCAAATACATTATTTTCCACATTTTCCCTGCACTTGTGAACATTAAGTGTATGGCAAACACTGACAATGTACAAGAAGCAATTCCCCTGGTTGCTAAATGCATGCTGCGACATTTCTTCCTTTTCGTATTAGCATCAATGGAGTACCTGCCTGCGCCAACACACGATTTCTCCGCGACATCCTCCGCAAACAGTTTGGCTTCAAAGGCTACGTGGTCAGCGATGAGCTCGCTCTAGAATTTATTCGCTTCGCACACCATTACACCAACTCCACCCTGGAGACGGCCGTGGTGGCCGTGAAAGCAGGTGTCAACCTCGAACTCTCCCACTTAAAACAGGTCGTGTACCTTTACATTACCGAGGCCGTGGAAAAGGACCTGATTAGTTTGGGCGACGTCTTTGCATTGGTGCGTCCGTTGTTCTACACCCGGATGAGGCTTGGGGAGTTTGACCCGCCAGCCAGGAACCCTTACACCAAGCTGCGTGTAGAGGATGTAGTGGAAAGCATTGCACACCAGAATCTTGCCATAGAGGCTGCAGTCAAGAGCTTTGTCTTGCTAAAGAACAATGGTGTACTGCCATTGAAAAGTATTGGGAAGCTTGCGGTAAGATACACAATATGGCACTGGATTGGGGGGGGGGGGGACCGGGTCATTTTCAGAGTATTTTTAAATGTAAGCAGGTGTTGAAGCTTTACCAACTAGTCTGTGAGGTAAACTATTATTAATACTAAGGGGACTATTAAGTCTGAGTACTTGAACAAAGACGTTTGTTTTAAATGTCTAAGCAGGCCTATTTAATTTGCAGAAGGATAACAGAATCTACAATCTGAACTCGAGTCCAGCAACACTTTTCTTGTATACTCGTGTCGGGCTGTATGTCCAACCACTCATACTCAGTCAACACAACCTTTGTACTTGGATTTGACTTCTACAGTACACTTGGGACTCAGAAAACAGATTCAACAGCAACACTTCCTGCCTACAGCAACAAATACTTGTTGATAAACTGATTGACGTTTACTCTAAGAATTATTAACATTTTTTAAAGTCTTCTTCAACAGTGTCTCAAAAAAATTTCAAATATGTTTAGGTCCATTTTGACTCCTTGCATAGGAATTTGGCATTCATCTCAGAAAGTTTCCGCAAATACATATATTATCAGAATCTAGTGAATTATGTGCTACCCTATTTATTAGTACAATCTTGTTTATTATTTTGATATCTAGGTTGTTGGTCCCTTTGGAAACGATTCCAGCCAGTTGTTTGGAGACTACGCTCCTGATTCCCTGCCTGAGTATATTACCACGCCACTCCAAGGTTTGGAAAGTATCGCTGACATGACAAGCTTTGCGGCCGGTTGTGACAACCCTGAGTGTGCAGGATATAACCAGTCCAGTGTCGTGAATGCCGTTAGTGGTGCTGATTTTGTTGTGGTCTGTTTGGGTTCAGGTATGATGTACACAAATAATCAAGAAGTCGAATGACCACATTCGAATAATTTTGCCATAGCAGGCATTTACACATTTGCCTGTGGAAAGTAGCATCAGCCAGATATGGCAATCGGGATCAATAAACTGCAATACAAGTTGGGAATATTATGTATACAGTTACTCCAATATGTTTCTCAAAGCCTATGTGCACACTTGTTTTATGGCTGAATTTACTGCATGCATCAACATTTTTCGGAAAGGAGTAAACACCAGTTATTCAATTCCGCGTGGTAGATGTTTGCCTTGCCGTGAGATATTTCCTGTATTTGAAAAAGTTGAATTTTTACCAATTTTTTTAGCGCTTTTCCAAATGTTTACTGTATCAATGAGGTATACGGGCTTTCTTAACTGGGACTTTAGTTGGAAAGCCTTGTGTGGTTTAGCTGTATTCGGTTTGGGATGCAGATACAAGTCATATAGCATGCATGAACTAGTTTTGCACACATTACCTACGGCACACCGTATATACAATCTGAATGCTCAAACTCATAGAAACCTTAAGATGAGCAATTAAGACATTGGCTTGTCCAATGAGACATTTCCTTATCAGATAATAACAACGTCTTAATTTTTTGTTCATATTTGATTTGTTAACATTTTTTTATAATTGATTTGGTAATATTGGCTGTATGGCATATACGGGCTTATGGTTTCTGACTAGCGCCCCTTGAACAAAGATATCGACTAATTGGGGAACCGCCAACACATGGATAGCTCAGTTGGTAAGAGCACCGGAATACGGTTATCCGGAGGTCGCAGGTTCAACCCCGCTCTAGTTAATTTCTTTGTTCAACATTTCAACTAGTTAAACATTTTTGATATTGGGTTGTATGCAGGTACGTCCATTGAGAGCGAAGCTAGAGACAGGATGAATCTTACCCTGCCAGGCCACCAACTGCAACTTCTTCAGGATGCTGTGAAAAGTGGTAAAAACTCACTGAGTACGCCTTTGCCTTAACAAATCCTAACTTCACACCTTTCCTTACTATTTTAAACAATATACCGTTGAGTTGACATTTGACATTTGTTTTACAGCGGCATGACTTTGATAATACTTTTCTATTTTATCAACCATTATCCAAAGCTAGGTAACATATTTATTAAAACTTGTTTCCTTCTTTGTTAAATTAAAACTATATTTGTTTTGCCAAGGTGGATCTATTTTTACAAAGACTTAAAGCTACAGTCCATAACTTGCAGCTATCCAAAAAGTAACTGACGTAATTATTTTTGTAAAACATACTTGGTTGAAAGATAGTAAGGGGACTAAACTCCCTGTGAAATTATTCTTTCTGGAAAGCTGTCATTTTGAAGAAATCAACGAAAGAAGGCCTTGTTAGTAGTTCGTTTTTTGTATTCGGCGAAGTGCGCGGAAGCGTTGGCACTACTCACACGCGCCCTTTTCTATAATTCGTCGGATCGGATCGCGTAGCTGCGATCGGCTCGGTGAGAACGTGTCTCGGACGCTGAATTCAGGCCAAATTCAAAACATGATTCAGCAATTATTTATTTGAAATCAAGTTCTTAGAATGCTGTTTTTCTCGGAATATACAGCTGAAGCTGAGCTGAAACTTCATCAGGTTAGTTGCTTAGCACCCTTCTTTAGATTTTGAGCACGTTTGTTGCTTCAAACGAACAAATGCACAAATTACAAACGATGGACTGTACCTTTTAGCAGTGTTTACGTCGAGGTACTTGTGATGGATCACAAGTCAATAACAAGTCATCTAGTTCCAAGTCATGTCGCAAACTATTTAAATGAACGACGACAAAGGCATTCTGTCGTGATTTGTTCATCCCATTATGACTGAAGGCACTGTTGGCAGAACCTGGGGTGGCATTGGTCCCCCCCCCCACTTGTTCCACTGGGATATCCCCCCCCCCCCTAGGGAAGGCATACATTATATACTGCAGTTGCCACGGTCGTTTGGCGTGGGTGGTGCTCCCCCACCTCCCTCCTTTCAAAACTGTTCTGCCACCACTGACTGAAGGCTTCTAGATTGTTTGCTTCTGTCTGGACCGGCTTGTATATCACAAGTACTTCGACTACTGGACTTATGAACACCAAATCCCCCTCGAACAACAAACAACAGAAAAACAAACAAATATAAAACCTACCATCAATTCCTTTCACAAACCACAGCTAGTGGCAAGCCAGTTGTCTTGCTGCTCTTCACTGCCGGACCGTTTGACATTTCCTGGGCTGTCAACAACCCCGACGTCTCTGTAATCGTACAGTGTTTCCTGCCAGCCCAAGCTACTGGTGTGGCCATCAGGCACATGTTTACCAACTACGAGGGTACCAACCCAGCAGGAAGGCTTCCCTACACATGGCCAGCATCCATGGACCAGGTATATCTTAAGTCAAAATTAAGTCAAACTTGACTTGCCACATAAAGTTAATTATGATTAGAGCCAGATCTTGATCACATCTGGTGTTTCAGAGTCACACCAACCAAAATGTATTTAGAGCCATTATAGCTCATACTAATGTGGTTTTCTGCAGTCATACTTCGTGTACCAATGTATAGATTGGGGTTATTTATAAATGTCCTTTAATTTGGGGCATACCATTTTAAGAACGACCCTTGTCACGACTAACTAGCCTGGTCGCTATTTTAGGGACTTCTGCCATGTTTTCATGATCTGAGCTGAAACTTCAGAGGTGATCCTCAGCGAGCGCGCGGGCTTTTGCATGACATTGGAAGTAGTGGTGGTTGTGTTGAAGATAGAGATGGATGGAGACGGTTTTGGGCTTGTCATGGCGGCAAAGTAGAAGGGTCTTTCGTCCCTCCAAGAAAGAAAATAGTGCTGTATTGAACGAAGTTCTTTCTACAAGACGAATGCTGCACTAATTTCCAATTGATTTGCCTCTGGAGTCATTTGAGCTACTGCAATATAGCCAAGTTTTCTTGTGAAGTTTCTCATAATTGTGTCAAACGTCAAACTTAACTCTAATACTAGGAATGATTTACTTTGGCTCAAATTTGCCAGTCTGAAATCGAACAGAGGTAAAGTTGATTAACAGAATTGCAATGCTGTTCATCACAAGTCAAATTACAATTAGTTCATCACTTGTAATGTCTCAAGTTACAGGAATGTCTTTATTTATGTGCATACAACTTTGGCTTGTGGATTGACTTGAGATAATAGGAGATGCAATTGACTTTGGAGCTGGAACTGACAAAATAACTAACCTGCCTGGACAAAATAACTATCTAAAACGTATTATTACTGGCTCTCTTCTTTGCCATGTTTGCAGGTACCCCCAATGACAAATTACTCCATGGTGAACCGCACCTATCGTTACTTCAGTGGAACACCATTCTACCAGTTTGGTTACGGACTCTCCTACACTAAGTTTCAGTACAGTCAGTTAGTTGTGAAACCAGACCACATCATGCCGTGTGATGACGTTTTTGTGAATGTGACTTTGAAAAACGTGGGCGCATACTCAGGGGATGAGGTGGGTATAGTCTACTTGGAACTAACTTGTAAATGAATTGTGTACATGAACAGTATATCGTGCATCATGACCACTCGTAAGAGCTGTGTGCGGGATGCATTGCATGAACGAACTGCTTTACCCACATATATATGGTTTAAAGTACACAATTACCATTTGTAAGCATCAAGCCGTAGAGTCTTCATGTGACATGGTGCCTGATTCCCTTGTTCTTCAATGTTCATGGTCTTTTCATTAATTTTTAAAGGTGGTGCAAGTTTACATCAAATGGAGCAATGCCACTGTCCCTGTTCCTAAGATCCAGTTGGCAGCTTTCAAGCGCATCAACACTGCCTCCCTCCAGACTGTCTCAGTCATCCTATCTATTCCAGCCCGTGTGAGAGCAGCCTACACTGACCGTTTGGTCCTTCAACCGGGAGCCTTCACCGTCTTTGCCGGTGGTCAGCAGCCTGGCCCAAGCATTGGTGGACGGCTGAACTCCAATGTGATGACTGGGAGCTTCCAAGTGGACGGGTCTGAGACAGACCTCGCAAGATGCCAAAAAGTAGATCCAGATGAAACTAAACAGGACATCAACTGCGTATAACTAAAACATTAATTGGTCTATCCCCCCCAAAAAAAATAAATAAAAATCTCGGCATCATACATGTGCATGCTATTCTTTTTGCCGCCTATTTCCAGCCAATAACTGTTAGAGCCCTCTTAAATTAGGCCCCTACTGTTGGGAGCTTTTCCTTAAAGATGTATGCATACATAAACATTCTCCATAAGTAGGCAATTCTGGCTTCTGATCATGACTTGAAACTTGTCTTCACGCCACCAAATATGGTATAATTATGCCACTTTCAGTGTTCCAATTGTCAGAATTTGAAAGAAAGGAATATTGCTGTAGCACAAAAAGGAAAAAGCCATAAATTTGTAATGGCATCAAAATGTTGCGCTTAACATAAATTGTCTTCAAACTGCGGTACTGGGATGCAATTAAGATTTACAAAGTGTTACTGAAACACATTGTGCTTAACAAAATGAGAATTAGTGTTGCTTATTACTTAGAATAGTTAGTTTCCTTCTTGCGTTATTTCCATGGAATAAACCGATTCCTTCCACTGCCGAATCCAAACTTTTGAAAGTAATTAAAGCTCAAGGATATTGTATCATGGGTTCATAGGTTTTTTTTTAATTTGATTTGTAATTTGATGTTTATTGTTTTGTCTTTGTAAACGGATCGATTGAAAATGACCCGAATGTTTGGGCCCCTGTACATTTTCAATGGACCGCTTGACATTACGCGTGCATTGTCATTTTCGGGTGAAAAGGTCTATTGTGAACACTACAAGGTTATCCTGCCTGTATTTAGAGTACCGTAGGCTGCCGTCAGTTGTGTTTGTTCAATTTCACCGTTGCTAGTTAGCGTGTTGATGACACCTACCTGAGCGTGACTATCCGAAAGTATATACACGGCACACCTAGCTAGGTACTAATATTGTTTGTACCCTGTACGTACACTGCTTTGGCGGACAATAAAGTGACCTTTGCATTTTCCGGTTGCATGTTGTAAAAAGTCATATGCCTTATTGGTTCAAAGATACTTGCAGACGGTTAAAAGCAGTACCAGTAAACTGGTTCAAATGACCAGCTCTGTTAAGGAAAACATTTCAGTGACATGCACGCATCTGTAGTGGTGCTGGTGGTCTCAGAATAAAATTCATAATACCAATTAAGAATTTGAGTTGAAACTGCATGCTGCTGATTAAACATTCCGCCATGATTGTGCTTGTGCTGCTAGTGGGTACCCTGCCTGCCCTGGTGCCGGTGTCCGCTGAGTACTTCCCCTTCATGAATGATTCGCTGACGTGGGATAAGCGACTGGATGACCTCATGTCCCGTTTAACCCTGGATGACATGACCTTACAGATGGCGCGGGGTGGGTCGTTTCTCAACGGGCCAGCCCCGCCAATCCCACGGCTGGGCATTGGGCGATATGACTGGGACACGGAGTGCTTGCGTGGCGATGCTATGGCTGGGAACGCCACATCATATCCTCAGGCTCTTGGTCTGGCTGCATCATTCAGGTAGTCATATCGAAATAATAAAAGACTCTACTTGCCTAGTGTTGCTCTGAGTGTTGCCCAGTTCTAAGCGATGCTCAATTTGAGCTGATCAGAGGAATCACCAGAAGAAGACGTCAATGAGTATAAATAATATCGAGACTCATTTCATGATATTATTTATACTCACTGGCGTCTTCTTGTAATTCCTATGATCAGCTCAAATTGAGCAACACTCAGAATTGAGCAACACTCAGAGCAACTCAGACTGCCCAGTCAGCAGTCAATCAGTCAGGACACAGGCAGTCAGTCAGTTTGTTAGTCAGACCATGGAGGAAGGAATGTACTAAAGGTATATCCATATAGTCAGACATTCAATATACAGTCAGTCATTTAGTCAGTCAGTTAGAGGGCGCGCAACATACTCATATAGGCTGCAGGTCCTCTGTGTTCCTGCAAAAATTAAAATCGTCATCAATTTCGCAAAGGGTTCAAAGATACATGTACTTCCCTTGTCTTTTGTGGGTTCCAAAAAAATGCTCTCAGGACTAAACTAAATTTTCTTCTCCCCATAGGCCACAAGAAATGTACGTTGAGGCTATTTTTGCTTTATTTCTTATACAGTTTTCTACGTGACTCTGCTTTTAACTTTGAAATTTCAGTTAGTATGGAGAAATGCAAAATGTGTGCTTGGTGTGCTTGGGGGCTTGTTAAGCCCCAGTTGCCCCTTTTACTTTCTATGGTCCACTGATATTATTTTTGGACCTTAAAGGGACTATACAACATTTGCAAACATCGAAAAATAAAACTGCCAGATTTTTACAAAATACCTTACTATGTTGGAAAATGACAGTTTAAAGCATCCTGTACAATTATGGCACCTGGTGTGAAGTCATTTTCAAGAAAATGGTATTTTTGTAGAAAATTCCAACAGTGGTCGGCCGACCACCGTTGGAAAAACCTAACTATTTGTCAACTACTGCTCCAAATTTACCATGTTTTTTTTCAGTCGAAATTTTGTCTGGTATTGGTTACATGTTCATGAACGGGTGCAGGCCAGCTAGACTGGTTCCCTTACCTTACAATTTTCCGGCATCTGTAAATTGATCCATTTTATATTTAGTGGAGTCAGGGAACCAGACTACTTGAACATTTTTGTTTTTCTTGGTTTTTCCAGCATTTTCGAACACAAAACTTTTAACATGTCAGTGTAACAATATTTGATCTATGATACTAACCCCTCAAATAGTTCATTTCTGAAAATTACAGCAAAAGCCAATGATGTATATTCCCTTTAATTTTTTCGTCGTGTAGTACGCAATTGCTTCACGATGTCGCCCAGGCAACAGGACAGGAAGTTCGAGCCAAGCACAACAACTTGACCCAGCATGGTATCTACAAAACCCATGGTGGCCTGAGCTGTTTTAGTCCTGTCATCAACATCATGAGACATCCACTGTGGGGCCGCAACCAGGTAGGCTCCATTAAAAAAAAATACAAAGTTTTTTTTGTTTTTTGTTTCTGTGGGTTTTTTTTTTTTGGGGGGGGGGGCTTTTGTTACCAACACAGATGTCTTGCATCATGCAGGCATTTCCAGCATGTTTGCCTGTCTCGGTGAGAGGCGCCTGAGGTGTGGCTGGGCCATATTTTTAGGCAGGTGGACTCTGGTTGAGTCCGAGAGGATCGATCTTTTCTGCAGTGAACCTACTGAGGGTGCAAGACCAGTTTGACGTCCCCACCTCCGCTTTAAGGACATCTGCACGAGAGACATGCCCAGCATAGGCGTCCACACCTGGGAAAGCACAGCAGATGACCGGGCAGTCTGAGACATGCAGTTAGAGCAGGCGTGCAGAGGGCGGAGAACACACGCGGTACGTCAATCAAGCTGGCAGATGAGAGCCAGACGGAAGGAGAGGGTGGCCTCGGCTTCTGCAGCCATTGTGGAAGGGACTGGCAATACAGAGTAGTTCTTTTCAGCCACTGTAGAATGTGCTCTTGAAGGAACCGACTTCCGGTGTACTACACCATCATCTACCAATATGAACGGATGCCGATGGTTTTCAGAGTGATTTTTTTTTCTGATTTGAAATGCATAGTCATATTACTGACACTTCAACCTTGTAGGTTCTTGACTTTCCAAAACCCAAATGATTTATCAGGTTTGCATTAGTGTAACTTAAGTCCTGAAATGTGTAATTTGCCACATAAAACGAAATTGCCTGCCAGCTGTGCTTGCCATTTGTCAACCCTTTTTCTGGCAGTCCAAAACAAAAGTGTCACATATAATGTCCAGACTCGCCTTATTTTAAATTTGTTTCAACAGGAAACATACGGCGAGGATCCATTTCTCAGCGGGGAGATGGCTAGAGCGTTTGTGACCGGTTTACAAGGAAACGACTCCCGTTACGTCCTGGCAAACGCTGGCTGCAAACACTTTGCTGCCTATGCAGGACCAGAAAACTACCCAGTGTCTAGACATTCATTCAATGCAGTGGTAAAGACCAGTAGCTTTACATTTATGCTTTTAAAAGATGAGTTGAAATATATTTCCTGGATCTGTGCAACAATCATTTATGGGTGCAATGTGTGCTTAGTGTAGGGGGGAAGTAAAATGAGAGTGATGCAGATCAGCATCCAGACTCCAACCGGCCAAGTACATATATATTATCCCGTTCATAAATACCTTTTCGGTCAAAAAATCTAAAATTTTCAGTCCAAAAGTCAAAGCAAGGCAGCATTTTTAATTTCCAACGATTTATTTCAACGATTTTACTTTATGCTTATCGAGACACCCCAGTATATCCCTCTCGCAAGTACGTCGTAAACATCTCCTTATATGGAGATGCCGCACGCGATGTGGCGCAGAACGCAGTTGTGCCGGTGTATTGTGAATTTAGGACTTTGAAATACTGACTCACTGGTAGTATTGCGTATGCCTACGAGAGGATTGCGAACGTTCAACCATTAAAACGGTAACAGGCACCGGATTTCATAGGAGTCCAAATTTCATGTAACGTTGGAAAAGTGTTTCAGACCAGCCAGCCGTTCTTTATCAACCGTTTAAAACCGGCCACGTGACGGACTCTCGACCAGTAGGAAAGGTACTGTATTAAGGTACCGTATTTATGAGTGTGGTTTAAAGAAGCTTCATCATGTATTCTGCCCAGGTATCAGACCGTGACCTCTTCATGACCTTTCTACCCCAGTTTCATGAGTGCGTCAAGGCTGGTAGCTACAGCATCATGTGCAGTTACAACAGGTACAAGTGGAACTGTTCATAATGTGATTAAAATGTGATTCAAATATATCCGGTTGCCTTGTTGTGTCTGACTGTAGATTTGGTTAAAGACAGGGTTTAAGGTTGATTCCCCTAAACATGAACAATTATTCAAATTTTGCTGGAGTATACGTAACTCACATAACTATCAATTTGAGCATTTTCCCTGGAAGTACACATAGTAGTTGTGCACAGTACACATTTTGGTCAAACAATGTAAAAGGAGCCAGATATTTCCCTGGTTGCTAATTGCATGCTGCGACATTTGTTTCTCTCTTCGTATTTATATATAGCATCAATGGAGTACCTGCCTGCGCAAACACACGATTTCTCCGCGACATCCTCCGCAACCAGTTTGGCTTCAAAGGCTACGTGGTCAGCGATGAGCTCGCTCTAGAATATATTCTCACCAAACACCATTACACCAACTCCACCCTGGAGACGGCTGTGGTGGCCGTGAAAGCAGGTGTCAACCTCGAACTCTCCAACATCTTAGACGTCGTGTATCTTAACATTACGGAGGCCGTGGAAAAACATTTGATTAGTTTGAACGACGTCTTTGCATTGGTGCGTCCGTTGTTCTACACCCGGATGAGGCTTGGGGAGTTTGACCCACCAGCCAGGAACCCTTACACCAAGCTACGTGTCGAGGATGTAGTGGAAAGCATTGCACACCAGAATCTTGCCATAGAGGCTGCTGTCAAGAGCTTTGTCTTGCTGAAGAACAATGGCGTACTGCCATTGAAAAGTATTGGGAAGCTTGCGGTAAGATGCACACATTTCATGGCACTGGAGGTGTGGGGTGGGAACCGGGTCATTTTCAGACTATACTGTAAGCAGGAATTGAAGCTTTACCAACCCTTTACCCTTCACCTTATGAAGTAAACTACATGTAGTATAAATACCAAGGAGGCTATGATTTATGGGTATAAGTCTGAGTACTTGCACAAATAAATTAGTTTAAATTGTCCAAGTAGGCCTATTTGCAGAAGGATACAATAATCTATCATCTGAACCCGAGTCCTGCAACAATAGTTTTCTTCTTGATTATTACAAACCCTAATAATTGAAAGGCTGTATGTCCAACTTCACATACTCAATCAACACACCCTAGGCTTAGTTCGACTCGTAGAGTACACCTGGGGACTCAGCAAACAGACTCAACAGCAATACTGCCTGCCCCTCCAGCAACCAATTTCAACTGAGTGACATTTATTCTAAAACTTCTTTTCAAACTTTTCTTAAACAGTACGTGTCTCCAATTGGCTTGCGACATTTTGGCTACTTGCATAGGATCTCGGAATTTTTTTTCTCAGAAAATTTCGGCAAAGTATTATCAAAATCTAGTAAATTTCGTACTACAGTACTCAATAGATCTTGTTTGTTATTTCGATATAGGTTGTTGGGCCCTTTGGAAACGATTCCAGCCAGTTGTTCGGAGACTACGCTCCTGATTCCTTGCCTGAGTATATTACCACACCTCTCCAAGGTTTGGAAAGTATCGCTGACATGACAAGCTTCGCGGCCGGTTGTGACAACCCCGAGTGTGCAGGATATAACCAGTCCAGTGTCGTGAATGCCGTTAGTGGTGCCGATTTTGTTGTGGTCTGTTTGGGTTCAGGTATGATGTTCACAAAGAATCATGAAGTCCAATGACCAAATATCTTTGCCATAGCAGGCAGGTACACGTGTGCCTATGGAAAGTAGCATCAGCAAGATGCAAACGGGGTCAGTTAATACAGTACAAGATTGGAATGTTCAGTTACTCGAATAGTTTCTCAAAAGTGTGCAATCTTGGTTACTGGCTGAATTTACTGCATGCATCATGAATTACTAAAAAAAAAATCATAGGAAAGGAGTAGACACCAGTTGCTAAGTTCTTGCACAGTGGATTTTTGATTTGCCATCAGGATATTTTCCTGTATTTGAAAAAGTTGAAGTTTTACCAGAAGTGATGAGTTGGTTCAAAATATTTACTGTTTCAATAAGGTAAAGGCTTTCTTGATTGGACTTAATTGAGGCACGTCTATTTTGTGATTTAAGCTGTACTAATTCCATGCATGAAATGGTTTTGCACACTACCTACACTGTTATTTCGGTTGTGTAAAATCAGACGGTTGTGTACTATATGAACCTAGCAACCCGTTGTGTAAACTGTTGTTTATACAACTTGTGTAAAATATTACACAACTTGTTCAATTTTTTTTACACAACTGGTTGCTAGGTTCATATAGTACACAGCCGAAATAACAGTGTACGTCGCAGTTATAATTTTCATCCGAATGCTCAAAGTCACAGAAACCTTAAGATACTGTAACGTCTCTCTTGGGTGAGAGACATTATCATATAAAGAGTCAGATACAAATATCTTACACACACACACACTAGTACTTTATTCTGGATTATTTACATCTCAGGTCAATAGAGGGCGCACTATATACAATGTAAAGTTAAGGCGTACATGTGTACATGTCCGGAACTCTGTCAGGGTCAGAGCCCAGATCAACAATCTAATGCATCATTATGCGGGAGCTCTGTGTAGGTCAGAGCTCAGCTCCATAATCTACTGGGGAAGAGCCCAGTACAACAATGACCAGAACTGCCATTTCTGCGCGCTTTATATAGACTTTTGGGTGCGCGTCTTAGCCAATGGGAGCATTGGATTCTGGTGGTTATGAATAATGCATCCGTGTACAAAGGCATGGGGAAAGTTCTCTATGGGAGATTTGTACACGGCTGACTTAGACAATCTATTGGAAGAAAGTCCGAGAGCAGTGGTTAGCGGGCGAAGTAGGATCACTCGTGGGTGCGTTACGGGGAACTGATCCTCATGGAAAAGGGAAAGGGAATAACTTCTCGGTACATAGGCTTGTGTACAAGACTTAGTCTCTAGACTAGTTAAGATTTTACACACTAATGCTATGGAGTAAAACTATGAGATGAAGGACGTAACCTGACCTCTAGCTGCCGTAGGTCTCGGCCAGTGGGTTAGCGGGACACACTCGCTGTGGTGTACGGGGTCACTAAGGGGTGAATACATGGGAAGGGTTTAGCGAGCCACATTCGCTAAATGCTCGGGGTCAATGTGGGTCGGATGCGAGGTAAGGTGTGTGAGGGGAATTCGCATCGACTCCGGGGAAAGGTGGAGGGAAAATGGCTAAGTCCTAAGTACATGTCCCATGGCGGTGTTCAACAGCAGTGAGTGCTACATGCATTGCGCGCTATACAATAGCGTACTGTACAATGTACTGCACACTTGTACGTGTGTCTAAGACTTCGTGGTAAGCTTCGCGCTGCGTGAGGGCACACAGGATCGCTGCAAGCATTACGCTGTGCACGGAGTGGAATGGATTGGTTGGGAAATAAGTAAACTACGCAATTTGCGGGAACGCAACACTATCTCCCCCTAGTTTTTACAACGTCCTCGTTGTAATAAAAGGAATTACTGAATAACAATGGTAAAGGAAAAGCAAAGATAACTGGAGCGCTAAAAACATGCAAAAAGTGTAAAACTTAAAAGTGAACATAAAGAAAACAACGAACGGTTACATTTCCTTTAAATGCGGATAAATGAGAGATAATCAAAACAAAAAAAGGTAAATATTCATCTAAAACGACGAAAATAAAAGTTCAGTGTCCATAACGATGGAGGGGAAAACACTGAGTTCATTTACTCGGCGCAGTTCATCGACCATGAATAAGCGTCGTGAAAATGGAGGTGGGAGACTAGAAATAATCCTCAAGTCTCTCTGGCCTTCTCTTAGAACGGGTACTCCTCCTCTCTGACATGAAGGGCGAAGTTCCTGTCGCTGAGGGCGCTACAGTCAGTGGAATGGAACCAGATACTGTAGCAGGCGGGGCTGATGACGGGGCGTCAGCGCGTTTGGTGTTGGATGTTTTCGTGGCGTTACTGCGGGGGACAGCATCATCCTTTGAAAGAGAACCCTTCTCCATCAAAGTTTTACGAAGATCCAGCATCCATTTTGGGACCTCGTCACTGAGATACTGCTTAAGTCGGTCATGGTGAAGAATTTTTGTTCTTCCCCGTTGCTTGAACCGGACTTCAAAGAGAAGATCACTCAATGTTCTGAGAATGACGCAGGGGCCTGCCCATTTAGCTCGTTTTAGCTTGGGAGATAACCCAGGGGTTTTTGTGCTGTCTCGCATGTACACCAAGTCACCAATTTGATAGTTCCTTTGGGAAACTCGGGGATCGTGGTCTTTCCTCTGTCTTTCAGCGGATTTACCAAGATGTTGACGAACCAGATGATGGACGGTTTCCATCCGTTTCCTCACGGATGCAACATACTCGCATTCATCTGGAGGTTGGTCCTCTGTGTTGGGGCCACCGAGTACAAGCGCAATTGGTAGATGGGTTTCTCGACCTAACATCAGCATATTAGGCGAGTAACCTGTAGATTCATGCTGGCAACTTCTGTACGCTGAAGTTAGAAGTGGGAGGTGGATGTCCCAATTGCGTTGGTCACTGTCAACATACACTGCGATCATGTCAACCAGAACTTGATTGAATCTCTCCGCCTGTCCATTGGCGGATGGATGGTATGGGGAAGTTCGAGTCTTGTGGATTTCCAACAGCTTACAAACTTGTTGCATGAGATGAGACTCATAAGTTCGGCCTTGGTCGGAGTGAATGTCAAGGGGTGGGCCAAAACGGGAAATATATTCGTAGACGATTTTATGAGCCACCGTCTCTGCCTTTTGGTCGGGAATCGGGTAAGCTTCCATCCACTTTGTGAATTGGTCACCGACTAAAAGGATGTATTTGTTCCCATTGTCACTGATAGGGAATGGACCAAGGATATCCGTGACTAGTCTGTCCATCGGTGCGCCGACTCGATAATCCTCGAGGTGTGCTCTGGGGGTTGTGTGTGGCCTTTTGCGGGCACCACACTTGGCACACTTGCGGACCCAGTCACGAACTGTTTCCTTTAGCCTGTACCAGTAAAACTGGCATTTGATTTTCTGTGCAGTTTTCTTCACCCCGAGGTGAGCAGAGGTGACGGCGTCGTGTGCAGCTTGAAGAACGGCACTCTGCAGTGCTTGAGGAATCACAAGTTGCAGGTCAGATTGGGTCTGGTCAGGAGTTACCCATCTTTTAAAAAGAACACCGTCTTTCAGCACCAGCTGTAGCCATAGCAACCACAAGTTCCTAGTGGCGGGACTTTCGCGTGCTATCTGGTCTCTGCTTGGTCTCTCAGGTGATTTGGTCATCAACTCCATGATGATCCTCAGGTCTGGATCTGCTCTCTGCAAATTAGCTATTTCCTCTGTCGTGTAGCCACCGACCCAAGATGTGGCTCGTCCGGCGCCGAGACCGGCGGGGGCGCTAGAAGGGGTACGATCACTCGTGACCTCACCATCTTGGTCGTCTTGCTGTCTAGTTGGACTCGATTGTTCTGCAAGTTGCTGCCCGGCACTTGAACCGGCATCGGCATCCTTTTGCGGGATGCAGGGCGCGTTGCAGTTCATCTCTCTTCCAGCTGAATCAGAGGATTTTGTAGCAGGTTTAGTTCGGTTGTTCGGCCGTACTACCCGAATGGCTGTGGGCAAATTGGCTTGCCCGGGAGTTTCTCCAGTAGGCGTGGCTGTGTGCGAAAAACGACCTTTGAACTGTCCATCGTCAAAGTCGCTGCAGGTAAAATCACTGCACGAGCGCCAAATAAGTTTACCAATGCTACACACAGGAACCAGTAGGAGGGTTACCAACGTTGCCATCAGTACGAGGACTGTCCGTGGGGATACGGGTTTGGCCTGAGGGTTGACGTCATTGCTCGAGGGCTGATCGTCAGCAGCTGAAGTTCTCTTTGGGAATTGAACTTCAGCGGAGGTAGCGTTTACTCGTCTGGTCGAAAGGGGGACCACATCGTCGACTTTCGAAAAATCGGACCACAGCTCGCTTTTGGCTTTGCACCTCTCGCAACCGCCGCAGGGGAGTTCAGCGAGTATGGTCGTTCCGTCGTAGCACGGACAATCGTCAGGGTCACATGGCACCCTAGAGAGGGCATCTGCGTTGCCATGTTTCCTCCCTGGTCGATGTTCGATTTTGAAGTCGAACTGAGACAAGATTTGAAGCCATCTTGCCATCTGATCGACAGGCTCACGAAAAGACATGAACCATCGAAGAGCGCTGTGGTCAGTTCTGATGAGGAACTGTTTGCCCAGTAGGTAGTGTCGGAAGTACTGAAGGAAGGTGACGATTGCGAGGAGTTCTCTCCTCGTGGTGCAGTAGCGACGCTGCGGCTTTGTCATCGACCGACTAGCATATGCTATCGGCCGTTCTTCCTCCCTCTGTGTCCGATCACACCACTGGAGTTGCGATAGAGTAGCACCGATGCCACTATCTGAAGCATCGGTATCAATGATGAATAACCCATCATCATTGGGGTACGACATGACTTCGTTGCCGGTGAGGGCGGCCTTTAATTTCTCAAAAGCCGCTTGACAGTCATGAGTCCACTTAAACGTCTGTCCGGCCTCTAACAGACGATGTAAGGGGCTGGCTATCGTGGCGAATTGGGCTATGAACCTACGGTAGTAAGAACATAGTCCCAGGAAAGAGCGTACTTCAGTTATGTTCTTGGGAGTGGGCCAGTTCTGCACGGCAGAAACTTTACTAGGGTCTGGTTTGACACCATCTGGTGTGATGATGTGACCGAGGAACAGAACTTCCGTCTGGAAGAGTTCACACTTGCTCGGTTTCAGCTTCAGTCCAGCGTTCCCTAGTCGGCGTAGGACTTCACCAAGACGCTCAATATGCTCGGAGAATGTTGATGACAGGATGATGATATCGTCTAGATATATCAGCAGTGTTCGCCATTGCAAACCTTTGAGGACTAGCTCCATACAGCGCTCAAAGGTACTGGGTGCGTTGCATAACCCAAAAGGCATGGTCACGTACTCGTACAGTCCACTTCGGGTTACAAACGCGGTTTTGGGACGGTCTTCCTTCTTCACTTCAATCTGCCAGTAGCCCGACTGCAGATCGAGGGTGCTGAAGATTTTTGCCCCACTCAGGCAATCTAGGCAGTCATCAACACGGGGTAGGGGATACGCGTCACGGCGCGTAACATCGTTCAGCTTACGATAGTCGACACACGGACGAGTTGTGCCGTCCTTTTTCCTAACAAAAACCATTGGTGATGCCCAGGGGGATGTTGACTCGCGGATCACTCCCGCCTTCAGTTGGCTCTCGAGAACTTTCTCCTCCTCGCCCTGAAATGCCTTGGGGGGACGGCGGGGAGGCTGTCGTATGGGGCGTGCGTCGCCGGTGTCAATAGTGTGCTGCACTATTGACGTTTTACCCAAATCCTCCGCGGATTTGGCGAAAGTGTTCTCGTGTCTGGCCAAAAGTTCACACAATGCTTTCTGCTGGTGTGGGGACAGGTTTTCACAACTCCTCTCGTACAGTTTCTGTAGGTTTTCTGACCACTTGTCAGAAGGATTTGGGGTGTCGGGGACGGCGGGACTGACTGGGTTGACTGCGTATGGCGTTTGGCGGGCATGCTCTCTGCACACACGCGTTACTCGATAGAGGTGATCGGTTTCACAGTTTTCCTGCTCGGCTATGAGCTCAACCGCATCAACTTCATGCAGATATCCAAGTGTTGTACCCGCTTGAAGTTCAATGTTCTCGGATGATGTGTTCACAAGCCGGACGGGGATGCCGATGTCTTCTCGGCGGGGATCAATGAGTGAGCTGCCAACCACAACATTGTGACGAAGGTTGGCAGGTTCAACGACTGCATACATGGAACTCAGTTTGTGATGATCAGCTATGCCCTCTGCTACCCACTCGCTGCATGCTGGAATTGTAGTGTTCTGCTTCAGTGCGATCTTAACTACACGGGGAGGGGCTCCTTGGACTGTCCACTGAACCCAGTTACCGGCAATTCGTATGCCGTTGCGTGCCTCCAATATGCAACCATAGTGGTATAGAAAGTCATAGCCAAGGATTCCTTCATCGCTGATGGGGGCGACAAATGCATCCCATTGGAAGTGCTGTTCACCAATCATCATGTCGATTGTGGCAACACCTTCAATGTCAATGAGTTCCTTGTTTGCAGTTTCTAGTTTTGTGCTTTTGCACGGGGGTTTGAGTTCAGGGCGTTTTTCAGCAGGGATCTGGCTGAAAAGTGCTGAAGAAATGATGGTCACCGCCGCTCCGGTGTCGACTAAAAGTTCGCTGTCTTGGTCGCATATCTGCACTCGCAAAAATGCAGACTTGCCTTGAAATTGCTGTCTACCCATTCGGATAGTGTTCTGTTCATTGGGACGGACCGGTGCCAGGCCGGACGGCACGGTCCGCGTTAGTTTTCCGTCTGTATGACGACGACCTCCTTGGCCGCTATGTCCCGATCGGGGCGCTTGTTTGCAAAGTGGCCGGGCTTGCCACATTTGAAACAAGTAACATCCATCTGCTGTTTCTTGGCTTCAGCAGGCTTGGCGGAATTCTGCTTGTTGGCGGGCTTATCTTTGATCAGTTTGACAATTCCGTTTAACCGTCGGTCGAGGTTGTCTTGGAACTGTTTAAACTGCTTTTGGTTGACGAACCCGGGATCAGCCTCAGATGCTGCCTGTACGGTGTTCACACGATGTGATTTTCCCGAGCTTGTGGTGTCACGGAGGCTCAGGAAGTTTTCCACCGCCGTTGTTGCCTCCTCAAGGGGCTTGGGATTCGTCATGCCAACGGAAACTGCCATCTGTTGGTCGGGGAGGCCCTTCAGAAAATGACGAAGGGCGATGCTCTCTCTGGTAACTGGATCGGCCGTAGGGTAGCCACGAAAGACGAGGCGGCGAATGTCGGCTACAAACTCCGCCAGCTTCTCCTTCGGCTGATGTCTCCTCGCTTCTAGCTGAGCGATGTAGTAATTTGGCAATTGTCGTTCGCCAAATCGTTTACCAAGCTCCTTCACCAGGGTGTCGGACGACATGATTGCTTCGGGATCCAGTTGCTGGTACACGTACTCGGCCGCCTTTCCACGTAGACTGCTGACAAGTCGGAAGCGCTTTTCTTCCTCGGACCAGCCGCAAGACTCGGCGAGACCCATCAGAGGTCGGACGAAGCCTTCCCATGACTTCGTGCCGTCAAATTCTCCTTGGCGAGGGAGAGGAACATCCAGCTTATGACTCGGCTGGGTTCGGAGAGGACGGGGCTCTGCTTGCTCTGCTGCTGTTGGTTTAGGGGCGTCAGCTTTTGGAACGGTGGAAGGGGCAGTACTGGGAGCGGACATCACTGGCTGTGAGTCCATGGGCGATTTCGCTGAAACATTGGCATCTATCTGCTCAGCCGTTGATGGGCTGTGTAATGCAGCAGTTGCTCGGAGTTGTTTCAGCTCTTTCTCCGCCTCCACTGAACGAAGCTTGAAAAGTTCGAACTGTTTTTTAAGTTCTTGGAGTTCTGCACTCTCTGCCTGTAGACTTGAATGCAGGTCGGTGTCATCATCATCATACAACGACTGTAACCTGCGAGATTTTCGCTTGGCAGGCATGTTGGCTGCTGATATTGACAAGCAGAAAGTCAGAGTCTAAAGCTGGGAGATCCGTTCAGTGGAGGGGTACATGAAGTGACTTAATTAAAAGTCATGGTATAGTGCGATGGTGTGTGTAAGTTCGTATCCCAGCGCTTGCCACCAGTGTAACGTCTCTCTGGGGTGAGAGACATTATCAAATAAAGAGTCACTCCAGATACAAATATCTTACACACACACACTAGTACTTTATTCTGGATTATTTACATCTCAGGTCAATAGAGGGCGCACTATATACAATGTAAAGTTAAGGCGTACATGTGTACATGTCCGGAACTCTGTCGGGGTCAGAGCCCAGATCAACAATCTAATGCATCATTATGCGGGAGCTCTGTGTAGGTCAGAGCTCAGCTCCATAATCTACTGGAGAAGAGCCCAGTACAACAATGACCAGAACTGCCGTTTCTGCGCGCTTTATATAGACTTTTGGGTGCGCGTCTTAGCCAATGGGAGCATTGGATTCCGGTGGTTATGAATAATGCATCCGTGTACAAAGGCATGGGGAAAGTTCTCTGTGGGAGATTTGTACACGGCTGACTTAGACAATCTATTGGAAGAAAGTCCGAGAGCAGTGGTTAGCGGGCGAAGTAGGATCACTCGTGGGTGCGTTACGGGGAACTGATCCTCATGGAAAAGGGAAAGGGAATAACTTCTCGGTACATAGGCTTGTGTACAAGACTTAGTCTCTAGACTAGTTAAGATTTTACACACTAATGCTATGGAGTAAAACTATGAGATGAAGGACGTAACCTGACCTCTAGCTACCGTAGGTCTCGGCCAGTGGGTTAGCGGGACACACTCGCTGTGGTGTACGGGGTCACTAAGGGGTGAATACATGGGAAGGGTTTAGCGAGCCACATTCGCTAAATGCTCGGGGTCAATGTGGGTCGGATGCGAGGTAAGGTGTGTGAGGGGAATTCGCATCGACTCCGGGGAAAGGTGGAGGGAAAATGGCTAAGTCCTAAGTACATGTCCCATGGCGGTGTTCAACAGCAGTGAGTGCTACATGCATTGCGCGCTATACAATAGCGTACTGTACAATGTACTGCACACTTGTACGTGTGTCTAAGACTTCGTGGTAAGCTTCGCGCTGCGTGAGGGCACACAGGATCGCTGCAAGCATTACGCTGTGCACGGAGTGGAATGGATTGGTTGGGAAATAAGTAAACTACGCAATTTGCGGGAACGCAACAATACCTTAGGTGAGCAATTCAGACATTGGCATGTACAATGATGTATTTACTCATTAGATAATAACAATGTCTCAATTTCTTTTTGTTGTTCATACTTGATTTGTTAACATTCTTTAAACATTTTTGATATTGGGTTGTATGCAGGCACGTCCATTGAGAGCGAAGGTAGAGACAGGAGGAATCTTGACCTGCCAGGCCACCAACTGCAACTTCTTCAGGATGCTGTAAAAAGTGGTAAAAACTCACTGATTGTGCCTGTACCTTGAACAATGTTAACTTCACACCTTTCCTTACTATTTTAATTTAAACTGCCCTTGAGTTAAACGTTTGACATTTGTTTTACAGAGGCATGACTTTGATAAGACATCAATATCTATCAACCATTATACATATAGCTAGGTAACACAATCTGTAAAAACTTGTTTTGTTCTTTGTTAAATTAGAACAATAGGCCTATCTGTTTTGCCAAGATCGATCTATACAAGGACTTAGGCGGTGTTGTAGTCAAGGCACTCTTTACACTCTTTGGTATCACTAGTGATCCCATCATTAGAACACTGTATTCCCTGGGGTGATTGAAATCTTTGTACAAGAGATTCCTCCTGTCATTGTATGCAGCAAAGCTCCCATCCTGATTTTCCATTTGTATAGTTTCATCATGTCCATCTCGATTTTTTTTTATACCGTTTTATGTTATAATATGATGGTTCCCCTTTTTTCTTTCTCCCTCTTTCTTTTCATCTGTGGTCTGTCATGGGTTTGTAACTTTTTTGGTCTTCTTGTGAAACTTGTCTTGATTGTCTTCTTAATCTGTCCCCCGCCCCCCCCCCTCTCCACGGATTACTGTTAATGTCTGTGTTATTCGTATTTATGTACCATGCAGGCTGCGTTCTCTACAAGCTTATAGGCTTACTTGAACAGTCCCATACTCTTTTGCTTCTGCCTAATACCTAATTGTTCATTACTGCATGTCACTTTGTTGCTTACCAGGTTAAATATACTTAGCTTAAGAACGTTTAATTTGTTGATTGATATGATTTTACACTTCTTATAATGTCACGAGCCATCCAGTCCTATCCCTCATCATCTGACAAACTCAAATTAAGTATGACAAAGCATTCTTCATCCCGTTAATTGTGACTGCACTCCTAGATTTACTTGTGATTTGCTTGTGTCTAGACTTGAAGTGTACTTGTAGTCCATCACAAGAACATCGAATCCCCCATCCACAAAACAAAGACAACACAAATAGGAAACCTACTATCAATTCCTTTCACAAACCACAGCTAGTGGCAAGCCAGTTGTCTTGCTGCTCTTCACTGCCGGACCGTTTGACATTTCTTGGGCTGTCAACAACACCGACGTCTCTGTAATCGTACAGTGTTTCCTGCCAGCCCAAGCTACTGGTGTGGCCATCAGGCACATGTTTACCAACTACCAGGGTACCAACCCAGCAGGAAGGCTTCCTTACACATGGCCAGCATCCATGGACCAGGTATATCAAAAATGAAAATTAAGTCTAACTTGACTTGCGACATAAAGTTAATCATGATTAGAGCCAGATCTTGATCACATCTTGTGTTCGAAACTCACACCAAACCAAAATGTATTTAGAGCAACTCATACTAAGGTCGTTTTCTACAGGAAAACTTCGTGTTGTAATGTAGATATGTGGGTTTATTGAATTCGAACATAGGTAAAAATTGCGAATTGCACAGGAATTTATATATGTGAATAGCTTGCGAATTGACTTTAGACAATAGGAGCTGGAACTGACAAAATAACTAACTTGCCTTAACAAAATCACTCACTGAAACTTATTGTTACAGTGCTCTCTTTCTTGTCATGTTTGCAGGTACCCCCAATGACAAATTACTCCATGGTGAACCGTACCTATCGTTACTTCAGTGGAACACCATTCTACCGGTTTGGTTACGGACTCTCCTACACTAAGTTTCAGTACAATCAGTTGGTTGTGAAACCATTCCACATCATGCCGTGTGATGACGTTTTTGTGAATGTGACTTTGAAAAACGTGGGCTCATACTCAGGGGATGAGGTAGGTATAGTCTATTCTTGAACCTATAACTTGGAAATGGATTGTGAAAGCCTACATGAGCTGTATACGGTGCATCACTCGTATAGAGCTTTGTGTGTGGGACACATTGAATAACCAAACTGGTTTGCTCATACATGGTTAAACTTTAAAGTACGCAATTACCATTTTTAATCTAAATAAGCATCAACCCGTATTGACTTGAAGTGGTTGTAAGGATCGAGTGCAGCAGTAATGCATTAGCGGATCCTGCCCAACTTTCTCTTTGTCAGCATGAGGGTAAGGCCTACTTGAGCACAAGAGTCCATAATACCACCTACGCACTTGACACAAAAAAAATGACCTTGGTGTTTTAATTATTTATGTGATAAATCTCAATGATATTGTGATATCTCTCTGCATATATGTTCCGACATGGTGCCTGATTCCTTGTTATTTATTATTTATGGCTTTTACATTACTATTTGGAGGTTGTGCAAGTTTACATCAAATGGAGCAATGCCACGGTCCCTGTTCCCAAGATTCAGTTGGCAGCTTTCGAGCGCATCAACACTGCCTCCCTCCAGACTGTCTCAGTCATCCTATCTATTCCGGCCCGTGTGAGAGCAACCTACACTGACCGTTTGGTCCTTCAACCGGGAGCCTTCACCGTCTTTGCCGGTGGTCAGCAGCCTGGCCCAAGCATTGGTGGACGGCTGAACTCCATTGTGATGACCGGGAGCTTCCAAGTGGACGGGTCAGAGACAGACCTCGCAAGATGCCCAAAGTAGATCCAGGACAGCAACTGTGTATAACTAAAACACTGCTCTATCAAAAAAAAGCGAACGTCACCCATTCACGGATTCGCCGAATTACAAACCAACTACTAACAGAAATTTCCAAATAATGCGTCACTTGACTCATCTTTGGAAATCACCTTCTTTTTATGTTTTCTTCAAAATGACAGCATGTCAGAAGGAATAATTTTACAGGAAGTTTAGTGCCATTGCTATCTTTGAACTAAATAGGTTTTGTAACATCATTTTGGTCAGTTACTTTTTGGAAAGCTGCAAATGATCTACCTTTAAGGCTGTAGGTAAAATATGCCGTTGTCAAATACAGCAAAGAAAACTTCTACTAGGTCAGTTTCCTTATACAATGTACTGATTAAAATGTGTTGATTTGTGATTTTGTGTTGATTTAATTGGTTAATACATTTTGAAAGTTTGTACAGGTATATTGCATTTTGATCCCATAAATGACGAGATTGTTCTGATGTTGATTCCTTTTATAAGCTTTCGTGACTCTCCGAACCATTAAGGCCTGCCACCACAATGATGGCGAATGAAATAATACAAACAAAAACATTTACGGTCTATCACGTTTCGCACGAACGTTCGCACGCAAATCCGCATATACTATGCTATTTTAGGATCGTTTCGGGAGAGTGACCTGTCACGTGCGAGGGATCAACCAATAATAGGGAAATTAGGGGTCAGATTTTCATAGGAGTCGGATTTTCATGTGACACCGGCCTTCACTGCATATGCTTATTAGAAGGAAGAAATAAACTTTTGTTCCTCATGTCGAAATCCGATCATGACCAGTCAGTTTTACTTCCTCATTCTGCGCGATGTGTGTAAAGCCGTGTAAACATGGGAAACCCCAAGAATATCCATTTACGGAATTGGAAGTTTGCCATGTTCATATAAAAAGGCAGGCGTACCCATAACTCGGCATTGAGCAGCGAGGACTCCAAAGAAAGCTCTCAACGGTGATTGTTCCGTGTGCTGTGTTGTTGTTCACACCCAAACTTCGAGAATGACGCACTTTGTGGCCATGTTCCTTGCCACCGCCCTTGCTATCCTTCATAGCACAGTCGCCTTGCCTCCTGACTACGACTCGTCGGTTCTGCGCATGTCGCAAACCAGTAAGTTTGTTGCCTCATTTTTTTCTTCAGAAGTCAGTTTCTGTGTAAATGGTTGTCGAGATAATAGAGAAGGATCAAAGTTTACATATTAGCTTCACACATTCTTGAAAGATACCCCCCCCCCCAAAAAAAACCCCCGGTTACTACCAGGACCAGAGCGGTCTGTCCTAGAATAATTTATAGACAAATCTGGGCGAACTGGTTTGCTGGTTAGCGCTTCTATTTTTTTAAAAAGGGAAACAAAATCCGAATTTCAAAACGTTCGAATTCCTTTTTTTCTCGTTTTTTATTTTCATCAAAACGCCATAGCGTACTACCATAATTATGCGGATGTCGTTTGGGAGAAAAAAAAAATCGTCCCCCGGCTGTGAGATGGTCAAAATAACCGGCCCTTTTAGGGTAAAGATACAGTGCATGCAAATTTTACAAGTGAGTTTTTTTCCCACTGTAGATTGTTATACAGACAATATGGGAATATATAAAAGAGGTGCAAAATTTGATTCCTAATACTGACATCCGAAGTACGAAACCAAGATCCTTAATTCTATCCCTGTATAGGGTTTGAAAACCATAATGTGCTCGGGACTGTATGCGTGGTTTTAGCAAGTCATGTGTGCGGTTTACCAGTGAAGTAGGGGCTGATTCGATCACAGTTTCAAATAATATAAACCTCTTCTTACTGTCTTTTTTCTTTCCCATAAATTCCTGCCGTCATCAATTGGTCAGCATTAACCAACTGGATCACGACTTTTGGTCAGGTGACCAGTAACTAGGTATATAGTGATAACAGCTAAAGAGATATTACGGCTAGAACCGGCACGATCCTTCTTCATGTGTTATTATTGTGTTAATATTATCGCTACATATTTTTTGATGTAGCTACTTCGTATAGTTGGCCTAAATGTTTATTGAAGTTTAATTATTTGTTCGTGTTCAATTTCAATTGTTTACTCACGGGGGCTTGGCCAAGTACAAGCTTCGGCTTTCTTCCAGCCTCCACCGTTCATCACGTTTATTTGAAATATTTATGATAAAAGAAAATAAATCAAATCAAATCAAGTTAACTAAGAGGGGAGGGGAGCACAAGCTAGTTCAGTGGAACACCGCTATGAAGAACATCGCGGGATCCACAGAAAGTGTACGTATCAAAAATCGTTCAGTGTAGGGATTTTGAACCGCCGGTACCCACTTTTGACCAATAGCTAGTGAAATGGCATGATTTCTCACATCCCCCGGCTGCGCGAGGAGTCATCACAAAACTTTAGCAACGGATGGTTTCCCTTATATTTCTTGGGGGAAAAATAGCCATCTATCGCTCTTCAAAATTCAAGCACGATGTAACTATGGGTCGCTTGTTGTTCGGGAATTAAAAGTGGCCCAGATACCGTTTAATATACAACCGGTAGATTTTATGTTCATCTGTTGACTTCTTTCAGCAATGATGTTCAGTACGTTTGCACATTAAAACCGGGAGCCAAGGATGATGTTCGGTATAGCCGAATGTTCGGCAAAGCGCTGTTCGGTATAGCGACGTCAAAATAGCTTTCTGGAGGAATTAACAAAATCAATTCTAAGATCATTTGGAAAAAACAATTAGTTTTGGAAAATTATTTCGATATTAAATTGGCCGACGCAACATCCACTCTAAAAGGACCAGTTGGGTGTAGCCTATGATATTTTTGGATGTAGCCTATGAGATTTCTTTGTCTAAGAATGAAAATCTTGAAAGCAGTTTGGCAACTTAAGAACGTCAGATTATCATAGTGTATGCAGGACCTCTTCATGATCACTGCCAAGAAAAAAATAATCACACAGAGATTTCTGAAAATTCAAACAAATCAATTCACCGTGGAAATTCCCAAACCACTGCCTTTTGACACCCAGTAAAAGTGCACCAAATTGGCCTGATGCACGAGTTGGCCATTTTTGTTGAGTCCCCTGAATGTATTTCATAAATTGTCAACTTTGAATGGGATGGCGCCAGACTATTTATGCAGCCTTATTTTATGTGTATTTTTGTTTAAATCTGGCATAAAACATTACGGAATGTTTAATTACAAATTTTAAATTATTCATTGAAGTATACTTGAATTAATTAGTAATTTACTTGCTTTCATTTCACTTCGCAAGTTCCAAAAATGAAGACTTTAGCTCACATTCAAATTCAATTCAATATGGCTGACTCGTGCATAAGGCCCATTGCAGTGAATCACATCATCTGCACGTACCCTGGCTGAGGCCTGCACGTACGCAGTCAGTGACGGAAACTGCAACCAGGATTATTTGGGTAAATAAATATCAAGCCTCTTCTTTCATTCTCGGAAAAAGCAAACGAGGAAACAGTTTTCTTGTTTCGATATTGCGAATCAGTGACCTTTGTCGGAAAGGTTCGGAAAGCAAACGAGGAAACAGTTTTCTTGTTTCGATATTGCGAATCAGTGACCTTTGTCGGAAAGGTTCGTTTACAGGCCTGCACTGTACAATTACATTCTTATTCTGATGGATGAGGTGAAAACTTTTCTTTTTAATAGAATGTATATCTAATTGTCTATTAACAATAATAATCAAATGACATTTAAATATTGCCTGCACTGTTAAAAAAAAATGGGTTAAAACAGTTGCAGTGTTTTTTGCGTAACATTAGCAGAAATAATCTCAAGTGTCAACCTCGTCCCCAGGGCTTACTATATTTTCAACCTCGTTTCCATAGTAAGCCCTGGAATCAGCGGCGGCGGAACGGCTTTCAAACTTGCGGGGGGGGGGGATCACCAAAAAGGGCCACTTGCTGAGTAAAAGACAGTCATCTTCCGTCGGTGCAGCAGCGTATCTTGCATTTTTTTAGGGGGGGGGGGACACATCCGTGCTGAAATGTCGACACGGTTTTTTTTCACCGGACATTTTGCCTGGGGGGGGGGGGGGGGGCGCTCTTCAAAACCGACCATTAACTACGCATTATGTTACGGTTTGGGGGCTTGTTTTCATATTCCTCGTTCATAATCAGAACTCTCTATTACATTTTGGGAAATGGTTACTGAATAAAATTATCTGCAATTTTAGGACCAGTTTTATTTTCAGTTCGAGGGGGCAGATTTATGCTCGAGGGGCCACATTTATGTCCGCAAGAGGGGTACGTGGGTAAATCTGGGGGGCGGGCAAGTGCCCCCCCCGCCCCCCGGTTCCGCCGCCCCTGCCTGGGATGCAAACTTGCTTCCTGTATCCTGATCATAATCCTGATTCGAAACTGCAATTAGCAGGAAATGGATTTATATCGTGTACTTGGTGTTGTTATTTCTAACGTGTATTACGTGTTTTCACTCGGGGCACGCGTGGCACGTCCTACCCGAGCGGATATCCACCTCCTCCCCATGTTCCCCTTATGAAATTTTGAATTGAAAACAAATATAGGGCCTACTGCACGGTTGAGATGACACGTTTCATTGCATGCCATTAGTGCCCCCTTTACTGATGCACCCCTCCCCGAATCTTTACGCCGCTGTCTACTGCAGGTTTATTCCGTCCGCCCCCACTGATAGACACAGACAGGTTCTAGCAACAAGGCGTCTTTACGTCGATAGCCAAAGCCCGGAGGCGAAGCAGACAAGCTCGCTGCAGTTCTCATGTTACCTTCAACCCTGGGCGGCGATCGGGGAGGGGGTGTCTGCCCCCGCCTTTTCCGAAAGCGCCAAAACGCGATATATCTCCCCATACGCCATATTTTATCCCAGAACACGATTGCATACATTTTAAATCTGCACCAAAATTATTCAAAATCATTTTGTGCAAAGGTTCTGAATTATTGTTCGCTCTTTGATGGTAATACATGCAGCACTGGGTGTAAAAGGAACATGTTCATTTACAGAACATGATCGAACAGTGCCCCGGGAGTCAGATTTGGTCAAGCTCCTCCCCCCCCCCCTCCCGCCCAAACCCCACCACTCTTCCATTCACATCCCCCCATCCACCACCTTCGTCATTTCCCAAGCTGCTGGTTCATCGTCCCCAGTGTTGACAAGTAATCACAGTATAGGAACCAAAACGGTGCACTTTCAATTATTGGCTTATAAAGTACCGTGGCCTTGAAATTGAGACAGTGAGCAACTCGGCCACTGAAACTTTGATTTCCTTCTACGAATTCAATTAATTGGCACGGTATTACCTCCAACAAGGAAGTAACGAAATTTCGCAATAATGCAAATACCGTAACTGATCACACGGTTCCGAACAAGTCAAGTGCGCAGTGGTTGACATCACTAGTTATTGTATTGTATACTCTCCGAGAAAAGCAACAGAGAAAAAAAGTAAACCAATAATATAAAAGATATGGGTGACTTTTCTAACAAAGCACTTTCAAATAAACTTTTTTTTATTTCCTTGATAGAAAAGTTCATTTTTGATTTACGGAAATAAAAACAAATCAAATCTAGTAATAAATAATATTTTTGTTGGGGTCGTATTTCAGCAAATAAAAATTGGTTCTTGACTTGAAATCTGGCATGGTGACGTTTCATATTTGAGGCATTTTTAAAAAATTTATACAAAATTTAGACAGTTGAAATAACAGTGATTTCACTTTAACCTTTTTTAAAGCCATCAAAGGTCATACCTCTTGCAAAAGAAGTTGTAACTGATGTGAAACAATGTTAAAATCTGAAATCTAAAGAGAACTTATCATCAGTTGGTATGGATTAATTAATATACACATGGAAGAAAGTATAACGAAAATGGTCCGTTTCGTGCAGTGTAAAAAGACTACACCACACCAGCTGGACATGTGTTTGGAAAATCCTCAGTGTAGAATATTAAAAACGCTCTTTTTGAACAGGTTTTCAACTAATTTCATTGCTTATGTATCAGTGTATTTTTAGTTTGATTGTCCTGATAGACATTTATTTACTTCTTAACCTCTTTTAAACATTAGATTTAAGTTGTTTTAATTCTTGCTATTTAAATGTTAATTTCTGTGGAACATAATGTAATGCGAGATTGATCATTTTTATGAAGACCGCGCAACACAAATTGTAATGCATTATTATTAGTATTATTATTGTATAATTTAGGTATCTCTTTTATCCATTGTTTTTGCAGACCAAGTCAAAAGCGACGAGGTAGCATGGTCGGACCTGTCAGAAGGCCGGTCGTTGGTGGGTGCTCCTCCCTGCACGTGTCAAGGCAAGGAGTGCGGATGCTGTCAACCAGTCAAGATTCCCGAGCTAGGAATCAACACAAACGGTACGCGACCCTCTGGTATTTCGCAACAGCTATTTAAGGTCTGATGGAATCTTTTGTTTTCCCTATATCTCCCAAAATGAGAAAACCGTGAATTAAGAAGACATGATTTGTACTTCAGCCTAGTGAAATGATGTTCGTGCACATGGGGTCATTTAGAAGAATTTTGAACATACGGAGAAAGTCGGACTTCAACAATTTTGTTATCAATGTTGTTCTACGTGATCTGAGGATAAAAAGTTCAAACCTGCCTTCGTAAAAACAAAATAAATCTGGTACTGGTATTAGTTACTTCTTTTTACAGAAAAGCAAATATTTAACTCCTTCACCAACTAATGCTGTAAGGACCAGACGTTTTAAGGAAAATTGTTCGGTTTGATTGAAATCACTCGAGTGCAAACTATTTTGCTTCATTGAATTTAACATTGAATGCAGTCTTTTTATTTCTAAATAAATAAATAATGACCCCCCCCCCTTTATTTATGTACTGCAGCTTGTGCCAATGTGACTTTCCTCTCTGAGCAAATCGGCGCCAAGTTGTCCCTCTCCTTCGGCGGGAAAGTCCTCTTCGAGAAAACTGTGTCAGGTAAGAGTACTTTAAATTAATGAAGCAACGGATTCAACACTTGAAAATTATGTTGTAAAAGGCTGTCGTGTTGTCAGATACTGTAAGAGAGATGATTTTTATTTATCTATGTCACAGTTAAAAATCCCGATCCGGTCTGCGTGAAATTCCATGGGAAGTTTGGCGCGGAGATCTGCGGCGAGTTGTACAAGTTGTCGGTATCACCGGAAGAATTCGACGCATGCGCCCGACTGGAAGGCAAGATCCTGGACAAGACAGTGGCCACGGTCGACTTGGGCTGCTTCAAGATGCCCTTCAAAAAGACCAATCAAGGTTAGCACAGACTCCGGATTTTTGAATGTCATCAATGTAAATTTCTTGTAATCTCCTGCTGTGAAAAAAGTCTTTGTTTAATAATGAATTAAGAATGATTTCACTTGTAACCTTTTTAGAGCCATCAAAGGACCATACCTCGTTCAAAAGAAGATGTGACTGATGTGAAATAATATTAAAATCTCAAATCTAAAGAGAACTCATCAGTTGTGATGGATTTAAATGACCTACTGTGGCAAAATGAGGAATGTCCCCCGAAACCTTGTTTTGAGTAACGCTTAAAGTCGGATATAGGCTACTACGAAAATCCTGTCAAAATGAATCTTGAGTTTTTTTATTTTTGAGTAGCCAAGGTAAACAATATTCACACTATGTATTTTTGGTGGTGAAAAATAACCCCTAAAGTGGACAAACTGAAGAACTTGTTCAATGCCTTTGGCGGCGCAATGCGTATCTTTTTTTCGAAGTCGTATTTCTCGAAATCAGGTCGGCGAAGTTTGGTGGGACACTGTTGACGTTCCTGTTGTGTATCTTTGGAATAAATTAAGCTGCAGAAATAGATTCGGTGTCATTGGAAAGCCAATGATTTGCGCTTGAACAAGAAGTATTACTTGAAAAGTCACAGGTGTTTTTTTTTCCTCATTATGCTATGGCAGGTCACTTGTAAACCATGGAAGAAAGTATGACGAAAATAGTCAGTTGCGCGTAGTGTACAAATATGACCCTTTAAACTCCCCGGTGTAATATACACCACGGCAGCTGGATATTATATTTTCCACCGAAAAAGTGTGTGGAATTCCTAAGTGCAGAATGAAAAACGCTGGGGCGAGTAGACCCTTTTCATCCGCAGCCCCAGAAGCGTTAAATCAGTTTCCTACCTTCTCAGTCTATTGAGATTTTTAAGCGTAATGTTAAGACTTTATAGGCCCTATCTTTTTAAACTGGCTTTAAACTAATTTTGTTGCTTATGTATCAGTGAATTTTTAGTTTGATTGTCCTGATAGACATTTGAGATGTACTTACTTCTTAACCTCTTTTAAACATTGGAATTTATTTGTTTTAGTTCTTGCTTTTTTATGTTAATTTCTGTGGTACATTATGCGCGATTTATCATTTTGATGAAGACCGTGCAGAAATACAATTTTAAATTAATATTATTAGTATTGTATAATTTAGGTATCTCTTTTATCCATTGTCTTTGCAGACAAAGTCAAAAGTGACGAGGTAGCATGGTCGGACCTGTCAGAAGGCCGGTCGTTGGTGGGTGCTCCTCCCTGCACGTGTCAAGGCAAGGAGTGCGGATGCTGTCAACCAGTCAAGATTCCCGAGCTAGGAATCAACACAAACGGTACGCCACCCTCTGGTATTTCGCAACAGATATTTTAAGGTCTGATGGAATCTTTTGTTTTCCCTATATCTCCCAAAATGAGAAAACCGTGAATTAAGAAGACATGATTTGTACTTCAGCCTGGTGAAATGATGTTCGTGCACATGGGGTCATTTAGAAGAATTTTGAACATACGGAGAAAGTCGGACTTCAACAATTTTGTTATCAATGTTGTTCTACGTGATCTGAGGATAAAAAGTTCAAACCTGCCTTCGTAAAAACAAAATAAATCTGGTACTGGTATTAGTTACTTCTTTTTACAGAAAAGCAAATATTTAACTCCTTCACCAACTAAAACTGTAAGGACCAGACGTTTTAAGGAAAATTGTTCGGTTTGATTGAAATCACTCGAGTGCAAACTATTTTGCTTCATTGAATTTAACATTGAATGCAGTCTTTTTATTTCTAAATAAATAAATAATGACCCCCCCCCTTTATTTATGTACTGCAGCTTGTGCCAATGTGACTTTCCTCTCTGAGCAAATCGGCGCCAAGTTGTCCCTCTCCTTCGGCGGGAAAGTCCTCTTCGAGAAAACTGTGTCAGGTAAGAGTACTTTAAATTAATGAAGCAATGGATTCAAAACTTGCAAATTATGTTGTAAAAGGCTGTCGTGTTGTCAGATACTGTAAGAGAGATGATTTTTATTTATCTATGTCACAGTTAAAAATCCCGATCCGGTCTGCGTGAAATTCCATGGGAAGTTTGGCGCGGAGATCTGCGGCGAGTTGTACAAGTTGTCGGTATCACCTGAAGAATTCGACGCATGCACCCGACTGGAAGGCAAGATCCTGGACAAGACAGTGGCCACGGTCGACTTGGGCTGCTTCAAGATGCCCTTCAAAAAGACCAATCAAGGTTAGAACAGACTCCGGATTTTTGAATGTCATCAATGTAAATTTCTTGTAATCTCCTGCTGTGAAAAAAGTCTTTGTTTAATAATGAATTAAGAATGATTTCACTTGTAACCTTTTTAGAGCCATCAAAGGACCATACCTCGTTCAAAAGAAGATGTGACTGATGTGAAATAATATTAAAATCTCAAATCTAAAGAGAACTCATCAGTTGTGATGGATTTAAATGACCTACTGTGGCAAAATGAGGAATGTCCCCCGAAACCTTGTTTTGAGTAACGCTTAAAGTCGGATATAGGCTACTACGAAAATCCTGTCAAAATGAATCTTGAGTTTTTTTATTTTTGAGTAGCCAAGGTAAACAATATTCACACTATGTATTTTTGGTGGTGAAAAATAACCCCTAAAGTGGACAAACTGAAGAACTTGTTCAATGCCTTTGGCGGCGCAATGCGTATCTTTTTTTCGAAGTCGTATTTCTCGAAATCAGGTCGGCGAAGTTTGGTGGGACACTGTTGACGTTCCTGTTGTGTATCTTTGGAATAAATTAAGCTGCAGAAATAGATTCGGTGTCATTGGAAAGCCAATGATTTGCGCTTGAACAAGAAGTATTACTTGAAAAGTCACAGGTGTTTTTTCCTCATTATGCTATGGCAGGTCACTTGTAAACCATGGAAGAAAGTATGACGAAAATAGTCAGTTGCGCGTAGTGTACAAATATGACCCTTTAAACTCCCCGGTGTAATATACACCACGGCAGCTGGATATTATATTTTCCACCGAAAAAGTGTGTGGAATTCCTAAGTGCAGAATGAAAAACGCTGGGGCGAGTAGACCCTTTTCATCCGCAGCCCCAGAAGCGTTAAATCAGTTTCCTACCTTCTCAGTCTATTGAGATTTTTAAGCGTAATGTTAAGACTTTATAGGCCCTATCTTTTTAAACTGGCTTTAAACTAATTTTGTTGCTTATGTATCAGTGAATTTTTAGTTTGATTGTCCTGATAGACATTTGAGATGTACTTACTTCTTAACCTCTTTTAAACATTGGAATTTATTTGTTTTAGTTCTTGCTTTTTTATGTTAATTTCTGTGGTACATTATGCGCGATTTATCATTTTGATGAAGACCGTGCAGAAATACAATTTTAAATTAATATTATTAGTATTGTATAATTTAGGTATCTCTTTTATCCATTGTCTTTGCAGACAAAGTCAAAAGTGACGAGGTAGCATGGTCGGACCTGTCAGAAGGCCGGTCGTTGGTGGGTGCTCCTCCCTGCACGTGTCAAGGCAAGGAGTGCGGATGCTGTCAACCAGTCAAGATTCCCGAGCTAGGAATCAACACAAACGGTACGCCACCCTCTGGTATTTCGCAACAGATATTTTAAGGTCTGATGGAATTTTTTGTTTTCCCTATATCTCCCAAAATGAGAAACCGTGAATTAAGAAGACATGATTTGTACTTCAGCCTGGTGAAATGATGTTCGTGCACATGGGGTCATTTAGAAGAATTTTGAACATACGGAGAAAGTCGGACTTCAACAATTTTGTTATCAATGTTGTTCTACGTGATCTGAGGATAAAAAGTTCAAACCTGCCTTCGTAAAAACAAAATAAATCTGGTACTGGTATTAGTTACTTCTTTTTACAGAAAAGCAAATATTTAACTCCTTCACCAACTAAAACTGTAAGGACCAGACGTTTTAAGGAAAATTGTTCGGTTTGATTGAAATCACTCGAGTGCAAACTATTTTGCTTCATTGAATTTAACATTGAATGCAGTCTTTTTATTTCTAAATAAATAAATAATGACCCCCCCCCCTTTATTTATGTACTGCAGCTTGTGCCAATGTGACTTTCCTCTCTGAGCAAATCGGCGCCAAGTTGTCCCTCTCCTTCGGCGGGAAAGTCCTCTTCGAGAAAACTGTGTCAGGTAAGAGTACTTTAAATTAATGAAGCAATGGATTCAAAACTTGCAAATTATGTTGTAAAAGGCTGTCGTGTTGTCAGATACTGTAAGAGAGATGATTTTTATTTATCTATGTCACAGTTAAAAATCCCGATCCGGTCTGCGTGAAATTCCATGGGAAGTTTGGCGCGGAGATCTGCGGCGAGTTGTACAAGTTGTCGGTATCACCTGAAGAATTCGACGCATGCACCCGACTGGAAGGCAAGATCCTGGACAAGACAGTGGCCACGGTCGACTTGGGCTGCTTCAAGATGCCCTTCAAAAAGACCAATCAAGGTTAGAACAGACTCCGGATTTTTGAATGTCATCAATGTAAATTTCTTGTAATCTCCTGCTGTGAAAAAAGTCTTTGTTTAATAATGAATTAAGAATGATTTCACTTGTAACCTTTTTAGAGCCATCAAAGGACCATACCTCGTTCAAAAGAAGATGTGACTGATGTGAAATAATATTAAAATCTCAAATCTAAAGAGAACTCATCAGTTGTGATGGATTTAAATGACCTACTGTGGCAAAATGAGGAATGTCCCCCGAAACCTTGTTTTGAGTAACGCTTAAAGTCGGATATAGGCTACTACGAAAATCCTGTCAAAATGAATCTTGAGTTTTTTTATTTTTGAGTAGCCAAGGTAAACAATATTCACACTATGTATTTTTGGTGGTGAAAAATAACCCCTAAAGTGGACAAACTGAAGAACTTGTTCAATGCCTTTGGCGGCGCAATGCGTATCTTTTTTTCGAAGTCGTATTTCTCGAAATCAGGTCGGCGAAGTTTGGTGGGACACTGTTGACGTTCCTGTTGTGTATCTTTGGAATAAATTAAGCTGCAGAAATAGATTCGGTGTCATTGGAAAGCCAATGATTTGCGCTTGAACAAGAAGTATTACTTGAAAAGTCACAGGTGTTTTTTTTTCCTCATTATGCTATGGCAGGTCACTTGTAAACCATGGAAGAAAGTATGACGAAAATAGTCAGTTGCGCGTAGTGTACAAATATGACCCTTTAAACTCCCCGGTGTAATATACACCACGGCAGCTGGATATTATATTTTCCACCGAAAAAGTGTGTGGAATTCCTAAGTGCAGAATGAAAAACGCTGGGGCGAGTAGACCCTTTTCATCCGCAGCCCCAGAAGCGTTCAATCAGTTTCCTACCTTCTCAGTCTATTGAGATTTTTAAGCGTAAAGTATAGACTTTATAGGTCCTATCTTTTTAAACTGGCTTTTAACTAATTTTGTTGCTTATGTATCAGTGTATTTTTAGTTTGATTGCCCTGATAGACATTTGAGATGTACTTACTTCTTAACCTCTTTTAAACATTGGAATTTATTCGTTTTAGTTCTTGCTTTTTTATGTTAATTTTTGTGGTACATTATGCGCGATTTATCATTTTGATGAAGACCGTGCAGAAATACAATTTTAAATTAATATTATTAGTATTGTATAATTTAGGTATCTCTTTTATCCATTGTCTTTGCAGACCAAGTCAAAAGCGACGAGGTAGCATGGTCGGACCTGTCAGAAGGCCGGTCGTTGGTGGGTGCTCCTCCCTGCACGTGTCAAGGCAAGGAGTGCGGATGCTGTCAACCAGTCAAGATTCCCGAGCTAGGAATCAACACAAACGGTACGCCACCCTCTGGTATTTCGCAACAGATATTTTAAGGTCTGATGGAATCTTTTGTTTTCCCTATATCTCCCAAAATGAGAAAACCTTGAATTAAGAAGACATGATTTGTACTTCAGCCTGGTGAAATGATGTTCGTGCACATGGGGTCATTTAAAAGAATTTTGAACATACGGAGAAAGTCGGACTTTAACAATTTTGTTATCAAGGTTGTTCTACGTGATCTGAGGATAAAAAGGTCGAACCTGCCTTCGTAAAAACAAAATAAATCTGGTACTGGTATTAGGCCCAAAAAAATAAGTCTCCGGTTTCTGGTATGGAGCTTGCCCAAAAAGTGGTGCGGCGACGCGGCTTTTTGTTTTTTTTTACCTGATTTTCTTTGCCTCAAAATGTAGGCTGATGACTGCAAATGGTGCCCGACTAGACTTAGTGCAAATATATGGGAGTCCAGAGAGGCCACATAAAGCTTATTCTCGATCATAACCCCATCTAAAAACACGTTAAAATTGTGCAGCAGCAGGATTCCAGTCAAACCAGTGAGTTTGGCGGTTCATTGAAAAAAAAATTCATTTTGCCGACGCGCATGGCTAAGGCGACGCGCATACCAGCAACTGGACACTTTTTTTTGTTTTGGCCTTAGTTACTTCTTTTTACAGAAAAGCAAATATTTAACTCTTTCACCAACTAAAACAGTATTAAGGACCAGACGTTTTAGAAGGAAAATTGTTCGGTTTGATTGAAATCACTCGAGTGCAAACTAATTTGCTTCATTGAATTTAACATTGAATGCAGTCTTTTTTTTCTAAATAAATAAATAAATAAATAAATAAATAAATAAATAATGACCCCCCCTTAATTTATGTACTGCAGCTTGTGCCAATGTGACTTTCCTCTCTGAGCAAATCGGCGCCAAGTTGTCCCTCTCCTTCGGCGGGAAAGTCCTCTTCGAAAAAACTGTGTCAGGTAAGAGTACTTTAAATTAATGAAGCAACGGATTCAACACTTGAAAATTATGTTGTAAAAGGCTGTCGTGTTGTCAGATACTGTAAGAGAGATGATTTTTATTTATCTATGTCACAGTTAAAAATCCCGATCCGGTCTGCGTGAAATTCCATGGGAAGTTTGGCGCGGAGATCTGCGGCGAGTTGTACAAGTTGTCGGTATCACCGGAAGAATTCGACGCATGCGCCCGACTGGAAGGCAAGATCCTGGACAAGACAGTGGCCACGGTCGACTTGGGCTGCTTCAAGATGCCCTTCAAAAAGACCAATCAAGGTTAGCACAGACTCCGGATTTTTGAATGTCATCAATGTAAATTTCTTGTAATCTCCTGCTGTGAAAAAAGTCTTTGTTTAATAATGAATTAAGAATGATTTCACTTGTAACCTTTTTAGAGCCATCAAAGGACCATACCTCGTTCAAAAGAAGATGTGACTGATGTGAAATAATATTAAAATCTCAAATCTAAAGAGAACTCATCAGTTGTGATGGATTTAAATGACCTACTGTGGCAAAATGAGGAATGTCCCCCGAAACCTTGTTTTGAGTAACGCTTAAAGTCGGATATAGGCTACTACGAAAATCCTGTCAAAATGAATCTTGAGTTTTTTTATTTTTGAGTAGCCAAGGTAAACAATATTCACACTATGTATTTTTGGTGGTGAAAAATAACCCCTAAAGTGGACAAACTGAAGAACTTGTTCAATGCCTTTGGCGGCGCAATGCGTATCTTTTTTTCGAAGTCGTATTTCTCGAAATCAGGTCGGCGAAGTTTGGTGGGACACTGTTGACGTTCCTGTTGTGTATCTTTGGAATAAATTAAGCTGCAGAAATAGATTCGGTGTCATTGGAAAGCCAATGATTTGCGCTTGAACAAGAAGTATTACTTGAAAAGTCACAGGTGTTTTTTTTTCCTCATTATGCTATGGCAGGTCACTTGTAAACCATGGAAGAAAGTATGACGAAAATAGTCAGTTGCGCGTAGTGTACAAATATGACCCTTTAAACTCCCCGGTGTAATATACACCACGGCAGCTGGATATTATATTTTCCACCGAAAAAGTGTGTGGAATTCCTAAGTGCAGAATGAAAAACGCTGGGGCGAGTAGACCCTTTTCATCCGCAGCCCCAGAAGCGTTCAATCAGTTTCCGACCTTCTCAGTCCATTGAGTTTTTTAAGCGTAAAGTTAAGACTTTATAGGTCCTATCTTTTTAAACTGGCTTTTAACTAATTTTGTTGCTTATGTATCAGTGAATTTTTAGTTTGATTGCCCTGATAGACATTTGAGATGTACTTACTTCTTAACCTCTTTTAAACATTGGAATTTATTTGTTTTAGTTCTTGCTTTTTTATGTTAATTTCTGTGGTACATTATGCGCGATTTATCATTTTGATGAAGACCGTGCAGAAATACAATTTTAATCTAATATTATTAGTATTGTATAATTTAGGTATCTCTTTTATCCATTGTCTTTGCAGACCAAGTCAAAAGCGACGAAGTAGCATGGTCGGACCTGTCAGAAGGCCGGTCGTTGGTGGGTGCTCCTCCCTGCACGTGTCAAGGCAAGGAGTGCGGATGCTGTCAACCAGTCAAGATTCCCGAGCTAGGAATCAACACAAACGGTACGCCACCCTCTGGTATTTCGCAACAGATATTTTAAGGTCTGATGGAATCTTTTGTTTTCCCTATATCTCCCAAAATGAGAAAACCGTGAATTAAGAAGACATGATTTGTACTTCAGCCTAGTGAAATGATGTTCGTGCACATGGGGTCATTTAGAAGAATTTTGAACATACGGAGAAAGTCGGACTTCAACAATTTTGTTATCAATGTTGTTCTACGTGATCTGAGGATAAAAAGTTCAAACCTGCCTTCGTAAAAACAAAATAAATCTGGTACTGGTATTAGTTACTTCTTTTTACAGAAAAGCAAATATTTAACTCCTTCACCAACTAATGCTGTAAGGACCAGACGTTTTAAGGAAAATTGTTCGGTTTGATTGAAATCACTCGAGTGCAAACTATTTTGCTTCATTGAATTTAACATTGAATGCAGTCTTTTTATTTCTAAATAAATAAATAATGACCCCCCCCCCTTAATTTATGTACTGCAGCTTGTGCCAATGTGACTTTCCTCTCTGAGCAAATCGGCGCCAAGTTGTCCCTCTCCTTCGGCGGGAAAGTCCTCTTCGAGAAAACTGTGTCAGGTAAGAGTACTTTAAATTAATGAAGCAACAGATTCAACACTTGAAAATTATGTTGTAAAAGGCTGTCGTGTTGTCAGATACTGTAAGAGAGATGATTTTTATTCATCTATGTCACAGTTAAAAATCCCGATCCGGTCTGCGTGAAATTCCATGGGAAGTTTGGCGCGGAGATCTGCGGCGAGTTGTACAAGTTGTCGGTATCACCGGAAGAATTCGACGCATGCGCCCGACTGGAAGGCAAGATCCTGGACAAGACAGTGGCCACGGTCGACTTGGGCTGCTTCAAGATGCCCTTCAAAAAGACCAATCAAGGTTAGAACAGACTCCGGATTTTGAATTTCATAAGTGTAAATTTCTTGTAACCTTCTACGGTGGAAAATGTCTTCGTTTAATAAGGAGAGACCGATTGATTCACAGGTGTACAAGTTGTCCAAATGGGCTATAAAACACATTGTCTTGACACCGGGCATAATTGGCACTAGTATGAAAACTTTCAGTCTCCTGAATAATAAATATGACAATAGTTTTTCAAACAAAGGTCTGTCAATATCTTATTTTCATTTTACAGGAAGATACTATCAGTGTAGCTCATTAAATGCAGCTAAATAAAGACAAATTAAATATCCAAGTAAATTAAACAAAAAAAATCAATTGATTCGAGTACCCTTTTCGAGTCAAAGGCATGCACATGTTTGACATCTGTTTTATTTCACAACAGTTTGGCAGGCAACTTTCTCTTTTGTTAAAATTGAGGATCGGTCGATACCGAGTAACAGATTAAGAAATACAGTTACATGAAACTAAAACCTTAATCGTATTTTCTTTGTTTTCACACCACGAGAGGATCGTATTTCGTCTTTTGTCTCTTTCGATAAACAAAACTGTATACTTTGGTTGCACAAGATTCTACATCAGCTGCGAGTACGTTAGCTAGATATTTTTGCCAGATGACTTTGTAGTCACCTGATTGTCACCTGATTAAAACCTCCAGCTATTATGGAAATACCTCTAGTGCTCCACCGGGGAAAAAATGCACATTCTCTTCTTTCAAGTATGAAGCCCGGGAAGGGACAGGGTGGATTTTTTTTTTTGGAATTTCCTAATTCGTTCGCACGAATTACTAATTCGTGCGAACGAATTACTAATTCGTTCCCAAGAAGTACTAATTCGTGCGAACGAATTACTAATTCGTGCGAACGAATTAGTAATTCGTGCGAACGAATTAGGAATTCGTGCGAACGAATTAGCAAACTCCAAAAAAAAATCCACCCTGTCCCTTCCCGGGCTTCATACCAAGGGTGAAAGCAAACGTACTGTTCTTCTTACAACTCTGTAAGATGTATTGTGAAAGGGAAAGATCGAGTGAGACTATGTATTTTTGACGGAATGAATATGTGGACCATTCACAAGAGATCGAATGACTTGTTTGGGGGAATTCTGTGTGGTGAAATGTTGCTGTCCTTAGCTGAGAATTGAGAGTTTAATGCATCAGTACAGAGGGTCTTCTCAGGACCGATGGGGAGGGGGGGATTGTGCCCAATCCTAATTTCCAAATGCGGCGGCTGATTTTCCTAAAATTTAACAAGAATGTTGCGTGGCCATGAACTTATATGATGACATAATTTGGTTGCGCTGCGGTGTCCACAACATTAAAAGGGCGCTGGACCCTAGTTTTCCCCAAACAGGATTTTGGGCATTATTCTACAATTTTTGCATTCAAAATGCTTTCAAATTTGATACAAACATCTTTGGGTCAGTATCCAAAGGGGGAGGGGGGAACCTCTTTTGACGCTAGAGGCGGATGTTCTTTTTTCTTACCAATTTGTTCACATTTCATAAAGCCGTTCATGGGTTAAGGGAATTAAGGGGATTGAAGTTGAGTAAATTAAAAAAAAAACCTTCCTTGGCAAGCATCAAATTTCGTGGTTTTTTTTTTGTAGGGGACACATATAGGGGGCACTTTGTGGGGGGTGGAAGGGGGGCACTTTGGGGGGGGGGGGGCAAGTGCCCCCCATGGCGCCCCTTTTAATCTTTGTTCGCAATTTTGTCCCAAAATTTGATTGATTTTTTTTTTGCAATCAAATTGGCACTCATGAAGTACTTATGGGTAGTGTTTTGAATTCAAGAACTGTAAAAAAAAAAGTATCGGCAAACAAAGACATTTATGCAGAAGAAGTGGAAATTAAAAGCTTCTCTTCACGCGAACGGCAGCCATATTGGATAACCAGCATGTATTGTAGTTGGTCACGTTACCATGAATTTTAGTCTAAAGTGGATACTTGAGGGAAAACATGGTTTTGACTCACAATAAAAATGCATGTATACCTTTTTTTATAGGGAATGACCCCGATAAAAGTGAGGGAAAAGTCACCAAATAAGTCCAGGATCCGTGATCGGCCAAAGCTTTCTGGAGATTTTTTTTTGGGGGGGGGGGGACAGAGACGGTGGCACAATGACGCCTATGTGTAATACATATATCATTTTTTCTTATTCATTTTATTAGAGTCTCTACTGGAATCCCAAGGCATATCTGAATGGTTGGACCTGTCACCTAGCGGAGGTGTGAATGGCCCCTGCGCCTGTTCTCAGGATCAATGCGAATGCTGTCAACACATCAAAATTAAGGAACTCAAGATCGATGACACAGGTGATTTAAACATTCTGGGCTAGAGTTTTAGCTCTTCCAAGGTCTTTATAGTCCTTAGAAGATACCTCATGGGTGTTCTTCGGAAGCGAACTTGAAAGTTAAACCGTTTGTACAACAAAGAACACTCTGAGATACCTGCATACATACTTTCTTGAGAATGTCTCAAGAAAGATATTTGGCTATAGGGCCATCTCAGATTTCTCCTTTGAAAAAATGTTGGTAGAATAACAAGTAATTTTAAAAACATTTAAAAACGGTTGCCATTGCTTCTTATTCTACCTATTTTTTTGTTCAAAGGAAAAATCTGCGATGGCCCTATAGCCTAATATCTTTCTCATGACATACTCTGACTGTGCGCTAAATTGCACGCTTGTATCAGAATAGGCACAATCCCATCGGTTACACACCTATGTTCCCACACCCCTGTGTTCCGACACCTCTATGTTCCGACACCCCTATGTTCCGACTACACATATTCCTATTCCTATCCCTAACCCTAACTCTAACCCTACACTGCAAAAACTGTGGTGTTAATTTAACACCATTCGGTATCTATATATGACAACACCAGTAAAATTTAACACTAGATGGTCCTATATAGATACCAATGGTGTAAATTTAACACTGCAGTTTTTGCAGTGTAATCGGGAGTAACACAATCTTATGTGCAGGTTGTCGGAACATAGGGGTGTTGGAACATAGGGGTGTCGGAACATAGAGCAGTCACCATACCACCAGCTATCTGCCGTACTATTGGGGTTATTTTTTCGGGTGGTGAATTCTGCAATTGCTCCCATGCATGTCCAAAAGATATAATGACCTGTTTTGTCAAAAGTAGACGCTTCTGGGCAGAGGTTGAAATTGAGATAGGGCCAAAAAACGCTGTGGGGTGATTTTTTTCGATTTTCAAATTTTTGCATATTTGTAATCCTGAACATGTCTAAAATATACTATAAAAGTTTGAAACACTAATTTGAACTCTAAATATAGTATTTTTGATGATTTGTTTAGATGAATCTGTTTAAGAAATAATTGTTTTGTGACGTTCGAGGCCATTTTCTCCGTTTTCTACTTTTCGACCCAATGAACCTCAAAAGGAAAAAGAACATATTTTAACAATATGAAAAAATCTCATTTTTGACCTTATGCCCGTCATTGCCCTCGAACTCTCTGCCTCACCGCACAATGCAGTTATTTACCTGTATTTTTAACATCTTGATCTTATTAAGTGCCGTGTGTTTGTAACTGGCCCTGTGGCCAAATGGATAAGGCATCTGACTACGGATCAGGGGATTCCAGGTTCGAGTCCTGGCAGTGTCGTTTTTTTGTTAAATCCATGTTACGATGGGTTGGGCCACCGGTCGGTAGGGTCTATGGTCCATAGTCTACATAGCGACGATGCGAAATAGTCTTTGTTTTAAAGGACCAGCCTTGCATTTTAATTGTTTATTCCCTAACTTCCCAGGGGGTGTGCAAAACTATATTGAAATTGGAGGATTCAGGACTGTTGGGGCTATACATAACTATGTCCTTCGAAATGCATATGGATTTTCTTCTTTAATAATTTGCATTGTATCAAACCGTACCATATTGAACTTCTAGCGTAAAAGCGTTCGCAAAGGCAACGTATATGAGGCTCATGTGTAAAGGATAAGGGCTCTTTCAAAAAGAGGTAACAGACCATTTCGCTAACCACTTAAACCCGGATAAGCACACGATTTCAGGATTGGGGCAGGGCAATTTCCACTGTGAAGTTACACCACCGATTATTTTGTGCTTTGCCTGCTCCCTCTTCTTTTGTGCCCTGCAGTTTGCATCCAAGTCCAGTTCTTGTCCACCGCTGTCGGCGTGTCTCTGACCCTTACCATCGATGGGAAAGTCATCTTCAGGAAGACTCTGTCACGTAAGTAGAAACGTTAAGCAGCACGCTCTTAAAGTAAGAGCGGGATCACATTATTCATCTTGTTCACTGCAAACAGCGATACACAAATCAGTTACACTATGTATATAATACAGCAACATAATGGCAATTTATTTTAAGAAATAATTATCATTAGCCTCTACTTGCAAAAACAATACTTGCAATGTTCTCGTAACATAGAATTTGCTGACAACTACTGCACCGATGGTAGCACGAATTTGACCAATTAAAGATTTATGAAACATTTTTGACGAGATGCAGGAGGAGGGGAAGTGGATGTCATTTTGTTTTTGCGAATTAGCGAACGATATTGATGGATTTCAAATCAGTATTGAAACCAGGGCTCGTGGTGCGGATTAAAGATGAAAAGTCCCATTGTGCATATATAGTTGTACAGTGTGACACTGAGAATCGGCTCGGATGCTCATTGAGGATTCGCCTACAGCATGTAACTCAGGAAAGTCGCCTCGCCTATAGAAATGTCTTAAAATTGGACTTTGAACTTCATAACTTTATGACAAATGCCTTTTTGTTTGGCTGGCATATTCTTGTATCATGCAGTGAAAGACCCGCCCCCAATCTGCGTTTCTCTGGCCGGCGGCAAGTTGTGCGTCGCCCTCTACGACTTGGCCGTGACTACGGAAGCCGTCAGCGGCTGCGGCCGCCTGGAGGCCAAATTCTTCGGTCACACCGTGGCTAAGGTGAAGCTGGGCTGCTTCAAGATCCCCCTGCACCAAGCCCTCTATGCCCGTACTCCAGAGGGTCTGCTTTACCTTGGCGATGTGACTGAGACGCTGACTGGACCGCTGATGATGGGCGGGGAGCTCTCTGCGGAGAACTTTCCCTTGACTATTGTGCTGGAGTCCTACCCGTCTGGTCGCGATGAAGAGAAATAAGGAATGAATCGGACTGACAAAATAAATATCTTAGTGAATTGTTTCATTGTTATCCCAGATGAATTATTTTGACACTTAAAAAAGGCTTGAAAAATTATGTCATACTTAATTTTAATTAGTGTGCCATACGCCTATCAGGCTAGTATGTGTAAACTTGTTCTCGCATAATGAGTAGTGTTTGATTGCCAAGTTGCGGCCTTGTTTCTTTATATGCCAAAAGTCAGAGTACTGAGAGCATTTATTCTGCGCCGACCATTTTCTATCATTTTTGGTGCTAGTTTTTTTTTTTTTAGTTTGAGTTCTTTCAATTTTCATAAGTTTATCCATGCAGGTCTGAGCTAAATCTGAGTATGGTGATTATCGTGAATGAACGGGAGTCAAAGGCGATGCCCCCCCCCCCAAAAAAATTATCCCAGTGCCTATAGATTTTAACAAAAATGCAGGCCTACACAAACTTGCACTGTTGTTTCGCCAAATTGTGTTATAGCTCTATAAGATATGGCTTGCTGCTACTTAACAGTAGGCCTATACTGTGGGTAGACAAACGCGTATAGTAAATGCATGGGGAAAATGCATGGCCAACATTTTGAACTGCGCCCCCTATAGAGTCAGATGGCTCCCCTCCCCAGCTGCAAATATTGTATATGCAGGCTAGTAAAGCCAGTGACCGTAATACGCATGTGTGAAACATATCACGAGAATTAATCAATCATTTTATGTCACATGATGACTTGAAATAACTTCTTAATAGTATATATTCCACGGCAGATAGCGTGGCTATGGTAATCCGGTAGTCTAAGTGCGGCAGGTTGCGGGTTCGAATCCCTTTAAATGTTACAATTGTTTTAATTGTCCCCCCAAAAGTGAATTTTCTTTCCTAAATTGTGTTTAATCAAGTCCAGCTGGCCGCTAAAACAAAATTCACTTTTTGTCTCATTCATGGCTCTGGATTTTTTTAACTGGAGGTTAAGTCTGAGAACTTTCCGTTACTAACTGCATGACGCATGCGCATTACGACCATTGACTATACTTTGTTGCCGACAACGTAATTACCATTGATCTCCATATATACACAGACTATGTATATGGAGATCAATGTTAATTACCTTATTCATGAGGAAGCCATTTTCGATCTTGTTCCCTGAATTTATTTTATAAACTGTTTAATGGGATGATGCCAGATTTAATTCATTCTTTGTGTGAACCTTTTAGTCAGGAGAGCCCCTCGACAGAGAGTTTGTCTCTTTTGGGCGATCCTTCGGAAGCTGCATGTTAGGTTTATTTTCTGTTGTTGTCCTTTAATTTGTATGTTTTGGTTTTTACTATTTTTCCTGAGAAATAAAGTAAATGTAAAATGTAAATTGGAGCACGTCGCTTTCCAAGGCTCGTCGCGTTTCAAGTGTGGCTTAAAGCATTAACGTAATGTGTAATAACACATTTGAAATTATTCATCAGAGAGGACTCTTATTAAATTTGTAATGAGCTGTTAGTTTATTACTTGAAGTTCCACTCGCAAGTTCCAAAAAAGAAGAGTTTACCTCGCTTGCAATTGAATATGGCCGACTCGTGAAATGCAGTCTATTGCTCCCCGGCTTTTCGAATTTCCCAAGTTGCTTGTCCCCGCCCCGCTCCCAATCCAATGTTAACAAGAAATTGCCGCTCCTGATGAAGACCACTATGCTTATTGCTAACAGGGAAAGGGTATGGAAGTGCCTGTTAGATATACCAACATTGTTCCTCGCCTTGTATGAAGCAATTATCTTCAATGTGACAATTTTGTTTCGAAAAAAAATAATTCAAATGATTTTCAAAAATAAACAAAGATGTTTAGACTTCTTCAACTGGAAGAGAGGAAGAAGTGAACTTAACTTAAGAACGCATTTACTTTAGTGAAGAAAGCTTACAGTGTATAATGAGGCAGCTACATGTAGCTATATTACAGATTTATTTTTGGCTTTTCGCTTGACTGTAGCCTAACTAGCTAAACTGTGAATGGATTACATAATTTACTCCCTATTATATAGCCGGATTTATCTAATTAATTTCTGAAATTTAGTCTCCCGTAGGATCTTTTCTCAACAAAGAAGCACGTGATAAACTCAACTGTAAGGAAAAATAAAACATTGAATATAAACTTGATGTAACCAGAATCGATAGCTCTGTATCAATATAAAGATGCTTAGAATTAAATGCTTTGAAAAAGACTCGGCTTGTACCGTTCTGCAAAGAAAGGCTTTTTCGTCTGTTTGTTTGATCTTTTTTTTCACACAGCTATCATGGTAAAAATATCGACGGAGCAGCTGCTATATTCCCCAAAAAACATGACTAACAAATCAGTTGTGCTGAGGGTTAACATTTTTTTAATGATTAACCTTTCCAAATTTGGCTTAATTAAACATTTTGTTACGGGTATTATTATCAATTTAATCTGACCCTCAAAGTTATGTCTTTTCGAGGCCACCGTTGATTTTGATAGTCTGGCACCAACATTGAGTTGCTGTTTGTCCACGACAATACGCGTATTGAGCAGGGAAGGTGACGGTAGCACATCCTAATAAAAATTTCATGTTTTTCGCGGGAGAGAAGTATTTTTAGCAGACCTTTGAAAATCGTTTTGACTGAATGATACACTCCTTCTGCAATGTCAAAGATCAAGTCAAGGGAAACGTTGTCTTCGAGTGAGTCTGGCAGTGACGAGGAGTATCAGGTAAGTCCTCAAAATTAGTCAAGTCTATGGACCGAGGATGACTCTGACTCGGGCTGTCAGTGCAGTGTCACTCAGTCAGCATGGCCAGGTCAACAATGACAACATCATGCATGACGTGCACGAATGATCCTCGGACTTAGGTCATGTAGGTAATACTGGTTCTGGTTTTGGTGGAATACTGGATGATCTCCTGAGCAGGGATGTATTATGCAGGCGTTCAACCATCGGTGTACCCGTTAAAATTAGGCACAAGTCCCACGAACTACTTTTAACTTAATTTTCATCCAAGCAAAGGAAATCGGTAGGCCTATCCCCTATGTCAACTAAGTCAAAACGAAGAACAAATGATATGCTTGCTACTGCATGAAAAACGGTGAATTATAAGTTAAACTCACATGACTCATGTTGTTGTATTGTTATTATCCTTAAAATATCTTGGGGAGCAACTATAGAATGCAGGGCCACGCCGGAGCAAGGTTTTTGCGTGGATCGAGGCCGACGATGTGAGGATAGGACTTTAGGAGTAATACTAATAGGCTACAATATAATAATATGCAAACCTGCAGAAAGTGCTAAGTACAGAGAATGCACTTGTCTTCTCATCAATGATCGGAAAGGAGGGCGCTTGTAAATGTGTTGGGGCACGGAGTTGCGGAGGCGCGGAGTCGCAGAGACTAGACGCGGGGCACTGGAGTCGCGGAGAACGAAGCATCCATATCCATTTTTAATTTCCTCGCAAAGGAAGGGAGGAGGGCGACGGGGCACTGGAGTCGTGGAGGCGCGGAGTCGCAGGGACGCGGGGCACTGGAGTCGCGGAGTCGGAGTCGCGTGGACGCGGGGCACTGGAGTCGCGGAGTCACAGAGACGCGAGCCAATAGAGGGCGCAATTCTCGGAGGTAGGTCGACTGCGGCTCCACGCCTCCACGCAGCCGTACGGAGGCGCGGATGTAGAGTGAAGTGGCCCTGCATTCTATAGTTGTACCATATCTTGGAGTTGCCAATAGGCAATATCTTTATTGGGCCATTTCTTAATTACTTAGATTACAGATTTTCAGGCATGGGTGACTAGTGAATAGTCGCGACTAGTCACGGCATCACTAGTCGACTATTTTTATTTAGAAATAGAAATTGATACTCGTGACTACCAATATTTTTTATTACTGTAAAATGCCGCTGTAACTGGCTATAAGGAACTTCACCAACCAAGTTTGAGGTTTCATCTCAACTTTTGAAGGAAAATATTGTCCAATATTCTGTCCTGAAGCTAAGTCATCTAAAACTGCTAGGGCCTTGATGCTACTTTTTCAGAGCGGTAATGGAGGGACTCGGAACCAGATGGCCATGTCTGAATTACTTGGCTGTGGCTTGGTGGTTCGCATGTGTCTGTGCATGCAGCCGAAGCCACTTACTATATTGCTGCCAGCCACACAGCCAAGTAATTCAGATGCAGCCTGCTTGTACACGTTTCATCTTGTTCCAAGTTCCTCCATTCTTTATGAATACTACTGCTTATTCAGCATGTCATAACCACCACAAATCTGTGATCCCCATTTCTCACTTTGTTAATTGATTCACAGCCCAAGAAGAAGAAGATGAAGGAGAAGAATGTTGAGGAAGAGCCCAAACGGAAGTCACCCAAGAAGAAGGCAAAGACGGGGGATGGGCCAGAGGACCATATGTACCCGGTGAGTATATATACTCTGCACATTAGTGGTATTGAAATGGGCAGTTGGGCACAGATACCTTTATTGGGGGAGGAGCCTGGGGGTTGGGATGGGATGGACAATGTAGATCTCACCAAGGGCAGATCCAAGACAGGATGTTGGGGTGGCTCACCCCCCCAACCCCCAACTGACTTATGTTAATTAGTTGTATAGTGGGACATTTCCTGAAATTCCTTGAATAATGACATCACTCAATATTGCTAATCTTTATGTTTTGCTTCAGGTCTTTTGACTTTTCATGCATTGACTACAACACCTCATCCAACGCCCTCCCTCCCCCCTTTCACAAAAAATGTTCAACTTACACAACATAGCAGCCTCCCTTGGAAAATCATGGATCTTCTCTGCCAACCAACATTTAAGGATGGCCATAGGACCATCTATCAATTTTTGTACACACTTTTGAGGGATTTTTTATCACATCATTGTTGCGTTTTAAATAAATGGAAGTGCATCAAGTGAAAAATATGATACTTGTTTACATTTTGTATGTAGGCATGGGCTGCTTGCCAATCATGTCACATAGTCAGGTGGCTTAGATCTAATTTTCGACAAAGATCGTGACCGACTGGTCCAAAGCACCAAACTTGGCAGATAGATTCTTATAGACCTAGAGAAGATATTTAGAAGGGGTGACACCTGAGATTCTTTTGGGAAGAGTCCCTAATTTGCATAAATCGTTAATCCCTGTCGTGTTATATATTTATTCCCATATTTGGGTATATTTCTATTTTTTAATTTTTTTAAATTTGTATTTTGGGGATTCTACTTACATATCTTTACTTAAATGACATTTTCCAAAGCATATAAGTGACTGAATAGTTATGAGGACATAGTTACGATCCAAAATGGCTACTATTATGCCCTAAAATTGCGCGCATTTACCTTGTCTCCAGATATCATCAATTAGTCTTGCCAAACATCAGCACTGATGAACTTCAAATTCACCAAGTAGCTTACTGGTACAGTTACCCTATTAAAACCTTATGCAAAATCATGTGAACAATGATAACATTGTGATATTTAGCCCAGAAAACAAAAACTGGGAAAAAAACGAGGTGTCCATAAATTAGGCTAACAAGTAGGTGAAGGGTTGCCTAACATGGGAGACTGGAACAAGTTCAAGGAAATTCCCAAAATTATTGTTGAGAAAACGTTTTGGCCTAGACAAAATTATTGTAAACAACAATAATCTCTTATTTGGGGGGATTTCGTTGAACTTGTTCAAGTCCCCACGTTACCCTTCCTGTACTAGCCCAAGTACGGACACCACATTTTCTCCCCTTTTTTGATCTTTTGGGCTAAACATCAAGATGTTATCAATTTTCACATGATTTCCCACTTATTTTTGTTAGGGTAACTATGCCAGTAAGTAACTTTGTGAATTTAAAGCTCATCAATACCCACGTTTGGCGAGACTAGTTGATGATATCAGAGGAAAAGATAAATGCGCGTAACTTTAGGGTAAAATAGTAGAAATTTTGGTTCTTTACTATGTCCTCCTAATATTTCAGTCACTTATATGTTTTACAAAATGTTATTGAAGTAAGAATATGCAAGTAGAATCACCAAAATACACTTTTCAAAAAAAAATAAAAATAAAAATATACCCAAATATGGGAATAAATATATTACACGGCAGGGATTAAAGATTTATGCAAATTAGGCACCCTTCCCAAAAGAATTTCAGGTGTCACCCCTTCTAAATTTCTTCTCTAGGGCTATAAGAATCTATCTGCCAAGTTTGGTGCTTTGGACCAGTCGGTCACGATTCCGACCATATGCCACCTGACTAACAAGAGTAGGCATAATTATTTCAAAAGTGGAGTTCTGTTATTTGCATTCTTTTTCATGCTGAAACGGGGAACTCTTTTTTTTCTTCAATTCAGCTGGTCTTATATTTGTACACTGCTGCCTGTCCAATCCTTACCTCCCTAATTACATTTATTGTTTCTGAGCGTTAAGCTATTTCATATGTTATGTCACCTCGTTACAGCTTTCGAGACAGAGATTTGTCAATGTAAGGGAGTTCCGGGGCAAAGTGCTGATTGACATAAGAGAGTACTACACAGACAACTCTGGGGAGCTCAAGCCTGGAAAGAAAGGTAGGGTCACCTAGCTTTTTTTAATTTTAACATTTAAGGTGTTTCTTTTTCTACCAATGTCAGATTTTATACCCACAGTTGTTTTTTATTTCTTCGCTTTACTAGAATACAGTTTGAAAAAAAAAGTTTCCCATTTAAAGGTATAGTCCATCATTTGTAATTTGTACATTTTGTTCGTATGAAGCAACAAACGTTCTCAAAATCTAAAGAAGGGTGATAAACAACTAAGCTGATGAAGATTCAGCTCAGCTTCAGCTGTATTTTTCGAGAAAAACAACATTCTAAGATCTCGATTTCAAATCAAAAGTTGCTGAATCATGTTTTGAATTGGGCCTGAATCCAGCGTCCGAGACACGTTTGCACTGAGCCGAATGCAGCTACGCGATGTCGCACACTGATTCGACGAATTATAGAGGGCGCGCGCGCGTGTGCGTCGTGTCAAGGCTTGCGCGCTATTCGCCGTATAAAAAAAACGAACTACTAACAGAAATTTCCAACGGTGCGTCTTAAGACGCACCGTTGGAAAGGCCTTCTTTCGTTGATTTCTTCAAAATGACAGCATGCCAGAAAGAATAATTTCACAGGGAGTTTAGTTCCCTTACTATCTTTCAACCAAGTATGTTTTTCAACAATAATTACTTCAGTCACTTTTTGGATAGCTGCAAATGATGGACTATAGCTTTAAATGATATATAGAAAAAAATCAACAGAACATTTTACAGTCAGGCAATTCGACTGAGCTCAAATGCATTTTGGTACATGTATGACAAACACAATAAATGGTCGAAAACTAATGTCCCCCTGTAGTTGTACCCTTTGTCTCAGCTCTCAAAACCTGAAGTGGAATAAGAAACTTGACTTAACATACGTACATTACGCCCTTCATTTTAATCTCAAAACGCCTAAGACTGCCACCTTCATTTACTAAAGATTTCAATGTACAGTACTGCTTATACATTACAGCGCCCTCTTTTGACAAGTTTTTTTGTATTAAACTTGCCCTTAGTCAACTCAGCATTTAATTCATTGTTATTGTTTTTTTTTGGGGGGGGGGGAGTTTTGAAGGTTTGGTTTTGTTATTTTTTTGTATTAAAGCCTTCAATGAAATCCTGTAATTCACCATTGTTTTCATATTCTTTTGCTTTATTTTGTGTTTAGGCATCAGCTTAACTGTTGAACAATGGGAAAAACTGAAAGATTGTGTTGATGATATCACCGACAGTGTCAAAGAACTAAGTTAGGGTTTGTTTTGGACATTTTTGTCATGTTTTATATTTGTTTTGTAGTGTTGAAAATATGTACCCAAGCATTGAGACGCATAGCTGTCTTTAGTGGTCTTCACTAGGGCCTGACCCGAATATACCGAATACTCAAATATTCGATCATAAATCGAATAGCTTTTTGCCCGTTTTGAATATTCGAAAACTAAAAAAAACTACATACATGCAAACACGACTGTGATGATATTTTATCGTAAAGTTGCGGCGCTTTATTGTCAGGTTCCACCTTTTTTGTTGAGTCAACAGTTATTTTCTTGTAAACGGCGGTTAATTATTTACACCCTTTTAGCAGGCTGAAGCCCTATTATACTGCAAATTTACTCAAGGGCCACATATGGATCACCACAAGCAAATTTTAACTACCGCACTGGTCGTGCAACTTTTTACTGGGAGCAGCTCGCTGTTGCAGCTGCCAGTTCGAATATCTGAATATTTAGTAATCGAATACTAAATAATTCGCAAATGGACAACCCTAAGTCTTCACAACGCATACTTTAATCTGCAGTATCATTGATGCTGTGATGCCAAGTTTAAATAACATTAGGAGCAATTTCACTCAAACTGGTGCTGTGTTTTTTTTTTTTACATCTGTGATGCAATGAAGTGCTTCTTTAAGAAAGCACTAGAGCTGACATCTGTGAACTTTATGAACTTAAAGCCCTCTGATAAAATGTATTACGCTACGGTGTGAAATTAGCCGTAATCTAAATCAAAGGTCTAGAGAATTGAAAATGAGAGTGTGTACACCTACACTTTCATGCGAGACCCCCTCTTTGACCGCTAGAAAAGATGTTTGCAACAAACGCTAAACAGGACTCCACTCTGAGATGAGGTACTTGTTTTATGCCACTGAAGTTTAAAGGGAATGTACATCATTGTAACTTTCAAAAATGAACTATTTCAGGGGTTAGTATAATAGATCAAATATTGTTACACTGACATGTTTGAAGTTTTGTGTTCGGAAATGCTGGAAAAGCCAAGAAAAACAAAAATGTTCAAGTAGTCTGGTTCCCGGACTCCACTAAAGATGAAATGGATCAATTTATAGATGCCGGAAAATTGTAAGGTAAGGGAACCAGTCTAGCTGGTCTGCACCCGTTCATGAACATGTAACCAATAGCAAACAAAATTTTGACTGAAAAAAATGGTAAATTTGGAGCAGTAGTTGAAAAATAGTTGGGTTTTTCCAACGGTGGTCGGCCGACCACCGTTGGAAATTTATACAAAAATACAATTTTCTTGAAAATGACTTCACACCAGGTGCCATAATTTTACAGGATGCTTTAGACTGTCGTTAACCAACATCCTAGTAATGTTTTTCATAAAAACTTGGTAGTTTTATTTGTTGATGTTTGCAAATGTTGTATATTCCCTTTAATGTATTAATCTTTGGAATCTGATCAAGACCAAAGAAACATCTTGGGGCATTTTGCGCTATGTAGTTTCAAAAGCTTGCCGCCAGCAGATGGCTTATGTAATATACAGAACATGAAAATACCAGATGATATTTGTCAGTTTTTTTTGTTTATCGTTAAGAAAGCAGTTTGCTGAATGTGCCACTGTGTAATAGCTAAAAAAAAATTAAAGAATTTAAAAGGTTTTTTTTTGTATGGATTGGAGTATAAAACGTCCAAAAGTACATATTAAAGTGATCTTTTTTAGAAATCTGAACTCAGTTTGACTACATTGTTTTATATGAATCGGTGTCATTTGTAACGGCATGCATACTGCTCCACAACCAAACTAGAATTGTGCCTGTATCTCTTTGTGTGCAAATTGCTGTTTTCTTTTCCAGGCTGTTCGAAAGTTATTCACTTTTGAATAAGTCATCAAATGACAAAAACAGATTCTGCCCACGTTTAGTTATGACAAGAACAAGTTTTGAATTGGTTGCGGCCTGGAAATAATTCAGGTGTATCTTTTGTGCATTATGGTGTACATTGAAAACGTATGGTTGGACTTAATATTTGTTTTGCTTGACATGTCCCATAAAAAAGTACATACTAACTACCGAGGACTTGGGCTCAGGTCCTCGGGATTGTTCTGGTTAGCCTTTGTAGCAAGTCCTCATTCATAAATGATGACATGTACACGTTTACGCAGTTAAATTACCATCACTCGGACACGGAATACTGAACTCAAAAGCCATGGTTATTTTGTTTACCCTAAATCGCCACGAGGCAATCACAGCCCCGTTAATCTTAAGTCATCAATCATACATCTTTCTCACCCTTGTGTCAAGTTTCTGTCAAGACGTCCCTCCATTCATAAATAGGACATCAATCTGGAATATTTCATATCGGATTAATCATTGAAACAAATGAAGGGCACATTCGGTCAGTGAACGAGACCATCAGGCGCGTGTCGCGTTTAAGAGATACAGTACCAGTATAGGAACTGAAAAATACACGGCTCTTGTTCCCCTTCTTTGTTACATACATGTGTATATAGGCTGTAGACATGAACATTCAATCTTGATCAAGGATTTTGGTTTGAAAAAAAAAAATGCCATCCCAATGTTTGTACGTGAAAATTAAATATGAACATGTTTCTGATTGGAAATTGAGAACTAACGCCTACTTTAGCAATCACAAATTTGTACATTATTGACCTATACGTTTCATGATTGATCTCACGTATTTCATAGTTCAGGGCGCGTTGAACAATGAGGGGTAAGCAATTTACGAATAACAAGTAACACGTTTATTTAAAACATACAACGTGTATGTTGTTACACTCCCTTTTGTGACTGCTGTTGCCATTTGTAGTTTCGATGACAGAAATAAGAGAACCGTATAAACGATCTCTTGGGATATAACTTTTGTTAAGAGAGAACTACACCCGTTTAGATAACTCATTTACTGCAGTTCATTACTGCACGTATATTTCCAAACTATGTCGTTGGGTTGGTCCTAACCATCCGGGTTATGACGAAGCCATTGGTTAGAGTTGAGCACAAACATTGTGCCCACTGCACTCATTAATCAATCAAAAGTGGAGATATTGCTTTGGCGAGGCTGCTGCCCTTTTCCATGCAATTGTCACATCTGTATACATGTACTCGCCAAAATGAAGTGAATTTATACCTGTAATGGAACATTATGGTATTTTAATGACAAAACATCAACTCAATGGAAGTACGATGACAGACGTGGAGTTAGCGCAGATGTCCCACATAGTGCAAAGGCATCTAGTAAATGGCTTTATTTACCCCAAGATTGTTTTTCTTCTCTGTATATTATCTGTCCTCCACCCCAGGCAGAATCTGATGATGAAACCAAGGTATCATGTCTGTCAATGACAAGGATTAGTTTGGGGTCTAGCAAATGCGACGTCCGCACCGCAATGCGATGATATGGCTGCGGGTTTATTAAAGAGAAGTCTGTTGGGCTCATGAAGCTTAAGATTTAGCAGCTGTCGAGTGTACGTCTGCCAGGTGCATTTATTTTGCTGGTCCCAAAGAGGGCCAGCCTATAGACCTTTATCATGCTGCCACCATTTCAGTCATGTTCCCTGTATCCAGTAACAGTACAGGATAATTATTATATATGGGTTTTTTGGTGCCAAAAGGAACCAGACTTTCCTTCCACCCTTGCTTTGTTACGTTGATTTGGATGGGAAAAAAATTAAGATGGCCTCAACATGAAAATGGTCTATAGTCATCTTTGTCAGTCAATTGTGATTTAGAATTCCTTAAAGGAACCTTACGTCCTGGAATACGCCCATTTGGGCTACAAAACGAGTTTTAAACGAAATTATATTAATTGGAAAGAGCATTTAAAAGTAGGATATAAACGCCCACACATGCATTCTTTAAAAACGGGGCGTTTTTGTGTTATTCGTGCGAGAACCGTGCGAGAACGAATTTCGGGGGTAACATTTTTGACTCAAAATTCGAGCTGTTGACTGCTAGTTGTGAATCCTGCCGCATGGTGCATCGTATTCTGCGCACGTGCGAGAAACAACATTGGTGATTTGTGTATTGTGAGACACACACACAACGTGTAGCGAACATTGAATGGACACGGCTGGAAATACGTTTGCGTATGCCACAAAATGTCCGCCGCGTCCGATGTAAACAACCGGTTTTTTATCGTCTTTTCTCGGGAATGGTAAGACACTAGGTTATTTTCCTTTCAACCAGATCTTTTAATAAATAAGATAAGTAAACAATCCAATCGGAGATTTTAGGCCGTAAATGCCCCTTTAAGTCTCACATTGGCCCAAGCGTATCAAAAAGGATTACCCGATAAGGCAATGAATAGTCAACATCCAGTCCTTTGTTGGCCACATGCGCGGATTGATTCTGATTGATTAGAATTCCTTTTGCTGTGAGACCAGGTCTTCTACATAGGCAATTTGTCTTGTTAAATGTACTATGGCCAAGCCTATAGTATTGATGAAATTGTATTAGTTATGCAGTATAAGGAAAAGGGAGGGGGCAGGGTATAAATTAGGTGCTACGAAACATGACCTTTATGGACATAAATGTCTAGTCATTATCCTGTGATGATGTTTATGTGTTACATATAATGTACATCCCGAGGACAGCGAGACAAATCCTGAGAGAACAGCAGATTCTTTGTTGTCCTCAAACGTGCATCTTTCGAGAGCGGTCCTCGAACGTGAGCTAAGTCCACGGGAGTGTTCTATTTTAGGAATAAAAGGAAACAATACCTTGTCCTCAGACGTCATAAAATATTACTGTGTTTGTATCTTCACTTGCGCTTTTCAAGTTGTACGTCGTCCATGCAAAGAACATTGAGGTGCTTGTTGTCATAAAATACTATGTATTTCAAACACGGGCTTCATCTCAGCTTCGACTTCGTCTGCGGCTCCCGAACATTTACCTAGACAAAATGGACCCGATATTTAGCCAATGACTCCTACGTCAAGACCTTTAAATTGGAGCCTGAACCGAGGCAAAGCCGAGGTTTGGGGAAACCCAATTGATAACGGAGTGCGTCGTTAATATCCTTTGCAGCGTTCCTTGCACCTTCATTGTAGGAGATGTCTGTCCCCCTCGCTTGAACTGTTGCCATAATCCCCACCTGACTAATGGCACAAAATGCGCATCTCTCGTGATAATCTCATTAAGTGAGGCAGCCGCCGGAGTGCGAAAATATGGCCGTGTTAATTGTGTGGCAGGCCGGCTCCAAGCTACAGACGAAGATTGATGCATGGTTAAATACCTGAAGAGAGATGATCTTGGTATTCTATAGTAGGTATACTAAAGTTGCCTTTCCATAATGTTCAGTCCCTTGTGTCCGTTGCGTATATAGTGAAGCAGTGAAGACCTTAACACCCAAACGGAACAAAAACCGAACTTATATACTGCGCAAAATGGTGGCTTTACGCAGGCTTTGCGCGTTGTGCATACGGTTTCCCGAGCGAGCGTTCATGGCTTTAGAGGCCATCAGTCGATTTCTAGAAAGAGTGCGTAACATACGCCATGCGTAGTATGAACGCAACAAACCTGATTTACCTCGAAGAATTGGGATTTCCGAAGTACCTCTCAAAACCCCGCTATGTGTGCCCAAAACTGAAATTGCGCTTGCGTTGTGTTTAGTCATCATGACCACATGCAATTATGCCTCTAAATGTCATAATGTATGGTATTGAATTCCCATGTACATTACCAGAGACCATAGCGAGTGATGTACAAACACCTTTCTATAACGATCAAGTGGTCGTTACAGTGGAGTGCCTCCTTGAGTATGAGACATGAGCATAAAAGGTATAAGCTGCAGGAGGAAAGAGAGAGAACGATCCTCTCTTAAGCTGTGATTTAGGAGCGTGTTTGCCGAGCCTCACGGCGGTGGATTGCTAAAGATGTACCGCCACCTGTTCCTGTTGCTCGCACGGTCCTTGTCGTAGCTGTCATGGGTGTCAAGGGGAGTTGGTTCATGGTGAGAACCTTGATGTCAGTATAGGCCACGACTCGTAAGTGATATTTTGTGGATTTGAAGCTTAGCAGATATGTATTTTTCTCATATATTTATATAGGTTAGCGAGCACGTATGATATCCAGACTGTACTGCAATAATAAAAAAAAATGCACATCGAGGGTATTTCAGTCGCGACTGAACTCCCCCTCCAAAAAATAAATAAAACAACAACAACAACAACAACAGCAACCGTACAAAAGCTTATCAAGTTGTGTGAATGTGTTCCTGTATTGTATTACACTCGAGGACAGACAACAAAAGGAGCACAAAGGGGCCATTCATCCTCGAACGACGGTGCCTATTGTCCTCGAATGCAGGTTTGTGCGCTTAGTCTATGGGAAAGGTTTAGATCAGGGAACAAAGGAAAACACAAAGCCAATCCTCGGAAGCATAGCAAAAAACGACTGTGTGTGTGTGTTTTTTTTTTTACCAGTGTAAAAAAACAAAAGCATGATACGTTATATGACATCCCCCTCCCCAAAATAACAGTGCAGAAAACAGATCGCTGCACATGTCCTAGATATTGTAAATAATACACAGGAGTGATGACGCAATACTTTCAAGTGTTCAGTTATTGCACATCTGCTTCAGACGTGTACAGCCGCCGTCATCTCTGGAGCCGCAAACTGAAGTGATACAAAGAACACTTGAGCGCTTCAAAGGTGTAGGCTACATCCCTCAATCTGATGACGTTAGCAGTGACGAATATGATAACTGCACGTCATGAGCCCATAATAAACGCGTATAACGAGCAGAAGTCCCGTTGAAATGAGACATTGGTATCAGTTGAAATGAGACATTGGTATCAGTTGAAATGAAACGTTGGTATCAGTTGAAATGAGACATTGGTATCAGTTGAAATGAGACATTGGTATCAGTTGAAATGAGACATTGGTATCAGTTGAAATGAGACATTGGTATCAGTTGAAATGAGACATTTGTATCAGTTGAAATGAAACATTGGTATCAGTTGAAATGAAACATTGGTATCAGTTGAAATGAAACATTGGTATCAGTTGAAATGAGACATTGGTATCAGTTGAAATGAGACATTGGTATCAGTTGAAATGAAACATTGGTATCAGTTGAAATGAAACATTGGTATCAGTTGAAATGAAACATTGGTATCAGTTGAAATGAGACATTGGTATCAGTTGAAATGAGACATTGGTATCAGTTGAAATGAAACATTGGTATCAGTTGAAATGAGACATTGGTATCAGTTGAAATGAAACATTGGTATCAGTTGAAATGAAACATTGGTATCAGTTGAAATGAAACATTGGTATCAGTTGAAATGAGACATTGGTATCAGTTGAAATGAAACATTGGTATCAGTTGAAATGAGACATTGGTATCAGTTGAAATGAAACATTGGTATCAGTTGAAATGAAACATTGGTATCAGTTGAAATGAAACGTTGGTATCAGTTGAAATGAAACGTTGGTATCAGTTGAAATGAAACATTGGTATCAGTTGAAATGAAACTTTGGTATCCGTTGAAATGAAACACGAGCGCATATATTGCCTTGGACAAAGATCCTGTTATATGATCGAAATGTTTGACCTAACGTTTCTGATATGTCAAGTCAATCCAGTCAGTATAAAGCAGTTTGCAGTAGTTTAAGTCATGTTCGTGTTTCATTTATTTTCATGCTTTGATAAGGATAGATAATTCACCATGGCTAACGTAAAGGCAAACACAATTTACCCAATCGCTCGTCAAACAACATTTTCATACTTCGCAGACAAAAAGTAACCATCCTTCCAGGGATCGCATTGGCCTTGTGTTTTGACAGAGATTAGGGAGTCCCACGGCTTGGCCTACATTTTGTAATCTAGTAATTCCCCCTATTAGTCTACCTTTAAGCTACATGATTGTAAACACACGCAGTAGTTGAGTACGGCGAGCCTCGGCCGACTTCAGTTTGACGTGATGAACCAGTCGGTTGCACTGTTTGCGCGTATAAATCTGGCCAGGGCAAACAGCGGCAAATCCATATTTCATCAGGTATTAGTAGTGTCCCGATGACAGGCTGATTGGCAACATTGTGTTCTGTTGTACATCATATGCCCGCTTTTATTCTCCTGAAGATGTTCGTAATCAATCTGGAAACTGCGAGTTTTGGCCTCTGTGTGCAAATCCTCGAGTCAACTTTATAAATATTTGTTGTTGCGCATTTTTCTTGTTATCCACATGTTCAAAGTTGGATGACCGAAAACATACACAGCTCTTTGTCAGAAAATGCTTTGCAACCTCGTTCCTTTGACGTGTGTACCGCTATGTGCTCTATTGCCACTGTATATTCACGGAGTACCCCTTCAATGGCAAAAGCATTGGACCTGCTATACTGTACAAAGCAACTGCCTGATGACTTATAAAACGCTTTATTCAAGAGTCGGCCATGTTGAAATGAAAGCGTGATAATATCTTTATTTTTGAATCTTGCAAATATAAATGAAAGCAATGAAATAAAGTTAATTACAAATTAATGCCAATCTTCTCTGATGAATCATAGTTTAAAAATACATAATAATAGCTGTCACAATGCTTTCGCAATGAAGGGGGCATCTGTGAGTATGCAGTGATAGCGCGCGCGGAATGGTCTATTGGACTATCTGCATGTTGATAATTATTTGCACATTGGATAGGCGCAGTAAATGTATAGGTAAGGTTTGAATACTGAGGTATAGGATATTATACAGTTAAGCGTTTCTTCGTGACGTCAGATTGCGAAGAATGATTTATAGTTGCAGGGTGGCAGTCACACCTGTCCCGCATTTCACTTAACCTGATATCAACGAAGTGAAAAAGGGCGAGGATCGTTTGAAAAGAGGATATTCACAATTAACGTGCAAATCAGAAGAATATAAATTTTGAAAAATAAATCACAAAGATTGGGAGGACAATCAAAATATGGAACTCCAGTTACCCTCCAAGGTAAAGAACAAGGTTTGGAATGAAGCCTATAGCCATAAATAGTGTCCCTCAATGCATTGTGAGCAGTTCGTGCGAAACATTTTGCACACAATTCAATATAGGCGGTATGTCTATCACTGCCTCGATCGTCGATCGCATCATTTTTGCATCCCTATATAAGAACATTTCTTCCATCCAGGCATCGCTTTTTTCACAGATTTAGTAATTGAATCGAAAACTGATTAAAATCATGCTCTGACTGTATCCGGGGTCAAAAGGTTTGGTTGAATGTGTTTACTCTTAAAAAATATAATGTTTACTCGTAATTATTCCATTTGGCAGAATGACCCAAATCTCCAAATGCCTCCCAACCCTTCAACCAATTCACATTTTCCCCTTTCATTAGCAGGAACATCATCGTAATAACAATACATCATGCTGACTTTCCATATTTAATCTTGGATTAGAATCGTTGACATTGACAGAGGCCGTTGTGCTGACGTTTTTCCATTAACACTTTTTTTTTGAAATGACAAAAGGTACAGATCACGTACAACTGTAGGCGAAATGATGGTAACGGCAAAAAAGTTCATGATAAAAGGTAAGGGTCACATACTGACGTAGGTAAGGACATTCTGTTGATGATGGTAAATAATTGATAATCATTTGTATGATTATAATGACGGTAACGGAAAGGACAAGTAAAAGGAAAAAAGTGCCAAGTTTGGTATAACAAGCTATGTACACTCTGGCCTAAAACATGCCAAATATTACTGGGTTTATTTGTGTAAATAGAGTTTAAAGTAGTTCTTTTGTTATAAATTTTAGTTGATTTTAATGGAACTGATGTCTGTTACTACTGTTCACAGACAGTCGCAATGTTGTACATTACATGTGCTTCCCATTCCTTTTCACTGAATCGTCGTTGTTACCAAAGCTGGGGTGGACTTTAAAACTTTTGCGTGCGTCATTGTTATGACAATCCTTTCAAGTCGACGAAGCTTCTCTTTAAATACAATCGTTTAAAGAACCCTACGGGCTGTAATACGAGCACAATTTATCATGGACACTGTTTACCTCTACATAGTTTGCGTGATATATACTGTACAATATTATCAATGTCATTATAGTTTACTATATACGTCAGTATTGTAACACTTATATTCACGCCAACATAATTATGAATATAACACAGACTTGTGATATAAAACACGCTTTTCCATACACATAAGTGGGGTAACCTTTTTCGCCGGAACGAAACGTAAACGAAAATACGCTTCAAGCCAGAATATAGTAATTGTTTGTTGATGTGATATCACATAGAATATCACCGAACGGAGCCGAAGAGATTTTCGGTGTTATCCTTTGGCATCAAATCACGGTTTGTACCACGTTGCACAAACCATCCACGCTTGAAGATTTAAAGGTATCGCTTTCGTATTTACTAATTGCCTAACAATAACCCTATAACAATCCAGTGTTGTAGCGCTGATGAGCGATGTTCGTTTTACCAATAGAGCCGTGATTACACTACTCCACGGCTAAGTGAAAGTCATTACGTTGATTGCTTCCTTTGCATAATCATAAGAGACCACTCAAAGGCTTATGATGACGACGGCAATTAGGGGAAAGTGGGTCAGCATCGGCCTTGCAGCGCGCGAGCCACACACAGTTAACTACAGCGCGGAGATTAAATGCACTTTCCCAGTCGGGCTTTTAAAGCGAGTAGCTTTACTGTAGGCTGTCACAACAACGATATCGCGACGATTAAGTGGACTGCTGAAGCGTTGGTCGAGGAGAGAGTGGTTATCAATCGCATGGAAAATCAAGTCGCCGTTGATGGATTTTTGGAATTATCCTGAATTATTTCCCCCTTGTTGGAGAAGATATTCTGGTTTGTTTGGTATTGTTGTCTAGCCTAGTTTTATAGGCAATCGTATTTTAATGTTAAGTATTTAAACAGAAGAAAAATCCCAGTTCCAGTTGTATTTATTTGCACTGAAATACACATTTTAGTGCAACGGTTTTGTGGTAACATGCAGTGAAAATGAGAATAGTCGTGAATACTCGGAAAATACACAATAGATAACATCAACCTTGGGACAATTATATCAATGTTTAGCCATTTCTACCAACGTATTATACGCGATAGTGCTTTTATGAAGACAGTTGTCTAAAAAAGACAAGGATAACCTTTATCGTCCCAGAGTGCATACATTTATGTTAAAACGATACAAAGTGGCTATTCACTGGAAGTCTTTTCGTGCATCTAGTGTGGTAGTTGGTCCGGATTTAGCCCATTACGGGGTATCCTGTACAATATCACTGCCCGGTTCTCTTCAGCAGGCAACAACCAGACTGTCACAACAAGTGCAGTGTCAGTATGTGAGTCAGTAATTCAGTGACTCGGTCAGTCAGGTACGAAGAGGACTACAACCTGGCCCCTCTAGAATATGAAGTTGACAAGAAGAGGCGGAGAGGGTTCGAGACGGATATCAACAGAACAGCGGTGCCGTTGACTGTTGATCGACCGCTAAATCATTCAAAACATCGGTATCACTTTCCGTTGAACAACTTCACATCCTCGTAGACTCGGGTAGGTTCGCACGTATCACTGTTGAAAGATGTCCCTCATCAGCGACATTGTGGCACACGTGTGGATTATTTCACAGTTAATGTCAGTGTAATACGGAATGACCCAGTTTCACCATCCGCGTGTGGGTGACGAGCGGAAAACTTATATAGGTACGAGGATGATAAATTAATTGAAAATAAAAACTATGTCGCAAATGTTGCTCGCCGTAAAGTTGACAATTGAAGGTCTCTTTTTGCGATGGTTATCATGTATATACAGAATTTTACTGCAGGATCTAGGTATATTAGGTTATCCTTAGTACCGGTCGGGTTCCCTACAAATTCAACGTGAGTTGAATGCGCACCGGCCCCCACAAAAGTGCTTAACCACACATGGATTTGCCGAGTTTTGTAGAAAATCATTATTTTTGAATACTGTAATTCTATAATGAACAATTGTAAATCGAGTATATACCATGTTAACCGTGGACGTCACACACATTTGTTTTTGGTACTTAAAAGACCTTATCTAGTTTTAAACGTTGAAGCAGGTTTTATAAACCTTTAAGGATTTTTAAAAGCAAATAAATTTCATCTGGATCAGCCAAAACATCACGCAGCGGGGTGGGGGGGGGGGATCCCAGTCGCATATATATTTTACACATCTGTATAGGGTAGAAATTACAATATTGGGCGCTGGAGATAATGACGCCACTTCCATCCTTACATAGACAACTACGCCAGATTTAAAGGAACAACCTAAATGATAAAATGATTCATTTTGTATTATGATAACCGTTTGCAAAAGGTATTAAAAAAATACCTTAAGATTTGTTTTCCCACGAATGACATACATGTAACTTTTACCCGGTCGCCTTGTCAAAAGTGTAATAAAAGCACGGCATTTTGTGAAGTTCTCTGCCGTTGAAGTTCGTGTAGTCTATTTTGTAAGCTTTGATAGTTTTTTTGTCTTTCATTAGTTGTAGACATTTTGTGGGTGGCGCTCTGGGCGCCCTGGTTAATAGGCCATAACGTCTGCCTCCAACGCCACTACTTAACACAGGATACTTTTCAAAGAAAAGAGTTCGCGCCATTTGTTAACGCAAATGCACCAGAGCGGTTGGCCCGATAGTCGTGGGCGGGATTACGTCAGTCAGTGACAACATATATTCATTTGAACACCAGCTTCAATCGGTTGCTATGTGTTCCCATTCAGCACTCCAGACTCCAGAGTTTCAAGAAAGGGGTCTGGGAGCTAGATAAGCCAATGTAAAATCCCGGATGTACGTCCGCGCCCGCCGAGATTCGCGAAAGTTTAAGCTGCCATTTCCGTTGCGAACAAAACGACCATTGGACTCAAGCATTGAAAAAACCGAATTGGTAATCCGGCCACCATATGCAGATGTTCGTGTCGCCAAGAAAACGGGCGTTGAGTATATTGGAATCGTCGTTGTGCGAAACACTAGTTTTTTTTTACAACAAAAGTAGTGCGGCTGTTTAATTAGGACAGACGACAGCTAGTGCCCCTCGTTCTGATTACGCGCAGCGCTTAAAATTGGAATTTTTTTTCAACACTTGTGCGATGGCTCATTTTTATAAGGTGATGGTATGTTGGTTGAAGTGACATCTGTCTGCGTAGCGAGACACACTGGTGCCGTAGGCGCTCGATCGCTATATCATAAAGGTTATAGGGTAATTACCTAAATGAAAAAAAGAGGAAATGAGTCTGGCATTGGCGCTTTGCGTTGGCTGTGACGGTAGGCGAGGTTTCTTAAAATCGGAGATTTGGACATGTGCACGAGATAGGCTTGTTTTTCTCGACATACAATGTATTTATTTCGTGAAGTGATACTGATGTACCGAAATTTTGTGCTACTTATGGTGTGACGTCGTATAGCAACGTGAATTGCGTGGGTCTAACAGCACTGTAAAAAAAAGTTGGGCAAAATGGGTTGATAATTCGACCAATGCTGGTCGAATTATCAACTACCTACACTCTTGGGCTAATTCTTCCTAATAGTTTGACAGTTTTTACCCATGCAATTCAACCCAATACGAGGTAATGTCATACCAATGCTGGGAAAATGACATTGCCCAACAGTGTTTTATCCAACCTATTTACAGTGTGCCAGTCACAAGAAGTTCTTGGCTGTTCACGTGCACTTTGCCTTCAAACGCACTACATGTATTACTTTTAATTTGTTTTATTTGAATACGGAATGACAAAACATTGGCATGTTTTCATTACCTAATGTGATGTTTCCTTATTATTACTGCACCTATAATATCATACTCAGGAGCTATATGTATGTGCATCTTTCTGTACACTCGTGGACTGTGGTGTTACCGTGTTAACTCATGGACATTTTTCTGAAACCTCGTTTATTTTAAAGTTACTGCGATGGCAATTTTTTTTTTTAGCAATCAACTATGTCAGTCACTATGATACAGCATGGTCAAAATGAAAAAAAAAGAAACGATATAGAACATAAGAAAAATTCACATTTTATAGACAATGTAATTAGCATTGAAGTGAAGTCAGTAAGCACACCCTACAGCGGTCACCACGTCAAACATAATACCATAAACTCCCACGCATGCAGCGATGTGGTTATTTAAATATTTTTAAGTCACACCAATGACACAACATGCTGAGATTGAGTTCCTTCAATGGGGTGCGTACCTATGTTCCCAGTCCATTATGTTCCGGGTGTTTCCCAGTCCCTATGTTCCCCACAAGCAGAGTGACCCCATTTATATATCCAGTAAGCCTTACCCTAACCCTTACCCCATTTATATATCCAGTAATCCTTACCCTAACCCTAACTATACCAAAACGCATCCTTGCAGCATATACTATCCAAGTGTAACAGTGGCGGGTCTACAGGGAGTGGGGAGGTGTTGGGGGGGGGGGGTTAACCACCCCTCTCCTCCCGCGAGTGCCAAAAAAAATACCAGAAAGAAATAGCACCTGCCTGCTAAACTCCCTCTTGAGCCAAACCTTGATCCGCCCACATTATGCCACATAATTACCAAACAACATCCAAACTAAGGAAACTCTATAAAGGAATTGAGGCGACCCTCACGAAACCAAAACTCATTCTCACCCAAACTCCCCACAACAACATAATACCAACACGACCCAACTTAACTTAAAAGAGTTCAAACGAAGTAACCACCAATCAACTAAAATCCTACATTCTACTAACGCCTATGTATAGCATAAAACCTGGTAAGCACGCAGATCCCATGAACACTATTTTAAAGTGCAAGGAAACTTTTTTTTCAGGGAAAAAGATATGGGTGAGGTGAAAGCTCACCAGTAATCATCTGATGAAGCTCGCAGCGAACGAAGTCGCATGTCATCCGTTCAGAAAACAAGCCGGGCGAGGGTTAAAAGCGTAATCCCTTGCAATATTGTCAGCGGGTAAATGGACTCTAGGGGTGAACGCTATCGTGGACTAATGCCAATATGATGCTCCTAACCTGCGCGATGACTACTGCTTGCGATTGGATTAACGGTCTACTGACGAAAAATTGTTGGAGTTAAATGATTGCTTTCGATCAGGAAATATGAGTACGTGACGAATGATCCGGGTACAACGGCAATGAGTTTTAAAAAAAATACTCCCAATTGCTGTACGGATGAACAGAATACGTTCATTAGTATAATGTAACTTTTAAAGGGCGGATCGTTTTAAAGTTTATTCCAGTTGAAGTATTTGATGCAATGTCCGTTAGGCCCTGTTGGTGCGTTTAATTCACATTTGCCAAGGGGAATCGGTGCTTCCGTTTTCTCTGCTTATTTAGAATTTAACCATTTCATCAAAACTATATCATCTATACTGATACCCACATTATTTCATTGCCCAAGATCAATTTAAAGTACAGCAGGTGAATCTCAGTCAACGCAAATGAAGGATAATAGTTTGGGATTGACGTGTATCATCTGGTGATCATCCGGTGGACACTGAACTCATCCGAGTCGGTCTATTTTCGATAGGGCTCCATCAACGATATTTGACCCAACACACACACGTTACATACCTAGTGTGGACATTCTTTTGTTTTCGTGTAGTTAAAAAAACCTGTCAAAAAACTCATTTTACTCTGTGAAAACGCTTTCAACTCAATTTTTTTTTCTATGATTCCCTTTAGGGTTCTCTTCATTTCGCAACAGATAAACCTAACCCCAAAATGTCTCTAAGCCTGTTTTTCATAGAGAGGGAAACAGTGTGTGGACGTGGGTAAGTCCACACAACGTCGCTGCTGCCTGGTTTATGTGGACCTCTTTTGTTAGGAAGTCCACACAGTGATGCAATGCTTGTACACACGAACATGCAAGAATAATATGTCAAAATGAGTGATGTATATTTAAATCAAGAGCGAATTATGCACTTCCTGCTGAATGTGAAGCATTAATAAGTGAAAATTCTTTTGTCAGACTCATTTCAAATGAGCTGGCCATGTTTTTGATATTCTCTTCCACAAAACGCACATGCACTCCAGCCTTGATTCTAGTTCAAACAAGAAAAAAAAAAGCTGGTTAGACGGCGCTCAGGTACTGTCGGCCTGAGTTTGCGTTCGATAGTGGCCGGAGGACGTTGTGCCAATCAGTAGTCGAAGCACAGGTTTACCCCCAAGAAGGCGCCCGGCTGACCCGCTTTCAGCCTACCGTGCGCGGACCGGGACGCACGGCGTACAGTCCCGCCGCCTGAAGTAACAGCACCCGTTCCCGAGCCTCGGTCTGTTTGGTAACAGGAATTAGACCGACACTCTGGCACTGGAACCCCTACAGGAAAGATGCGCAAATATAATCATATCACCAACCCCTATAATCACCCTTCAAGTTATAATTTCTTCTGTTTACATTGCCTAGAGCTCTGTAGTTCTGTGTTTTTTCCCGTTGGGAGACTTTAAAAGCGACTAAGAAAAGCTCTGAGGAAACATCACGGACGGCTTGCGACGCAGACGCGCTTTGAGTCACGCCTCGGAAATTCTCAAGGCGTCCAAATATATTTCACGAGGTATTTCATTTATTGTATTTTTTGGAATCTTGCAATGACTCTTTTACTGCGGAATTAATATGAGAACCATAAGGTCAGTTTTGTGCGGCTCTCAGTATACCACATGGTCAAGTAATCACTCGTGCTGATAAGCACTATGTGATGACTTCTTCAGAAGAATGTTCTCAGAATGTTGATAAACATGTTAAGTACCATTTTTTTTTTAAATGCTGATAAGTAAAGGCACCTACAAAGAAATGTTGAAACTAATTTGGCAAGCTTGACTCAAGCAAAACCATTTAGCGACGGAATTTCATTGACCCTATTGCACTTCTTTGCTTAATGTTCGAACATACATGTAAGTGTCAATTCACTCAAAGCAAAAACATATATGACACAGGTGTTGTTCTTGCCGTTTGTGCCTACTTCATGATCATAACCTCACAGGATTTACGATTCCTGCAATCTCAACGTCCATTTATTACCGGTGTGTCAGGAATGTTGACCTTTTCTTTCAAATTATGCTCGAACAATAGTGTGTTCGAGTTTTTCCCTAACATGTATGCCCAATTATTTACTCGGCTGAGAACATCTACGCCGCGGGCTTTAAAGCCCACATACGGCAACTAATCAAATATTTCCCTCCGCGTTGCGGTATTTCGGGGACCACGCGCCGGTGCAAAGCGGCATTTGGCACCGCAATTTGTCCGGGTCATCATGCCTAGACAGCTGTCATCAGCTCCGCCAGCGTGTTTGATTTCTCGAGGCTTTTCCCCCCATTTTAATGTTCAAAGTCTAGCGGGGGAAAATGTTGACCAAAAAAAGTTAGGTTCTCGTTTACAGCAATTTATTTTCTTTTCCACTGACTTTAGAACAGCACCCAACGGTTTTTTCTCCTATACACCAACAGATTTAGAGTGAACATCACTCTAATTTTCGTGAAAAGTGGTCGGCATCCGTGTTAGGCAAAACTACATTTTAGTTGAAATCTTTTTATAGTTGGATACTCGAGAGAAAACTTGATCGATTTTATTGACTGAATTTCACTCTAAAATCGTCTTGTTCCTAGTTTCAGTCTGATAGAATGAAATTCCAATCTTTTACAGAGTAAGAAAGGTACGCTTTTCAACTAATCGATTTTTTTTATTTCGGTTAAATATTTATGTGTTTACTTAGAACTCGAGCCACCTGCGGAACTAGAACCAAGGTTTTTTTCAGGGAGGAAGAAGCAAGTGGGCGGTCGGTCTTTGCCAATTGGAAAAGCGCTGGGAGGGCAGGGGGATGGACGTCAATGACGCTCCTGGTTACGTCTCGATAGTCCGAAGTACCATTGGTCGAGTCCAAAGTCCCATTGGTCCGAAGTCCCATTGGTCCGAAGTCCCATTGGTCCGACGTCCCATTGGTCCGACGTCCCATTGGTCCGAAGTCCCATTGGTCCGACGTCCCATTGGTCCGACGTCCCATTGCTCCGAAGTCCCATTGCTCCGAAGTCCCATTGCTCCGACGAAACATAGTACTGTGCGGGACCAATGGGACGTCGGACCAATGGGACGTCGGACCAATGGGACGTCGGACCAACGGACGTTTATACCAATGGAACGTATAGAGCAATGGGCCGTACCGTCGGACCAATGGGACGTCGGACCAATGGTACTTCGGACTATAAAGACGTCCCCGACGCTCCTGGCCCCCTTTTCCATCTTTCCTATTAATATTTCACGTGTCCATAGAGAAATGATGAAAGAATATCGATTTAAAAATAGTCGTCTTCACTCCTGTTCTACAGTATACAATTATGAGCTTTAATCTTTATGGTTACACAATTGCAGCGATAACATTATTGCAGTATGCGACTAACGGTTTCAAGCGAATTATGTATGAGATTTATGATAATCAGAGCATTGTCAAGGATGCCAATAAAACATTGATGCGAACCTTCAAAGGTAAGTGCACTCAGTCACTTCCCAAGGAGCTGATAAGGATCCATTATAAACCTTAAACGGTTCTGCGAGAGTGCTTTATACAATACCTCTATAATTATTATTTTAAATGTTAGGAAAGCTGCATGAGGTCCGTGCAAAGGGTAATTGCTTGCACATAGTAAACATTCGTGGTGAGTCTTTTATTATTATTTTTTTACGTCAACAAAGTCTTCCTTGTACGCGAGATGTTTGCTGTGCAACTATACCACAGGCCTCACGAGGCGGAAACCCAATATAAACTAGTGATTGATTAATGTGTCATCAAAGTTGATAAAAGCTGCATGTGCGTAACTCTATAGAGACCGGACAATATAGGACCGTGTTTATTTTGCCGCTTTCCAAGGGTAGTGCAAATGCCTAAAACAAAGTCAAATGTTTGCAGTCGAACTTAAGTGTTTCTTAATATACCGCTGCCCGCTGTACAACATACAAAACGTGTATGCCCGGTATACCATTTTTAAGGGGGCCATGCGCCATGACATGAAGTTTACACTGCAACGTGTTTTGCACGAGTATTCATTTCTCTGAAATATTTGTAAACCTTGTGACATCTCTTTTGGTCAAAATTTGTTTAAATTTGTGCAAAACATTTTGCATAAATTGTGTTCTTATATAGACATAATTAATTTCATGTACTGATGCAACAACGTATCACTAAAACCCCCAAAAAAGCGACATGACGAAACCCCCCAAAAATCTGGGGAAATGTGTTGCTACAGCTGCAACACCCTTCCTCCATGGTAACATTGAAGCTTCTGCCGAATATGACAATACAGTTTTGCTTCATATGGAAATTCGCATTAGCATAAAATACTAAAAGGCATCGAAACACCTTTAGAAGTGGCAATTATGAAGATTGAAAATAAACATAAATGGGACACAAAAGGTGCATTAAAAGAATTGCCCTTTAACTATTTTGTTCCAGGCTCCTCCGAAATCTACCTGCATGATATAAAGGCACGTCTGTTTAAGTGGCACTAAACCTAGAAAGGGCTGTACTCCTTATAATCCTGCAAAGTATTTCAAAACTACCAGGTGAAATTTCAAAGAGCTGGGAGTGCTAGGGTGTGGTGATTTAATTATTGAGCTTTAATATTTCAAGGATGCCTTTAAACAACGCACCTGGCACTATCGCTCCAACGCAATGTACAATACATTTGTTACAGGCAATTCGTAAGTGGTTTGAAATCGTGTTTCGTAAGACTACACTTGAACTTCTTATTAGTCTCGGGGAAAGTGAGATATGTCCATGTAAGTGTGGAATAACTAAATGTTGACTATGTCTGAACCGATCCGAAACATTACAAATTTGGAGAATGTAATGTACATTTTATCTGATTGTGTTTGCTCAACACATTGAGATGTGATCCCAAATGCCAGCCTTCATCTCAACTGTTACACACTGAGGCCCAGCCGACTGTGGTATTCGCACCAATCCTCAATATTTCCTGCCTGTCCTAACCTTTAAACATGCAGTTTCTTAACTAAGTTGTGTAGCTGAATTAATAATTGCCTATGATGCAATATTAGGCTTATATTGAGCCAATTTCAACTTTTTATGGTGTGATCATACTCTAAAATAAAGGAGGCGGATCCAGGTTTTGCTTTAGAAGTGGGTTTCGCTGTCAAGACGGGGATTTTTTCTACGGTTGTTTTCCTTTTTGGCGACCCAGGGGAGGTTATATCATACCCCTATTTACCTCCCCCCTCCCCGTCGCAGACCCGCCACTGACATATGAGGTAAAAAAAGAGAGTCTATTATATATATCTGGATTACTTCAAAGCAACTTAATCACACCTTTGCATTGTTGATAAATTGTTGAAAATAACTACGATTTTATATCAATTAATACGTGTATTGATGAAATATTAAAGTCAACTCAATGTCAAGTTTGCCAAGAAACCTGACAGTTTCCAGACACCTTACTCCGTAAACAGAGGCAGGTGGTTTAGAAGTTGTGGGGCCGAACAGTCGGGTTCCCGCAGGGTCAGTCCCGTGTGTACAACCCTTCCGCTCGCTGATGCTCGCTCGCCGGTCTTGGTAATCTATAAAGTGAAGTCCGCAGGCTTACAAATACAACTACACGTGCTCTCCCTTCCGCCCGCATTGATCGCTCGACACGCCGTCACGGTGTTGCCGTTGTTTGGCCCGTAAAAAAACCAAAACTTCGGGAAATTGCCAGCAATGAATGACCTTCTTGGCCGATGATCCGCGTGGTTGAGATGTGTGAACGGGGAGAGTCTGAGGAACCAACATCAGTTTCTCATTAATTTCCTTTTTAGGGGAAATAATTAGCTTCTTTTCAATGGAAAATAGTACCAAGTTTCAGTGTGTTGCCGTTCGGATGATGAACACCTGGCTCTGAATCCAATTGAGTGCGTCCAGTTTGTTCATCAGGTCTGACATACGCTAATTGTATTCAATATGAAGAAAATGATGTTAAGGGAAGCCGGATCGTGTATTTTTTTCTGGACTTTTAAACCAGATTGAATTCTACAACAAAGATTAGCGGTTTTGAATTAAGTTTAATCGATTGACGACGGGAGTTCATTACTTGGAAAAGTCTGATCTTCAACTCTTTACAGAGTACATGCACTATGCGGAATTGATCACAGCTTCAACCTTGGGTATGAAAAAAACCGAAGCAATGTTTGTAGTTTGCAAACTGGAATGTTTGCATTCTTAACTGTATCCGGGAACGGAAACAAACGTGTATCGTTAACTTACCACCTGCCAACAGAGGGCGGGAAAAGGGCGGGGCATCTTTGCATCACTTGGATTTTAATCTTGGATAATGTATGGCGTTTGTTGTAAAATCGAAAAAGTGTTTCAATAATTGCTGATTGTACTTGTTCACTGTCAGTTTGTTTTCAACTTTACAGTAAACGGCGATTTGCAAGTAATTAGTTAGTTACCGACGGTTTTGGCGTAACACAATTAAAACAAAACACCTCGAGGATGTACAGAAACAAAATTGGCCTTAGTGGCTGAATTTTCCAGGCTTTCTAAAAGAAATGGCCTAAATTGAATGCACCTATTAGTGAATGTGCGTTTATAGCAAAATTCAAAGGAAAGCTTGAGAACTGTGTGGGGTTTATACACTCAAAAATCCATGTGCGTGTCTTTGCACATCGGATATTATTTAATATTATTTAACATATAGCCTAACTCGACTGATTTAGGGAAATATAAAGCTCTACAATCTTGAGATACGAAATCAAGAGAGTGGCAATAAAATGTTTTAACTCACGAAATAGAGAAAAATACGAGATAAAAATAACCCCTAACATTTTGCTGCAACACATGGGAATGGGGCACATTTGACTTGTTTATATGACCTGTCCCTCCAATATACTATCCGATATACCCAGGGGACGCGGAAGAGGTTGAGATGGAGGGGATTACTCCTTAAAAGCCTCGACACCGTGCGGCCGTTCTATCGAGCCGAGCGAGCGCCATAAGCGGCCATCCCATGGATTAAGGCGGGCATTTCCGATGTTTAGACTGCCTTAGCCGGGATCATCTTATTTCTACCCGAAGTCACTAAGAGGCGATACATTAAAATGTATTATACACTCAACGGAATAACATGAGTCAATGTTGTCATGTTTCTGCAGTCGCAAGTCCACCTTGCAATATCGTCGGTTTGGCCCGGGCGGGAAAGGACACCAACCCCAATCCAAATACCGTTTGATGTTGATTGGCTGTGGCTTGTTCTCGCCTGAATACGCAAATTGAGGAAGCGTATTATATTCTGCTAAGCATCTATTTTATGTTTTAGTTTCCCATGCTTTATTGGTCAGACTGGCAGTTCACAAGCTGTCTAACGTTGAACCACCGTGACTTGGTTTTGGCAGGTTGGTTAACTGGAACTTTCTAATCAAAAGCAATACAGGTGAAAATAGTGTCTCCATACTATTTTGACCCATATATCGATATGCATTCATTATCAACAGACGCGAATAAAATTGTCGATTTGTCCTTCTTTGCTATTAAAGTGGTCGGCTAAATTTGGAAAAGACTTGTTCAATTGTAGACCTTTTATTAAAAAAAAATCAGCCGGTTACGTATTCTGTGTTCAGCCTAAATATAATTCAAATGCAAGAGTGGAATGACAAACTCTCTCCCCAGCTGATGCCAAGGGCTAGGGACGGGGCATCATCGGATAGCCACGATCGTGCTGGCAAGCAATGTAGCTTTCAGAGAGGATTATCTCGGTCTCTGAACTTTTCAGATTCGAGTCCGGACAGCAACCCACATTTGTGACATGGCATTATTGCATATACAGAGGAATCAACCCATCACACCGTTTGAAAAATTAATGTCAGAGTGAACATTATAGTGAATTTCCCTAGGCGAAAATAATTATCCAAAAATTGATTTTGTTCTCCAAACCGCAGATTTGTCTATAGGTCCCTATTTTGTCCCAATATGGGTTCATTTTCTGCTTAAGGTTTATCAAGTTTTATTACATGAATGTCCGTTGAAAGTGCTTTCATCTTGTTCGGTATAAAAAAAGGGTTTTAAATTATTGCGAAGCCACAATTTAATTAGTCACAGCTGGGAACAAACCCAGCTTTCGAAAACTCCTTCGTGTGACGCCATACACTGGTGAAACAAATTCTAGATATATTTGCGTAGAAAACAGTCAAACTTACGCCAAGCTGACTACAGCTAGGGTCAGCTGGGTGCTCGTTTGACTCTTTCCGTAGTCAAATTTATCTAGAGTGTTTTCAGAGTTCGCAGTGATATCCACGTGTAGGCCTATACACCAAAGTACCAAATTGAAAATTGCGAATAACGGGAATAGACATATTGTCACCACTGACTGGACAATACTGGTGCATGAATTTTGAGCACTTACTGCAGCAAGATTACGCAGTTTTTGCCTTGTCAGTACAGCTGGACATTTGCAACATGTCCTGGTAACGGAAAGCAACAAGCTTATTTGCTATGCATTAAAATCACCTTGGCAGTGCGTCTATGCGACCTCAACCGCGTTCCCATTGTGTCGAGCAGTACGCTCCATCCTATTAGCTGCTTTCTCAGCCTGGTACTGGATCCTCAGCATGCTCAAATCTTGTACATTATAATTGGGTATACGGAATAGACTGGTGCCAGGCCATGTTTAAATCGGTGTTTGTTTCTGCGTGCGGCGTCCAGGGTACAGACGAAAATAATTCGTCGTGGCGTGAGATCGAAATACAAATGACTTATTTCAAAAAATTGTAATGTTATAATCTACCTATCCAACATTCAGTACTCCACACAATAATTATAAGCAAAATGGACAGGGGTGATTTTTTTTAAGAGCAGATACTGCACTTACACTGGAGCACAAAAACCAGCAATGCCCCACCTCGTCCCCATGGCGTCGAGCAGCACGATCCTTTACTAGCTGCTCTCTCGCCCTGTTGCCCTGGTAATCAATCATTTACATGTTAAAAAAATTGAATATTATAATATAGGTACAAAATAGCCGGGAGCCTTTATTAACACAGTGAGGCAATATTTGTTTTGCGAAAAACACATACTTGTTCAGAGCTCCAATACAGCATTACACTATGGGTTGGTTTTTTTTTTAAAGCAAATTGAAAAGGGAAAATGGTTTTCGAGACGGAATTCACCAAGTACAAGATTTATTTGTCCCTTACTCGCTATTTCGGGATCGTATCAGAATACAGGAAGCAAGCTACTGGCACGCTAGCACCAAAATCGGCCTCACGTACTGTCATTCGTGCATGTCACAATACAGTTTCCAAAAATAACACGATACAAAAATTCCATTGCTGGTTTCACTAAGTCTCTAATGGTAAGCAGGTCACTAATCTGCCGGAGATGTGCAGTCAAAGTAAGTAGATGATGGCAAACGAGGTTCTGTACCATGTAGGCCTGCTTCCTTTTAGCTGGTCGCAGAAGGCCAGCCTGTTGCCGTCTGGGTACCTGACTGCATGACTGACCCACTGACTACATGTCGTTAAATGACATATAGTCAGTCGGTCAGTCAGGCAGTCAGGTACCCAGACGACATTTTGTAACTGGTTACCTTTCTCAGTCACTGACTATTACTTTACCTATCTATATACTTCATATGTGCATCAGTTTGGCACCGCTTGTTTCATGTATTTTCATGATGCATGTTCTCCACGAGAATGGCGAAAGAAGATTTTTCCTTTCCATCACCTTACCACTACAGCTTATTATACGAACGTGTTTAGCCATTCTGAATTTTTTGAAAAGAATCTGTGCGCTCTTTTGCAGGTTTGCCTAGTCTTGCCTTGGGTTGATCAGCATTAGGGTATTTCATTGTGTAAAGCTTTATTATCTTACTCGGAAATAGAGAAAAAGGCCAAGGATGAATATATAAGCATTTTTAACCATGCATTCTAAACCATGCATTATGCATTCTAAATGTCTTTAATATGCTGACCAAGCATTCAAAGGCATTTCAACTGGCGTATTGGTTGCCACTCCGCAATTATTGCAATATACATGTATGTATACACGTCACAAAGTTTGAGAATCTGCCCCTGCTCCAATCACAAATGTTCCAAAATGTGTAATCTTCTTTCTCCGCTTGTCAGCAAGATCCTGCATGATTTACGATGCAATGTTTCGCTTCCCATCAGCTTTGGTTAGCTTTTATCTTACCAACACGTCACCTGTGACGTCATGCCGACTGGCAACCGACAGACAAAACAAACACCTCAGGGTCTTTCTCACGTTGTTGCAATGAAGAAGACAACAGTTTGTTGTTAGGTCGCGTCACGTGACAACAACATCCAGTTTGATAAATAGATGTGACACAGTCTATACATTCTATGCCGTCATATAAAGTACTATGGATTTATCACCACCTTCGCCAATAGACTGCAAAATCACATTTACAACTGTCTATGGTAAAAAGGAGTGCATTCCCATACATGTCTTACCATGATATACAACCCACGAACATATACATTGCTTATTATCAGAAGTCAGCTAGCCCTGGGCTGGTTATCCTCACCCAGCCGAGAAAAAAAAAACTACAGACAATCCTCTAATTTACTAAATTATCTCCCGATGAAGACTCAGTGTATATGTCACAATATGGCAACTCGTCAGTCATTTACTGGTTGGAAATTTGCTTTAGGCAATCCTTCCCGAGAGGTGAATGTTTACCACCAGTTCACTAAGTATGCGAGTCTAAGGACTGATTTTCCGGATAGAAGGGTGGCATTACCCTCCCCCACGGCTTAAGGGAATCTAACCGGTATCAAGTTACAAGAGTTTAATAACCGTTAATGAAATATGGACCAGTGTTCGTACTCTATAATCAGGACGATGCCCTCCAGGATTGCTCATGATGTCAGTTGGTGTTATCCTGAGGTTCAGAAAATTGAATGAGCCCGTATCAGCACACGTATATAATCCGGATGATACAGGAAGTACTACGTACTTTGTGAAGTACATTGGTTTAACTATCATGTTTATTTTCTGTTTTAATGTTTATGCTAATAATATACTTCTGTATTTTGTAACATATTTTTTAATATGCACATGTTCATGTATTTCTACTTTTTATAACCAAGTGCAATTCATCCGCAAGGCGGCAATACAATGGATTGTTTCAATAAACCAGTAATAATAACGATGATGATAATAATCTGAATCGAGCTTTGCCTAAAAAAAAATGATTTAAAAAAACATGTCATGCATTGATCGTTGACCACTGTCAGCGTTGTCCCAGCAACACGAACACTTAGATGACGTAGACATCTGTACATGTGTGTTTGTATCAGTAGTCCGTGTGTATAGTTCGTATTCGTTGTACCATAAGTAGACTGTTAAGTGAATAACTAATAAATAATGCATGTGTCTTATGAATATTCATGTTGCCATGGTCTCATCTTTTGTTTCTTATGGCGTTCTTGGCATTCTATAAAACCTCTGCCTGTCATGTGACCCGCAGCCCGCGCGTTTTAAAAAATTACGTCAGTCAAACGCCAATCGCGATCAAACTCACTGAATATAGCATTTTGCTGACTGAAAACTTGCAAAATATCGCCGTAGACCAAGTCTTGAAATTGGTGATGAACTCCAAGAGTCAAACTGGACTTTGATCTGCCATCAGACCGTAAGTTTGCAGTTTTGATTTTTTTAAAAATAAACACGACTGTTTTTGATTGTGTTACTTAGATGGCAGTAATATAGCTTGAGCGTTACTTGATATAAGGTGTTTATGTTAATATCCTAGAGACATTGTGTTTCTTAAAGATGAAATGAGAATATATTTTCTAGATTAATTCTCTGTTTTACACTTGCTTAAATTGAGCGTTTATTACCTTTTATTAGAGTCCTTAAAATTTGGATCTATGATCATTTAATAGTTTGATCAATTTTGATATAACTATTTACAATTTTAGGGTGTACGCGTGTTCTTATTAAATCCATAATCATAAATATTGCAGATGGTAAACTTTCCTTTTAGTTCAGCATATCCCGGCCTTGTTTAGAAAAATGTGCCATTTGTTTGTTACTATTAGAAAATATATTATAATTTCATTTATAAGCACCTTTATAGTTAGTAATCACAAAAATCACAGGTGACAAAGCTTTTCCAAGTAAAGTTCCCTACGAATGGAATAGAGTCCCAAGATATATCGGAGATCCAAAGTCAGACTTAAAGGTCGGAAACCTTCAACGTACATATACGTTTTGATCTCTTTGTTTCATTTTTTCTATTAAATCGGTGTTTTTTTGTGCCTGTATTATTCTCCCCGTCTTTAAATGTTAAATACTCCAGGCTGTCATTGTGGCATCAATTATCTTATCTATATCTGTTGACCGCAAAATATCATTCCTGTAATGCCAGGGATACTACCGAGCGCCATAAGGTAGAAAGTCCACCATGTGTGAGGAATCTAGGTGTATTGGTGACTCCTGTCTCCGATCATATAATGTCAGCTCTACCTGTATTCTTTGGGGCTATGTTACACTTCTGAAAAGAGCTCCCCTCAACTCACAAAATCTTCCTCATCTATGAGCCAGCGATTGGGAAATAAAGCTACCGGACGTTTTTGCAGTCGTCCATGATATCTTATGGAGAGTTGTAATTCAAAGATGATAGTAAATATTATAGAAACCTTGGCCACTACCTCAGACAACAAAGAAACGATTTGCTATAGAGTACAGAGGGGTTGCCCCGACTTCCATTTGTTTTCGTTTCATTTCTCGTTATTGGCCTAATAGCGACAACTTGTTGACAAAGAAAAAATAGTGATAGCAGATGAAGGATGAAGAAAAGGTATGATGAAGACAGGATGGAGAAAACGTATCATGGAGGAATGTAATGGTTCAGAAAGACGAAGCATTCCTTGAGCAGAAAGCGTGGTAATCAGACTCACTCATGTACGCTAACAAGCTGCCAGAATAACATCCACTTTCCCTTCAATTCATTTTCGCTGTACAAAGTCTCAATCACATTTTGTGTACTAAATCTATATGCTGAGACGAAATATTGGAAATATTGTTTGCTGTACAGACGCATGTGAATATCCGATTATCTAAAATGAAAGTAGCGGTCGACGCTCATATTCGCAGTAACACATATCGGATATCCAAAACCGAACAAACTTTGTTGTCATTCCCATTATAGCTCATTGATCTATAATTATACTATGGGAGCATTGCATTGGCTCTTTATGGGTAACATTGTATTGTGAACTGGCGAGTCTGGATTCGGCCGTGACTCACAGTTGGCGAGACACAATATGCGTTGGCCCGCGCTAGACTGCATCCACAAGATGATGTAGGTTGTAACTGTCATCTTTGGCTCAGCGAGTATAGTACGAAGCCGGGGCGTCAAATATTACTGGGTTTTTTTTCTTCCTGCAACCAAGTATGGTCAAGTTACCAAAATGTACGTGCGTGAAACATAATTACATTGAAAAATTAACCATGGGATTTAAGATAACCTTATTAGGTTTACAAGTCGAGTTCAGATCGAAGCAACTTCCTGGCATAGTGGTAATTAGTGGTATTTTGGATGTGATGGGCGCCGTAATAATGTTCAAATTACAGTGACCTTAATTCCTCCTTTATTCCCCGTACAACTTTACTTGTGTTTAATCCTGCCCTTGTCTTCAATCAAATAACTTTTTTTTCTGTTTATTTGCGGTTCATTGTGCTGGATAGTGTTTTTTTTAAAGAGAAGTAAAATATCCAAGAACCATTCCACCAAAAAGTGACGCATGCGCATTATTGTCAGTGACTGTTCTAGGTTGCAGGAAAAAGTGCGTTCAGAACCACGTCGGTAAAGTGTCGCTAAGTCACGCCTGATTGGCAGCTCGGTGGAAAAAAATGATGGAGCAGGGCCGGGAAGAAGCTACATACGGGAGAACGAGGCATCGGAGGAGCTAAAACAAATAAAGTGACGAGCTGGCGTTGATAATTACTGACGAGAGATGCTTGTTCGTCTTGGCTATAGCCGCTGAGAAAACCATATGTAGCAAGATATGCGACAGAGGGAACCCCTCCCCCTATTTTGTGTTTGTCATTGTGTTACCAGAACCTCAGGAATTATTTTGAGATATCGGGGGGGGGGGGTAGCAATAGTTTAGGGTGTGTATATGGTATAGATACATGGGGCTGGGGGTAACCGGTTCCAGTGTTGTAGTCGAGACCGGATAGTCCGAGACCGAGGCCAAGACCGAGACCTGAAGTTGCGAGACCGAGACCGAGACCAGCCCCTTCAAGGCGGACCGAGACCGAGACCGAAATGGTCCGAGACCGAGACCGAGACCGCGGATAATAAATAACAATAATTTAAATAAACAACAAGACACTAATTACAGCTGAACAGTCTGTCCTTGAGATGTTGATGTTCATGGGGATATGAATGAAGTGATTGAAAGTTAGGAATCACTTGTACCTGCTTAATTGTGTCATGCGAGTGCTCTTCGTGTTTGCTTCATGCCATAAATTACAACATGGCAACAGAATTTGTTATTGTCACAATCAATTTAAAAAATTGGAAACAACCTAATTTAAAGAAGGGGAAAACCTTATTTGATGAACTCCATATATTTTGGCCACTTTTTAATTTTTATTTTTTTTATATTGTTTAACTACTATAAAGTGTGAATCTGATGAAGAAACTCTAACTTAGGAGTACGACAATTTCTACTAGTTTTTGCAAAACTTGAACATGTTGAGACTTGACAAAAGTAAAAGTTAAAGGTGGATGTTTCATCTGTTATAGGAACTCGGACCCTAATCTCCACAGCCACCCCTTGGTTTGAGCAATGACCACTAACGGATATTTAAATGCAACTTTAAAGGGAAAATACAACCTTTGCAAACATCAAAAAAGAAAACTACCAAATCATTTTGTAATACCTTGCTGGACTGTTAGTGAATGACTGTGTAAAGCATCCTGTAAAATCATGGCACCTGGTATACTGTCATTTTCAAGAAAAGTGGTATTTTTATATCAATTTCCAACGCTGATCGGCCGACCAGCGTTGGAAAAAACTGGCTTTTTTTCAAATACTGGCCCCAGTTGACCATCGCACTTGTTTGCAATCGATTACACACCTATGAACGGGTACAAGCCAGCTAGACTGGTTCCCTGCCCTTACAATTCCCGAATGTATGTAAACTGCTCTGTTTCTTCTTAAATGGAGTCAGGGAACCAGACTACAGTAAAATGATTGTTTTTCTTGGTTTTTATAGCATTTTCGAACCCAAACCTCAAAAACGTCAGTGTAACTATATTTGCTATATATTTCCAACCCCCCCAATTCCATCCATTTTTGAAAATTACAGCAAAAGCAAATGATGTATATTCCCTTTAATTTTACATTGGACCTCCTTGTAAACCTGATTCGAAAGAAATTTGGAGCAAGAAAATGTTGATTTATTTTTTTAAATTTCAGTCATGGAATATAGATTTGTACATGTAGACCAAAACATTGAGAGATGGTAGCCGGATATGGATTGGTCTGCCCCCCCCCCATCCCTCTTTGTGATTCTCCTTCCAACCCTTCATTTTTGTGTGTCCCCTACATGTTTGTTTCTTGTTTCTCTGTCATTTACCTCTGAAGAAGGCCTGGCTAAGGCTGAAATGTAATGCCACTTTATTTTTGTTTAATGTCAATATAAACGTTACATATACTATAGAAGATTGATGAACCATATTTGCCTGATCTATTTTCTGTTAATTTGCCCGCCGTCATCATCGTCATTATATAGCCTATTTGAGAATATGGCCGACACAACAGAAGGGCGCTGTAACAAACTGAATGTGGTGGGCGACATGTACTTTTAGGATTCATGGCTCAGTGCGCACGCATCGGCTACTTTGCTGGGCGATTTACTTGAATATTTTAGTGATTAACAAGTACGACATATTGCCAATATATTAATCGTTTATTGTGATGGCCGTAAACAGCATATAGCGATTAATGGAACACAATTCTTCTCGACTCATGCAAATGCAATTGACATTTAGGAAGGAGACGAGGCATGCAATTAGACTCTATTTTGTGTGACTATGGCAGTAGCTCAATTTGTGTTTATCACAGATGAAAAGATGAATACATGGCGAGTCAAAAAGAAAGTGACCGTATGATAAAAAAAATAATGGCACGCTCCATTTTGTAAAAAAAAAAATTGGGATAAAGAACATGTTATTGAGTAGTAACTGTGAAAATTTCACGTAATTTGCATACTCTATTCCCAAGTCGTGTCTATTTTAATAAAGAGATCACAAAATTCAGCTGTCCACCACTAATACCAATTTAACGGTCTACGAATTGATGAATATCCATTAATAAATATAATGAAAAAAAAAAAACGTTTTCCCGCATCCACGAATAAAGGAAAAATTGAAAAGGAAAATAGAAAAAAAATATATTTCGAGGGGAAAAGAGTTGAATTGTTCCCCATATTCCAAACACAAAATCTGACGGTAAAAATAATGTTTCAGTCTAATTGATTCATAAGATTTAAATCTCAGTTGTATTTGGAATCAATGAGGATGGCTATAAAGTGCTTGTTTCAACAGATCATCCCACAATAAAAACGAGAAATAAGAAGAGGAGCAATGGTTATTGGACTATGCCTCACTCACTAGAAAGTGAAGAGAGACATGTCCATTAGCATCACACTGCAGTCACATTTGCCCTAAACTGATTCTTTAGTTAACCCTAAAAGGGCCGGAGGCGGAATCCGCCCCCCCCCCCTCACTTTTTGGCTGGTCTCGACTCGAGACCAGCCAAAATATCGAGACCAAAGGTGACTGAGACCGAGACCAAGACCGAGACCACAGCTCCCGAGACCGAGACCGAGACCGAGACCGAGACCGAGACCGGCAAAAAGTGGTCTCGAGACCGAGACCGGTCTCGAGACCTACAACACTGGACTAACCACTCTGTCACAAATTGTGCTGGGTATAGAGAAAACTGAGAAACTCGCTTTCGCACGTGCACTTGCAAAACAAAGACCTCAGTGCTCCACGCTACTATAGTTGTTGAGCTGTTTACGTAAGAATCTATCAAGGTAACGCTTGCCAGTACGGCAACATACATGGAAATACGGGGGGGGGGGCAATAGACGGCGTCTTGGCAGTGCAAATACCTGGTAAACAATGACGTCAAGCTTTGTTATGTGTATATCTAATGGGAGCTTATGGTGGCTCTCGTTCCAACCTGGTTCCCTTGAAGAAGCACACAGGTTAAAGGTATAGTTGACCATTTTGTCATTTGTGCATTTTTCTTTCGTTTGAAGCAACAAAAGTGCTCATCATCTGTAGACGGGTGCTTAACAACTAACCTGATGAAGTTTCAGCTCTGTGAATGCTGTACACTTCCGAGAAAACAATATTCTAGTATGTCGATTTCAATTTAATAGTTGCCGAGTCATAGTTTGAATTGCGCCCGAAATCAGCATCCGGAACACGTTCTCATTCAGCCGATTGCAGCTATATACGCGATGTCACGTCTCGAACCAACGAGTATATAGCAACCATAGATATAGAATAAAAAGACTAGATCGGACGCGCGTTCGAACGCGCCATTCACTGTGCACAAAACTTTTGGGTTCTTCATGGACGCGCTGCAAAGTCACGTGAATAGGGCCACGCGCAAAGGGCAGCTACTAAATGTTGGACGGACAAATGTCGCCAACACCTGAATTCAGCTATTCGTTGAAGTTCTTAACAACAGATTGACATTTTTAACTACGATTTTCGACATTTCACATTCCTTCGAAAAGTTACACATGGGTTTGCATCTGTGTCTTACTTGAGGCCAAATTGGCGACTGTATTAAAGGTAATTGATTTTCAGCCAAGAATACTAATTTGTACCGAAAAGTAGCCACACTGTGTTCTTATATCTTTACAAAGGCAAATGTCAAAAGCGTAGTTAAATGTCAACCTGTTTAATGAGATTTTCCCCTCCTTTTTTAAAATGTGCAATAAATATCAACCGTTACTTGCCTATCAGACAAAACATAAACTTTTAATTTTACCAACATCAAAATGAAATAACAGAAAAAAACACGCACTCGAAATATTACGTTGCTTTAATACTGCTAAGCTCAATGGGAACATTGCATTTGAAATGAATGAATGACTACAAAAACAATCTCTGGCCATCTGTTGTGATTACTGAACACACTGATACTTGAATAACTTTTAGGTAATGAACAATTGATATACAACTCGTTAGCTAATAAATACACTGATGAAATGGCAGTTCCATATCCGTAGCCATTATTCCAGATGTCAAGAATATCATTACTCATGAAAACATACATGTGGTTAACACGTTGTTACCATCCGCATATTTATGTGAAGGTCTAGCCAATGCAACTACCAGCAGGTGAGTATTGCTTCCCATAAATGTATGAACCAGAATAAGTAATTTCAATATAACTTCCTCATATGTATGAACGCAAACAGACGGCTATTCAATCTTTCAATTTCCGAGAAACAACAATTAGATGATAACGAAATACTGAGCGAAACTTTTTAAATTTTGGTCCACGCATGAGGCATGGTTATGCGTGCATGGCCAGCTATCTCCTCACTGTACGCACATTGGCAGTGTAATCTTCTTTCTGACGAATACGCTTTCGTCAAGCAGTGCAAACTTCTTCATCTGTTCACTATGACTGTGATTCGTTGAGCAAGGCGCAGTTTTTATCCTAGCTCCGGATAGCAAACATCATTCAGGCTGCTTTCAGCTCAATTACTCCACGAATTCAAGTGACATTGGTTCAGTAGTTCACCTTGAGTGATGGATATACTACATAATAATTTTTTAAATTTAGGGTTTTTTTTATTTTGACTTTATGATGTCAAAAGTACAGTGTCACTTTTTCTAGTTCCGGATCGGTTCAATCAGTTCCGAATCGATCAAAAACTGATTCGCGCAAAAAAATAATCACGCGAGAAAATCATTTTTTTTCAGTCAGAACTTACCGAATCAAGCACATTTTCTGATAAAGTATTATTAAATTTTCCCAAAAAAGTTCATTCAAGAGAATTCCACCAAAGTTAACAAAGAGAAAAATGTAAATGATTTTGAAACGTTTGTCTGCAGCGCAACGGCACGAACTCACGCACAGACCGAAAATTCTTTGACACAGCACACGGAATACGGCACACAAAATCCATTAATGCGCGTGTAGTTGGGTCGTAAGGGACGAAGTACACGCGCTTTCCGGAACTAGTCAGAAGCATTCGTTTTCGAATTTTCAAAAATAAGAGACTCTACAACTTATATTGATTCAACAAACATTCGATGGAAGAGTTTATACGACTGTAGTGTGTAAACAAAATATTCGAAATCACACGGTTCGAATGATGCACCGAGGAGAAAATTGTTCGTCGATTTGCAGCTCCCGCGATTTTCTACAAACCGTCCAAACAAGTTTAAGTGCGAGTCGGAAATCTGGCCGAAATTCCTCTTCTTAACATTTTATCGAAAAGATCTTCATGTATCAAGAAGCTTACATGTTCCTTTTCAAAATGCACTTCGTCAGAAAAAAATAAATATTGAAGACTAATCCGAAACAGGTAGGTTTTTATTTGAAGCTATCCGGAACTAGGAAAAATCCGGAACTAGAAAAATGACTGTATTGAGTTAATTTTTATAAAAGCTAGCTGTCTTGTTCGAAATACGGTCACGATAAATAAATTCTATTAAGTTACTCACACATGATGTTAACTTCTTTAGAGATTGTCCGGCCGACCGGGACCCTTTCTCCGTCTTAGTTGCACTTTGCTGCTCAGTTTGCCAGCATTTTCAAGTCCTTTCCTCCTAGCCTACCACGGCAAGCAACAATGGAGAAGTACAACTACAAGTGATCGTCACGCCGAATAAATTGTTTACCCTATTCACGTGACCAATGGTAGCGCCCTGTCAAAACGCGCGTATTATACGCGCGTCCGATCTAGTTATTTAAGTTCTATATCTATGATAGCAACCACGCACGCGCGTGCGTCGTGCCAACGCTTGCGCGCACCCACTCACGGATAGCTAGTCATCCAGTTACAAACCAACTACTAACAGAAATTCAAAAATAACTTGTCACTTGACAAATGTTGGAAATGACCCTCTTTTATAGTTTTCTTCCAAATGACAGAAGGAACAATTTCACAGGGAGTTGAGTGTCATTAATATCTTCAAGAAAAAAAAAAGAAAAAAAACACAATAATTTGGTCCGTTACTTTTCGGATAGCTGCAAATGGTCCACTCTAGCATTAAAGGCACTTAGAGACATGCGCATATCAACATGTAAAGTATCCAGTGAGCTGAAACTTCAACAAGTTAGTTGTATTAAGCACCGTTATTTTCAAGTTTTTAGTAATTTTGTTGCTTCGAGTGAAATAATTGCACGAAAAGCAAATGATTGTGTACCTTTTCAAAACCACAACGTTATGAGTCTGCTATAAAAATTATAATAGTGTGTGTTTCCCATTCCCCTGATAGATGCAGTTATCTAAAGTGTATTCGCAGTCGGACAGTTCATGAGTTGCAATGAAACTAATATGGATAATTGGAATTAACAGAAAACATAAATACAATAAGATGAGTGTAGATCCTTTGTTCTGCATTACAATTATCTGAAGTGTGCTCTTGTTGCCCAGAGAAATGCGCTTGGATAGATGTCTTGCACATTCATTGTTACTGAATTAAAATAACCCAAATACTTTCAGAGATGTGTGCCGAATGCAAATGTTCTATTCAATATTAAAAAAATATGTTATCGTTCAGGGTCTTCACAAAAGGAAATGTTGGAATTTGTTAAATCAAGACAAATCTTGACTGACCTCCAACGACTGTCATCACTCGTACGTACACTTAGGCGCCTAACGGCATTAGCACACATTTCAGCAATACCCAATCCTCGCGGCTCGTTTTCACCCGTGTTAAGATTGACTCAATCTTCGCTCTAGACACGCGACACGTTAAGAATCCCTCCCCCTCTCCTCGAAGTGATGGAGAACATCATTTGAGAGTATCTTGCGCGATCAAAACAAAGACATCGCATTGATAGGGTAAATTGCAGGTCGTGAATGATGCATGGATGTCTTCAGACTGGGAGAAAAGTGAGAAAGGATAAGGAATTATCACACGCTCCATCGCGCGAATCATTGAAAACACGCCCACCTTTCCAGCCGATTCACGCTAACACCAGGTAACGGCACGCACTAAGGTTAAAAACGGTCTGACGGTATATGCGAATGCTGACAATGTTCCCTATGACACCGCCGATAGTGCATGTGTTGCTAATCACTGTTTGTTTAATAGAATTGAACCCATTCAGCTGTGTATTTGGTTCGCATAAAGTACAAGTCATTTCTGCAATTTCGGCCTTGGAAGGTAAATTCTGCGTAAGACTTTATACGCTTAGAAAGTGTGACGTCACCACCTACCCGAATCAGGCTCACTTCCTTGACAACGGTTCACGCGCATTCCTTAACGACGCATTACACATTTTTAACACATGTCATGATGGCTGACAGCAATGTTACATCCTACCTTTATTGAACATTTTCACAAATTAGGCCCAACTCATCAAGTCATCATGAAAATGAATGAATGAAGAAGAGAAGAGAAGGACCTAAATAAAACTGTTGATTGCCTTTCAACAGATTGTCACAACACCAGTTACAACCACAGTTGTATTTATTTTTGCTTCTTAGAGGAGAATCACGCCAAATGTGAAACGGATTCACAACAGCCGTTGCGAAACCATAGTGTTCACTGGGCTGTTGTAGTGCGCGTGAACCAGTAATCATGGTTGCACGGAGTTGGACTCTCAGTGACGTCATGACTACAGCGGCAGGCTGAACATGCTCTTCGCTTGCGCCCACCGTTCTATAAAGGTAGCTGGGAAGGGCTGATTTCTTCACATTCATCGGCCGACATGTCTGGGAAGTAAACCTTTATGACCCGTGAGAGTGACCTTTAAAACTGCTCTTTAAATTACACCATCATTTTTTTGTGAACTCTTGGGATTTTCTTGAAATTTTTATCGTGCGATGAACCTGTGAGTCCACCCAGTTCCAAACAAACATCTTCCTGGCTTTCAAAAAGTAATGATGGTATGAAGACCGCGAGTCGTTACATACCTCAGAGAAGTTGGTTTAAAGTGCGTCTATTTTACCTGAGCCATGTAAGCCACTATGCCAGCGCTCGGAAACGTCTAAACGACTTTCCAAAATGACGATCAGCTTTAAGAAGTTAATTAAAAGCCCTAGGCAGGCTTGGAAAGCAATCCCGCTGAACTTTCACCGCCTGCACGTCCGGATTAAGGCGACATTCCTGCATATGAAGCCCAATTCGCAATGAAGAACGAATACTGGACTGTATTTTTTTCTCTTCAGAGACAAGGGCTTTTGAAAGCTCCTGATCAGAAGCATTTCGGATATAGGAAGGGAATAAGGCCCCCGACTTGCCGCAAGGACAAACCGGTAAAGACCGCGCATCCCCGGTCGCAAATCCCAGCAATCCACGCTAATGAGCCTGGACGATTAATAACCCTGTCGGCTATTATTGTGAGGCTATGTAATTGCTCATAATACAAGTAATGATAAGATGGCTGGCCTGGTGGGAGAAGCTAGGGAAAATTCCCCCAGGAACGTCGGCTCGTATTACCCTTTCTCTGTGTGGTACTACTAGTCGGGTGCGCGCTAGGGCATCATAATTGCACGAGAAGTATTGATTATATGGGACATTTGCCAGGCTGAAAAGGAACCAGTCAGCATTGGATTTCAAGTTTTATAGACATTGCAAATTGGCATTTTGATCCTGCGGAACAATTGCACTTCACGTGCACAATCGGAAGCCAAATTCATGTGGTTATCACCATCCTTTTTCTCTTCTTTAACTTTTGGGTTTTGTTTTGGGTTGCGTAGTCACGGGCATTTTTTTTTACCGAAGAATGCCATCGACTATCAAAATGTACATTATGTCTTGAAAATGTCAGTTGTCATTGATTTCACATCGACTATCAAAATGTAAAATATGTCTTGAAAATGTCAGTTGTCATTGATTTCACAATGTTAGGGTTTTTTGGTGGGTGGGGGATTATCAAATGCAAATAAATCACTGATATAAGATCGTTTTACTGATTTAACTTGGGTGAGATATCCATTTTTCCTGTGTTGCAGTCGTTCGCATGGTTACAGTTCGATGGTCCGAAGGTTCGATAGTCCGAGGGTTCTTTAGCCCGAAGGGTCATTAATCCGAAGTTTTGTTAGTCCGAAAGTTCAATAGTCCGAAGGTTCGATAGTCCGAAGGTTCGATATCCGAAGGGCCCATTAGTGCGAAAATAGAATAAGGTTAATTAATCCAAAGGTTCGATAGTCCGAATAGACGATAGGGTTCGATAGTCCGAATCGACAATAAGGTTCGATAGTCCGAATATATGTTAAGGTTCGATAGTCCGAATCGACAATAAGGTTCGATAGTCCGAATGGGCAATACGGTTCGTCAGTCTGATACTTCGGACTATCGGACCTCATTGCCGATTCGGACTATCGGACCTTATTGCCGATTCGGACTATCGGACCTTATTGCCGATTCGGACTATCGGACCTTATTGCCGATTCGGACTATCGGACCTTATTGCCGATTCGGACTATCGGACCTCATTGCCAATTCGGACTATCGGACCTTATTGTTGAATCGGACTATCGGACCTTATACTCTTTTCGGACTATTGAACCTTGTTGTCAATTCGGAACATTAAAAGGAACCTTCGGACTATTGAACCTTATTTTCGTTTCGGACTTTTGAACCTTCGGACTAATTAACCTTATTCTAAATTCGGACCACCGAACCTTCGGGAAAAATGAACCTTCGGACTAATGGACCTTCGGATTAATGAACCTTCGGACTATTGCATCAAATGTTCGGATTAACGAACCTTATTTCATTTTTGGACTAACGAACCCCCTGTTATGGAAATGTTGTGCATTCGGACTATCGAACCTTCGGAATATCGGACCTTCGGACTATCGGGCGGCCCCCGTTCGCATATGCTATCTTGTTGCGATGCTCTAAATTGGATCACATTTACACAAGACTGGATTTAGCTTTAAAACAATTATGCTGTCTGATGTAAATCAATACTAACTAGACTAGAATTGAGTTCAACTCTGCCACTGTAAACTTCCTGGGCACATGAATAGGTATTGTTTCAGAGCAGCTGTACGTTTTCGTTCACTTGACGCTATGTGGAACACCATATGTACGCTCTTTAACGTCCGCATATGACAACAGTTTTAAGGTCAGAGTCAGTTGACTGCGTATAGTCCATGCTAGATCAGTTTGACGTACCTTTGATTCTGAACGAAACCACCAGGGTATTTAAGCAATCAAATTACCTTCATCGTTTCTTATTAGTATTGGTTGGCCGTGTCTTTTCGTCCCTTTTTCATTCATCTCGGGTAGATATGCCTTATTTCATGTTTTCATGTTCTCATTTCACAAGTGCACGTAGGAACATGGGTGATTGCCGGGAAACAAGCCTGTCTATTTAATGAGGAAATCCTTGCTCGAAATGAAAACTGGTACACATACAGTGAAATGGATACGCATGATGTGGTATCGTTTGGAAGAAAACAATCATTGAAGGTAATTTAAAATATATATATATTGTGCCAGCGGGCCCATTTTTTATTATTTGACAATATTCGTTAAAAACTTCGAGGATTACCCGACCACTGGGACCTCGACGTCACGTACGCAAAATGCGAATCATGTCCTGGGTGTTGAGTTAGGGATTTAACATGAGAGGGTGCCATTCAAAATATGAAACGGCAAGTATCAATCAGTACAGGGTGAGTAAAAAAGAAAGCGGCCTGTATTAATGCGGGTTTTTTTCTTCTTAAAATACACGAATAATACACGAATGCAGTAGGTATAGAGTACCGTATGTTGTTCCACTCATCAAAAACAAATACTGAAATTGATCCATTGGATATCGGAAGTTATGCATGTTTTACTAAAATAATCTATTTTTATGGCTGTCCATGGAATGCCATTGGAAGCTATTGAGCCGAGTGAGAACTACATATTACACACACGCATTCAAATACCAATGGGAATTTAATCATTTGAGCCAAGACTCCAACATTATTTTTACTGTCAGATTTTGTGTTTTGAATATGAGAAACAAGTTCGCTCTTTTTTTTCTGAAATATTGCTGGCGATTTTTGTCTGTTTTCCTTTGCAAGTTTTCGTTCGTTCATTGAGGTGGGAAATGTGTATGATTCGTTGTATTTAATGGGTATTCATCAGTTCGTAGAATTGTTGTAGGATTCATAGGATTTTGTGATCTTTGTGATCTTTTTATTAAAATAGTCATAACTTGGCTGGAGTATGCAAATTTAGTGAAATTTTCACAGTTACTAGGCAATAACACGTAGGCATACTTTATTCCTATGTTACTGTTATGAAATAGAGCGAGCCACATATTTTTTTCTAATTCGGTCACTTTCAGTTTGAGTCACCCTGTAGTGTCATAGCAACGGAATCATGTGTTTTCTCAAAATGTAGGCCTACTGAATCCACTATGCCGAATCTTCAGCACGCCAGTTGTTATACAAACAAAATACGATTTTGAGCACTTATATAGCTTCAAACGAAAGAAAAATGCACAAAAACAAATGATCCTACGTTCATTTGAAACTAAACTGGTCTGATCTGCTCACAAACCTGTTTTCAATTTTTTTCACAATGAAACGAATACTGGTACCCACCACACGCAAGCTGTATGCGCTTATAACCAGGTATCGGTGTCATGGGTAATTACTTTTAACAACACTTGACTGTGAAGGTTAAAACCTACCGTGTTTTTCTCTCCAAGTTGTGTGATTTGAAACAATCGTGTTGCATTAAATGAGTGGTCTCTCATCATTTTGTGTGTGTGAATGTCCTTGTCTTCTTTAATAAATCGTGGATTTAAGTGTCGAAGTCTCTGCACTAGTGTTTGATTCGTGTGATCGTTTCCAAGTACCAGTCGAAATCAAAAATGGAAGATTGCAAAATCGATAGACAGACACCCTACACACTCGTGCCAATGTACTTTTTTTTTGTATCATAAAAATGAAACGTGTACTATATGTAAGTGTCCACGATTACTTGCTCCTGTTTGTTGAAGTAAACTACTTCGGGTAAAAATAAAAAGGAGAGTATCCATTTCAAACTCTCGAAATATTTCTGAATTAATACTAAAAGCATGTAAGACATCAAAGGTAGGTCTTCATCATACGTCATGTAGCATGAGAAGTCACTTGCTTCCTATATAGCTGCGACACAAAATGGTATAAACAACAGATGGTGCGATACGCTCAAATCGGAGAATTGTTTCTATTTTAATCGGAGGCGCTATCACCGATGTAAAACATCGCCTTGATTTAGCGCATGTGCCCGGCCTTAAAAAAGTAATCAATCATCCTGAAAACGAAGGGCCAGCAGTTAAAGAAAATGCCAAATATCAATCGAAGACGTCTGCACATAATTGAGGAGTAGTCGATAAGACAGTGTTGGGTTTTTTTTAACGTCTTATGCGGCGCGTACGCGGTCACAGATGTTGCCGAACGACGCTGAAGTGTTTTTCATTTCGTGGGGCTGAGCAGCTCCTTGGCGGAGCTAGACAACGGACACACGGGAGATATTTCTGCCCTTGTCGGACAAAATTGTCTTTCCGCGGTTGCCCTGATGTTTGGCAGTGATAATGGTTGAAGGCAGCCGTGAACACCACGGTTCAAACTAGGTTCAAACAACGATAGTTGAAAATCCTTAGAGGGCCACACATTTGAACGCCAACATTTCGCTAAACTTACTCTAAAATCTCTTTACATACTTGCTCGTACTTTGCTGCGCTATACCTTGTTAATACAAACACGTTTTAGACTCTGCAACCTTGATGTTACCCTCAGGCCTGAGAATGTCATCCATGACGTACAAACTTACAGGTGATAAATTATTGTATAATAAACACTGTAAACATATTTATAGGCCTATCTCCGGCAGGTAATCGCACTCAGTGTGGAAGTTCATGTCTTGCGATGAATCCACAATCTCGTCCAGTGAACCAAGACATTTGCTAAGCATATAGTTCGGCAAAATACCCAAAGTGTGATGCGTTATAATTATGATCTTGCTCTTCACTGGTTCGTAGTTGATTTTTACTAAATGGTTAAAGGGAATGTACATCATTGGCTTTTGCTGTAATTTTCAGAAATGAACTTTTTGAGGGGTTAGTATAATAGATCAAATATTGTTACACACTGACATTTTTGAAGTTTTGTGTTCGAAAAGGTTGGAAAAACCAAGAAAAACAAAAATGTTCAAGTAGTCTTGTTCCCTGACTCCACAAAAGATAAAATGGATCAATTTATAGATGATGGAAAATTGTAAGGCAATGGAACCAGTCTAGCTGGCCTGCACCCGTTCATGAACATGTAACCAATAGCAAACAAAATTTGGACTGAAAAAATGGTCAATTTGGAGCAGTAGGTGAAAAATAGTTAGGTTTTTCCAACGCTGGTCGGCCGACTACCGTTGGAAATGTGTACAAAAATACCATTTTCTTGAAAATGACTTTACACCAGGTGCCATAATTTTACAAGATGCTTGAGACTGTCATTAACCAACATCCTAGTAAGGTATTTCGTAAAAACTTGGTAGTTTTATTTTTCGATGTTTGCAAATGTTGTATATTTCCTTTAACATTGAAATTGGATCCTCGCTCGTTGTAATCGGTAATACATTTGAACGAATAGCAACTATATGGTCAAATAAAATGTTCACTCAAAATGGACTAAGTCAAAAAATTGTTATATCTCTAGCAGTAATAATGCGAAATTGGAAGACACAAATAAATTAGGGTGTTCCGCTTGATGATACGATGTCAGATATTGTTTGTTTAAATGCCCTGGAATTTTTTTTATAAATTAGGTAAAAACAATTCCGAAAGAATATATAAACTAAATTTGAACCCCGTGTATTTCCTTTTTGCTGTCCGTGTTCTATACTGTACCACCCACTCCAAAACCTCAACTTTCGTCTCCATTAAAACTGAGCCGAAATGTGACGAAAATGAGACAGAAACGCAGATTTTCATTTCGAATTGAGAATGTGCCTTATAATCATTTGTCATAATAATTGCCATCAGAGCTGGGTCGGACGGAAGAATCGGGTAACAATGTTGCAAAATTGGCGCCTAGCCAAGTCGGATTGGTTCCAAATAAGTATCGATTTGGCGCCTATCACTGGTCACTTGCCAAGTAGCCGACATTCCAATGCACTGGTCTGATGGGTTTTTTTTGCAGTATTTTTGTTACCGTGCTTTACCTCTGCGGTATTGTTAAAGCTCAGCGAGATAATGAGAAGCGATTTTCCAACCGCCAGGGATACTTGTTCAGTCACCAGCGCCAGTCTCCGTCTACCAATTCAAAGCAAGTTCGACAATGTTAATAAATGTCCTTGATTAAGCCGTCAGTAAGCTACTTGCTCGAACGTCTCAGGTTACTTGACCCCCTCTGGTCACAAGACAGTCAGGGCTTGTTTGGAATGGAATATTTATCTCTCCAAATTGCTGCTCAATTCTTGGGTAACCATAACGAGAAGGCATCCCGCGGGAGACTGAGGCACGCCATCAAAGAGAAGCCGCTTAGATTCCATCATTCGGCCGTGTTTACCTGGAACTATACGTTTTGAGACGTTATTTACATGCGCTAGAAGTCCAGTCTCCGTTACCTATCTGTATATAACACATCCTACTTGTCAGCCTGTGATTTGTTGCTGTTTATGTAACCATAGTCGTTTTTCATGAATTTTGAATTTTTGAATATTCCGAAGGAAATTCCAAAGATTGGATGTTCGAGTTCAATACGTTTGTGGTGCGTGTGTCCGTGGAAGAGACACCTTGTCACTAATTGCCTGTTCCCACGAAAGAGTAAGTGCATGCAAATCCGTGCAGAGATGGTTACTGTGATTGATCTTAGCTGCCTGCACCGAATTGCCAGTATCGAGCTGTATACTCTGCAGGGAGCTGAGCTGGTCTTTGGAATGTTTAATAAGCCCAAGGAGTAGGGGTAATGATGATGTACTGAGCACTAATAGTGGTCGATAGGTGTGGTATATTAAAAAAAAAACAAGTGTGAGTGCACAACAAGCTCTGGCCGTCTTGCATGAATGTCTCACATGAAATCTATCAAAATCATCCCTGCCAGAGCTTAAAATGCGACGCCCACAAATGCGACGCCGATGGCACATATGGAACACCATACTTTAAATTTATACCTAGATTTATAGCGATTTGTGATGAATAACACGTGACTATAACATTACTGCACATATTTTGCCTCCATTTACAAACTTTTCGTAAACATCTTCCCAAATTGTTACAAACAATTTTGGTTAATTATTTAATTCATTGTTTTTGGGTTTTTTTTATTTAACATTTGGTAGTTATATTTTATTGGAAACCTAGAGGGCTTATTTTGGTCAATTTTCCGGGGACAGACCGACCGACCGACCGACCAACCACCAAGTGACACGTAGAAGCTCCTGCCAGAGCTTAAAAACAGTATAATCTGACAAACGACCAAGGCTGCTATATTTGAACTCTGGTCCCAGATGCCAAATTAGTCATTCCCCGTGATGTGTGCAATATTGATTTTATTTTAAAGAGCCAGTCACTGCAAATTCTTCACGTACTCGTTTTCATTCCTCGAAATTATCGAATGCACCATAAAGACTCTATTCTGTTACCGTTAACTGAAACTTGAAAATTTATAGTCGCCGGAATCCTTTTGAGTCTTTATTTAGAATGCAGGTTTCGAATAAATAAGCAAATAAAAAAAAGACAACATAATTCATCACGCCAAACAAACATGGAAGTGATAAGAAATAGTAACCAATGACGTTGAACCAAATATTGCAGCTGCAATGTGGCCGCTTGAAGGGGTGCTGTGATTGGTTTGCCAAAACCGAATATGATTCCCAGTAATTCATCAGGAATCTGAGGAGAATAGTGACACGCAACGAATTTTTCCTGATTATTTATCTACCACTGTTTTGGGGAAAAAAGCTTCCTTTTCTGAAAGAGAACTTGCTAATTCGAAAAGAAAATACGCAAATCAGTTGATAAGTTTTTAAGCAGAACACTTTAGTTTGGTTACTTAAAAACACTTCCTTGCTCAAGTAAAGATATCGATTTCAATTGATGTGTGGGCCTTGATTGAAGGCGCATAAAAATGATCTTTAAGTTTTCCCAGAACAAGATAAATTTTGCAATAACAAAAATATAATCAGTTCTTGCAAGGCCATTGCTCAGTAGAATTGCAGGTACTTAAGGACATTTCACAGCAGTCCATAGTGCATCAAACTCATCATAATACATGTACATTCCCAAGGCCAGATATGAACCAGTTCGCTTCGTAATATTCGTATTGAAATTTGACCCCACAGACATCCATCCCACACTCGGTTCATTTTTTACCAATAACCTGTGTGTGTGCTGTAAACAGCTGCGGATGAAGAGTCATTAAAATTAAGTGCCCTCTTTCGTATTATCATCACCACTTAAACTTGTCTGACCTTGCTTCTATAGTAGGCCGTAGAAATATCAGAAACGGAGGAAGTTACATGATTATTATTATTACCACGTTGTTTGAACAGGAACAGGGCTCTTCTTATTATTTCCAATACAGTTGTCCACCATTTAGGCCCTGATAGTTTTCTACAAGTGTGATAATAAACCGTTCTACGCGAATCCGAGGAACAACAGCAAAAGTCTCCGGTCTCATGGTCAGCGCGCATCGCCGTAGCCATGCGCGTCGGCAAAATTAAAGAGGTTTTTTTTTTTCAATGTAAGGTGATGTCTCAAAACCGCCAAACTCACTGGTTTGACTGGAATCCTGCTGCAGAGGGTGTTGTAATTTTGTAATTGTGCGTCGGGAAGCCAGACTGAGGGAGCGATGGTCGTGCATCTGGAACCTGTAAACTCTTTTTAATTAGCGCAATATTTATGGGAGCAGACTACTGACCAGCCTGGCAGCACATGCACGATGTCGATTTCGCTGCATGGTCTGACGTTACCGTTTTGTCTGTTTTTTTGTCTTGGCTAGATGCAAATTTTCCGAAGAATGTTCATGTCGATCGAGATCATAGGGTGCAGAGTTCTCAAGCCTTATGGCCGCACTGAGGTTAACTGAAGCTCCACTGAAGGATATTTCTGAGAGTTTTAAGGGTATCGAGGCGTCATCTGCAACATCAGCCGACATTTGAAGAAAAAAAAGTAGGGGAAAAAAACCTGCGTCACCGCACCACTTTTGGGGCAAGCTCCATACCAGAAACCGGAGACTTTTTTTGGCCTAAAGGTCAGCTAGTACACAGTTGTGTGACGTCATTCATGTGTGCTGCTGACAAGGTTTTTAATAACGCAATGCGTCTTTCTTACCTTTAAAAGCCACACATAAACACACAGTCGTCAATTTCTATATGCCCGAGGACAATGTTTTGTGTTTCTCTTTGTCCCTGTAATATACCACTCTCCCATAGACTAAGCACATAACCGTACGATCGAGGTCCGTTTTTAACAAAAGACCCAACGCTCGAGGACTGAAAAGATCTTTTGTTCTCCCTTTGTGTGTCTGTGTGTCTGTCCTTTATCGTAAAGCCATCCATGTACACGTTTACCTTACATACCCAGTGTGGACATTTCTTTGTTTTCGTGTAGTTAAGAAAAATCGAAGAAAGAAGTAATTTCATACTCCCATTGTGAACACTCTTTCGACCCAAATCTTTGATCAGGATTTCCTCAAGTGTTCCTCCTCATTTTGCGACAAATAACTCTAACCTAAAAATTCCTCAAAACTGTTTTTCAGAGAGGGGAAAACTTTCTGTGACGTGGACGTGGGCAAGTCCACACAACGTCTTCATTTAATACCTGCACTATGTGGACAATTTTTGTTCATAGGTCCACACAGCGACTGCACTGCCTGTCCAACCTTACAAGTGGGGCTTATGGGATAAACTTGCATTTATATTTGCCTATTATCCCTCCTTTGTTTAGAATTTCCCTTGTGGGGACAGGTCAGAAAAAAAAAAACCGACTTGTGGGTTACCACTGTTCCTTTTTTTATTTTTTTTTCATAGAGTATACCACAAGTCCCTCTCGTAAAATGTTGGTCGCTCCTTGCCCACCGACTTGTCGAGAAAAAAACCACTGAAAAAGGTTCCCCAAGCCTTAAAAAAAATTATGCCGAGAAATTTAACATATTCCTTGAGTATAATGTATGGGGCTGAAGATTTGGTAGTTGTTGCTTTTAACTTAACCATGTTGCTCAACCCCACGAGATCAACACCCTACAGTGTTGTTGTTTTGGGGTGGGTTTTTTTTGGGCAGGGAGGGGGGTGGACCGGAGCCGGTAGCTCCCAAATAAATTGATGCATTAAACATTTTAAAATATCACACGTATTTACATACTCAAAGTGCAAAATTCGAAATGTAAGTTGAGTATGTTAGTTATGTCTTACCTAAAACACCTCTCAACATGCCAACAACCTATGGACGTCAGAAGAGAAAAAAAACGTTAAAAAGCGACCGTTTTCACATTTATGCTCTTCTACATCGATGTTCATGCATTTCCAACCCGACGTCAAATGGTATTTTTTCCCGACGTTATTGCCTTCCAAGTGGTTGTGAAGCACAGTAGTAGCATTACTGGTTGAATGGTTCCCGGGCCCGTCGAATAGGTGGAATGCTAACAGAAAGACAGGGAACCAACTACTCGACAGACAACAACAGCGTGGAATATTTTTCACAAACGTTTTTGAAACGATCCAAATCCAAGGAATTCAACTAGTCATTTCACAAAACTTCAATTTTTTGTTTATTTTCTGTGTGTGTGTTTTCCATTTTCATGTATCCATTTGAAGCGTTCATTAAAGATATAGTCCATCATTTGTAATTTGTGCATTTTGTTCGTTTGAAGCAACAAAAGTGTTCAAAATCTGATGAAGGATACTGAACAAATAACCTGATGAAGTTTCAGCTCAGCTTCCGAGCTGTATGTTCCGAGAAAAACAGCATTCTAGGATCTCAATTTCTAATCAAAACGGTTGCTGAATCATGTTTTGAATTGTTTTGAATTGCAGCTATACGCGATGTCGCGCACTGATCCGACGAATTAACCGCGCGCGCCTGTGCGTCGTGCCAATGCTTGCGCGTGCTGCGCCGAATAACAAAAAGAACTACTAATTTAAATTTTCCTACGGTGCGTCTTAAGACGCACCGTTGGAAAGGCCTTCTTTCGTTGATTACTTCAAAATGATCGCTTGCCAGAAAGATTAATTTCACAGGGAGTAGTAGTCCACTTACTATCTTTCAACCAAGTATGTTTCTCAACAATAATACGCCAGTTACTCTTTCGGATGGCTGCAAATGATGGACTATAGCTTTAACAGGAGTCATACATTTCCTCAAACTTGATTTTTCGGAATGGCCACCCATGTGTGCACCCAGTCGCTCAGTCCACCACACGCGTAGACATGACACGGCATGGTGGCAAGGAACGTGCACTGCTCGTGTTGGCCATTGTCTGTGCAATCAATGGCTGTATGTTCATCAATCAATGTCCCTTCACTATAAGTCTGTACTGTCGGCCTTAAATATTGTTTGCCTTTAATTTAAAAGCAATGATTATGATAATTTGAAGATGCAAGTTTTGATAATTTATGTAAGCAACATGATACGCGTTACCGAACATGCCAAACTAAACAAGCTTGGCGTTAAAAGGGCGTCTGAGCCATCAGCGTTGGTACCGTAATTACGGGGGAATGAAGTTAGAGATTGACGGGTGCCGACATCTTTAGCCACCTGCGCCCGTTATTTTCGAGCCCGGGAAGGTTTAACCACTTCGTCTGAAAAATCCAAACCATGACGGTACATCATTGCAGGAAACCTATTAATCTGGTCTAGACTCATGGACACGGGGAAAAGGACTTCCTGCATCCGGCCGTCTCTTTCGTAACTTGTTTGTTGCATCGCTCGTTATTAGTCCTGTGGCCTTTTCAACGTGCACTGATTACAATACCTACAGCCGTGAATACGTGTACACGGAATTGTAATGTGCATTTATACTTGGGGGGAAAAAACCCGCCCCTTCCGTATCAAATATGTTTTCAAAAAAGTATGGTATATCTATTTTATATAAGGTACGGCCAGTGGCGTATTACCGGGGGGGGGGGGCGACCGCCCCCCCCCCATGAAACCTTGTCGCCCCAAGTCGTGAGATTTTGAGTTTCTAAAAAAAATATCATTGATCTACATGACGCCATGGGCCCTATTATGTACTACAATGTATCTTTTGCGTAGAAAATATTGGTTAAAGTGGTCAGAAATTGCCTCAGATAGCACCACAGAGCATTTAGAATCCAAAATTTTTCGGGGCCTTAAGCGGGCCCCGAACCCCACGCCTATAGCTCAGGTAGCTGATTCAATAACTCCAACCTCGAAAACAATGTTCACAAAATTTTCTGATGCCTTTAGCTGAGAAAACCTCGAAAATTATGTTTAAATTATTATCTTTTGTGCTAAGATAATAATTATTGGTTAAAGTGGTAAGAAATTGCCTCAGATCACACCACAGAGCATCGAAAATCAATTTTTTCCGTGGCCCTTAAGCGGGCCCCGAACCCCACGCCAATAGCTCAGAATACCGATAGCAGATTCAATGTCTCCAACCTCGAAAACGATGTTCAAATAATTATCTTTTGCCAAGAAAATATTAGTTAAAGCATGGAGAAAAGTCGTAAGAAATTGCTTCAAATCACACCACAGAACATCTAGAATCCAATTTTTTTCGGGGCCCTTAAGCGGGCCCTGAACCCCACGCCGTAAGGGCTTCGCGCTTGCATCAGTTATGTCCCCCCCCCCCACTTTTGAGAAGCGATTGACGCCCCTGCTTGACGCCCCCCCCCCCCAATGAAATGTTCCAGCCCCCACACACACACACACTGAAAAATTCCTGGCTACGCCACTGGGTACGGCCAAGTACGGCTTCAAGGAAAGAGCCAGTGCGTCTGTAGAAGTAGAACAATTACGGCGTAAACTGTACTGTCTTGTTTTACATTCTAGATTGTTTTCTGAAAATGTAAAATGAAATGGGTGCCCATGGAACACGCCGAAAATCGAAATTGTCATCTGACATTACGAGTCTTGTGTCCCATCCAAGCCTGCAACCATTTTGAGTGTCCGGAACAGAGATATTTCATGTCCTCTCTTCACGAGAAAAAGGGTTATCTCTATATCCTTCGAGGAATCCTGTTGAGACTCTCCTCCCGCTACAATTAATTTACTTGATGGTATCTCCACAGCAGAGGCAGCGGCGGTTGAGGAGACGCGGAGAGAAACCATATCGGCCACAGGAAGAAAATCCTTCGCAATCTCCATGTTTTTTGTGGAGACTTATGACTTTTGGCTGACAACACCCTCTCTTCCGAGCTGTCAGTTTCAATCGGAGACACGAGTTTTCCCTCGCTGTTGTTTAGTTCCTCTGTGTTTTTATGACACCCGAATCTTCATCAGGGGCAGGTCTTCTTGAGTTAAAGTAGGGAGTCGCAAGACCGCCCGCTGGGCTTGTGCGTCGTAACAACACCATCGACTAGCCGGGACGCTCAACGGCCAAAGGGGCAGGCTTGAGTTTCACTCCTATCTTGCATTTGGGTTTTTTTTCTCATCCAATAATGCAGTGGCGATTTTTATGGTTTTGTTTTGTTCTGTTTGGTATGCCTCGAAGCCCTGCAATCTTGATCCGTCATCTGCCGCACTCTGCATGACGCCTAACTATCTCTTGTCCGCGTCCTCGTTTTTTCCCTCCCACTATCTGATTCGTAACCTCGCCATTTTTGAAAAATACATCATTCAATTCTTTGTTTGTCATTTTTTTTCATGGACTCGGCCTGTTGTTTATAATAACTGGACCTTGCCTATCTTAATATTGGATCCAGTTTTTGTGGTAATAACAAGATTGCGAAAATTAATAAAGGAGCACAGTTGTTTTTCTTGATGGATTGTCGTCAGATGTTTGCCCTCTCGGTATCCACTGTGTCCCTCTGATTCCTGTCGGATGAATGTTTGAGGTTGGATTTTGATTAGTTCGTTGTGTTGTTCAATTCTTTCTCAACAACAAAAAGATTAGTTTGTTTTTTCAATAATCAAGGTCGTCAAGTCAAATTAGCATCCTTTATCAATATTAGTACGGTAAGGGGTTGCCTTTGGATATAATTGTGAAACAATCCGTGGCCATTGGTGGAGCCTCAAGAAAGTTGAAAAATATGTCCAAAAAAACCGTAACATGGGTCAACATTGTTCTCCAGCGGGGTATAGGGTAGGTATAGGCTCGGTCAGTTTTGTCATTTTGCTGTGAGAATAAGCCCATGAATCAAACAGTGCATGTGATGCAGTTTAAGATTTGAAGATTTTCAGTCGAGATAAATACAACAACTGAATTTGCAGGGTTTACACAAAAAAGGTAACCCAAAAATAACACTGTCAAAGGGACTCCATCTTAAAAGGTAGTTCATTAGCTTCCAGTTGATACATTACTTGCATCTCTTCAGCCATGGATTACTGTGATTAAATCAAAGGCAAAAAAACTCTCCGCGTTTGCTGAGTAGGCGTAAGTGATGAGTTTAGCCTAGCTGTCTGACGATTACGCTGTCGCTGTGGAGAGTGCATTGAAAGGGTATACGCATGTTGGAGACGTTTTTGATACACCCTGTAACTGTAAAATCGGCAATGGTATAACCATCTTCAGTTTGCAATTTTTTGATGTTTCATTAATATAAAAAAGTTAAGGAATAGTTTGCACGTAACTTGGAATATAAAAACGGTTAACTACGGGCACTACATATTTCCCGAACTTATTGTTCTTACTTCGGATCATAATTCATCAATGATCTTTTTCAGTTGAAACCTTAGTGGTACATGTACATTATCACTTCGGAATTAAAGTTGTAGCGGCGAACCCAGGCAAGTTAATTATGGGAGACTACATGTGCAATCACTATACCCTCAAGGCAATACCAGATATTTTTTTTGCGCGCCCATCAATGCATTCAATAATGAATTTAATAACACGTTTGTATGTTATGCATTCCCAAATTATTGGCACTAATACCCCGACAATTTTGAACATGTCCAAAATTGTCGGGGCGCTTTCCGATCTTTAACGATCTTTCACCGAACTAACAGAATCATTCCGAGGCAGCCAAGAACCATTTCCCGATTAACTCAAGAATTGCTATTGCCGTAGATTCGGCTTAAAAATCGGGAATATGTAAACCTAGCATTACGATCTGTGGAGTTGTCAGTTATCTGAATTATTTAAATCGTAACTTGCACCCGTCAAAATTACCACAACCACCACCATGCTCGACTACATTCAAACAGTTTCCCTCAAAAACATTGCCACATTATTCGTAACATTAAGTTTGCCTACACAGGTTTTTAGAGTTTAACATTAACATTCCTTGAATTTCGGTCAGTGTCGTGTCAAAGAACTCAATGTGGGACAACCGCATGTTCGTTGCACTTCAACAAAACGTTCCCGTTTCAAGAAACCGATTTCCAAAACAAAAAAAGTAGGGTGGAAAAAATCGCAGTCTTGGAGAGGCTGGACGATGTTTGTATCTGTCATTGCGAGACGTTTGTTTACAAGGGCAGATCATGTGGAGAATCCACAAAATGTTTCAAGTGCTCACAAAGAGGATGTCACGCACAGTCGAGTAAACTCTTTCAGGCTGTTCTGTTGGAAAAACCGGTTTTTCATTGTACTACTACTAGTAAGGGGAAGTATCGAGGCACGTGCGACAATCTCCCTACGCGCCTGCTTGGGTAGAAGTTAAAACCCTCCCAGTCGACTGTTAAGTCAACAACGTCCCGTTGTGTCAATGTACACGGACTTACTGGCTAAGACCGTTAGTGAATTCGCAATCTTGAGTCTTGGGAATCTACGAGAGTCCGAGCGATTTTACTCCTAACGCTTCGTGGCAATCGCAACATGGGTTTTACCGTTCGGCAAGCAGGCGCCCGACCTCTTATGAGAGTTGAAGAGGACTTTCCTGCGAAATTAAAACAGCATCGGGGGATGTTTGTTTACCCGTTGGTGGAAATGCCGACGGAGCATGGCGAAGGAACTAGCCGGCAAACGTGGGTGGGAGTGCGGAGTGAGGCGACGCAGTGTGGTCATTGCACGAATGGCATTCAACCGTTGAAGGTATACAGGAGCTATAATCACTTGGGATTCATTGTACGCACAGAACAGCAGAGCTGCTTATATTTTTGGACAACCTCGTTCCCATGGGTACGAGATCTTGCTGCGCCATGTTGTTTCCCATCATGCCTTGCGCGATCTCAACCCCTGGAATTGTGTAATTTAAATTTGTCAAAATATGGCACATTATAATTAGGCTGCAGTTAATCCGCTTTATGCGCCGACGCCATCTTTAAAATGTTGAAAGTTGTGTTTTTGGAGAATCAATGCTTTCAAACATAAGTTTTGGACGTTGCGTTATTTAGCAAAGATTTGTATTAAAGGTACGTACCCATTTCGTCCCTCTACAACCGCAGATACGAGGCTGCCATAATCCACATCGTACAGGCATCGCGCAGTTTTGAATATTCGTACGTGACGTGACGTGCAAAGCACGCGAGCGCATTATGGGCGCGCCCGGCGTGCACTCTTCGAAATGCCCGCGCAATACGCTCTGATAGCCAGTCAGCATCGTTTACGTGTACATCACGACCAGGGGTTAGTGAAGGAACGCAAACGCGCCCATGGAGTCGAGGCTGATTTGTGGACATTGATCTCCATATACACAGACTGGATAGGACATCGCGCCGTGTTTGTGCACGAATGCGCGGCCGAACAATGGCGGCGCGTTTACTGTGTATATGGAGATCAATGTTTGTGGACCTGCTAAGAGGACCAGTGCGCATGTACAAAGTGCGCACAAAAAAAACACGCTGAGTTCTCAATCATCAATTTGATTTTTCTTTTTGGAAAGAAAACCTCATTTACTGGACGTCATGCCGTGCAAATTGTACTCTCCTTTGGGTCAAGCAACCAAATTAAACACTCTCCACAGATTCTCTCTTCATACGAGCTGTGGGCCGAGAAGAGAAACTGGACATTGTGAATGAAGGGAAATTAAGCAAGAAAATATAGCACATTTCGTCATTCGGAAGGTCAAAAACCTCGCTACAATTTGAAATAGTTCATTTTCCAATTTCTAACCTTGACTTTGCGGACGGTCCCAGCAGTAGAGCATAATCGATCACGCTTTCGTACTGTTGGTATCGGACGACAGTAAAAAGACATCATGGGGATTTTAACCCAGGCCCCGAGATTTGTGGACAAGAAACCTACCATTCGGCTGTTTGGCTACCTAAAAGTTCTCCTGCCGAACAATGTTTTTTTGAAGAAAAAAAAAGATACGAACACGTGGAGCCGGCCGGGGTTAATTAGAAGAACTTGAAACTCGGTGCAATGAGCCCACGTAATTTGATATGTCTGAAAATTGCATACCGCAATAAGAATCTCTTCTTCGCCGTGTGCTAATCAAACTTACCATAACCCAACACTCAACACCACAGCTCCTCACCTCCGTCTTCTACTAGTTGAACTGACTGTGTGGCTTTCTAGTAAAACCAGAAATATCTTGAGTTGTTTCCTGTAACGCATATTCTACATTCTACTCCGATATTTAAAGGTAGAGTCCATCATTTGCAGCCATCCGAAAAGTAACTGGCGTAATTATTGATGAAAAACTAACTTGGTTGAAAGATAGTAAGGAGACTAAACTCCCTGTGAAATTATTCTTTCTCTCTCTGGAAAGCTTTTTTTTTTCGACGAAAAAAGGCAAGGAATTTCCAACGGTGATTCTTAAGAAGCACCGTAAAAAAATTAGTAGTTCGTTTTGTTATTCAGCGCAGCGCGCGCAATTCGATTCGAACACACGCGCGCGCGCGCGCGGTTGTTATAATTCGTCGGATCAGTGCGCGACGTCGCGTATAGTTGCAAAAAAAAATTCAAAAACATGATTCAGCAAATTTTGATTGAAATTGAGATCTTAGAATGCTTTTTTTTTCTCGAATGTACAGCTGAAGCTTAGCTGAAACTTCATCAGGTTAGTTGCTCAGTATCCTTCATTAGATTTTGAACTCTTTTGTTGCTTCAAACGAACAAAATGCACAAATTACAAATGATGGACTCTAACTTTAACTCATCATTGTAACTATTTGAACGAGTGGAAATAATCGCTTACCATATTTCTTCTTGCCATTAAACAGCAGTAAGGAATAAAGAAATTGAGAACGCAGGGTTAACAGCCAAAATATGAAGTTCAGAAATCTTCAATGAATTACGCATCAGTGTTTTATAAATTAGATTGATTTAATAATTCATGTCGCCGACATTTACTGTTTCATGTCACTGTTATGGCAAGTCTCACCACGCACTTTAAATTTACTTCCCTGGCGTCTTGTTTTACACCACGTTTCAACATAATGTGACATCAAAAGTTCGGCAAGGTATATCTGTGTTCATAAATCTTGAGTCTACGGACCCATACAAAGCTACGAGAGAACTGTTATTTTATCGAATTTATCGAATTTGGATGTAATCAATAATTGAGCGACGGATAGAACCATGGCAGCTTAATTGGGATTGTGGAATCTCGCAGTTGGGCTGTGCTGGTTTTGAGTGGGTTTGATCATGTTGTCAATTGGCAATAAGTCACAAACAGTTCGTGTACGGTGAAGTTGGGTCTTGCATGTGTTGACGTCTGAATACTCCGCGAAGAATATTAACTAGACGCAGTTCATCACTAATATTTGAGTTCCAACTGAATAGAACCAACAAAATCAATGTCAGGCGTAATGACAAGTATTAGTATTTGGTACGTCTGGGGACCAGACTTGCTCCTACTTAAAACTGCTGCAAGGCTGTTACATACAGCCCTTTGCATGGTTAGGTTGAAGGAGAGGTCGCATTGTAAATGACAAGCACAGGTCGTCATGGGCATTCTTTCATAACAATCTATAGCAACCTGCATAGTAACTGAGCAAAACGTCTCTGTTTTGTAATTGCATCCTTCTTTTTGTTTCAATATGCCGTTTGATTACCCTGGACAATGACGTCATTAGCCAGCTCGTTATCACCGACTCTCGTAGTGAGAAGGAAATTGAAAATGACTCGCAAACAAAAAGACATCCCCATAAGTGGCGTCGTAATTAGGGTTGTTATAGGGTATAATTAGCGAACAAGAGTATAATTTAGGTCAATGTGGTTCAGAAATTAGAGGGGAAAATAGGAATGCAATATATTTCATATACCATAATAAGCGCCGAGAGAGAACGCCAGCTAGCAACATGCACCAGATGTTGGAACAATGCAGGATGATAGCCCCTGGAGGTATATAAGTGGTGGATTCCATTAATTATAAATGAATAGAAAGATCGAATAAAGCTGTAGGATGTACATCGTATACGTACAGTGTGTTTTAAAAATAGATACTATTTCGCATTTTATGGAATACGATGGTATTGTTCGGTGCGTTTTTTTTATTCCTTCCTATTCGGTCTTAGTCATTATGCCCAGCCATTGTAGATTACTGCAGATCAAATTAATGTACACAGGTTTGTGAGAGCAGTGGTATCAGACGCAGCAATCTGCCTTTTTGCATGCAATCAAAAAGAAAATGGAAGTACAGTTTGCACTTTAAGTGGAAAAATGAAAAAAAAAATACTGTCAGACCCGGACATTTAGCGGTCCAGAGTTTTCTGAATTTTAGAGCAAGAATTTCCATCGGTACACACTCTATGATTTCGCACGCTTACTAAGAGATTGTGAATCCCTAAGATAAAAACGCGAAATTCTGACGTAACGCGAGCAGTCTCAGTCGGAAGGACGAATATGCTAAATCGGTGAGCAAATTACTCAGCTCAGCCTTCGAATAATTTTTGCGGGCGATGCAAATTTTGTCAGGGATGTTTGTTCAACACCTGCAAACCGTACGTTTTAATTATAATATTTAATGACATTCAGAAATAACCGAACAGGTGGACTGGAGACGATTTCAAAGAAGGAAATGTTTGGTTACGTTTTTACTACAGTTCTTGTTCATTATTGATATGCAATAATTCACGTAGATATGTCCATAGGGCCTACGTACTTGTTTGAGCTTGGGACTTTGTTTTAATGTATCATAATTTAAACAATCAGTGATATGTTCTAAAAACGTGCCTGGATTAGTCTCTACACATATACTCGTTTTCGTTTTTTCGCAAAACAGGTACCAGACAACAATATCTTAGAGCAATTGCACCATTTAAAATTATGTGAATTTGGTTAAAATCTGTATGCACTGTCAGATGCAAACTTATCTTCCAATCAAGGATTTGTAAATTAGTGCAGTATGCCTGTTGTCCCGATCCACGAGTGACTGGATTAAATAACATTACATCAGGTGAACAAGCGTCGCTTTGCTGATAGCGCTATTGCACCAGCAGCCCGGCCTATATGGTTTATTGGTATGGATCCTAAACAACCAATCGGAAAGCAGCACATTATAGTGACGTCTTGTCTTTCATTCCTCGCTCCTTCTGTTTCGCTTTTCCCTTTAGTTATCAATGATCGTGGCTTTCGCATATGCGCATCTGTTGTGCGGCAGATGATATGGTCACATGGTGTGCTGTTGTTCAGTATGGTGATGTACATGTACGTGGCTGTGTCAAAAAACCAGCTTCCCGCACCGGTAGGGTTGGCAGCATGTACGACGTTCGTTGATGCGTTCATTAAGCCGTATGGTGGTGAGGGCTGCAGATCGTACACCAAACCCGCGTGCTCGCTTTGTGCGCGAATGATCGCAAGAGCAGTGTCGTCTTGAAACGGTACGCTTTACATTGTCAAAGTGCTTCAGCTTTCGCCGTGCGGTGCAGCAGTGTGCATTGAATCGCGCGCGAGCTTCATCGTACTGAAGTCATACCGTTTCACCGCAAGGATAGTACTTGGACAACCTTGCTTTATGATCGGGAAAAAAATACAAAGAGGACTGATAGAACTTCCACCAGTAAGTGACTTTTCCTCGTGGGCCACATTTATTTTGAAATCAATTCGGCTTCTCAGTTTGTCTCAAACTTTCTCCAAACAGTGAAACACAGAGTTCTATACGCTTGGATGTTGCCAACCAGTCGTTTCGTTGTTGTGGATCATCGGAAGATTTCCTCAACTTGAGGAAATCCAAACAAGTCTGCACTCGGACTTTAACTAACAAATATGCCTCGTTAGTGACGTTCTCTGTCATCCAGAAACATCGAGGACCTGATGACAAATAGCAACGACTGCTGAAACGGCGAAAAATATCCGGTATGTACGAAAACGTAGAAATAACCATTACAATTAGTCGCCGCTGCATGCGGTGAGTAGGCGGTAACAAAGTTAGGTAGTATAACCGAAAAATATACCACTATGGAGACATTCCCATAGACTTGTGCACATAATTTTTCAGACTTTAATGTCACCTTACCCCAATTTTAACTTATCCTACCCCCACGAATTTTGATATTTTTGGACTAATTGGACCACGAGCAATCAATCTAGCCTAAAAATTTGCATCTAAATAGGAGCTGGGCATTAGGGAGTCACCAAGATGTCTCCCTAATTCCACATGTCTCCCAAAGGTATACTTCTGACGCAAAAATATCTCCCAAGTGGTACAATTACGATAGTTATAGGACAAGACAAATCATTCTGAACATGTTGTTTGGTGTTTGCCCTTAAACATTGACATGGACAACCTTCCCAAGAAGTGCGCTGCTTGTTGTATTACGTTTATTTATAATCTCTACGAGTTAATGTTAGACACAATTGATTTCGTATGAAGTAAGGACTATATAACGTGTTTGTACTATTAGCAATTCGCATAATATAGGTTTTCTCGGCCAATTTCCTGAAATGTTCATTCCCTTCTTAAAATCGGTCATTCATTTTCGTCTGAATATGAATGTACGTCGATCTTTAATCCCATCTCAATTCAACGAAATTTCAGTCGTTTTCATTGTCCGTGCATTCGGTTTTGAGGAACATTACGTTACCTTTGCATTCGTTTACACAAGCATGCCTTTTCGCGCAGAGTTCTGGAATACAATTTCGTGAATGTGCAATCAAAAGTACGTTTTTGCTCATTCAAAATAGCAGATTACACCACAGAGCATTAAACTAAAAGTGAAATAGAATGTTCAATGTTTGAAATCGCCCTCTAAATGCGGAAAAAAAGTTTATATTAAAATGAATCTGAATGAACCGAAACGAAAGGTGCTGCTCATTGAACTGAAATGGAATCGAATGCTCTGGTAGCGAAAATGAAACGCGTGTTCAGAGCGATTCTCAATTTCAGACGAAAATGAATTACCGATTTTCAGAAGTGAATGAACATTTTAGGAAATTGGCCGGGAAAACCTTTACTAAAAATAAAAACAGTTATTCAACTCTTCGTCTTACAATGTCTGAAATTGTAATTTACAATTTCAGACATTGTAAGACGACTAGTTGTACTAATTGCATGTGCAAGTCAGGTGTTTTTGTTTTATCCAGCATGACGATGGAAATCACCAAATGATATCGTTGAATGTGGCTTTTATAAATCAAACAAAATCGGTACCCTGGTGCATTTTGGGTCTAGAGGGGTGATTTGAAAAGTATCCTGGTTTTACTCTACAACCGAGGATTATGTTCTCCTTGTCCTGTACCTGTTTTGCGTTACATGTCGTTTATAAACGAAAACTAGCCGAGACTTAAGATCACGCCCTCTGCGTTATTGTTTAGTCAGGTAAGCATGCAATAATGTTCCAAGTTCTAAGTCGGAACGGTTTAACCTGCACAGCTTTACTTTGTGGAGTTTGGTATTGGAATTTCACTGTAGGACTTATTACGACAAGAAATGCGCAAAATGTGTATCACTCGGGCGCGTTCGCTGACCAGAGACTGGGGTGTCTTCAACCTCCAAAATGGAGCTTGATGTGTGGTGCAGCCACGGCCACTGATCTCCATGTAAAAAAAAAAATCAGCATTGGCCGTTGGTTGTGAAGTCACCGTGCATTTAATACCACTCCAAGATTAACAGATTTGTAAAGAAATATATTTAATTTGATTGGCATGTACATTGTTTTACCAAATTTATTATTTTGTGTAAATATAAAAATAAAACAAAATGGCAACTAAATATATTTTTTGTGAATTTTCTGCTGAGAAAAAAAAGTTTCGTACAATTTAAGACGGTTCTATTGTATTTCCTTTAACGATGGGAGTGGTTGAGACTGGTTCCCTCGCCACATTCCATGGGAGTGATCAGGAACCAGTGTGTGGCTTCACTTATTGGTACAGCTCCGAATAGCAAACGAGCTATATTCATTATTTTACATGGAGATCAGTGGGTATAGCTGCATGGCTCAATCATTTTGGGCGGTGTCGCACGAAGCAATTCAAAGGCAACTTGTTCCAGGCAATCTCTAAAAGCAGAACATATGACAGGCAAATTTCAATTAGGTGAAATGCTATGAGGTGTTTTCATTAACTGTTGGGGGGGAAATGTACTTCCTTCTTCGTGAGTGTTCCCATATAGTTTGCATTGCATTTGGTTGCCTCCAAGTTGCCTGTGGAAATTGCTATTAGGCCTGTGTGCCTATATGGGTTGTTTTGTCAAACTATCGTGGCCCAACCCAACAAAATGAGGCACAGATCGCCCGAGAATGTGCGTATGTGGCCTTTAATAGAATCTGATACACAATTAATATACCACATATATCTGTAAATTACGTCAAACTGTATTTGACTTGTGCCTTTCCTATAGTGCAAGTGAAAATAAACAAGAGAACAATTGTTCTTTCTGAAGACTCATGTTATGGTTCGTCACAAGTATCAGAAAGACGAGGCTTCGCGGGGTAGGCGGCTCGCTGTGAAAGTTTTTATGCTGCAAAAGTTGTAAAGGTCTATTGAATTGTTCAACAAGATCTAAGTTCAATTGCGATATTTATCCAATTCATTTGACCGTGTAAAAAAATCCTTAGTGCGCAGTCTTTTCTCGTGGGTCTGAATCTCAAGTAATGTAATTATTCCCTCTTCAAGTGATAATGCGTTCCGTCTTGGGAACGTTTTCTCCATCAATTATTGTAATACGAGTACAATCTCACCATTTCTAAGTCAACAAGATCCGATTAAATTCGATTAAAGAACCGACCGTTGTTCAAACATTTTGAAATCGATTTTACATTCCAAATCGCCTCAATTTATTTTACCCGACTTGATTTTTTAGGCAATACTTTATTGTGCAAACTTTGAAGCCAATAAAATTCGAGCGTTGTAGGGAGTATTTTTCTCTGTAAATAGCAGTCTTTATAGCTAAGTCAGTGTAAGTGGCGTTTTTATCCTGGAAGTTCAAAGTGGGCAAAAAGAGCGAATTTGCAATCTGACGGGAATAAAGTTTGGGAGAGGCCATTGCACTACGTCTATGCATCCCAACAGGATCAGATTACAACTTGACGTCTTGTCCGTGCTCTATTGCATCACGGAGTGGACTCTAGAACGGTGAGGGTCTCTTCATTGGTAATATTAAACTAGCAATTTGTACGGCAGATGTTGGCGTCGGCGTCAACTCATTGGTGTCAGCGGAGTATTAAATTGGGATGCTGAGTTGTTTCTGCGATAGCAGGCCCGGTATAGAGCAAACTCTACGCTACAACCCAATATGACCGACACTTTCAGACGTGCTCCGTGATTATTTTGACCAATCACAGCCTTGTCTGCTAGGCAAAGTGTCCTAGAATGAAAGGGGAAATCTTTGAAAAGAACAAGAGAGACGCACGGTTTATGCCCCAGCGCTTTATGTTGTCAGACGGCGTATGGCTGAATCCAGGGTGGTCAAGTACCCGCATTTTTGAAGAAAATAAACACACACACCAACCAAAACCATGGTAGACTACTTCGGAGATAATCAGACACAAGTTTGACAATTTCAATATAATCTGCCTTTCTTTTTGTCAAACATCACCAGCGATAAATTAGTGGTTTCTTTGTTTTCACCTTTTAATTTTTTTTTGCTTCTACACTATTGTTCACCTTTTAATTTTTTTTTTTTGCTTCTACACTATTGTTCATTTCCTTGTTAAGGATCTAAGATGTTGTTTTAACCAGGGAAAACTAAAACTTGTTAATAATACAATTTGTTTACAGACGTAGGCCTATACCGTGTTTCGATATACCCAACTTGCTCACTTTTTGAGGGAAATATGGGCTCCCATTTTAATCCCCTGCAAAATACACACACCCATGAATAACGAACAAATATTTTTTTTTTTATGTCGTAATTTACAAAAAAAAAAGGTAAAACCATATGTTCAATCTAAATTTAGTCATCCATAGCATTCATTATAATAAGCATATTTGTGGGTTTTTAACATGTAAACTAATGCTTATGGTAATTTGCTTGGGAGGGTTTAATGTGTGCAAACAAAATCATAAGTGGATTTTTTTTACGATGTCGGTCTTTTTATACATCATGTGTCGTCAGTTTTATCTTTCGTTACATGCATGTGCATTTTGTGTGTTTTTTAGTCGTGAATTAAAATTAATGCTTCTGGTAATTGCTTTGGGAGGGTCTTTATTTTTTTGGCTTGATGACTTTTAAAATGTGTGAATGTGTATTTTTAATGTTAATTGTTTGTTATGTTTATTGTCTTTTATGTATGCGGGGACCCATGGGAGACCAGTGGATCCCACTGAATGGGCCTCCCAGTTAAAATAAATAAATAAATAAATAAATAAATTTAGGCCTGAGACGTATGGCGCTATACCGTCGTAAAACCGTATATGCATAATCAATGAACCGATTTGTCCATCTTTCCTCAGTTGTAATTTGGTTGCTTTCATATACAGAAGACCACAGAAAAGATGGGTAAAACCTGCTGGGCAACGTTATTTGCACAGCATCAGTATAAAATTACCTCAATTGGTATTAACTCGGATGAACATATAATTGAACTTTGAGGGGAAAAATGCGCAAGAGAGTAGGCAGTTGGTATTTTGACTAACATTGGGCAAAATACCAATCCATTTATCCAACTAATCGTGCACAGGCTGGTTCATAATTCACGCGAATGTGCATGCAAAGTTGAATTGACATCACCATATAATTTATATTTAAAAGCTGTTTAATGCTATGGACTTTTTTTTAATTAAATTGACCACGTAAAATTTATCTGGGTGCGATATTCCTCTCAAGCACTGCTGTAGAGTTGTTGCAGGATGGTCATGGCGGCATCTACAGAGCCGAGTGTTCGTCTGTGTTACCACAAAAAAACACGGTTACAGCCCGATAGTCCGAAGGGTCGATAGTCCGAAGGTTCTTTAGTCCGAAGGGTCATTAGTCCGAAGGTTCGTTAGTCCGAAGGTTCGGTCAACTGCCCCACCCCGACCCCCAAAAAATGTTCCTGACACAAAAATATTCTAGCGCCTTGAAAAATACCGCTGAGCCGGCTTTTTTGTGTGTCCCCCTACGTGCCTGTCGCATTGGACATCCATGTCAAGCCATGCATGACTTTCAAGGGTCTGTATTGGGTGACAAGCATGCACCTGGGTGTTGATGTTGCTTCGCTTTTAGTAGGGGATTGTGTCAGCGTCACTCGCGTGCGTATAAAGTGCCGTGGTCTGGACACGCATCCCCAGCATCTGCTGGTCCGACTTGCCGGTCCGACTGAAATCCACCCTCTCACAATCTCCCGTGCATATCCTGGAGGCTCGATGGCAAGCAATATAACACATTTTTAGTCTCCCTGCCTCAGGAAATGTTGGTTAAAAGTGAAGAGTACAGTGGACTGTTTTGTCCTGAATATATAATTTATTGCAGGTGGCTATTTAAATTGCATAGATCTGAGCTAAATCAAAAACAGTACATCAAGGCTTTGGCTTGATGATTTCTTGCGTGGTAAAGGTAAGGACACTTGCAAAGCAGCACTATTCTAATTTTGCTGGGAATATGGCTCAGGTCGTATATCGAAGACTCCCGTGTATTGGACTATGTGGGAGTAACTTTTGTGCATTTTTTGGGGGGTAAACTAAAGACTTCACTAATTGGTATGAATTATGGAAGTCTAACTCACATTTCAATCAATTAAAAAGTATCAATTTGGAAAGGTGTCGAGTCCTACAATGCGAAAAAGGTAGCGCAAGTCCGGTATCTAGTCCAAGTCCACATCCTATTGGTCCTCCAAGACCTAGATTTGTCCAAATTGTTCCACAAACGAGCTGGCAATGTAGGCCTAACTTCTTTTAGTGTACCGGGAAAACGGCACACGAACGTGGAAGTGAAAAAAAGGCATTTCTCCCCGCGCCACTCGCATTGTTCGATTTTATTCTATTTCGGCAGAGATCAGAGGGATTAAATTCGCCTCTAGAGTTACGTTATTCCGTCAATTATTGGACTTAGGTTGATAAGAAGGTATAGGTTTACTTTTTACATGTCTCCCCTGGGACCTTTCAGTGTCCAGTTTTGGCTTTCATTCCTACCTAATCCTCTGGGCTATTACATTCCGCCGGCCAGAAATGCTTTCCATTTTTGAATTCGTTTACTGTGTTTTTATAAATCTCAAGCAAAATTGAAAAGTCAGTAAAGAAAACATTGCTTCAGAATTTACGCATGAAACCCAAATAAATACCAGTCTTAGCCAAGATCTAAGCAAAATAAAAAATCAGTTGTCTTTTAAGTAACATGTCTTTAACCCTGATTCTCGTCAGTAATGAATCACAACATGGTGTTATTTCAAACGTCGCTTGAGCGGAACACTACTGCAAGATTCAATATTTGTTTTATAAATGACATCGAAATGTTCAGAGAGATTAAATTCTGATACCGTATTAACTGCCTTGGTTTTTCTCCTAATTGTCGGCATCATGAGATCAACATTAGGGACCAAATTCTGTACTGCGAAATTCCTTCGCGCGGTAATTACACAAAAACAACTGACTTTCAAGTTATAGTTGCGTAAACGTTCGTTTTCCATTTTGTAACGATAAGTCCAACTGTTATCATTTCTTGGCAAACGCGTCTTAGAGTCAAAAGGGCGTATATGCCCTCCTATCGTAAGCGCCCATTTAATTATTTCAGACAAAGCACCTTCATTTACTTTCTAGTGTGGTTTTTTTTTCAAAAGTTGAATGGTATATTTTTTCAACTTTTATTGGACCTAAATTTTGTTTTGCAATGATGGCCAGTTTTAATTGCTAAACGCCGGTCGGCAAAGTCTTCGACTGCGGCGTCTTCAAAGAAAGGTTCGTAGCACTAATTTTGATTTTGGGAGCACTTGATTTTCTGTTTGATTACCGATGAAGTAAAAAGAGTGGCAAAGGCATTTGTCTTATGATCTCAAAAGCAATGGCTTCTGCAGTTTTGGAGAGCGTGCCAAAAAACATCGGTCACGTAACTTAGAATAAGAAATTGCGGAGGTTCGGCCTCCTTTTTGTGGCGGTTCTTCGGAACTAACGGGTTCTACGGCCGGTGTTATTCCTTCCCCGACCAAGTCGGTAAATATTTTTTTCAAATCTCGAGATCGTATAGCTCTCAACAGCGGTCAGCAATGGCCGTCAAACTCTCACAACTTTTGTTTGTTCGATTGATTATTATGTCAGTATTTAAAATGGAGGGATTTTTAGCTGATGTGTTTCCAGTGGTTCTGCTTAGAACCTATAACGAACCTACAAGGGAAATGTATTTGCACATGGCAAGCCCACGGTAACGGGGCGTGATGTGGGTGCTGAAGCACCCTTAACTTTTTGGATGTGGGTGCTGGAATATACTACAACACCCCCTACTCGTACTCCCGGGCAAAAATGTGTTCCAGCCAGCAGTGTTCTACTACGATGAAATTGCGCCGCTTTGCTATACATTATGCTTGCTCTAAAAATATCTCCTTCCGTTTTGTTCGTTTTCAGCATTGCCACGGCTAAGCGCGGCGTTTCGAACGTCTAGCGCAGGCCGTAGATACCCGATACGGTGAGAAGCGTTGAAAACTATTAAGTCACGTCACCCACCCGGTACAACCACGGGGGTCTACCCGGTGTTCCCCAATACCTATGATCCCCCATAATTACTAAGCTTTGTTAAATTTTCATAAAATAAAACAAAACAAGATGGGATTTTTTTTGCTCTTAAAAGAATATTTCTTTTAAATATTTTTTCAAAAGAACAAATCATTTAATACTTCTGTGACAGAGGATGAACATATTCAGTCTGGTTCCTCCTGGTGTAATGTGTAATATGCAATCTTGTTTAGGTCAGGGTAAGCGCACATGTAAACAGACTGAGAATCACATGGCTGTTGCCGTTGGATGGACACTCCGCTCATCATTCTTCAATTACGGTAAATATACGTTACAGTACAGTGTAGCAGTCATGATAGTGACACTGGTAACTAAATAAATCAAGAATACAGATTTTAAGTAAACTTTAGGAGCTGTTCTTTGTATACAAAGTTTAACTGATGGGCCTTCCTGTGTAACTGTAACTGTATAACTGTAGTTTGTTCCTGGCTGTGTCCCTTGCACGTAGGACCCGTACGTACTGAAATTACATTTTGTAACAACCTGTACTGCAGCGCTGAATATAATGTTTGGAAATTGATTAATGTTCATTAATGATCCAGGGGTTAGTGTGTATCTAGCACGAGGTTTTATCATTTTGTGGGTCTCCGTAAGGGCGTATTAACACTACAGGTTTTAGACGAATTACTTGCAACAAAATGTTCACTTTCTCACTCCAAAATCTATCCATGAAGTATGATCTCTGTCTGATCCACTTCTCTTTACATTTTGGGGAATATGAGTTCTTAGGATCTCAGACGGAAAATCAGTTGATAAATCAACGACATCGGGTTTCGGACTCGACGCAACATACATAGATAAACAGCATATAGGCATACAATGTCATGTAGTTGATGTCAGTAAAGTCGGTCACTGACACGCTGGGTGAGTCGGAATCCAGTAGATATACCCTTATTAAAGAGAATGCATAAACACTGTAAAACACAGAGAAGGTATTTTCTTAATCTTCAAGCAGTGCAGAATCGGTTTTTCTCTCAAACTTTCCAAAATTATGACATGTCCATGATATTGAACTTGCGCAATATTGTGGCACCGATACGCCATGATGGATGCTTGACTCAAAAGCAGTAACCTCGGCCATGACAATGGTGGCAAAGTTGTGTATGCTTGCGAGGAATTGTAGGCACTTTTTCATTCCATCTTTCAATAGGGGCAACTGTTCATACCTTTTTTTTTATAGAAAATACACATAAACATTATGTATCCTACAAAACATTGTTCACGGCTCGTACCATATTTTCAGTGGGGAGCGCTGACAAAATCCTACAATCACGCACACAATATCACCTAAAAGTGTACAAATGCCCCTTCTCACGATTATTTTTTTTCAGGGGAGAGATTGTTCGCATGTGACGTCACCTTCAGACATTTGCTACTGCCATTTTTTTATCGATTTTTTTTGGGGGGGGGGGGGTTGGACAAACGTTTTTTGTAAGGGCTTCGCGCTCCGCTCTCGCATTAATTGTGTCCCTCTGTATAGAAATGCCAGCACCCCCTGGCAAAAGTGTGTTCCTGCGGGCTTGGCACATGGTGTAACTGCAAACATTTCCCTTTTATCTACTCTCGCTGTAGACGACAGAATATTCCAGATATATTTAATTTTGTATCAAATCAGCGACGGCGATCTCCCCTCCCTTCAGAATTTTGTGAAGAAAATAGACATTTGATTAATGTCTGAAAATAGGACCAAATAACCGATTGAGTTCCCCCTCCGGCCAAAGAACAGCCGGAAGTGCCACTTGAAAACTCTATGAACGGACTAGTTTATACAGCTGGCTATTCCAAACATTCGACAGAAAAGGTAAAGAAACTACACTTGCTTTGCCAAAAGAAAATCATGTCGTGCAATGTATATTTCTTGTGACTGGTCCCCGGCTGAAATTTACGGTTACACAGCTATGTTCCAACACACACCCGCAAACACTTATGTTCCGACACACCTATGTTCCGACACACTTATGTTCCAACACACCTATGTTCCGACACACCTATGTTCCGACACACCTATGTTCCGACTGCACATAGTCCTAAACCTAACCCTAACCCTAACCCTGACCCTAACCGGGAGTAACACAATCTTATGTGCGGGTTGTCGGAACATAGGGGTGTCGGGACATAGAGCAGTCACCAAATTTTCTAAGCATTTTAATTTGCTAGCCAGTATTTTCTGATTAACAGCTCCATGAACTTGGGCCCCGGACTTTTTTTACGCCATAAGGGAGGCTGCTTGCGTGGTAAAGTTTCAAACAATATGGGTGTAATTTAAATCCCTTCAGAGATTTGGCACATGTTCCTCGGGCAGGGTACTTTATCACACTTACTACTGCCTCCTTACAAGGAGTCGGAGGTACTTGAGATTGTAATCAATCGCATTAATGGTTGAGTTCCGGTGCACTTATTATTTGTTGCCCGACGTGACTTCGTACGTGTTTTTATCTCCCGAGTATAGTCGAGATGGCTTTAGGAATGCAACTGAGCCCGTCACTCACTGATAATGATCGCACCTGTCGCCCTTTGATACTATTGAAAAGTATTTTAAGACGTCGATATTTGATACATTCTCGATAGTTTCCTTGTAATCGTGCAATTATCTAATTCACTGAAATACTTGAAACACTTGAAATCTTAATGACACAGTAGATGACTCATTGGAATTTTCCATTTACTTTCAAGTGCTGTATTATCAATTCTGACAAACTTAAAACCAAACATCTCCATCAGTAGCCCTTCATGCGTGTGAAGTGCTACATATTTAATTCACTCATTGAACATCATTTTTGTGTAAATCTTTCAAATCGCCAGAAAGCCAAGTGCGTATGATGCAATTATTGAACCCCAGGGTATGCGGTTATGAAAAATAGCTCTATAACATCAATCAACATTTTTATTGCCTCGAGAAACTTGCGGGTAGACCTAGCCAATAAATCGTGGATTCCTTTTGAAGTACATTGTGGCTCGTGAGCTCCCGCGGTTGTTGGCATTTATTACGGTATGTTTTCAGCTGGATGGGGTATTTGAAGCGTGTCTAGGTTGCATACCTAGATACTCTCAATTAACAGTAAAATCTAGAGTATTTGAATAAGTGCGAGTTTAACTTTGTATAACTTTGCGGACACATGCACCATGTGAATTGACAACTCTAAAAAAAAAGTTGGTAAATTCAACACAAAACAAAACAAAAAAAGTATATACTCATACTATAGGAATGAATGAGAGCTTCTGGGTAAAGAGTTCCAGACCATAGACTGCCCTAGACCTCAGAGGTAATTACGCGCACTTCCCAAAATTATTAAAAACACTCACACAACTATCCAAGGTGTTATACAGACACACAACAGCTTACAGCTCATTTCATCATCTTTCATTTCCCGTTCAATTTTGGGGGTTAACCGATGACTTTTGGGAGGAAATTCCATCCAAAGATTAACATCCCCTAAAGAAAGCAGTTCTGTAGCCCATCGCCATTTTAAAAAATGGACGCCCACGCTCTATGGCAAATTAAAGCCATTTAAGGACCTGATTTCGTCCAAATTTCACAGAAATACGAGCTCGCAGTCCTCTGCACGGCTTCCACCCTTTGTTGTTTTTTACAAATTCTGAAGTTCACGTCCCTCAAAATGCTATAACACCTGCTGAGAATTTGAGGGCATGCAAATCATGATTTGGCGCGGCCGGTGCAGGCAATTTGGGGCCTATTTACAGGTATGCACCCATATACCAATCTAGGCACATGCATTATCACTGTACACACACGAGGCCCCCTTCAATGGCGAAATCATCGTGCAAGTTATTGTGCAAAGCTACCGCCCCATGATGGATTGTCTGAACAATAGCTAGTACAATGGTTTCGCCTTTGAAGGGGGCCTGCGTGATATAATTATTGATAGCGTGCCCGGATTAATCTTGTCTGGCCTATTGCAAAGTCTCCACAGTAAAATAAATGTTTAAAACAGATGTTCTTTGGTAGTCTTCAAGTAATAACGTGATTATAGTCTAAATTTGATCTAGTTAAAGGTCTCATACAATGAATAATTACACATAGTATCGCAGCAGCACGGAAATCACCAGACTTGCTAATTAAATGCTATATAGTAGTAGAAATTGCACAGAACTTGTCAACAAACTGGACAAACGCACAGTCTGGACATTATAGTGGTCTTTTCGGTGCAATTTTCGTGTTTCACCCCATTTTTTTAAAATTATTATTTAAATATTTTATCTTCCAGTGTTGTTTAGTTATAGATTCATTATTTTACAATCTAGAATCGTTTTCGATCTGTGAATTCAGGCGGATCTTTGTGCATTAGAGGCGCAAAAGAAATCCAAATTAGAAGCTTATTATTCCCACACAGACGGTTGCAGACACAGAAAAAACGGGCTAAATGAGTTGTTTGCCAATACGATTTTTTTTGGGGGGGGGGCGGGGTGACCAAAATCGAATTGTCGAAGAACACTGGGAGAGAGAAACTTTAATCGAAGTTGCCTCGTGTTATCCAGGAACACGCAACCGCAGTGCACAATCTCCCCGACACTCATTGATAACAATTACCAAGTGGTACGACCGTACCCACGGCGGCCGGGTAGCAAAGAGGCCGGTTAACGTGTTAAGACGGCTTTACAGACAACGAACAGGAATGGGGCTTGATCTAGTCTGCAAAGTGCAAAAAAGTACGCAAATTAGACGCATGCGCAACAGTGTTTGCAAAACTGGTCTTCGAATGCAGAGCTTTTCGAATGCTGGTTTTTACCCTTTTTCTGGTTTGATGGTGTTTTAATATAAATCCATTTTTATCAATTTTTATCTCATCATGGTCATTTGGTCTCATTGGGGTTTTTCATCTAAGACAAAAAGCATCTTGAGATAGTACAGTCGGCCTGTTTTTATCATTACATGTTCGTATTTACAGTTGTTTAATTTAGTATAATATGGTTCTTATTTCATTTTTATTTCTTCATTTAAAATTCAGTGTTTTAATTTGAACAGGGGTCTGGTCAAACACATCGTTTGATGACAGTGTTTTATGCTTTTGTTTGTCTTTGACAGCCCCTGTTCATGTGGTTTTACATTTCCTTTTAATTCAATTTTATATTTATGTCTAAAGATGTAAAATAAATAAATACATTTTTAAAAATACTTGCAAAGCTGTAATACTTGAGTTGTATGAATACAATATGGCCGAGTAATATGGCCGAGTAATATGTCCGCCCACCCACCAACCAACATGCACATGCAGCTCAAGCCCACGACGTGTTTCACACCGCCGTGGGAAAAGCGCCAGCCCTAAACGTGTGGTCGTCACGGCGTAGACATTGCCTGGCTAATGAAGCCAATCCGTATAGCATATTGACAGTGTTCATCAATCTTTCTAGGCACTCGATTTGCCAAGTAGTGGAGTATTCTGTGGTGCAACGTATTCGATTCTATTACAGAAACCATCATGATGTAGGAACAATTTTTAATGGTGCTGAACTTGCTTGACCCTTTTATTTGGCGAGCCGTTAACCTGTTTTTTTTCCTGTTCGGTGTCGATTATTATATTAAATCTTTAATACAAATCTGGCAATTCTATTTTTTTTTAATCAAAAGTATATCGTCACTGACATAGAAAATGTTTTCCATTGTTTATGCAGGCGATGCAAGTAAGTAATTTGCTCGTTTCAAACGCCCCACCCAGCGGCGCTGGTGTCAGCATTTCCCTGTGCGCAAGACCCTTGTAAGACCCTTGCGCACAAATTGCGCGTATACATTGTTTGTATACCCACAATGCTTTTCGACGCTGCATTTCATTCACAAGGTTCGTGAAGGGGGCCAGGGGTCACTAGCGGCCTTGGATATACGTTGGGAACAACAGGATTCTTGGTATCACTGTGTTTTTGTCTTTCGATTGTCAGTGTAGATAGAAATAAATATATATTCTCTGAAATATTGATTTCACATAGACAGGTGTTTGGGATTTTTTTTTAAGGTTTCCTTTGAAACTAACTGTTAGGTACATTACAACAAAAAAACTGCAGCACCAACATCATGGGGCTTTTCCTGCAAGTACTAAACTTGTGAATCAAAATGATAGACCACAAGACTATAAAGTAGTGCTGTAAATTAAGAAAAAAAGGTGTAAGAAGTTGGCCCTCAATCTTCATTTTGCCCATAATGATTATGAGGATATAAACAAATCCACAAACGGAAAAGCTATGCAGACACGAAACTCGTTAAAAATATCACGGGGGATGTGCTTCAACTTTGGTTGTTTGTTTGTCCGTAGGTAAGGGCACAAAAGCGTTCTGCTTAACCTTATACCTAACTGTTGTCATTTAATTACACACTTTATTATTAATCACTGTGTACATAACTATCAAATATTATACTACTGACTTTTTCTAATTTATACATGATTGTACATAATTGTAATGATTGGCATCATTGAAATAAATGTTACTACTACTACTATTTATCCTGCAACTTCAACACAAATGAAAGCCCGCCTTTCCCATTCTGGCGGTCATAAGATCAATCATATCATGGCATGGCATATCAATCGGCACTCGATATGCTACATGCATTACTCGCCATTCAGCTATTACAACACTGAAGAAAAATGCATCCAGTTTCATTATATCAATACGGTGTTGAACACAAAGGCAGTCGGTGTAGAATTCCAAGCAAATAACTGGGGACAAAATCCATGATGTGGCGAGCACATAATTCCCTTTTGACCTTTAAAGCTAAATTCTAGCAGCTTCTGGAACATGTTTGTTTGGGTTTTATGTTACGCATTTGGCAGACGCACATTCGACTGTCGGCTAAATTGTCTTATGGTACGGCACGTGTAATGGCCATTTATATCACTCTGACAAGATACCGCACATCCTTTGTACAGCCGGTCGTATGGTTCAGCGTGTTTATTTAATCATGTGCCCCACTCGAGCTAAAGTACTGAAACATTAAAGGTAGCTTTTGACGAGGTAGCCTGCCTCTTTCGCAGAGAAACGGAAATAGCCGTTTTGTTTCCGAGAAACGCAGATCGTCTGTGTGTCTCAACTACGTGTATAATAATAAACTATTTCCGCCGGTGCGCGCGGTATATAGCTTCACTCCCGCTATTGAGAGCCAATGCCAATTGCTTAGATGGCCTCGACTGCGCTTCTGTAATCTCCTCCTCCGCACCGTCTTTGAAACACAGTCTTGTTTATTGCCAATGTCACCTGAACTAAACACCGTTCCTACTGGCTCAGTAGCTAATTTTAAGGAACAAGAGCTAGATGCAGCTGGCGTCGCTTTGTTTTTAAATGCTACATGTGATCCCCACGAGTCAAGAGTAAAAATGCAATTATAACTGCGAACCCTTTGTTTCTTACGAATAACTGAAGTTTAAAAACAAAAAAATAAAGCAAAAGAGCAGCACGTATATCCATAATGAAAAAAGAGTAGGCCTACATTTTGTGGACTTGTCAATCAAGTCATAACTAGTCAGTCATAAGCAAATCAGTCATTAAAAAGTCATCTACATGTAGTTTCAACTCAATTAAACCATTGCTATGACGTCACACTATTGTTAAAAGTGTGGATTTGGATCTACGAATCTCTTACACTGGTCACAAAGTGTGGATTCGGAACGACGAATCTTGAGTAAAGTGTGGATTCGGAATTACGAATCCACACTTTGAACATATCGGACAATTGTTCTCCATAATGAGCATGAATAGGACCGTCTGCGTGAAAATTTGCTTTCCGAAAATTACCAATGCATCTTCACTGTCAGATTTTCCGCCGTCACTGCAAAATCTACTTTTAGTCAGAAAGAAATCGTCGTCTGAACTATCCATTTTGACGTAAGGAGCCTATACATACAAAATGAATTGGTTGTACGGGTGTGTCGATACACATGTCGATACAACGTCTATGGAGAGTCATTTCAAGTATTTCCTAACAATTTTGAAAAAATTTATCAGTCCCAGATTCATGTCTTATCATCATTTTTGCAACGAATGGCCTTCATTGAGATGATATATGAAGAAAAAAGTGGCGTCAGGTTGCAGCATTCTTTCCAATACTTCTGTTGACGCAATGGTTTCAGTCGAAGAATACACTCGCAAGTGTGGATTCTAAATTTACGAATTCACTCGGCGCTTCGCGCCTTGTGAATTCTTAAATTACGAATCCACACTTTCTCGTGTATTCTCCTTAACATAACAAGCTCTTTAAACAGTTACGGACGCATTCTTTTGTCGATAATATTATCTCTTACATTATAATCTGACGTGTGATTTGACGCATGATTGAAATTTGACTGACTTGTAGTTTACTGGATTAAAACCACATGCAGTTTTCCTTTACTCCCTCTGTTGTACCAATTTAAAAAGATTCGAAAAATCGTGTCATTTTGCACCAGATACCTGCTTTTTAGACTGTTTCACCATACGTGCCCAATTTGCGGGGACAACTGTTTCTGTTTATTTAAACATCACTCACACGAATTGATGAGTTTATAACAATCATAATGCAGGTTTAAAATATTTTAACACAAAGGTCAAAACAAGGTTCAAAACACGAAGACATTCAGTGTTGCATGGACCAATGCAAATACATCGGATTTTTAATGAATTGACAAAAAAGTATTAAGTGAACACGCATTATATGTTTTGTTTGATAACAACACACGACCTTAAACGCAGCCACGACTTGTGCGGCTCGAAAGCAAACTTCCTTACGGAAAAACAAAATTCATCAAAATGCAAGCACGAACAAATCTTCAGACCTAACAATTCGAAAGTCCAACAACATGATATAAAGATAACGTTATCTCTGTCGGCTTCTGGCATGTAAAAGCAAACGCCAAATCATCTTTCTCATTTTATTTTCGCGGCATTACACAATAAAGGTCAACATTTTTTAAATACCCACTCGTCAAGAGTTATAACATGTAGCGCAGTAAAGATCAGATCGCTGAGTGTTCGCATCATGTTACTAACATTCCGCAAACAGCAAGTGTGGCACAGTATACATGTTCGCGGAAGTCAGTTTTTAATTGTAATTCACAAAGCCCTTTGTGAAGGGTTATTCACAAATAACTTAGTCTCGCAAAGCACTCATCCAAAAGGTATTTTTTAGTATTCGTGGCGTAAACTATTCTGGTTAGCCGATAGGTGGTCGCACTATAGTGTTTGCGCGATCTATTGGATAAAAACACCTGTTGTTTATTCACGCGCATCGTCAACTATACACGAAGGCCTGAGCAGATCATTAATTGCAAAGGCGCAAGCAAAATTAAATTACTCGTTGCAAATTGGTGGCAGTCTGGTTTTGTGACAGGACAAAACTTATGCAAATGGTCATTGAGTGCATTTCCATATGTCACTCTTAACTATATTAATTCTGTTGTTGGGGGAGAAGATACCGATGTATTAAACAGTCATATTGGTTATCTGGTCATTGTAGTCCAGCGGATATGTGACAAAATATCGATGAACTGTGCACTTTTACATAAAGGCGTGAAACTTGGCACAGATGTTCATATTCATGCCAGAAAATGTTTTAGATGTGTGGAGCCATCGCAAATTCACCCTTTCAGGGGCGTGGCATCCATTTAAAAAAGGGGGCGGTACTCATCATGCCCGCAGTGAAAACGGTTGTTCCCACTTGTCACAAAAGCAGGAAACTTCACAAAGACATAATTATATAGATTATAAGTTTTTTTCAGATTCGGAGTCACCACAAAAGTTGGGAAAAATGTGCCCACATTTCATGAACGAATAAAACGTCCAACAGACGTTTATATTCATGAGGAAAAAAATCCAGATGTGGAGCCATCTCGAACACACCCTTTTAGGGGCGTGGCAACCATATTAGAAAACAAGGGGCGGGGTTTTCATTACGCCACCATGAAAAAAATTGTTCCCACATTCATAGAAAAATGAAACTTTCCACAGGTATTGACATTCATGAGAAAAAAATTCCAGATGTAAAGCCATCGCGAACACACCCTTTTAGGGGCGTGGCAGCCATATTGAAAAGGGGGGGCGGGGTTCTCATTATGCCCGCCATGGGAAAAATGTGCCTACATCTAATATATGAATGAAGGTAATTCCCACAAACGTTAATATTCACGAGAAAAAAAATATCAGACATGGAGCCATCTCAAACACACCCTTTTAGGGGCGTGGCAGCCATAGTAAAATGGGGGGGGGGTAGTCATGATGCCCCTATAAAAAAGTAGTGCCTACCTTTCATAAACGGATTAAACTCCAAATTCCAGATGTGAAGCAATCGCGAACACACCCTTTTAGGGGCGTGGCAGCCATATTGAAAAGGGGGGGGGCGGGGTTCTCATTATGCCCGCCATGGGAAAAATGTGCCTACATCTAATATATGAATGAAGGTAATTCCCACAAACGTTAATATTCACGAGAAAAAAAATCAGACATGGAGCCATCTCAAACACACCCTTTTAGGGGCGTGGCAGCCATAGTAAAATGGGGGGGTAGTCATGATGCCCCTATAAAAAAGTAGTGCCTACCTTTCATAAACGGATTAAACTCCACACAGACAACAATTCATGAGAATGTTTCTTTTTTTTAATGTAAAGCCATCACAAACTTACCCTTTTAGAGGCGTGGCATCCATTTAAAAAATTTGAGGTGGGTGCTACTAATCATTTGCCCACCATCAAAACCTGTGCCTACCTTTCATAAATGAGTAAACTTCACACAAACTTGGTGAAAGAAAATAAATTCAGATGTGGAGCCACCGCAAACTCATCCTTTTAGAGGCGTGAGGGGCCTGCTCACTGTGCCCACAATTGCAATTTTTACATTTTGTGGCTGATTTCTTATAATGTTGACTGGCCCATAACCTATATGACATTATTTGGTAACACTATGACTTACACCAAAGAGCATGGGTAAGTACTGGTAGGCTAACCAGTTATAAGGTTCAACGTGTGTACATATACCTATATTATCATGCACATCTAAATTCTAGAGTGATTTCATAATTACAAGTACACAGCACACAATGGTATCCCCAAACTCTGACATTTAACATTCAAGGGCAAAGGAAATCATTTGATCACGGGGGGGGGGGAGTCATATGACGCTTGGGGCGCTGTTCCAAGACTAACTGAGGCACCCCAGTTTATACCCCAATTCAGAAATTGCTGCAGTTGAGAGGTTCACAATAATTCTACAGACGACAGAACCAGTAACTTGGTTAATATAGATGAGGCATGAATGCATAGAGCATACAGAAAAAAGGGTTTGTCGACAGTCACTTCCAACTATAAAGGCGGCCCTACTCCAACACATTAGATGAGCTATCTGAGGTGGATTATGAACAGCAGTCAAAATTTTCCACGGTGGCATATTGAGTAACCCCCCCCATTGTAAAAATTGATGCCGCGCCTCTAAAAGGGTAAGTTTGTGATGGCTTTACATTCGAAAAAAAGAAACATTTTTATGAATATATTGTCTGTGTGGAGTTTAATACGTTTATGAAAGGTAGGCACAACTTTTTTTATAGGGGCATCATCATTGTGTCCCCCTCCAGAAAATAAGGCATCCAAGTGCTTTTTTATAAATTTGACCCAAGCTACGCCACTGGTCAATGTCAGAATCATGTGAATAAGAGAATGTTTGACATATGATATAAAGATTGCCCATGAGATATGTCCATTAAGACGAAACCTTTTATTTACAGTGCCAACTGTGACTGTCTCAGTTGTTATGAAACGCGACACTATAATAAATATAACCTTTCAATATTACCTGTCGTGAACGCGACTGTGAGTAATATAAATATGACTCTTGGGACAGGTGTTTGGATTGTTACAAAAATAGAACTCTTGACCATGCAGCAAGGAATTTTAAATTGGCCGCCAGAATGTGAAGATGAATAAAGCAGACATAAACTATTAGTGAAAAGGCAAATGCAGCCGTGTGGTTGCGACGGACGATTTCTAAAGGTTACGTAATACTTTTGTTATGAATGAAACAACATGCACACAGACATGTTCACGTTGGCGGGCGAAATCTTTGCAAATTAATTTCTCCAGTTTGGAAGACCGTATCTTCATGCAACTTTCAGGGTTTGTTTCTCTTATAATGATCCAACTATGTGCTAAAATCGTTTTGATATGTTAAGTATTTTTCGTTGAATTTGGAAAACTCGGCCTGGCTACGTGCATTTTTAAAGCTTGTAACACTGGTGTTTGCAATATCTGTCAATCTTTTCAAGCCTCGCGAATATTCATAAGGTTCCTACCCATTGTGGTGTGCAGTACAAATATGCAGTATAGTCCCTTCACGAGCTATTAATTAATAAGTATCACCCTTTTTGCCGGCTTTCATTGGTTGATGCCGAGACCCACGCGAAGTCAAGCCGAGTGACGCTATTGAATGTGCTAATATGCGCTTCGTCATTGTTGCCCCCAAATCAGCCAACCTGAAAACCATGCACGTGAGTTACTTTGGTCGGCAAAAAATCTTCGTCAAAATTTACCTTGGAGATAGTTCAAGGTGTAACACAAGCATTTGCTACAACAGATTAAGCTGAAATTCCGAATATACTTAGATGATATAAGTGTTCTACTACTCGTGAAATAACAACTTAAGGGGATTCCTAGAAATTGAGACAAATACATATATTTGGGGACGTTTTCGAACGATTTTTCCCCCGACTTTAAGGTATTACCAGTAATCAGAACTGACGTTTTGGTATCGATGACAGCGATTTTTTTTCACTGACATAATATTCCAATTTGTTAACGGCCACATATTTTGTTTGTGCATAAATGGCGCAAAAACCCTCACATTTACTTCTCATTTAATTCAGGTATATATAATATTGTTAAACATTTCAATAGTTTCTATTCGGGGGGAAATGATTGTGGATAAACTGCATTCATAATAATTCTTTTCTGACAGCTGTACTCTCTTGTATTTTATCCCCTAATTCTGGAATCAGCACGAAGAATGTAAAGGCAATTTCAAGTTATCAAATAGCTTTGAATTTATTTATTTGACAGATTCTACGCTCCTGTTGCATTGCTGACACAAACATCGTATCAGTTCTTCGGTTTGAGGTGACCGACAAGACAGCAAGACGCCTACGGCGTGTCATCACGCGTCATTGGTAACAAGAAATGGACAGGTCCGGCAACATTCACTCATAAACCATCGCGCTCCATTTGCAACTTCGCCGATTTGATTTCTACCCCAATACTAGATGGCTTCCATGATCAGCGAGGCTGAGGTCGATGGGGAGTTTTACCTGTGTGACATTATGTCCTCAGGTTTCCCCTGCAATGAGAACACCACCATTGCTCTACCCACTTTCAATGCCTTCAAGGCTTTCAAGGTAAGCGCACTGGCGGTCATGATCATCTTTTCCACCATAGGCAACGGCATCGCAATCGCTGTCACCCGCAAGATCCGAGGCCGCCGAAAGTCCACCGTCACCACGCTGATCTTGAATCTGGCCCTGGTGGATTTGGTGGTGACCTACTGCCATATGCTCTTCCACATGATCTGGTACGCCACAGACGCGTGGCACGGGGGAGAGGCCCTCTGTAAGATTGCTAAATTCTTCTCCAGCTTTGGGCTCTTCGCCTCGTCCTTTATCACCGTGGACGTGGCGCTGGACCGATGCCTGGCCGTGCTGCGCCCGTTGGGACAACGCCAGCGACCGTTCCTCATCAAAGTCCTGATACTGAGCTCGTACTTCGTGGCAGTCCTCTTCAGCATTCCGCAGGTAGGGTCTATTATGAGCGTTCTTATATTGTAGGTTTTATCAAGGTAACAAACAAGGGAGGCTTTTGCGGAAGTGGTTGTTGGAAACACCCTTTACATTGGGGGGGGGGGGACGTGACTCGTTGATTTAGTATCGGAAAGGGTACCTTATTTTCGAATCTTGGCTTATTGCCAATACGCCTGTTTGGCCCCTTGGTTTTGGTTTTGATGTAATTCCTTGATTCTTTCCCCTGAAAAAAAAGAAACACAGTGCAACTCCACTGAGAGCCCAATTTGAAAAATTACGAATCCGTCACACTTGAATATTGAAGTGGAAAACAATATCGTACTGGAAATATCCAATGCTGTATTAGGGGGGCTATATCAGTCTCATTCCGTAAAACCATACCTTTTCGTGAGCGTTTTGTTCATGTGTATCAACACCTCTCACTTAATAATAAAAATATTAATGACGTTGGCAATGATCATTTTGTCAGATATTGTGGTAAACTGCTTTTAATCGTTTAAGCTGCTTGCATTCAGCATCAAAATACGCTAAGCACAATATCCTTGATAGGCAGACGGCGAGACCAGCTTTTGAATATTGCGTTAGCTATGTGGGGGTATGGTATATCAGTGTAATATTACCGGCCAAACTACTTCTGCTTCGCATTAAGCTTTAATAGGCTCCCGTTAGATAGTGCGCCAAGGTTGGGGCCGTATACCGCAGACATGCACAAATGCACATTTAAAACAAAAACTTAACACAATCCAATGTCTTAAGTGTACTTACAGATCACCTTGGCTAAGACGACGGCTATAGAGACGCCGCCGCCGCGGCCTGTTGACCTCACAATTTTGTCCTTACTGGGTGCAACCTGTAGAAAAATGGAAGCAAACCAGTCTTCCAATTGGAATGCAATGTCTGTGGTCAGTGGCCTGAATCTGTTTGGAAAATTATGACGATATGCCTACTTATTGTTCTTTCGAGAGAAAAAAAAGTTGGGCTAACTTTCCCACAAACTTTCATCGCGCTAGTGGTTGTGGTAATTGAAACATGATTATTGTTTCCAGAAAAACAGTGGCGTAGCACGGTCATTTTTTATTGGGGGGGGGGGGTACAGTTTGTGTGAAAAGGGCACTTGCACATCCGTGCTGATATGTAGACGCGTTTTTTTTCTCCGGACACTTGGCCTCCATAAAATCAAATAGTGTGTGTGGGTGCGTGTGTAAACACCGGCAATCGTGGACGTATAGGACCAAAGAATTGGGGCGCAAACAATACGTCCACGATTGACCGAACGTCCACGATCTCAAATCGTGTACAAAACCAATGAGAAATGCCGCTAAAAAGTTAGAGTACAAACAAAGGAAAGAGGATTAGGGACAATGGGGCGTCCACGATTGCCGGCATTTACCCATGTGTGTGTGTGTGTGTGGGGGGGGGGGGTACCATCTGTCGATGGGGGCGCTGTTCAAAACCGACGATTATGCACTAACGGACAATATATGGTGCTTTTCGGGGCGATACGTGCGCGAAATTCGCAAAAAAGGCACCCGGAACTGCCGATGGCACAAATAAGGGCACCACTTAGTTTTTAAAAAGGGCACTTGTTCAGAAAAAAAGGCACTTGATCAGAAAAAAAAAGGCACTTGTTAAAAGAAAAGGGCACTCGTTACAAAACATTGGGGGGTGACCACTGGTGAAAAAGGACATTTTAATAGAAAAGGGCAGTCTTTACAAAATAGGGGGGGGGGTAAATATCCCCCTTACCCCGCCCCCCCCTTCCCGTTGGCTACGCCTATGTATAAGATCCAGGATTTACGTTGATGGGTTTTGCCCTTCCCCCTGCCAGCTTGGTAGATTATTAAACTAGTTTTTTACAGAGCTATCTGTTTGAAATACATTGTTTTACCAGTTTATGACCTCTGACTAGCGCCCCTTGAACAAGGATATTGACAAAAAAGAGAAACCACCAACATAGGGCTTGATAGCTCAGTTGGTAGAGAACCGGAACATCCGGAGGTTGCAGGTTCAAAACCCGCTCCAGTCAATTCCTTTGTTCAAGAAAATACGGCTCACTCAGTATTATGAATTCCTGGTACTTTTTAAGCTCCCTTACACCCCATTAAAAGTTTGCCCATTCCGATATTACCCACACTGATATCCCCATGCTGGGCCATGCATGTCAACAACACGTATACGCTACCCCAATTAAACTTAATGATATCTCTAGGCTTCCCCAGCATACACAACTTTAAATACTGTCACGTGACCAATGCACCTGTGACTCCAGTGATAAGAAATAATTGAATGACAATTTCAGTCAAATTGTGTTGAAATGTAATCGATGGAATAGGCGCCGTCACTTGAATGTGCTCTTTGAGTCATTTGGTTTGTCAAGCGTGCCACTTACTGGCGACGGGCATAACATAAATAAATGATTTGTTGGATGTAGTAGGGAAACACTAGAGATTAGAGAGCATGAACCGATCTAGTTCAGCATGTTGTATTATGTAGACTTGAAAAATTCGAAAGCTACTTTTTCTTCACCGTGCGTGTGCTTTTGCCCGAGGTTGCGTCTCCAGTATTTTTTACTCCAGTGAATATCCGACTCCATGAAATGTGGACTCATTGGTAGTATTGCGCAAGCGTGAGTACGATACTACGCTATTTTTAGGATCGTTTCGGGAGAGTGACCTGTCACGTGCGAGGGATTAACCAATAATAGGGGAAAAGGGGTCCGATTTTCATAGGAGTCGGATTTTCATGTGACACCGGTATCTGTCAATCCTTTTCATTTACATGTACCTTTATTTGAAACCAGAAAATGCTAAAACGTTATGTGCGCTTACTGGTGTTTGCATGCATATTTAACGCATTCTTCCCATTAGTCCGTTGTGTGTCCGTTTTCCGAGTTCCACCCTGAAAACGTTGATATTTGTTTTAATTGTTATGTTTTCTCTAGCAATACAAAAGTTCAAGTTCACTGCTGAATGAGGCATCGAACTAACATAATAGGTCCACGTTCAGTTATGGAAACATTACTTTACAACAGAACCGGGAACCAGTCTACTTGCACGGCGGATCTGTTTGTGTGCAAAAGCACCAAAAAACCCCATTTCTCAGAGGATTACGGACGCTTAATATCAGAAAAACAAAATTATGCAAGTGCACAATAAGCTCTCCATATTGCAAGAAGTCTGGCATGAAATCGATCAAAATGATCCCTGCCTGAGCTTAAAAATGCGACGTCGATATATGCGACGCCGATGACACATATGGAGCACCATAGATTTGGTCAGTTTTTGGGGACTGGCAGACAGACAGACAGACAGACAGACAGACCGACTGACCACCAAGTGACAAGTAGAAGCTCCCTACCGGAGCTTTACAATTTAGCATCGCGGTTAAAATATAACATAAAACTTGAACATTCGTCGGGAGTTAACAGTTGAATTAGTTGAAGTGTGTGTGGAGAGGAGTGCATCTGTGGATTATACTAAGCCTAAAATACACAACCCTGACCCGAAAACAACTCTGACCGAAAATGCTCTTATAAGCCATTATTAATTTCCTGAGTTAATATCTGGAGTATTTTTGTTTCATTATATTTGCTACCGGCAGAAAAATTAATAGTGTTTTGTGGATATTAATACCAGCAAGTTTTCAAGGTTCGCAGTGATGCATGACATATCAAAACCCAGTCGATATTGTTTTACTGACCTACTGAAAAACATATCCAAAAAAGAACCTTCTATTTAATAAATAAGTTAGGTGCACAGGTCGTATTGCATTACAGCAGAAAAATGAATAAGAAGACCGCCAGCAATTTGTTAAAGTACATGTATCACAACTAATCCAGTATCAGCCTTTTCGGGGGCCAAGATGATAGTGGTGCATGTAGGATTTGTAATAAAGTGGGCAGATTGACCTTCCGGCAGGCTGTTGCATAATCAAAAATCGCGGGAACCTTATTTGAAGCTAGGGGCACCCTCCCCCCTTTCTTTCTGTTTACGGAATCCGTAGAGGTAAAGAAATGACTGGACTACAACACTGTTTTGAAAATCTCCCATCCCTTTTCTGATTTGTAGTGTTCTGAATCGAAACTTTTAGCTGAGCCCCCTCCCCCTGGCCCGGAAACGCCAGTGTATACAAAGAAGCAGATTTCCAATGCAAGCATTGTGAAGCTGCTGAGTTGTATAGTTTTTAATCTTGTAAAGAAAAAGACAAACGTCAATTTTAAAAGGATTGCAAATTGCCTATAACCATGGCTATAACATTCTCGAAATGACCATGATATCTATATCCCCCTCCAAAAAAATAGCCTCTATGCTTTTGAGGTCGGTGCATGTTCCATCTAAAAAGGAAAAGGAAGAAATTCATGACGTTCAACACCGTCGTTTGAAAATGAACAGGCTTAATTATAAGCTGATGAGATTAATGCGTCTGGGCTGGACCACTTAACGCGTCCTGCGAAGGACCCGTCACCTGCGTTCGTGTTGTATGCTCAGCTTCCGCGGTAAGCGTTCTGGTCATGGTACAATGGTGTTCTCTGTAACACACTGCAGGATACTCATTAATGATTTACATTAATGGCCTTTGTGTAAGATGCTAAGATGTACAGGTGATGTGAAGGCACAATGGTCCCCTCCCGTCTGTATGCAATATCTGTAATTATTTATGTTTTTCACCGAGCTTTGGATCCCGTTGTGAATTTGGTATAAACACGATAGCTTAATTTGCGTGAACTTAAGTGTGGCATAAGCACTATGAATAAAAGTGGTACAACAGGTGCCACAAATGCCCATTTGCTTGTCATACGCTGTGAACTACAAAGCATCAATCGTCACGAACAACAATTTGAAAAGTTTAAGAGCTAAAACTGTTGTAGTGGTAAACTCGGAAATAGTAGGAATACATAAAAGTTAACCATAAATTGGTAGTTTGCGTATACATGTAATATATTCATTTTGCAATAGTATCATATATCATAATTTTGGAAATTAGCGAAGTGTGCATTGTTGCTAAGGTAAGAAACTGCGGAGGATTTTTTTTTTATAATTCCTTTAGGGCTTGAATGCACAGCAAAAACGTTCAGCAGTGAGGCGTTCACTGTACATCATTTCCCCCCATTTAATCTACTCCTTTGCTTCGCAGTTCCCGAGGAAACGAAGTAGCCTTTGTGACTTATCGCCCAGGAGGCAAAGTAGAGGTCAGTTATCCACCTGGGAAGCCTTTACTATCTATACGCAACAGCTGTTACCCTTCTAATGACGCCTCTGGGCCTTATATGCAGGCCAAAAAAGTAGCATCTCCCATTTTCAGACATCTCTGGGGCCCTGAGTTTTATTCCCGCAGGGTCTCGTTAATGAACCAGATTGTTAGGCTCTCTGCCTTAAGCTTGACTCTTTTTTTTTTAATGATGGCGCCGTCTTGATGTCCCGAATGGCGTGAATCGGAACATCGCCACATTTGCAGAGAAAATGATTGAGTATCTCGGTACATGACTGCAATTCTCCTATCCATGGAGAGGCAAATACAATTAACTTGCAGATGATGTAATGAACTGTGATTATGATTGCTCCCCCGGAGGTTTGGATTTTTTTCTTCACTCGATACCCGTGCAAAACAGCAAATCGTAGTTAGCATTTTCTTTTCTTTGATTACGGCGTCTCCAATGACACCTGCTATATACTCGCTTAATCCCATAGAGTGAGCGTAATAGGCCTAACTATAATTTTGAGTGAAAATTCATCCATTCAAGCTGGAACAAGAAACGAGACGATTAAGAGCGAAATTGTGTTCAATCGAAACCATCGAGTTTTCAATCAAAATTCGATAAATTAAGGTGATCCTTTACAAAGTATTTCATTCTAAACTTAAAGGGAAGATACAACATTTGCAAACATCAAAAAACGAAATGATCAAATTATCACGAAATATCTTACTGGGTTGTTAGGCCCTGACAGTCCAAAGCATCCTGTAAAATCGTGGCTCCTGGTGTGCTGACATTTTCAAGAAAAATTGTATTTTTCCAGCACTGGTCGGCCGACCATCGTTGGAGAAAACTGGCTTTTTTTCAAAAAGTGCTCCTAGTTTTTCATATTTAGTTATTCCGCATTTTCTTCGCAATTGATTACACACCTGTGAAGGGGTAAAAGCCTGCTAGACTGATTCTCTGACCTAACAATTTCCCAAAGTCTATAAATTGCTCCGTTTCATCTTAAGTGGGGTCAGGGAGCCCGACTACAAGAATATGGTTGGTTGGATTTTCAAAAATCTACAAACCCAAAACATGAAGCAAGTCAGTTTAACAATATTTGCTATAACATACTAATCCTCAAAATCCATTTATTTCTTAAAATTGCAGTAAAAGCAAATGTTGTACATTCCCTTTGAAGTCTCTAAATCGTCTTGTCAATGTCAATAGCTCCTATCTATCTCTCTTTTTGAAAGTTAGTAAATGATTTCAATCAAATATAGTCAATGATATCAATATAAATTGGTCGTCCAGATAACCCCTAGTGCTAAAAGACGAGCACAATTTGTTCGCACTTTACTCGTCTTTTAGCTTTCGTTTCTCTCACGGTATTTTCATAATTTTGATTTTTGTTTATTGTCCTTTATCGCGTTTTTAATTTACTCTTTCTTTCTTTTGATATTTTCTTACTTTTAAATCCGGTATTTCTGTCAGCTATTGGAGCTAATCAAAAATATCATGTCTGCCGCGGTAGTCTATCTGTTGCCTTCGATCAAATTGATTTTTCGGAGTCTTTTTTTTTCATTTGTGATGAACTGATGGAGGCTGTTTAAACTCTTCATGGAGGATTAATGCCCATTATAATACATGTATGCTGTTATTCTGGTCACAGGCATTAACACTTCTGCACCTCTATATATATCATAAAAGTCTTAAAGACATGAATACCTTTTGCACACATTCAAAAATGAAACTGTGAAAACATCAAGAAATATCCTACTTGATAATATGATCATGCATCCTGTGAAATCATTGCGCCTATAAGTATGCTGTCATTTTTCGAGAAAAGAGGAATGACCGTCAAAACCTCGCTATGGTAAGGACCAAAACAAAACCATCGCACTTCCAACAGAAACACATCTTTTGTGTCGAGCAAATGTATGAATAGGCCCCATCTACTACTGAGCTGAAATTTCAACAGGTTATTTTTATACCCTTCTTCAGATCTATTGTATTGTTGTTGCTTGAATGGGCAAAACACATTTTGTATCTTCCAAATGGCGTTCATTACCTTTAAAGGGAACATTCAATAGGATTTTTATGACTTAGGCCTAAATACACTGAAAACAGCTTTCTAGCCATGCAACTATGACTTTCTACCTCCTCTGTAGCAGTAAATGGGAGAAATTTCAACATTTTAGTTTTTATGCTTATGAAATTTCCATATTCATAATCCAAAGCGTGATGTCATTCAAAGCAGAACAGTAGTGTCTCCATAACTTTGTGTACAAATATAAGTACAACTTTTCTTCATTTTCTAGGTGTAACTTCCACTTTTTACTTGTTTAACATTTTAAACATCTATTGATGAAATGATTTGCTAATAATTGAAAAACTACCACTTCTTGTCATTTCCAATGAAAACGAGTATTGAGCTCTTGTATACATGTAGTCGCAACACATATAGTAATGTGCATGAAAACAAGGTGAGCTGAATTTCCACTGCATGATTCCTTTAAGATTCATAAAGCCAGGAAGCCATGTTAAAAGTTAGGCAAAACTAAGTATCAACATTTGCATCTCGACCGCGTATAGTTCCATTGAAAAGCCACCCACGTTTTCAAGAGCGTGGGTACGGAACAACGCATACTTCACCTCCCGATATAAGGATTAAAATATTTTCTTGTAGCATTTTTTTTGGATGGTTGCAACGATCATTGGACGTTTGGGTTTTCCTTCTTCACGCCAGAAGTCCACTCAGCCTAGCTGTTGCTAGAGCCTTTTTGGCGATAACAGTCGCCGTTTCACCCCATGGGGACAGCATCCCCACAAAGCTGAATAACGGGGCGGGTGGCCCAAGGGGACAGTCACCGAGGATGGTAATTGGTCGGGAGGGCTCTCCAAAAACTCTCGTGTTTGGGTCCAGGTCCTTAGTGTCGTAATTTGGTAGAACTCCCAATCCGCCAGTGGCCGGGTACATGCATAGCTGGGTATTAATTTAGAGCTCTGCATTTGCAGTTGGATGCCACACTTGTCGGAAAAGATAGCGAAGTCGCAAAAAAAGATAAAGCAGTTGGCACAGTGCACTTGCATTCACAATGTTCTTCATAATAAGATTCCCTTATGAGAACTACATTTTCTTGTGTTTGACATCAATGAATATCCGTATACCGCAAGTACTATGGTCCGTTACGTTTGCCTTTTGGGCTATTTTCGTGGTCTTCTTTTAAGATGACGGCCTTTCGAACTGAACAAAATTCCAAGATGTATTTTACCAGTTCCCGTCAACCACATAACAAGTCCGCAACGGATTGAAAATGCCAAAGAAATGCATTTGTATCAATGCGTAACGGACGGGGCCATAACCATTGCTGTTGATTGGATTTGTGAACACATTTGAAGCGCTTGTGCTACAGAGAGGACCCCCTTCTTTTCTGTTGGTCATTGTGTTCCCGTAATCTCGGGAATCCTTTTTGAGATATTTAGGGGAATTTGTTTAAGGTAACAATAGTCTATGTGTACACTGTTTATTAGGGTATTATTTCAATGGATTTTAAGATATTAACTCCATCTCTGTTTCCTTTTCCCCACAAGTCTCACCTTTTTTTCCTCACGGTAATGTTTTCTCGTCATGAGAAAGTCCGTTTTCTGGTTATGTAAATTCGTTACCAGAGATGTAAAAAACAAAATGGCCCTCGATCAATGTAACAAGACTTAATTTATAACGTGTATTGCGCTTTCCATCCGCGTGCTGTTCGAGTTCGAGTGTATACCATGTTCGTATACTACTGAGTGAAAATGAATAGTTTATACGTGCTTTGCAATTATAAAAGCTGGCGGGAAGAAAGATGACATTTGAGATTTTTTTTTGGGGGGGGGGGATGTTTCTGTCGACAAGGTGGTCATTGCCAGGAGTGTAGAGGCGCGTGCGTCCCCTCATAAACCCATCCATCAAAACTTGACAAGTTATGGAGCGTCGGAGCGGCAATAATTGCTCTGTGATTTTCTTTGTTTGGGGGGGGGGAACTTCCTCAAGACCGAAGGTGAGCATATTATTTTGACAGGTCACTTCTGGAAAGCAATTTGTATGGTAATGTACGTCGCATCTTCGAGAAAGAAAAGTTTACATAAAAGTTTACATTTTCTTTGAGTTTACCATCTTGTGTAGAGGTCATTGTTGTTAAGATGACAAGTAGCGAGCGTTGACACTGTTAACCTGACTCACAGGCTTATTTGTCTTGTAACCTAGCTCCCTGTGAAGTGCGGAGGAATGGCCTTCCGTTATCAGCCACCAATCTTCCTCGAAATCTTCGTTTCGTGGGCCTCACCATTATTGTCAGGACTACCTTTCGCAATCTCTGTGTAGGCCTAGAGTGTAGTTTTCCCCCGAATTAACCAGGTACCGGTAAAGCATAAAGAAAGGCATTTTGGTCTGTTGTTATCGCACTTTCCCGTCATGTTGGGTGCTTAAAAGTACTTGGCGGGGGCATGCAGTTGATAAACATCAAGAAATCCATTGTCGTTTGCAAGGCATAGACTCTTGCACGGGTAGCAGCGAGACCGGACATGCGCACATACGGTGCACTGTATTGTGAAAAAGCTTGCCCTATCCTTGGTCTCATGGTGTCGAGCTGTACGCTCCCACTAATAATAATTAATGATAATAGTTAAAAGTTAATAATGCGTCTTTTTCATACAAATGATCAAAAGCGCATCACGGAATCGACGTTAAAGTAACTATAGTTTAAAATAAAACAAAAAGACACAGAGGGATTTACATAAAGTCGTGTCACCGCACCAGTTCCCAAACCGCAGTATGGGGATACGTCTGTCCCGCCAGCGAATCTGTTTCCCCCAAATGACATCCGTTTCCCATCTTCTGATTGGTCCATTTACATGCATATCTAATGCCTTGTTCTCCACAAGACAAACCCAAGATAGGCTTTACGTCTTGTGAGAAATGTTTCTTCCTCACTTAGGCCTAAGTTATTTAAAAGGTAAAATGAGAAGAAGTGAAAAACGCTCACCGAGATTCGCACTCGGATCACCTGATTAGAAGTCAGAACTACTTCCAACCAGTCCACGAATCAGCTACCAATCGTCGGTGATTTAAACACCATTATTCATTGTTATATAACTTCTTCTCCAAAGCGCTTTACATAATTATCATGAATATGCATAACGCAGAGAGAGCGCCCTCTTTTGATATTGTCCGATCTCGTTTGGGAAAAAAATTCGCGTCCCGCCAACAGGGAGAATATATTACTTCAGCCTAACCCTGCTTAATTAAGTAATAAATTGTACTACCTGCTCTCTCGTGACCCCGGTACCAGATCATTTGCATGTTAAACAATAGTCTGTAACCGCCCATGATCCATTCGCGGCGTGAGATCTCTGAAAACAAGTTGTTTTTTCTTCACCCATCTAATATGCAGTTTTACACTACATATTATTATTAGCAAATAGGAAAAGGGACAATGTTTTTGAGCAGCGGACGTTATCATTCACAATGAACGTTGAAACAAAACGTAAACAACGCAATCCATCCCCGCAAACTTCCGATCCGACCATAAGAATGTGTATTGACACCCCTCCGATAATATGCCCTCCTTGTTTTTGAAAGTTCCAAAAGGTTGTTTATGGTATATTATTATACGTTGTTTTTTGGCAAAAGGGTAACATGCAAATCTCCACTTTCATTAAATCGCCGATTCGGAGGTTGTCCATGCTTCACGTGGCACTAAGTAAAGGCTCTCCTGGATAATGTTATTTGCGTCTAATATAATTATGAGAGCCGGATGAGGGGGATTAAATTCCTTGATAACGTCATCGTGACGTCATAATCCTTCCTTTCCAAGAATTAGATTCCTTTCCCATGGGTAATCTCCGCTGTTCTTATGCCAGTGTTTGTTTGGCAGTCCATATTGGCAGTCAAATTGCATTGGAAGCACTCTCTGTTATGCAAGATATTTCACCTGAAACAAACCAAAGGTGATAACCAATTGATGTTCCTGCATTATGAAGGATGCATACCTATATTGCCAATACCTAGGTTCCCCAACCCTAACCCTAACCCAAACTTTAAGGATTTGGGGGAACATATTGGTGAACATAGGTATTGGGGAACATCGGGTAGACCCCCATGAGGATGCACAAACCATCACTTAGCTTCCAACAACCATCGTGCCCTTTATCACTCTTAACCCAATTATCTACTCCTAAGGAAAAGGCTTTTTCTATTCAAAATTTGTGCATTCTACATCGAGTTATGTCCCTATTCACAAAAATAGGTCAACCTTTGAACACTCTGTAAACATATATGATAAACAAAGTGGACAGAATTTCTTTTCAATTGTCCAATCCACGATATGAACTGGGCAGTAATGAGAAAGCTTCCTTTTCATTGTTATATTACAGGATTGCTTGCTTATCTTATTGCTACTGGTTATAAGGTTACATCAATTAAGCTTGTTTGAGTTTGGTTATGCTGCAGACGGGCTTTTCAAGCAAGTGGACACTGACCACCTACATTATTTTACTTGAGATTTTTAGAGCAACGCTATTCTACAACGTTTTGGCCGGAGGGTACTTCATGAAAACTGACATTTATGTATGGCTATAGCAAGATGGCCTCCAGAGATAGTCCTTTAGCCAACATTTAGATCAAATACAAATGATTGACAAAAATCCGTGGTTCACGATTGACTTGCCAGAGCCACCCGCAAACTTTCTACAGTCTTGGGGCTTGCTCATTACAGTGACCCTTTTTCGAGAATGAAAATTTCAATTTTTGTAACTGCTAGATTTCCAACGTCCTTATAAGTTATATATTTTCATAGGAACGAGTGTATGTTACCTTCAGCGACTATGAAATGTGATCATTGCTATTAAGGACCTTTGTTGTAGATAACCGTTAAGATATTTGTATTCTTGAATTTTTTATTTTTTTTTTCATTTCAATCTGTGAAATGAAAGCGTCTTGGATCCACGAGTAGACAAAGTGTGTCATTACAGTAGTTCCTTGGTAATGTTTAAACTTTTTTGCTTTTTTAACTCATTTTTTTAAGTAAGAGTAAACTATTGTAAATCAAATACAGCAGAACATTCGCGTTTGTTTTCTATCAGTCATTGTGACTCAATCTATATTGGTATGTCGTGGAAAACAGTCTGCCATTCTAGCAATTATTGAAAAGCCGCTACTATATTTATGGTAGCTTGTTTCTAGCGTGTTCTTACGTGTCTCCATTGCAGTGCATAACCAGCAAAGGATTTCAAAAATGAAACAGCGGGTACCATTAATGATTGCCTGGTTATGTGCACTAAATATATTGGGATACATTTTCCTTGCAACGTTCTTTAATTATCCGAAGAACAGCACAGACAATATAGGCCTAAACGTGCCTGCTGTTGGGTAACTGTCTGCCTGTCGGTTGTTTTCAGTAGTCAAGCTCCTTGTTCCGTCGCGTGCTTGCATTTTTTTATAAAATAAATATTCAATACCCTTGCCTATGTTAATACTTTCTAAACAAAAACTGTTTTACAGGTCCACAAAGGCACAGAGTATCTCAACCCAATAACTGTTATCTCTTTTTTTTAAACTAGTTACTGTGAGAAAATGCGTAGGTCGTACAGAAAATCAATTCCTTTTTTCTATAAGATATCCTTAAACTCACAAACGCGAAATCCAATCCCTGCCTGGAGGATCGTTACTTATAGTGACATTGTTGACGGAACTCTTAGTAAATGTTGAAATATTTGAAAAGGGTTGGCAATCCCCGATAGCAACCCTGCTACCCTTTTAGCGAGCGCTAGTCTTTGCATTGCACTCCAGGGCCCGTGGTTTTAGGCACTTCTCATCGGAAAAGTCTTTTATCTAAAAAAAAAAAAAAGAGTAATGGATTCGCGTTTCCCAACGGGAGTAGGCTAAGAACGCGCTGCAAGCGCAAAGTGGGGCATCTTATTCATATTCTTTTCAACAAAAGGGTAGTACAAATAAGAGGGAAATATGTTATCACTGCCGAGAGAATGGGCAAGTTGACCTCAATAACCGGTGACATTTTGCGGGAATGCCTACTTCCGGGCATATCGTTTAGAAGCGTCAACCTCTAAATGTACTACTTCTTCTTTTTCTTTTTTTTAAATTGTTTTTCTGACTGGGCGTATCAAGTCAAAAGCAGTAAATGGGCTCTGTTGCTGTGGAAATTTCAAAATAATTAATGACTATAATTAAATACAAGAAAATGACCTCACCTTCCGTTCAATCACTGTTGCAAAACGACGGAGTGAATACAATTATGGGATTCCGTGACTAGTCAGTGTTTGAAATAACCAAGACTGTCACATTGAATTTTCACATTAAAAAAACGTGAACTTTCGTGGCGGGACTAATGGGACTAAATGGCTTAAAATGATCAAGTGCCTTTTAGCTGATGACGCTATATGGCGGATTAAAAATAACTTAGAATCGTGTTTTCATCTTCAAAATATGAGAAAAGCATTGACCAATGCAAATGTCTGACGTCATAAATAAGCCGAAGCTACATGGCGTCTTGAAACACCATAATACTTCGGTCAATGTCCGCGTTTCAAAGCAGATGGGTTGTAGATAACAAACGCCACTTATGCTCTAGTCAACCACGATGAATCTTTACTGAATCTTTCCACCAACGTCAAACAGCCAAATGGAGTCAGACGTGCGTTGGCCAAGGGTCGGGTGTACAGCACTTAAGATTGTTGAACAGAAATGCGAGTCTTTGTCATCGCAGAACAGATCAGGAAAAAACAACACGTGCAGCTTCTATGAAATCAAAGAAAAAATGATTGGCAAATGTTATTTTTGTTTGGGTTCACTTGATAGAATTTCATTAGATTCTCCAAAACACTATCGCTGAACATGGTGTGTTTTTTTTTTTTTTTTTTTTTTTTTTTAACTTTTATCTCACTAATTTTGGAATGAGACAAATCTCCTTAGGTTTAAGCAGTTAAACGTGTTCATGTACATTGATGTGGAAAGAAAATGTTATCTTTTTCTTAATAAAACAGTGTACGTTATGTTAAAACATACTTAATTTTAAGCTATGCTCAAGATGTAAATTGTGAAACGTGAACAGAGCATTTTATACTTTCAAAAATACGCTTTGAAATATTGAGTACGAATGGGGTTACTTGGTAATTTTGATCCACTGTGTCACAAATGCCTTCTCCGGCCCTTCATGGCGCCGCGTAGCCTTTAAACAGAAACTTTGGCACCTTATATTTTCTTTCTGCCGTTACCGTGGCAACACTTCAACCTACCTCCAAGCACAAGCAGGATGTGCTCAATGTACTTGAGATTCATATTGAGATCATAATACGACGGGGTCTTACCTCTGGTACAATGGCCGAGGTGTTTTCGCGTAGAGGGATGGGATAAATTGAGTGGTTATAGCGCGGGAGTAATGTACGGTGGATGGCCCACTTCCCCTCCCTCCCACGCGGACCGGAAAGTAACGGTTAATGGCCGTGATTTATCAGGCTTAAAGCTAGGGAAGATGTGTTGTCAACTTGTGGTGTCGGGTTCTTACAATGCTCGGGGTATACTGTAAGACGACTCTGCGAAGCGCATTGAATTCAACAAGTATCTCGAAGAGTGAACAAGTATATTTCGGACTGCTTTCTGGCGACGTATATATATATTCTCATCATGTTGTCCCAGATATGACAGGCTCAATAAAGCTTCCTCATCCTATTGTGTCAATTCACATTTCACGCTCTTCGGAGAAATGTTGAAGTCCCATATACGTGATTTTCATACCTTAGTTTTATTATTGATTTAGAATATGATGTGATACTTTGTATGGAAGCGTAGTTTACCGCTTAGGAGGCAAAGCACGTTTGTATTATTCGGTGATCATGGGTTCGTTTTCTGCCTTGAGAGCCTTTCACACTCCACACGGAGGTTTCAGGAAACCCTTTCAAACTAGCAAGAATCAAACACGGCTTCTACTTCATGGGTACGGCGCTTACAATACCACGGGTAACGGGACCAGGGTTGATAGGCTCTACCCGGGTAGAACACTCCAAATCTACAGCTGATCCGTGAGCACATCGGTGTAAGTGGGATAGGTACGCCTTGCTTACGCACCCGTGTTCGATGAGACGCGGTTTACCCGGCGAACCCGTGTTGCTTTCAACGCGGACATAAGGGAGACAATAGTATGAAAAAAGGTTGCCTCTAAAATGAAAGGCACACTTTCTTTAATGTACAAGCATTACATTCACTGTGTGGAAAGTGGACTTCCGAACAAAAGAGGTTCACATATAGCAGCGACGTTGATTGGAGGCTTGCCCACGTCCACACAATGTTTTCCCCTCTCTGGAAAACAGGTTTAGAGGCATTTTGGGGTTACGTTTATCAGTGGCAAAATGAAGAAAAACACTAAAGGGAATCATAGAAAAAGAACTGGGTTAAGTAAAATGAGTTTTTTTCACAGGTTTTTTTCTTAACTACACAAAAACAAAGGAAAAGCCACACTACGTATGTCTGTGTGCATGGCCGTGCAAACTGTCGATTTGTGGTAGGGGCGTGTGTAGCTTTTTTTTAACTGAAATAGAAACAGCAAACCCTAAATTCGACAACCTTGTAATACAGATGATGTTGACAGGGAATAAATAAGGAAAGGTGAATATGTTAACATGAACGGAGCACCCTCAGGTACAAAATTGTATAAATCATTGACAAAAATAATAAATCAGTCATGCAGCTCTCACTAACTAGGCCCTATAGGTCATTGCTTGTCAAACGAGTCTTCAATATTTAGAGGAGCCACTGTTTAGCGGTGGCTTTGAAAAAATGAGGCATTTTTGTCAAACAAAATCAATCAGACTTTTTTTAAATGTTGGGATAGCTTATGAATGCCGAGGTAAACAACATGAACAGGATAATCGTTCATCTAACCTTCCAGTCCCAAGTCTGTTGTCATATTACTCGAGCGCCCATAAGGTGAATGAACCAGCAAAATATCTTAATCCAATTCTGTCAGAAAAGTAACAGGCCAATCGTGTTGAAGAGGCTCTCCCCATGTATTTGTCTCCAGGCTTGAATCATAAGTGTCATTAATGATCCGTGTGTAGATTACCCAGCGGATATCGGATATATAAGACCTGATCAACCGTAGAACATGGGCAAGCCGGTTTCATTACGCAGACCCCTTGGCTTTGCACTCGAACAGATTGTTTCAGTAACCTAATAGGCATTGTTTTTAGTGCGTTAACTCGTGTTTTATTGCAAACCATCTCAGCTGTCGGTTATGTACGGTAACATGGTATGTTATCCAAATAAAACATTCAGCGCTTCTTTGTTTTTTGAAAATCATCATTTGTCTTCTAGTCTCTCCTGAAGACGATCAGAGCACACTGATCAGAACGTCGAGTTTCACAACTAGCCGTTCTTTTCAGAACCACACTTCTCAAAAGAAATTATGGTGTTACCACAAACCTCACTCTTCCAATCATGTCCCGCAAGTCTTTTCCATTTTATTAGTTTTTACTCTCACTTCTTAGAAACTAAGCGCATCTTCACTAAAATGTATCTTTCCAAGTGAGAAGCCTATAAGAATCAGAACTACGAGGGACAATTTCGGGGAATTTTGCCTTTATTATACAGAAAATGATGTTGTGCACGAAAAGAATTCCAACAGCACTTATACTATTTTTGTATTTATTATTAAATTCAGCAATACTTTTAGATTTAGTAGTAAAAAATAAAATAAGATTTTTAAACAGCACTTTTAACAAATACCAAAAGCGCTTTACGTTATTATGACCCTTGATCATTGGGTTCATGTCACATTCCATTGACCATGTCAGCTCCCTGGGAGTGTACAGCTCGTCAGGGCAATTTTCTAGGCGTAAACTACCCATTGAAGCCCCATTTTCTGCCCTCAAAACTACCCATTGTACCAATGGATGTGAACATGCAATTATGACGACACATGCACCGCAAAACCACAGGCTGGACTCGAACACACACCCTGCAAAGCTACACCCACATATCGTGAATTTGATCCCACGAGGCCACAACAATTTCCCAAAGTGGCATACATTTAATGGCGTCTTATCATTTTGAGAAAGCTCACACAGTTTCAACCCAACTTTGGAATTCTCTTCCACAGCTGATAATCTTTCGGCTGGAGCACTGGCCTTACGACCCGGACGTAGACTACTGGCAATGCGTGTCGTCGTCAGCCTTCCCCCGGGTCTACAGCGCTATCTACACCACGCTAGTCATCATGGCCCAGTTCACCTTCCCGCTGCTCATCATGTTTGTGGCCTATGGTCTCATCTTCCATAAAGTGCGCCAGAAGATTGTCATGAAAGGTGGGAAATCCTTAACCCAAAAACTTTGTTTGCTAGACCCAAAGGGCAAGCCTATCTTCCTCTGACTGACTGACTGGCTGACTCCCCAACGGACTGACGTCTGTCTTCCAAACCTAGGCTTCATCCCCGGTATCTGCTTTACAGGAGACCCCGATGGCACTCCATCTAAATAATCTGGGATTTTTTCGCTTCATATCCGTAACATAAAATCCCATGAGATAAAAAGCCAGAGCATTTCCTGGACATTAAATGGGCATTAAAAGCCTCAAGAAAATGTAAACAAGATGAGGAAGCCAAATTGCAGACATAGCCTTAGTTTCGAAAAAAATACCCAACTTTGTCTGGGTTGAAACTCCGCCTGTATCAAGTTTATGTTGTACATACAATACGCTGCATGTGCAATTTCTTTTCACCCGCAAATCTTGCCACGTGAGATTTTGTGTACACAAAGTCGTGTGATGTATAAGTACAATAAGTGTTCCCTGAAGGACTTTAAATTCCTCCCAAATGTACATTCCCCTGGATTGCATGACTGCTCTGTGCATGAGTACGGAAAATATAGCCGTCGGATAGTACACGAAATGCATGACAAAGGAAGGAGATTTTATGTTAGTTCTATAAGCTGTGAACACTGATAAACACGTATATTAGCCTGCCACCCAACAACGTAGTACTGTTTTTGACATGTACACTCTATAAACATTCTCTACGTACTAACTCAAGTTAGGAAAAAATGCAAAAGTATATATGAATACAGTTTTGATATGAAGATATTTCAGTTAATGGACGATTACGCATATACATGAACTTCATATTGTTGGGAAAAAGTGAAACTGAAGACCTGAATCTTCTCATAACGAGCCGCATTTGTTTGGCCAAAATCTGCCAATGCAGACGCAGTGAAACAAATCTTTTTCGGAATTTTCATATCACGCCTTTGCTTTTACTTCGCAAAAACCTATGATTTTATTTAGTTATTAAAGTTATAAATAATACAATTTGAGAACTGTTGTGCAAGCTTAAGTGCCCTTCTTGTATACGATAGACTTTTAGGCATTACTCATTCACATCGCTTTGGAAAGATGTGCATCATGTGTACGTGAACTTAAGCTAACTTATCTGAACCATCTCAATACTATAGCCATTTCCGAATGACATGCCCATTTTAGGGAATTTATAAATGATCATGGCATTATACTTTTCCTTCGCAGAAACCAGCGAGAACCTTTCCGAGATGCGGCAAGCGCGATCCAAGCTATTCCTGCGAGCTCAGCGGCGCACCGTGCGCATGGCCGTCGCCATCTTTACCGTCTTCGCCATCAACTGGTTCCCGTACGCCTTCTTCAGCATGTGGTATCTCTGGTTCTCTCCTGACAGTCTCCACCATTACGTCTTCGAGGTGTCGTTCCTGTTCGCTCTCTCCAACTCCTGCTTCAACCCGGTCATATACGGGGCCTGCAACGTGCGCTACTGCAACAAGATCTGCGCCTGCCTCGGGCTGCGCCCGTCCGTCAAGTCCATGGATACCAGTCACTCGGATGGTCGGTCCAACAACAAGACCACCATGTACTCCGTCCGCTGGCAGTCATCTAAGAGCGCCAACAACACCACTAAGACGGGAAACAGAAACAACAACAAGGACACTAAGTGGGGGAGGACGCAAGCGACCCCGCCGGAAAAGCAGCAGATGATCACAACGACAACTTAATATACGAGTGTTATTGGGCAATCAATCACTTGGGTATCTCCAAATGTTCCATTACGGACTCAAGTTATTTTAAATAATTATTTAGATTGCTCAGAGCCGGAACGGGTCGCCATTGCAGTTTTCAGGCACCTGAAACGGAATCACATTGAAACGAGGTATTTTCAAAATAAAATTAGAGGGTAAATTTAACATTTGATTGTTACTGCCCATGTTAATGAACATCTTTAGCCACCGTTACATTTCTCGGTCATCACTTTTAACAGTGACCTAATAGTTAGGGAGTAATTTATTCATGTTCTTGAATGTTACTGGCTTAAATCCCACTATAAAACTGCGCTGCTTGTAACCCAAGGGGACAAAGCTTTCACGCCTTGCTCCAAAACCTCTCTAAGGTAAGGAAATGTGCGAGGATGATTTAATTACAGTTTGCACACCCGCAAAATAAGGATGGTATGATGATCGGGGAGGAATTGACCTGTCTTCACAGAAACTCTCGATCGAAGCTTATGGTTAATTAATACCCACGACGCGCTTGGATCATCTGCTTTAATATAAGAAGAGAACAGAACCAGATCCGTTGCGATCTAAACTGTATATAGGAAAGGGCGGTGTGTAACACGGCTTTTTGTAAATGAGCTGTTAAAATCTGGTTAAAATGTCTGGGAAATTTCAATATTTCCATAAGTAACTGAAATGAACTTGTAGTGATATTGCTTGGACACTAAGCCAACATTATTATTTTGGGGAAAACAACTTTTTACTGAAAATAAAATAAGTTTATCGATGGGTTAAATGTTAATTATAAATAATTTTAACTTGAGGTTATTTTTGGGAACTCGGACGAGAGGCTGTCTGGTAGGGTTTGTTTCCCCTGTACCTCTTTGTGTTCTTTAAATTTTGGATTCGTTTTGTTTAATGGCAGAAAAAAATTGTTCCCCCCCTCCTAAAAAAAAAATGGTGTTTGTTTTAAGTTTTATATTTTGCAGAAATGTTAGGCTTTCTGGAAATTCAGTATAATCACTTTCAGTATGTTGTTATGTTGCTGAACATTTTATACAGTGAATGTTGACTCCTCTGATAATTTCGCAGGAGCGATCATCATGCATGCTTAAGTTCCCTAACACGGCCAGCTATATCCCAATTCCTTTGATCAAATTTACTGGTTGAGGTAACACAAATCAAATATTCCCTTCGAAAAATTACCCGGAGGTAAACACTGAAGGCGGGAGTAAATAGTTAAGCTGAATGTCACAGATGTGTCAAAAATTGATGCCAAACAAAGGTATGGCTGTATTAACCTCTCGTATACGTTCCAACGTTGCGCCCGCCACATTATTAGATAGATGTTCTCGATGAAAACAGCTGTCACTGTTAATGCACACTGTGTGGTTCGGTGTGGTTTTATGCGGTCGTTCTTTTAGGTCGCTATTATGTTATGAAAACGAATATTCCCCACCCACGGGCACCGCGAGGATAGGGAAAAGGTGAACCTAGCTTCCCCCCCCCCCCCCCCCCCCCCCCCGAGGAGCAAAAAAACCCGAACAGAATAGGGTCAAGTTAAGGGTCAGAATAGGGTCAAGTTAGTATTGTTCTGTTATTTGAATGTTATTTTAATAGAAACTTCCAGGAAAAAAACGGGCAACGCTCATGTTCTCACCATACAACGTAAGTTACAGGATGCATGTCAACTCAACTGACTCTGTAGCACCCAAGAAGAAAAAAAACTTTTTTTTCGGCAACCATGTCAGTCAGTTGTCAACAGAATGCTTCAAATGATACAAATTGTCTTCAATGAAAAGTACGATTTGATTTTATAAAACAATAAAAACTTAAAGGTTCATGTTTCGAGGACGAACGTTAAATTGGCTATCAGCTTCGGTCCAAAAATTGGGCCACCGGTATCAAATGATCGAAAAGGGCAATGCTTATAGCAATTTTTGGCAAGGTATACACATAGGCCTATAGAATTGGAAAATGTGTGATAGCTTTGTAGTGAGAGCGGTGGCAATGTTTTGGGTGTCATCACTTTACAAATTGTTTTTCAAAATGGCCGCCAATATGCTTGAACCGGATTAATTATATGTGGTAACAAGCATGTTTTGGCCGCCATTTTTTTTTAAGTGATAGCACCTAAAAAGCTGCCACCGCTGCAATGCTATCACATATTTTGCAACTACAGGGGTGCATACCTTGCCAAAAATCACAATGACCATTATTCCCCTCATTTAATACCGACCAAACCCCCAGGCTGATTGCCTAAAGAGTTGATCATGGGGAAGTTGCTCATCGTTCAACCTGATAACCCACCTCGTAGTTATTTTTTTTTAACTTGAATACAAACCTTATCACATCACCTATACTTATAACACGGTATAAATATTAATTTAATCACGTGATATGTTTTACGCATGCGTGTTAAGGTCAGTGACAATACACAGTGAAAAGGGGGAAAAGTTTTTAGCAAGGATGTTCCTTTAGTTTATATGTATTTTTGGAATGTGGGATTGAGATTGAAATGACTATTATTGAAATGAATATTATTCCCGTGAAATGTCATATGTGGCTTCTCGCACCTAAACGTTGCACTTTTCACTGTAACAATACATCCGTGCCAAGTATTCATTGTTGTCCTTGTGCCACCCCTTACTGCAATATGTTTGACGCAGGTTTATTTTTGTGCAAAGTTTACCTCCTTAAAATGTACATCATGTGAATATAACTGTAAATACAACTGTTCTCACTTCATTTCGCTTGGTACATATGCTTTTACTAAAGGTGGAATTTGTAATTGGGCTACCGTGTTTTGTCTTTTAAAAATGTAAATGGTTGTTCACGGTTTCGATGGAAACATTCTTGTGTTTATATCACTCTAAAGTAAATTGTATACATTTAGCCACAATCTTCCCACAAAACTATAATTAAACAAGTAATGTTTAATGATATTTTAGTACAATAAAGTGGATATATGTTGCTGCACTATGAACAGCAAATGCCTTGAAGTGTTTCAATGTTATCGACATATTAAGTCTTATATAGTATTTTATGCAGCGCCTGGCTTCATCCCCGTCATATGATTAGTGTCATTGATTATTATTCTTCCAAATGCAAGGCGCGTCCGCACTGGAAAAAATCAGAAGCTCCATTCACAGATCTGGTGACTCTGCTGTACATCCATAGTACAAGTTAACATGTATAACAACCTACCAACTTAAGGGGATGAGGATTTATTCAGGCGTTGTATAAAACAAATAATGAATGTTTCACATTCGTGCAATGGAAAGAATAATTTCATTCGGTGAAAGATCGAATGCTCCATTCCACTCAGCCTCGCCTCGCGGAATGGAACTTTCCATCTGTCAATTAACACATGAAATTATTCTTACCATTGCACTTATAAACATTCATCATTTGTAGAATTGTTATATATTTCAAGCTTTTCAGATATTCAAATAAAGATATTTTAGGATCATCTTTAGACACCCATCTGACTATAGAAACTGACTGAATAACCTGCAAGCTCCCATTTATATAGGGTCATAATCTGGCCTATGTGGGTAATCTTTTCAAATTCCTGTATTCTGCAGCAGTGGCGTAGCCACGGGGGGCGTGGGGGGCGACAGCCCCCCATGAACTCTTGTCGCCTCCCAGTCCCCCACTGAGATTTTGAGTTTCTAGAAAAATATCATTGATCTACATGACGCCCCCATGAAATGTTCCAGCCCCCAGCGCCTCCAGTCCTCAATTATACTCAAGGATGTTACACATACATGCACACATTTTGGACCGGTGGGTGGGCAGTTGAATACCCCCCGCCACCCCCACACCCTCCCCCCCCCCCCCAATTTTGTTCTGAGCACCAAGAAATTGTTGTAGCAACTTAAACATTAAATATGACATTAAAAGTTGTACAATTTGAGATAAAATTGGATCCTCCAACCGCTCTATTTTTTAATGGCGTGGAGGAGGTAATCGTTCAAAATCGTGATGGGCTTTAAGAACTTTTTTTTAGGGAAAATGCACCCAAAAGTCATGTTAACTGAACAAGAGTGAAAAAGCTTTAATTTGATGTATGTCTTGATAACCTGTGAGTGGTGTATTTTCCCGATTTTTTTTTTAAACGGGGACATTATCTGTGGTGTCTACTGTAAGTTACTTACTACACAGTCCGTCAACCCAATGCGTGATTGACAGTTATTAAGAACAGCGCCACCTAGTACCAACGGGTGTCGCCCCCCCCCCCACCGCTTTTTGCACATGTAGGCCCATCTTCAACGCATGGAAGTTTACGGATTTAAGTCCACTCTCCAAAAGTGATTATTTGAATAGTAGCTAGCACAATGCTTTCGCGTTGAAGGGGCCTTCGTGATAGAATGGATAACGTGCCGGTATTAGTTTATACCAAAACAAGTGCGAGTGCACAATAAGCTCTGGCCGTCTTGCATGAAAGTCTTGCATGAAATCTATCAAAATGATCCCTGCCTGAGCTGAAAATATGTGACGCCCAAAAATGCGCCGCCGATGGCACATATGGAACACCATTATGCATACCTAGATTTATAGCGATTCATGACAAAACCACGTGACTATAACATTACTGCACATATTTTACCTCCATTTACAAAATGTTCATAAACATCTTTTCCCAATCGTTACAAAAAAATTGTTAAGTATTCAATTTATTTTGTTAGCTTGTTTTAAAATTTTAAATTTGGTTATTTGTGGGAAACGTAAGGGGCCATATTTTGGCCACTTTTTCAGGAACAGACCGACCGACCACCAAGTTACAGGTAGAAGCTCCTGCCAGAGCTGAAAAACAAGTCCCAAGCTGGTCAAAATGACAATCGGTGAATCAATCAGTCAATCGGTCGGCCGGCCGGTCGGTCGGTCAGTCAGTCAGTCAGCCAGCCAGCCAGCCAGCCTGATATAAGACGATCATAGGATGACCGTCTCGGGCCCAGCAAATATTACATGGCAAAGCGTACTTTGTCCCTGAGACAGCAATCAAAAACTCTATAATACTGTTCTGGTTCGGATGATGCTACTTGACCTGGCCGTGGCTAGTTTGGATGGGATCACAGAAGAGCCATTAAGATTTATCATGCATAAAATATCGTCCGAGTTTCAGTGATAATTTAGCCTTCAAGACTCCAAAACGCTATTAAAAGTCGCCAAGTACATGTTTGTCAATTGATCATTTCATAAAAATCTATATGCTACTGTGTTATAAAAACGTTGGATATTGTCCTAATTAGACTACTTTTGCTGGATGAGATTAAGATTTAAGTATTACTTGGAAAAAATATAATACATGTATTTATGAACATATTTGGATAATTACGTCGGGCACAGCCCAGTGTTAAAGTAACATCTCCCATACCACTTCCGCCACCAATATATCATACCAAAAAGGTTTTACTTATACACCCTTAATTGGAACATGAGCCAGTTCTACTATAAGGCACTTTGGCACTTTTACTATCAGGCACTTTGGCATTACCAGGCCCAATTTAAAAAAAGAAAAAGAACATGATTATTTTCATCAGAAACACGTATGCTTTTTCATCGGTTGCTAAGTGTTACTATTCTGCACTCCAGATTTCAGAACAAGTCAGTTTTATGAAAAAAATGTCTGGGAACAAGATAATAATATTTTAAACGTTCTTGGATGTTCTGCAGCCAAACTATTGACACCACGGTAGAGGTGTTGGGCCCAGTGGTGCACGGGGGTGGGGACAGCAAAAAAAAAGTTAACCCCATTTTAAAATGAAGAAGAGAAACAAAAAAGAATGGCAGTCAATGCAATTCTTGGAAATTACAATTATCAAAAGAACCTGTTGATATAGGAATGAGACTTCGCCTGAGTCAAAAGAAGGCCAATGCAACCAAATTAACTTATAACTAAACTTCCCGTTACACAGAATGTTCCCTGATTAGTTGATAGGTTCCGGGTATGATTAAATTGCACGTCCATCAACGCTATAGTAATGTGTCCCAATAGATATAGCACGACAGATACCCTGGCGCCTCACAAATTACTATGATACACGAGACTATGGTATATTGTAAAGACACATTTTTCATCAACCTTTAACAATGCACATCTGTTTTCCCAATATATAGAAGGATCATTCTGAAAAAGAAACTGTAAAAGGGAAAGTAATACATTCTGTCCTTGCAGTTGTCATTCCTTGATAATTGATAGTTTCGGTTTTGCTGCTTCTCTCGGATCATCCCCGTGCATTCCTATCCCGGTGTCTTGTAATACATTACTGTTCTACGATTTACAATTCATAAAGCAGCTGCAAAATCTGGGGCAGAATTGAAGACAAAAAAAGCTAGCCCATCTCACAAGTCAGATTACCAGTCAAACTAGAAAGCACTCAGAGAGCGCAAACCTCCGCCAAGGCTGAACAATTCCACGCCATATTGTCAGTACGCCCATTAGAAATACTGGCATAAATGGTGAAGAATCCTTAAAAGAAATCCTGGATCCAGACCCAGATCTGGATCACTTCAAAATCTAATCGATTTGTACTTGTACCAAGGACCACCCCTAAAACATTTTCATGCAAATCCGTCAATACATTTTTGAGTTATCTTGCTAACAGATAAACCAACCAACCAACAAACTAACCAACGCCGATGACAACATAACCTCGTTTGCGGAGGTAATAACCAGACAAATCCCAAGTCAAATCACAATTCAAACACCAGTCAAATTACAAGTAACAGGTGAAGGAACAATATGACAAACGAATGGTAATATCATGGATCTTTTTGGTTGTTTACAGCTTGGATGACTTTCATGGACTTCCTATCACCCATTTTTTGTTCTCCAAAAAAAACCACAACAACAACCAATAGTCTCGGTAATTTGTCTCCAGAATGACAGCTGGTACTGTACTTGCTTGTACATATGGAGTTCAAAATAAGCCACCATTTCAGTGTACAGACATACATAGTAATAAGCATTTTCCCGCTTTGCCATTAACATTCTCAACTGCATTTTCCTCGTAAATTCAGTCTGGATATATAATTTGTATCCAACCACCTAAAGCATTTTCGAAAGATTTTTGGTCGTTCAAAGTAACATAAAAAAACAAAGAAAAAGAATAACAAAACACCACCATCCAAGAAATATAACTTTGACATAAGAATGTATCTTTAAAAAAATGGATTTAACTATGTAACAGTATGTGTTGATCATCACTCTTCTTACACAATTATATGATCTTGATAAAGCAAGTCAATGTTGTACAGAGTAAAATGATACATGTTTCATATTCAGGTTGTGAAATCTGAGCCTTTATACATTTATTTTTTGGTGTTTTGTTTGTTTCTGTTTCAAGTACATTTATTCCAATGCTGTCATTGGAAAAGGAAATGTGATGTTTGTAATAGGTTGAAATACAGTACATTTATTACAGGTTCAGGTTCATTAAGTATCGAATTATTACACAAAGGACAACATTCAGGTTTGGCTGTTCAAAAACGCTTTGGTGCCCTAACCTATAGGGACCAACAATGGGACATACAGGACAAAAGCCTATACAACAGCATATGAGTGGGCATGCAGGCGGTAAGACATACCAATACGAACTAAAATTAAAAATTGACAGTTATGAATATGCATCAAGAAGTTGTTTTTTTAAGAAGTTGTTATTTAGTTTTGTTGACAAAATGTAGCCCGTGATGGTGACTTTTTCATAGATTCAAGACTGTCTCAGTAATTTACACCATTTTGAATAAGACTATTTTTAAACATTGACGTTCGACTGTAACAGACATGGATATTATTTCTGGAAGCACTTTGAGTATTGTGTGAGTGCTGTTTGATGATAACGTAAAACACGAGCTAAAACAACCAAGTGATGCATTGTTCATATACATAAATTTAATAACAGTTTTAGATTTGCAATAAGTTAGCAGTATGAACACGGTGACCAGCGTTAGAAATGATGGGAACAGCTCGCTTTTGTAACAAAGGTCTGTCACAATTTACTGAGGAACTGCCCCGGTTTAGAACTGAATAATTTAAATACGGGAGAACTCATAAAGAAGAACTGAAATGTTGCTTTGGATGAAACATTTTAAACGATTCATTATTTCAATAGTTTCGAATTCCTGCTCAAGATATCACTAATGTGTTTCTTCCACGTCAGATTTTTATCTATCGTCACACTAGGAACTCGGTAGTCGTGACACGATTTAAATTTACATCATTTTAAAACCAGTGGAACAGATAGGTATGTTTCTATGGGGACGTCTCTATACTCCGAAGTACCATTGGTCCGACGTCCCATTGGTCCGAAGTACCATTGGTCCGACGTCCCATTGGTCCGAAGTATCATTGGTCCGACGTCCCATTGGTCCGAAGTATCATTGGTCCGACGTCTCATTGGTGCGAAGTCCCATTGGTCCGAAGTCCCATTGGTCTGACGGCCCATTAGTCCGAAGTCCCATTGGTCCAAGGTCCCATTGGTCCGACGCCCCATAGGATTAGGGTTAGGGTTAGGGTTAGTGTTAGGTCCATTGCTCTATACGTTTCGTTGGTATAAACGTCCCATTGGTCCGAAGTCCCATTAGGTACGTTTCTTAATTGCCCCTAAGGACGTCACATGTACGTCCATGCACGTTTGTTATCTTCTCAGTGATTGCCCAATTCCCTGTCACGTGGCATAGCTATAAGTTCCTTTTACGTTCGGGTTATGAATAGGAGGCGGGCACATTATAAAGAGCCTAATACCTTGAATGAATAACTTACGCCACGGCCTTTTCAATTCATTGGCCGGGGCACAGTGTCACAACACAGACAATAGAAGGAAGCCCCACCGCTCCACCCTAATTCTATAGAAATATCTCACAGCGTTAAAGCAATGATAGTTTCGTTCGCACCTGTTGGTTTACCGCATTTGAAAAGCGCAGCATTTCGTTCAGGTATTGAACCCTCTACGCAGATAATGTGCTATAATTATGTAAAACGTCAATCAACCAAAACAAACATGAAAAAAGAATACACCATTTAAAAATAACCAAATTTTGGAATATACCTTTCAAAGGGGAAAAATATTAAAAACGCATGTTTACCGATGACAGTTTTGATATCTTACATTGGTATCGGCTTGATAGATGCATGGTCATTATGTAATACGTAGAGCACACAGGATCACCCCACCCGAAAACCGTAGGAGGGGGGGCAATTAAAAAAAACACAACTTCCAAAAGTAGTGGTTTTAAGGTAAATTTGTATTTTAAGACGCAGCTGTTTGGAATACTTAGCTTCATTATGTTGATACACAGGCCATACAACGTATTTGAAATAATCCAGGTATGAGTTATACCACAAAATGCATAATTAATGTCAATCACAACGAAACGCCGACCACCAACTACTGTCGGACAAAAATACGAGTATGGGTGGACTGGGGCCGTATCATAAGTCCGACGCCTCATAGGTCCGACGCCTCATAAGTCCGAAATTTCGGACTTATGAGGCGTCGGACTTATGAGGCATAACATTTATTTATTCCGCCTCATTGGTCCGACGCCTCATAAGTCCGACGCCTCATAAGTCCGACAGTGGGAAAACGAGGCATTTAATTTGTCGGACTTACGAAGCGTCGGAGCTATGAGGCGTCGGAGCTATGAGGCGTCGGACTTATGAGGCGTCGGACCTATGAGGGGTCGGACTTATGAGCCTTTATTTGGCTAGGGGATGCGATTCTGTCGGACCCATGAGGCGTCGGACCTATGAGGCGTCGGACTTATGAGCGGACCCCGGTGGACTTGAAGATTTTACAAACCATACCATCATGTTTGTGTGCAACACCTTACATCAACAAGGGCCACACAAAAAACAATACCCATACAGGGGTGGATCCAGCATTTTTCGCAGGGGGGGGGGTATATCGCCCCCCCCCCCCCGGATCTGCACCTGCCGTACTCGTATTTGGAAGGGATGTAAATGGGGGAATTTAGGACAGTTTGTTTACGTCATGACATAGCTCAACCTAGCATGACGAAGACATGATATGGCCTGTTTCTCAATATAATTAAGCTTAGTATCGTATTTAAAAGCGTGTTCCAACGATAAACAACAAAACGACGGTTGTAATTTAGTTTAGGCCTAAACATCAAACATCCTCTGAGGACCACCCCTTTTGGTACTGAATATCACCCCGCGTGGTTTATTAGTTTTGATTTGTAAAGAGTGCCCTTTTTTGCGAAGTGCCCTTTTTTTCTGAACAAGTGCCCTTTTTAAAAAAGAAGTGTCTTTAAAAAAAAAGTGGGTCCCTTTTTTTGTGGCATCTGCCGTTTTGGATGCCTTTTTCAGAATTTCGCATTGTTTCGCCCTGAGAAGCACCATATATTGGCCCTTTGTGTGCATAATTGTCGGTTTTGAACAGTGCCCCCGTCGACAGATGGGACCAGCCCCCCCCCCCGCCCTCCTCCACGCTTTTTGATTTGACGGAGGCCAAGTGTCCGGAGAAAAAAACCTGTCTACATTTCACAACGGATGTGCAAGTGCCCTTTTCAAAAAAATTTACCCCCAATAAAAATGACCAATGGTCAGTGTCAGGGCAAGTGTTGGGAGAAAAAAACATGTCTACATTTCGGCGCGGATGTGCAGTTGCCCCCCCCCCCCAACATCAAAAGCTGGATACACTGCTGCCTAAGCTTCCAGCCATCACGTGGAAAATCAATGTATGCCATGTAGACGCGATGTCTGGTCAACCATACCATCACGTCTCAGCCAAAAGGCACGCACGTCAATCACGAGTCGCTCAGTGAACTTGGATCATTATCATGTTAATGGTCTTATACGGTGCATAGTCACAGCCAATCACAGGGAGGCCGCAAGCGTTAGGTTCGCTGCTTTCGTCCTACGTCCCCAGATCAGTGCTGCCCATGGTGGCATACTCCGGCATAACCAATCAGATATACTGTTACAGCGCTGAACGTAGCCTTAGGGTCATTTTAGGTTTTCGTTCGGGAATTAAGAAACGTACCTATTAGTCCGAAGTCCCATTGGTCCGAGGTCCCATTGGTCCGACGCCCCATAGGATTAGGGTTAGGGTTAGGGTTAGTGTTAGGGTTAGGGTCAGTCAACCTGAACAAGTGGAACTACACAGTGCTATGTTTCATCGGACCAATGGGACTTCGGACCAATGGGACGTCGGTTCAATGGTACTTCGGACTATCGAGACTCAACCGTTTTTTGTTGTCAGCAATATCATATCGTTAGATTTCAGCAGACGATCCCCAACCAGCCAAACTCCAACACAAGAGTTTGTTGGAGTCCAGCTGTTTAGTGCACAGTTTGGGTGTTTGCAAAGATGAGGATGGTTCCTAGTAAATGGTAAAAGCCATTGGCAAGTACTTATTGTACTCTATACATGATAGTGAATATATATTTGTAAAAAAAATATATATCTCAATTTATTTTGTAGATTCCATCATTAAATTAACCAAAACTTTATTCCGTGGTCGGAATTTTCCACAGATGCAGATGTGAACACTTATATTCATTCGAAATCATTAATGGAAATCAAAGGGAAATTATTACAACATTTAAAGTTCTCCTTTTTTATAATAAGCTCCCAAACTCTAAAACACTCTATACGATCTTTAAAAAAAAATAGCCCACACATTGTTTTTGATGCCGTTAGATAAATTCTTGGCAAAGGATTATATAAACGCGTGACAAACCAGTTATACTAGGATAAGCAAAAAGTACAGTATGACTATGGCCTTGTAAACTAGCCGCCACTCATTATGAAGTATACCAGTTTTATCGGTGTCGTCTCCATAACAGACGCCACTGAGTCTAAATTGGATCATCTAAAAAAATTATGGGTTTTTCTTTTGGTGGCAACCATTTAATACAGGTAGGTCTTTGTGATACTTGAAACCATGCAGTTTAATTAGATATTCTGGCTTGTGCGGTTGTGCCAAATTTGGAAGGATGTTCAATTCGTCCCTGCACCTAAAAAAGGTTTTAAAAATGCGGAGCACCAAATAACACACCGTTATTGGGTTGATTATGTATTCCAACGGGTATATGTACAAACAACAGGTATACAATGTACGATTTTGCGTGAAAAAAACGCCTCTCGGGGCGAAATGATATACCTTACTCCCATTTTATACCAATAAAATTTCTCCAACATTTGATTTCTATTTTTTATTCTATACGGCAAGAGCCCAAGGCCTCTCTCACTTTGGACGCCTCCAACAAAATGCTTACCACATTTCGTCCATCAGTTTAGGGAAAGCAATTTTGCAATAATTTGAGACGGAACAATAGCTGGGATATTTATGTGTATGCCATCATGTATCCTCAGTTAATCACATCTAATATTTAATACCAATTTACGGCACTAACTGTATGACCACGTCTCCTCGATCTCTAAAGTGCAACGAAATAAATTACCCCAAATTTCACAGGAAGTGGAATTCCGGCAAAATCAAAAGATCTTTCAACATTAATCTTCAGATCAAAATATATTTTAACATCCATCTGAAATTAATGTTACTTGGACGTGATTTTCAGAAATTCAGAAGCATGTGCCCCTGGCTTCGGAAATCATTGGCTGAAATTATGTAGATTGTATCTGTATCGGGTGGTCTTGTTTAAAGGTAGAAATTACTCGATGAAGTCACAAGATGTTCCGGCTCTTTACAAAATGTTTTTCTTTGTAAATACTAATATCACATTTGTCAAATGTCAATTTTCTCCGGAATAAAGGTAACATTATCAGGTTTTAAACCATGGGTAGTTACATTGATAAATATCATGGGCTGAGTTTATCTCTGTTTGGATTAATTCCTTAGTTGATTTATGAAAAGATTTTTTAGTTTTCAATATACCGAAGTCTTGCCAAGGGGAAAAACATATAGGTGATAAAGAAATACCAAAAGTTATAGGTGTTGACCTAGCATTCAGGAGTCGGACTTAGAAATTCAAATTGATGAACCCATTATCGACTTCCAATATAGGACTCTTCTGAGATGTTGGCTTCCTGGCTCGGTAAGCCACACTTCCTTCCCTGTCCATATACCCGGGGCCCAAGCACCATAAAAGGGAAGAAAACGAAGCGGTACCGTAAGCCCTGATCCCCGAGTGGGTCAGTACGTGCCTCGAACCTTTACGAAGATGTTAACCTGGGCTTTCAGGACAGTCCCGCAACACAGCTTACTGATCGAGCTATAATTGATGCTGGTATTTTACGACAGGAAATTAAATCTTTTAAAATTAGTAACTGAACGCTTGTGTGTTTGAAAACCCGAAAAGACACCGTGGGATTCGAAACTGTCTGAAACTGTAAACCTCACCAGTCTCTTGTAATTAGCCCGCGTGCTGAACAGATGTATCGTTACGCATCATTAGACACTATACACATTTGAACACTGAAAATGGAGATGCGTTATGCATGTTCTGAATTCTATTCTTTCGCTATCATTATTGCGTTTATGTTGTTAACTTTAATGTTCATCACGTCGCTGTCACAAACTGAAGGCATGACGATAAATGTGTAGTCGAAATAAATTGAATTTCTCGAACAAAACACGCGTGGCTTTGTTCAAAACTTCATGGTTTGATTCCGCGCCTCTAAAAAGGTTTACCTTTGTTTTGATAAAAAAAACCAACAACAAATAACAACTATACTCCCTACTGTACCTTTATGATTTCCTGAACATACTAGTTTCTCTAGTGACATAATCGTTCAAATGTGTAAACCAAACACAATAATTACCAGTCTGTCGTGTTTATTAACCGCTTGGATTATTTGCAAACGCAGCAACGGTTGTTACAGATTATTTTGAAAGATTATTGCGTTAGCTATGACATATGTTTGGTGCCGAGAGACAGAGAAAAATTACTGGCGAGTTTTGGGGTCACTGTGGCAAGTGCAGACATAACACAAACAAATCTTAATATTAGATTCACTCCGAGTTATTTTTGAGCGATTTACCGAAGTCACCAGGTTACCATACAACCTCGTCCCCAGTGCTTACTTTATTTCCAACCTCGTTTCCAATAGTAAGCCCTGGAATAGGAAACTTTCTTCCTGTGTCCTGATTCGATACCGCAATTGGCTAGAAATGGATTTATGTCGTGTACTTGGTGTCGTAATTCACAACGTGCAGTACGTGTTTTCGCGATCATTCGTCCACGCCTTCTCGAAAAGATTCATTTCCTTTCCAATTTGTTAATATTAATATGAAATGTGATACTACATGTTGTCTTGTTAAGATCGCAACAGTTTAATTAAAATAAAGGCGTGTTTTCATAACTCACGCCATGCTCGCGCTGCGACGAATCGGTTACATGTTTTGACCCTAGACACCGCATACAAAAACAAACTCGGGAAAAGTTGCATGTTAACTCACCATATTGCGTGGTTATTTCATCTGGCACACCGTGGGCAATTTGCATTCCACATCAAAAATGTTAAGTGTGTTTGTTGAAATAACCAGAGCTGAAAGGTCCGTGTACATACCGTCCAATCAGTTACCGTTTGAAAATTGTCGAAAGAAAAATGACAAACGAACCCTTTACCGTTTACCCTATTACAATCTTGGTAAAGAAACAGAAAAAAAAATTCGTTTACCAGTTTCTGTTTATGCGTCTAAAAAAACGAAAACAGAAAAACAAAAGTGTTGTACCTTTTACCATTTTTGAAATTGTAAACAAACAAATGAAAAAGCAAACCCTTTTCCAATTTTTGGTTTTGGATTTTTGAACAGAAAAATGAAAAAGCAAACCCTTTTCCAAATTTTGGTTTTGGATTTTTGAACAAAAAAATGAAAAAGCAAACCCTTTTCCAATTTTATGTTTTGAATTTTTGAACAAAAAAATGAAAAAGCAAACCCTTTTCCAATTTTTGGTTTTGAATTTTTAAACAGAAAAATGAAAAAGCAAACCCTTTCCCAATTTTTGGTTTTGGATTTTTGAACAGAAAAATGAAAAAGCAAACCCTTAACCAATTTCCGTTTTTGGACTTTTGAAGAAAAAAAAGAAAAAGCCAACCCTTTACCAATTTCCGTTTTTGAATTTTTGAAAAGAAAAAAGAAAAAGCCAACCCTTTTACCAGTTTTTGTTTTGAAATTTTTGAACCAAAAAGAGGAAAAGCAAATCCTTACCCTTGTTTGCTTTTGAATTTGTGGAAAGAAAAGGAAAAAAGGAACCCTTACCAGTCACCGTTTTTGATTTTTTCAAAAGAAAAAGGAAAAAGCAAACCCTTTACCCGTTTTTGCATTTGAATTTGTGAAAAGAAAAAACAAAAAGGAAACCCTTTGCCAGTTACCGTTTTCTAATTTTACAAAGAAAAAAAGAAAAAGCAAACCCTATACTGTACATCGCTTTTGATTCTGTGTTCAGAAAAAGAGACAACGCATCGAGTTACAGCATTCCGCTTTTGATACGTATAAAACAAAATCATCAATCGTTTTCCTTTGTATACAGTTAACATTATGTAAATAAACGCAGCACACTCATATCTGTTTCATTTTGTTTCACTGAAACACAAACAACTAAAAACTAAGACAACATTTTCTTTGCCAAAACAAAAACGAAAAAAGGGTAACCGAAAAAGGAAAAACGAAACCTGTTACCAGTCTGAAGCCCAACGAAACCTACGGCGCTCCATGAGTGCCATCCACTTCTTTTTTTACTCATATAATTAATAACGTCATGTTGACATATCGCCGAGAGTAAGGCGACTTAATCACATAATTGTATCGCCCAGTCGACTTACCGAAGTCGACTTGGTGACTTGTCCAGAGGCATTATCTCTCCAAGTCGACTTCCATAAGTCGACATGACGACTTGTCCAGATGTATTATCTCGTCAAGTCGACTTTCCGAAGTCGAGATGACGACTTGTCCAGATGTATTATCTCGCTAAGTCGACTTCCGAAAGTCGAGATGACAACTTGTCGAGCTCAATTATCTTGCCAAGTCGACTTACGATGTGGAGATGATGACATGCAAAAATCTCGTTCTGCATGGATATCCCGTTTTTGAAGTACTGTCGTGGATTCTTTCTTTTTCGTCGGTGCATTTGAGGTTTTACTCCCCCAAGCTTCGTAGGAAATCACACCTCTGCCTTGTTTTCCCCTATTTATCCCGTTGAAAAGTAATTCACTTCACGTTAAACATTAACAATCATAAATTCCCAAAAATGTCTTTATTGACAGGTTGCATGAAACTTGTTGCTTTCTTAAATGACACTAACAAATTCAAAATTTGCTTTTAATCATATTGAGATCATATTTAACCCTAAAGGGGCCGGGGGGCGGAATCCGCCCCCCCCCCTCAACATTTTCCAGGATAGCCTCTAAAAAAATTTTTTTTGCGACCCGAGCTGTTATGACTTTTTAGCTTCGAGCTTTGCGCATCTTTTGATACCAAAAACATAAAAATCGGACCACGGGTTGTCGCGTAGCGAAAGATTTTCCGGCGCTACGCGCCGTGAAAACTTAATTTTCGCATATACGTCGTGTACACAGAGCAGAATTGCCATTCGTACATATGAATAATTAAATAGCCATAATTCCAAAACCCTTTGACCTATAGTCATGATATTTCTTGGGTATGTTTAGGAAGAGTTGCTCTATGCATGTACCGAGTTTCTTGGGGCGTCGGAGTAGGGGCGCTGGGCAGTACTATTGTACAGGATTACCCCGTAACGTCACACGAATGGGCTATTGTGTACACAGATGCATGCAAAGGCCTCAATTGAATAACCATTCGGCACCAGAATATATTTTTTTTTTATGATTTGGGAAAAGCTTGGCTAGGCTTGACTTGTCTTTTTTATTGCCACAAGAACTTTAATTTTACCTCAAAATAAATCATCAATTATAATTTACATCATTATGATGTTATCAAAATATAAACAACAAACCAAAAAATTTGACGAAATGTATTTCTTTGTAGATTGTGTTTATCCAGCTTACAAACTCATGGGGCATCGAACCGGGGACATCGGTGGTTTAGTCGAGTAAACACACACAAAGACATGTAAAATTAGAACTAAAGGACAGTTGAGTGGCAATACGTTTGTGGTACATTTTGAAACGTGTAAATTATTTTCGCAAACGGACTTGATATTTCTTAATTATTAAATAGCATTCCTAGAAACTAATACTCGTCGACACCGAGACTGAAAATTTGATCAAAATGCCGCGTGCAGAGGCAACTAATGGTTGTGTCTCTTTTGTTGATGTTCATAAAAAATGCAAAACGTCTGCTCGTCTATTTCCTTTCCACACATAAAGCTTCGCAAAGACCGATGATTAATGATGTCATTAGAGTTGTTTTCAATGAAAAGGTATTGTTGCTTTGATGCAAAGCGTTTGGGTATGATCATCTATGGAGAAGCTCTTAAGCTTGACGAACATGCAACGCATGATTGTATAGTTATGGGAATTTGAAAGGTTATAGTTGGTATAATTATATACGTGCTTTTTCAAAATTTCGATTTTTCTTTTCCGAACGAAATGTAAAAGAATATAATGTCCTGCAACAAATGCCCCCCCCCCCCGGTGCTCCCCATTTAAAATTTTGAAATTAACACTAATTTGTCTTTGTCTTCAGTGCCCAATATTTAATGTTGGCAATAAGAGCTTTTATCAAATCATTTCTCGTAATATATCAGACAAGAGTTCAGACAAGAGTTTTGCTAATTTTCCAATATTCCAATTTAAGCCATGAGAGTCGTTTTATCTTAAATATGATCTCAATATGATTTAAAGCAAATCTTGAATTTGTAAGTGTCATTTTTAGGCAACATGTCAATAAAGACATTTTTGTGAATTTATGATTGTTAATGTTTAACGTGAAGTGAATTACTTTTCAACGGGATAAATAGGGGAAAACAAGGCAGAGGTGTGATTTCCTACGAAGCTTGGGGGAGTAATTTAAAACAAGTTGAAAATATAAAAAACACAAATCAACTTCGACCCAGATCAAATCAATACCCTACAGTTTATCTCTTGTTCCTCTGCCAGTTTATTGTTCATATAAGAACGGGTGGGGAAAACCTCAAATGCACCGACGAACAAGAAAGAATCCACGACAGTACTTAAACAACGGGATATCCATACAGAACGAGATTTTTGCATGTCATCATCTCCTCATCGTAAGTCGACTTGGCGAGATAATTTATCTCGACAAGTTGTCATCTCGACTTCAGGAAGTCGACTTAGCGAGATATTTCATCTGGACAAGTCGTCATCTCGACTTCGAGAAGTCAACTTGGCGAGATAATACATCTGGACAAGTCGTCATCTCGACTTCGGAAAGTCGACTTGACGAGATAATACATCTGGACAAGTCGTCATGTCGACTTATGGAAGACGACTTGGAGAGATAATGCCTCTGGACAAGTCGTCATGTCGACTTTTGGAAGTCGACTTGGAGAGATAATGCATCTGGACAAGTCGTCAAGTCGACTTCGGTAAGTCGACTTAGCGATACAATTATGTGATTAAGTCGCCTTACTCTCGGCGATATGTCGACATGACGTGATAAATTTATCTGAGTAAATAAAGAAGTGGATGGCACTCATGGAGCGCCGTATGGAGCGCCGTACTAAAGAGAGCACTTACAGCAAGTACAGTAAACATGTGCATGCCCGTGGTCGCACATGAGTTCCCGCCATGCCCCGTGGACAGGTTTTTTTTCACAGGAAACAGCCGCGAGACACCTTCTGACGAACTCGGCCGCACTCGGGTTTCGTTGGGCTTAGACTGGTAACAGGTTTCGTTTTTCCTTTTTCGGTTACCCTTTTTTTAGCTGTTTCGGTGTACACACCGAAACAGCTCTTGTTTTCGTTAAGATTTTTTTTTTTTTTTTTTTTTTTTTTTCCACTTTTCTCCATAGGGTTTGTACACGTTTTTCTTCTACCATGCCACTTTGGCACTTTCGTAAACCCGATCGGCATGAAGCTTGGTACATACTTAGACCACCAGCCTCAAATGTGTCTAGAAGAAATTTGTGATCGTGACGTCATCAGGTGTCGGGTTACGTCACATTAAAGATGCATTTTTCCCCATATGTTTTGTACACGTTTTAAAACACTCCACTTTTGGCACTTTCGTAAATCTGATCAACTTCAGACTTGGTACATACTAAAATCACCACCAACAGATGCTCCTAGAAGAAATTTGTGATCGTACAGTCATCAGGTGTCAAGTTACATCACTTTAAAGAAGCATTTTCCCCCATTTGTTTTGTACACGTTTTAAAACCCTCCAGTTTGGCATCTTCGTAAATCTGATCGACTTTAAACTTATTTTGTACTTAGACCACCACCCACAGATAGTCCTAGAAGAAATTCGTGATCGTTACGTCGTCAGGTGTCGGGTTACGTCACATTAAAGATGCATTTTTTTCCCATATGTTTTGTACACGTTTTAAAACACTCCACTTTAGGTACTGTCATACATCTGATGGGCTTCAGACTTAATTCATGCCTAGACCACCACCCACGAATGGTCCTTAACGAAATTCACGATTGTGACGTCATCAGGTGTCAGGTTACGTCACATTAAAGATTTATTTTTCCCCATTGGGTTTGTACACGTTTTAAAACGCCCCATTTCGGCATTTTCGTAAATCTGATCGACGTTACACTTGATACACACTTACACCACGACCCATAGATGGTCGTAGAAGAAATTCGTGATCGTGACCTCACCAGGTGTCACGTTACTCCACATTAAAGATGCACATTTTCCCCTTAGGTTTTGTACACGTTTTAAAACACTCCAGTTTGGCATCTTCGTAAATCTGATCGACTTTAAACTTAATTCATACTTAGACCACCACCCATAGATGGTCCTAGACGAAATTCGTGACCATGACGTCATCAGATGTCAGATTACGTCACATTAAAGATACACTTTCCCCATAGGGTTAATGTACACATTTTTAAACGCTCCATTTCGGCACTTTCGTACATCCGATCAACGTTACACTTAGTACACACTTAGACCATCTCCCACAGATGGTCCTAGAAGAAATTCATGATCGTGACGTCATCAGGTGTCACGTTACTTCACATTAAAGATGCACATTTTCCCCTCTGGTTTTGTACATGTTTTAAAACGCTCCACTTTGGCACTTTCGTAAATTTGATCGACCTTATACTTGGAACACACTTAAACCACTACTCATAGATGGTCATAGAAGAAAGTCGTCATCGTGACGTCATCAGGTTTCAGGTTACGTTACATTAAAGATGTGTTTTCCCCATAGGGTTTGTACACGTTTTAAAACACTCTACTTTGGCACTTTCGTAAATGCGATCCATGTTAGACTTGGAACACACTTAAACTACCACCCACAGATGGTCTTAGAAGAAAGTCGTCATCATGGCGTCATGAGGTGTCAGGTTACATCACATTAAAGATGCATTATTTCCTTATTGGTTTCGTACACATTTTTCTTCAAACTGATACACTTTTTCACTTCCATACATGTATGTCAGATTGACTTTACACTTGTCAGACACTAGTAAGACCAGCAGCCTAAGGTGGTCCCCAGTGAGCTCATAACGATGACGTCATCATGTGTCACGTGACGTGACATTAAATGATTAAAACTTGGTATGAACATTCACAGGGATGGTTTATATATGAAAATTGAAGTGACGTCATAATCAAATGTCATATGACGTCCCTTAAAGGGGCATATTATTCTTTTATAGGTCTATATCTACAGAACTATAATGTTCGATTTGCTTCTATCTTGACATGTACATGTATGTATTATAATGTGCTGTTATATAGATGACATTTACAGTGACATCACTGATTGTTTGTCATGTGCACAGAGTATTTCAAATATCCGAAACAGCTTGGGTTTGTCCACAAACACATTTCTAGTCGTTTTTGTTTTGGCAAAGAAAATGTTGTCTTAGTTTTTGGTTGTTTGTGTTTCAGAGAAACAAAATGAAACAGATATGAGTGTGCTGCGTTTATTTACATAATGTTAACTGTATACAAAGGAAAACAATTGATGATTTTGTTTTATACGCATCAAAAGCGGAATGCTGTAACTCAATGCGTTGTCTCTTTTTCTGAACACAGACTCAAAAACGGTGTACAGTACAGGGTTTGCTTTTCCTTTCTTTTTTTTATTAAAAAAACGGTAACTGGTAAAAGGTTTGCTTCTTCTTTTTTCTTTATAAAATAAAAAAATGGTAACTGGCAAATGGGTTTCTTTTTGTTTTTTCTTTTCAAAATTTCACAAGCAAAAACGGGTAAAGGGTTTGCTTTTCCTTTTGTGTTTCAAAAAATTCAAAACAAATACAGGTAAAGGGTTTGCTTTTTCTTTTTCTTTGAAAAAATCAAAAACGGTGACTGGTAAAGGGTTCCCTTTTCCTTTTTTCTTTCCACAAATTCAAAAGCGAAAAAGGGTAAAGGGTTTGCTTTTCCTCTTTTTGGTTTAAAAATATTAAAACAAAAACTGGTAAAGGGGTTGCTTTTTCTTTTTTCTTTTCAAAAATTCAAAAACAAAAACTGGTTAAGGGTTTGCTTTTTCATTTTCCTGTTCAAAAATTCAAAACCAAAAATTGGAAAAGGGTTTGCTTTTTCATTTTTCTGTTCAAAAATTCAAAACCAAAAAGTGGAAAAGGGTTTGCTTTTCATTTTCTTTTTAAAAATCCAAAACCAAAAATTGGAAAAGGGTTTGCTTTTTCATTTTTCTGTTCAAAAATCCAAAACCAAAAATTGGAAAAGGGATTGTTTTTTCATTTTTCTCTTCAAAAATTCAAAACCAAAGAATAAAACAGGGTTTGCTTTTTCATTTTTCTCTTCAAAAATTCAAAACCAAAAATTGGAAAAGGGTTTGCTTTTTCATTTTTCTGTTCAAAAATTCAAACCAAAAATTGGATAAGGGTTTGCTTTTTCATTTGTTTGTTTACAATTTCAAAAATGGTAAAAGGTACAACACTTTTGTTTTTCTGTTTTCGTTTTTTAGACGCATAAACGGAAACTGGTAAACTATTTCCTTTTTCTGTTTCTTTACCAAGATTGTAATAGAGTAAACGGTAAAGGGTTTGTTTTTCATTTTTCTTTTGACAATTTTCAAACGGTAACTGATTGGACGGTATGTACACGGACCTTGAAAGACTCGTAGCTCGGACTCGAGTCCGACTCAAGTCCCATTTTCCGTGACTTGGATTCGGACTCGAGTCACGATGACAAATGACTCGGACTTGACCCTGCGGACTCAGACTTGGACTCGGACTCGACCTGCGTGACTCGAGACTCGACCAATTACCACAAATCACTTATTTTTTTTCGACAGTATATTATTTTGAAGACGATCCTCTCCTTAGCTAGCGATACAGCCTGTGTGGTGCAGAAGAAACGCATCTATAACTTTACATACACAGTGCGTACGGCTGGCTTGTTTCTGTATATTGATTTGGGAAATCAAGTTATTGAAACACGTACCCCAGCATCCACACTTGATATTGCGTCATTGCAAGCTTGGTATAGTGTTTGGTACCAGATTATCCTTGCCAGACACTGGTGCCTTTACCTTATTTGACATGGTATACATGTATTTCCAGTTGAATCATTAAATTAGGAAAAGCTGTGAAAAAAATGGAAACATTTCCACTGTGAGGTTTTAGCAGTATACCTCAAAATTTATTTCCAATCTTAGTTGGTGACTCATGACTCGGACTCGGACTCGACCTTTGTGACTCGGACTCGGACTCGATAGAGGTGACTCAGACTCGGACTCGGACTCGATGTTTGGTGACTCGAATACAAGTCTGGAAATACCCACACAAAATGGTGACATAACCAGCTAGTTTTTCCGAGCCGCATAGGTTTATCCGGTACCCGCACCATTTCTAATGGTCCCTGATGTATATGAACCGGGAGCTTGCCTACTCTTCCGGCAGATCTGTTTGTGCGCAACGCAACCCAAAATAAAAATCTTTTTACAAGAAGGTTGCAGAGGCCCAAAATAAACACAAACTAACTTGATAACGATCCCTGTCAGTACATCTTTTAACTGGAAACAAGGTGCCTCGCGTTGACCCGGCATCGATGGCACTTGAAATTATACAGGCAGCTGAATTGCAGCTGACTTTATATGTATGCGCCATATCCGCATTGACTCGAGACAAGTTAACTGATTTATGAACTGAGCAAAGGGCTGATAAAAATCCATCATTCCACTTCATTCCACATTCTCTCCTGTTTTCTGTTATAAATCCTCTGCAAACAGCCACAAATTCCTGACTTACATTGATTGATGCAGAGCTCTTAAATGGCATTATGGTATGTTTTTCACGTGAAAGGAACTGCAGCATATCACAGACGCGCAACCTGTCAGGTACGGCTTTAACAAGATGACACAAATGATAGGAGAAATAAACGCCCAACTGTCACAAATAACAGAACTACAGATCAGTCCCCGTCCTTGCGTTATTGATGCACACCCGATGTTGGCTTTTGACAGCAAATCTCCACAGACTGAAGCAGTCAAGATATGGAATTCCGTCTAGATTCTTTTCTGAAGCCGTATTCTGGGAAGGAAATATAGGATATAGGAGGATTTAATGAAAATTTTGGGTCCTGAAAATCGACAATAGAGAGCCTGATTTCTGTTCGCTTCCTTCCTATCACACGAAGACACAAGAGATGGTCAGGTAATCGGAAATTAGACCAAAGTTAAATTACATTTAACTTACAATCCTCCAAATATTGTAACAAATTCCAAATGCCTAAAACCCATCTCGTACATGCATTGGACTAAAAATCGCATTAAATATGTTTACGAGCAAACATAATACATGTATAAAATGTTCCACCGAAAGGCCAGGGTCATTAACTTTTGGAATGCCCATACATTCAAATTACCCAGGTCTTACGCCTTGATACACGACAAAGATTACAAGACCCCGTTGTGCTAGACGTTCTTCTTCTTCATTCATTCATTTTCATGTTACCAATTTAGACATTAACCAATCCTATACATCGACTCCTATTAATTTCTAAGGTTTTTTTGGTTTTGGAATTGAACATTCCAAACGCATCGATCGGATGGATCGAGATGGCGGTTTGGCATTCAAACTGGCATGTAAAAGCCTAGACTAATAATATGATTGATTGCTGATTTTGCAGCTGTGCACTGCTAAAGAGCAAGCTGATGGCAACTACACGCATAGACGCGATTCGAAATGTGCTGAGATTTTCTATGTGATTGTACGATACATCACTCAGCTTATCATTCGGAGCCTAAGAACTTCGAAGCGCACATTGATAACAAGTTAAATAGGGTATATATTCTCCTTAAAAAAATGAGAAGTTTGGATCATTTGGTATAAGGATAAATGATAATACATGTAATACGTGTATAGTGTAGGTTACTTTGCGGTAATTTTATTAATTTTTGCAAACATTTTACAACAGTGCATACAAACAGTGTATGGATTTAGAATTAAAGGTGATTGTAGTGAATACAGAGTAATTCAATTTGGCAAATTTCATTCCTCTGTACAGTTATCAAATAAAGATACACTGTTCTAATTAATTTAAATAAGGTGTACCTTTTAACGATTTTACAAAAGCAATGTTACGTTATGATGAGTAAACGCGCTGATGTCGTGATGTTACTTGAAGTAAACTCCGATGTTCACTCCGGGATGAGCATATCGGATCAATCTAGGCCTACTATTGGAGCAATGGCAATCAATCTAAAGTTTTCGTGCAAGTTGGGAAAGGAAAACACCGTGACGGGTACGAGTCCAAATTTTGGGTAATTCGGTAACTCGGAACAATTCTATTTCCTAAATTCGAAACCGCATACACATTTCACATCTTATTGTTTGTCCCGAATGAAAAATGTCAAATCTTGATGTCCGTGCGCGCAGCGCGCATTTGGCATATCTGTACTGCCTTAAACTGAGCACATGTACTCTTCTTATACGCCATCCTATGCTATAGCACGTTTGTTTATGGTGTAAATCGAGGATTTCTTTTTGTTCCTTCTCCCTTTTCCTTTGTTTATACTCTTTACCTTTTTTGCAACAGCTCTCATTGGTTTTGTACACGTTTTCTAATCGAGGTCGTCCTGCCGTCGATTCACCGATAATGTTGCACGTGTGTGTCCTCGATTTACACCACAAACAAACGCAATATCACATACGACCACAGTGTTTGACTGTCTATTCGGATTTTTTGTTAAAGCTCAGAGTGATCGCAACTGCAAAACTATTGATTTGACTATACTGATGGGTCAACTTGTGGAATGGGCATTGACCTATCATCAGCTGCCGGTAGTCGGGGTGAAACTTCACCCGGTCAGGTCGCGGAACTATCGATTTGTTCCATCGATGGTAAGCACACTTGATCCATCAGATAGGCGCTATAACAGGTGTTTATCAACCTGCAGATCGTGTGTGACTAGAATAGACTACCTTGCGGCTGATGACGACTTGCTCGCGAACTGTTACCTCCGTCGTTATTCCAGGTGTATAATATGCATGATATGGCACCTGCACACATTGCCAAAGTGACGTTTGGGATTACGATAGAAGTATTGAAATTGCTACGGAAATAGGTTGCAGCCAACTTTCAATAAAAGGACTGCAGTGCCACCCCATTTCGACAACTTTGTCTGGGCAAAGTTTTTCTTTTTTGCGGTGTGGTTTGGATTATATAAATGTATAATCACCCAGGTCGGGAATTGCTCCATCGCTTGAGGGCGCTAAAACCCTCGTGCAGAGTCGAAAATGCGGCAGCCAAAACGGTTCCCTGAATGCTACCACAGACACGTTGGCGTACAGACTGGACTCGGTATTTGAATTAGAATTTTGTGTGTAGGCCTACACACATATGCTTTACGAACTATATGGAACCTAAAACTCATGTTGGGTAATCATTTGAAAAATCAAGCTCTATGAGTCTCAGAGACCGAGATATAGGTGAAGGCAATTTCGGTTGCCGGCCATTTTGTGATTCCAACTGGAGCCATTTTAAAACTCAAGATGGTTGCCTTAGCCAAATGAGCCATTGTCGTTATGAATGTTCTTTTAGGTTACATTGACCCTAAAAAGATGGCTACATACACCAGAATCAAGCCTCTATGAGTCTCAGAGACCGCGAAATGGGCAAGTTCGGTTGGTGGCCATTTTTCAATTTAAGATGCCACCTCAACCAAATGAACTCATTGTTGTTTTGAATGTTCTTATTGGGTTCATTGACCCAACATGGGTATTTCAAACCTCTATGAGTGTCAGAGATCGATGGGCAAAGGCAATCTCCGTTGGCGGCGGCACTTTGATAATCAAGATGGTTCCATATTATGAAATTCAACATGGCCGCCTGGGCCAATGAACCAACTTAGACCCTAAAAACATATGTGTATAGACACTGGAGTCAAGCCTCTTTGGGTCTGCTGATGCCGAAATATGGGCAAAAACAATTTCGCTAGGCGGCCATTCTTAATCTTGGGGGAAAAATGGCGGGAACGCAAAATGCATTCCAACATTTGTACTGGTAACACATCGAATATCAACCAGAAGGGACTTCTGAACGAAAATATATCACTCGTGGCTGTCCTTGTTATGGTGCAACGTTTAGTATTGATGCGTAGCGCCTGGTACCATGCTGGCATTTGTAAACCTCTATTTCGGCAACTTTGCCTTTTGCAGAACCTTTACTTCTCCGAATTTAGGACAGTCCTTTCTTCTGATTATTATCAACACCGAAACCCAAAACACAGATCCCTGCACCATTTCTCTCAGGGCATAGACGTCAAAAAACTGTGTCCCATTGGAGTGAATATGAGGAGCTCTTATTGATGTCAGAGTTTCAAACGTTTCTAAACTGTTGATTTCTTCACATGATAGCTTAATGCCAGGAGCTGAAAAGGGTTGGGTCAATATGTTCAAATGACTCGACACAATACCCTCCCAACGTTAAAAATGAGGGCGCTGTTGTTAATCAGCGGAAGTGGGATCACCTCGTTCATGCATATAGGACTAAAAACATTCAGTCCTTGGTTGTAATAAGGGAATAAATGTGTGCTCGAGAGGTTTTTATCACTCTGTTTAAGACCACTTAGAGTCTGGGTGCTGATAATTACCCGAGCCGGAGGCGAGGGTAATTATCAGCACCCAGACTCTAAGTGGTCTTAAACAGAGTGATAAATACCGACCGAGCACATATTTATTCCCATTCATAAATACCTTTTCTGTTAAAAAATATCAAATAATTCGTTCAAAAAATCCCAATTTTGTTCAACAAGTTCACTTCATGCTTTTTGAAACATCCCTCTGGCAAAATAATGGAGTGTTCAGCTGGCGAGTAAGATGTAAACAACCCTTTTATGGCGATTGACGCGCGCGTGGCATGTTCTGCGCGATGTCGCGCAGAACGCACCTGGGGCGTTGCGTTTGGAATTTTGAACTGTAAAATTCTGACTCACTGGTAGTGTTGCGCATGCCTACGTGAGGATTGTGAACGTTCAACCAATGAAACGGTAAGAGGCAATGGATTTTTAGGAGTCTTGTGACACTGGAAAAGTGTTTAAGACCAGCTAGCCATGTCTTTATCATCCGTTTAAGACCGGCCACGTGACGGGCTCTCGACCAATAGGAATAGCTAAACTGTCTGAGGTATTTATGAATAGTCTATATTAATACGTGTAACGCATACGCAGCTAGGCTGTCGCGTCATGCTGTTTAATTAGTGCTGCGATGAATAGTTGAAAGTGACGTGTAAAGTCTTTTTTTCGTGATTTTGACCTAAATGCAAACTAGTTTGAAGGTGAGGCAAACACTGCACTCATCAACAAATCGTCTGGCAACATTGTACACATGAGTCAAGTGTTTTAATAAATTTATTAGCGAGACAACGGAAAAGATTTCCATTCCATGAAGGGAATCCTTGTTTGTTGTACGGATAAATTTGCATTGCGAGTTTGGGATCTTAGCAGAAATGCCATTCGGGGAATATTCATTTTTGTTTTTAAAATCGCCGTTTCAACAGACTCCCTGGGAAGTGAATGTTATTTTTCTCTCCCAAGGTCCAACCCTACCATTTATTAATCATTATCCCTGTCGAATGGAAGTACACATGTAATCAGTTCTGTAAACATGTGATTTATTAACAAGCGCTCCAAAAACCCAAATCGACCATCACCTAGATCTGGTAACTCAATTTAGCAAACATGTTTTTTGTTTAATTATAATTATTATTAAGAGACCAACAATAACGGGAGAAGGAAATGGAGCAAAATTTAGGGCACGTCCCGCGGTAATGATAACGATGAAGGGTTGAGGGAATTTTTAAATTAATTCATGGCCTATCAAGTTATTTGATTTCTCAAGAACGGTTTCGTTTTTTTCTCCCAACAATTGCTCCATCGCGTTCACTTTCGTAATGAAATAGAGTACAATCAGTGGGTCGGTCTAGAAATTAATACTGAGAGGAAGTGTTAAAGGTATAGGATCACTCGCAGGTTTTTTTTTTCGTTTGAAACAACGAAATGAGCCAAAATCTAAAGTGCATTTACTAACGTGTTTCAGCTCGATGGTTTTGAGGGGAAAAAACACCTAACACTAGTTTGGTCTGGTATAAGTGATTTCCGTTGCCAGCGCTTCCGATTCAAAATCGGCTGTGTCGAATTTTGAATTTGCATTTGTGTACAGTTTAGTGCGCGTGACGTCAGCACCTAGTGGATAGGTAATCCTCGAATTAACCAATCAGACCACATTCTCTGCATTGTCAAACATAATCCCGGGCCATGCGAGTCTATACAGCTCTGATCAAAGATTTAGAACATTTTATGTCTTTTTTTGTGCACGATATTGGCCGCAAACGATGTAGACTAAAGTATTCCTATAATTAGCATTCTCCGTGTTGAATACTTAACTTTCAACAGTAACGCATAAGCTATACGTTCTCAACTACAATTAGTCGGGAGCCAGTCGAACGCAACATACACTGCATGGCACTGTGTTGCATTCCCTGTGCTATTTTTGAGGTTCATCCCAAAAATAGTTCCCTAAATTGCTACTTTTCTAGCAATGCAAAAATTATTCACTTTTGAATGAATGAGACATCGACCGCAAAAATAATTGAATTGTTGCCTTACAAAATTTCGAACTACTTGCGGACCAACAATATTAGACCTTATGCGGTAAGGCGAAGCTAGAGGGGAATGGTTTTGACATTCATTGATAATTAATTAGAAAAACACAGACAATGTTTAATTAATTAGAATAACACAGAAAATTGTTAATTATTTAGAATAACAAAGAATATCCTCTGAGACACCCTCGTGCCACCCCACAATCAGTATTCGGCGCAGTCGCCATCCTGCTTGTAGGGCCTACGTCAAGCTCAATATTATTTTATTAAAAGAAAAAAATAAGAGAGAAAAAAGATGGCGTCCTGTTTTGTGCTAAACGAATCATTACAGTGCTTAGCAAATCTTTGCTAAACGAGCTCAATAAAATCGGGACATGCGCAACTGGTGTACAGAACGGTCTCCGTGCGGTCGATCGCTGGTCCCTGGCGCCTGGTTTCCTGCCGGTTGCCGGCAGAACTTTATATTAAATAGATCACACGCGATGAGATTGAGTGGTCCGATTGCCGCGAGAAAAGTGCCATCTTTCCATCTCATCTTTCGAAAGCACTTAGCAAGTCATTAGACGCCCCAGTTACGAGTCATGCCCTGAGGTGGGATCCTGAAAAGGTCCCCCTCAAAAAAAGCTAGAGTAGTGCTCACATAAAAATTTAAAAAGGCGTAGGCCTACGTGGACTATATTTCGCGACCTATACTACACAATATTGGACCCTTGCACACAGCGCTGGCGCCCTCATTGTCTACTCATACGTATCCTTAGTGCTGTATTAAATTTAATGTCGCTGTATATGGAAACACATGAGTAGACAAAATTTGTACTCTCATTGTGCTATATGTTAATAAAAAAAATCTGTCCTCAGTGAGGGCGCTCCTTGCAAGGGATCTATTTCCCAAGTCCTATAGTTTACACGTTACACATGATATCAATGTCACAAGAGATTGTCCTAATGACGTTTAGAGGGGCACATCGTCCTGAAATTGCCGAAACATTTATGTTTCGGATTGTTTACTTATCCTGTTTCAAAGGCCTGTTTGAAAGGAAACTAGCCTATAATGTCTCCCTGTTACCTGTTCCTTGCTCTATATGCTGATCATGAATAAAGATGAAAAAACGAATGTTTACATCTGACGCGGGCGGCTGTCTCATGACATGAACTATACGGAATAAAAGAGGGCTCCAAGATGTTAGGGCCCATTGTTATCGCACACACCATTGTCCCAAGTCCTCAGTTGTATAGCGAAGCACCGGTACATGTAGGCCTTAGTAGGCCTAGATATGCACTTATCAGCAGGGAGGGGTGGGAGCGTACGCTGCAGTAGTATGCTCGCAAATTGAACTCCCAGGAAGACACAGAGATGTGGTCACATGATGATTAGAGCATGGAGGAGTTTGTGTTCCTTCCTCCATGAATTGAGGGAGCTATGTAAAACACCCGCACATTCAAATTCCTGATTTTAGGCATTACCAAATGTATACTGTTTGGAAACATAAAACCAATCGACCACAAGGACTGCAGCCATCTTGGAGGAGTGTGCTTTTTGTTCAACACATAACAGTGTTCAATGAATTAACATAACAAAAGACACCTTCAACATAATGAGTGCTGAATGTATCGATCAAAAGAGTCAGACTTAAGGCATTTTAGATACGAGGAAAAGAGGCAGTTCCCGAGTCGGTCGTAACATTTGATTTGAATTTATCATTCTCAAATATTTTGTTTCCAGAACTTGTTAAAAACCGACAACGCAGTGAAGCAACATGCAAGGTTGATGGTTAGCTGGTAAGAAAATGAGATGTATTTCTTTACTTTTGTAATGTATGATTAGAACAGATTAGGATCCGTTTAATTTTAATTTCTGCATATAAAGCGATACCAACTTGCTTTGTTTCTTATTTTGGGGTGGGAAAAAGAAAAATGTAGTACGTAAAGTTGATCAGCCATATTAACAACGAAATGTTCAAAAACCATCACGTCAGGTCTCAGAAAGAAATTAATGTATTTGATTTGTTCAGGTTTGCTCGTATGCATATAAACAGCATAACCCTACCCTATAAGGTCGAAATTGACTTTGGATGATGAAATTAAACAAACGAAGAGCGTTGTGAATCGTAAGGTTTTAGGGCTTAGAATGCACATATTCATTCGCTTGTATAACCACCGCCCAGGCAGGGCGCTGGGAATGGCTAATTTCTTCTGGATGTATGACGTAACTTCTTCCAGCTCTCATTGGATAAAATTTGTTTCAATAATAACACGTACAGAGCGCCTTGTTTGGGCGGTGGGTACAAGCGGATCAATCTCAGCAGCACGCAGTAAGAGTGAATGTTTGACATTAACGGGCACACTTGTTTGGAAAAGTTCTAGAAGGTCGAGCAACTTTGCTTACAATTCAATAGAAGTTCTATAGCAACGTCTAGAAATTTTGTAAATTTGTGGCAATTTCTTGAAGATTTCTGTAATTCTATAAATGCTGTTCAGAGATTTCAAGCAGTTTGAAGCTGGATATAGTCGTGGGATCGTCAGTACTGTTTCTTGTGGACTTCATTGTGTGACAGACGCTGTGGTGTTTCGAAGTTTAGTGAAGTTGTTAAGTTAATATACGCCGGAGTAGTGGTTTGCCATGCATGTAGCACGTCTAAAATGTCTCGGTGTGTGATCAGTTTTTGTTTCCACCGTTACGGCGACTTAATTGGCTTTGTCCAGAGTAAAGTACAATACCTCATCAAGGGGAACGGGGACATTGCGAAGCCACTGCCCGCCCTCTACACTATCTCCTTGTGGCATGCGTGTCCACAGTCCAGCCACTGGAGGGAGGTAGACATCCCTCGAGTAGGTGGCGTTATTGACGATAGGCGCCACCAATAGGTCATCTCCAACTAGGAACTCTGTGTCCATCTTCAGGGAGTCTTCATCGGTCGGTGCGATCCACCATAGGGGTCTGATCAGCGGCTGACCGGACTTTACGATGGTCTCAGCCCGGGCGATCTGGAGCAGCTTAGGCGTGATGACATCCTCATGGAAGGTGATCCACTTCCTGGAGATGGTCACCACTTCGTCATCGTACTGCCAGGGCGAGATGGAGAACTGCATAGCCGGCATGAAAGCCGTGATTTCCAGCCATCGTATGAAGAGCTCCCGCGGTGGTACTTCAAGCCCGTGGAATTCTGACTCGTAAGAGTTGCCACCAATCATGTCCGGTAATATGTAAGGATAACCAAGCAGACCGAAAGTTAGCGCTGTGGTAATAAGTGTCTTTAGTCCGTTATCCCAGCCCCAGCGGGAATCCTTATCCATCATCCTGACAAAGATTGGTAGGTTCTGGTTTTCAAAGGCAGCCCTGACCTCGATTTGACCTCCGAAGCGCGCTGCCATCTTAGCGTACCGGGTCGTATACTCGCAAGGATTGACAAAGGGAACGTAGTTCTCGAAATCCTTGACTAAATAGTTGGTTTCCCCAGCGTCAAATTTAAAGGAATCGATTCCAATATCCTGTTGGAGCTTCTCAAGTCGTGCCACGAACCAATCCACTGCGGCTGGGTTGGTAACGTCAAGCATTCCTGCAAAACCATTCCACCACTTGACAACACCCTCGTTCTGCCCCACTTTAGTCACCCAGTAACCTTTCGCCTTACCTTCTTGGTATGCGTTGGTGTCAATGTTAGCAAATGGTGTCACCCAGAGAGTCACACGAAACCCCTTGTCATGAAGTTTCTGAACGGTATCTTTCATGTTGGAGAACTTAGTAGGATCAAAGTCAAGTTCTCCGTACTTCATGGAGTATCCATCGTCGATTTCTATTTGGCCGTTGGTGAACCCGTTGGCAATGATCTCATCTGCATAATCGTTCACCACACTGTCATTGATGAAGACTTTGTATCGTGCCCACGTTGACCAGATAGGAGACCGGAACATTCTTTCGTCCGGTACACCTGTCGGTTTCCCGCCAGCTGGGCCAATTTCGCGCCAAGTGGCGTCGTGCACGAGGCGCACATCGTCATGCGTGTAAACCGTGTAGTCCAATAGATGCAAATTGTTCGTGTAGTTGGGATAGTAGGAGTCATCATACGTGCTCTTGAAACACAGCATCCCGTCGCCATTGTCATTCAGACTGACATGCAGAGGGGTGTCATGGCTGACACGAATGGCAACCCCTCGAGACGATAACCAGTACCTGTCCAAAACCGATCCATACCCCTGCAAATTGGTGTACACGTCTCCAGATGCAAATATTGTGCTTGATCCACTTGATTTATCTATTGGCCATACCTGGCGGTACCTCTCACCTGCACCATACCAGTGAGCCCCATGGAGTGAATAGCAGTCTCGTAGGGGCGTGTCGGCAACAAATGACTCCCATTGCACGTGCGCACACGTAAATGGCCTAGCTTCATTCGTGTCAACCAGTTGAATCTTGACTTCAGCTATTCCTTTCCAAATATAGCAGAGAGCGTTCCCTTCAGCGGAGCATTCGAGGCCTTTCACACTCTCAGGCGAGCTAGCAGCTAGGATGCCACTCAACACCGTGTTTCCTTTGTGGTTTTGGATCGAGATTTTCCCGGTCGTAGCCTCCACACCAATTAGTTTCCGAATGGCAGGTGAGGAGAAGGCGGAGCTGGCAGGACTAGAACTCGTCCACTTCCAGTTTAAAGTGAACAAAGAGCCGGGGAATACACGGGCAGCTATCAAACACACTAACAGCACGGCCACAGCCCGAATAACGAGGCGCCATTTTGACATCATTCTGGAAGCAGAACCCGTACTCGATGAAGACAACTGTTTGTTCGGAGTCTACCTATCAATGATACCGCTTTCAGTTCTAACAACTTAAGTTGACACTGTGTTCGAAACTTCAGAACCTTGAACGGATGATGTTTGGTCTTTACATGTATATCATATAGGCACTGTTTGTCCAGTGAGCCAGTGTTCACGTCAAAGAGGATGTGCCAGTATATGCAGGCAAAGTACGGATAATCCAGCTTTGCTAAAACAGAATTCATTCAACCATTCATTGCTGGATGTCTGTTCTCGATCTCAAGCTATGCATTAGACTTGAATTCAAGTCCGTAATTAGCCGGTTTTGTTCGTCCGCCGCGCACCGCACCGCATTGCGATGGACAGATACGGCTAAGGCGCGGACTATGCCCTAACGTGTTGTACCGGTGTGGCACTTATTGGGTCTGTGCATACTCGACCCCAATAATGTGTGTACGTCAATTCCATGTCCAGCCCATCATAGGACAGTAACACAAGTAGCGGATCTGGGGGGGGGGGGGTGTAGGGGGGTGTCGCTCCCACTCCAATTTTAGTCGCTAACTAATGCTGGGGTAGGCCTGCTAGTGAAATGGCGTCAAAATAATGAATGGAATGTTTAAATTCCTAAATATATTCTCAAATTGCCTTAAAATGCAGGAGAAAGCATCGCAGAATTCAATATTTTCCCCGGAGAAGTCCCCAGACCCGCCTTCACTCACTCCCCCTTTCATATCACCCCCCCCCCCTCTCCGTTTCCTGAGCGCCAACCCTGAAACATGATACACAGCGCCGTGCTAATGATACTTGGGGTTTGGACACAAAAAAACCCCGACTGTCTATGTAGTGACTTGTCTTCAAGTCTATGCTATTTTCATCTCGTCGCTATCTTTTGACTTTACCTGCTTTTACGATAAGATTATGGCCTTTACGCCTAATGATAGGTCGCCGTAACAGTGCCGTTATAACGTTGTGTGCCATATCTCACTAGCTGACAAATTAAATGTGTTATCAAACGTGATAATAAACAAAGATACTGTAACAAGAACAGTTTTGAAGTCACCACATCTGGACCTTAGACTTTCGTTATCTGATCTCTGTCACCCCAAACTTTAGCCTATCACCAGTGATAGCATAATGCAACTGGAGCAGACTGCATGTGAATTATTGTGCAACAATATTAATGAGAGGAAAATGATGCATAAAAGGGGCTGGGACATGAAACCTCAAAATGGCAAACAGAAACTTTCCATTCATTTTTTTTATTGGCATCTAATAAAAAAGATGTAGTTCTAAAACATTGTGAATAACAGGAACCGAAGGCCTCGAAAATCAGATATTGTTTAGTATGCTTTCTTATAGATTAAAATCATACATCCTATAAAAATCATGTCACATTGATAGCACCGTTTTAAGGCAATAGAAATGTACACCATTGGCATTTAAAGCTTCTCAATTGAATTTTAAACATTTCTAATTTAATTTTGTGCGAGATAAATGTTTTTATTTCCTTTTTTATGGGATGCATTTACATACCCTTTTTATAAATCTCAATTTCGGTAGCCTTCAACGTGGGATAAGATGTGCATTTTATGCCACGGTAATTTTAATTCAGTTGTGTTCCTCATATCTCATTTACAAAATAAAAAAATAATAATTTTCGAACCTGCGGGAAAATTCTGATGGCATGTTTTCATAGGTCGTAAGGTTTACTTGGCGTTTGTTCAGAGTAAAGTACACCACTTTATCAAGTACGACCGGCACATTGCGAAGCCACTGCATGACTTCCTTCCACACTATCTCCTTGTGGCATGCGGGTCCACAGTCCATCCACTGGAGGGAGGTAGACATCCCTGGAGTGGAGGTATTGACGACAGGCACCACCAATAAGTCATCTCCAACTCGAAACTCTGTGTCCATCTTCAGGGAGACTTCATCGGTCGCTGCGATCCGGTATCCACCGGGGGTGATCAACGGCTGACTGGGCTTTATGATGGTCTCAGCCAGGGCGATCTGAAGCAGCTTTGGCGTGATGACATCCTCGTGAGGAAGGTGATCTACTTCTTGGAGATGGTCATCACTTCGTCATCGCACACGGCCAGGTTGAGATGAAGACCTGCGCAGTCGGCATGAAGGCCGTGATTTCCAGCCATCGAATGAAGAGCTCCCGCGTTGGTACTTCAAGCCCGTGGAATTCTGACTAAAAGAGTTGCCACCAATTATGTCCGGTAGAATGTAAGGATAACCGTAGTGGGATAACCCAGCAAGCTGAACGGTCAACCTGTGGTGTAGTGTCTTATCCAAAATCATCCTGAAAAAGATTGGAATGATTCTGATTCTCGAAGGCTGCCCTGACCTCGAATTGACCTCACAATGAAAAGTCGTATAATTATTCGCGAGAATTAAAGGAACGTTCTTAGGTCTCGAAATCATTGACCAAATAGTTGTTTTCTCCAGCGTCAAATTAAATGAATCGATTTAATTGGTATAGCTACCAATAGAAGAAATAAGAGCTCTGGCGTCCCCCGGCGCCGTTTGAAGAGCCCGCGCACGCGCCAAGTCTGGCATCTAGACTCCATAGTCAGAGAACGAGATTTGGGGTCAGAGAACGACATTTGGTTCAGAGAATTAACTTGATCCCCACAACCTCTTGACCTCGTACCCGCCTAATTAGCCTAATTGGGCAGCTTTTGAAATATCGGCAAAAGTACAGCAATACAGTTCTGACATATATAACTATATTGGTATAGCATTGTAATTGGTATAAATGTCAATGTTCATGATCTGTTATAAATGTTGTTGTATTTGCAGCAGTGGCGTAGCCACCGGGGGGCGTGGGGGGGGGCGACCGCCCCCCATGAAACCTTGTCGCCCCCCAGTCGCCCCCCCCCCCCCCCCCCCCACTGAGATTTTGAGTTTCTAAAAAAATTATCATTGATCTACATGACGCCATGAGCCCTATACTACAATGTATCTTTTGAAAATATTGGTTAAAGTGGTCAGAAATTGCCTCAGATAGCACCACAGAGCATTTAGAATCCAACATTTTTCGGGGCCCCTTAAGCGGGCCCCGAACCCCACGCCTATAGCTCAGAATTCTGGTAGCTGATTCAATGACTCCAACCTCGAAAACAATGTTCACAATATGCCTTTAGCTGAAAAAATCTCGAAAATTATGTTTAAATTATTATCTTTTGTGCTAAGATAATTATTGGGTAAGAAATGCCTCAGATCACACTAGAGCATCGAAAATCCATTTTTTTTTCGGGGCCCTTAAGCGGGCCCCGAACCCCACGCCAATAGCTCAGAATACCGATAGCTGATTCAATGTCTCCAACCTCGAAAACGATGTTCAAATAATTATCTTTTGCCAAGAAAATATTAGTTAAAGCATGGAGGAAAGTCGTAAGAAATTGCTTCAAATCACACCACAGAACATTTAGAATCCATTTTTTTTCGGGGCCCTTAAGTGGGCCCCGAATCCCACGCCGTAAGGGCTTGGAATGTTCCAGCCCCCCAGCCCCCCCCCCACTGATTTGCATGATGACCCAATCATGATCTGTTATAAACGTTGTTGTATTTTCAGGATGACCCATTTGTCGGCTTTCCTTTGATGTATCGGCAGAAGTATGTGACGAAATTTGGTATTTCTTGATATGGTGTTGGATTAGATTTGTATAAATGTCTTTCATGAATGTCGTTGCATGTATTTCATTTCCAGTGGAAGGTTTCGGGGCACCCCATACCATATGATTGGCCTAATTGGCGGGCGGTCGGCTTCCTTTTGCACTTCATTTCCTAAAAGTGTGTGAATGAGTTAATCCATTACGGCTAAGTAATGAATTATGACAAGGTTCTTGTGACTTTACCAATTACCTTGTTATAACAGACACATCGTATTAACAGTGATGAAAAACAAATGAAAACAAAGACTTGGGACAAAAAATTGTCGATCCTTGTTATAAGCTAGTTTTAATTCCTGATAGATTTATGCTTGCCATTTTGTTCTATTTAGGACGTACCTACGTGGGTATTTTCTTTTGTTCAATGACTGTTATATTCTCCCGATATCTATTTGGATGGCCTTTTAATTTGATATATACTTTTGTTCATCTAATCTCTCCCCCCCCCCCTCCATCCCTCCTTGTATTATTCAGTCTTATCTAGTCATATTTTTTGCACATACATTTTGTAATTATTTCGGATCCTTTTTCTTATTTTAGTTTTAGTATACTTATAATGTGATATATGTTTATTGTAACTGCATTTTCAATGTGCTTGTTTCATTTTTTTGGCCGAATAGGCCTGTATAAATAAAAAAAAAAATAGAAACTTATGTTTGTAGTTTGTGGACAAACACCGAGCGTTTCGGCATTTTGTGTGTGTGTGACGCGACATCCCTTTTTTTTTAACCAACATATTTTCAACCCAATCGGACCTGTACTTCAAAAGATATAAGGCTTTGAAGAAAGGCTTTGAAGAAAAAATCGTAACGAAAACAAGAGCTGTTCCGGTGTACTAATACATGTATCAGCAACACTGAAATGCCAATCGCGAGGAAAAAGATAAAGAAAAAAAAAGAGGTGTGAAGTCCTTTTGCTAGCTGCAAATGTCCCCTGCCTACCCTCGAAAAAATGCAAATTGAAAATTACTGGGAAATTGGTATTTTGGGGAAAAAACTTACTTTGCCCCTCCAGAAGAAATCCTGGCAACGCCCATGAGTGGGTCTATCCTAGTAGCCCCCCCCCCCCCCCATTGCCTACGTGCATGGTTTATTTCCTGTGTTTTGTCATTTGTTTCCCTGGAGATGTGATTTTGAAGAAACGTAAAGTTTGTAATGGCAGAAAGAACGAACTAAACTTTCCTGCAACCTGTCTTTGCGCGATGTTCTCCAAGAGTGAGAAGGGGGGAGGGCCGGGGGGGGGGGGGTTAGACTAGGGGTGGATGAGTAGAACAGAAATGGAGAGGTCATTTACTGAATGTATAAGTCACTTTTAATGTCTTATTTTTGAGCCCTTTTGATTGATATTCTATCTGACATTGAACTACTGCACATAACACAACTTTAACAATAAAGAAATGCAAAAGAGAATTGAATAATTGCAATACAGTAACAATACCATTTATTTTGGTAACGTTTCAACCTTAGAAAAACAGTACATGGTTTGTATAAAACTGAATAATTTGAGTAATCGTAATTATCAAAGGTCCTAACATGTACATGTAATGAAAGTTTACATTCTTAAGAATAATCTGCACTTTATTGGATAGAGTGACGTCACAAGAGTAGTTTAATCCGAAAGAAACCCAATTTACTTCCATATTTTCTGATCATTTTGGGAATGAACTGTCGTTTTTTTCTTTTTTAAAAGAATAAACCATCTAATATCTACGAACATGGCAATGCATTTACTGAATTTGAAAATAGTAAGCTTTTAAGGAAAATGCACCAATTTAAGTGACTAGAAAGTAACTTAAAATTTAAAAAAAAAGGCAAGTCCAAATTACACAATGAAACAGACACTAACATGATGATAGTGTTTGGGTTACACTCACCAGTCACCCCCAAAAAAATCTTTTGTATTCAACACCCTAGAGAATTAAATATGATCAAAGTGAAAAGAATACATTTACATGAGCATGTACATACTACTATTGAGTAAATATTGCCAGACCATGTTGAATAATGTATTTTTTTAAACATCTTGCTACCAAACTTATTGACATTTTTTGACACTCTGTGTTATCTTTGAAAGTAAGCCCAAGGACTGAAAAACAGAAAAATACTGTTTAAACAATAAATAAAATCACCAGATAATTCAATATCCACTCATGAAAGTAACAGCAGGAAGATTAGCATTATTGAAAGAAAAGCTTCTTGCATGGAATCAATGGAATGTATGTATTTGCTTATACAGTCGAAGCTCGTTAATACAAACTCGTTCGGACCTAACCAAATCGTTTGTTATATCAGAATTTTGTATTAAGAGAAACATCAGTCCCATTCATTGTGCACATAAATGCACAGTCGGGACTAAGGCTTTATGTTTGTTATAACCAGAATTTTGTATTAACAGAGTTTGTACTAACGAGATTCTACTGTATCATATTAAAATATCATATAAATAAGTTATCTTTAATGTCAAACTTAACTGCAATACAGGGTGGATCAAACTTAAGGAAATCCACTTTTGACAACAATTGTCACCTATTTGTAAAAGTTACTTTAAACTTTTAATAAGTAGCTATGAAATTAGTGGCCTTTTAAGCACAAGTGACCAAAAAAATTGTTTTATTGTAGTTTGAACTTTTCATGTTGCCAACTTGGAATGTGTAACAATTTTTTCGTCAGTTAAGCCTGGTTCATACTCTGCGCGAAAGCAAAAGAGAACGCGAATTTGTGACGTCGTGGCAAGTATTCGCGCTGCGAATTCGTAAAAGTTGACTCGGGCGAATTTCGCAGCGAATGTTTTATGATGTCAAATTCGCTTCGCATTCGCTTTCGCCTGAAGTATGAACCGGGCTCTATGCTTAATGGCCAGTACTTTCATAGTCTATTAATAAAAAGTTCTAAGTAATTTTTTTAATTTGGTTGAAATTGCTGTGAAAAGTGGATTTCCTTTAATTTGAACCACCCTGTACTATAGTAAAAGTTTATACATGAACGTAAATTGCACTGTTGTTAAATATGCTTCAGAAAATGTTATTTAAGCAAGGATATGGCAGTTAACTCCTCAAAATAGACTTTTGAATAAAAAAATGAATAAAAAAATATGCAAAAATATGGGTATATATACATATAAACCACGGCAGATACTTACAATTTATGCAAATAAGGCACCCTTGCCAAACAAATGTTACTGTCCCCCCTGCTTAATATCTTTTCTATGGCTTTAAGCATCTGTGTGCCAACTTTCGTGCTTTGGACCAGTGGGTCATGATTGCATCCATAAGCCACCTGAATACAAGAAAATACAATGTGTCTCTCCATACTGTAGCAGTTGTTTTTGTTGGCAATAGAATTTGTCATGCCCTTTTACATTTGCTTTAATTACCTGAAATTTTGTATGAGTCAATCACTTTGTGAACTATACGGTTTGTTGAATATCCTAAATTGTTTGCTGAATACCCTGTTCAAAGTGTTGCCACACATTTACATGAGGAGTTTTCTTGGGGTTTTAGCTTAGCAAACAACCCGCCCGACACAAAGTTCGAACCAGTGTAAAATTTTAAGCAGACATCTGTTATTTCCTCAAGTTTTCCTGTGTATGACATGCATGGAGTCAGTTTTGTAAAAATACCACTGTTTTAAACAAACTTGTATGGTTCATAAGAATTTTAGAAGACTGGTGCAATTGCATCTGTGCCTCTTCTTTAAATGCTATGAACACTCCTTTGAAAAAGTGAACAGATCCAAAGTAAGTTTAAAACTCCCGTGTGTACCAAAATGGTTTGTAAGGAAATCACACTGACCCAAACAATTGCCAAAGTATATAATCGTTTGTCCTGAGTATCCAAACCAAGCAGATTTTCAGCTTAAGTAAGTTACAGCGATAATGGACGAAATCACTGTATTGCTCTTCCTTTGCAAAAGAACAAGTTCATAAGGATCAAAAGGATTAAAGAAAAATGATCCCAAGTCATGGATATCAAATGTTGCATTATTGTCTGTCCCCCTCTCTTCCTCCCCCCGGCTTCTTCCACCCTTTCTCTGCCCGCAAGGCAGCAGCCTGCTCCTTTTTTCGAGCTTTTTCCTCCTTCTCTTGTCTGACTTTTTGAATTGCTGCATCCCAAAATGGCATCAAGCGTCGATCCCCTCCTTGCATCTGAACGAACTTTTTGCAGCAACAACAGATATTGGTGATGCGCTCGCTCGTACCTCAGCTGAAGTAGCTCCTTGACCTCGTTTGCGATGTCAGCAGGACTACGTCCAGACCTCCGCATCTGATCAACCAGACTGCGGCACACGGCTTTGCGGTACGTTATGTAAGCTGGGAAGATGTTGTGGATGTGGGTTGGAAGAAGAGGCAAGTACAGAGGACTGTCGGCGTACCAGGGGGAGCACTTGCATTTTTTGCAGCTAAGGAGACTGGCTACGATGTAATATTGCCCGGTGTTTGGCACTGCAACGTTGCCACCTCCACCTCCAACCACAACACGAGGCCTACCCAATCCTTTCTTCTGAGCAACACCAGAGCAGTTTTGCGTTATGCACGGCAACCCCCTGGGACCAACAATACTCTTGAACATGGTTACTGGAGCCCAAATGAACATAGGATGGATCCAAAAGTGCTCTGGGCTTGGCAGTGACGTAGCTCTGCGAGGCTGCAGTTCACCAGGGGGTGGAGGTCTCCACAGCGGCTCACCCTCCCATCTGGCTGGCTGATTATATAGTGTCGTACAGGGACAAGGCCTAACTTGTGAAGCTCTTTTCTCATCCACTTTTCCTGGGCAGGGCTGACAACATTCTGCCAAGCTAGCCCTGTGTCACTGGGAGCGGGCGGCTCGGAAATAACAGTAGCAGTCGCCCTAGTTCGACAGTAGGGCCTGTTCTGTTCAGAGGGTATGGTTGCAGGCTGTGAAGGAGAGGGGACAGGAACTGCTCGACTCTCAGGGGGAGATGCTGGAGGAACTGCTCGACTCTCAGGGGGAGATGCTGGAGGAACTGCTCGACTCTCAGGGGGAGGTGCTTGAGGAACTGCTCGACTCTTCGGGGGAGATGCTAGAGGAACTGCTCGACTCTCAGGGGGAGGTGCCAGAGGAACTGCTCGACTCTCAGGGGGAGGTGCTAGAGGAACTGCTCGACTCTCAGGGGGAGATGCTGGAGGAACTGCTCGACTCTCAGGGGGAGGTGCTGGAGGAACTGCTCGACTCTCAGGGGGAGATGCTGGAGGAACTGCTCGACTCTCATGGGGAGATGCTTGAGGAACTGCTCGACTCTCAGGGGGAGATGCTGGAGGAACTGCTCGACTCTCAGGGGGAGATGCTGGAGGAACTGCTCGACTCTCAGGGGGAGATGCTGGAGGAACTGCTCGACTCTCAGGGGGAGATGCTGGAGGAACTGCTCGACTCTCAGGGGGAGATGCTGGAGGAACTGCTCGACTCTTCTGGGGAGGTGCTAGAGGAACTGCTCGACTCTTCGGGGGAGATGCTAGAGGAACTGCTCGACTCTCAGGGGGAGATGCTGGAGGAACTGCTCGACTCTTCTGGGGAGGTGCTGGAGGAACTGCTCGACTCTTCGGGGGAGATGCTAGAGGAACTGCTCGACTCTTCTGGGGAGGTGCTAGAGGAACTGCTCGACTCTCAGGGGGAGGTGCTTGAGGAACTGCTCGACTCTTCGGGGGAGATGCTAGAGGAACTGCTCGACTCTCAGGGGGAGGTGCCAGAGGAACTGCTCGACTCTCAGGGGGAGGTGCTAGAGGAACTGCTCGACTCTCAGGGGGAGATGCTGTTGAAATCGTCTGGTATTCCGGGATGTGAGTTTTTAGACACTCTGTGAACATTAGAAGACTCACCATTCAAGAGATTCTGACTGGTGGAGACACCTCAGGGCAGCGTCAAAGTTCTGGACAAGTATTAGAGAGAAAAAGAGAGATTCTTGCTTGTGCCACCGTATTCACAATTTAATTTCCCATGCTGAATGTTTGTGTAAACCTAAAACATCAAAGGTTTCCCTTGGTGAATGAAAAAGCCGTCAAGAATTTGTCTTCATTTGGAACACTACTGGTATATACCTTTATCATGCTGCCACCATTTCAGTCATGTTCCCTGTATACCATAACAGTACTGGTGGTTTTGACAATCTTGATGTTTACACAGTGTTGAATGTTCCTGGCATTTTTGACATAATACAATATTCTTACCCCAGCAATATAGGCTCTGTACATAAAGACATCTCGCATCAGCTTCAGATCTGACGTTGACGGCTAGAAAGCAGCAGAGGGAAAAGGAATAAACATCAGAAGAGATCCCATGGCACATTAAGAATTCCAAGAAATGAGAATTACAGTCAAACTTCCCAACTGGCGCTGAAGCCCACACACGACAACTGTTTGATGTACTACTAATGTACCAGATTGTCATGATCGTGGTTGACTAACGTAACCACCCGGAATGATTCTCGTACCTTCGCCAAGTCGTACCTTCAGTTAAGATGACTCGTACCGTCAGGTGCAAGTCAAGTCGCACCGTCAGTCAGGACAATTCGGGGTTTGGGTGTTTTCATCTAAGATTTAATTTCCACTCTGACAGGTTTGACAGGATTGGGTTGGAAAATCAAAAATATGGTTTCGGGGGACCAATATAATGGGTTGATCCTTGGGTGTGAAGGATTGTTTGGACATTAGGAAAATATTTCATTTCCTTTGGGGCGAGCGGGAAGGCATTTATCGTCCAATCCAGGACTCATTAGCCGCATTGATGCCCAAGAACCGGGGTAGTCCATAATTCGATGTGTGACCGTTGGGTGTAATTCGGAGTTAACCCGTGGATGATGATAATGAAAATAGCCCTGTTAGTTTCACACATGATTTAATTGACAGGGAGGTGAGAGTGGTGTGTTGTCTGTTATTTTGCTGATTTCAGCTAGAGTGTAGCCTTTCGTTGTGATTTGTCTGTGAACTTGTTGACTTTTTCTGTGAACTCTTGTAGATTATTTTGGTTTCGAGAATATCATAGGGTTTCCCCCTTGATAAAGCTGTTAAACACATATATTCCAGGTGCCAATTTTTTGGGCCTTTTGTCCTCCAGGGTATACATAAATATGCATACCGTGTGTCGGTGATATAAATGTGTAGTCAAAATATGCCAATACGGTGGAGTGCAGTACGAAGGGTACCAAAGTTCCAGCGCTCCACTCAGTAGAGCTACATGAACGAGGAATATGTTGAAAACCAAGCCCCCAAACCCTTACAATGCGCCCTGAAAATGGGCACATAATGCGTAGTTTGCATAATGGCCAGTTTTGAAGAGCGCCCCCTTATTTTGGAAAATGGTCCTGCCCCCCCCCCCCTCACACCACTATTTGATTTTACGGAGGCCAAGTGTCCGGTGAAAAATACAAGTCGACATTTCAGCACGGCTGTTGCAAATGGCCCTTTTTATTGATGCCCTTTTTATTGCTGCGCTGTACGTTATGTGCCACACGTCTGGTTTCCCAAATTCCCAACCTACTGAGCCTGAGGAGTTAAGTCCGAAACTGGCGCATGTGGAAGTCCAGAAAGATGTCTAAATTCGTGAAAAATTTGAAGAAAGATTAGGCCTTGGCATACCTAGTCCTACTCCTAGGGCAAAAGATGAGGAATCATAGAATAGGCATACAAGTTAACTTACAACCATATAGCATATATAGTCAGTGGTATGTAAAAAAAAAAATTCTAAAAAAGGGTGCGCCAGTGTTTGGAATAAACTCCTCAGTAGGTTGGAATACCAGACGTGTGGCCTAACATACAGCGCAGCAATATTAAGCCTTTTCGGAGTTAAAACTGCGCGCATTCGTAACCTGTGACAACGCACATTGTTTGTCAAATGCCCTTTGACAGTACCCACAATGCACAAACAGCCTTTTTGTAAAGTCAGTGGCGCGATGTTGTCAAAGGCCATTTGAGACAAACAATGCGCGTTGTCACAGGTTACGTATGCGGAGTTGGAACTCAAAAAAAAGCTTAAACGGAGGCCACACAAGTGGGGCTAGGCGTGATCGGGCCTCGGGGGACACACATCACCTTGCACATGGCGGACAGACGCGGAGTCATGGAGTAATCAGTAAACCTTTCCGTTTCAACTTTCAAAGTGGCTATTGTTACGGCAGCTGTTGTTTAGCGCCCTCTACGATACGTTTTTGATGCGCACGCAGGTACTGCTGAGGTAGGCCTATATAATAATTATTTGTTTCCCCACGTTTTAGCGAGCAGTGCGACAGCTCAGTCGATAGAGGGTAGGAGTTTGCACCGCGAGGTTGCGGGTTTGCATCTCAGTTTTGCACTTGAATTGTTTTCCTTTTCTAATCTAACCCGAGGCTTTGAGGATTTTTTTTAAAAGGGAAATAAAGTCCGAATTTCATAACGTTCAAATTCCCTTTTTTTCCTTCTTATTTTATATAGATAGTGGATATTTAGCCGGAGGTAATGACGGCAAACTAACGATTAATAAAGGTTTGCCGGCGGCAATCCATATCAACAGAGGGTGCTGTACTCTTTAAAATAGGGCTGAATTATAAGATGTATTAAATTCCCACCAAAAGTTGTGTAGTACGTTTGGTGTAATGGTTAAGCAAAGGCTCTAGTAAGCGAGATGACTCGCGTTCGATTCCGACCGCACCACATTTTAAAGTTTTTTTTTCTCATCCCCAAATAAATAAGAATATTCTTCTTTTATTATTTTAACATGTCTCAAACATATTTTGCAGAGTATTAGGGCCTACATTTTCTTTTTCAGATTTGTGGCTCTGGAGGATTTTTTTAACGAAGTGGCTATCGTTACGGCAGTCGTTGTTTAGCGCCCTCTACGATACTTTTTTGATACGCACGCAGGTATATAATTATTTGTTTCCACACGTTTTAGCGAGCAGTGCGACAGCTCAGTCGATAGAGAGTAAGATTTTGCATCGCGAGGTTGCGGGTTCGAATCTCAGTTTTGCACTCGATTTTTTTTCCTTTTCTAACCTGAGGCTTTGGAGGATTTTTTTTAAAAGGGAAATAAAGTCCGAATTTCATAACGTTCAAATTCACTTTTTTCCTTCTAATTTTATATTTTCTTGTCATGTTTTTATAAAAGTTGCAGTCTACCGTAACGATAGAAAATGGGAAATGCGTTACGGCTGCCGTAACAATAGCCACTGCGTTTTTTTAAAAAGGGAAATAAAGTCCGAAATTATAAAATGGTCTGAATCCCATCTTGTGAATACGAGGTAACAACGATAATTTTGGCATGGAGCCAGACTAAAACTTGTCACCGGAAAATGCGTTACGACTTACGACTGCCGTAACGATAGCCACTGGCACTGCGTTCAAGGCTAGCCTAGAAATTAGACCCGTGAACGTGGCGTTGTATACAACGCCACGTAGTTTACAAGCCACGTTCACGGGTCTACCTAGAAATAATTCAAAACAAAGCATTTGTTGTTCAACGATACAAAGGTAGGGCCTATTGCCTCTTCATTTCTTGGATAATACCTTCAGTTTGTGTGCCTCACTAATGCAATGTTGAAAGTTTCCCAAGTAGAAAGCATTGCGAATCTCGAAGAGTTCGTCCACGTCGCTCTGCGCTGCCATGATGGAGCGATGCATGATGAGTACACGTTGGCTGAACTATTTCATGTTTGATGTATTGTGGAACCTACGGCTGTTGTTTGTTCCGTGCAACTGTGTTATTTTTTTTTTTTGTCAGAAAGAGAAGGTGAGCACTTTGAATTTATACATTTGGATTACATCAAACTACATCTGCTTATCTGAGAGTTTGAAGCAACTACTCTGTTGAGTTTTATTTTGAAATTGACATATCTAAGTTTCCCAGAGTAATTAAGACTGTGCATATCACTCAATCAAGAACGTAGAAGTACTTTTACAGCTATAAAGGAGGCAAACAAGTGAGCTTTTTTTGTACTTGGTACTTGGTTGGTGGTCCTCCGAAATTTAAACTGGAGGTGTTGTGCATAATTCAGAATGGCAATAATTTTACAAAACTCTCCCTCTATTCCGGAATGGTCCCATGATTTGACCATTTCTTATACGGTGTACGCGTGATGTACAGATGTATTATTTGTGTACGTGTACGCATTTCCTATGTACCTCACGATCAGGGATTGGGTAAAAAATTAATGGCCGTATTAAAAGTTATGAAAAAAAGTTAACCCACAGAAATGTGAAATTGGCTGCCCCGTTTTTTTTGAGTCCATGTCTCATGAAATAACCTTGCATTAATACAAATGTACATGGTAATTACATTTTGAAGTTTTACATCGTAGAGGCTCGAAATGTGAACATTATGTGTACTGACTGAGTGTCCACACATGTAATTTGCTTTTACATCGCAATTTATTTTCTTCTGCGGCCGGTTGACATATTTTTTTTTGCGCAGACTTTCCATGCGGTACACAGCGGATACAGTGGGCACGCGTCATAGAGCTATATTAAATTAATATAGCTCTATGGCACGCGAACGGTCGTATTAGCCGGCCCTCCCCGCCAGACCGTGGTTGTATGCGCTATTGCATGCTATGCGCGCATGCGTGATCTTCGACCCGCCCATAAGCACTGAAACGTTTCGCAAACGAATTGCGCGCGTGTTTTGTTGTTGAAGTCGTGATAGCAAAATATGAAAAATAATGGCATATAAATATCAAGTAGGGTCGAAGTAATAGTGTGCCAGCTTCGGCTGCACATATACTAAAATTGGAACGATACAGAGAAGATTAGCATGGCCCCTGGCGCAAGGATGACACGCAAAATCGTGAAGCGTTCCAAATTTTTTTTTTCCCGACCGGTGTCACATGAAAATCCGACTCCTATGAAAATCGGACCCCTTTTCCCTATTATTGGTTAATCCTTCTCACGTGACCGGTCACTTTCCTAATTACCATACTTACGCATGCGCGGTATTACCAATGAGTCCGAATTTCATAGAAACGTAAATTCACGCTACACCGGCATTCAAAGGGGCCTTTTTTTATGACGGGATTTTATTTCCACTTGTCAATATTTACAACCAAATAATTGCACGCAATAATTTCCTCAAATGAAAACTTGCAGTATCTGTTGTTACGATCCAAAAAATGTCCAAACCAATCATTGGATTGTGTTGAAGAATGGGATAAGTTAGTATGCGCATTGTGTTCGGTCAGAAATGCTACGTTTTTTGTATTATGTTAATTGCCGAACTTTTCTTTCGTATAAATTATGTATTCCTTTGTCAAAAGAGGGCGCTGTTGCGTACCACCGTTAGCAAGTCAGTACATGTATCAAAACGTTCGTTCAGCTACGTCAACTTACTTTCGTGTCAGCGTAATGTTTTGTCAGGCAATTTGTTCCGTACGGACAGCCCAAAGTCGTAAGTATTTCTAAATCTGATTGTAACACATTTAAAGAACAAGCTCATTTAGTTTTTTGGGGGATAATTACATTATTTTTGTGTTCATTTATTGGAGAAAATTTGTGTACAACATGAGAAAATGTGCATATGCTTTAAACGGAAAGTAGGCTACAACATTTACTTATAATGTAATTTTCAGAAATAAATGGATTTGGAGGATTAGTATTTTATTGTTATAGAAAATATTGTTAAACTGACTTGCTTCACGTTTTGGGTTCGGAGATGCTGGGAAATCCAAGAAAACCAACCATGTTCTTGTAGTCTGGTTCCCTGACCCGATGAAACGGAGCAATTTATAGACTTTGGGGAATTGTGAGGTCAGATAATCAGTCTAGTAGGCCTGTACTCCTTCACAGGTGTTTAATCAATTGCAAAGAAAACGCGGAATAACTAAATGTGAACAAGAAGAAGCAGGTTTTTAAGCCAGTTTTCTCCAACGCTGGCCGGCTGACCAGCGTTGCAAATATACAAGTTTTCATGAAAATGTCAGCACACCAGGAGCCACGATTTTACAGGATACTTTAGACTCATTCCCTAACATTCCAGTAAGATATGTCGTAATAATTTGATCATTTTGGGGTTTTTTTATGTTTGCAAATGTTGTATCTTCCCTTAAATAATAATACAGTAATGTATACAGTATGCATACAGCTTATTAATATTATGCAGTATGTAGATATTGAACCCACACGCAGTAATTTGGATGTACATTCGGGACTCGCACATGTACATGTACTAGCTAATTTACCACTGACTCATACATGATACATACTTTATCAATCTTGATTTGTTTAATATGGTTTGTTTATTTTATGTAGATTCGTGACTAGGCCTACGTGATTGCGTGATTTGCGCGATTAAAGCTACGTGCTATCTGGCTACATGTTACTGTTACGGATATATGATTCGTCATTCGTCACTTAGTGTCAAGTTCAACTGGAGCTTTTACGTGTCGCCCATTACACACTGTACTTTATTTCTTAATATGTAATTATGACTGCATGATATGATATGACTCGTGTACGTTTTTCCTCAAGTTGAGGTTTGAGGTTTTTCTCTGTTATTTTGTGTTGTTTTGTTAACGCAGTAAAACCATACTGGTCATGGCGGTGGTAAATCAAACGTTGTTGAAGATTAAGATTAAAATTCGTCATGTGTCAATCTACAGGGATAAGATTGTCAATTAAAAAAACAAAAGTCTGAAAATTTGATGAATTAGGCTTAATGTCTGACTTTTTCAAATGCAAAACAAAATCTCGATAATGCCTGAATCTACAGGGTGGTGTAAAAAGAAGGAAACCCACTATTGACCGAAATTTTAACCTACATGTACTTACATTTGTACTTTACTGGGTGAAAATTGCTGTCACAAGTGGTTATCCTTTCTTTTTGCACCATCATGTATGTAGGCTATTCACTTAAAAAAAAAAACATTTTTGTTCAAAATCATTTCAATTTATATCCACAAAACCACAACTCTGTTAATAACTGGTAAATTGTTTGAAATTATAAATAGGGAACCGGCTGGGGCAAACAGATGCAAGATGTGAGACTGATGTTGCCTGGGAGCTATGGGGAAAAATCAAGCTAGTCAAGTTGAAGATTTAGTGCATGAACAATACACATATCCGGCCATCCCCAATCCTGAAACAAACAAACAGAAAAAAAAATGGAGTAATCTTTTATAATTTTTGGCCAGATTTGATCACTTAGAGTGTATCATTTCAAACACGGGAAACGCAGTTCAGATCTGTCCCTTCATGTTGGGACACAGTTTTAATAAAAACGGACGGGCAGCACCGTATACGTATACAAAAAACGTTGCAAAGGGTGCTGTTTGCGGAACTGGCAAACGTTTGCTGAAGATAATGGCCATCACCAATAAGCTATCTCTGAAAAAGCTCGCAAACAGTTTTCCTGCTGATGGCTAAATGAAAAAATCAGTCCACGATATAAGTGAGTAATTTCAGAATTTTTACGGATGATTACCTTCCCTGGAAAATTAGTGTTTTTGCCACCAGACGCTTCAGACTATTTCCGTTTGCGCAGGAACCGGTGTCATATGAACATCCGACTCCTATTAAAATCGGCCTCCTTTTTCCTATTATTGGTTAATCCCTCGCTCGTGACAGAACACTCTCCATGATGATCCTAAAAATAGCGCATTATCGTACTTACACATGCGCAATACTACCAGTGAGTCCATATTTCATGGAGTCGGATATCCACGCTACTCCTTTCAAACGACCGTACTACCGAAAGTGGTTGCACGCATGTGCTCCGAACAGTGGTCCTCGCCAGAACGACAACTAAATCACTTGGGAACATTTCAAAATAATAATAATCGTACGTACCGGTCTGGGGGAAAGCCCGGCTGTCAGGAATGGTTGCAAATCTAGCGAAAACTCGCAAAACAAGATTGGCGGCTTTTTTTCTGAAAAGTTTCGGACGACAAAAGGTAGTGTGACGTCACCAAACATGGTTGCAACTTTCCACGTACATGTACCATTCGCCGGATCACGTAACGCTCCAGTATCCTTCCACCTTGGCGTGTATCGTTCAACCTTGGCGTGTATCGTTCCTGTATTTTTCCACCTTCACATGTATCGTTCCTGTATCGTTCATGTAACGTTTCATGCAAGTATAAAAAAAACTTGGAACGTTACAGGGAAGATTAGTATGGTCTCGAGACGCAATTAAGGACTACACGCACAACTTCGTGAAGCGTTCCTATTTTTTGGCTTTCTACAGGCATTCAATGGGACATTTGTTTTTATAACGGGGGCTTTTTTTCTCCAAATTAGTCAACATTAACAACCAAATTTTTGTACGCAATAATTTCCTGAAGTTAAAAATTGCACTAGGCCTATCTGTTGTTACGATCCCCAAAAATGTCCAAACTGTAACCGGTATTGAATTTAGCTGACCAAAAAAAAAAAAAAGTTGAATATTCTCAGATGTAACAAAGAAATCAAACAAGATTTACACAGATAATGTACCAGAACAAAATGAACCAGATGATTTAAATACAAAACTCTGAAACCAAACTATTATAATGGTTTCACAATAGGAACGTCAGGAAATTATACAATCATGAAAGATCTTATAATATTCAAACATTTCATGAGGATTTGAAGCAGGAGCTACGAGACTCCATTGGTACTCCATGAAGTACAGAGAACTTGACTTTGATCAGACTATCAGTTAGCAGACATGAAAAGCACCGTACAGACCGGAAACTTCACAACAAGGGGTTTCGTGTGACTCTCTGGGTGACACCATTTGCTAACATTGACACCAACGCATGACCAGAAGGTAAAACAAAGCTGCTGATTACTAAAAGGGAGCAGAATGAGGGTGTGGTCAAGTGGTGGAATGGTCACTTTACTGGAATGCTTGATGTTATCAACTCAGCCGCAGTGGATTGGATCGTAGAAAGATCAGAGAAGATCCAACGGGATACTAATTAGCACGAGCTAATCTTCTCTGTATCGTTCCAATTTTAGTATATAAGCAGCCGAAGCTGGCACACTATTACTTCGACCCTACTTGATATTTATATGCCATTATTTTTCATATTTTGCTATCACGACTTCAACAACAAAACACGCGCGCAATTCGTTAGCGAAACGTTTCAGTGCCTCATCATTATTATTTAATATAGCTCTATGACGCGTGCCCACTGTATCCGCTGTGTACCGCATGGAAAGTCTGCGCAAAAAAAAATATGTCAACCGGCCGCAGAAGAAAATAAATTGCGATGTAAAAGCAAATTACATGTGTGGACACTCAGTCAGTACACATAATGTTCACATTTCGAGCCTCTACGATGTAAAACTTCAAAATGTAATTACCATGTACATTTGTATTAATGCAAGGTTATTTCATGAGACATGGACTCAAAAAAAACGGGGCAGCCAATTTCACATTTCTGTGGGTTAACTTTTTTTCATAACTTTTAATACGGCCATTAATTTTTTACCCAATCCCTGATCGTGAGGTACATAGGAAATGCGTACACGTACACAAATAATACATCTGTACATCACGCGTACACCGTATAAGAAATGGTCAAATCATGGGACCATTCCGGAATAGAGGGAGAGTTTTGTAAAATTATTCCCATTCTGAATTATGCAAAACACCTCCAGTTTAAATTCCCTAGATGGAATATTTCGGAGGACCACCAACCAAGTACCAAGTACAAAAAAACTCACTTGTTTGCCTCCTTTATAGCTGTAAAAGTACTTCTACGTTCTTGGTTGAGTGATGCACAGTCTTAATTACTCTGGGAAACTTAGATATGTCAATTTCAAAATAAAACTCAACAGAGTAGTTGCTTCAAACTCTCAGATAAGCAGATGGAGTTTGATGTAATCCAAATGTATAAATTCAAAGTGCTCACCTTCTCTTTCTGACAAAAAAAAAATAACACAGTTGCACGGCACAAACAACAGCCGTAGGTTCCACAATACATCAAACATGAAATAGTTACAGCCAACGTGTACCCATCATGCATCACTCCATCATGGCAGCGCAGAGCGACGTGGACGAACTCTTCGAGATTCGCAATGCTTTCTACTTGGGAAACTTTCAACATTGCATTAGTGAGGCACACAAACTGAAGGTATTTATCCTAGAAATGAACAGGCAATAGGCCCTACCTTTGTATCGTTGAACAACAAATAGATGCTTTGAATAACGCAGTGCCAGTGGCTATCGTTACGGCCATGACGGCAGCCGTAACGCATTTCCCATTTTCTATCGTTACGGTAGTACGCCTACTGCAAATTTTTATTAAACATGAGAAGAGTATATAAAATAAGAAAGAAAAAAAGGGAATTTGAACGTTATGAAATTCGGACTTTATTATTTCCCTTTTTAAAAAAATCCTCAAACATGTCAAAGCCTCAGGTTAGATTAGAAAAGGAAAACAATTCGAGTGCAAAACTGAGATGCGAACCCGCAACCTCGCGGTGCAAAATCCTACCCTCTATCGACTGAGCTGTCGCACTGCTCGCTAAAACGTGGGTAAACAAATAATTATATAGGCCTACCTGCGTGCGCATCAAAAACGTATCGTAGAGGGCGCTAAACAACGGCTGCCGTAACGATAGCCACTTCGAAAGTTCAAACGGAAAGGTTTACTGATTACTCCATGACTCCGCGTCTGTCCGCCATGTGTGTCCGCCGAGGCCCGATCACGCCTAGCCCCACTTGTGTGGCCTCCGTTTAAGCCTTTTTTTGAGTTCCAACTGCGCATTCGTAACCTGTGACAACGCGCATTGTTTGTCTCAAATGGCCTTTGACAACATCGCGCCACTGACTTAACAAAAAGGCTGTTTGTGCATTGTGGGTACTGTCAAAGGGCATTTGACAAACAATGTGCGTTGTCACAGGTTACGAATGCGCGCAGTTTTAACTCCGAAAAGGCTTAATATTGCTGCGCTGTATGTTAGGCCACACGTCTGGTTTTCCAACCTACTGAGGAGTTTATTCCAAACACTGGCGCACCCTTTTTTAGAATTTTTTTTTTTACATACCACTGACTGTATATGGTATATGGTTGTAAGTTAACTTGTAGGCCTGTTCTATGATTCCTCATCTTTTGCCCTAGGAGTAGGACTAGGTATGCCAAGGCCTAATCTTTCTTCAAATTTTTCGCGAAATTTAGACATCTTTCTGGACTTCCACATGCGCCAGTTTCGGACTTAACTCCTCAGGCTCAGTAGGTTGGGAAACCAGACGTGTGGCACATAACGTACAGCGCAGCAATAAAAAGGGCATCAATAAAAAGGGCCATTTGCAACAGCCGTGCTAAAATGTTGACAGTTGACACATATTTTTCACCGGACACTTGACCTCCATAAAATCAAATACTCAATAGTGTGTGTGGGGGGGGGGGGGGGGGGAAGGACCATTTTCCAAAATAAGGGGGCGCTCTTCAAAACTGGCCATTATGCAAACTACGCATTATGTGCCCATTTTCAGGGCGCATTGTAAGGGTTTGGGGGCTTGGTTTTCAACATATTCCTCGTTCATGTAGCTCTACTGAGTGGAGCGCTGGAACTTTGGTACCCTTTGTACTACACTCCACCGATTTGGCATATTTTGACTACACATTTATATCACCGACACACGGTATGCATATTTATGTATACCCTGGAGGACAAAAGGCCCAAAAAATTGGCACCTGGAATATATGTGTTTTTAACAGCTTTATCAAGGGGGAAACCCTATGATATTCTCGAAACCAAAATAATCTACAAGAGTTCACAGAAAAAGTCAACAAGTTCACAGACAAATCACAACGAAAGGCTACACTCTAGCTGAAATCAGCAAAATAACAGACAACACACCACTCTCACCTCCCTGTCAATTAAATCATGTGTGAAACTAACAGGGCTATTTTCATTATCATCATCCACGGGTTAACTCCGAATTACACCCAACGGTCACACATCGAATTATGGACTACCCCGGTTCTTGGGCATCAATGCGGCTAATGAGTCCTGGATTGAACGAAATTGCCTTCCCGCTCGCCCCAAAGGAAATGAAATACTTTCCTAAAGTCCAAACAATCCTTCACACCCAAGGATCAACCCATTATATTGGCCCCTGAAAACATATTTTTGATTTTCCAACCCAATCCTGTCAAACCTGTCCGAGTGGAAATTAAATCTTAGATGAAAACACCCAAAACCCCAAATTGTCCTGACTGACGGTACAACTTGACTTGCACCTGACGGTACGAGTCATCTTAACTGAAGGTACGACTTGGCGAAGGTACGAGAATCATTCCGGGTGGTTACGTTAGTCAACCACGATCATGACAATCTGGTACATTAGTAGTACATCAAACAGTTGTCGTGTGTGGGCTTCAGCGCCAGTTAGGAAGTTTGACTGTAATTCTCATTTCTTGGAATTCTTAATATGCCATGGGATCTCTTCTGATGTTTATTCCTTTTCCCTCTTCTGCTTTCTAGCCGTCAACGTCAGATCTGAAGCTGATGCGAGATGTCTTTATGTACAGAGCCTATATTGCTGGGGTAAGATTGTATTGTATTATGTCAAAAATGCCAGGAACATTCAATGCTGTGATAACATCAAGATTGTCAAAACCACCAATTCATATTCAATAATGCAGTGCAGGGTAGATCAATTCGCTTCAACTCGACATAAATGTACATTTGATCACAGTACTAATTTTGTAAACCAATTTGGCATGGTGTATAATTGACTTTGATTTCTATTAACAGCGTAACTATGGGGTTGTGTTGGATGAGGTGAGATCTTCTTCAGCTCCAGAGCTGCAAGCCGTCAAGACGTTTGCTGATTACATGGCCTCACCAAACAAGAGGTATTATTTAATTAACCCTAACTCCCCAGCCTAATTTGCTAGGAGCCGTACCCATTCAGGCAAATTCCAACACCCACATGGGAAATTGTACACACACACTGTTGGACTTAGTTTCTGGAGGTATGCCAACCCCAGTGTAAAAGACCATCTGTTTAGGGGAACTGTACCTATCCCAACAGATTTAAACACTAACCTACTGTTGGAGTTTGATTGGTTATGGGCTGTTAGGGTTAACGTATTTGCCTTGTTTTACTTTCCTTTATGGGCCATCAAACAGATAAAAATGTGCCCAAACATACTTAGGCAAATAAAAGCAAACATGTTTAGTGTCCCCACCCGTTCCTTGTTGGATGTATTTTCACAACTTTCTCTAAAAAATATATCTACTAGCTAAAATTAAGTTTTTTAATAACTTGCTTTAGTCTTAGATTCATTGTATTCCTTGAATTGGCAAAAACACCTGTTTTTTTTACGGCAAATGGTGTTTGTTACTTTTACCTCTCTTATTGAGAAAGAGGGTATTCACTGCCTTTTTAACTTCTTTCAAGTCAGGGAAGGCAGGGATTACTGAGAATGAGAGAGAATTCCGTAGTTATTTTGTCCTTGGCATATAGGAGTTGAGATGATGGCTTATCTTTGACTTAGGGTTCACATAGGCAGCGGATGACCACTTGTTGCCACTCTGTTGGCTCTTAAGTTGGGAGCTTTTTGAGGCAGAATATTAGGCAGTTCTATGGAGGTTGCATACAATAGATCCATGGAATGAACTCAGCTTTAAAATTTGTCAAGCCCCCGTTTTTTTTTTAATTATTTCACATAAGAATAAGAGTTTTTATTTCTCTTTTTAATAATTGCATTTTGAATCTCAACATTTGTTTGGCCAGAGAGAAGATTGTTGGTGATCTTGACAAGAAGATGAGCTCCAGTGTGGACGTTGACAATGATACCTTTCTTCTGATGGCTGCATCAATATACTATCATGAAGAGGTGGGTATATTGACCCACTGTGAGGGGAAATAGATTCATATTGACCAGTAGATGCGGGCTTACTGATAAATATTTTGGGTGTTGATCAGAACGCAAGTTTGTTATGACTGCTACAGTCTCACATCAAGAGTTATGATTATGATGGCCATTTTGAAGAGAACAAAATGCAAATTGATATAACTTGTAAAGCGTGTAATATGTTGGATATATTTGAATATCTGTAGTATCAGCTCGGAATGCAAAACTTAATTCAAAGCTGCACAATAGAACAATTGTACAATATGTTCAGTATGCACTCTTCTGGCAACTAAAGTAGGTTTTTTTTCAAAATGTAATAGACCATTATCACGTTACGGCCATCTTGATTTTGTCCCATTCAAATCAACGTAACCAAAGCGAGGCTGGAAGGAAAAATAGTCTGTTCCTTTTTGTACAATAAAAAAATCAGTACTGTTATGGTATACAGGGAACATGACTGAAATGGTGGCAGCATGATAAAGGTTTATACCAGTAGTGTTCCAAGTGAAGACAAATTCTTGACAGCTTTTTCATTCACCATCCCATCATGCCACACGCCATAGTGAAGGGAAACCTTTGATGTTTTAGGTTTACACAAACGTTCAGCATGGGAAATTAAATTGTGAATACAGTGGTTCAAGCAAGAATCTCTCTTTTTCTCTCTAATACTTGTCCAGAACTTTGACGCTGCCCTGAGGTGTCTCCACCAGTCAGAATCTCTTGAATGGTGAGTCTTCTAATGTTCACAGAGTGTCTAAAAACTCACATCTAGGAATGCCAGACGATGTCAAGAGCATAATAAATACGTACAACTGTCATCTATCACACAGTTTCAGATCATATATTTTGACCATAAAGTATATTTTTTTATTGAGGATTTGTGGAGGTGTATCACTTCAAGAAACGCTTGACCAAACACTTCAACAGGCAATTTCCCAATTTTCACCTCAAATCATAAGCTTCAAGTGAGCATTAGTCACGTTAGTTTGTCAGGGAAGGTCCGTTTTCAAAGTTTAAACCGTCATTTTAAAAGAGAACATCTACTGGTGAGCACTACTGTTATTTATATTCTCCTTACATCAATATTTGACCAATGTTTTAAAAACAAGGCTTGCCTAGATGAGTTGGACCCAAAATTGTAATCAGTGACTCAGTCAGTAACTCAGAAAGAGACTCATTCAGTGACTCAGTCGGCGACTCTCTCAGCAACACATTCACCGACTCACTCAGTGATTCGGGGAGTGATTCAGCCAGTGACTCGGTCAGTGGCTCAGTTCCATGACTCGGCCAGTGACTCCGCCAGTTACTCAGTGACTCAGTCAATGACTCAGTCAGTGACTATGTCAGTTACTCGGTCATTTTAATAGACAGATATAGGATGGCTTTATAGGTAAAGCAGATTTTTTTGTGACAAGCTGCCTGGAAGAGTCTGTTTTGGATAGGACACATCTTAATTGACCCTCTGTTCCTCTGACATAATGATGTTTATTGTCCCCCTCCCCCCTTTGTGCAGCCTGGCCCTGACCATCCAGACCTGCCTGAGGATAGACAGAGTAGACCTGGCCAAGAAGGAGCTCAAGAAGATGCAGGAGAAGGATGATGATGCTACACTGACGCAGATGGCTCAGGCCTGGTTCAATCTGGCTGTGGTGAGTCTCTCAATTTACCAAATTATATGTTGATGTCCCCTAACTTGCTACTGTCTTTAACATGGCACAACCCCCAACTTGGTGCACTTAGATTTTGTTGCTCTAATGCATAGTCGGAGCAAAATGTTTTATACCCAATCTTTCAGTAAAATACCGGGAAGTTATAAATATACTATTCATAAATCTTGACAAAATTCCAGAAGAAATGTTGCAATCTGATTTAATTTTGACGTGCATAATAAACACTTTCATATTGCCCCCAAAAATAAAACATTATTTTCTGACAAACATGTAGTTGGATATGTGATTGGACATGATAAAAGCTTATAACTATCATAAATTTGAATGAAATGTTCAAACGTGCACCTATGAATATCTGGAATTTTTTTCAAGTGCACCATGTTAGGGAACCTTCTGCCTGATTTTATTCCTTAATTCCAGAAAAAAAATCTTTACAAGGTTTCCCTACAAAGTTTAACTCTTAACCCTGCCAGACACAAAACAGCACAACATGTGTAAAATGATTGGATCTTTGTTACAATGGGCCATCGACACCAGTGCGAAAAAATTCCAATTCTGAGACGATGGGAGCTGGTCCCCTTGGAGCAATGCTATTTTTGTTTCCTGTAGCAATATGCAAACCACAGACTCCATGGCAATAAGCCATTTGCGAGTGACCTATACCCTTTGGGATTTAAATTTGAAAACATCTGGTACACGGACTTGCTCAGAATGCTTGGCACATTTGAACTTTGAGTTCTCAAGACCAAAGACACTGTTGCTAATCACATGATTCGGGCCAGCTCTTGCATAGTTACGTAAGAGACGCTCAGCACCAATACATTGTTCACAATAGGTGAGAATGGCACAAAGACACCAGACCATGCCGGAGTTGGGGGTTGCTAGCATAAGGCTTGCCCCAATCATGTGGGGATATAGTAACAGTATCTTTGGTCGGGAGAATGCAAAGTTAAAATGTGCAAAGCATTGGGTTATTAGCGTCCAGATTTTATTCAATTTTAACTCACAAATGGCTTATTTGGTCTTTGGAGTTTTCACTGTGACAAGTGTTGCATGTTGAGTTAGTTTTATGTTCAAAATGTGCAAGGCTAGGGTTAAAGGTTTCATAGACAAAATATGCAGGGTTAGGATTAAAACGTTTATGAAAATATCCGTGTTTTCATTTCCTTCTAGGGAGGTGAGAAGCTTCAAGATGCCTTCTACATCTTCCAAGAGCTCGCTGATAAGAACGCTAGCACACCCTTGCTCCTGAATGGCCAGGCATCAGCGTATCTACAACAAGGAAAGATTGAGGATGCTGAGAGTATACTCCAAGAAGCGCTAGAAAAGGTGGGTGGAGTTTAGGCTCAAGAGAAGGATTGCCCCGAGTCAATGGCTCGACTCAACTCAAGTCACGAAATATTCCTTAAATATTTAATCAGCACCACTGTTGAAACGGAGAATACTCACTGTTTGATGTGCAGCAGCATTTTAACTGGAACATTCACATATAAAAAAAATGCTGGTCAGTGCAAATGTAGGTTTACTTAAGAGTGGCCTATTGGACTTGAAACACTTCCAAAAAGCCTGACTTTTAAAATCTTTCAAAATGTTTGAGACTTGCTTTTAAACAACTTTCACTCGGGAGGTAACACACTGCGTATACAGTGTTTAAGAACGTCGGTGAAGGGCAACCCCTAATTTGAATAATATCACCTGGCGCAAAAATTCCATCTTATAACACCTTTTTTGCTAGTATAAGACGACTTTGTCAGTCTTGTATGAAGATTCAGTTGCATCTGATTCAAAATTTCCAAATCAAACTTTGATATACAAGCAACGTCTGTGTTGCAGCTTTTGTAATAAATGATTTTAATTTGTTTTTACTTTGATATTTGTAGGAAAGCAACAATCCAGAAACTCTCATCAATATGATTGTACTCTCCCAGCTTCTTGGCAAGGCACCAGAGGTAAGCATATAGGCAAGCTCTGTTTTGCTTAATAGACAAGTTTGGTGGAAGACTAATCTAGCAGTCGTCGTTGTTTATACTGCACCTCCAGTTGGAATCGCCTTGGTCTCCGGACGACAGACAGCGTTTGCTGTCCGAAACGTTGAGTCCAAGCCGGTTCTTCTCAGAACCAACACAAACTCACAAAAGACATTAATTTCACATGGTGTTTCTGCAAACCTACCTCGCTGTTATCCGCACCATGCAAACTTTCCATTCTTATCTAATCTAGCAGTTGCCATATTCGTGTGGTGCAATGTTAATGTTAATTTGTGGCATGCATGTAATTTTTTAAGACCTGTTACCCTAGTGGTCCAGGGGAACATTGACTGCACATAACTACCTGTCGGTGGGCGTGGTGACAACTCAGTAACGTCTTTATATTGTGGTCAGGGGATATTAAAGTCAATTTAATAGAAGGGTTCACAATTTTGTGCAAATCATAGAATTTGGACAAAGATTTGAAAGGTTTGATATGGTTTCACTCCATCCATGTACCTGTGGGGTTGTAGAATCATGTAACGTAAAAATCTGTTAACTGGTGGAACGCAATATCGACTAATAACAGATGCTTAGTTCATTAGAAATTCAATTGTTAAGAGTCTTAATAATTGAATTTCTAATGAACTAAGCATCTGTCTTAAAGACAGGCTTCAGTTCGTTAAAATGAAAAGAATGACTCTAGAGTTGCGTGTCAGTTCGAGGAAACAAAAAAATTGTGTTACTAACTATGCGAGCGTAACCAAGAAAACTTGGGTACCACTGATTCTCAGTTTGTGGTGTCAGTAACCTACCCCCCCCCCCCCACTCAGCAGAGGTGAAGCATGTTGACACACAGCGATGGTCAAAGACACTGTGCATAGTACAGCAAGCAGCGGCCATATCGTAGTGTGTATGCACGCATAGCACAATATGGGTTAACCCTCCTATGCAAACGTACATTCTGAGCCAAGTAGTCCTTCAGTCAACATCAATCAAGTGACTGTTTTCAACAGTTAAGAATTCCCAGCCTACATTAAGCAAGATTGACTGGCTGTGACTGTTTATGTAACTCGATACAGCTTTGCTTTGGCTGTGGGTAATTGATAAGCCAGCTGTGCCCACAACTTGCCTGCTTTGTCTGTTCTTTGTCTGTTGACTGAGTTTGACTAGTCACAGTGCTTGCTTGACATGATCTGACTGCTGGGAACTAGCCCGTGTTACATTAATACAAGTGTAGCAGGGGAAGTGGATGGAAATTTCGACTGTCTGTGACTGTTTAAATAACAGGAGGGTTAATACAGTTTTCTGACCCATTTACATCATCCCAGGTCAGCAACAGATACATCTCTCAACTGAAAGACTCCCATGCAAGCCACCCATTCCTTAAGGATTACTTAGCCAAGGTAAGCTTTCTGATCGTTGGGTTTTTTTTGTTATAGGGCTCTGTTAAATTTGGATTGAATTTTTTTTTCGATTTCTCTCTTTTTCTGTCTTCCTTTTTTTTTAATGCAATTTTTTTTTTTTATGCATACATCTACCTACAAAAATGTAATAACTCTTTCAAAAACGGTAAAATGGTACGTGTATTTATTGATTCACAGTTTTATCTAAACAGATAATTTTTTTAACCATTTGTCAAATAATAGCTATTATTAAGGGTTATGTAAATAAAATAAAAGAGTTATAATTTATATGACTCTAATATGAGACTATTTGTCAATAATAATATCATTAAGGGCCATGTGAATAAAATATAAAAGATTGCTTTTCAATTAATGTGACTCCAAAATGACAGTTAAGAAAATATAATGGCACATACAAGACTAAATGTGCATGAAAAATACATAGGCCCACACACTCATGCTCGTACATGAAGCACAAACACTGACACAGCGTAGCCAGTTCCCCCAAAAGTTTTCCATCGCCTGTTCAATCGTGTCGAATGCACGTGGTTAACTCCTCACCACAGAAAGATTTCTCACACTGGGGGAATTCCCTAGCGTGCTGTGGTCCTAGCACAGGACCACGTGGCCGAGTTGTAAAAATCCTGTCATGAACCCAAACATTACATTAAAATGTTTTGAAAACCTTGGCTCATTTACGTTACGGACTCGATTCTTTTTGCGAGTTAAGGGTCGGAGAGTCACATCAGTTGACGCCACCCGTCGTGTTTTGGGTTCATCGCTTAATACGTCCCCATTAAAAACAAGGAATCGTACACTCTAGCTTCTCTGATGATTATTAATCGTCAAATTACTGATGACCAAAGATCTACTATTTGCTTTTATATACCTGACTTACCTGTGAAGAAATCATGCATGTACTTGTATAGCATATTTCTGCTTTTGTGGGAATTTGGAATTGCCAAATAATCGAATATTCAAATATTTGATCGAACGGAAGGTCGAATATTTGTCGAAATAGTCAATTATTCGAATTGACTCAGCCCTTGTGTGAGTTTCACTCAGTGCACCACCTGAAATCATTCTGCTTGCCTATCTGAGCACTGGTCCTCGAACGACCAAACAAGTCAATGACCAATCAAGCCAAAGAAACCTAGCCGCAGGATAGAGACAATGTGACTGACTCATGGCTGCACAAGAGGAGAATAAATGTGACTTATTTTCACATGACCGGTACCTCAGGTGCTAAGTACTGTGCAATTAAGACAGGATGACATTATACATGTGTCATTTCTTCCAACTGCAATGTGCTTCTTGCACTTGGATATTTGAAATGCATGTACTCTGCTTCAAAAAGATCCGTCAGACTTCCCCTTCATTGACATTCGTTACGTATGCAACTGAAAAAATAAAACCACTGAAAAGAAGGGGGAGACTCAAGTTGTTTAATGGCCCCTGGAATACAGTGATGTTGATTGATAGCGTCATGATTCTGCCATATCTTCCAGGATGTGTACTGCTAAATCAGCTGTACAACTAGCGTTGATAAAACAAGAAAACAAACAACTCCTAGAAGACATTGAATACAGACTGCTGACAACAACAGTTCAGCTTCATTCCATTATTGCCAACTGTCGTACTGTCTGTGACTGAAACCTGCCCAATGAGGCCTTATGCCTATTGTAACAACCCATCCATTGTGTCCACCTGTGCAAGTGAACATTGTTTTCACTGATCTAGGATGCCACCTGTCCACAACTGAACCTGCTAATGAGGCCTTATACCTAGTGTAACAACCTATCCATTGTGTCCACCTGAATAGGTGTACATTGCTTTCACCTGTCCACAACTGAAACCTGAAACTTTATTTCTATTGTAATACGGTAACTTATCCATTGTGGTCACCTGTCCGTTATTTTCAATAAATAAGGAATCCAACTGTCCACAACTGAAACCTGCCCAATGAGGCCTTATTCCTAATGTAATAACTTATCCATTGTGGCTACTTGTCTATTGTTGTCAATAAATAAGGAATCCAACTGTCCACAACTGAACCTGCCCAATGAAGCCTTATTCCTAATGTAATAACTTATCCATTGTGGCCACTTGTCTATTGTTTTCACTGATCACGGATGCCACATGTCCACAACTGAAACCTGCCCTGTGAGGCCTTATTCCTATAACTTATCCATTGTGGTCTCCCGTCTATTGTTTCCACTTATCAAGTTTGCTATGTACATTACTGACTCCTGTCTACCCCTGTAATATGCCTACTGTACTAACCTGTTTATTGTGGCCACCTATCAATTGTTGCAACCTGCCTATTGTTACCTGCCTACTATTGTCGCCTATCCATTATCGAAACCTACCTTGTGTGACAATATATTGTGACCTTCATTGCACTGTCCATTGTGACCACCTGTCCCTTGTGGTCAATTGACACCTACCTTTTGTGGCCATAATGTCATACATGTACATGTAGATCACGATCACCTGTGCTTACTATCACCATCTGCTTGTTGTGGTCACTTCTCCATTCAAAATTCAATTTATTCTAAAGTTGTTGCCTTCACTTGCTAGGATTCACAATTCTTCGCTCAGTGAAGGCACTAAGCAAATTACCGACGGCAAATTGAATTTGAAAGAACACGCAAGGGCGCACAATGCGTTTGTGAGTACAACTCAGTGCCAGATTTGATTTGTAGTGTCAGTCTCCCCACTCTGTTTTAAATAACTTGAATACAAAACTCCAGCAAGCAAGATTTTTACCGCGTGTAGTGTCTCTTAATGACCGCATTGAATCTTTCCCTCTAAGGTGGAATCACAGCTATTAATTAAATTAACCCTCCTTTTGTTTGATCAGTCACAGACAGTCAAAAATCAATCCTGTTTCCCTGCCATGCCTTCTACACAGGCTAGACACCAACAATCAGATCATATTTATTTTATGCACTGTGATAGTCAAATTCCATCACTGAACAGACAAAGGCAGGTGACTTGTAGGCACAGCTGGCCAATCAATCTCCTACAGAATCACAGCCAGTCAATCCTGCTTTATGAAGGCAGGGAGCACTCAACTGTTTCAAACAGTCACTTGATTTATTTTGACTGCTGGGCTGGTCTTGTAGAAATTGCCAGTCAGACAGGGAGGGTTAAGCACATTCTGTATTCATATCTAGGCACAATCTATTCATATCTAACAAGTGACAGTCAAATGATCTGAATGATAGATGAGACGGTAGCCGGGAAATTTTACTCAAATGATGTTTAAACCCTCCTACTGTTTTACAGTCACAGACAGTCAACAATTTAATCCACTGCCCCTGCCATTTCTTTTACATAGGCTAGTCACCAACAGTCAGATCATATTTCAAGCAAGCACTCCGACTAGTCAATTTCAGTCAACAGACAAAAGCAGGCAACTAACTGACAGGCACAGCTGTCTTATCAATCACCTACAGTCAAAGCATAGCTGTATCAAGTTACATAAGCAGTTACAGCCAGTCAATCCTGTTTTGAGTAGGCAGGGAGCACTTAACTGTTAAAAACAGTCACTTGCCTGATTTTGACTGAAAGGACAAGTTTGCACAGAATGTATGTCTGCATAGGAGGGTTAATTGCCAAAAGAACCAACCTTTGCTTCTTCGCTAAGTGCTTATTACAACAACAGCCATTAGGCTCCCTATGGATTGAAAAACCTGAAATTGTCCATACATGTATAACTGATTATGTAGTTTCACTGGAAGTAATTTTCAAAGGTAAACACGCATCAGCGTGTTTCAATCTGTCTAGGGAGCTAGGCCAATCACCAAGAGCTCTGGATAATAGCTTCCTGTGGTTGATTATTGAACCCAAACCAATGATTCTATGTATGAGCAAACATTTGTCAAGGGGTGACTGCTCTATGTTCCGACAGACCCATGTTCCGACAACTCAACCATGTACGTTCCGCCACCCCAACGTATGTTCTGCCACCCCTATGTTCCGACACCCCTGTGTTCCAACTACTCAACCTATGTTCCGCCACCCCAATGTTCCGACACCCCTATGTTCTGACAACCTGCACATAAGATTGTGTTACTCCCGGTGAGAGTTAGGGTTTGGGTTAGGGATAGGGATAAGAATATGTGCAGTCGGAACAAAGGGGTGCCGGAACAAAGGTTGAGTAGTCGGAACACAGGGATGTCGGAACATACATGTAGGTTGAGTTGTCGGAACGTAGGGGTGTCGGAATATAGAGGTGTAGGCCTAACCTTGTCAAGGTATGCCAAGATGAAAGGTGGTATTGCCAATAACAATACATCTTATTCTAAACTAGTGCTGTGCACATCAGAATAATGTAATATTTGATTGAAAATGAATTAAACTGTTGCAAACTGCTTACTGACTGGGACTGACCTGAAATATACAAATCAACTAAATTGGCTGGCCTGATGTTTCAGTGTTAACAAGACCTGCTCTAGAGGCAGGTCTTGTTATTAAAAATACCGAAACGTCAGGCCACCTAATTTTGTTGATTTGATTATTAGCAGTTGGATTTGATCCATTATTTGAAACATTCGAACTTTGAGGTATAAAAAAAATTATGAATATCATGTATGTATTGATAATTTGAGGGTTGCTGACTTGCTGATATTTGACGATGTAAACTAGGGCTAAATTTTGATGATTTTTTTTAGCAGCACAGCTTGTTCCTCATTTCACACCTGTAATTAGTGTACAACATCAATGCAGCCATTCACATAAAGATGGAATAGAGCATGGGATGAGGAAGGGCCGAGTTGCCCGAGTTGTACCTGATGCAAATGTTATCACCACCCAACAAAGTGTGACAACAACAGTTTGGCATTCACAACATTGCTTGGAAAAATATTCAGTTCTATCATTGTAATACAGTTTGAAAAGAAAGCTCTTCCTTTCTTTGTTTTCATGTGTTGCAGGAAGCAGAGTTGGATCGCTTAGCAAAGCAGTATGTCTCAGCATCTGCATGAGGCGGGGAGCCAGACCGCAGCCAATTTACAAACAATCACCGACTTCAAACCTGGTTTACGTGTGTGGTAACTGTTTACCTGCTGTTACGATAAAGTATTTTAATTGCGTTGTGCATAATGAGTAGACAAGCTGGGAGATTTTTTTTTCATCTTACTCTATACAGTTTGAAAATTTTAAGTTCTTGTTTCCATGGAAAGGAACAGAAGCACCATAAAGTTTGTTGCACAACTAAATCAGTGAATTCCTCCTCATTGTCACTCCAAAAACACACAGAGCGATTAGTTTGGTGTAAATGCAATTTTTTTTTATATTTCTAAATCGTGAGGGACAATATTGCAACCTTGCAAACGTGATTCATGGAATGAGAAAATCACACAATTTAATATCTCCACATTTTGAAATTGAATTAATCAGGAACAAAATTAGCTTGGCATCTGATGGAGCATGGTGTTTTTCCCCCATAATATCTCTCCTCTGTGCTTTAGACGTAAAGGACAAGGAGGTTTTCTTACCTCGTTTTACAAGAAATCCCGGGATCCAGACACAGCTTTGATATTATCTCTTGTCTCCAGAGAAAAAAAGCAAGTTGTCTTCAGCCTTCAGACCATATCAGAAAGGATACTTATCCTCTGTTTTTAATCCCTATATATTCATGTTACCCGTTTTTTCCCCTTCTCTCTGCTGAATTTCTGATAGATAAACACCTTTTAGCTCTCGGCAATCTCTGATCTCGGAGAGGTCAGAGTTTGATTTGTAGAAGTAAAACCCTCTAATAATATTCTAGTTGTGTCAGCTTGTCTGGATATATTATTAACAACTGTACAAGGCCGTGACAATTTGTTAACATGTATATAAGAGAAGGACCTGTTGTTTGGCCGATATTAGAATAACAACTTGGCAACAAGATGCTATATTCTTTGATGCATTGCTGGTTTACACCGATATTTCTGCCAGGTAGGCCTACAGGTAGGCCTATAGATTCGATTTTCCTGTTGAATTTGGATTATTTTACTGTTAAATAATGTTTTAGGGGGTTCGGAACTTAAATGGTACATATCCTCTGTCAGAGTTTAAGATGCCAAGTAACTAAAGCTCTTATTGTAGTTGACAAGTGGTTTTATTTTTTGGTTTTGTTTTACAATGGTGCAGAAACGTCAGTGTTATAGGTCTACTTCACTCTACTTTGTTTTAGAAACAACAATTCCCAAATTGGTTGAAGTTCCACAAGAAGAACCGAATTTCAGGAAGCTTCTTATCATAGAAGTGTTGCTAAGAGCATACATTAAACAATTTTACTTAGCATAATTTATTTTTGAGCATCTTCGGTTCCATAACACTAAACTTGGTTGGAAAAACGTGGGGAACACTTTTCTTGTACAAATGTAGGGGACTGTGTACATGTCAGCTTTAGGCTGTAATTGTCTTACATCCCCGTCTTTGTGTAACATGAAAATAAAGCACGTACACTGTAATGGAATGCCTTAGTGAATAGCCTTATATTTTAGCGAAAACAAGCTTCAAACAACTGGGAATGTTTATTATTTTATTGGTCGCTTTTCATCAGTGCCGTAGCCTCGTGGTCTTGGGCATTGAAGTCGTGGTCTGCTGGTAATTCTGCAGGTTTTGGGTTCGAGTCCAGTCTGGGGTTATGGTGCGTGTTCCCTTGGGCAAGGCACTTTGTCACTCATGGCATCTCCCTACCTAGGAGTAAATTGGGTACCTGTGGGGGCAGAGATGAATATGTGATTGATTTTAGCTGCTTTGCGACGCATGGCAGCATCGAGCTGTTTGCTCCCCAGGGAGCTGACACCCGTGCTGAAATGTAGACAGGTTGTTTTCTCTGGTCGCCTGTCTCCGTAATATCAAAAAGTGTGTGGGGGGGGGGGGTCCACAATCTCCAATGGGGGCGCTGTTCAAACCGAACGATTATGGACAATATCGGACAATAGTTGGCGCTTTTCAGGGCGGCACAATTACCGACGTTCGCGCGAAATTAAAAGAAGCGCACTCGTATAAGGTCGCTGGTAAAAAAGGGTACTTGTTTAAAAAATATACATACAATTTTTTTTTTAAAGTAGGCCTAAACGCTGTTTCGACTTATTTCGACAAAATATAATGTATTAAGCGAAAACAAACACTCTTAAGCCCGGTTCATACTTCACGCGAAAGCTTGTGCGAAGCGAAATTCATGTCGTCAACAATGGTGGACGAGCTTCGAATGTATTGTTGACGTCACGAATTTCGCTTCACTCTCGCTTTCGCGTGAAGTATGAACCGGGCTTCATTGTTAAGCAAAACTGTTAGTCGGAATTTTGGTGTTTTTTTTAATTTATGTTCTTAAATTTGTTTTTACAATTGCACGGTTCGCATACATACTACACAAGTGAATTTCAAGAAATCTTACAAAATATACAAATAAAAATCAAGTTCCTTTCCATTGTCTTTCTTCTAGTTAAAAAAACAAAATCGAATTTCATCAAATTCCATTAATCTTATCGTAAATAACTGTGATTTCAATTTAGAAAAATACAATTTTGATTGCACAGTTTAGCCGACATTTGTAACATTGTATATACAATTTCAATGACAGTTTATTCATATTATGTACAGGTTTATTACATGAAATAACAATTTCACACAATAATTATGTTCAAGTAAATTTTGTCGTATTTCAAACGATTTTATCCATAAAATTATAGTATTCATAGCTATGCATGAATAGGCCTATCGTAATTTTTGCAAGATTTGTTTTCTTTCGCTACAATCGCAACCATATTAATACCCCAGCATCTATTTGCCATATATGTATTTACAAAATGAGAAACGGAACTTTAAAAAAATTCAGATCTCCAAGATATATAGATAGGTAATGTGAGCAACAATTTCTCTCGAACCATATCATGGACCCGACCCCAATTTTGTGACCTTTCCAGTAAGCTAGAAAAAGGAGAAAAGGGGCATAGAATTTTAGTGGAACCACTGTGGCATTACAACTTTCCCACTATTAAAAGTACTTCATTATAAAGAAGACAAACAAACGAAATTCTTTCGTTTTTGAAAAAAATAGCCGACCACACTAGGCGGTCTTGAAGCCATTTCCTTTATAATGTATTTGGCTATTTTTGGTATATAATGTACTCATTATAGCTCTCTGCCTCTATAAAACATTCTTACTGGAGGGTAAATCAAGCTGGAATGGCTAAATATAACTTCATTGAAAACACATAAGCAGTCGTATTGAACGAGGGTCTAGTCTGCAAGGGGTTACCTTGGGGGTCGTCATTCAGAGGCGTGACTTAGTGGAGGTGGCCCCTGCGAAGACATGGCCCCCACGGAATCCAAGGTTGAATTTGGAGGGGGAAAGTGCTTTGTTTCGTTTGAAACTGTCAAAACTCATTACGTGACCCTTCATAAAAATTGAGACCCCAAATTGTATTTTCTTGGAGGAGGCAATTGGTTTGATCATAAACAATGTACATAGTTTTAAAATTATAACGACGGCAACACAGTGTAAGCGCGGCGCACATGCCTTAACGCAAGAGAAAAAAAGTACTCGTACTCATGGCAAAGAACTCGTATACTCGTGCTCTTGCAAATGCTCTACCGCAAAAAAATTAATAAAAGTTAAGAGCTACATGCAGGAAAAAAACCCAGTTTTTCTACTGTTTGGGAGGCTTACAGAAAGCCCTTCAAAAGCACGTGACAAGTTGAAAATTGCTCCTAATTGTGGAAAGTACTCATGCTTGTACTCGTACTTGTAGTCGTACTCGTACTTGTACTCGTACTTGTAGTCGTACTCGTACTCGTACTTGTACTCGTACTCGTACTCGTAGTTGTACTCGTACTTGTACTCGTACCTGTACTCGTACTTGTACTCGAGTACCTTGTCGTAGTCGTACTCGTGGAGAAAAATGCCTGGTACATGCACTCGTGCTTGTACTCGTGGCAAAGTACTCGTAGTCGTACTCGTGGAAATGTACAGGACTACAACACTGCTATGCCCCTTAATAAATAAGTGCAATAATAGTATACATATCATATAATGCATTGTAATAAAGTATTATAGAAAAACACATTATACAAAAACATATTGAGCATAATAGGATAAAAACAATAATGATATACTACGGAAACATAACAGAAAAATCGATACAGATCGAGATCTTCCTCATATAACTTTAATGCCTTAGTGTACGCTAGTTCTTCTGTTTAATACTGGATTACTGTGATTTGAGGGACAATCCAATATTATTTGTCGTTTGATGAGTGGCAGTATTGGCCTTAAATGTCACGGCTGAAGCCTATCTTTAGTGCCATCATGCAGTGGCAGGGAAATTAGAGTCTACCCGAGGGGAGGCCAGTCAGCGGTTTTGATTCAGACCTGTCACAATGTCTAGAACAAATTGCATTTCAATCAGTGTTTTCAGGGATACACATTTTCCGCTTTGGTCTTTACGTTAACAGAATGGCATTGGTGCGCCACTTGCATCCATCGATGCCAACTAACAAGCTGTGTTTGTGAGTGTAAATGGGAGGGTATTGACCGGGCTAGTTTGGCCTCTCAGTTGGGCCCCAGCATTGCTTTTCTTAACATCATTTAAAAATCAAGAAATATTAAATTTTATTTTCTGCATCAGATTTTCTAGTTTTGATTTTTTTTTTTGATAATATTGGTAAGCCTGGTAGGATTTTGTTTAAAATTGTATCTACCTAAGTCTGATGACTCTGTATATAACCATAACGTTCACCATTATATTTTTTTCTTTCAAAATCCTCTTTCAAAAATTCAGTTGCTGAGATTCCTTGTAAACTGTGAAAGCATCGACGGCAGCACATAGTTGGCTGGTATTTTCCAATCATAAAGGATTTAATTTTGCAGGAAATTGCATTATAATCAGTGTTTTCAGAGATAGGCCTTATTGTATTTGCCGCAGCTTTGGTCTTTACGTTAACAGAGCAGAATGGCATTGGTGAATCACTTGAATCCAGCGTTGCTTTACTAACGAGCTGTGTTTTTGAGTGTGAATGTAATGTCATTGAACGGTCATGTATCTCTCCAAGCAACTTAAAACTGCATGTTCAATATTTTAACGAGATGAGTCGAATTCAGTCAGTTGGTCTACTTTGGCACCGCCACCCCTGAAATCAAACCCCACGTGCGCTGTAGGCCCCTATATTCAAGCTAACGGCAGGCGCGTGAGGTATGCTCCGAATTTCGTGGGTAGCGCTGCCAATGTTCCAAAGACTGGATTCGATTCATCTTGTTGATAGCGCCCTCAACCACTGAGGCTGCTTGACTGCGCCTGCCAGAAACTGGCTGCACTAGGGGACCAAGGCCGACATTCAATATTGGACCATGCACATTTAGCCGATATTCTTAGTAAAGTGACACAAAATACACCTAATTTACCATAATATTATAATTACCGATAATGTGTCATTTGGGAGACAATGACATAGACTCGTACATCATTATTTTCGAACTTTAATGACTCTCGCCTCAATTTTCCCTTATCCCACCCCCCGGAATTGGGTACATTTGTTTTGGACCAGGTGCAATCGATCTAGCCTATTTGCGACATTAAAAATAAAATGTTGCCTCTAAATATGAGCTGTGCCTACTATGACCGGTGTCTCCATAAGGTATAGTGTATGACGACATAAAGGTATTAATATGTGTTGTTAGGTCTATATACTTCAATGGGTTTTAATAATTATTGTTATTGTATCGCATGAGAATTTTGTTATGATGATAGCGGTCTATTTTGCTGAATTTGCTCCCTTCACCGTTTTGTATTTGTAATAATCAAGCACGCGCCGAGCCTTAAACGACGGCCCGATGACCGTTTTACGAGACAGTACCTAGTCGAGACATCAATCACGAGTAAGCACCAACACGATATTTGAAACTCCCCAAAGTAGGTCGTCCAGCAGTCGTACAATACGACGAATATCCGTCGTTTCATTGCAAGGCACGTTCCCCTACACCCGCATCAATATCTAGTACATGTACTTTGTTTCCTGTTATTTACATCCCAAGCCACATCCTCATCAGAATTTTTGCCGCCATCAATCAATAGTTGCCTCTATAAGCAATGGAGTACCTTATAGCTGTATCTAATCGACCATGGCACCGTCTTCAATCGCATCTTAACGAGTTACGGCTCAATTATTTGGAAACCCAGCAACCACAGGCGCCAAATTGTCGGGTCATCTAAACAAAAAAAACTTGTGACATAATTTCTGTGAAAAAAAATGACAAAATTACACTCATTATGTGGACTGTTGCCTTTCATGATCATCGTAATTACCCTAACTCACAGTTTAACTGGAGCACAAATCAGTGAGTGTTAGCAATAAACATGCATGTGCTGATTTGGTCTTATTGAAAACACCAATAGTTGTTGAGACGAATATTTCTCATCTCCCGTTTAATAACACTGCGACGAAATTAGTTATTCACTGACATTATATTGTTACTGACATGGACTCGCGCTTGGAAAACTAAATTAGGTTGAGACAATGCACGGGCAGCAAACCAATAATTGTTATTGTCAAAACAGCGAGATAAAAACTGATGATTGTACCGCATTAATTTTGTCTGGGTTTCCATTGATTGCCTTAATATCTGGAGAAAATGGCAATTAAATTAGGTGACTAGGTCAGCAAGAATTAAGATTGCAGTGCAATCCATTTTTGAATGTACTCTCTCCACGGATGCAGCCTTAAATTGGGGGCTTACCTAAATGAATTGACATGCATGGCTTAAAACTGATTGAGCCCGTCTAGGGTAGTCTTACAATATTATCGTGTTCAGTTTTTCCGGCATTCCCATTGCGAATAAGTATCAGCTTTGAAGCCATTAACATGAGAATAACAAGGCATATAAAAATACACAAGTCTATTGGGTAAACATATCAACTGATTCTGCAGTTTGCAACTTGTTGTCATGTTTTAAAAAATAGATATTTCGTTCGCGCAAAAGTTGCAGGATAATAATAGTGTGTAGAGCAAGGTGCAAGTCAAACATTTTGAAACTTCAATTTTGTCTTCAATTTTGTTTGAACCCTTGATGATGTTACACGCAGTTTGGCTAATCGATTATCACAAATTGAACAATCGACAAATTTCGATACAGGAACGCTTGCCATTTTCATACTTCTCGTGCTTATAGATCTATCATTGTACAATAATACATTATTTGAAAAATACTCGTAAAGGTATATATTAGAAGATGAACGCAACAAAAATTTGAAAACACCCTGTCAAAGTGCATGGCGATACACCTTTATCATGCTGCTACAATGTCAGTCATGTTCCTTGCAATAACCGTACTGAATGATAATGTTTTTTGTCCAAAAAGGAACCAGACTATTTTCCTTCCAGCCTCGGATTGGTTACATTGATTTGAATGGGAAACACATCAAATAGCTGCAACATGATAATGGTCTATTGCTAGATTAAAACGTACTTGACAGTCCTGACGCATGCGCAGTGAGCATGAAGGTTTCGGAAACCGTCCGATGCCACGCATATTCAAGAAGTATCGAGATAATTTGATCTAAATATCACGAAATTGTTGCAGCTGTTCTTAACGCTGTAATAGCGGGATTGTGCTGCAGCTGTCTAAATATACATTCTGGCGGCGATTATTAGATAAAAATAGCTCCCAAAGTTTACTCGGGTATGAAGCCCGGGAAGGGACAGCAATTCGTGCGAACGAATTAGTAATTCGTGCGAACGAATTAGGAAATTCCAAAAAAAAAATCCACCCTGTCCCTTCCCGGGCTTCATACTCGGGCATGGATACAAGAGTGGAGTAGAATTCATTAATAAACCATTTACTTGAATAGCTTTCAGCAGAAAGTAATCAGTTATATCCCTTCGAAACATTAAATGCTTGAATTGACATGTCGCCCCGTAGTTTTAATCGTCTTCAGTGTAGATGTTTTATGTGCTAATTGCCATAAGCCATTCGTACCCTATAACTCATAACACGTGTGAAAACTCACTTCACATTGTGAACACGACAGAAACATATTTTTGTTATAACAAATAAAAATAAAAAAGAGCACTTTCTTTTGACACTCACCACATCATAAGTTGTAAGTTGATATAGATATTTTGTAATGATTTTAATGCAGAAACACCAGGTTTGATTGCCATTGCCCCCAAATCGTAACGTATTAACCGTACTAACAGTTTCTACTGATCACATCTCGTCGTCTTTAGTCTATTCTCCAGTCGGGGAAACGTTTCCCAAGAAGAAAATAGTTTTGCACATTAAATATGGATATTGCTGGGATATGAACGTTAAGCTCTTCAGCTTGTATACATTTTGTGTTGTTTGATAGGGTGTAGGCCTTACTGTTTGATAAAGAAGACATCTTTAATTATATCATGTTTGTCTCAAATTAATTTATGTAAAAAAGGGCACAACGCTCACGTCAACATACATGTAGTCCTAAGTAAGAAATAGGCGCTAAAGAACTAGGCCTACATGTACGCGTGGGATCAAACTCGGCAGGGAAAACACACCTACACGAGCCTACATGCCCCAGTCCGTATTAATTTAATCATCCTACCTACACAACCACACCAAAATGGGCCGTGCCCGTAAAGAAAATATGGTGGGAATCTTCGGTTTATTTTCAATGCGAACTGCAAGATAACTTGCCGAAATAAAGTCTTAAGATTTAGTAAAAAACGGTCAACTTTAACCCCCCCCCCCCAAAAAAAAACCCCAGACCCATCCCTCACACCAGGCTGGTAACGGGCCTAAAATTTGTAATCAACTATAATTATCCGTGAATCTGAGTACATTAATGACATTTATGAAAGGCAAGTGTGAACCAAATTCACAGACAAATCTTGATCATTGATGATGTGTGATGTGCCATCGCGCGCCGCGGCCACCGTCTATTAAAATGGAGACGACTGAAACAGACTACTTTTCCAGCTTTGTTCCTCGAGGCAGTATATACTACACTGGCCACAACCTCCTGCTAACTTATGGATTCTACGTTTGTTTTTCTTCCCGACAAGGACAACAATCTGGGAATATGCGAGTGCGTCCGCATTGATTGCCTTCGCTGCGGGCCGACCGTGACGAACGCTATATTTTCGTCGTGAATTATAGAGCGGTTGGGGACAGGATGAGTCTGAAGTCATTATTATCTAGCGGTGATTTCTGACCCGAGTCTTTGCTCATACTGGTTCCCGGAATCGCGTCGGATGGATCCGAGGCATTATCCACTGACGATTGAGGCGCTTCGGTGACATCCACAAACCTTGCTCGCAGGCCGATCTTGGATTGTGGCAACCGACCATTCTTCATGATTCCAGGGCTGGCTAGTTCCTCGTCATCAGATGAGATGTCTTCAATCATCGGGAGTTGTCCCTGGGCGATCCGAGCGACGGACTTCATGTTGCCTCCAAGAGAAGCTAGCGTGTTGCTGGTCGAAGTCACCGATACGGCGAAGATATCGGGCACGCAGTTGCGCGTACTTGTCGTGGTCTGCGTGTATGACGTCATGTAGCCGCTGTCACGTGGTATCGGCTTGAGTCTGTGCCCCATGCTCGCTGTGGGCATATCCGAAGGGATATCATCGTGTTGGAAGCCGTCGGGTCCGGCGCCAGCCCCACAGCAGCAGCGCGGGCAATAGCGGCATTTGAGCACCTCCAGGAACACGTGGCGAAACTTACGGTTCAATATGCCGTATATGAGAGGATTAGCTGCCGAGTTTACAAACGAAAGCATTGAGGTGACACCGAGGGCCACTGTGAGGTTGAATGAACCTTCAAAGGCATAGGCAAGGTGCACAACATTGTAAGGTGTGACGCACAGTATGAACACGCCCATTACTGTGAATAAAGTCATGGCTGCTTTCTTCTCTTTCCTCATGACCAGACGAGGGCGTTTGTCTGGCCGGCCCGGTCTTAGTCTCGAGTTCAGCCCCAACGCAGTGGAGCCCCGCCCATCGACTGACGTCACCTCCAGTGACATCACTCGTCTGGACTGGTGCCGGGCCACCTTGAATATGTTATAATAGCAGAATACCAGGACGGAGAATGGCAAGAGAAACGATATGCTGAGGTAGAAACACGCGTAGGGTTTGTATTCAATCCAATTGGCGATGCATATGCCGTTCCACGGGCTGAAGCCGTAGCGGGACCAGCCCATTATCGGTAGCAATGCCATCAGGATGGATACCAGCCAAATGAGACAGATGAAGAACGCTGCTCGCGCGGTAGTTATAATAGACGTGTACTTCAACGGCTTCAGTATAGCTACATATCTGCAAACATGCAAAAGGAAAATGAGATTTAATCAGAAGTGTTGAAAAAACAGGTCTATTATTATTGTATAGCCTTTAACATGAATGTAACATCAACCCCCATAATGGCAGCAAAGCTTGGCTGAAGCCTCGGGCCAATACATAACAATTATGTTTAATGCCACCATCTATTTCTGTAATATGTCTTCAAGCGTTATGTCTAATTCTACCTCAAGAATAAGACCATTTCTACGGTTGATGTCAGCATTTCGGTGTTTACCGAACACTCAACAACTGAACGGGACACTAAAGGACTGCGTCACGATTTTAATCAATGCGAGGCAAAAAAAACCCGTTGTTTGTTGTCATGGATTCTAAATGAAACCCACAGGTGATTTAGCACGGCACCAAAGGGCAAACACACGGCATGTTGTTTTCTACCGAGAACAAACAGCGACACTGCCGAGATTTGCAGTTTCCAAGTGGGTGATTAAGGAGTCGTCAGACCCGCTACAACGACTGCGTTTGCCCACTCCTTCTGCTAAATGTTACCCAGGTCAAATCCGTATTTCAATCATGTTCTGTTGCCTGTCGGTAATGTTTTATTTTCTCGTCTCTTCGTGCTCTTGGCAATTGTGGGCCTCGATAGTAAAGGGAAACTATCTGCCGTTAACTGGTGGGTCTAGTGGGGGGCCTCGCAAACAGATTCCCCCTAAAGGCCCTTTTTTAAAGAGAGTACGCAAACGACTTTTTTAAAGGCTGATTCTGTGTTTTATTGATCAATGGGGGGTGTCCCCCTCACAGCGGATCCCCCCCCCCACACACACACACACACACATGCCCATCCGCCCCGCCCCCCCCCCCTCCCCCCGTTTAAAATCTGAAATCGATGCCTCTCGTTTAAAATCTTGAATAAAAACAATGAACTGTTGATAACTCGGGTTTAACTTGGTGCGTAACTAGGGTTTAACCTGGGGGAGGGCATCTGGGGGTGCATTTTGTCAAGGGGCACCCCTTGACAAAATGCACTCCCAGGAACCCCCCCCCCCCAAAAAAAATGATACTAACGATACTACATACTGATACTAAATACTGATACTAAAGTTTATTAAATTGTAGGGTTTTGTCCCTGAAAAAAAAACACACCTGAAAACAACAAAATAGAGAAGAAAAATATCTCAAGATACAAGAAAATATTTGCAATGATAGTCCGTATACCGAGTTTAACTATACTAGTGTTGGGCTGCCGTATTATCGTGTGCCCTCGCTTAGGCCTCGAAGACAAATTTCATGTTTCATTGCTATAAAGCGGCTTTCGTGTTTATTGACCAGTTGCTCAAGTAAATGTGCTTTTATAAATAAATCTGCCTTGTGTGTTTAGGTATTTGCGTTCATTGTTCACTTGAGCGAAGATCCCCGCCTAGCGGGCGAATCAGTGAAACCGCCCCGTTGATTGCATTATTTTATGAACCTCCTCTTGGCATGTCAACCACGTACAGTAGATCTATATGAATCCACATCAAAGTGTCACAGTTTGCACTTTTCATTTAACCAAAGCGAAACCACGATGGCTTGGTTACCCATCCCGCGGGATAATTAGTTTGTCTATACGGTAACCTGCGGGTTCTTAATTAAGAGCATGAAAGATTCACTCAGCAACCCTCAAATGGGCGAAATGAGATTCTCACGCGACGAAGACGACACTGCACTCTTTGATGTTGTTGTCTCTTTTTCATTCCCGTTTTGGGGACCTTTGCCGAGTATAGGCCTAATGGATTGTACTTCAGAAAGTGCAGTTTACTTCTCTTTGGAAGGCTCACCATTTTGAAAATTGCATTTGTTTTAAGTGGGGTATTTTTTTTCCATTAGCATGTCTTACATTTTCTCAAAAACGTCCCACAATTAGGAAAATGAATACAAATTGATGTATTCATGATGATGCAATAAGTGCCCTGTTACAAGCGCGCAAGTATGCTGACATCGTTTACGACCGGTACCCAATCGAGGCTATTACTTTTCTTCAGATATCATCACCATAGATTTCGATTAAAAATAATACAATATATTTGACAGAAAAGGTAGATTGTGCAGAGATGAGTAGTTCTCAAATATGGATGAAAAAAAAATTCACTTAGATTCTAAGTGACGTGGAAGCCTTTGTTTTGCTAATGATGTGCTCATTACAGTTGCTTCAATTAAGAAAAGTCTTTGGTTTGGTAATCATATCCCTCAATAACTACATCAACATTACATCTGAATGCTTATGGGGAAAGCATTACAAAGCCGAATGTCTATACAAGTGACGTCATCGAAGCCTTTGTTTTGCTAATGATGTGCTGATTATGGTTGCTTGTTTGTTAGGCCCATATATATATTATGTATTCCCATAAATTACATCAAAATGCGAATGAGGAAAGCAAATTAATTAACCGAAACTCTACGTAGGGCATCATGGAAACCTTTTTGGGTGGCAAAATAATGACTTACTGTTTAGTTGCTTCAGTTTGGCATAAAAATGAAAACCATTAAATCATCCACTTCTCATGTATGATTCTGTAATGGCCATATTCTGCTGTTTTTCGCATACAACTGTTCCCCTTGACTTTGTTTATCAATAAAGTGATGTTTACTTTCCCATATCTCCAAAGAGTTGAAATTCACGCTTTTCGACACAAAGACAATGCCAACAACTGAAACTATAGGGACGCACTTCTTAGTGACGTTTTTAGTGAAGTTCATTAAAACAAGTATGGTGTTTCACTCCAGGTTCCATGGGGTTTTTTTTTTTCAGAGTATTTCAATCTGAAACTGATTTTTACTTTAAATAACTAGTCCCTAATTTCACTATTTGGAATTTGGATAGAAGTCAATATTTAGAAGTGACAAACATCCGCTCCTGAGCAGAAAATGTAGATTAATCTGAATACTAACATTACAGACGGATCAATAGCATTAATTAGTATTACCAGTGCTCTAGACACGGTTTTTGTAATTTTAAATACAATGTTTTAGCTGTAAACATGTATTCCTACACTTCACCAGAGTTGATGAGAATATTAATGTAACTCAATACGTGGTCGACAAGGTTTAATTATTGATCCGCCCGTCGGGAGTATAAAGCTGGCTGCTGAGATGGTTTGCAGTCAATTTAGCCGAACGGCTCTGGTTTCGCCATTTCAGAGAGGGTTTCCGATATACGATGACCCTTTTATCTCTGAAATCCTGCCATCGGAAATGAACGAGTACTGCAAGATCATTTAGAAGGTTTATTGAGACAAAAACAAAAATGAAAAGACACTTTCGAGATACAGTGTCCTTTCGGGCTCTATAACGCGACTACAAAATGATAATATCTGGGAAGATCATTAAAAAAAATTAACAGAAAATTGTGTGTAATTTCCGCGCAAAGAAATTTCGTGGTAGAAAATGTGGTCCTCAGAAACAGAGCAGTTGGAGTGCGGCTAATCTTCATTCAAGTCATGTTTCTTTTTCACAAATGTTCTTCAAAGTAACGTAGTAGGCCCTATGTGGGTTCGCCTTGTGTACACATAATAATTGTGAAGCTACAACCCTTGCCAAATCTCGCTGCCCCCCCCCCCCCAGCCCCCGTTCAATGTTGTCTCTCATTGCGCGGTGTGTGCTCCATCCGCTGAAGAGAACAACATTGACCGGGGGAGCGGGGGAGTTGGGGGCCGTTGGAGGCTAAGGTTATTTCCAAGTGTCCCAACCATTTTGGCCGGGATTGTAGAATGCGACCTCATATATATTATAGTGAATGTATTTTATGCGACGCAAATCATTGTTGGATGTTTGACTCATATTTTGATGCTTGACATACGTATACACAGGGTACAAGACGGTTGCCTTGTCACATGTATCAAACAAACGAGGTTTGCAACGTTTTCTCCCTCAATCTAAGACAGTAATTTGATTTCTTGAGACAAAGACCTTTAAAATGAAGCAAACGATTTAACCAAATCCGGATGAATGAGGATAAATAAGGTTCGGATGGTGGCTTTTGATGATGAATTTATGGCACCATTGCTATATATATATATATTCCCCCAATCGATTTAAATATACAAATGTCGCGCTAATTTTTAACAAACTTTTGCATCAAAGGCATATAGGATAATTTGCATTTATCCAAAAGTATATCAATCTACCGAATTGTTATCAAAAAGCTTACGTGGATTGAAGCTCGTACTGGTACTAAACCCCCTGTGAAATTATTCCATCTGGCTTGCTGTACAGTATGGCATTTAGAAGAATTTAAGAAATGTAAATAGGCCTATAGGTGATTTCCAACGATCAACTAATTGGCTGATTTTTGGAAACAAAGAGGTTGTGCATGGTTCAGTTCACTGCTTTTCGAATAATGTAATATCCACTGGGCTCCAACCTAAACAGGTTAGGTACTGAACATTCTTCTTTGGATAGTGAGTGGTGTTATTACTGGAAATGAATAATAAAAATGCATGAAAAGCAAATGATCCTATTATATGGTTTTAAGAGTAAATTTGCATACAAATCTCCCTTTTTTGACGGGCAGAACACACTGTCCGAAATGTTGAGTTCCCCTGGTTCTCAAACTCTTAAAGGAGAGACTTAACACAGTCTTTAGTGCAACTGTCATCTAACTGAACTTTGCGTCGCAAAGGTGATGGCCAGGGACTGCATGGCAAAGTTTTAATATAAATTGGAACATTAAAAGCAAAAGCGTTACATTGGCTTCAGCTGTTCGTTCGTCAGGTTGGGAGATCTGCTACACCGTGCCCTCTGGAGACATGCACATAATAGGGAACAACACATTGTATACGTCTCCACATAGATTAATACGTCTCCACAAGATTTCACGAAATAGATAAACGAATTTTAGTCAAAAACTAGGAATTTCCAAGGTGAGTTGATCTGTTGCAAATAGAAGCGTTTTAGAAAAAGGATATTTAGTCTGGATTTCACCCAAGGAAATTAATTCTGGTTAAAATAAGAGCATTTTGAAACTACACTTTCAAACTCGAAAACTTTACTACACGAGAACAAAGAAATGTCTCCACAAGGATACACATTTCAGTATGTTTACTCTGAAAACAAAAGCTGTGTGTGTATTTAGGGAGATTATGAAGTACACCGAAGTGTGAGTAGCGAGATCTATCAACAGTGAACTTGTTTTTGTTTCATTTGCTGGATGTGTGTCGCTCGTGTCATATTGGTGGCTCGATCGGAACTTAATTTGATTCTCCCAAATTGCAGTTGCACGTACGCAGGCACACCGATCCTTAGTGTGTTTTGTGCATGGAGAGCCTTTTTTTCGTACAACGATATATATTTGATATGAAGCCCGGGAAGGGACAGGGTGGATTTTTTTTTTGTAATTTGCTAATTCGTTCCCACGAATTACTAATTCGTTCGCACGAATTGCTAATTCGTTCCCACGAATTGCTATTTCGTTCCAACGAATTACCAACTCGTTCCCACGAACTACTAACGCGTTCCCGGATGCACGAGTTGGCAATTCGTTCCCACGAATTAGCAATTCGTGCGAACGAAACAGCAATTCGTGCGAACGAAATAGCAATTCGTGCGAACGAGTTAGCAATTAGTGCGAACGAATTAGTAATTCGTGGGAACAAGTTAGCAATTCGTGCGAACGAATTAGCAATTCGTGGGAACGATTTAGCAAATTCCAAAAACAAAATTCCACCCTGTCCCTTCCCGGGCTTCATAATTTGACAAAGTATCCTGAGGGCGAAGTATAGATGGAGAGTGGGCTGGCGGCGTATCCAGCCGGGGGGGGGGGGAGGCAAACATTTTATTTCCATCTCGGTAAAGTATTTGACCGTAATACGCATGCGTGAAACATATCACGTTAACGAATACATATGTCTCCTGATCCGGAATGTTGGCTTACTAAACTTATAAGGCAGTCAGTGCGGTTTCGCTATAGCGTGCTGTGTTGAATCTGCGGTTTTGAATGCTGTAGCAGGTTCCGGTGTCACATGAAAATCGGACTCCTATGAAAATCGGACCCCTTTTCCCTATTATTGGTTAATCCCTCTCACGTGACCAGTCACTTTCCTAATTACCATACTTACGCATGCGCGGTATTACCAATGAGTCCGAATTTCATAGAAACGTAAATTCACGCTACACCGGGTTCGAATCGGAGATGGATTTTACATATTCGTTTTTTTTCCCCAAAAGAGAAATTTTTCTTCTCTACATTGTGTCCAATCAAGTCCTGATGATTGATAATTAATAACACTCAGCCTTTTTTCCTCATTTGGGCTCTGGAGGGATTTTTTTAAGGGAAGTTAAGTCTGAGAATCATTTTATTACCAACTGACGCATGCGCATTATGGTCATCGACTATACTTGGTTGCAGAAGATGTAATTGCAGCCGAAGGATCCCACTCCCCGGGCGCCATTTTCTCAGTACAGTATAGAAATACACCCCATCCCTTTTGAGCATGCACTTTTACGGACAACAAGCAATTCGACAATTTCTCTTTTTGTGAAAACACATTAACCATTGTAGCATCCCCAACGACCCTAAATCCCGGATGCAACACTGTAATCCTTTCACTGCAATCCACTTTGTATCAATCCTCAAATGTATGTATTCAGTGGCGTACGTGACACACGTTACAAATTGCTAAGAAGGGACCTTACATATATGTAAGTGCAATACTTTGGGTTGGTCGTCCTTTCAAACAGTGTACCCTGCAAGTTGTTTTTTGTTTCTTAAAATGTTGAGCGTGGAACTCTATAATGCTCCCCGAAATTGAGATAAGTTCAATGGAAGTTTCCGATAATGACAACTATTGTTATTATATTAGAATCAAAGGTGTCAGACCCATCATATTTCTCGTAGCTTCTTTTAATATACACATGCACACCGACTTATCAGTTTATTGAAAGTTTAACTCAATGAAGAAAAAAAATGTTCGAAACAGGTGATGTGAATTTAATACTTGTGTCCGGATCCCAACTTGGCAACTGTAATTTTTGCTTAGGCCTATAGTATTTCCCTGTAATTGTAGAGGTTAATGTAATTATAAACAACTCCTTGATATAGGCATAGTTCGTATGCAACACCCCGAGGTTTCTTTCAAGCTTCCCAGTAAATTATGTGATACACTGAAAAACTCGGGTCGCAAACACCGTGCGGTCGATATACATAATAACACCATGCAAATTTAATACAACCAGCTCGCCTTTTTTAAGGGAAGTACAGTAAAACAAAGTACCGGAGACAAATCGAAGACTAAATTAAATTAACTAGGGTGCATTCTGTGTTAGACGTAGCCGGTTCCTAGGTCTGAACTACCTATATATAAATTTAAATTACGTGTGAGGTTTATATTCAAATTCAAAATTTTCAGTAACTTCTTCTCTCAAGGAAAAACAAACACAAGGAAAAGCCTTCTTCACGGGGTCACCTCTTTAAAGTAATGCTCCGTTCGACGGCATTAACTCCCTCAATACACAGGGTGTGTTGCACGCTCTCTTGACACGGTGTTAAGTCTTAACATCCGGCGCCATGGTAATTTCTCTCTGAGAAGTTTTCCCTCCTCCTCCGAGGATGAGATAAACAGATTATAACGAGTAGATGATGAGTTTATAAATACCAAAGGGAGCACGGAGTACTTCACTTATATAAGGACAGTTCACGGAACTCGCGAACCGGATAGCACCGGAAACGTTACAATGATGATGGGGAAAAGGAGAGGTTCATTGCAGGCGCGTTATCAAGAGGACCCTCTTGAAAAAAATTTAACCGGATGACGAAAAACGATCAGAAGGTCTGAGCAAAATATAATCTTCACATATTATGTGGTGTCTTCAGGTCTGTATTGACATTACCAGTTTTGCTGTATTACACGTATCTATTACACTTTCGCGGTAACATGAACCTGTCATAATATTTCAAGGGTTATGGGACATAATGACATTGGGCCCACTCTAATTCTCGCATCTTCGATCTGTACCGAGAAACACATTATTTTGTAATCCTGATCTTTATTTTAGCGAGTACGACGAAATCAACCATTTAAATTGTTACCCAGGTAACGGATGCATGACTTGTGGTATGATGCTTAAAAAAGACGTTCAGTGCACAAGCAGGCCAAATTTGAAACAATAAGCCAGTTAGGTTTTTCATCTGCGCATGCGAACAACAAGAATGGACGAGATCAAAGAGACGGTCGCACCTATGAGTTGGGCTACATTTAAAGTATACGTGGGGGCCACATTAACAGGGTGAGTAAAAAAAACCCGAAACCCAAAGTTGGGACCTTTGTTTTAGTGTAGTTCTGCATGTAATATAAATGGATATAAAAGTCCAATTCATAAGCTTTCTTTTAGTACAGGAATCATTCAAATCACTTATGTAATTGTCAAGTTACGGAATTGTAAACACAACCACCGTGTTAAAGTTCTGTCCATGGATCACAAAAAGGTAAGTGTTCTTTCAGCAAAACGAAAACAAATCACAAGGGGATGTGTGTGAATTGTTTTCGTGTTGCTGAAAGAAAGCACACCTTTTTGTGATCCGTGGACTGAACTTTAAAACGGTGGTTGCGTTTAAAATTCCGTAACTTAAAAAGTACATGAGTGATTCGAATGATATTTATACTAAAAGAAAGCTTATAAAATGGGCTTTTATATCCTAGATTTTGAAAGTGCTACAAGTAGAACTTCAACAAAACAATAGTCCCGTCATTTGGGTTTCGTTTTCTTCTTTTTTACTCACCCTGTAGAGATGGTCTACATTTTTGTTCAGCGCTACATTTCAGTTCAGGGTTGTTGCTACAACATTTAGGTCCCAGGCAACATTTATTTACAAATTAGTGCAAAACTGAGGTAAAGGCTATACATTGAAGTTCCGGTCTACAAAAATTAAGGGAATTTTTTTTAGCCACATGCAGATCTCGGGTACATAAATTATACGTATACAGGGATGTGGCTACATTTAGATCCGAGTTCACATTTATTTACAGCATTGGTGTTTAAACAGCTAGGTCTCGGACTCCCTTTCAGATACAGGGTTGGTGCTGTATTTGGGTTACTGGATACAGTATGGGTAACAATGAAGTCTTATGAATGAAGTCTTAGAAAACATTTAGGGACCGCACATCTGTCATAGAATTTGTGTTTTTATTGAATGTGGGTGCCCGACCCGAGCGACGCTAATAATGCAGACATTTCTGAGCATGGCTTTTATGCATCGATACGTCTACATGTATAAGCATGGTCTAATCCCACTCGCAAACCAGTCATTGTGTACAGAACTTTGACTTTGCCAAGAAGTCGTCACAGACAATTTGTCATGAGGTGCTTAGTACACTCTAAAATGTCCCTAGTCAGATTGAATCTTTTCCAAGTGAGAATGACACTATTGCTAAGGTTTCCGGGTCAAATGACCCGGAAAATGAGTCAGAGAGTTGTCGTTTTGACCCAGAATGTGTCCATTGTCACCCTGTAGGCTAAAGTTTCAGGCCAAATATATCCCGGATGCCGGGCAAATCTGACCAGACACCTTTCAGAGTGGAAGTATAGCTCTTTCCTTACCTGTCGATAGAGACGGCAGCTAGTGTCATCACGCTGGCCGTACCAAACAGCGTGTACCAAAGCCCACTCAGGGAACACACCACATCGCCCAAAGCCCACTCAACGCCAAATATAGAGGCGAAGATGACTATGGGAAGGACGAGTATGCCTCGAAATAAGTCAGCCAGGGCCAAGGAGGTGATGCACATACCGGTCACTGTGGTGATACTGCGGGTACGATGCACTACGTAACACACCTGGATGGGGTATAGAGAAAGGTGAAACATTGTTATGGTTTGAGCGTTTTTGTGATGCACAGCGAGCTCGTTCCCAGTGTCTCATTTCAATCGCTTTGACAAAACCTCCCCAAGTATTTGCATGATTTCCTGTAGACTCCATAGAAATTAATAACAAATAATGACCCCCCCCCCCCGCTCTGACCCCCAAAACAATGATATTAATACTCATGTGCACAAAATAGTACGGACAGAGCCTGCTGGGTTTACGGGGGTATCTATATACTATCCTGTAATATAGTGTTATTAATCGTCGCATTTGAACAGCGCCCCCATTAAAATTATGGTACAGCCACCCCCCCCCCCCGCCAACCCACCCACCTATTGGTTTTATTGAACATGTCCGAGCCAAAAAAAAACCGTATACAGTCATTGTTTTGCTGATAACCACCCCCCCCCCCTTGCAAAAATTCATGGATCCGCCCCTAAAAGTGTGGAAACGTTTGATAGACACAGTGTTAAATAACAGTGTAAAAAAGAGGGTTGTATTCCCCTGAAAGGTCGAAAATGCAATCAGTTGGTCTGGATTTGTTATGTCCATATTCCCTACCAACGGCTTTATTCCTTCATTGCGGCCTTCGTGAATCCAAAAGGTCACCTAATCCCTGCACTTCCTTGTTATTTCCGGAATTATAACCGCTGAAATTGTGATTTCTGCCCAACTTTGTCACTCCGATGCACAACATAGTCAAACGTAGGATTCCGTACGTTGACTTCATGCTTAACCTTCGTGCTCAAATTGTTCATTCAACTTCCAGTGAGTAGATTCTGTGCCGGGCATCAGAATCCATGAAGACAGGAAAACCTGCACTCAAATCACAAAGCATTACATCTTCTGGAGCGAATGGATCGAGTGGGAGATTGGAGGGGGAGTGACTGGCTGTCTCTATCAATTCTTTGCTCTCTCGATCCAACGGGGTTTATGGTCAAGGGACACGCGGGATACTGACCTGTCAAGTATCCCAGACAGTGCGATAGCAGAGGTCTTCGTGGTCATTTGTTATTACACTGGTCACCTAAGCCACCTAATCACTTTTGACGTGGCTTGTCACAGTAAGCTTTGGTTTTATGCTAATTGTCACTTTATAGAATACACATTGGCATGTGGAAAGCGTACCAAGTGAAACCATTCCGACGCCATTCAAAAGTTATGTGCATTGGGAGACTGGGAGTGCATGCAGTGATGAGTGTTTACAGAATAATTTGATCCTTTATATTGTAGGTCTTGTAATGTTCTAATTACCCATTAAGGCCCCGTTAATAACAGCAGTTGACACAAAGGTTCTAATTCCATTATTTTCTTTCACATTAGCAATTTATTGCAAAATAAACGAAGGCCTATTTCGAGGGGTTTTTTTTCAAAAAGAATGACCGAGAATTTTTTTTTTTTTTTACAAAAAGTCTTGATTGGCTCCTATTAGTTATCTACATTGTGCCGCATTTCAGCGATATATTTCCACTGACAGACAGGTTATCTCTCAAACAAACGCTGTTATCGTAATGACGCAAGTGCTGCGATATATGATGAAAGGCTTGATATGCACAAGTGTATCTGAATAGGAAATTTATGGGGGGAAATGTGCATACACTACAAAAATAAAATATTTGCTTTAAAGTTAACAGTGGATTTGCATGCTTTTTGGAAGGAGTCTTATCAAGGGAAAATCATCAGGGTTATATTTTTTTTAATTATAATAATGATTCCTTTGCAAGTCGTCTAATGACTTTTAGGCTGAATTGCTTATTTTATACCTGAAAAAATACTATGATGATATTTCTTTAACACCTGCAACACCAGGAAGAAATAAGTTTAATGAACAAATTCAATCACAAACGTTTGTCGATGTTATATCTAATATCTGAAGTCTAATATGTAATTATAATATATGTTCAATGATTAAATCTTAATTTTCAATTCCCACTCTTTGGTAATCTATCGTTTCTTAAAATGGCGCAATGAAAATGTATAGCCTTTACAAGAAAATGGGATTTAACGAACAATTCAAAAGAAACTTAATGCCTTAATTTCCAAACTAGTTAATTATAAATTTTAGCAATCTGATCAGGAAAGTCACAGCCTCTAGACAAGTGCCACTTGGGATTTTCTTCAGATAATTTGTGTGATTTGATTGATAGTGTGCAAGTTTAAATCAATACGGATTGGTCCTAGAAGCTTTTTAAAAAAAATTCAGAATGCTTGCTTCCAAAAAGACAAACGCACTGTGAATCTAATGGCAATCATCCGATGGTCAATTTGGTTGTCCGTCGTTTTCGTTACTTCCAGTGTTAGAACAAGAAGTGGATGCGATGTCTTCTATAATGGAGAATTGTGCCCATTACAACTAAAAACCACTCAGAATGCAAAAACCTCTTTACGAAGGCATTCAAATGTTGAGCACACTTATATTACCGATTTTGTGATAAAAATAAATTGTGTTACACTACTGTAGATAAGAATGACAGACAGGGTTAACAGCAATTGAGAACTGTGGTCGTGCAAACTACTTTTTGTGAGCATGTGTTGAGGACAGTGCCAAGTGTGCCGTAGAACCAGGCCTACGGCAACTGACAGAGTAGACGCCCAAAGATATATGTGCTATTTGCAATCTCATTGTAATATGTCAAAAATACCCATTACACTTCTGTTTCAAGTATCTCCTGACAAATCACACCAAATCGCCCTTGCTACACCTGGGCCTAATCCAGATTTTATTCGCTCACGCTCCAGTAAGTAATCCAATATTTGCTGGTGCCACATTTTCACCTTTTCAAAATTGTCAATTGGACTGGAATACCCTGATTTCTTCCAACGATAATTTTTTTTTAAAAATCACCCAGTTAAAAAGCATTTCGGCTTCTGTATACAATATTGTTGATAGCTTAATTTGGTAAAATAAATAAACACCATAAAAACAGAGACACTAAATAGGAAAGGTGCAGAAGCAATAAAATTCGCAGTATCTGCACCTGATAAAAATATCGGCTGATTTTAATAACCTTCGTCCCTTCGATAAATTATGAGCCCATAGATCCTCCTTAAAAAGGGAAGCAAAAAAAATCACCGAAGCAGACGAGGGACTGATTCTGTTTTAAACCCCAGAGAGTTATCGCCATTTTCATCACGCGTCCTCGAATAATACAGCAATTTAATCTGCGGCCGGGATGAGGGGGAAGGGGGAAACCAGCCACTATACCTGAAATGGACGACACACAATACACAAGAAGATGAAAAGGCTGGCAGATTTTGTTTTGTAATCTAAAACATGCATTTTCAGTTCCCTCCTGCAAGGTGGAACGAACTTTCATAATCAGATTGTTTTTTTTTTATTAGTTCAGCATCTCTAAAAGTGATGCGCATGCGTATATATGCATTTACAACGAACCCGTTAATATAAATATCATAATTAAAAGAAAAATGCGTGGACGCAAAACAAGATTCAAAACAAAATTACTAAATGGGGTGGCCCTTCGAAAAGCGAGATCTTTTCTTCTTTGTATGCTTCGGACGCTCTAATTGGATAACCCAGCAAGAAATTTTGACTTTGGGTATTGAGGTGTTTTAGCACAGCACTATGAGGATGGAGACGCGAAGTGAAAAAAAAACCATTAGACAAATGGCTACCATGTTCGTAATTGCATAAAAGGGAGCATTTGTCGTGTACACCCAGTCACGTGTAGTTAAATTGATTAGATGTGGCTCTTTCAACGTAGACAAGTACTGCACCACAGCATTAAAAAAAACACGGAAGTGTCCTTCGAGGAGGATTCAGTTGTAAAGGATTGCCTACATATTCCAGTTTATTAACCATTGAGTCCGAGTCACCTCTCCCTAGTCCGAGTCCCGAGTCATGAAGGTCGAGTCAGAGTCGCGAGTCATGATCGAGTTACAATGGTCGAGTCCGAGTCGATCACGAGTCAACTTGAAGTATTTGAATGAAATCTTGAGCTGAACGCGCACTGACTGTACCGCTTGCTGAGGAAAGGATTGTCTTAAAAATAATTTGTACTATGGTGTTGAAAAAAAAGAAATTTGCGGTAATTTTGGTCGAGTCCCGAGTCACGCAGGTCGAGTCCGAGTCCGAGTCCGCAGGGTCGAGTCCGAGTCATTTGTTATCGTGACTCGAGTCCGAGTCCTAGCCAGGGAAATGGGACTCGAGTCGGACTCGAGACCGAGTCCCAGTCAACGAGGCATATACAACTCGGTTGTATTCGGACATTGACCAGAAGTCGTCACAGGCAATTTCTCATGAGGTGCTCTAATAGTACACTCTAAAAAGTCCCTAGTCAGATTGAATCCGAGTTCTATTCTATTCATATTAGCGGGTTCGTTTTGTGAATGCATACGCATGCACATCCTTTTTAGAGATGCTGAAATTAAAAAAAATCTGATAATGAAATTTCGTTCCACCCTGCAGGAGGGAAATAAAAATGCATATTAGATTAAAAACAAATCTACCAGCCTTTTCATCTTCTTGTGAATTGTTTGTCGATATTTGTCCGGTAGCTGACGGAGATTACAAAGCTCATTGTTGACGTCCTACTCCCACGAAATGGGCCGGGGACTTTTCAGTTTTATATGCACTACATAGAATGCGTATAATAGCCGGCACTTTATCTATCCTTTATCTAAAGGCTATAGGAGAAGTGTGTTGATATTTCCCAATAACTTCCATGATGCAAGTTTTTTTTAGGGGGCGGTATACTTTGTCGGCGTGGGACTTAATGTGTTGCATTAGGTCACATTTAGTGCTTTCTGAATCGGAAGTTAAAACAACGGAAGCATAAACAAATTGCAGGCTACATTGTCGAAACGTTGGTTTCGTCTCCAGCTTCGGCTACAAGAGCTAAGACGCCAAACACGAGGGACGCTACCTCAATATGAGTCCATTTTCTGTGGAAGGAAGTTGAATGCGATAACTTGATAGCCCACTAAAGCTTAATAGGCTACTTGTATTTGGTTTGCACAAAAAGTGTCGGGAAAAAATGATTCAAATGCCAGAGATAAAGCCAAAGCCGAAACGAGTCCAGGGTTTCGAAGGGAAAAATGAAACACTTTCATAAAATATGACTTTTTTTATTCAATTTAAAACGGATTTTCAGACCAATGCCAATATTACGGATGCAAATCCTTATGACGTCCACCTACGGTAACGTGACGTAAGATGTCAAATCGACGAGATGAATTTTATCTCCACGTGCAGATAACAGGCAGATTATTACGGCTTATATCTCTGGACATCAAAAATTAACATATTTCTCGCAGTCGGAAAATAAATCAAATTCAATAGGACTTCGTAATCTGGAAATATTGGTAAACCAAGCGGACTGCCAATCAGGGATAGATCTATAGCTTTCAGAAAACGATGATTTCTCCTGCATTCTACGGCAATTCAAGAATACAATTATGCCGAGGAACTTAAACATTCCATTTATTATTTTTGGCCCCATTTTATAAGCTTCATAGCATCAGTCAGCCGCTGAACGGAGGGTTGCAATCCCCCCTTCCAGATCCGTTACTGCCGATTCCATTTAGAAAGAATGTAAATTAAATTGAACAAGTTACGGCTGCCGTGTGGATTGTAAATGGTGATAGTCTCCAAAAGTTGATACGAGTTAAGGCCGGAGGCAGAAACAGAAAACAACCTGTCAGATGTATGGCAGCCACGCGTTGTCCGGTAATTGAACAACGCCACAGGCAGGTAATATCATTTAGCGGGTTTTCTAGCGAAGGCCCCGAACAGCGCGCCCGAATTTGACGGCGCATAATGCGCACGCGTCCGTGTGTCTGCACGAGTTGTCTCACGTTCGCCAGAATCTAGAGGACCGGAAAAGCCGATACTGAACGAGTAAATTCTGGATACCGACGAAGCTAATTAGTGTATACCCTTACAAAATAAACATAACTTGTACAGACACTAGCGCTTGTGGGAAAGTAAGGGCTGAAATTGTTCAAATGGCATATGAGCGGAACTGACGTGTTCAATGGTGTTGTTTTTTAAATCAATAAAAATACCATTTTCTACAGAACGTGTGATATAAAATTGAAACGTAATTTTAAGTTCTTTTGAAAAACCTCGTTCAAAAACCACATATTAAAAACGCAAAAAACAATACTTCGTTAAAAAAAATAAAGATAAATACATCAGCATTATTAAACCAATTTTTTTTCTTGGAATGGAAACTGTTTGTTTGTATTAGTGTAATAAATATGTTAGTTATTCTTATAGCTGACGTCACGAGGTTTTATATGCCTTTTTTTGTAGTGTCATGGTGAAATGGTAAAAGTTTGCTTTAAATTAATCTTTTTCATATCTTTTTCAAAATCCCTAGCTGATTATATTGAGATGTGATACCTTTTTTCATCTTGCATAAAAACGATCACGAATCAAAGTCCAACATAATATTTTTTTTATTATGCAAAGAAAAAAACATAGAGGTGTGGTTTCTTCAATTAAAATCCAGTGATTTCTGTAATTTTTTGTATATTTCTAAAAGGTGCTGTTGAGAAAAATGTAAACACTCGCATTCAAAGAAATGTTAATCAGACATGGGCGGTTAGACCACTGACTGATGTCATTCCGAGTGTGTGTAGATTATTTTATTTCCCAGACCTTTGTACTTCTGACAGCTGCAAAGTTTGTCGTTTGTTATTCGTATTTTACTGTTAATGATTAATAAATATCTAACAGCCTTTGTGAATTTTCAGCTTTAATCTCCGCCGACACATTGATAGATTTTAATGAGAAACAACAAAACTGCCGAAAATATGACAAAATATGTATTATCTTTACTGTGCAAAGTTCAACTCATATGTTTAAAACAATAAAACAAAGAATACAACACACATCGTTCCTCAATCAATTTTGTTGAGGAAGCGGGTTTTAAAAACACACGTTGACAAATTGATAGACTGACTGTTTTTCAATTTAATTTAAATTGCGAATTGAGTGATACAAATTCGATTGCGCTCAACTCATGATCAAATGACTTTAATGCCGCGTTTAGTCATAACAAATTATGTATGTCATAACTCTTACAAAAAAAGATAATAGTACTGACATGCACACTATTGCCTTCTCTTTTTGAACAGTCTGTTGTTTCACTTTGTGAACATGGGTGAAATATGGTCGGCGGAACTGTTTGGGAGATTACCACCTCACTCTGTGAATTTACAACCTTGCAACACAGTGAAAGCAGCCACTCCCCTGAGACAGTATAGATACGTCATAGGCTCATAGCACGGATTAGCGATTTAGAAACAGACACCATAAAGGCACTCGCCCATCTCTAGGTTTTTAGAAAGCTTCAAGTAATGAGAACGCATAATATTCGATTACTCCCTGCGTTACACTTTAATACAAGCTTGAGGGGCATTCATTGAAATGCGCATATATATTGCTGATTAGTATTATGATATTGCATCTTAAAGTACGCTGTACAAGAGTGAAATTTGACAGGGCTGTTGATGTATATAATATACAATTTTCGGTCATGCACGTGATTTTGGTAACACAAAAGTACCCGTAGCGAAGTATCTGATGTTATTACTGCTGATGTGGGTTTGTTTTAATATTACATTTCGAGTGTGGACAAAAGGTGTCAAACTAAACACTCGTGCTTTAATGTATTACTACATGATGATCATTAAATTCGTGTTTTCTCCATGAGTGCATTTTTCGGGACATTCTATTTAGATGAGCACTCGCGGGAAATAAAAAAAAAGCTTAAAGGCACGCAGGAACATTGGTAATCAACTGGAACGAACGTACCGATTCCCATGAGAAAACCTTGTTTAAACTGAACCAAATACCATGCGAAATTATTCCACCTGAAATGTTATGGTTGGGAAAAAAACAATCATAGAATGTTGTTTATAAAAGTGTACCTGCGGGTAAACTTTTTTAATTAAACGACATTTGTTTAACACTGCGATGAGTGTCCGTCCACTGGGACCTCATCATCACATACACAAATCGGCTGAATACGCCAGAGGATTGCAATTCAAAAATGTGAAACAGCATCTTACGCTCTTGATGCAAATGATCCTAGGTATCTTTAAATTAGATTAAATTATACCATATTCATTCATCGGCCAACAATCTAACTCACGCAAAAGAAAGGTTTTGAATTTTCTTTAATCCTTAAGTGGAATTTACGACTTTTTAACGTGCGGTGATTGAAGCCACGAGCACTCGATTTGTAGCAAATGACGCACCGAGCAGAAGAAGTGAGGCCAAATTTAGCAGCATGGTGCAGCGTAAGTGATAACGTGGCATGAATATTTAACAAGTCTTAAAGGAACCATCAATCGGTATACGTTTTTTACATCAAGCATGCACATCGTGTACATTATTTTATGCGCGCTGAAGAGCAGGAATAAGATAGGAATAGGAAAACATGGGTGACGTTTTCCAAGTTAAGGATTAAACGATAATCCGGATGTCAAGTCTAGCTTTTTTTTTTCTTTAAACATAAAACGCTCTTCCCTAAACAAGTCACATTTGATTTGGCGTTCAGTCAACACGCGCAGCAGTGCATGCTGTCGCCATTTGGTGTGATGCGTCGGCCTAAATGGTGTGACTATGGTGTTGGAAAAGCGATACTCCCACGTTGATTGTGTGCGGCGTTTAACTCGGTGTAAGACCATCCAATTTATTTGATGCAAATTAGAATATGACTTGCCGAGCTTTAATCTATTTTGTGCGTGTCCACAAAATGGCCTGAAGGTAACAAAACACAAGACGTTACTCAAAGTTAAAAACAAACGTAAATATATAGATCGATATAGGCCTATGGCACATTGAAAAGGCCATAAGTATAGATGCGCTGAATTGAAATCATTACCAATAAAACCTTAAAGGTTACCATTTCTTAATGCACTTGGCTTTAAAAAAAAAGTATCATCCTGACATTGATATGAAAGGTAGTCTCGGAACGAGACATGATAATCAATTATCATAAAGTGGCTTGTGCGTATTTTCTTGTTTTGATATTCAGTGACACAGTACACCTTTTCAATAAAAATGTATACAGCGTGTCCCCATAAACATTGTGCATGAAGAAATCGAAGATTTTCTCAAAAGTTGGTCAGACTAGCTAAGGAAATTTATAGCATTTTCAAGCCTATGTTCTTGTTTATTATTGGTGAAAAAAATCAAGAAAATCCAACGATGCAAACCAGACATAACTTTGATTTGGTAAGGCCATGTATTTTTCGACCTGCACTATGTAATTTCCACACTTAGTATTTGCTTGTATGCCAATTATTGGGTTATTGGTATGTGTTACGCATTGCTTGAAATAGTGCATGGGCCTTTATGTTGCATTAAACTTTGGATAAGGGTGTTCACAGATAACATTTTGGGCACAATGCCGAATATCAGGTGTTTAGTCTTTGACAAAGAATTTGAAAGGACAATGAACATGCAATCTTCTTTGACAGCTGAAATGTATTGGTCTAAGCTTAACTACAGGATTCTAATTGTGCAGGAGGAAAATAATATACCCTTACAAAATCAATGATATCTCTGGTTTGCATTGATGGATTTTCTTGATATTTTCACCAATTTTAAACAAGACCGTAGGCTTTAAAATAATATAAAATTTGATTAGCTAGAATGACCACCTTTTGAGTAAATCAGCGACTTCTTCATGCACAATGTTTATTGGGACACGCTGAAGATAAACTTTGAGGATTTTTTTGAGATTCGGTATCGGTATCAATATCGGTGTCGTTATCGGTTTCGGTATCGGGTTTGGTATCAGTTTCGGTATCGGTATCAAATTGCGATTACTCACTAAAAGTAAACAACCCCTAGGCAAACGTAAAAATTTCCACAAGGACCCAGAGTCCTTTTCAATGCTTCGAGAAGTGTAGTGTGGTAGTCGTCCAACGGCGGATTGGGGGCCGGGGGAACGACGGGGGCCATCCCACCCCAAGTCCTCTTTTCCTCTATTTTTCCGCTTCTTTTTTAGTGACGACGCGAAAAAGCATCAACTGCGTACATATACACCATCCACAAAACTGAACAAAAGCAATACATAGTGCCTCCTTGCTTTTCAATTAAAATTTGGGGCGGAACATTTTTGGACCCACTTTTTCAGGGGGACAAAAAATCGCACTGCAAAAATTGGGTTCTGGTCCGGCCATGTAGTCGTCAGGAGGTTGAACAGGTTTGTTGAGAATCTGCATAATTCCTGCAACCAAAAAGGAACATGTATATTCCTTTCTCGTTTTCTTTTATGTAAAGAAATCCTCCTCTGAATGTAGAAGTATATAGGGAGTGGAATTTAAACTTCTTTGACCATACAGGAATAGGGGCTGCAATACATATACAATACAGTTTCGCTGGTCCTAGCAGTGAGGCTTACTGAATCACTGACTCACACACAGACTGCCACTTGTAAAGTAGACTTGTTTAAGTCTCACCTTGACCCAAAGGTTTGAAATAGGTTTACACCGTGACACCAATGAATAGCTGTATCCGACCCGTAGTGTAGACCACATGCATGAAAAGACTAATGTATGAGGAGCCCTTCTAATAAATCGACTGAATACAGTTCTGCGCGTTCTGTAGACCAGTTCAACTAAGCCTGCCTGGTCTTGTATACATTGAAATTTAGGTTGAGAACTTAAGCAAGAATGTTGTACGAACTGTTCTGCTGATCTGGCATAATTTCATTAATTTCGCGGAAATAACTTTACATCAACAATTATACAAATATAACATAGAAGTGAAGAACGGAATAATTGGATGTATATTTGCCCAGAATGTAAGCATGTTTGTCCCATGTTGGAAACAATACTGCAACGAACCGAATGCACACACGAAGTCTGTAATGGATAGGGCACCGTGGAAATATTCCGTCAACATCCAAATTGTTGACACAACACTCCTCCTCTCGTCACACGTGCCCCGTGGTGCGGTTTAAGCACCATCACTAAGCACATGGAGGAGGCGTGGAGAGCCTGTTACCGTGGCAACCGAACAGCCGGCCGGTCCGAGCGGATGTTTGGTTAAACACGGCATGGTTTATGGCTAGAAAAGGAGTTTAACTTGAGATTTTGAAATGATTTCCCATCATTTCTAAGTAGGCGTATATGTTGTCCACGCATACGTGGTAAGGTATATAGCTTTTATTTTACCAGCCACACAGGAGTTTTATATATCCAGTGTATTGCACAGAGTTATATATATTGAGCAAATTTCACATTTATGTCGGATTGGCACAAAATAATTTCCAAAATTATTAATTGGTTTAGGTTTATTAACCTTGCACTTGAGCATCCTAATTTCACACAATCAATTCCACCAATATTCCACATGCCGATGGAGTGCAAGCCATCCGGAGCATCATTCTACACAGCACCATCAGTGCCACATGCTGTCAGCTAATCTGAGGTTGTTCTCACACATACATTATTTCATGTTTACGGATAAACACGTTTTGGGGACAATGTTTTCCAGCGGCCTCTCTTCACCTGTTCATCCCATCCATTATTTTCAAACAATCCACGTGCTTCGCTGCCTCTTTTCTGATCCTTTTACTGTCATAGTTCCTATAAGGCTAGCATTGGAGGGGGGAAATCCCTTTTTTCCCCTCGTATATATTATGTATGTAAATATGTTCGGCAATTGGCCGGGATAACCCACAAAAGTCTCTCGACGTATTTCCAGTGTGGTCCCTTGGTAGAAGATGTGGAAGCCTACTCCTCCGGCCCTCTGTCTGAACTGACCCTCTCTGGAGCGCTATCGGAATCACGATTCTCGTCTATACGTTCAATCTTTTACAATATAAGCGAAATGTGAATACATCTGGATGTATTCTTTCACGACTTCTTTAATTTGTTCTTTCTAAGTTGTAGCCCACACCTTTGAGTGGCCTCGGCCTTGTGTTTGGGCTATACCCATCATAAATGCAGTTTTTGAACAACGGTTCCTCCACAGTCAACCCTATTGACCTATCGCGGTAGAATCGCGTTAGAATCGCGTCAACGCAGCTTGTGAAATATTGTCTAATTACATGATATACAAAATGGACGCGGAACGCCCAACATCTGAGACAAATATAACTTAGCGTACAAACATTTCATAGGGTTGTCTGAGGGGCGTGGCCAAATCGCAAACGGCGATAGGTCATCTGACTGACCAAGTCAATTTTCTGGACACAATCGTCAATGTTGACGTTGGCCGCCTTGCTACCTCGGTCTACAGGAAAAACAAACACAGATCGCAACAGAAATCTACATGCCTCCAGATTTTACCCACTCACACCAAACCAGGATACAGTCAAGCCTTACGATGCAACCGCATCTGCTCTAACCCCATTGATCGAAACAACCAGCGAGCCAACCTTTTCACCAATCATTCTTGGATTTGCAGAGCAAACCCAGGACTGAAAGACTGAACAAATCAATAAAGCCAAACGCAAACCCCGGGATAAGCTTTACTTCAAAACAAGTCACGTGACAGCGGAGGCAGGCCACCCCTGGTGATTACATAAAGCTCTCTACTGAAGCCACAGACTACGACGCATCATCCATGAACTCAATCAAGTCCTTCAGGATGATGATATCCCCTAACACAAATCCCATCATTGTCTACAAACAAGCCCCAAATCTTCGAACCCACCTTGTCAGAAGTGCACTTGCCCTCCCCATCAACAGTAGAACCACCCCTTGCAACAGCTCAAGATGCTAACTTTGCCCCCGCTTAAACTCCAGCATGCACATCATAGTGGACCAGCCAAAACGGCATATTATACTTTAGACGGCATTTTGGGGTAATAGCAGGCAACCATGTTAGATCAATCAGTCATAGGATGGGGAAGAAAATGTAGGTGGATGCCACCCTGGATTTTGACCCCAAAGGTCATTTAGAGGGTCAAAAGTCAAATATTGTAAAAAGTGTATTTCTTTTGTATTTTGGAAGATTTTGGAGCTTACTAGCGTAAGTATTGTTCAGAAAATATCTTTATCATACAGTTAGGCACACCAGGCAGTTGTAATTAACAGGTTAAATTAAATATTTTATCTCCATATATAACATTGTAAGGAAAAAAGGTACTATTTTCACCTAACATATAGAAATATACACACAATATTTATATATATATTTATGTACTTGTTTTCTTAAATTATACCTTGCACTTCGGTCATTACTGTGATGATTCACTGTACAGATATTACAATATATAATATATTATAATATATTACATAAAAGACTTGAAGAAATAGGGAATACATCTTACGTGATTGTGTACATATACAGTTTTATTATTGTATTGGTTCATCAGTCTTGGCCAGCTGGGTTGCAGCAGTTACATGTACATTTAGTGGCATCACACCCACAGGCAAGAGTGCACCTCAGATTCCTTCGGAAGCAAGTGCATCGGGCTGCTGTGAACTTCGATTTATTTGGCACCACAAGTAACAAGCTCTAGACAGGCAGATGGGATAGGAGGTAACCGTGCCCAAACTGCTTTAAGGCAGCCTGACTCCATCTTCCGAGCTTAAAGTATCAATAGGAGAAGATATATCGATGTGTTCCTGGTCTTCCTGGAACCTGATCTTTGCCTGGTATTTTGCACGCACAGTGTGGAGTTCCAGGGCATCTCTTGTTGGCAGCAGTACCTCAAAGCTCTTCTTAGCCTTCCCAAAAAGTTGCAACCTGGCACGGTTGACAGCTCAGGAGTGCCATAAAGGTCACATGCAAATTGTTCAATAGGCGCAAGGTCTCCATCACGACCAATTCTCTTGACAAGTTGTGGTTGGTTCTAGAAGGTTTCCAGCACGACTTTTCCCCATGGCCAGTAAATTTAAGGAGGAGGTTGTATATCACAGCCTGTCAGTGCATGAAAGCTAAGCACATTATCCCTCACAGGTTGTGTAAGTCTCTGAGATATGGCATTAACTGGGTAGCATTTCCTCTTCTGAGCAGTCCCAGCGACCATCCATACTTCAGCTTGGGTTGAAAGGAAGTGAATCAGAAGTACAAGTAACATGACATCTGTGTCTCTGCAGACAACCAGCAGTCTCTGATATCCTTCTTTGACAGCCTCACATACATGGAGTATTATTCTGGTGTAGGCTTCTTCATGGTTTCCTCGAAGCTCGTTGTCCCCTCTTCTTGTAAACCTTGTTTCTGTTATCAGAGAACCTGCCTCCTTTTACCAGCTCGTACCTGCATATATATAGGTTAAATCTATTCCTTTTCCAAGATGGCCTTAGACAGAAACTTAGCAAGATTGGCCTTGTTTTCATATAATGCAATGAATTGCCTCCAAACATGTAGAAGTGGCACATGACGTCCATCAATGAGCTTTGGAATTGGCTTTTTCTCGCCTATTCGCTTTGAACGGGTTTTTACCTTTATCAAGCTTTCCCCAATGTACCGATCAAACACCACATCAACTCTCATTGTGTGCAGTCCAAAGTAATTTGCCACACTTTGTAGCATAGTCGCCAAACGTCTGACATCCTTGAGGCTTTCCAAGAGCTTGGATGTGTGCATAGCCATCGACCAGCACACACGTCTTCTTGTCAGAATGAGGAACTTCTGGAGTGTGTTAAGTCCAGACGTCAAGATGCTGATCAGCTCTGCCTTTGGTGTCGAGTTCATTTCACCTCCAGCCTTTGCCAAAGACACAGGAATTGGGGATATTTCCTGCTTAGTATGGCCAGCATTTCTTATGGCCGACCTGCAGTAACGGCATTGAGCAGTCTCTGGAGTAACTTTCTGTCAGCTTTGATAGTTTTCTGTACATTATGCTTGGTTGAAACGCTTGCTTTGTATAGGTCAGCAAAGCTTTTTGAGTGATCTTTTCTAATCACGTCTTACACCCCAAAGTTTTTTCAATCAGGCGGCCACCTGACAATGGTAAGAATCGAAGGTGCAGCTATCCTCGATCTTGAGCTGGGAGTAGATCGCTCCTTGTGTCACTTGGTGCAGTGTCTCTTGTTGCCAATGATACCAGAGGGATGTCTTTTCCATTGGGGTCATCTCCCTCTTCTTCAGTCAAGGACGGAGGTGTGTATTTGAAACACATCAAATCGGATTGTGTGACAAGCTTCTTCACATCGTTCACATCACGCTTTCTCTGGGAATGAAGACTATACGGACGAAGATGGTTTCTTTCTTATCATCTTCCAGGTTGAACTTAATTATGTTTAAATTACGATCTTTTGCTTAAAAAAAAATTGGTTTAAGTGTTTAGAAATTGCCTCAGATCACACCACAGAGCGTCTAGAATCCAAAATTTCATGTCCTGTGTGATGCGTGATCGTTAGTTTTGACCATGTGATACAAAATCTGTTTCTGGCTTGATCATTCCGTGTCATGCCAATTATACCGTTGTGCATCTTGCAAGTTTTGTTAATCCACTCAGTTGCTTGATCCGCGGGAACCTGGTTGAAGCGCCTGTGGGATCTCTTCACAACAAAATTACCATCGATGTACTCAGCATAAACATCTGGTACTGTCTCCTCAAGGAGTTTCATGACTGTGAGATAGACAGGTCCCCATCTTACATAGTTTGTGTGGTCGTACTGCATGGTGAGCCATGGCAGCATTGCTGCAAAGGCTTCAAGATTAATAGTCCGGTTACCATCTCTCTCTACCCTGATGAAGTCAAGCAGGATCTCCACCCTTTCCATGTATGTTGACCACAAGGTGAAGTTTGCATTGTTGGACTGCTTCTTGTCAAAACTCTTTGATGAGCCTTGAACATTCTTACTGTTCAGAAAATTTGACAGCCATTCCACTGCATTACACAGTTCCTCTGTTTTGCTGCCATCATTCTTTGTGAACAACTTAGCCACATTTCAGGTAAGTTTTTTCACTTCCACATCATGTTCGTGACCATTCTCAACCAGTCAGGACTCAAACGTTTCCCATTTGATGTGCCACAGAGCTTCATAGACAAGTTGGTGCCCTCTCAGAGCACAGTAGCAGGCTTTGTCATCAAGCATAGACTCTCTGTCGTGTTGGCTGCATACACACCTGCTTTAGTCCAGAGATCATCAAGGCCAGCATTTTCCATGTGGTGACCAATGGCTTTCAAGAAGTTGAAGCAGACATGGAGTCCTCCCAAGCGAAAAAAAAAAATACTTTCTCAAACTTGGGATTCGCCCATACAAGTTCCTTGCCCCTGCTACACAGTGGCTGGTCAGCTGTAGTGATGGTATGCTGCTGGCCCATATGATTTGAAATGTCCATAAAGGACCCCAACTTAGATATACACATTTGGAGAAAATCACACTTTTGTGTTTCCTAATGCCATATAGTTGTGTGTTAAAATGAAAGTTTATTGATGTATTTAACAAGCTGGGGATATTTACATGATAATGAAAATAGTTTTAGTGGATAGATCTATCAGTTTAGATAAAATTCGCTACATAATAAAAAAAAATGTGAAATTTGACCTCATTTGACCTCACTTGACCTTGAAAATGACCTTGAAATCCAAAATTGACGATGGCATCCACCCACATCTTATTTGTAATGGTTCAAAGAATTGATCTAGCATGGGTGCCAGCTATTACCAAAAAATGCCGTGAATTTTTTTTCTAGAGGACTTTTTCCTGTTTGGCTGGCACACTATCACATCATTGGACCCAACAATGTCTTATACGACATCAAATGATCTTTCAGCTGCACCTAAATGCCATTACCAAATAATAATAATAATAATAATAATAATAACATTGGCTTCTTGTTTAGCGCTCATGTCTGTCATGAGACGAATTGACGCTCCTGGCGCTCCAATATTACTCTGGCTTTAGCACGGCTGCTATTACGGTGCTTAAGCACTGAAGGAATTTCTTCCTACCAGGTACCCATTTACTACGCCAGGGTAGAGAGAGGCAATCGTAGTAAAGTGCCTTGCTCAAGCGCACATGCACCTGGCCATGTTCCCCGTCAGGATTCGAACCCATATACCACGGCACATGAGTCGAACACCGTAACCAACTAACCATTGCACCACGGCACCCCACTGCTCGTGGATGGAACGCTGTCAAGGGGATTTAAGTTAAGTGGATAACTTAAATCCCTACCCACCTGATAACAATTAATTCCCCACAGCCGTTTACTTTGAACGAATTGGACAGTCACTACGACAATGCACGGACCGCCACAAGTTTGACGTCAGGAACGAAGAGCTAGAAACCAGTTGCTGAACATTTCCATCTCATGTAGGCCATAAAACCATTTAAGAGTCGTTGAACTCAAACAGAGGGGATTAGCCAATTGCACGATATGATTATCCACACACTGGACTTGCATTGAAAGAAAGCTTAATAGGGATCGTTTTTGTCACACTTGTACAGCACTGACTCATCACTAACAACCGACAACTGGAAAGGATAAAAAAAATCCAAGTACTTACGTTGTCAAGTTTATAAGAAAAGCAAAATCCACTTACGTTCAGATTTGACACTGCCCTCGGGTATAACTTAAATCCCTAGACAGCGTTCCATCAGCAAACAAGTTAAGAGTTATCTTTTCTTGTTAAAACTTTGAAACGTGATTAGGCAGGTTTCCCTCAGAGTACAAATACGTCCCTTGGAAGCAACACACTCTAATGCGATAAAATCATCCATAATTATCTCAAAATCAGATTATGCCTACGTCATTGACTTCCTCGAGTTGTTTTATTGCTGCTGATTTTGAAAAAAAAAGTTTTCTTCCATAAATTAACAAAGTGCAAAACGGCAGCTGGAGACGATGCATAATGGAAACCTAGATGGTAAAACCTTCTTTATATGTTTCTAATATCAATTCTGCAAATATCAACGGTTCAGACGTCGACAGGTTTACATTAATCAAACGCCACAATGCACTAATTAAACTACATGTACACACATATGCAAACAAAAATTGGGCTATCAGCAGAGTTATCGATTTTTAATTATCTTTCAAATGATAGCGTATAACTCCAACTGTGACTCCGAAACACAACCTTGCTATCGGTAACGCTTATTATAACTGGCTTTATACATTTGACATATTGAGCAAAAACTACCTCTTCGTCACCACAATGTCACAATATGTTAAGATTTTTTTCTTCAAAATATCGTAGGATCTCGTTGTCGTTCCCGATAGTTGCGAAAAAGGTATGGTTTTGTTTATACTATTTTTTTTCATACTGGTCTTCTATCTCAAATCAAATAGACTTTGTACTAGATTTAATAATCATATTGTGTTGAAACAGTCATCGCATACTTATAGTTGGCCAGTCAAAAAGACTTGTTTAACGTAGATGTTGGTACAATGCCTTACGGGAAAACTCTTGAATTTTAACAAAAAGAAGCATGTGGCCGGTCGTTCAATTGTTAACTCAGTCAATTATCAGTTTTCATTGTACTTGCCTGTGTTATTAAAACCATGTTGGAAAGAAATTGAAATCTGACTCTCTCACGACTCAAAGTTGGTGAACATTAAAAAAAAAACCTAAGCGATAACGAACATCCAGTAGGGGCTACACAATTAAATGTGGTAATATAATAGTCCTGAAAGAGAAAACAATGCCTGAGGCGATTGATGTGATGCAAAGTTTGACGTTAATTGCCAATTTGTAGATTGCGATATGCATAATACACCAAATTGAATCGGTCATTTCTACAAAACGTATCGGGTGATGGTTATCATGGTATTTTAATGTGTACTTGAAACCGGTGGTTGGATAAGGCTACACTTAAAATACAAAATGGCGCCTAGCCTACATGATGTATTGGTCACGTTTCCATTATCAGGTAGAGGCATTATGATAAGCCCAAGACATGTTTTTGTGTCCAGCAGACAGATTTTGTGTGCCAATGTTCGGATTCAGGGGTAACTCTCTTTCAATTTTAAGAAGTATTTCTTACCCGGATATGGGTTTCAAATAAGTGAGGATTTTTTAAGATGTAAGTAACAACAACGAAAACCAACAAAACAAATCAGTTTAATTGTGTAAATCGAAGTATTTTGCTTGATTAAACACTATTGTTCACAGTCAGATTAATACAGGGTGAGTCAAAAAAAATGTCGGGACCATTGTTTTAGTGAAGGGTGAGTCAAAAAAAATGTCGGGACCATTGTTTTAGTGAAGTTCTGCATGTAGCACTTTCAAAATCTAGGATATGAAAGCCCAATTCATAAGCTTTCTTTCAGTACAAGAATCATTCAAATCACGTATGTAATTCTCAAGTTACGGAAGTTTAAACACAACCACCGTGTTAAAGTTCTGTCCACGGATCACAAAAAGGTAAGTGTTCTTTCAGCAAAACGAAAACAAATCACATAGGGATGTGTGTGAATTGTTTTCGTTTTGCTGAAAGAACGCACACCTTTTTTGTGATCCGTGGACAGAACTTTAAAACGGTAGTTGTGTTTAAAATTCCATAACCTGAAAAGTACATAAGTGATCTGAATGATTCGTGTACTAAAAGAAAGCTTATGAATTGGGCTTTTATATCCTAGATTTTGAAAGTGCGACATGTTGAACTTCACTAAAACAATAGTCCCAACATTTGGGTTTCGGGTTTTTTTTACTCACCCTGTATATTTAAAGATCTTTTACAATTTTAATATCGTTCTATTCGTGTTTCTAAGTTTCACAATTTAATCAGTAAGATACAGAAGATATCCTCAAATATTGCATAATTATTTTAGACCAGATTCAGTTAAGATAATATGGTTGAGATGGATTCAGTTAACCTAAAGACAGGTAGCATCCAAAATTGAGTTTGTACATAAAAATAATACACAAGTAAAAAAAAAAGAGCTAGACTTCAGAAAAACGAACTCACTGCTACATTTCCGAGAATGGTGACGATCATGATGATGGAGAGGAAGAGGGCTTGGAATATGAAGTATCCCAGGGGTGGGGGCATCATTTCATTCACGCCATCCTCCTGAGGTGCTAGGGTCCCGTTCATCCTAACATCGCCTGAGTTTTGCACAGTACCATGATGCCAGAGGCACACGCTGCGTAGCCAACACGCGTAAGTCCCATATGAACCACTTACTACGCGCACGTACACATGCTCCCTTGGCACAACGGTGACTGCCCCATCAGACGGCAACCACGATGAACTACGCACCCTCCTAAGCGGGTGAGATTTGCTTGACCGCCTAAAAGACTGTGCATCTTGCCCATCTGAACGTGTACGCTTGTTTTAATGTTCCGTCGACGAGTGAAAAGCCTCCAGTGGCGCGTCTGCTATGATGCAAGCATACTGACCTGTGCCACAAGAAAGTACATGTATGCAACTAATGCATTCGGTGAGTGCTGTTTGTAGCATCATGTTATGCGCGCCGGATGCTAGTTGTATGCATGCCCTGCTGTCACGATTCGTGCGTCGTACCTTCACTCTTTTCCGTCTGCTCGAAACCATCACCTACGAACCGTAGATGATGGTACACGCTGATCCCGCGAGACAATGAATTATGCATGAAGCAAATAAGGTCGGGAGAGTGAATGGCTATCAACCCCTGACGTCACACATGAAGGCTTCAATCCTTGCCGTTCATTTGTGCTTGGGGATTTACAGTTCAGCCCATACCCACAATGCAGTGTGCTTCCCTACCAGATTGTGTCGGTAAGGGTTAGCCTGTACCGCGCATTCTCATTTCGAACCGTTGGACGCGAGCGATTATCGCGCTGCCGTGAGTGGTTTCCAAACGCACATTTTTGTTGGTATGCCTGTTATTAAACATAGTGAAAGTCACGTGCACGTACATGCGTTCTGATCTGAGGGACCGAACATGGCGTTTGCGGCTTTTTCCGTCGTATGGCGGTCAAGTGTAGCAACGTGTGGGGTATACCTAAGCTGTTCTTTGGCAAGAAGCCAGGCTAAAGAACTGACGAACTTTGTTTCCTCTCCTTCTTTTTTCAATTCCGTAAATCCTAGTATGAGAGTGGGCGAGTTTGTTGAAATTTGCGAGGTATGCTATTTTTCTAAACAAAATGAAACCAAACCCGTTAACATTCCGAAGCGTGGGGTGCATAATGAGAGAGCGCTTCTTAAATGCTTTAAAACCTTAGGTATTAAAATTAAAAACGTGTGAAGGTAAAAACGAGAGTTGATTTCAAATTTGTGCCACTAGTATATTGATGAGTCAGTTACACACCACAAAATGATACATGTGCGGGAAAAAAATCGTTACATATGTTTTTGTTGGCTGAGTAATTACAGGGTTAACTTGGAGGAAGGGGATGCAGTGTGTTCCCACTCAGATACAAAAATAACTGATCACAAAAGTGTTAATCTTTCTCAAAGAAAAAGAACCTACCACGCAAGCGAAATGTAAGGCCCTCCAACGATCCAGTCTGTCTTATGAAAGGCATTAAGGAAGAATGACACTCTTTTTAGGGGCGTTTTAACGGAATCCGCTAACAAGGGCTCAAAAAAGGTGCAAATGTTGTTTTTGTTGTTTTTTTCTCAAAATTTAGAGAAGCCATTGAGCTAAAAGGTCAACAGGTCAGTTGTTGTGCACAATACGATATTAAGCAATTTTGTTGCTTCAACCGAAAAAAAAATGCACTAAGAGCAATTATTCTATGGGTCATTCCACCGGGTTGGGGAACAATGTGTGACATATGACCATATTAAGAAAAGCATGAATGCCTTGCTGGCATTTACATTATGTTTGTTGTTAGGTGTTTCACTACTGCAGAAACTTTTGAAATAATTTCAATGTATTTTGCCAAAAATATGAGCAAAAAATGTCTTTTCGGACGTAACATTGACACCGTGTCAATGTTACGTCCAAATATGACATCTGTACCCTTTTTTTTTATTTCTGTGAAACATTACCCAAATTCACTTTACGTACTTCTTACTATACAGGCAACACAATAAGAACAGCTTTTGTTACAGTAGTCAGGTATCAAATGGAGCAGAAATGATAGCTTGGTTGTGTGGATGTAACATTGACACATAGTGTAAAACCCAAATGTCACACTTCCATTGAGTGTTTTTACACCGTTACATCCACACTTCAGGTATTGTTTCTGCTATATTTTAACCCAAACTATACCAAAACAAAAGCTTTTCTTGGTGCTTAGGTGTCCAGTTATAAATATGCAATGTCAGTTTGGGTAATATTTTACATACGTGTAAAAAATGGCAAAAAAGGAACATTTGGATGTAACATTGACACGGTGTACATGTTACGTCCGAATTAATACATTTTTGCTCATATTTTTGTCAAAGTACATTCAAATGATTTCAATCTTCCTAAGTATTGAAACACCCTAAGACAAATATAACGTTGAGTAATTGTTTAGAATGCATTGATGCTTTTAATAATATAACCAAATATATGGATGTAACATGCACTGCTTCCCAACCCGGTGGAATTACCCCTATATATAGACATGATATAAAGATGTATAAACCTTTCTCATTCCCGCCTGCCAGGTATTAATGTACGTAATCTTTCGTAATTACGTCGATACAGTGTGACCGAGCACTTCCGTCCAACATCCTGCTGGATAAGCCTTTAGTCAGTCACGATGAAAGAAGGGAATTATCACCAACCACGTAAAAAAAAATCGCGAAGTAATGAAATTACCATATCCATGAAAACATATCGTGGTTACATGGTAAGGATGCATTGATACCAATATATACGCTCGCATGCGCAGTGTGCACCAGGGTAATATTAGCACAGCTGGAGGTGCACCTGAAGAGCACGCGACACCAGAACATTTCCAAGCCCAGATATCTCATGCGAAAACCAGCTTAGTTACCTTGACAAATGACTTTACCGTAATCCAGAGCATGAACTTGTTTAAATCGATGTAAATGTGTGATGTCTGTCTGATACTGCACCCACTTCTTCCCGTCACGCACATGACTTCAAATTGTCTTGAAATCTTAGTCTCAAAGGTTAGGCCGCCGAGATACTTCGTTACGGCCGGCGGTTACAAATCGTACGGAAGCAACTTGATTCAATTCCCATAGCGATTACATTACTGCCGACCATAATAGCCACGTAATTCGACTAAAGCCTACATTTTCACTGGCATACCTTATTTTGACCTCTCTAGGGCGCTGTAAAAACGCCACTTTGGCGGGAGGTTTCGTGCGCGGTTCCAAACCAGCAAGTAAATTGCCCTCGACACATACCTTCAAATTTCCATACCAAATATTTAGAAATAATAACTAAAAGTCCCAACTGCGTTAAAGGTATACATAGAATTATTTTCTCTTTTTTTTGTACATTTTTTTTTTCGTTTGAAGCAACAAAATTGCTCAAAGCTATAAGGCGGGTGCATAACAACTAATTTGTTGAACTTTCATCTCAATAGATACTATACATTTTGAGAAAATGTTTGCCCAAGTCTGGGGGTCTCGTTTATACTGGTTTCCGTTTGGGGAATCATTTCACATGTTATTTGGTACCAGTCCTGTATATCTTCACTTTTAGCGAATATTTTCTCGTTAAATCGGTTTAGGTACGTCTCCGGCCTCCGGGTAATTGCCGATGTTCATGCGTGCCTTTAAAGAGTCAAATCAAATTAAAGCTGGTTTTACCATCGCTTACGTTCTTTTCGTTTATTTTGGGGGCCACGTTAATGCAATGACTTTTAGGTGATGTTTGCCCTTAAGATGATGACGATCCCCTATAAGAAGTTGCCCTAAATCTATATTGCAATTTGAAAACTGCTGTCAAAACTATAGCGACTTTTAAAGGGACACTATTTCCCCCAATACAAGCTTGTATATCAAGGGAACACCAGCCGAATAGCTCTGAATACCTTTAATTTACTTTTTTTATAAACTAGCTTTAAAGAGTTGTTTTACACATGACACACCTAAGCAAATTTAACAAGTACCTAGTGTTTGTGCTCAGCCCCAAATGTCCAGGGCCGGAGAACAGACGGAAAACAAATCTTAAATTTCATTTCCTGAAATAGTCACAGTATTGCAAATCTCAGTTCACTGTTTTTAGGCTTCTGTGTTACTTCAGAACATCACTCACCACCTGGAAAATCGTGCAGTTTCCAGTGAAGTAGCTGCGTTCACTAAAAAGTGCATTCAATCAAATTAAGTTAATAATTGGGCCTACGTGTCCTGGGAATTTTGTTAGTATTGTAATAAGAGGGTGTACAGTCCTCCAGTCAACTAATGAACGTCTCCTTTTCCAGTCGAAGTCAACTGAACTTTGCTTGTATTGGAGGGTTCGTGGAGACTTTTCATTTGCCGTGTTAATCATATAGGCATATAAGCTTATTTAACTGCCTTGCAGTGTGGCAGCTGAACAAGCCTGCGGAATTGAAAATTCATCCGCTCTCCAACGAAGGTCATTTTGAGCAAGGAAATATTGAATGTAAAGGGAGATTTTGTATTGTGTCAATGTCATGTGGAAATATAAGTTAAGTTCTTTCATATTTTTTGCGATCTGCATGGCTAGATTTTTTACGCCATGTGAGTAACCGTACTTCTAAAGTAAATGTGAAATGTTTTGCAATTGTTGAAGTTAAAAGCCCAACATAGCTACACAACGGAGTTACAAAACGACTTGAGTAAATAAACCTTTGAGACCATTTGCCTTTATTTTCTTCTTAATAAATGTTCAGGGTAAGTAAATAAGACAAGCGTTTGTTTTCAGTTATGTGTTAAAAATCGCAATCGCAATCTTTGTACAACACACTTCATGCACATCAGCTATTTCTTGTTTCGGAGATTAATAGATGTTTTGAGGATCACTTTTTGCAATCGCTTCGGCGTAATCCCTTATTGTATAACGTCGTCACCTCTCGAACTCCGCGTTCGTAACCTCTTTTGGGGTAAATCGTTAACGTTGCCATGGCAATGGATGACTACTATTTCAGCAGGTACGTGGCCGTCCGTGTCCGATTTTCCTGCCCTAATGTCTTCACATTCAATCTGCCGTTACACGGGTGGATCCAAAAAAATGGGAAGGGAGCTAGAAACCTAGCCAGTAGCCCGATTTTTCTGCCACGGATCGCAGGAGATTTCGAAAAGCGGAGGAGTGGATATTATCGTGACCCCTGAGGGCGCTGCTCAATGCGGACGAGACTGGACACAATCTGACACTGGGTAGCGGTGTTCATTGGTGCGGGGATTGGCTAAGAGGGAAGGGAAGGAGCTAAGGCTGCATCCGAATCTGCTGTCCAGAGAGATAGGTCTAGGTCTGCGCCCATTGAAATTACGCGGCGACGCGCTGACAATAGACGTAGCCGTATAACTCTGGAAGCCCGTTTCCGACAGGTCCTAATTCGGTCGAAGCAGGATGGAGGGGAATTAACCTATCGCAGTAGAATCGCGTCAACGCATCTTGTGAAATATTGTCCAATTACATGATTTACAAATGGACGCGGAACGCGCAAAATCCGAGACAAACAAAACGTAGTGTACAAAAACTCGATAGGGTTGTCTAAGGGGCATGTCTAACTCGCAACACCCCCCCCCCTCCCTCTCCGCCAAAAAACCCTAACAATTTCATTCAGGGTATGATGATGCAGCTTATAAAAGCTTTGATTTACCGTGATTAAATACTAATTATGACGCCATGAAACTGCCGAATACAAAAATGTAAAAAAGATAAAGGACTATAATTTCACACTTCCCTCGAATTGGCGTCGTGGCTTGTCTAATTTTGTATTCCTCCATAATTATGCATGAGACATTACGATACGATATATTGAGCAATTGAATGACTAGGCAATGTTAAAGGATATATAATTCACTGCGTCTCCGAAAGTTTCAGTGAATACTCCATGACAAACTTTAAAATGTTCATTGCATTTCAAAGGTATTTGTTTAAAGCCCATAATTTGTTTCCGTAAAATGAACGAGCGAATTATTATCTCATTAAAGCTCACGTGGTTGTTTAAGTTCCTACTGGGGGATTAAATTACTTCCTCCTTTATAAATCCAATTTCGAAGAGCCCCTGTAAAAGACACCCGAGATAGTGGAAATAAATCACTTCATTGAATAAATTAACCCAACCAGCAACGATTACAAAAGTGTAGTACATGTAGTCAGTGGCGGTTCTACGTGGGGTGGGTGGGCTGGGGGGGGTCTTTAGCCCCCTAAAAAAATTGTCTAGCCCCCTCCCCCCGAAAAAATTCCATAAACCAAAAAATTGCACTAGGAAAATGTAAGAATGTGACGTACATGTGAACGGTAAATAAATAAATAGTCGTGAGAAGGGTGCATTTGTACACTTTTACTTACTAAAGTGTGCCTGATTGTAGGATTTTATCAGCGCTCCCCATTGAAAATATGGCACGAGAAACCCCCCCCCCCCCCCAAACGTATTGATTTTCGGAGGCCTAAGTGTCCGGAGAAAATAACCGGTCTACATTTCAGCACGCCTCCCTGAAAAAATAAATTCTGGATCCACCCAGCTTGCGCCCCCCCCCCAAAACAAAAAAAACCACCCAATATTGGCTTTAGAACCGCGCCTGCATGCAGTACATGTTAGCAGCGATGGAGTATTTCTTCTATAAGTTTCCATGAGCTTATGCACGTTCGTTAATGAATTTTAGACTGTGAGCGTGTAGTGCATTAGTACATTAATAAAATACATTAGTACCCGGTACATTTTAGCAGCAATGGAGCTTCTACTAGTTTCCATGAGCTTATACGCCTGTACATGAATTTCAGACTGGGCGCGATTGATTGATGCATAACGCAGAACGCCTCTTAAATGTCAAGTTGTTCTTTAGGCCATGAATCGACTTCTTGTCAGTTGAGGAAATTATATTTGGCCCAAGGTTTTTTCGGTATATGCAAATTTAAATTCCTTGCTGATGTTAGGCAACCAAGTTATGTATCAATTGCCAAGGGCTTCACTTTAAAGGAGAAAATGTCAAAAGCGGAGAGTGTGACGATCCGAGCTGTCTGTTTAATTGTTACCATAATTTTGTGGGGTAGGAATCATGCTAACGTGTATTAATACTCATATGCGTTACATTTGTAGATTTTTTTGTGTTTAATTTCATTGAAAATTCGAATTTTTTTTCTCACAGTCAATTTCATTTCATGATGGCATTCACCAATAAATGAACCATGGGCATGGTACAAAAAAGCGAACACTTTACTAAAATAATATGTATGATATTTCAAAGACAACAAATTCATACCAAACAGGACAGTGGTTCACTGTATAAAATCTAACTTTTAATACGATATCGATATTTGTTACCCACAACAAAATATACCAAGCTTTACACAGGACAATGAAATACTTGACTGTTATCAAATTGTAAAGTTATGTCAAAAATGTAGTATTTCTGCAATTTTCAAGTGTTTCGCCACAAAAATAGAGATTTTGTAATTACTATTTTTCAGCAACAGAAACTAGGTATTTCCCTTTTTAATGAATATAGAACGAAAGGTTTGGTCCACGTTGAAATAAGTGACGTCATAAAAAAGGCAGCCACTGCGTACACCGCCCACAAAACTCAACAACAGGAGTACATATAGTGCCCCCCCCCCCTTGCTTTTCATATTAAATTTTGGGCGGAAAACCTTGGACCGACTCTTTCGGGAACCAAAAAAATATAAATTTTGCCTCCAAAAATTGTGTTTTGGATCCGGCCTTGAATCATTACCTTTATAAATTTCGAAAATATGGGGACCGGGAACCAGTCTAATTGAAGGACCTATGATTATACGTAAAATCAACCCAAAATAAAACCTTATATTTCGGAGGGTTTCGCTCAAAATAGAAACCAAAAATAGATGTTTTTTATTAACTTTAATGGGCTGATATTTCAGCTAAGGCCTTCTTCAGAGGCAAATCATTTGCCTCACAAGAAGGTCTTTCTAAGGCTGAAATATCATATCCATATACACAACGTTGCTGCTCCTTTAAATGGACAATTTGATAATTACGGTGTACGCTCCAGGCTTTCAACGCTCGTCGAGGTACACCTTAAGATTATGCACAGTGCATTCACGGGTAGACTAATCATCTTAGTATGTTCCGCGTAGACGTTAAAAAAGGAGCGGACAAACGAAGATAGACCTCTTTTGTTCCTTAGGCTTCCTCATTCAGGAGATGTCGCTATAGACGTGAGGGCAAGAAATAATAAAATGGTGCAAATGGACGAAGGGGCTATTTAAAGTGTTCCTGCAACGAATTTTCCTGTGAAACATGTGTTGTGCTAATATGCATTTCCCTGTACTGTATGAAATTAATTGTTTATTGCACTTTCAAAAAAGATGTTTAGAATGTCCGTGCTATTTCCTCACACCTGAGGGTGATATTAATGTTGCCTTGATACAGGTACACTCTTACAGTTTGTAGTGATTTCTGTGGAAATTTACGTACAAAACCAATGAAAGCTGTTGCTAAAAGTTAGTTTTCTAATGTGTTTCTTAAACACACCCAGTACCACTTTTTTGCTACTTTATAATGGAATATTTAGTGATGCTGCAACAATATATTTAATACTAAACACAGAGAGTTGATCTTGTTTTATTATTGAGATGCCCATTGACTTCAGAAAAGATCTGTAGATGACTTATATTCATTTATTATGCTGTAATATATATATATATATACTATCTGCAATATGATATATATGAATCTATATATATATATATATATGTATATAGTTAAATATCAAAATAGCGCGTTTACATCACTTTTAAAATTACATGGCAAGTTTGTTGACTATCTAATTGGTACTAATCGGTGTTTGCACTGATGAACATCAACTTAAACATAGTCAAATTACTTATCATATATATGTCACTTCCAAATATAACAAGTAAAATGTTACTTTAACAGTGACGAAGACAGTAAATTAAAAAAAGGACACTGATGTTACTTTTAAGCAGCTTTCTTGTGAAGCCCTTACACAGCTGCTGAAATAACTTGAAGGAAAAAAAATGAAAATTACATAATTATAAACAAACAACTGGTAATGAATAAGTTTCATAATGCATAACCCAATTTATTGAAAATAGCAATGTTCAGTGGTTTGCTATACTACTTAGGTGGGAGGTAGTACAGGCAAAATACTTCATTTTTTGAGTGAACCTCAAACAAATTGCAGCAGAATTAATTTTTTTCACCACAGTGCATTTCTATAAGGTCCCTAAATTGACATACTAAAAGTCTTTAAAAATCCAGGTGGTGGAAATATGCCTAATTTGCATAAATTCAAAATGGCCGCATATTTTAGGACTTTTGCACTGATTTGGTCATATTTCATATACTAGTTGGCTTTTTAAGGTATTTCAAACAATAATTTTAGTCCTTTTACATTGATTTACTCATTATTCTAGACCTTGGTAAGTTTCAATATCCCTATGTTTCCCAAATTTGCAATATGCCGATAATAATTTGCATAAATGCCATTTATTAATTTGCATAGATTAAAGTTAAGATTATGGCTGTCATGTGTGGACATGTCACAATTAAATTTTCCCTGATTATCCAAGTTCAGTCATGTACATAAATTAATTTCACACCATGGTGCATTGCTATAAGGTTCCTTAAAAAAGGAAAGAAATCCAAGTGGTGGAAATGTGCCTTTTTGCATAAATTCAAAATGGCCACTAATTACATAATTTTTGATTTGGCCATAACTCTTGTCCTGCATTGCTTTTTGGAGTACTTTGAACAACAATTTGTCCTTTGACATTGATTTCATCATCATTCCAGTCCAAGGTACCTTTTGAGATCCTATGTTTCCTATGGAGTATAATATTTTTTGTTAGGTTTCTAGCTCTTGTCCAAGTTGGTATAAGTGTTGGAAAATGTGATATCCCTGTGTCGCAGAGCGAACCCTTGCGCCGCTCTACTCAAACCAAAAATCAAGGAATAACTCAAGAGAACAGAGGATTCAACACAGGAGTTACAAATCACAAAAATCAAATTATATATTACGGGAAATAAATAAACCAAAAACCACAAAACTCAATTCGAAAATACGTGGGCGAGGGTTTTATACTTGGGTGCAAGCCCGGAATTGGTATGCAACAAAGGAAAAAGGAATTACGATTTGCATAATTCACCTAGCACCCACCTCCGAAGTTACATAACACTTTACGGCCGTAGAAAAATAGTGATTGATAAATCAACTCAGAAAATAAAAGGAATAATCTTAACAGTCTTGTGACACCCTGTACATAAACACATTTCAGGGACAAAAATCCCTACTTTAAATCGACTAGTACACTGCATAGGGATATCACATTTTGCAACACGTATGCCAACTTTGAGATGAGCCAAAAACCGAACAAAAAATATTGTTCCCAATTGTTTGATATTTTGTAGCGAACATCTTGGGGTTTAATTTATATCCAAGTTTGTCTCAATGTCGGGTGATCCACTAGGCTAAATTCAAGGTCAAATTAAAGGTCAAAATGTCATTATACTTCAAATAACCCCGACATGAAAAAAACAATGGTAAATTTGGCTTTCTCATGATGTAACCTTTCAAAAGAAATTAAGATTAACAAATTTGGCTCTCAGATTATAGAAATATGGTCATTTAAAAATGGCAGCAATGTCCATTTTGACTAAAATTGCCTGGGGGTAGCGCGAAAACTGTTTGTCCGATGGTGCTAAAACTTAAAATTTCGGCTTTTCAGCCGAAATTACCCCATAAACTAAATATGATCCAATTTGAAGAGGTTGGGGTTTCAAATTTAAAAGGTTTTTTATTGGGGGGAGGGGGTGATTTGACACTGAATGGCCCCAATGTCAAATGACAAAATGTTGTTTAAAGTACCCCGAAAAGCAACTTAGGAAGAGAGTTATTACTAGATAGCATTTTATGTCGTATTTTTGGCCACTGCATTTTTCTTTGCTAAAGAAGGAATGTTTCTCATATTTGGATAGACTTTACCTTCCTAAGCTGGAAATCCATTGGTAACATTTTTTCTATCTACCATGTGGCGGTTATCTTGGAATTCAAAATGGCCGCCATTTCGGGCCTAATTTGTAATACTTCGGACCTGATTGTCATAAGAAGTTCAGTTTGGTGGCAAACCCCATGTTTTTGATACCAAGGAACCCAAGAAAATCATTGTTGATGGGATATACTCCCAGTGGAGTACCCCAATCAACAATGATTAACTTGGGTTCCTTGGTATCAAGAGCATATGCAGTTTGCCACCAAAATGGACTTCATACGACATTCAGGTGCCACCTTATTATTTGATGAAATCCAAGATGGCCGCTATTTTTGAATACCCAAGATTTGCTGCCATTCATTTGGGATGCCTAAATGTGCTAATTGGATTCCTTGGTATCAAATTTATGGGGTTTGCCACCAATAGTGACTTCATACGACATTCAAGTCCAAAATTAATATGCAAATAGTTCAGAATGGCGGCAATTATGAAATATCCAAGATGGCTGCCATCAACTGTAAGTACCCCGTCCACAGTGATTTACTTGAGTTCATTCAAATACATGGACTTCATAGGACATTCAGGTACAATGCTTTTATAAATGAAGATGGCGGCTATTTTGAAAAAAAAATCCAAGATGGCTGCCATCCATCTGGGATTCATCATCAGCAATGGGTCATTAAGATTACTTGGTATCAAATGTATGGGGTTTGCACCGAAATTGACTTCGTACGCCATTCGAGTCCAAATTTATTATGCAAATAAGCCGAAAATGGCGGCCATATATTTGAAATATCCAAGATGGCTGCCATCCATTTGGAGTACACCATAAACAATAATGTACTCAGGTTTCTTGGTATCAAAACATGGGGTTTGCCATCAAAATGAACTTCATGTGACAATCAAGTCCGAAGTTATGATACAAATTAGGCTCGAAATGGCGGCCATTTTGAAATCCAAGATGGCTGCCACATGGTAGCTGGGAAAAAATGTCTCCAATGCATTTCCGGCTTAGAGAGGTAAACTCTTTCCAAATATGGCAAACATTTCTTCTTAAACAAAAAAAAGCAAAAGTACATAACGGCTTATATACTATATATTATGGCCGCAAATCATATGAAAATCATGTAATTAGCGGCCTTTTGAATTTATGCAAATTAGGCATATTTCCACCACTTGGATTTTTAACAACATTTTTAGGGACCTTATAGCAATGCACTGTGTTGTGAAATTTGACTTGGATCATCAGGGAAAATTCAATTGGTACATGTCCACACATGGCATCCATTATTTTAACTTCAATTTAGGGAAATTGATATACGGCATTTATGCAAATTATACGGCATTTGGAAAATTTCGGAAACATAGGGATCTTGGAATTTACCTAGGACTAGAATAATGAGTAAATCAATGTAAAAGGACTAAAACTGTTGTTTAAATCCAAAATCTACCTAGTATGAGAAATATGACCAAATCAATGTGAAAGTCCTAACATATGCGGCCATTTTGGATTTATGCAAATTAGGCATATTTCCACCACCTCGATTTCTGAAGACTTTTAGTATGTCATTTTAGGGACCTTATGGAAATGCACTGTGGTGAAAAAAATTCTGTTGCAATTTGTTTGAGGTCAAACCTTATATTGCCTGTACTATAGGTTCCAAACGCCACCGTGCACAGCAGGGATGTATCTGCAATGTTTCGTAACTGGGAAGGAATACATTTGGTTTTTCAAGACCCAGCTGAGTGTGTCTCATCAAGGGCGTTAATCGCTTCTAAAAAGTGGGGGGGGGACATACCTTGATCAGAACTAATGCGAGCGTGAAGCGTTTCCGGAAGAATTTGGATTCTAGATGCTTTGTGGTGCAATCTGAGGCAATTTCTGACCACTTAAACCAATTTTTTTTTAGTAAAAGGTCATCATTTAAACATCATTTTCAAGTTTGGATTCATTGAAGCAGCTATTCTGAGCTATAGAATATAGGCTGCAAGTTTTATTCGGGGACGAAAAAAATGGGGGGAGGGAGACAAACGATATGATATTCCCACTTAAAAAGTGGCGGGGGGACATGTCCCCCCCCCCCTCCCGTGCCCCATCGACTGACGCCCATGGTGTGTCTTGATGGATGAACGCTTGCCTATATTTAATTTTGCTCTCCCATGTTCTTCAACAAGCGTTTCCACTTACAAATTTTCAGTTTATTTTCGTCATTTAGCAACTACATGTAGGCCTACTTGTTTGTTGGTCGCAGGGCCAGGGGGTCCAGCCTGTTGTCCTCTTTGTAACTGATTGGCTCACTCACTCACAATCACTTGTGAATTACACTCTCTTAAGTCTCAACTTTCCCCTAAACAGCGCTTTTAATTTGATTTGCTTAAATACACCCTATAGGCCTAACACACTAAAAGAGTTCAATGTTGGACCGAAAATAATTGGAAAATTGGTATGTATATTATTATATTGGCGGAGTCTACCATTCGGTGTCTCATTCTCATTCTTAGGCTTTCTTGATAACAATTATTGGCAAGTAAACATCATTCCTTTTTAACAGCATCATGCTGTTGAAGAGGAAACACGTTCTACGTATACGCGTTCTTGCTCATTAGTCTTAGCTGAATTTCATTTCATAAATTAATTTTTCTTTGAATGGCACACCACAAGAGGGCAGTAAAGTCGATACCTCTGAAAGAACATTTGTTTTCATGTTTAAGAGGGCGCTATTCACTTACATCTGATCCAACAACTTTACGTGGTTTCAAACAGTTATGACCGTTGATGATTGTGTCTGAGAAAGCTGCAATAATTTTGTGTTTGTTGGTACTTAATTTTCAGCTTCTCTTCTTGTCTAGATAGCCTCTAATTACATATAAAGGGCAAACGTAAATATAAGTCATCTGTAGCTGTGGGTTTATAAAGATTCAATTCAATTCAGTAGACATTTATTTTGCACTCTCCAAAAAAAAATACAAAGTGGGATAATATAACTGAAGTACAATACAGTAAAATTTAAGTAACAAAATAATACTTTGAGCTAATTTAGTTAACAAATAAGGAAAATTAAAAGAAAGAGTAATATACGAGCATACAGGGATGTTCAGAATAATGTAAGCCAAGGCTTGTGAGTGGAACAGTCTGGACAATTGTAAAACGTGATCACAAGAAGAACAACAAACAGCTACAGGCAGACACACAAACAAAATACAAAGAAAACAACGCAGTAAAGTCATAATATAAATCAAGCTGATGCAAGATGAATAAAAAAACACACAAATATAACAATAAAAACGAAGGAATAACAAAATATTGAGCATTGAAAGAAAACAAAAGTTAAGGAGGGAAGGCTATGCTACACTTGGAGAGAAGGAATCTTTGATTTAAAAAGATTTTAATCGACCCGCGGACGGCATTGCCCTGATGTCATAGACCACCATAATCATGTTGAGGCCATCTTGTTTTTTCCATTGAAATCAACGTAACCAAAGCGAGGCTGGAAGGGAAAATAGTCGGGTTCCCTTTTGCACAAAAAATATCATTTGGTACTGTTATTGGACACAAGGAACAAGACTGAAATGGTGGCAACATGATTAAGGTCTCTTGGGAATGGAGTTCCATTAGAGCGACCCATCGATCTTAAGTTGAGGCTAGCGTATAGCGCCTGGTGTAAAGGGAAGGAACAGGCGGCAGCGGTTGCGGCGGACCGGTTTTTAAACTGGTTGGGAGGGGGAATCACCAAAAAGGGGCACTTGCTCAGTAAAAGGCTTCTTCCGTCGGTGCAGCAGCGTATCCAGCTTTTTTTTTGGGGGGGGGGGAACAACATCCGTGCTGAAATGTCGATACGTTTTGTTTTCACCGGAAACTTTGCCTCCGTAAAATCAAATAGTGTGGGGGGGGGGGGCTGACGCTATTCAAAACCGGCCAGTATGCAAACTACGCATTCTTGTTAGGGTTTTGGGGCATGGTTTTTATTTCCTCGTTCATATCAGAACTCTCTATACCATTTTGGGAAATGGTTACTGAATACATTTATCTACAGTTTTACGGCCAGTATTTTTTTCATCTCGAGGTCATTTTTTATGTCCGCAAATGTCCGTAAACGTGAGAAGGGGGGACAAATGCCCCCTGCCCCCCCCCCCCCCGCCCAGTTCCACCGCCCCTTTGGAACAGGTTATTGCGTGATCTTGTTTCATTATCATGTATTTGTCGGACAGGTGTGAAATATGCAGAAAAGATGTCAGGAAAAAGATTGTTCACAAATTTATACATGAATATGCCAGTTTGCTGTGGAAATTGTTTTACTTATTTGTATAGGCTTACGTACGACTACGTGTATAAAGCATAATTGGGGTCGTGGCATTGCGCCTCTGCTGAGGAAACCATCAAGTCACAATTTATGTCACAAAAATGATCAAAAGTATCTTACAATCTCCTCTTATGGAGATGTCGGTTTAATTACTAAATTGGCCCAAAAAAATGAGAGAACAGACGAGGATTCAACATACTGATCCCGTGCCAATCGGCTTCCATACGTAGTTCCCGTGTCACTTTCTCGTATCACGTATGATAAGAACGGAACAAGTTATGACGTCATACGTAAAATAGATAGGGGTACGTGATACGTGGATTTGCCGAAACCCTCTCAGAATATAACCCTCGAACGTTCCGTGCGTCATAGAGACTTGATTCGTAAAATGTAGCGCAATATGGGACAGAGGGACCCCCCCCCCTTGTGTTGGTCACTGCAGAATCTCAGGAATTCTTTTGAGACATCTAGGGGGATGTGTTAGGTAACAAATAGTTTAGGGTTTGAAAGGGTATAGGGAGATTGGGGGGCCATCTGTCCCATATGACGCTTGGTATATTCTCACTCGCTTTGTTGACAGCTTTTCGTCAAGTACACAAAAAAAGTACACATCTTCTGTTTCAAATGATATTTATTGTTTTGCACTTTATTTTTGCGTTTTCCTTCTTTTGGTATGTTTATGTCTATACCTTACATACTACTGTACATTACAGAGTTGGAGATACTCTGGAGAAGGCCTGATAATTTGTTAATCGACGTCTAAAAGGAGTAACTTTTCATTTATCATTCAACCGGGTAGCCCATTCAGTTGAATCCACTGGTCTCCCATGGGGCCCAGTAAAGAAAAGACAATGTGAAGAAATTACAGTTTAAATTAGAGGTGGGAGGAAAAGCCCAGAAGAGTATTCTGAGGGAAACCGACGGAATCAGGTAGGGACTGAAAACCCAATCCACATATTGGCCAAGCTAGGATTCGAACCTGGGTCACAGCGGTGGAAGGCGAGGAAAGTACCGCTACGCCTACCTGTCTCCCTTCATGTTAAATCATACTACACATGTTTGATATCGTGCAACCCACGAAGTGTTAGCTTTGAAATCCGCGACATTTTTTAATTAGCAATTATTTAAACTGCAGCTGTAACTCACAGATGTGTTGACATGCACAAACATGAACGTGCAGGACTTGTATACCAACTATCTTATAATTATGTTCTGCTTGACGCGAATACGCGCAGCAATGGTTTATGGTGTATTATATTTGCTAAGAGGAGTGTGTACCGCACGATCGTCAGAATTAAACTAGCGGTTTTATTCCCAAAAAAAACAAGTTGCTATTCTTCCCGTTAGGGTGCATGAAGTCCTTAGCGTTACCCTTTCTTTCCTTTTAACTGCATTTTTTAAAACTAATTAACTAAAAGTAATCATTCTGAGTGAGCGCTGAGCCATTTAGAATTGGTGGGAAATTTCTTACGTTGGGTGTCATATTTTTCTTATCCAACTGCACCGGCATAAATTCTGCAATTTGATACATGACGATTTCAAAGTCCATTTGAAATACAGGGTAAATAAAAGACTTATTTTAATATCCAAAAAAAAGTATTTTGTTCATGTTATCGCACACAAATCAAGGCTCAGATTGTGTAATACTAAACGTATCACAATCGTCCATTAAAGAAAATTGCGATATCAATGTATGTCAGCCATCGGAATTCGACACGATTACAAAACCAAAAGCATTACCGAAAATATGTGAAACATATGTTTCGATAAAGGAACCTCATGTTGTTGTTTTTCACAACTTCCGTACCGTCATTCGTTTCCTCTCAAAAACCCCAATGACAGACTCAAGATGCACAAAACGGTAATTGGTTTCTAGGTTTGCTGGTAGTGCGCCCCTGCAGCTAGGCCTGAAGTGTTGCACTTCAATTAAAAAAACTATGAATACCTAACGAGGCATTGTCACAGAGAAAAGGCCACAGATAAATATTAAATATATCGATGAAGCACGGCGGAGTGTGTGTACACATCTAGTTAACGTGTAAACCAGACTGTATGTTGGCGTGCACAGCAGATGCCGACGGTGGATTAACTCCCATAGGTTGCCACACACGGAACGTCACCAATACCGAACGTTGGCTGGTTGCAACATACGGACTTATAGGACTACACGAAAACGAAATAGTCACTCTGGTTGAGTGTGTGCACCAGTGACCATACAGTCCGCTTTACGCGAGTCATACAAAGGGATTTCCTAATTGAAAGTGCATTACATTATTTCACTAGAGAATTGTCGACACATGAAATAATAGCTTATGAGACTTGAAACTATTTTTAGCGGATTGGTAGTTAGGGGGACTCTGGGTATATATTTTGGCTCAGAGTTCATTCGCTATTTCAACTTCTTGTGACCATCTTTGCTGTCAACGTCAACTTTCCACCTTGTCCCTGACGTGGCTCTTATAGGATGCTCATTCCTCGTCATGGCTCACGCCATATCTGCGTTTTCCTCTTCTGTGCTCTTCTGACAAACACCTGCAGGGCCTCAGGTAATCCTTTGTCCGAAGAAGAGGCCGAGGATGGCCCAGGGTCCTACTTCACCAACGAGTTCGCCGTGCAAATCGAAGGAGGGGAGGAGGTAGCCAGGGCAGTGGCACTGGAACATGGATACCAACTTAAGATGCAGGTAAGACAGTATCTTGGCAACAATACTATGGCATTAACATGCCAAGTGGAAAAACAGTAATGGAGTTAATTTGGATAATTAGTAGCCAGTACGTTACAGACACATTCCTCGAAAAGTAAATTGTAAGCTTTTTCAACATATTTTACTTACTCGGCATTTCCTCGCTGAAATGCGCTGCGTTGTCTCTGTGGTGTGTGCATCTAAATCTGTAGGAGAAAATAACAGTAATTATATTGTTTCTGAACCACCATAATTATGCATCAAACAAAATTAAAATTCCCTGATGTTAACAATCATTTATAAGTCAAATATTTACACAAACCACGAGTGTTGAGTTGCTGCGGCAAGGAACTATGACATACAAAGGATGGAACACTTTCTGATATTAATTAAAAAGTCACAAAGACAATATAATTGAATCACTAAAAAAAAATCCAAGTACCACGCTATGGAATTTAAGCCTTTCTCACTATGAATACTTGCCCTGCAGACTAAAAGTGAACACGCAGCGTGCATACATATTATCCGTGTATTATGAACGACTAATAATACTTTTATGAGCAGCTTACAGACAAATATACCCCCATGCGTCACTGTCAAACCATATCGATATTTCGGATTTCTCTTTCTAATTATCGGTTGCATATGAGAGATTAGATATTGGAGATATTTCAATCTTTAACCAGAGGACAAGCGGAAATTCATAAGAGGTTTTCGAACAGATAAAACTAACAGCTCAGATAAAATGGTCTCTTAGAAATTGTAGATATGAATACAAGCATAAACAAACAAACCGAAAACACTGATAGGGTAGGCATAATAAAGATCAAATGAGGTCGAAGGTCAAATAAGTGTCAGCAAAAAAAATTACACTTTTTTCCTCTCCTGAATAAAATTTGGATTATCTTTGATCGTCATTTTTATTTTCCGTGAGGAATTAAAACCAACTTGGCGCTGACTGACACGGAGATTTTCAAAAACTCGCCCGTTCAAACTAACGAATGACTTATTTTTGTTTAATTTATATCTCCCAAACTCACACACACACAAACTGCTATGCTATTTTTCAAGTAGCAAATATTGTTTTGAACAGCATTTTTGTTTGGTGTGGTAACATATGGAATTATGCAAGCGTGCATGAGGCATAAACATTGCTATAGACAGGTTAGATAGCAATGACAACCGCCTATTTGGAAGTTAGCACGAACTTCATGCCATACCAGCAGATTTATGCAAACGTAATTATAAAAAATGTACATCGCGATCTAAATTGACAGTTTCGAATTTGCATTTTCCTGTGTAAAACTAATTGATATCGCTCATTATCTTTTGAAAGGTTAAGTCAAAATAATTAAATGGGGAAAATCCATTCTCAGACTGGTGTCATTATTGTTTCTACATATCAATTGTTTTGGGACAAAACTCAGTATTTTTCAGGGAAAATATGTTGTTTTAATTCTAGCACGATTGCAACGCACACAATATTTGAAAATAAATTTCAAAAGTAAGATTTATTTTTCCTCCAGGCTGCTAATTAGTTCAGCTTTTCCGGTGGTTTTGCGATAAAAAAAAATGTTGGTAATCAGACATTGGCGGGATTATTGCTAATTTCGTATACCATGCAACTTTTCATACCATAATAATATTCTTGTAGGGATATTTTTATTTTTTTTTTGATTTTAATATCAAAAGTCATATCCAAAATCGAGAATCAGAGTAAGGAATTTCACAAATCATTATTAAAAGTCGAGTGGGCCCTATCATCGGAGATCCTTTGTCGGTGTGCAATGTATTTACATATCTTTATGATTCCAAATCGATTTTCGAGAAATTTTAATGAGATTTTGAAAGTCAATGACTACACATGTGGAACCCTTTCATTCAGCCCATGTTTTCCAATGCAAACAAAAAATGTGCTGTCTCTCTTCGCTGTCATGCATCTGTCATTTAAATGTATTATGGCTCAAGAATCAATTCATGCATGCTTCTATGAGCATTGCGTGGTGACTGATCAATCGCTTACGGAAGTCAAAGGACAGATTTTGGTTTCACTCAAAAGGTTGGTGTAGTGCTTGGCGTTGTAGTCGAATCACTTAAGTCGAGTCCCGAGTCACGACTCATTTGATTCAAGTCCGAGTCCGAATCTTGAGTCATTTGATTCAAGTCCGAGTGCGAGTCACGAATCATTTAATTGAAGTCCGAGTCCGAGTCACGACTCATTTGATTCAAGTCCGAGTGCGAGTCTCGAGTCATCATTCAAGTCCAAGTCCAAGTGATTGAAGTCCGAGTCCGAGTCACTAGTCATTTGATTCAAGTCCGAGTCCGAGTCTCGAGCCATTTGATTGAAGTCCGAGTCCGAGTCACGACTCATTTGATTGAAGTACGAGTCCGAGTCACAAGTCACAAGTGGTGTGGTACGGTTCGTGTGCTCAGCCTTCTTTCCGAGTGGTAGTCCGATTCTTATGCCGATGTGACTCGAGTCTAGTCCCATCAGTCATCGACATTGCGACTCGATACTGGTATTTCTCAAAAGGTACCTCTGCATGGCGACTTGTTACTCATTTGTTGCGTGTGTTCACATGTAATCGATGTGGCTTGAAAATGCTATTTGCACACTGCTGTTGTGACTTCATAATTCCTTCCCATAATTCAGCCACTATCAGAGGGGTAGTTTGAGACGTAACTCTTTTTTTGTAAATGCCGAATAATTCATAAAGAGAACATTTTTTTTCATTTCTCTCCTTGTTGGCTAGATCGGCAGCCTACAAGATCACTACCTCCTTCACCACGACGAGACACCAGCAAGGTCCAAACGAGCGACTGATGAACAACACACCAAGAATCTCGCAGATGACCACCGGGTAAAAAACCGTGATTTATTGGTGGCTGATAATAATTACTAAACCATGCTTAATAGAGTAAAACGCATTTCGCAATGCACTGCACAATGCAAGGGGAAATGATTTCAAATGTTGGAACGGGCAAGCTACAGTGCTGAGTTTCAGCCAAATCTGCCCTTGTATAATGATAGCAAAAGTTTATTTCCAACTGTATAACTGCATTTCCTTCAAATGTTTTCAGTCTGTTCATGTTCGTTGCATATGCAGGCCCTTGATAAATTATATGCTAATGTTTAGCAGATTTTTAGAATGTATTTTGAAGCATTAAGAAACAATTTCAAAAAGAACTTCTGGGAAAAACTTCAATGAAAAATCGATTTATATAGATTACTTTGAGCGAAGACTGACGAATAAAAGCAACCGTCAGCATTTTGCAACTTGCTCTGAAAACCTTTTGTGGGCCCACTTACTAGATTTGCTGGTGATAAAACTTTGCAGCATTTGCTGATTTGCACATATCTCGCTCTTGAAGAGCAGGGTCTGTGTCATTCCTTACAACTTTCAAAAACGTTTCTTGTCGTTTTGGTGTCTTCTTTTTTTAAGGTTCTGTGGTTTCAGCAGCAAGAGGCCAAACATCGCATCAAGCGCGGCGTGGTCCGACGCATGACCGTCGAGCGCTCAACCAACTTCAACGACCCGCTGTACAGCGAAGAGTGGTATTTGGTAAGCATCATATAGCCATTTCAGATGTAAATTATTTCGAGCAATACAACAATTATCAGCTTCTACAGGAGATATTGGACGACAAAAATCTCCAACATTCAGTTTAATATGGAATAATATACCTTACGGATTTTAATAAGTTGCGAACCGACAATAAATTTAGCCGGTCTTTTTGGTTGAGTTTAAAATAAATGAAAACATTCGTCAGGGGGGAAAAGATTTCAATTTTGATGACTAGCACGAGGACAACTTTAACCAAATAAATTTACACGAAACGCTAAGGAATCACGAATATACGCGCTTGCTGGCGAAAATCAGTTCAATTTGCATTGACTTAATGAAACAAAAAACTCGGGAAAATTGCACAATTTGCGGTGATGAAAAAGAATACCGTTGCTGCTTGTGTATAAACGCTTCAAATATGTAGTTCCAAAACAAAAAAGGGGCCCACAAGCCCTGTCAAAACATTTGCTATTTATACCAGCAGACGTACCTACCGATAAACAAGAAAATTCCTGTACACGTAAAGAAAGGCAAATACCCTGTGAAATTATTCGGCTAAAATTGTATCATTAGGAAGAAAACAAGCATTGAAGGTGGTTTGATGTGCCCGCGCGCAATATTGTTTGTACATGCGTTATTTTTTAAATTGTTGCAAAAAGAAGTAAACCCACTTTTGTCAGGAATTTGGACTATTTGAACTATTTTTTATAACGTAGTGAAGTATAGCTCTTTGTGGTGGAAAAAATCTTTTAAAAAAATCGCAAGAATAGTGTTGTTATGCTAATTTGAATACACGTCACCAAAATCACTATTGTCACGTGTAAGTCTGGTGTATAGTGCTTTTGTCTTCAAATCAGCTCCCTGTTCAGTAAAGCGGATGGAATCATGGATCCTACAAGGATCAACGACTCGGCCAAATTCCTGGTTAGACGCGTGATAACGGCCCGTACTGGTTGCAAATACCATGAATATTTTTGTCAACAAAGACCCCTGCGCGCGGTAGCTTTCAGATGATTTTCATGGATCTGCGCCCGATCTGGTGTCACGCGTCTATTAACCAATTAAGGCAAGTCCGCTCAGTGCATTTTGTACTGGAGCTCAGAAAAGTCGTTCATCCTTGTGTGTAGGATCCGTGATGGAATGAAGCCGTCCCTGAACAAACAGGTTTGGCACATGAAATTTTTAAACTACCATATCTCAGAGACAAAACATCCATTTGCAATATGTTAATACCATTAACCCTAATTAACCCTTTGACCATCTCACAGCAGGGGCCGCCCCCCCCCCTAAGATATTGGCCATCGAGTGACGAAAAAATATGAAACTTAGTACATGCATAGAACAACTCAATATAAACATGCCCAAGAAGTTTAATGACTACAGGTCAAAGGGTTTTGGAATTATGGCTAATTAATAATTCGTATGCACGAATGGTAATTCTGCTTTGTGCTACGTATACAGGGAAATTCAGTTTTCACGGCGCGTAGCGCCGGAAAATTTGTCGCTGCGCGACAACCCGTAGTCCGCATTTTATGTTTTTGGTATCAAAAGATGCGCAAGATTCGAAGCTAAAAAGTCAGGACAGCTCGGGTCGCGAAAACATTTTTTTTGTCAAGTGTTTCGCAGAAAGAAGTTGAGGGGACGGATTCCGCCCGGCCTTTTTAGGGTTAAATGGAATTTTTGCAATATGCTCAACAAGAAGGCGAAAATTGCTGTCAAAAGTGGGTTTCCTTTTCTTCGCCTTCTCAAAATATATAATATCCACTTAGCTTAAACTTCAACTATTTATTTGTCATGCACTCTTTTTATAATGTTGAACAATCAGTTGCTTAAAACGAAAACAAATACACACACGCACACACCCACGTTTGTTTATGGTGTAAATCGAAGATTTTCTGTTGTTCCTCTTCCCTTTTCCTGCGTTTATACTCTCATTGGTTTTGTGCACATTTTTTAATCGAGGTTGTCCTCGATTTGGTTCCTGTCCTCGATTCACCGATGATGTTGCACGTGTGTGTCCTCGATTTTCACTTTTCACCATAAACAAACGCAAAAGAAATGGGCTCATGTACCTTTGTAAACCAAGAATGTTTCTGATATGCAACTTGCTTTGATTAGAACGAAGAGGATAAAGGTCAGAGAGGGATACAACCAGATATGCACGTGAGATCGTTGTGGAAGAAAGGGATCACGGGAAAAGGTGTCGTTGTGTCTGTTGTTGACGATGGTAAGCAGTACTTATCATTTTAAGTCCCATGACGTTTTGGTTTTGAGCATTGGGAGGGGTATTTGTTTGTTTGTATGGATCGGCTTGGGTAATTATCCGCATCCAGGCTCCAACTGGTCTAGTGTTTAAAACCTCCCAATCACACATTTAGTCCCGTATTAAATAAAACGATTTCTTAGCTTCTGTTTTAACGCAGTGTCTATCGAATGTTTTTTATCGAGCCTGAGAATATATTTATTTTTTTGGTTTGCATCTCAGTGGGGGCTTTTCGAATTCAACACGTCCTCTGTCACTTCCTCAGAAAGTTGTAATTAACCGTAGTACATTAATTGGGACTGCCTGGGCTGTCTTGAAGTCCATGAGAGGCACCTTTTGTACAGGTTCGAGGCATGTTGAGTTGACTCTTTTGCCATGGTGAATGGGGCGCGCCTCGCTTTCTGAACGTAATTTATCAGATTTGAATAAGCGGGATTATCAAAATCCCACAACAGTCCTTTTATGGAAGTTAGTACGATTCCGACTCCTGAAAGCTATAAGTGTATTTCATTCTTTAAGTTTATCAACAGGCACCTATCCTTTGCCCGTAAAATATCTGACTTTACTTAGTCCAAATAATGCCCTCACTGGTGAAGGGTCGGTTCATACTTCAACGCAAAAGCGAAAGCGAAGCGAATTTCATTATGTCAACAAAAGTGTGTTCTAGTGACGTTCGCCGTTGAACTAATAAATAAGTCGTTTCGTTCGCAGTTTGCGGCGTGAAGCACGAAGTAGCTTTAATGACTATCAATAAGATGCATATCGCCATGAATAATTTTACTCCGCAGTGCAGATCCATATACCTCCATATACATTCGATGTAAAGCATTGACGTAGGAGGGGAATGATGAAAAGATTAAAGTGCGTTCTATAGCTCAGATTGTGATAATGTGTTAGGTTTTAAGGGGGAGTTGCTCATAATACCTCGCGTCGAGCTATACAGATGTTAACTTCCAGGATGCTCATTTATTAATTTTTAAGCTCAACTATGAGGAAACGGTCCAGTTTTCCGTGTCAATAATTGTTTTTGTCTCGTGCAGCTGTTTTAATGTATGCATAAAAACGATCTAAACAAATGCAACCGGAAATTGTTTCGTTTTCAAATGATTGCGTGTCATAAAGATGCTTGTTGAAAACAGGTGCATTTATTATTCATTAAAAAAAATTGTCAAACAGATATTTTTAAGGACTGAACTTATTTCCACGACGAGGTTGATGAGCCTCTTTTGAGGGAAGAGAATGGTTATCCCTTTGGGGGTAAAGGAATGTCTTCAGGAACTCAATTCCATCTCATGTTACGAGAATGCAACATCATATCAGTCTACATTAGTTTATAAATACCAAATTTCGACTCATTTGTTTTGATGTTTTCATTGGCAGTGGTAATTTTTTTGTTTGACCCTTCTTGTACTATAGGACTGGAAGTGGCCCATTCGGACATCGCGAGTAACTACGACCCTCGGGCTAGTTGGAACTACAAGGAGAATCGAAACGACCCAACGCCTCCTACGGCTACCTACGAAAATAATGGGTACTCGAGTTTGCTTCAAACAAAATAAAATAAGCTTCAAAACGCTTCAAATATGTAGTTCCAAAACAAAAAAGGGGCCCACAAGCCCTGTCAAAACATTTGCTATTTATACCAGCAGTCGTACCTACCGATAAACAAGAAAATTCCTGTACACGTAAAGAAAGGCAAATACCCTGTGAAATTATTCGGCTAAAATTGTATCATTAGGAAGAAAACAAGCATTGAAGGTGGTTTGATGTGCCCGCGCGCAATATTGTTTGTACATGCGTTATTTTTTAAATTGTTGCAAAAAGAAGTAAACCCACTTTTGTCAGGAATTTGAACTGTTTGAACTATTTTTTGATAACGTAGTGAGGTATAGCTCTTTAACCATACGTGGTGGAAAAAATCTTTAAAAATCGCAAGAATAGTGTTGTTATGCTAATTTGAATCCACGTCACCAAAATCACTATTGTCCACGTGTAAGTCTGGTGTATAGTGCTTTTGTCCTCAAATCAGCTCCGGAGCTCAGTCAAGCGGATGGAATCATGGATCCTACAAGGATCAACGACTCGGCCAAATTCCTGGTTAGACGCGTGATAACGGCCCGTACTGGTTGCAAATACCATGAATATTTTTGTCAACAAAGACCCCTGCGCGCGGTAGCTTTCAGATGATTTTCATTGATCTGCGCCCGATCTGGTGTCACGCGTCTATTAACCAATTAAGGCAAGTCCGCTCAGTGCATTTTGTACTGGAGCTCAGAAAAGTCGTTCATCCTTGTTTCGTTTTCAGTTGGAACTACAAGGAGAATCGAAACGACCCAACGCCTCCTACGGCTACCTACGAAAATAATGGGTACTCGAGTTTGCTTCAAACAAAATAAAATAAGAACAACGAAACAGAACAAGACAATGCACACGGGAGATTAAGTTTGGCGCAATAAAAGCACGAAGAAAAATATTGGCATTTTACCCTAAAAAGTACCAACCAATTTAACGGGAAAAACCTTGCTCAAAGCGAAGATAAGACTGTCACCAAATACCCTGTGAAATTAGTCCACCAGAAATGGTATCATTAAGAAGAAGAAAATCGTTGAATGCGCTCAAGAAAAAATGTGCCCTAGGGCACATTTTTTTTTATCTGATGCGTAAGCGACGGAATCCAGTCTCTAATAAATGTGCAAACATTTGCTCTGTTTTCTCAAAATGTATAGTGTCCACTAAGCTGATGCTTCAACAAGTTAGTTGTTCTGCACCCTTCGCAAGATTTTGAGCAATTTTATTCCTTCAAACGAAAAAGATCCTTTGAAAAAAGCAAATGTTCCGATGTACCTTAAATGCGCATGCCACATTTTATAAACTTCGCGTGGATCTGGTATTTTTCGCAAATTCGCTTATGAAAACAGAATAGTCAGTGTATAACTCTAATTTCAAAATGTGGGAAACGCGACAAAGTAGAATAGATGTGACCCTGGTGCAAAATGTGCACCTGATGGGTGGGGTTCTCAGACCTTTCTCATACAGCACAGGCGTAATTTGCTTAGACTTATTTTTTTTCTTTCATGTTTGAGTGAAATCAATTCACATAGATGTTCCTAATCTGTTGATTATGTTAGAAACTAATCAAGAAATTTCATAGGAGTGACAGTGCGGAAAGTATGGAGTGTGATAATAGGTTGATCTTAATGTGGCACTTCAAAAGAAATATATTTGGTGTCAGATATTAACATTTTACCACGCTGCCGAGTTATTAAAAAAAAAATTGAGTTATTATTTTTATGTCCTAGTCACGGGACACGCTGTGCTGGGGAAGTGGCAATGGCTGCTGATAACGGAAAGTGCGGTGTCGGGGTCGCCTTCGAAGCGAGCATTGGAGGTATGATTTAAAAAAATAATAATCTCATAGTCAGGTGACATGAACAGTGCCCGATCCAGACATTTAGTTAACCGAATCCATGAACACATACAACAATTCAACCGTTTGTCCTTGGAAAAAAATATGATTGTTATGATCTAAACAATGCCCAATTATGCACCCGGAATGTCCTGTTACCCAATTGAACTGATGCCCAAGTTGGAACAACGCCTGGCCAATATTATAATTAATTTGATCAGATTCCAAAATGGGCAAGAGAGCACGCAGCTTCCATAAACACACGTGAAACGCATGCAAGTTGTTACTCGTGTGTCCTTGACCTACGATTCAGTTATTGCTATATTTTAATTGAGTTTTGACATGCAATAGAAAGGGCATACCGTGCTCTTCAAACATTCAGTTGATTTCCGTTGTGTGAGATTATATACCTTGAAGTTATGTTGGTGTATACGTGCTTTTGGGGTGTGGCAACTTGAAAAAAAAATTGATTTTCAAATTGAATTGCTAATTTCTTCCATTACATTAGTTAAGAGCTTTCAAATGAGACATCGCAGAAAAAACTCGGCCCACAACGAGTAATCAATTAATTCAGTTCAACTGTTCAACTTTTGAATTAAGAGCGGGACGCTCCTAATTCGTTCTGAATAGCGTGCGCAGTTTTTGAGCTGGGGCGCCATTTCAAACCACTTTTTAAAACTTTGTAAACGCAAACAAGCAATGTGTTACAGAACATTATATTCCATTATATTTCGTTGGGAAAAGAAAATCGAAATTTTGAAAAGCGAATGTATATCAACTTTAAAAGAAACTCGGATGTCTTGTGACTATGGTCTTGTTGAGTAAGATCACTTTTCAAGTTTTGTTGTGGTGTCTTTCTTCGCAAGGCGTGCGTATGCTGGAAGGGAAAGTTACGGACGCGATGGAGGGCGCCTCCTTATCTCACGCCCTGGACCACATCGATATCTTCAGCGTTAGCTGGGGACCCACTGACGATGGACAGACCACTGATGGACCTGGGCCACTGTCAAGTAAAGCACTGGAAACGGGCATCAAACTGGTAAGAGACGTGACGTCAGAGATGACGTCATTGACATGCACAATGTCAGCAAGTTCGAGTGAGAACTCAATTTCAATATAACTTGACCATCTTCGCTCGAATTCACGTTATTGTCGATCATAGTTCAACTAATTTCGTCGACTATTATACAAAATAATAATGAATGTTTATGAGTGCAATGGCAAGAATTTTTTCATGATGTGACAGAATTAATGTTACATTCCACGAGTAAAGCCGAATGGGATGGAACATTCCATCTGTCAACGAATGAACATTCCATTCCCGCGAACCACGAATGTGAAACATTCATTATTTGTTTATACAATGCCAGAATAAATTGATGGTAAGCAGTATACTTATCATATTGGAAATAGAATGGCAATTCTATTTTTGCGGTGCGGCAGGGCGGTGGATTTAGACGAATAACCATTACACGTGATCAACCATCAACCAATCAGATGACGGAGGTGTATTCAGGCGCTGCATAATCACGACTAGCCTATTAATCGAGGTCAGTCGCATCAGAGCTCTGCGGTATCAAAATGGACTGCAGATAGCTAGATCTTTTAAATTCCGTGATGACATGTTGACCATCGTTTTACTACAGCTTGTCTCAATCAACAGTGTGCATGAACTTCATCAAATGCATTTCCAATTATTTTTTATTGCATTGTAAAATTCAACAGTCTTGTCTGCACCTATAATTGCAGTTTCCGTGAAAATCTGTTGATTCAAACAAAATGTAATAGCTTTTAGAAGTGCTTTCTAATTTCATCCCATTCCAATGGAAATCCCACAGTAAAGGGTTTTAGTGTTCATACAGTAATTACTGGTTATATTTGTCATTTCTGGTTAAAATAGATCCAGGACTTGCACTTTTATAATAGCATGAGTGTTATTATTGCGTTTTATTAGAACACAGTCTGATGTTAGACCTAATAAAAATATTACATGTTTAGCGTCCCCGCCTGCTTCCTTTTTGGAGGCCGCCTCATTTTCCTTTTTTTTTTACAGCAAAAAACGATAATTTTTAAACAGTGGCATCATTTGACCTCTTTGTCTGTTGCATCTAGACTATATAAAAAGCTGGTATGTCATTCCCGAGTCCAAGTGCCGGCCATTAAAAAACACGCGGCGGCCTTCTTGAAAAATAGCCCAGTCGGGTGGCCATTTTGGAGGGGAAACAGGGGCCGCCTCCTTCCTTTCTTTCAAAAATGCAGGACGCTAAAGATGCCTTTTTTATTTGGCCTTAAAGGTTATGTTGCAATCTAAGTCAGACATGGTTAAGTAATGTTGTATAAGCTATACAACATTACCTAACCATTTCTTAATGACACTTGGAGCGTGTTAGCCGCTAAGTCTTACATAAGCATCACATTCGTAACGTGGGGAATCTCAAGGAAATTTTCTGAAACAAAATCCTATGAAACATTGATGGCAGGATAAGTAGAATCAGATTAGTTTAGTTTGATATAAGAGCTAAATAAGCGAAAAATACTATTGCAATTGAAAAACGCATTAGAATGATAATAACTGAAACTGAGGGATCTGACAAAACAAAACAGGGTAGAAATGGCAAGGGCGCCCTCTACGCCTGGGCATCGGGCAACGGCGGGTCCAAAGACAACTGCAACTGTGATGCGTACTCAAGCAGCATCTACACCATCGCCACGGCCAGTGTGTCTGCAACTGGCCAGAAGACATAGTGAGTCCGTGAGGTGGCCGGGAACGCATGCTTACCTCCCCTGGGTTCGAGGTGGAGGGAGTCATCACCCTGTGCTGCATGTGGAATAGATTGGTGGCTGGGTCTTCCATATCCCCTTAGAATGCTCTTGGGTCATATGGGTTCCCTTGGCCTTTGTGTCAGAGTCCGGCTAGAAGACTTATTAGTCAGTCCGCAGCCGCCTTGCATCGTCTGGGCCTCGCTCTTGTATGTGGTTGCGGGTGGGGGTGTCATCACCCTGTGTTGCATGTGGTCTACACTGGTGGCCGGGTCTCTCTTTTTCAGTATTTTTTTTTTTTTTTTTTTTTTTTACAAACTGCATTCCATTCCAGGTGGAATGGTCATGGTTTTCTCACGAGTTAGTGTTTGAAATCTGCAAGAAGACCGTAGTAAGACTGAGTGTGCTCAGTGTGGCGGCCGGGAACGCATCAGGGAAGGCGACTTCACCCTAATGCGCTGGCTGGGTCTTCTCATTCTGTTTATTAGCAAGATGTGGTCATTCTATAGGAATGCCCAAGGATTTGTGTTTTCCTCTTCAAAAAAGGGCTTTCTATCACACCTTCATCCTTTTTTCTTCCCCTATTAATTTTCATGAAGTAATATGGCATCCACCGGCAAACAGGCAAATTTTGGTATCACAATAGAAAACATGAGCATCTGCAAAAAGCTTTATCCAGTTTTAAATTCACGCATTTTTAATTACATATTACATTCCTCCTTCCCTCTACTTGGTGATAGCTGCTACGCATTGATTCATGTAATTCGGAATTTTCCGCAGTCTCTAGGCCGCCCCCCTCTTTCTTTTGGTTCTTCTTTTCCATCTGTAAGTGTACATCCACTATTTTGATAAATACATCGACGTATACTTTTTGGTTTCTGGATGGCCCCTCACACACAAAAAGTATAAGTTCAACTCTAAACAGGAAATATGGTGTTTTCTATTTCTTTTTTGAGAGAGAGAGAATGAACCAAAACACTGAAAAATTGAAATATGAACAATATTTATCACTGTTCATCAAATTTTCAATGAAGTCTCAAGTAACAAAAAAATACAATCTTCAACAATTAATACTCAAATGCGTAGAGGTGCATTCAATCATACTATTCATCATCATCATCGTTATCATAATCGGTTAAAACTTCAAAAAAAAAAAAACATCACCATCATTTCATCAATCATCGGCAATACAACATATTGTTGAATTGTTGAAAATACAAATAACCAACAAACGCTATCAATTTCAAAGACTATATAAAATGCCTCTTTCATCCGTAATAAGGGTGTTAATATGCATTATTTTTGTCGAAATATCTGTTGGCAACCACGGCTTAAATGTATGTCCGTGTGGCAGCCCATACGGACGCTCATTGTTTACAAACGAAATCAGGTCTAAACTTGGGATTCACATCTGTTGTACCATAAAATGGCGTCGTTCAATATCCCGACCCATCGCTTAAAAATATGACGTATTGTTTAGATTTCAATATTTTTTCCCTCGCCCTTTTCTCATAGCTACGGCGAAACCTGCCCCTCTGTCCTCACCTCCGCGTACAGCAGTGACGCTGTGACTTTGCGTTCTGTGGTCTCCGCCGACCTACACGACCGGTGTACGAGCAGTCATGGTGGAACATCAGCTGCCGCTCCCATGACTGCAGGGGTGCTCGCCCTACTACTACAGGCCAAGTAAAGAAATGCGAGATTTTATTTAAAGAGATTATAATAAACAAAACATTTTAAAAGAAGATATCCCAAACATAATTGATCAGTATGAGCACTGTGGTTGAATCTTGAATCTGGGTGAATATTAGCTTTCCATACCTTACTCTTACCCATGTAGTCGTTAATAATTTGGATAATTCATTCCAAAGCAGAAGGTACAATCCAACTTTGGGGTAATTTAGTGGCGGCATGAGCTGGTCAAACAATCCGTATCTCTATCAATTACATAGGCCTCCCTTTCAACACTGACTGTGAGTTGTTGGACAACTCATCTCACTGTTCAGAAAAATAATTAAAATTCATAATTAATAATTCATAATGCAGATCAATTGATTACTTTTGGTTAAGCCTTTAGAAAGTTAGTAAGTTAGTAACAAACGTTGACGTCGTTTATTGCTCCTTCATAATTATCTGGACAAATTTCAACCCAACTTTGTCAAAATTATCAGTAGCCAAGCCCCAACATGTCACATGACCAAACTGGAGTCAAAGATCATCATGGGGTAACTAGCCTGGGGTCAAAAATCTGATTCATTTTTTTTTTACTCAAAACACTACTCCTTCCAGAAATTACATGGCACAATCACGTGACTCATACATGAACACGAATGCATTGGTCCGCAGCTTCCGAGATCCGATCAAGCTTGTTTCCCTATGAACAGTATTCCAAATGCACCGTCTTCGGATATTCATTAAATAAATTGACTTATCAGCTGTCTCAGGCGTGTAAAATGTGGGTGACGCTCCACTGAACATACAGTTGGGAATTCGCTGTGGAACTTATAGTTCGTGTTCTGTAACATGGGAAGTGCGTTGACAAAAAAATGAACACTCTTGAAAGCAAAAAGTAGACTATCTGTGGTTATTTGTCGTCAAATAGGCCAAACGAAGTTGACAGGCGAATAGATTAGTAGCCATTCGTGTCTTCGTTCGTTATGCTTGTGGATTTGGAATATAGCTTGTTGCAGTTCAGTATTTTTTTGAATTTATTTTTAGTTTTATGATCGACACGGATGGGTCGTTAGGCTTTATTGGAACAGATGGTTACTGTACAAAACGAAAACTACCTTAAGTCAATGAGTTTTAGTCCGGGTTAATTATGATAAATAAAATAATGATGACATGTCGAAACAGAAACAAGTGTTTGTCATCAGATGATGAAGAAGATGTTGTTCAAAAGCTCATACAAATAATTACTTTAGTTGTTCATTAAAAGGCCAGGCCTACATATTTATTCCACCTGTGGTTTTCACTGAGTATAGCACGGCTTCCCACCTCCTAGCTAATAGAAAAGATCAGCTTTGAGTTTGTGACGGAAATGATGCAGGCCTTTACTTTTCGTTCTAATATTTCAAAACACTGACCATTCCTTTGAATACATACATGGCGGTTTGCATAACTTTAAGACTAAGAAAGAAATGTAACCCCTATGTATGAAATAAGTGGAAGCCGCAAGAGCTATAGTTTCAAGTAGCAGGCCTTTAACAAATCTTTCACGATGGAAATAAGTATATACTAGTAACTGTTATTTTTCACACACACACACACTTAAGTCATATTCATCAGAAAGTCAAACTGTGTGACATGTCAACATAAATAACTGAGGATACTCTTTATAACTTATGCACAAATTAAGTTGAATTTACGGCATGTGTCCACTGAATCAGTTACAATTCACAAGTGTGGTCACAAGTAAATAGGGATTAACAACAACCAATACATACATTTTGTCATAGTATCAATCGTCATTTTAAAGGCATATATTGTTTGTTTGTAATTATTCGGCAAAATAGGCCGGAATAGCCTACGAAAGTCTCTCCACTTATTTCCAGTGATGGTGTCTCTTGATAGAAGATGTGGAAGGAAATTACAGTTTTAGCGGTGGGAGGAAACCCCCAGAATTATATTCTAGGAAAAATTTACGGAATCAGGTACGGACTGAAAACCCAATCCACATATTGGCCCAGGTGGGATTCGAAACCGGGTGACAGAGGTGCATGGAAGGCGAGGACAGTAGACACTGGGCTAACCTGAATCCCCATATAAAAACGGAATACCTTCTTGATTAGACAGTGAGTGATTTCTCCCATTCTGCTTGTTATTTTCACAGCCCTGACTTAACTTGGCGAGATGTCCAGCACATTATAGTCCAGACCTCCAACGTTGATCTCCTCAAGGGAGCCCACGGGGTAACATGGCGCCCTAACGCGGCCGGCCTCAATTTCAGTGAGCACTTCGGCTTCGGAATGCTGGATGCTCAGGCTATGGTCGATTTCGCCAATCCCGACACTTGGACGAGAGTTCCCGAGAAGAGCATCTGCACCATTGAGGCCAGTCACTCATTCGAAAAAAGGTAACTTCAGACTCGTGATGTAAGCTTTTTTAATTGTTAAATCAGTTGAAAATGAAATGGGACGCCAAGATAATGGCGTCATTGAAGAGCCATCATGCACAAAAATGGCTTATAATATACCTTTCTTTGCAAATCAGAAATCATTGGTACTTACACATATCGCCGTTTTGTGGGCTACTTTTCGATATGTTCTAAAATTCAAGTTGCCATGGTTTCCTACGGAAAATTATTTTGACATGCGATCACTTTTTTCTCGCAGAAAACTCGCGCACAGCCAACCGATCAAGATGGACATTGTAACGGACGGATGCGAGGGGACCAGCGACGAAGTCAAACACCTAGAACACGTGATTTTGTCGGTTACCATCGACTACAGTCGCCGTGGGGCTGTCAATGTACACCTGACCTCGCCATCAGGTAGGTCAAGCTCAAAGGTCAAATGTCCACATAATAAATTGACACGTCGCTTCTGACGTCATCATCACTACATGAATGTTTATACGGTTCGTAAGTGTGACGTGATTTCAACTTAAACCCCGCCCACTGTAAAAGGAGTAGCATTGGAAGTTTGGAATCATGAGAATCGGAAGTATTACAAAGTGGTGTGTTCAGCCAATGGGCGCTAGCAATCAGTGGTGCATGCGCGTGTATGACGCAGTCACGGAACCTGGGATAAAGCAAAAGACCTCCACGTCGAATAATTTGCTTATTCACAAATTTTGTCCCAATATTGTGTCCATTTAGATTATGGGGTTTTTTTTCCATCGTATTTCAGGCACCACGACAAGACTGCTCACGGAACGTCGAGAGGATGACTCACAAAAAAGCATGGAGCATTTTCCTCTGATGTCGGTGCAGCTATGGGGAGAGCAACCGGCCTTGGGAGATGGAGTCTGGAAACTCGACATCTTTGACTCGGTATTAACACCCAACAATAAACCAGAAGAACATTTGAAAGAATATTAATCCCTTTGAATATTTAAACTTCATCACTGATAAAGACATATCCTGGGTTAAGAGAGGCAAGACGAGGTAGGTTAAGTGACTTGCTTAAGGACACAACATTGAAAGCCAGCGGCTGGATTCCATCCGCCGACCCGCTGATCATGCGTCACAAACCCCTAATCACTAAGACCATACTCCCGGAGGAAGTCCTCTGCGATTTTAAAAGATTTTGAACCTGTTATTTGTTGCAGACCTCAGGTGAAACGAACGCCGACAACACCGGTTACTTACGTGATTGGAAGCTGGAGCTTCACGGGACTAAGGAACTACCGGAGCATGTCAAGCGAGCCGGCAAGACCAAGCAATAGATCCAGCTCGCATCATCAATGCACCGAATGAGCGCCTCCTGAAATTGCAAACATTATACCCAACACAATATGTGATAGAGGGGCACCCCCCCCCCAATCTTCCTATACTCTATACGCACCCTATGAACTATTTTTACCCAACACATCCCCCTAGATATCTCAAAAGATTTCCTGAGATTCTGGTAACGCATAATGACCAACACAAAAGAGGGGGTTCCCTCTGTCACATATCGTGCTACATAAATGTATAAATCACAAGTCAATGGACCTGAGACATAATGACGTCATGCACGCTTTTCATGCGCTTTTCTATCCGTTTCGTTAGTGTGACGTCACCTCCAGCACTTTCTGCACGATTGGAACCGGAAGTTAACGCAGCTCGAGCGTTTGTAGCCAATGGGCGCTATTAATCAGTGTTGCGCGCGCGTGTATGACGTTTTACTGACGAGCCGGATAGGATTGGGAGCCAGGTGCGTGGGACGACTGATTGGCACCACTGATCTCTATATAAAGACTGGATAGCGGATACGCATACAACATTCACACAGAAGACTTTGCATATTGACCAATTCGCCCCCGGTCTCACGAAGATGGCCGCGTATAATACGAACGTTCTACGCGTAAATACGCGCGCGTTGTATCAACAGTTGACGCGCATTTTGGTCACGTACACATATTATGATGTTCTAAAAGGGACACATTTCCGTAGTGATTATCATTGTAAAACGCCGAAAAAGTGATATTTGCGGTATTTTAGTAACCACGACGTTAAAAATAATTGTAGTTAACCTTGGTCAGTGGTGGTGGTCAAAATATAAGTCAAGTGAACCGCGACGTTACAAAAGAAATCATGCTGTCTTTAAAAATGGCAACTTGTCCTTTGTAGATCACCAACCGGTCTCACCAATATGGAGTCAAATTCGTACATTGTGCGGCTCTTTATTAGCTATCCAGTCTTTATATAGAGATCAGTGATTGGCACCAGGCTCCCATAGAAAAGTAAACGAAGCGTGACGTCTTGTGTCTTAGTTATATTAAAGAAATCCAGTCATAAGCAACAATTAAGGGCTCAACAGTTATTTGAATAGCTTGTCACCTGACTTGAAACTGGATGACTTGTGATTGACTTGTGATGGACCGAGCTAGTATGTACATCACTGCTACGACGTGTATACGCGCTAAAATATTGTATCCGCACCAAATGTCCGCCACTTTCGTTCTTTAAGCCTCTTTCGCCATAAGAGAGTTATGGACATCACACAAGGCAATTTACAAGCGTAACTATTATTGTTCTAAGAAAACGACAGATGTATTTTAATTCAGTGTAGTTATTTAGTTCGCCAGAGGATTTCATTATCTTGGGGTGCATTTGGCCGGTTGCACATAGGTTGCCTTTGAAAAAATTGCCTTGTGTGACTTAGCTCTCTAAAAATGATAGGCTTGATGTTTTTAGTCAAAGTTGGTATATAAACGTGCTTTTTCAAAATTTCGATTTTCTTTCCGGAACGAAATTTAAAGGAAAATAATGTCCTGTAACAAATAACTTTGCTTGTTTAATTTTACAGGCCTTTTATACAGTTTTAAAAGGTGGTTTTGAATGGCGCGCTCCAGTTCAGAAGTTGCTATTCAGAACGAATATTCAAAAGTTGAAATTAATTCATTGATTAAGTACTTGTCATGGGCTGACTTGTTCGTGCGATGTCTCATTGGAAAGCTCATAACTAATGTAATACTAAATCAATATCAATTTGTTTTGATTTTTTTTCAGGTACCACACCCCAAAAAGCACGTAAACACCAACTTTAACTTTGGGTGTCATGATAACAAAATAACTAAAGGAAAAATATGAACTCTTCTCCATTAGAAACTGGTAAATTCAACCACATTATCTCATGCAGCTCTTCTTCTTTTCAAAACTATATTTGAGATTACATTTGATTCTACCATGAATCAAAATGCAATTTTTATCTAAATCAAGAATGATAGCACATAAGATTATTATTTATTTTTATTTGTTTTGCTTTGTGTTTTGCTTTTGTTTATTTACTTATTCGTTCATTTGTGTTTTTTGTTCTGGGAAGAATATTTTATTGTAAAATGTTCTATTTGTTCGGGGAATAATGCTTTATTGTAAAATTAGTGGGAAAAAATCAGCTTTGCAAAAAAATGCACTCATAACATTTATTTTTCTATATCGGCCTACGTTATTAACTTTGTTTAGCATGTGCTATATTTTTGGGTCACTTTGGTTGAAGGTTTTTGAAGTACAAGTCAAAACAAATGCAATGTGTTTGTCAGCACAGGCATAATGGGGAGTTAGGTTGGCGCAGTGCTAACTGTCTTCGCCTTCCATCCACCGCTGTGGCTCGGGTTCGATTCCTGTCATGGGCCACATGTGGATTGGATATTCAGTCCCCTGTCTGATTCCGTGGGGTTTTATCCAGAATGTTCTTCTGGGGTCTTCCTCCCACCTCTAAAACTGTAATTAATTTCTTCTCATTGCATTCTCTCTACAGGTTTCTTCGGGCTTTCGAGCTACAGTGCCCAGGGCGCTTTTGAGGAATCCTTGGTTTCAATACCAGAAATAAATGAATAAATAATTACATGTTCCCCTTAACAAGATTCTGCCATTATATATTGTGAAGCAAGTTAAAAGAAAATATATATTTTTGAGAATCTGATTCAGGAGTTTAAAACAAGGTGCAATAAATAATAACGACATGCCAGCGGTTTGGTAACGAAATTTGTATATATCATGAGTAATCAATGATTTGAACTAGGGTACGGGTGCAAACCAGTAAAAAGCCCCGAAATTGCATACGCCGGCCAATTCTTCGATGTTGGAGCATTTTGTGTGCCATCAACTTGAGGATTTGTGGAAGCAGTGCCTAGGACTTGGAGACTTTGAAGTTTGGATGAAATTGGGCCCTCAAAGCGCTCTATTTTGCAATGGAGCGTATGCATCGTTTTTCAAAATGGCAATGGACTTCAGGACTATTTTAAGGGGTGATCATCTTAATTCTGATAGAAATTTCTCCCAAAAGTCACTGGATTACCCCCCCCCCCAAAAAAAAAGGAACGGAAAATGAAAGATGATGAAATAAGCTTAACTTTGATGTGTGTCTCGAACACCTTGGAGAGTTGTGAGTATTTTTCCAGAATTTCTGAATTTCGGTGGCATTTATCATTGGGTATTAAATGGTAGTTTATTTACTGGTCTGTGTTCCATGGACTCCGTGCACGCGTACCCAGCTCATCAACGGATACAAGGGAGAATTGGGGGAGAAAGTTTTGGCGTGGTGTTTCCCTCCCAGCGCCCACATGGGCCACGAGGCTGTCGAAAGTGGTCTAGAAGCAAGCACGGAGTCCATAGTATACTGAATCATAATGGGCAAATAATTGTTTGAGGATCAGGCATTCACGTGTGCAGAACGTCTGATATGCAACCCCGTGCGCCAGCGAATCATGAAGCCGACTTTAAAAACTGTGACGTCATTTCGATCAGAAATGAGAACTAAAGTATTGATTGGTTATTTTGGATGCCACGTTTTGAAATGCAACAACGGGTTTATGCGAAGACCGATACAGAAGGCGTCCGTTGAGTGGTCAGAAGAATCTCGAGATCCAGTTTTGCAGAATTAATCGCCGAATCAGCTGCTCGCATTATCGATCATTAACACTAGTAGGGGATATTTCATATAAAGGCAAACGATTCCTGATTGTAAAGAAAAAGGGGAGAATTTTTAAATTGCGCGTCGAAACCATCCATGTTGATCAAGTGTGCGCAGTGTTCTCGAAGCTGATTGTGTTTGGCCCGGGACATCGCTATTACCCCCCCCCCCAAAAAAAACCTTCGAATTAAAATAAAGGTGACTATGAGGGCATGGGCGTGGCACCCATCGGCCATCTTGGATCGTCGCCCATGGAAAAACGTCCTGGGTACTGATTTTTTCGAGAACAGAAAAGCATATTTTGATGAATATTTTATTTTTTACCATGCTTATCACAGCAGTTGGCGACTCGTACTCTAGAGAAGAATGCATTGTTCATCAGGAGGACATTCATTATCAATTACGGAAAATATGTTTTCAGGTAAATTCAAGGGTGAATCGCGCAATTTGCAGATCCAAACATAAGTTAAAGGGGTCAGTCCAACCAAAGAGCAATGAACTATAGTCCGACGATCATGCATTACCAGCTTTTAATGGAACAAAACAAAGCCCACTTTGTGGAGACGATAACTCCAGAAAAACTCTTTGCACTGATTCGAAATTGCGTCCCATAATTATTGACTGTGATATACGAGACAATATATTTGACATTCGACAGAAACCGTTGAAGACAAAACATTTTACCAACATCAAATTCTTCCAACAGAGGGCGCGCTACACTGGTCACCATGCACACAGCAAAGACTTCTGTAATCGTGGATACTAAATAAGAACGCTGTCTCTTTGTTTTGGTCACTTCAACAATGAACACGGTCTGCAAATAGACAAACAGAAATGTAATATGATTAAGAAAGGTTGGTAATCCTCTATCTCCCCCCAAGTCTTTGGCATAAAACGTTCCTATGTGTCCTTTGGTATGACAAAGACTGAGAACATGAATAAAGAACATTATTAACGGTTAATCTAGACAGAACATGAATCAAGAACATTATTAACGGTTAATCTAGACTAAACTGTAACACCAAAAACCAGAAACGTAAGGGTAAAGTATGATCCAATTAATAGGATCGCATATCATAGTCAGAGTGCCAGGCAGGCTTGTTAGTACTGCGACCGGACCGCCTGGGTGCAGCAGCTGGGGTGTCAACTGCGGGAGGGGTAGCGGGCTTGGTACCAATGACCTGGGGAGGCAACATCGAGGGTGCTGGGCCGCTGGGCCTGCTGGCTTGTGACGACTCATCCATAGGTGGGGGCGGAGCATCAACAAGGGGCCGACGGTCTTGACTCGGAGGGTCCTGGGTCATTCTGGGCGATGTGCCAGGATCTGTAGCATGTGCCAAGGGCAACGAGAGTCGCTGTGGAATGGCACCAGTTGCGGTGGGGGAGTGTGTCGACTTGGGCACTGGGTTAGCAGTCGGCTTTGGTGGACAATGAACCTCCTCGTGACTGGTCGGATTTGTCTTGCACACAACGCCTTGGCGTGGGATGATCCGGCGAACTGTCGGCTGACGCACTCCGATGTCATCATCCATTGTCAATCGTGGTGTGCGTATTTGTGCGGGAATGTACCTTCTCAGGAATTTCCTATTACGCAGGGTCACTCTTCCTGAACCATCAATCCTCACAACGTATTGGTCAAACTGGCGGACTTCAACTATGATGCCAGTTTTGTCCCATTTAACGGGGTGTGGCCCTGTCTGATTCTGGATGCGGACGTGGTCACCAACGACAAGGGGCAAGAGCCTTTTGGTGTGTTCGGACCAGCGCTCGGCACCTGTCATGTGGCGATTGCGGAGAGCTTCTTCTCGAGCCGCCAAGGTCTCACGCCAAGTGTTATGGGGCCTGTATTTGCCAGGTGGTATGGGGATGAAGTCCCGAATCGGGCGTCCAAATATGCACATTGCCGGGGAGAGTTTGGTGTCTCTGTCGGGAGTATTTCTATACTGGAGCATTGCGCGTTGGAATGCGTCAGTATCGAGGTCACCATTACGGCTGGTGTTGTCCATGATCAGACGTTTTACGGTCTTGACACCAACTTCAGCACGACAGTTGCTATGTGGATAAGCTGCTGAGGAAAGGCGATGATGTACACCCCAGTCCTTCAAGAAGTGACGTGTAGCTATAGCCGTGAATTCAGGACCACCGTCAGAGGCCAGCTCATCAGGAATACCGAAGGTGACAAAGGTGCGTCGTAGGCAATTGATGAGCCCAGCTGCGCCATGGGAGGACTTCTCGACAATCGGCCAGTTGGAATAACGGTCGACCACTACCAAGTAGTTGCAGCCTTTGTAGGTAAAGAAATCGGCACAAACACACTGGAATGGGTAGTCCGGGGGCGTCAGGGGGGTGGGTGGTGCGCTCGGATTAGAGGGTGCAATCCGATTACAATGGTTGCACCCAGCGCGAAGGGCTGCAATGGCAGGGGTGATACCAGGCCAGAAAATAGATGCCTCGGCTCTTGCGGTCATAGAGGTAACCCCTTGATGGGCAGCATGTAGATTGGCTAACACCTCCTCCCTCAGAGAGAGGGGTATAACGACACGGTCCTTGTAGAGTATCACGCCGTCGACGGTATGTAGGCTATCCCGAAACTGGAAGTACTCGCGAAGGGGTCTAGGGAGCTCATGGCGGAATTCAGGTATGCCAGATTCGATGAGGTCAACAAGGCCCTGCATGTTGTCGTCACTGGCTGTAGCGGTACGAACCCTGTCCCACGTAACAGATTTGAGGCTGAGTGAGTCTAGGGAGGACACAGCAGAGGAGAAGATGCATTCTTCGATGGTGTCTGTGTGTTTTGCTGGGGTGCGCAGGCCAGCCATGAGACGTTTAGAATGTGCCAAGATGACGGGTGCGGAATCAATGGACGCTACATCGTCATCAGGGAGGATCAGTTTGACAGGCTCGCCAGTAGGGTGACGCGAGATACAGTCTGTGGCACGATGTCTAATGCCTGGCACATGGATCATGCGAAATCGGTATCGCAGGGTTTTCTCTTTCAAGTTCCTTAGGCGAGGGTTAGGGATGTCTTCCAGGCATCGATCAGTGAAGATCTTCAAGAGGGGCTTGTGATCAACAGCAATTAAGGTCTTCACATCCCAGTACGAAGTGTCTGGCTTTATCTAGGGCATCAGCGACTGCAAGGGCTTCACCCTCCACTGGGGCATAGCGTGATTCAGCAGGGTGTGTGAATCTGCTACCGACGAGCGTGATTTTCCATCCCGAGTGACAACAGAATGGTTCCATTTTTGTGCAGGAACAGTGTTTCTGTAGTAGCCAGAAGCCAATGCCATTCTTGGACCAATCTGTTGCCAAACACGTAGGCTTGCTCGGGTCAAAGATTTGGACGCCCTCTTCGATCTCGCTGGCTATCACAGCTTTTGATTCCTCAAAAGCATTTTGGAGGTTCTCATCCCACTTGAATGATGAGCTAGGTTTCAAAAGTTGCCGGAATGGCAGCATCTTCTCAGCCATGCTGAAGGCGTACGAAACTTGGTTGACAAGCCCAAACCAGGAACGTACATCAGTGATGTCCTTGGGTGTTGGGAAATCCAGGATGGCCTGTAGGTACTTCCTACAAGGCCGGACGCTGTCAGGAGTTATCTCGAACCCGGCGAATTCTACAGTGTCTTCACCAAACACAAACTTGTCAGGGTTAAGGGTGATCCCATTCCGTCCACAGGTGTCGAGCCACTGAACAGCTTGAAAGAAGCAGTCTGCTAGCGAGTCAGCCCAAAGCAGGACATCATCTACACACTTGGTTTTGTTTGGGATGTCTGACACAAACTCGTCATACCGCCTCGTGTATCCATCGCCAGAGGCAATGTACCCTTGAGGGGCCGTTTTGTAACGGTATCTACCCCAGGGTGTTATAAATGTGGTCAAGTGTCGGTCCTCCTTGCGGATGGGAACACTGTGGTAACCGTTCCATGCATCGAAGACGGTTTTCTTTTTCCCGCTTGGGACTGATCTAGCCTGGTGAAAGGGTGATGGCGTGTGGTGCGTTTCCCGCGTAGCATGAGCATTGAGAGCCTGGAAGTCGACAGTACGTCGTGGTTTGCCATTCTTCTTTGCACAAACTACCATCCTGTGGCACCAGGTGACAGGCTCGCCAATGGGAACTGGCTCAAGCACGCCCAACTGCACGTCATGGTCTAACCCAGCTTTAACGGCATCCTGCCAGTGGAGTGGGACGGGTACCGGTGTGTGATGCGCAACCGGTTCGGCGTTGGGATCTACCATCAGTGTCATGGGGGGGCTGTCCATAAGAGGCAAAGTCTGATGCTCACATGTGTTGAATGTGCTCGACTTGTAGTAGTCAAGGAGATACTGTTGTAGCTTCATACGGTTAGCGTCGATTGCAGGAAACGGCAGTTTCGTTGGGGGTGGTGGGGGTCGCTGACGCCGAGGGCAATGGCAATCTGAGGTGTGGTCTTCCTGTAGGGCTGCTGTCGTGTCCAGCTTGCATGCTTTCTGAGTTACGCCCATCGTGGGGAAGCCATCCGGAATGATTCCAAGGGCGATGCAGGCCTCTTTGCTGAGGAAGAGCTTGTCAGAACTGTCCGTGACGTAAGTCATTTGCCTGGTTTCAATGACCCGGCCCCGTCCATCTTTGCCTGACAAGCGGAGTACAGTGGCCCCAAGGATCTTGATGCCTCCATTGGTGGCGGTGTGCATCCTCATGGTCACTGGGAGGAGGTCGGATTTACGTAGACCGAGGCGGTGAATGACCTTCATACCGGCGAGGCAACTCTGGCACCCTGTGTCTGCCATGGCGGGGACAGAGCAAGTCATGGTGGGAGTGGGAAGGTCAAAACCGAGGGCTGCGTAGTCTTCCGGTACAATGTTGATGGTTACATCGATGAAAGGTTGTGGCGTTGATCTTTTCCTGAGCCACGTGTTGGAGAGGTTGTCATATATGTGATGGTCTAGGGGAATGTGCAGTCCTTGGTGTGGTTTTTCCAAGTCATTGACAGTAACTAACTCGTCAAATGCACACCCATTGGGGTGTTGTACTGGATCAGAGATGGTACATAAGGCATCAAAGACAGCACCTTCACGGTCATCAGGAGGGGCGGGTGTCGAATGTTTTGGTTTGGCCTTACTGCGGCACACACTCTCCATGTGGTGGTGTTTATCACAATGCCCACACCTGTGGCCATATGCTGCACATTCGGTTTTACGAGCGCGGGCCGGGGCGTTCTTCCCATGTCCTTTCTTGCCACAGTAGGAGCATGGGTCATGTTTCTCCTTGAGGTTCACTTGCTTGGCTTTTTTGTACGTGCTGCTGGTCGCATCCACTGAGTGTGAGTCTAGTAGTGATGATGCAGACCGTTTGCCTGCCTCTTTAGCTTCAATGAATTGGAAGACTTCCTCCAGGGTCATGTCTTGGTTCTTATCGCCAAGGAGATCAAGCTGGATTTCAGGGTCTGCGATGCCTCGGGTGAGTACATCCCGCAGGATTGCTTCTGTGTAGTTAACGTCAATGTCACAGCCAGGGCATTTTATTAGGAACTTGCAAATTCCTGCTTGACCACGTAGGCGAGCTCCGAAGCTGCGCACTGTTTCATCACGATCCTGACGCATATTGTGAAGTGTCACTCTGGCAACCATAGTGTTCTCTTCACGCACAGCAAGTTTTTTTTATGGCAGCCAGTACCTCAGTTTCAGATTTGTTGGTGAGGCTACCACCCGCGGATCTTGTGAGGTCCTTGCGCAAGGGTTCATCACAGCATTCAAGTAGTTGTACTACTTTGTCCTTGCCAGCTATCTTGGTGGCATCGACGTAATCTGACCACCGTGACTTGAAATAAGCCCACTCTTCACTGGAGCCAGCAGCGGCAATCGTTGGCCTTTTGACCTTCTCAACCTTGGCAGCATGTCCAGAGGTGTGTACAGCGCTGTGGGCAGTGAGGAGTGCAGCTACGATAGCGGCATCGAAATCCTGAGTGGCGTAGTCACAGCCGGGGATGGGGCATGATACAACAGGCATTGTTGTGTCTGAGGGCTTCCGTGTTCATAAATAAGAACGCTGTCTCTTTGTTTTGGTCACTTCAACAATGAACACGGTCTGCAAATAGACAAACAGAAATGTAATATGATTAAGAAAGGTTGGTAATCCTCTAGATACGATCTGCCCAAACGAAGTTGGCACAAGTGATGGACTTTGTGGAGACGATAACTCAAGAACAACACAGTGCACTGAATTGAAATTTCGTTCCATCATTGTTTGGGATATGGGATACAAATGGTTTGAAAATCTACGGGAACTATTAAAGAATAAATAGAAGTATGATGTAAGGAAATACAGTGTACAAATTGCGAAAAATTCAATTCGAATTCGCGGAGTCACTTTCAATGAAACAAAAATAAAGCACTCTTTGTGGAGACGATAACTCCAAAAAAGCACATTGCACTGATTTGAAATTGCGTCACACAGGGCAAAGTAACATGCAAGCCGACATCACTGGAGTTTCTCAAACAAAAAATTAAATTATTGTCTTGTTGTACTTCATCTTTTCATTTCTTTTCAATTTTGGGTAGACTAGCCGATTACATTTTTAAATATTCACGCCAAAACAAAATCACCTCCCTAAAAGTAATAGTTTCCAAGCCTGCATGTAGCCGTTTTACAAGTGGCATCCTTCCACTTTCTCAGGCAAATAGGACCTATTTTTCAACCGTAATTTTATCAAGCCTGCCCTCAGATGTGGAAGCCCAACTACCAGAGAGTTGATCCTTGGCTACATTTACACAATTCCACCGTTTTTAAAGCCAAACGGTCTACCTCCCCCCAAATACTTTGTAAAGACTGCCCTTTTCCATTCACATGCCCTTTTCAATAGCGTTTACTACAGTTTTGTAAAAAGTGCCCTTTTTTGTTACGAAGTGCCTTATTTTTTTCAGAACAAAAGCACCATATACGGCCCGTTAGAGTGCATAATCACCGGTTTTCAACAACGCCCCATCGACAGATGGTACCAGCCCCCCCCCCCCCAGCGCTTTTTTATTTACGGAGGCCAAGTGTACGTTTCACCATGTGCAAGTGCCCTTTTCAAAAAAAAAGTACCACCCAATCAAAATGACCGTGCTACGCCCCTGAATAGAAAGTTCTGAGAGCCATAGATTTAAATGGGCTTCCAATTCTGAGCATTTTGGATGCAATTGGGCTCGAAAGTGCGCTACTTTGCCATGTTGTGGAGGGATCGTTTTTCAAGATTGCCGTTGTCAGCTTTGGGGGAAGGGGTCGTCTTCTTTGGGGGAGAATATCTCGAAAAGTCAGTGGTCAACCCACCAAAAAATGAAAAGAATATGAAAGAAGACATGTTGATCACCATTTTTCTGTTCAGTTTAAATACCTGTGAGAGTTCGGAGTATTTTTAAAAGAATTTTGAAGTAAGGGCATTTAGCACTAGTGTCTCTGGGAATTATATATGTCGATGGGTGAAACAACCTGGACGAAAAAAAAGTAACAGCGACCTCTGTTGGTCACATCTTGTGTTTTTGTGTGGTTCCCGATCGCGTTTCGTTCGTTGGTTACGAGCGAATACTTCGAGGCTGGAACCAGTCTAAATCCCCGTCTAAATCAATGCAACCCCTGGCGGGCGCTATTTATGTCTAAAAAATGTATCGATCTCGGAACGGAACTAGAAATCAAGTAATGAAGTAGAATAGAAAAGCACAATCTGTGCAGTTCACACTCACAGAAACGCTTCTCTCTAAGTAATGGTTTAAGTAGTGCTAACAGGCCTATGCGTGACACTCCAAAATCATCAACAATAGGCTTATATACTTGAAAATTATAGGGCAACTTTGCGACGGGACCGAGAGAGTCGTGGTTTTACTGGTTATCAAGGGTGAGTAAATTGTGTTGCCATGGCTACCAGCAGTAGTCCTACCAATATTCAATAAACTATAGTATCACTATTTTATTCCCAGTTTTGTTTATAATATATTCTTTAGATATCTATTGTTCACATTTTTAAGGAAAGAATTTAGTAAACAGAGTAGGCCTATCCAGAGACAACTTCTTTGGTGTTGTTGGTCACTGTTGGTTGTGTACGAAGTCTATGAAAATGATCAGATCATGATTGGGGTTAGACCCGTGAACGTGGCGTTGTATACAACGCCACGTTGTTGTGTCATTTTGAACCTAGCGAAAATCGATCCGGCTACATAATTCCGTATGGGTGTTGAGTACTCACCTAGAAATCTAAATTTGCCCGTCCGATTGTTTAAGCTGTGTAATTTCGACGAAATTTGCCCATCAGTAAAGACCCATACGAACGTGTACAGAAATTTCATTTTTACACGACAAGTGACCCTAACAAATGACCCCGGACGAGTCGCTTGGACAGATTGACGGCTGTTTCATGTCGCAATCCCGAAAAAACAACCCCGCACCCGATTGGCTGTTCGGCTCATGACGTGTACGTGTGCGCTCACGCAAGTGGGCGCACGTGCGCCAGCGTGCGGTGCGGTGAGAGAGGAAAGGACTTGAAACTTGTCTAAAACGATGTCTCTTTTAGCTGTGACAGTAAACAGCCGAAGAATTATACGAAGGACGGTACAATAAAACGCAATGCACATGCGTCACTTGGGAGAAAATGGCAGCTAGCAGGACTTCATAAACCGGAAAATCGGGGCCAGAATTTTCCTCAAACTTCGTCAAATGCAAGTTTTGACGTGCAAACGGATTTCAAGACAGCTTCATATGTGAGTACTTATTACATGGGCAAAATAACATCCAGTGTGTGTTACGCAGGGAGTCAGAGGGACAATTTCGCCAGGTTCAAAATGACACAACAACGTGGCGTAGTTTACAAGCCACGTTCACGGGTCTAGATTGGGGTAGGCCCCTAGGCCTAAAAACTTAGGCCCATAAAATGTGAGGGTACTGGACTGCCTCCGTATTAACCGTCACACATCCCACATGTGGTCTGTGCACGGAAAGTCCGTTGCTAGGGGAGCCGAACAGCAATTTGAATCGCAATTATTTTATCTACAACTGCTTATAATATCAACAAAACGTGACATTCTGAGAGAAGTCATATTGGTGTCAATTTATTGGGTAGGGGGTGGGGCAAAATGTCCCTGCCCCCCTCTAAAACTGATTTATCGAGAATATGTTTAGAAATACAGGAATTTTTTTGGAAAATATGTTTTGACCCCCTCTAGAAAAAAATCGCGGCAACGCCCATGTTTCCAGCTCTTAAAAACCTTTTAGGAACGGGGTCCTAAAAGTAAGGATTAGGGCCTACCATGATTGGACATGTTGGAGTTGAGTCGATAGCCCCACTTACTAGTTCGAGTAACTAGGACTCTTCTAATTGCTTTTTTAACATTTGGACATGGTCGGCAATAGTAGAGTCCGAGATTGATAGCCGTATCTCGTTTACCAACAATTTGTTTTTACCATTTTCACTCATACTAGTCATACTCCCAATCAAAATCTTTAGATTTCACCCCCAAAACAGTCTTCCAACTGCCTTATGCGCCCCTGGTCACACAAGTGGGGCTTGATGTGGAATGCATTTTTCCTTTTTAGAAATGATGATCTTCAGATGTGAACATCTGCCAAACAGTTAAAAAAAGACCTTGGTGCTGGGCACCATCTCCGATAATGGCCAGATACCCCAGCGGGGGCCAGTTACCCCCCATACACTGGGAGGACAGGGATAGCCCAAACCACCCTCGCCAGTTAGCCAGTAACAAGCAAGCGTTCTTCGGGAGTCGAGGGTCGCCATTGTTTGAGGATAGTCCCTACAGCGCTATGGTCACCAGGGCGTCACTGTTGGAGCATGACTTTGCCAGTAATGTATCCAAGTTTCACTTTTTTGCTTTTCAAGTTTATCAAGGGAGGGTTTAGGGAGACCACTGGGAGGGACATTCGAAAGCATTGCTGACGACGGCTGATGTTTGTACGAAGACGCTTCTCGGGAATTCCACGGTTACTCACGTTCATTTTTGATGAACTTTTGAGTTTCCTTGGGCTGTAATTACCTTACTGAAAAGGTTGAATAACTGTTATTCCCATGGTAGATAGAGTAGACCTAGACCTACCTAAGCACCAAAGATGACATCCAGAAAAATGTGTTATGTATGATACTAACAAGATGCACAGAATCGGTTACTCACATTACAGTTTCGTAACGTGAGTAACCGATTTTGTGCGTCTTGTTTATGATACATAACACATTTTTCTGGTTGTCATCTTTGGTGCTTAGGTAGGTCTAGGTCTACTCTATCTACCATGGGGATAACGGTTATTAAACCTTTTCAGTAAGGTAAATTACAGCCAAGGAAACTCAAAAGTGCATCAAAAATGTAACGTGAGTAACCGTGGAATTGCCCTGCTGACGACGGCTGACGCTTGTACGAAGACGCTTCTGGTTATGGGCATGCTGGGTTGTGCACCTTCAGAATAAAATCAATCCTGCGTATTTCGCGCAATACCTGTGCGAACTGGTAGGCCTATAGTGTGTCCCTCCCAATAGGGGTTTCGAAAGTGGTTACATCTACGGTCTTGTAACTTTATTTCTGGTGTGGATGTAAACTAACAAAAATTGGGTGTTAAAATACATGGAAACTATAAACATCAGAAAATCTCCAGGTTGTTTCCCCCTAATGTTTAAATAACTAGTATGCAAAAAAAATCCAGGTGTGTATTCCACAGGGGTTTATAGGGGACTAGGATACAGCCTAAGTCTAGTATTTGGCACCCATTTTATAGGGCTACCCCCTTTCACAAGGAAATCATGACTACATGAAGTTGAATTCCAAGTGATTAATTTCTCCCAAGGTCAGGGAGGGGTCATGTCATCATGGCAAGATAAACACGCCCAGGCCGTCCTGCAGGACTACATTCACACTGTCACAATGGCCATCAAGAAAATCAGCAAAGAAATGGAGGTGAGTCAACTTTTTCTTGATTGCATCCATCGATAAGTCAATCATAAGTCTCCCATCTAAAGTCATCTCACAAGGTATTCCAATGAACTGTGAAAAAAGGAGATCCTCTGTCATTGTTCATTCCCTGTTACTTGTGACTGAACCGTCATCTTCACACCGTCTCTTCAATTATTATATAAGTCTGTTGGTTGTTTTTACAGGGTATTGAAGAGCAGCTACTCAACAGGGAACGAGCCTCTGAATACACAAGCAACTCACTGAAAAGCTTGGAGCTACAACATGTAGGCTCTATCAATGATCTCAGGCAGAGAGTGGGCAGGTACATTGACAATTCATTCACTTGTTTTATTTTGTTTTTGCGCCATTGAAATCAAAAGGTTCTTTGACATCATTCGGTGCTTGGAAACTCCCTTCATTATATACACATGTACAATCTATGTACCGAACTGCTGTGGATTTGGACCCTTCAAAAGAGATTCTACTGTAAAATGTTTGTATACTGAAGTGAAATAGTTGGTGTATGATGTCGAGCCTCAGATACAAGGTGTCAGGCAAACTTGGAATTCCCCCTCCCCCCTCCCGCCGGATATGGGGATCTGAATAAAACTCTCAACTGGGATGGACGTTCTGTGCAGTTGTATGGACTTGTCGTGTTGATACTACCATACTGTTCGAGTTACAACAGATGACAGTTCATAAAGTCAATACATGGTTCATATTTGAATTATGGAATTAAAAGAAGTCTTATTTTAAACCTAACAGTGAACCGTCTCATGTAGTGTCGTGGCCTCGTGGTCTGGAGCATTGAATTTGTGGTCTGTGGGTAAATCTGCAGGTTGTGGGTTCGAATCCAGCCTTGGGTTTGTGCCTTGTGTGCCCTTGGGCAAGGCACTTGGCCCCTCATTGCTTCTTACCTGCCAGGATTAGATGGGTACCTGTGAGGGCAGAGATTGCGCACTGTGGTTCATTCTAGCTGCTTTGCTCGGGAATGGCCGCACCAAGCTGTCTACTCCCCACGGAGCTGAGATGGTCTTCGGAATATTTCATTGGCCTAGTGAGCAGGAGTAATAATGACTCTTGTACAGCACATTGGGACCTTGTGTAAAATGTGCTTTATAAGCATGTTTATTAGCTGTTTCGGTGTACACACCGAAACAGCTCTTGTTTCTGTTATTAGCTGTTTCGGTGTACACACCGAAACAGCTCTTGTTTCTGTTATTTTTTTTTTTCTCTTTTATTTTTCAGACTTTTTTCTCATAGGATAACACGTGTTTTCGTTCTACAAGTCACTTTTTGTTTTTTTTCAAATCCGATCGACTTCAAACCTGGCACACACTTAGACCATCATCTGAAGATGTGTGCCGAAACTTTTCGTCATGCTGACGTCATCACGTGATTTATTATAGAATTTTGAATATTTAATTTTTCCCATAGACTTTGTACACAGAGATTTAAAAAAAAATGTCAATTTTCAGATGGCATTTTCGACTCTTTGCCAGTAATTCATTTACACCAATCTTTGTCCAAGCAAAGACTCTAATTCAAACAACATTGTGTAATGATGACATCATGATGACGTCATCCGGTGTTTATTTATAGGCAATTAAATTGTGACAATTTTAATATTTAAAAATGCATAAGAAATCAACCGTACGCGTCCGCAGCATTCTGTTGCCGGCAAGTGGTAGAGTAGGTTGAGGTCTTTATTTCATTCAGTGTGCGTGAAATCACGTGACCCTTGCTTCCGGTCGAAAAAGGCCCGAACCGGAAGTGGCTTATTATTTGAAAGTGGTAATAGATATGAACTTGCTTTTAACGGTGTTAGTCTCTTGTCTGATAGTATTCTTTAAATCATCTACCGATGACGTCATGCAATCTTCGAGCGCCCTCTAGCGACAGGTTGAAAATTTTCAAAAATGTATTTTGAATAGATGTCTGTGGCAAAGTTTGTCGGAATCGCCTAAATATTGGTGTATATGATGACCTTGACCCACTTAAGACGTGTGCGAAGTTTTAGGTGTATGACGTCATCAGACCGGAAGTTATAATGAAAAGACTATTTTTCCACAGAAAATTCCTGACAAATCAACCATGGCAGTTTTTATATTAGTTTTTACTTTAATTGTCTGTTTAAGGGTAGGTCTAAAATATTTCAAAGCTTCGAGGCAATAAGCTAACTCGTACATGCCCTGCACATGCTTAAAACTTCAGGTTGACAATAACTCTTCTTTGTACATGTACATGCACGTACGTTGTACATATCGTATGTCAGTCAGCCCGCGCGCAGCGCACGTGTTGCTGAGGTCAAATCCTGTCGACAGTGAACGTTTTAGCCGATTTCCGGCTAACTTTGACAAATGGTCGAAACAGCTCAGTGTTTGTCCACAAACACATTTCTAGTTTTTTTTTTTCTCTTTTATTTTTCAGACTTTTTTCTCATTGGATAACACGTGTTTTCGTTCTACAAGTCACTTTTGGCTTTTTTTCAAATCCGATCGACTTCCAACCTGGCACACACTTAGACCATCATCTGAAGATGTGTGCCGAAACTTTTCGTCATGCTGACGTCATCACGTGATTAATTATAGATTTTTGAATATTTAATTTTTCCCATAGACTTTGTACACAGAGATTTTTTAAAAAATGTCAATTTTCAGAGGGCATTTTCGACTCTTTGCCAGTAATTCATTTACACCAATCTTTGTCCAAGCAAAGACTCTAATTCAAACAACATTGTGTAATAATGACATCATGATGACGTCATCCGGTGTTTATTTATAGGCAATTAAATTGTGACAATTTTAATATTTAACCGTACGCGTCCGCAGCATTCTGTTGCCGGCAAGTGGTAGAGTAGGTTGAGGTCTTTATTTCATTCAGTGTGCGTGAAATCACGTGACCCTTGCTTCCGGTCGAAAAAGGCCCAAACCGGAAGTGGCTCATTATTTGAAAGTGGTAATAGATATGAACTTGCTTTTAACGGTGTTAGTCTCTTGGCTGATAGTATTCTTTAAATCATCTACCTATGACGTCATGCAATCTTCGAGCGCCCTCTAGCGACAGGTTGAAAATTTTCAAAAATGTATTTTGAATAGATGTCTGTGGCGAAGTTTGTCGGAATCGCCTAAATATTGGTGTATATGATGACCTTGACCAACTTAAGAGGTGTGCGAAGTTTAAGGTGCATGACATCATCAGACCGGAAGTAATAATGAAAAGACTCTTTTTCCTTAGAAAATTCCTGAAAAATCAACCATGGCAGTTTTTGTATTAATTTTTACTTTAATTGTCTATTTAAGGGTAGGTCTAAAACATTTCAAAGCTTCGAGGCAATAAGCAAACTTGGACATGCCCTGCGCACGCTTAAAACGTCAGGTTGACAATAACTCGAAACATGAAGAAGGACGTCCACAATGTACATGTACATGTACATGCACGTACGTTGTACATATCGTAGTCAGTCAGCCCACGCGCAGCGCACGTGTTGCTGAGGTCAAATCCTGTCCACAGTGACCGTTTTAGCCGATTTCCGGCTAACTTTGACAGATTTCCGGCTAACTTTGACAGATTTTATGTTAATGCATAGCCAGGGACGTATTATTGATAAAAACAATTCATAATGCGGAAAAGCCCCATCTTCTGTTGCAAACAGACATAGATCTCTACTTATATGTCTATGGGTCCAACAGATAATCAACAATGGGAACAGCTCTGTGGTTGTTCACAACCACAATTTCTCTTTTTTTTTCTTTCACGTTTTTTTCCCATAGCATAACACGTGTTTTCGTTCTACAAGGCACTTTTTGACTTTTTTTCAAATCTGATCGACTTTAAACCTGGCACACACTTAGACCACCATCTGAACATGTATGCCGATTCATGACGTCATCATGACGTCATCACGTGTCACGTGACGTCATCCTAAAAGAGCATAATTTAAGGCCCTATATCTACAGAACCGGAAGTTCCATTTGGTTCAAACTTGGTAGCAGGTATTCCGGGACGTGTTATAGACGAAAATTGCAGTGACGTCATGATGACGTCATCGCGTGATTTTATATTAATTATTAAATATTTGGACCTTTTACTCATATCTCATAATCGGAATGTGGTAAATTCAAATCTCTTTTTGTAAAAGGTTTGTTAGGTCATACATAGATGCACAAAATTTCGTAAAATGTGTGACGTCATCATGACGTCATCAAAAACGTGATTTTTTGATTCACATATAAGGGTGTGTCCGATCGTTATGAAACTTGGTGGGTAGGTAGGTATAGATAAAAGCATTCAAAATCTGAAGTGGCGTCATCATGACTTCATCGTCTGATTGTTATGACTTTTTCAAATTTTAATATTTTCTTCAAATTTTGCAAAAATTATACAAAATAAGGTCCGATCGACCTCAGAGAACCTGATGTCCGATTGGGTTCAATGTGGGTATGCAGATATTCCAGGAAGTGTGATAGACAAAAATTGCAATGACGTCACGATGACGTCATCATGTAATTTTATATGAATTATTCATTTTTTGGACCTTTTACTCATATTTCATCAATGGAACGTGGTAAATTCGAAATTCTTTTTTGCAAAAGGTTTGTTGGTCGTTAATAGATACAGAAAATTTCAAAAATGTGTGCCGTCATCATGACGTCATGAAAAAATGGGTTTTTTTGTACATGTATAGGATAGACACTTTTTGTATAGAATACACATGTACATATGTACATGTTCATTCGACCTGGATGAAACTCCTTTACGGCAGTCATTAATAAAACAGTCGAAACAGCTCAGTGTTTGTCCACAAACACATTTCTAGTTATTATTATTATTATTCCCCACACCTCATGAGAATTGTTATGCCAGTGATTTGTTTGTTATGAATAGATGTGATGTATCGATAGCCAAGCTGTCTGGAGACTCACGCAGGATAACAGAGTCGCTAGCAGCCATCAATAAACACATGCAAGACAACAGCGCACAGGCAGGAAAGGCAGTCACTGACTTGCAGACGGAGGTAAAAATGGAGTGAAAATCAAAAGCATATATAGGATCATTTGCTGTTTGTGCATTTGTTTCCAATACTTTTGTTTCCAATGACAAACAGGGAGCCGCAGTCACTAGTTGATTGCTTTTGACTGCTGGGGATGGAGGGGGGATGGCTTTGTTGAATTTGCCAGCCAGAGAGGGAGGGTGATAGCTAAGTGCATTCAGTCCGGTCACAAATAAATCACAAGTCATTTCACAAGCCCAGTCACAAGTAACAGGGGATAAACAAGAATAAAGGGAATGTGATCATTTACAAGTTGACTAGGGAGTGGATGTCTTGTAATGGACTTGTGATGGAATTGTGAAGGACTTGTGGTCTATCACAAGTACAGTTGTACCTTAAAGGGAATGTACATAATTGGCTTTTGCTGTAAGTTTCAGAAATGAACTATTTGAGGGTTAATATAATAGATCAACTATTGTTACACTGACATGTTTGAAGGTTTGTGTTCAAAAATGCTGGAAAAACCAAGAAAATTAAACATGTTCAAGTTGTCTGGTTCCCTGACTCCACCACAGATGAAATGGATAAATTCAAAGATGCCAAAAAATTGTTAGGTAAGGGAACCAGTCTAGCTGGCCTGCACCCGTTCATGAACATGAAACCAATAGCAAACAAAATTTGGACTGAAAAAAGGGTAAATTTGGAGCAGTAGTTGAAAAATAGTTGGGTTTTTCCAACGATGGTCGGCCAACTATCGTTGGAAATTTGTACAAAACTAACACTTTACTTGAAAATGACTTCACACCAGGTGCCATAATTTTACAGGCACTTAAGACTGTCATTTACCAACATCCTAGTAAGGTATTTCGTTAAAATTTGGTAGATCTGTTTTTCGATGTTTGCAAATATTGTATATTCCCTTTAACTAAAACACTGATGGTGCATTTGGATGGTTATATTTTCTAGATTTCTAGACTTGAGACCCAACTGGTCAAGAACACCTCAGAGCAATACTCACAAGCAGGCTCGATAGAAACCGAGACCAAACACCAAGTGACTCTCCTGGAGACAAAGACCCAGAACCGATTAGAGGAATTGCAGAGGATGCTGGACACGCTGCAGATGAAGAGGGATTCGGACTTGCAGCTGATGGAGAGAAGCATGAGGACCATGGTGGAGTCTGCCGTCAGTAAGAGGGACAGTAAGCAGGTGAGACAGTGGCGGCGGAAGAGTTTTCAAACTGGGGGGGCATCACCAAAAAGGGGCACTTGCACATCCGTGCTGAAATGTTTTTTTCACCGGACACTTGGCCTCGGTAAAATCAAATAGTTAGGGGGGGGGGGGGGGGCGGGTAACATCTTCCAAAATAGGGGGTGCTCTTGAAAATTGGCCATTTCCAGGGCGCATTGTAAGGGTTTTGGGGGCTTGGTTTTCATATTCCTCGTTCATATCAGAACTTTCTATACCATTTGGCGAAATGGTTACTGAAAACAAATTATCCGAAATTTTAGGGCAAGTTTTGTTTTCATCTAGAGGGGGCATATTTATGCTCGAGGGGGCACATTTATGGCCGCAAAAGGGGCACTTGGGTAAATCTGGGGGGCAAGTGCCCCCTAGCCCCCCTGGTTGCACCGCCCCTGAGGTGAGACGTGCGTGTATTGACCCGAATCATAAAATGGGACTGAGGAGGGGAAGGGGGCTGGGTCCTGAATCCCTCCTCCCCGTAGATTTTATCTGATATCATTTCTGTCCACATCGTTTTTCGTGCTGGGCCTTCATTCATTAATAGACCGTGCTACGGACATTTGACACCTGTTTCATAAAAAATAGATGAAGAGTTTGCACAAATGTCAAATTTTGACTTGGGGTACCAATTTTTTTTGTTTTTTTTATCACCCTTGTGTAGGAAAAAGCGTTCATTCCAGTCTAAAACTTTGCATAACTATAATGAAAGTCTGTACTAGCTTACCAAATTTCGTAATTTTTTTTTTGTTGCATTTCATAAACAGAGGGGCATAGGATCCCCCTCCCCCCCCCCTGCCCCTCGTCAAGGGGTATAGCGTGATCAAGAAATGCCTTTATCACAGTTTCATGTATTTTGAAAAGCTTGCCATTTGACTCGAGGCCAAAGGACATTTGATAAACAAAGTAAAAAAATTGACAACCCAACCTCCGATTACAAAAATAAGATTTTCAGATTGTACAGTAAACTCACCATAGTTTTTCTTGACACTTCAGGACTTCTTTGAGCAGAAGATATTGAACCGACTGGAAGAAGTCGACAAGAAGCTCATTCTGCAAGAGGGGACCATCCGAACCATGTCGGACGAGTTACAGACTTTACTGAGTGAGAAAATAAGGAACCTTGAGGCGCGACTGTACGAGCGACAGGGGGCGCTGGAAGATGACGTGAAGCGAGATCTGGCCGGGATGTCAGAGCAGAACGAGAATGGGTTCAAGAGGGTGAAAGACAGCATGGCCACGATGAGGATAGTCTTGGAGGGCAAGCAGCAACTCCTGGCTGAGAACCTTCAGAAGCAGGTGGCTAACGTCAAGAAGCTGGTAGTCCTCACGTAACAACATGAAAAGTCTGGAAGATTATTCAGCTGCACCCGATTTCATCAAACTCTTCGTAACTTGCGATGCATCGCAGCGCTGCGACGTGTCCTGCGATCCATTTCACAAAACACGTCGTAAGTGCGACGCGTCGTAGGTGTATTTATAGCACAACTCAGTGACTGTTTTATGTATTTAGTCAGGGTACAGTAAATAGTCATCTGATATTCAACAAAGAATGGTCGGATCTCAGCTCGAAATTTTGTTAAAACGTAAAACAAAATGGCGGTCGTGCGATGCAATTTTGAAGGAAAACAAGCTCTCAGTGGACTGTATAGTTACTTTGAAATTTCAACTGCAATATTCCAGTCTAATTCATAATTATTCAATGAATTTTCTATTTACAAATTTACACACATTGCCTCGGTATTATAATCTCGTTTATGTAATGTTTATGGCATTAAACTGGCTAAGAAAGGGACTCTCCTTATTTTGTGATGCCCACTAGACACGTCGTAACTTGCAAGGTGTTTTAAGCCGTTGTCAAGGAACTTATGACGCGTTCAACACATCGCAACTTTCGTGAAATGGATGTTACACGTCGTAACTCGAGTTGCAACGCGTCGCAGCGCTTCGTGAAATCGGGTGCTGATATTGTTCAGTCTGGGCCTATGCATTACACAGTCATATAACCTTTTCTGTGATCCACAGATGTCTGCTTTGTAGCATTTGTCTGCATTGTCTGTCACACATACTGTGCAAGGTTAACACATACATGTTGCAAGTCAGTGGCACTTTGGGTGATGGATCTGTCGCTTGTAGCTACATTATGTGCTCAACTGGAGTCCTGCAGCGAATTTTACGAAACTTTGCGCAAAACTACGCAACTCCACATTTTTTTTTATTGCGCGAGTCGCACAACATTTCACGTTGTACATTTTGTTAAAGTTGTAGTTTTTACATAACAAATTATGGCTTAACTTACGCAATAATTTTAGGTTGCGTAGAACACATGTAGAATGTGGCGTAGCTACTGAAAATTGTCTATTTTGCTGTTTATTCGTGATTCTTGTGGAGCCTGTTATTGCTCAACTTGGTTAAGGTTGATACAAGAAACTCAGAGCTTTGATTTTCGAAGTAAATAAATTGCTATTTTAACCATGACAACACTTTTAGAGTTGCTGAACAATTCCGAAAAAAAGTTGGACAACTTTTTTCCAAACTGGTGAGCAAAGTTGATGAAACGACTGTTTAAACGCCGTCTAGCGTCAAAATAAGGGGAGAGGGAAAGAGAAAAATCAGAAGAAATACAAAGGCTTTCTCGGATGTTGTCCGGAAAAGCCAAATTTAAAAGCTCTGGTTGCCTGAGGAAATTTCTTGGAACAGATTGAGACACATCTAAAACCACATTTTATAGTTATTAATGGACAGGAGCCAATATTAGACCCCTCTCATAGACAGCCATTTCGAAGGAATATTACAACTGCGCATTCAACGCCATCGAGTGCGTGTACGCGGTGTGTAAAATGTTCTAAAACACGTGCGCATGTTTCATAAGAAGTTCAAGTTCTTCGAAATACAGCACAGCCGATATGCGTCATGAAAATTCTACTCCCAAAATGCCGATGCGTTTGGCAATTTGTACGCAGTGATGTTATTTTAGAGAGATATGCGTCTTAAATCTAAAGAATCCAAGTTTTAAAAAATGTATTTATGCATCTCTCTGTAAATAACCAAAAAACCCAAAAAGTAACACTAACTCAAGGAAATAGAGTGTACCATCTCACACAAGTGCATCTATAAATGTGTATACTTGTACATAATTTATTTTTTGTTTAAATACCAACTCTTTCAATAAAATATATATTTAGCTAGCTTCAACTTTGTGCTGGATTCAAATATTTTCTTGATTTTGTCCAGACAACTCCTTATTTGGTGCCTAATTGAAACATGCAAGTCACAAGTTGCCTTGAGTGATAGGTCACTTGCAACAAAAATGAAATTCCGTTCATTATGAATGAAGGTCCATTAGATCTCGCGAGTGATGTACACATTAATTTCAAAATGAAAAGGTCAAAACTCCAGAAAATGTAATTACCTTTATGGTAATGTTTTACAAAATAATTTATTGACTAGTTTATTTTATTATCACATAGTATGAGACTTCAAATTCATATAAAAATCCTTTCTATAGTGTCAAGTGTGTGTTTTGTTAAATAGTTAATTAGCAAGTTTCCTAGATTGCATAATATGCAGTGATTGTATAACATGTATAAAGTGACAATACTCAAATTAGATATTTTATAAATGCAGTTTTGTACTTTCTATATTATATGGATTGTTTTCCAATATTTCTTAATGTAATTGTATTTTCATGAATCAGATCAGATTAAAATATGAAAAATGCGAATCCACCCCTTGATTTCATTATTACTTTTTAACCGATTAGTTAGTGGTATCACCCAGCTGTAATACTCCCTGTACCTCCTGAAAGTGCCCCAGCACTAGTTCCCAGTGCCCCGAGTACTATTTTTGGCTTTCCTCAACCGTACAGCTTTAATTTAATGTAAGTTGATAAAAAAAGCACACCCCCCCCCAGCCTCAAAAGAGGTTCAGGACTCCCCAACAGGAAAAATCATGAAATCAGGAATCTTCTGACAAATTTTACCCCCGATGAACAGGCACAACTTAAATAACAAAACACATCATCACTCCATCTCCAGTGAACAGATGTATATCCTTTCTAGTAGCAATACAGGGTCAAATCCTTTGAATTTCATGATGGGTGAAGGAGTAGGGGCCAATTCCATGCAGCTGTTGAGCTTTGCTATGCACAGAAACATATTGGCTTCACCAGAAACTGGTTGCAGGTCCGAAATGTCGTTGAATGTATCCTGGCTTGGATTGGTTCACAGCCGATTCTTGCTCAGTACAAACATTTTAGCCACTCGATTGAATACGCCACAGAAGTGTGACGTCACGCTGGGTTATCTCCAATAATGATCGGTCCAAACAATGTCTGGTCCGCCATTTTTACCATAGGATTTGCACGGGCGATTTAGGTGAACAGTTTCTAGTTGAGATTTCTCAGACATTAAGAATAAATCAGACTGGAAAATGGGTGGTGCTTCGTAGCTGACTGTATTCATCAATCAGAACGTGACGGATGCCGTTCAAATTTTCAAAGTTGAAAAAGTGGGCACTGGCCTATCACTGTATGTTGGAATGTCATGCCGGGCAATGCGTGACCTAGGCAGTGTATGACGTAACCACTTCTACAGCGTATTGGGCCCAATACAGAATGTTGGAATGTTTCCTTATTCTGAGGCAGTCACAAGCATGAGGCGACTTTCAGCAGAAGAGCAACTGCTTGCGAGATGAACCGCAGTATTTTGAGCAGTGCAACATCCTTCCACATCAGATTCACAATTGCACATTCCCTGTAAACTTCATCAGAGTTTTTTTTCTCGGTAAAATAGCATTTTGACCTCCAGAGTCCAAAGTCACTTCTCGACTTTCACATTTTCTCATACGACAATGTATGCTTACATGATGTACAAGTCTTCGAATACATGTCATTGTCTTCATCATAAGCCTCTGGTCCATAAGTGTGCGTATGACTTTGGGTGTCCTTTGTCCAGAGGCTGGAACGCACAGCTCGCCTTAAGTCTGTAGGGAAATTTCACAATTAAAAGTAGTAATTAGACAAAGCGGAGAAATCAAACATTTTTCAATTATTATGGACTTGGGTTTGTTGGGAGTGTGTGGCCTAGTGGTTAGGGTTCGTGACTCATGATCAGAGGGTCCGGGGTTCAAATCCAGCTGCTGGTCATATATTGTGTCCTTGGGCAAGGCACTTTACCCCCACTTGCCCCTCTCCACCCAGGAGTATAAATGGGTACCGGCATTAGCTGGGGAGTAACCTGCGATGGACTAGCATCCCATCCAGGGGGAGTAGAAATATTCTCAGTCGTTTCATGCTACTGAAACCGGAGATAAACGCCGGCCTGATGAGCCACATTGGTTCGGGACAGACTTTACTACTACTTTATGGACTCGGGTGGAAACAGTCGACTGGTTGTGAAAACAGCTCAAGTGTGCATACCTTTCAGATAAAATGAATTACATAGACTTTGTGCATATGCACAAAGTATATATGCAATTCATTGCATCTGAAACCTGTGCGTCTTCTGCCAGGCAATATATCTAAAAAATCACCTTTAACCCCAACAATCCCCATCCAGTCAAACTCCAACACCAGAATTTGTTGGAATCTGTTGGAGTGAGTACTGCACTAGTAAACTGATTATGCTTTACATGCGGTTAGGCATACCACCAATTATCAGAGTCCAACAGTTTGGGTGTTGAGTTTACCATATGGTGTTGGAAATTGCAGGAGTGAGGAAGGTTCCTAGTAAATCACTCAAAGGGGTTAGGGGAGTACTTGTACACTGACTACACACATGTAAATTATTAAGGTTTATGTTTCCTTTGCATACCGAATTGTTTTCATACATTGTGGTTGTTTTTTTTATATTTAAGGGTTAGATTAAAATGCCTGAAAACCCAAACATCTCATTGTGAACAAAAACTCCAGCCTCCATGACTTGTGGTCCAATAATGCATTGGGTTTAATGCTTGGTTGAAGACGGTGAATTTTAGTTATTTAATATTTTCAGTTTCATGTCCCTATAAGAAAAGATATCCACGATGTAGCAGATGAGTTCAGTTATTCTGAGAACTGGATATCCTTCGAAACCAATGTAAACATTTGAACTGTGCCAAACACTTACTCTGGACTTTCTTGTCAAATTTCTTTTGCTTGGCCTTTTCCTTGTTTGCCTCCCGTTCCTCCCTTGCTTCTTCTATCTTCTCTGAACTCCCCCAGATCTCAAGGGCCCGTTTCTCAACCTGAATGGACAAAAACAATTTATGTGTTTAACATCATCTTCCAGTTTATAGCAGCGACGATGTGTTAGATCCCAAGTATGTCAAGAGTTTGGTCAGAAGTAAATCACAAGTCAATCAGGGGTGTGAGTTACCACTGAAAAAAAGAGCTGAAAAAGGCGTAAAAAAGCATTAAAAAAATGAACTTTGGAAATCTCCTATACTTTTAAATACAGCAAGTGAGGGAAAAAAAACTGAAATCCAAAAAAAAGAAAAAAAGCTGAAATCAGCTTTAAAGCTGAGATTTCACACCCTTTAAATTCACGACTCCAGTTTCAAGTAACAGAGGATGAACAGACAAAGAAATGCCTTTGTCTACAGTGCTGGGTGACAAAATATAATTGCCGCAATATGATTGGGAAAGAATGTTACATGCATCCTGACGCAATTGGAGCAATTTCAACAAGGCCAGCCCAGCAGTCAAAGGAAATCAAGTGACTGTTTGTAACAGTTGAGTGCTCCCTGCCTTCATAAAGCAGGATTGACTGGCTGTAATTGTTATGAAACCTGATATAGCTATACTTTGACTGTAGGAGATCGATAAGCCAGTAGCCAGCTGTGCCTGTTAACTGCTTTTGTCTTTTGAATGGTATTTGATTGTCACAGTGCCTACAAGAAATGTGATGTGACTGTTGGTGACTAGGCTGTGGGAGGGGAGCAGGATTGATTTTTTGACTTTGACTGATCCAATGAAAGGAGGGTTGAGTATCATACCTGTAAAGCTAAATACAGCTTCATTTCTCCCCATCTTGGGTTGTGTGGGTTCTTCCTGACAATAAATTTCAGAGCAGGCTCCCTTCTGTCAAGATCAGCATCTTTCAGGAGATACAACTGTTTGGCATCGGTCTTGGCAATGAGAGAGTGCTTGTCTTCAGTGTCTCTGCACATAAAAACAAAATGATAATAATAATAATTTGGGAGACTAAGGCAAAAAAAAAAAAAGTCTCCGGTTTCTGGTATGGAGCTTGCCCAAAAAGTGGTGCGGCGACGCGGCTTTTTTTTTTTTTTTGACCTGATTTTTTTGCTTCAAATGTCGGCTGATGACTGCAAATGGTGCCCGACTAAACTTAGTGCAAATATATGGGAGTCCAGAGAGGCCACATAAAGCTTATTCTCGACCATAACCCAATCTAAAAACACGTTAAAATTGTGCAGCAGCAGGATTCCAGTCAAACCAGTGAGTTTGGCGGTTTTGAGACGTCATCTTTCATTGAAAAAAAAACTTTTTCATTTTGCCGACGCGCATGGCTACGGCGACGCGCGCGCATGCCAGAAACCGGAGACTTTTTTTTTTTGCCTAATCATCCTTACTGGCAGCTGAGAAGCTGACCTGCTGCGGACACCGCTACAACGTGGTCGAGCAGAAGGCAAGTAAATGTAAAGGCACATTTGGCAACCACCATACGACCCATGTATGACCACGGAGCACAGCCCGAGATCAAAAGTATTTGATTTTTCTGGAGGGAGGAAAACTGGATGGCCCGGAGAAAAACCCTTGTGGCACAGGAGAGAATCAACGCACAACTCACCATACTCACATATGGTCCGAGCCAGGATTCGAACCTGGGCCAGTGGTGAGAGGCAAGCGCTTTACGCACATATAGCCACCCATGCAGCCCATTCATGATATCAATAATAGTAAGTAACGATGTCAACTGATGAGCGAAACTAAAAGTTTCAGCAAATGTGTACTCACTTGCACTCGTCGCACACTTCATATTCAAAGTGTGCATAGATGTACGAATCTTGAAAGCCCTTTGTGCATTCCACACATGTTAATGGTGCGCCACCCAGGAGGGGACCTAGAAAGAAAAGAAACAATATCAGCATCAACATGAGACATTGTTTATTCACGTAATTTGGATGATATGTTTAGTTGTTAGTTACTCCTTTAGCAAGAATGGATCACAGAATAATTAGGCCAAAAAAAAAATATTTCTGCTTCCGGTTACCCGACCGACCCTATTTCATTATGTACATGTACATATGTTGTGCACGACCTGAATTTTCCATTATTTTAAAGAATTATCTACCGTAAAATATTTTGACAATAATTAAGGTAAGTTTGAATCACTTTTTATGGCCATTTTTTTGCATAGCTTTCGTAGTGCAGTGGAAATAGTTCAGGCTGAAATTCAAATAAAATTGAATACCCCATTCAATCAGCACAAAAAAAAAATTGGCAAAAAAACCAAGAAATTTTGACCGACCCACCCTATTTTTGAGAGGCATGTAATCGGAAGCAGAACTGTTTTTTTTTTTTTGCCTTAATGTAATGCATCTATTGTCCCATATGCCACTCGGCCAACTATGGAACACGCTAGTGGTGGGATTTAAATCCAAATTTTTTAAATTGCATTTGAAATTCCACTATTCAGTTCTGATTATGGAAACCAGATATTCGAAACCAACCTTGAAAAAATTAAGCCTTCCATTTTTTGTGATACAGGCTAAAGAAAACAACCGTAACATTCCCCAATTTGCTCTATGGTCTCTGATTATAACTGCATTCACTTGCTAGTGGTCTTCTTAGCATATGAATAGCCTGCCCATTCAACTTATCAGAGAGTTCCCATCCATTTTTTGCAACACTACAGCTCTTGAGTATGCCAAGTCTTTGGGAAGGCATTTCATGTGGCACATCACTTGTCACTTTTTTGTTGGCACAACTGTGAGCTGGATGGGAACGTCCGGTGATATCAGATTACCATTACTCGGTTAAAAAAAAATAAGGATAACCGGATTATGAAATTTTCAATTTCTCCCACCACTAGAACAGGCACTACATTTTTGTCTTATTCCATCAAGCAAAATCATCTCAGCAACTTAAAGTTGCAATCTTTCTGCTGTGGCCACCTTTGATTGCAGTGATGAAAAAGTGTGCATTACATCAAGAAATGAAGTTAGTATTTACCCGGCTCATGGACGATCTTAGCCTGGCCTGATTGCTCTTCTTCTGGTTCGTCCTCCAACAAGAATCCTGCTCCTGTGTCAATCACTCGACCTAAGGAAGTTACTTTCTCGGCCCTGAAGAGAAAAGAAAAATTAAAAAAATAAGGTTTTTTTCCCCAAAAGTCAGCTTCCTTTCATCAGAGAATTTTTTTTGAAACTGAAGTAGGTCTATCATCAATTTGTGGCTTCTGCGCATGAGTATATCCTGCAACTAAGGATTCTGTGCACACAATACTGGGTTACTGCAGAATTTTTCTGCTAGCGCTATTAATGCAAAATGGTGATAGTAAGCAAGGAATTCTGTGTGAAATTGGGCAAAAGGATGGTGCATTTGTCCTACAAAGACTACAACTGCACACATACCTATCTGTTGGTTTTGTCTTGGGGTAAGGCCTACTGGACAGCCTTGCTTGGCGTAGTAACAGCGCCCTCTGCCTGTTCTTCTCAATCTTTGCTCGCTGCGCATCGGTAAGGGTAGATTTGCCATCTGTATCCGACATTATTCATTCATGTGTCCTGAAATAAAACAAAAAGATTATCAAATTATTATTTATATTAATACAGGGCGAGTCAAAAAAAGCAGAACCCACCCCCCCCAATTTTTTTTTCATATTTAAAAAAATATGTAGCATCAAACATAATAATGATTGGAAAGCAATTTCAAAAGCTACCCCCCCCCCCCCCTTAACCACCCTATTGATTTTCGGAGGTGACGTGTTCGGAAAAAAAATCTGTCTACATTTCAGAATTTTTGCTGATGAACCCCCCCCCCCCGCGAATATTCCTGGATCCGCCCCTGCTTGAGTCTTGACCAGTTGTTATAGTTGATGGTTGACTCTTGTCTAGAGTCCCAAATTTTCGGACTAGGCAGGTAGCCACCTAGGTCAAACTTACTCGGACTAACCTAGTTCGTATCTTGTCTTGTCTGGTAGTGGTACTGCACAAATCGCCTCAGGATATCAAGGTCAAGGCACTGAAAATTGAAGCGATAGGCCTGAACTCGAATTAAATGGATAGAGCTGAGATTGTTGTCAGCAAGTGCAGTGATATTGCGCCCTCTATAATTATTTTGTAAACTAAAAAATACTGTAAGATAACAAAAGAGGGCGCTGTAATATGCTGGCGCGCGCAAGGCTAGCTAGGCCAGGCACGTGCATGACGTGGGAAAGGCATGAAAGATGCAAATTCAAATCTCGCATTCTTCATGGAAATCTTCATGGATGAAGCGGATTGAAGCCCTACAATTTCGGAGGTGGAATGCATGTTTACTAACTTTTTTTGGAAAGAATGTTGCAACCTAACGCTACTTCTGCGGTTGTGTTCAAAGTCTATGGAGAGTCAAGACAATTTTCTATGCATTTCCTAACAAAATTGGAAATGTTTCTCAGTCTAGTCCCAGATTCATAAATCATGTCTTGACTCTTATTCTTAATCATCAGTCATCACTTTTGCAATGACTGACCTTCATTGCAATGACTGACCTGCACGATGACTGACCTGCACGTGATAGCCCCACCATAGGCGATTGTGCAGTAGCTTACAGCATGGAGAAATAAAACATTATTTCTCCATGCCTACAGATACAGACAAAATTCATAAATTGCGCAGGTTATATTCCCACGCAATCTTAAGAATGAGCGCTCATTCTTCAGATTGCATGCTCATTTTTAAGAATGGGCGCTCATTCTTAAGATTGCGCAAATTGCAAAAAAGCGCACAACAGTGCCGTGCGAAGCAGTACGCCTTGCGCGGTGACGATACATCGCGGCGATCGCCATTTTTTATTTTATGTTACATTGAGTATCATTATCATCGTCATTTTAGTTATCATTTTTACCCCCAAATTTCCTTAAAAAATTCAAAATCCTGCCCTCTAATCTATGAGTATGACATGCCTGTACTGTCACCAACTAGTTTGGTAAGCCAAATAAATTAAAGTTGAATTGTTCTCTTATAGGGATCAGGGCCCCTAACTACACGAACGCTAATAGATTGACCACCCCTAGGTCGACCATAAACCCCATCCACTTTTGATTGTGACCGTGGTGACAGAATTTGACTAAGCTATGACCAAAAGCCATGATTTCATTTGACAATGTAAAATGTTTGATCGGGTCCACAACTCCACATTATGTCTTTTTGCTTTGCTTGAATATTTACAGGAGTTAATCACAGACTTGTAATATGGCCGAGGATCTGAAGCGACGATTGCATTTTGGCGATCCAGGCCTGTGCCTGGGAGCTGCTGCCAAACTCTACAGTCAAGTTGTGAGGCAGAAAGAGAAGATTGCTGGCAGTGGTCCTATTAACAGCCAGACGCCCCAGGTATGTGGCATTGTTCAGTTTGGAATTTTAAGCAGAAAATTGGGGATGATATCTGCACGCATTTTATATTCTAAGAATTTGCTTTACCTTTATTGATCAGAAGAAATCACTTGAAGAGATTTTAAAGAGGTGCTCAACCACAATAGCCATCTCTGCCCTCACAGGTACCCATCTACTCCTTGGTGGAGAGAAGGGATGAGTGACCAAGTGCCATGCGCAAGGGCACACACACAACATAACCCCAGGCTGGACTTGAACCCACAACCTGCAAAATTACCCGCAGACCACAAAAATCAATACTCCAGACCACGAGGCCACGGCACTCCACATGTGCACATGTTCACAAGAGTTCACCTTCACAGTGTTATGGCAACCCTTTTCTTTCATTTTTTTTAAGATCACAGAGCTCAAGATCCTATGGGATCAGTGCATCGTAGAGTCCAACTCCGTATCAATTGCCTGCAGTGAGACCCTCGTTTCTCTCGTCCGTGATGGCCATGCGGATTTTTCCTACGTCATGAGAGGCCTGCTCAACGTCATCCCATCAGCAGTTAGCTGCATAGGAGCTGTGCAGGCTCTGAGGCAGCTGTTACTGCTGGACATGCATGCTTGTATTGCTGCTGAAGGAACGTATCATTGTCGGTTTGGTCTGAGGTACAGTAAAATTGAATATGATGCTACGCTGTCCCCTAAAAATCAACAGGCCTTTTCACGCTGTCCAAAATCTCTGTGTTGGACCTAAATGGAACCCCAATGCTTGCAACCCTTTTTACACAACTCACTCTCTCACTCAGCTGCAAACACAGTGTTGGTCCATCATGCTGACCACCTGTGCCCACATCAAAGCTTGGTTCCAAGCGCTCTGTACCTCGCTTGCTCGACCCAGTTGATCAATCCACGGTCTTGGGCAGCCTCTGGGCCTTGTCCAGCCGAAAGCTGGAGGTTGACCTTTCCAGGAGTCGATAACACAACCAAGAATCCAATATGGCTTTTACACAAGTCCAAGGCTCTACATGGCATAAAATTCAGCCCTGTTTGGGGCCAGGGTTGTGAGGCTTCATCTGTGTAGACGGTTGAAATTGAAGCCACCCCATGTTCAACCCAGTGCAAGTGTGAATAATTTGCCTAACCTACATGTATCTGTGTTTGATCTCACGATGGACACCTGTTAATTTTCACAAGGGTAAGTTACATAATTTGTGTGAACAGGCCTATTAAAAAGTACTTCTTCTTTTTTTTCTTGTGTGATAGGAACCCGCCTCATCCATTCATCTCAGCATTGACCAGCAGACCAGATTGCTGGCCTGTCATACTGCAGGAAGTATCCAAGCTACTCCATGCGACAGATGAAAGGTAAATATTTGTACATATTTTGAATAATGGAATTTTTGCATGAGAGAGATGTAAACCCTCATTGGGTTTCGCCAATCACATCCCTCAAAAAAGTCCATCGTACAAAAAGTGATTGATACCTACTGCTGCATTGGATTCTAACTAACCAACTGACCCTGGCAAGCTCGTTGATCTAGTGGTCGCTGGCCTCTGTACTAGAACAAACAAAGAAGTAAAATGTCATCAGTTCAGGTCTGAGCTTGTGAAGTTTTCTCCGACAGCACTGAGTACACAGTAATTAAAGATATTACGTCTGTATTTGTTGTCATCGTCATCCTGAGAGTCATGATTGACTCATTGTGACCCTTTTGATGATGGAGTTCCACCTCTGCCTCTCCAAAGCTGACCGGTAGGCTGAGGTCAGAGGCATGCCTGTCAGCTCCTTTAATCTAACCACCTAGTGGTTCCCCAATACTACCCTGCTATATCCAACAGAGTCTGACGATTACTCATATGAGTTTCCTGCTCAATTAGACACAGTCCCACACTTGCCAAATTGTTGGGTACCTGAACATATAGAATGACTGGCATGCTCAATCCAACAGAATCCAACTGCGTCTTATTTTTCTGTTGTCTGCTGGATCCAACAGAGTTGAAGTTGGCGTTTTTTACCAGTACCCAACAGAATCCAACTCTAAATGTTTTCAGTTGCCTGCTGAATCCAACAGATTTCAACAGGAATATATACAAAGGGTTTACAGCTCAATCCAACAGGACCCAGCAGGTATGCCAGATAGTTGGATCCTGTTGGATTGAGCAGGGTTAGGGGTAATCCATCGGCCCAGGGAGTTTCTGTCTGCCACGTGAATGACTGCCTTCAACCTTTCCTTGAACAATAATCCTCTCCAGATTATCTCCTACTCTTCTTGAAACATGGCCAAAATACCGCAGTTTGTTTTTGTCAGTCCTTTGGCACATGGTGGTCATAACATCCACATCAACTCTCTGACGTAATCATTTGTTTTTCACTGCTTCCGTGATACTTGCTGTATCGTGTCTTACTTTGTAGCATTTTTCAAATTCATGGCGCCAGTATAGTCAGTACCCAATGATAGCCTTCAAATAATGTGTTCATGAAGATCACATGAGTTAACTTTGATAAATGTGTCTTATTAAAATGGTTAATTTGCAGGTACTCCTGTCATAATGTACGAATGCTCAGTCCCTTCCTGTCATACGTTATGTTGAATCCTACCACACCGCATCAGCTAATCACCTTCAAGGTTTTGCTGGCCGAGACTCTGCTGCAGGCTGGCACATCTACGGGTCCTGTTGCCATGGATATTTGCACTTTTTTCCTGGATTGCCTTCATCAGATGAAGGTACACAAATTTTGCAATTTTTTGAGAAGTATTTATTCCTGGAAAAGTAGTTGTCTACATGTTCATATACATTATGTAGAGCTGTTGTAGTACCGCAGAAAAAAACCACTGTTTTACTACCAACCACACAAATCCTTTCTTCATGTGACTTCATTGACAATATAGTGCATAGCTTGTGAGCCCCTTTAGACACAATATCAATGATTTTTAAACACATTTCTTGACTGAAGCGTCGACAAGCTACTCAACCCAAAGAGAATTTTAATCAAATCGACACTTTTCCCAAAGTCAGGCTTACAAAAATGGTTATTCTAACCCAAAAAGTTAAGCATCCCCAAATTGATAATTTTGTTGAGTAAATCAACAATATGTGACGTAAATAACTGATGGAATTTCCTGAAATTAATATAACAAGGCAATGCTAAAAATAAGAGCAACCCTAAGTCCTTCATTGATTTACTAGGAACCTTCATCAATTTTGCAAAATCCCAACACCATGGTAACTCTGACACCCAAACTGTTGGACTCTGATTATGGTGGTATATATCTGACACCATGTAAAGCATAGTCAGTTTTACTAGTGCAGTACTCCAACAGATTCCAACAAAACACGCAGTTGGATTTTGGAGGGTTTGGGCGGTTAAGATTAACTGGTTCTTTCAATTTAACACTCAAGTGAAAAGCGATTTGACACAGTGCAATACTCCTGTTTGTTTCTGAAATAGCCAACTGTACTGTTGTTGTGTAGTGTGTCAATATTGTAAGTGCATTGTTTCAAATGCCGGTTCGTGCTTCACCCGAATGCAAATTTATGTAAAGCAAATTTGATACGATGAGACTTTCACAGCAAAATTTGCTGAAAGAGCTGAAATTGATTCAATTTTTGCAATATTCTCAGTTGGAATACTTGTTGTGATGTCACAAATTCATGCTTGCCTTTACTCCGAGTCTTAACCGACCCAAACGCTTTCTTTTCTCAAATCCTGTGAAGATTTCATCATAGTTTTCATTTTTTTTTCATTTCAGATCAAAAACTTGCAAGAACTCAGTGAAGTCAACGTGTATCTTGTCAAACTGGCAAACGTTGTGCAGGCTCAGGAGGAGACTAACAGAACGTTGCTGAAGTCACTTTCCATCACGGCGTTCACATTGTGCAAAGAGTGCGTGACCTTTGGCCACGACGTGACCCCTTGCATGAAGGTCGTTGGCATGGCGATGGAGTCATGTGACATGGATCTGGTGGATGAATCAGTGATTTGCTGTCTGAGCTGGCTAATGCTGAGGGTTCCTCATGATCAACTCAAAGGGCTACTCTTCGTCGGTGAGTTACGTCGAGTTGATGGAGGAATTTCAAATAAGAATTGAAAATGAGGCCCTTATCAGTGCTCTCTCTTATGAGAAAAAAAAAATAAGGCCATAAAAGGACCTTGGAGGGGAATCTTCCCATTCATTTGTTTTTGTTTTTGTTTGTTTCTGGTATTTTCGCCTCGGAATTTCTTTTTATGTCAAGTTTTTAGACTGATATCTAACATATCATGACACCATTATCATAAAACTTTGACAAAGAATTTTCAACTTCGACAAACTGTGACTCGACTGGACTTGACCTTCTTGACCTAATGCCTCAAATTGACTCAAGTCACTTCCTAAAAATAGTCTCGACTTGACTCAAGTCATAAAATTCAGTGACTCGTCACAACTCTGCCACGTGTGCACTGCGTGAGGTAACACAGTGAGTGTGCAGTGTTTATACATCGGTGAAGGGCAAAAACCTAATATTGATTTACATCACCCCAACGCAAATTCATCTTATGAATAGAATATTCAATGCTGGATACTGAAGGCATCTTTTATTGAAGTGTGGTGTGGTGTGGTGGTGGCTGTAATTAACCACACAAAAAAACGTATCCTAATAACGACAAATTTGCATATGTACTAATTAGGGCGATTCGCAAAGCAGTGCGCCACCAAGAGTTTGCCACGGAGAGTTAATTTTTTCCAGTGCATTGTGAGAGATGGTCGACAAATTTGTAATGCGGGAAATTTGATATTGTTAGTTTTTCCAGTCAGTAGTTTCGTAAGTGTATGATTCGAGTATCTATTTGCCCTCTTCTTTTCTTTTCATCAACATGGTGTTTTTTTGTATGTGGCAGAACGCTATGCCCCAATCAACAAATTTGCTCAAGTTGTCTACTGATGACACTCCTTCAAATGGGCCATGTTTTGTGGGCCGTAAACTTGAAAAATGGACTCTCCATGGCAAACTCTTTGTGGTGCACTACATTGTAAATTGTTCAAATTGCGCATATCAAATTTTATAACAATCAGTCATTGCATAAATCCAGATCAGAAGTGGCCTGCAGGTTTCATCGTTTATGTTGTAAATTAATGCTATTCCCTGTTTTTTGTTCGCACAGCTTGGAAAATCATGAATGCTTGTGAACACGAAGAGCAAACTTACACGTCTAGCCTGAAAATGTTGCTCCTTCCACTGCTGCGGATAATATCGACACCTGTTTATGCAGAAGTCACCATGGAAAGACAGGAAAGATCAGCCAATCAGAAACAAGCGTCTCAGTTACTGTCTTGTGTCAGTAGAATTGTTCAGCAGGCAACGAGAACGAAGTTACGACAAAAGGTAATTGACACTTCTCGAATGAGAGCAGTAATGAGCGTATTTACTTACCCCATTTCTCACTGTTCCTCTGAATATAGAGCAGACCAATCCATATAGGCACACGCGGGTAACAAAACCTTACTCTCTCCAGTGCCAAACTGCACTTTCCAGCCCTGCTCGTCATACGAAAGTGCACTCCCCTTCAGTAAAAACTGGACTGGTCTATTTAGCCTGGTCTACTGAGCTCATGGGCAACAAAATGTGCATCTCTCCATCCAATGCTAAATGTGCCAAACTGCACATTCCCCAGTCGTACTTTGCCATTACGTCTGAGGACAAGGCATTGTGTTTCCCTTTGTTCCTATAATAGAACACTACCATAGACTAAGCACACAGACTTACGTTCGAGGACCGTTCTCAACAAAAGATGTATGTTCGAGGACAGCAAAGAATCTGTCGTTCCCTGTTTGTCCTGCTGTCCGTGGGATGTATATAATACACATACACGTATGCTGGACTTTTGTCAGATATGCAATACGGCTGTGATTAGACCAAGTTCCAAACACTCAATAATTTTAATTTCCCCCCTCCCCCCTTACGCTTCAGTAAAGCTTCTTCTATAGTCTGGAGCCACCATTTTGAAATTTCTTCTCCTTTTTTTCTTTTTTGGTATTGGCTGTAGGGCTTCCTCTTTCGAATAATTTAGTGTTTGATTATTCGAAACTATGTTTCACCGAATATTTGATTATTCGAAACTCTCTGATCAAGTTTTACACACGTCAACTGCAATAGTGTACCGTGCTGGTCAAAAGTTACATAAAGCGCGCCGGTTCAAATTTGCGTGCGGTGATCGATATTACGGACCACTGGGGTGTTTTACAGTAAGTATTTTATAAGAGTCAAGGGCTTTAAGCTGCTGAAAGGATGGGAACAATGAACCAGTGTTGACAAAAAAAGTGGCATCTGTCAATAAAGCGCTGCAACTTAAAGGGAAAATACAACATTTGCTAACATCGAAAAATAGAACTACCAAGTTTTTACGAAATACCTTACTAGCATGTTGGTCAATGGTAAATAAATGATCTAAAGCATCCTGTAAAATTATGGCACCTGGTGTGAAGTCATTTTCAAGAAAATGGTAATTTTGTATACATTTCCAACGGTGGTCGGCCGACCAGCGTTGGAAAAACCCAACTATTTTTCAACTACTGCTCCAAATTTATTTTGTTTCAGTCCAAATTGTGTTTGCTATTGGTTACATATGTTCATGAACGGGTGCAGGCCAGCTAGACTGGTTCCCTTACTTTACAATTTTCCGGAATCTATAAATTGATCCATTTCATCTTTAGTGGAGTCAGGGAACCAGAATACTTGAACATTTTTGTTTTTCTCGGTTTTTCCATCATTTTTGAACGCAAAACTTCAAACATGTCTGTGTATCAATATTTGATCTATTATACTAACCCCTCAAATACTTCATTTCTGAAAATTACAGCAAAAGCCAATGATGTACATTCCCTTTAACGATAGTAATATTGCAATAACATTGAAGTGTTTTTTTGAATTTCGTGACTTTCAGGAAAAGATCATTCCTAATCACAGCCTGAATGCCTGGTACCAACTGATGCAAAGGTGTGGCCAGCTGTCCCGTACCCTGATGGGTCATCCCAAGGCTTCACACGATTGGCTGCTGAACCTGCAGTCCAATTTATCCTCGGTGGACAACGTGTCGCCTCTGGTTGTGCTGATCGTGTCCTCCCTGTTTTGGGAGAAAGAAGCGGAAGTGGTGCAGGATTCTCTGAACGTTCTGATCAACATTGCACGTCAGGACTGTTCCTGGGTGAGTATGCATGCCTTATGTGGTACGGGGAACAAAGAATAACACTAGACACAGTTGGTGTTTAGAAAAACTCAGTAACCCACAAATGACTTGCCCATATAGCATTTTAGCAAATAGAATTATTCAAAAAAATGTAAGCTGTCTTGAGAAGATGCAACAATTATATGTGATGTAATTTTTGAGTGGTTTTATTCTTTGTTGAAAGCCACAGTTTTGTGAATAGGTACTTCACATGCATGACTTGAGAGTTTCCATGAGGATTATTTGCCCTCATGTGCCCAATAGCCCTCAAAGCGCCCACAACTGCCCTACCATTTACTCCTCAAACTACCAAAAACTGCCCCAGTACTCTATATGGCAAATATCAGCTAGTCAGCTACCTAAATACAATGGAACGTCGCTATACCAAACATTCGGCTGTACCAAACATCGTCCTTGGCTCCTGATTTTTGTATACAAAATGTACCGAACGTTTGTTGTTGAAAATTGTCAACATATATAAGAGTGACAATTTGCTATTATTTCCCCAAGGACATGAAGGAATAGAAGGGGAAAGCCACCCATTGCTGTAGGTAGTAAGCTCAAAAACTGTGTAATTTCATAATTCAATAGTTGGCACGTGTTCAAAGTCATCTTTTAGTAACTACCAGGCGTGCAGGGAGAAGTTACGAAGGGTGCTATTTATTGAAAAGTGAGTACCGAAGCACCAGCAGCTTAAAATCGCTATACCGAACGATCGCTATTAGGAACAATTTCTGTGGATCCTGTGATGTTCGTTATAGCGGCGTTTCACTGTATATTGATTCATACATGATATACATATATATTTTTAGATGGGTGTACCCGTGGGAGTGATGATGTTGTAACACCTTGCCCAAAGATTCTGTCTTTTGATTATGACGATTAGTGCATTACATGGTAGTTGCTATTTAGGGCCAATCTGGACAGAAGTTCAGCAATGGAAAGTGGAAATAAAAGTGGCATATCGCACGTGTTTACACATGGGCGGAAAACCTTGCAATTTGTTTTATCATAATCGATTCACATCAAAACAGTCTTTTTCGGCAGAACATCTCATGTATTTGCATAAATTTCCCATAGCTCATGATGCATAATGATGCAGTCTCCTTCCCGTTGTCTAGGCTCCCAGCCTGCTGCCTCTGTTACTCTACAGGCTCAGTCAGGAGCATGACCCAGCCATGACCTTTGACCTGCTGTCTGCCATCCCAAAGACGGCGACTCACAAAGTCTGCATGACGGCAGTGATCCGAGCATTGCAGTCCCTGGCAATGGGGGATGCAGCATTGACTCCATTGGTGCTGAGGCTCACAACACAGCTATGGAAATTACAGGTATGAAGTTTTTGGTTTGTTTGTGTTTTTTTGAATTTTTTATTTGCTTCACTAAAAAATTGAACAGACTTAATAGAAGCCACCATTTAGTTTAAGTCACCAAGTGGAGTTTAGCTTGTTGGAAACGCGAAAAGGAAGCCCCGTGCCATTCGTGTAGCTCTGACTTAATTCTCGGCGCTCACTCGGGTCAGCCACCACAGACCCTGCTCTTGGAGCAGAGTCAGTGGTGTAAATACGTCACAAGCATGCGTTGTTCATTTCAAGAAATGGACAAATATGGCGGCCAGACAACGGAAAAGCCCACATGGACCCCAAAATCAACATTTGAAGTCTGAATATAATTATTTATTGAGCTCATTGCGACTTTAGTGGCTATAATTCCAACCCGGCGTTACATTTTGCAATTGACAGAAAAGCAGTAAATCTCAAAGTATGACTTGCAGTCCAAAAAGGGCATTTTGTCAATGGGTACGGCCGCAGCTAGGGATGTCACATGAGGATCATAGTGGCATGTTGGAGCGTTCAATTAGGTCGGCTCTCGTGGCTAACCTGTCTGCCTTTACCCAAGTCGATCTGGGTGAGCTACTTGAACGCACCCTATAGAGAAACAAGCATTGAAAAGGATTCAGGAAAGTTCCTAGCAAATGTTTTGTTACAAATGTTGTTGGTCATCCTCTCCATTGTGTAGGACCGGAGCTTCCCCCACCTTCAGAAACTGCTTTCTCAGTCACCAACGGGCATCCCAGGCAGTGAGGATACAGCCTATGAGTTGCTTCTAGCTAAGGCTGCTAGCATCAGGGACGTGTGTGAACTACGGTAGGATTCGTCCTTTGAACAACATCTTGTCCCTTACTCTCCCAGGGCTTTTACTTTGGGTCGTGTTTTATCATGCGTCAAATGTGAGGCGTTTCTGGCAGAATGAGACACAACTGGGCAGAAGTTGAACTGAGGGTTTGCAGGTGTTATGAGAGAGAATAAAATTCTTCCTACAATACTGTTTGTTGTACATGTACTTCAATTGGACATTCAGTTGACAAGTTATGGCTGTTAAAAGTTTGCACTTATCGACATGTCAAAACAGAGAAAAAGGCCTTAATAGTTTTAAGTTTTGTAGTCGTGCAAATGAAAGATGCCAATTGGTTTCCCTTAAAAATACTTTTATTCCACAATTTTTATACTAACAAAATATTGTCGACAAAAAGTGCTGGGAATCCTGCTTTGTTGTTAGTTTTCCCCTGTTACTAGCGACTAGACTTGTGATTCGGGCAGCAGCCAACAATTGTTTAACGTGTAGAGGTCTGTCCCTTAAACCTTCCTTTTTCTCCAGACCCCACCACGGAGCTGATCTCCTTCCGTTGCTGTCCAAGCTCTTAAACGAATGTACAAGTGACAGAGAGTCAAGCATAGCGGCGATGGCCTTAGATGCTCTGTATACGCTATGTCAGGCGGAGGTAGTGGACCTACGCACCATGTGGGCTGTACTGGCCCCTAAACTCACCAAGGATAACAGGTGAGGATTCACCTCATTTTTTTTTTTATTATTATTATTATTCTGGTTTATTAGAAATTTGAAACAGGCAGCCAGAAGGCTGACATTGCACAAATACATGGAGTAAAAATGATAAATTCAAACGATTAGACCATACATTAACAAAAAAAAAGCAAACACACTTTTAAAGTAACGTTAGACACACAAGTGAATGAACTAAAACATTTTGACCCATTATTTAAAAACAAACAATAGCAGACGAACAACTGAAAATGGACAAACACACAAACAACAGACCATGGGACAGACACATAAATAACAATGAACAGAAAACAACCAACAAACAGGCAGAAACAGACAAACAAACCGACCGACTTACCTATAGATAGACTGAGATAGACAAGCTGATCGACTGACCGAGACAAACAAGGACACAGCCCGCCTGACAAATAGATACAGGCAGATATATATACATGCAATGAAAACAAACACATCCAATACTTCATCAAACTTTCAATAAAAAATCACAATATAAATTAATTTCAATGCTAATAAAAGTTATTATGATAAACCAATCCAAATACTGAGATGTTAAACTGAGCCCCGTATTCTCACTGCAGAAACATTGACAAAAGAGTGCAAGTTGACCTAACAAAACTGGTGAGGTTTTTTATGGGAATATGCGTGGGCATATTATATGATATACATGTAATAATAAAGTAGAACGCCATGGACCAGTGGTTACGGTGTTTGACTCATGTATGAAGGTGGTGGGTTCGAACCCTGCCAGGAACATGGTGTTTGTGCTCTTGGGCAAGACACTTCAACTACAATTGCCTCTCTCTGCCCAGGAGTATGAATAGGTACCTGTGAGGGCCGATTGAGCGCTGATATCGGCTGCCGCGTGGTCCCATGGCCTGATAATGGGGTAATAATTGTAAAGCGCTTTGAGATTGTTGATACAATGGAAAACGCTATATAAACACAATTGTTATTATTATTATGATGTCCTTTGGGGGGATTTATTTTGTTTCCTTAAAGAGGAATTTCGAATTCACACTGAAACCGAGGGCCTCAGTGCTGTCCTTTGTTGAGAGGAGTAAAATAACAAAAGTCCTCATTCAGTGGCTTAGCATTGAGAGCCTCAATTTCAATGCTCATTTGAAATATGTCTATTGGGTTGACATTGTATTTGGTCAAGGACAATAATTACACTCAGTGAACATAACCATTTTGCAATTTTCAACAGTTTGTAGATATTGCAAAATTGATGACCGTAATAAAGTGCAACTTTGGGTCAATTGATCTTGCATGTTATTCTTTGATATTAAGACAAACATGGGAGTCTGTGACTGGACTAATCACCCTTGTGCTTCAACACATAACTTTTTTTTAATGTACAATGTTTTCTATTGCAGACCTCTTGTTATGCAGAACCTGTGCAAACTTCTTGGCTCAGCGCCGGGTTTACTTGCAGACAGTCCAGACAGTGAGGTATAGTGTTCCCAATCAACCACAAGAAGTATCATGTAGCACAACCCTAACCAAATTTACCTCTGTACAATGGGCAGGCACTCTGGAGTTTTTCCCTCGAGTGCAACAATGATCTCAATATACTGATTTCATTGGGTATGCCCTAATCAGTATGCAAAATGAACTGAAGCTACCTTGATTTACAGTTTAGGTCACCCAATATGGCTGCTTCTAAGGTGTAACTGAGGTGACATGACAACGTGGATTCCAATATTTTATACCTCTGTTTTGAACACACTACAGGGCTATTCCATGGAATCCTCAGTGCCAAAACTTCAAAAAATCCATATGCCACAAATGAAACACATATCATTTTGAAGCTTATTAGCTATATTTTATTGAAAGGGGGTCACAGGCATGCTGATTGAGCTGAATCTTTTTCCTGAAAGTTAATCAATAAAGGACAGGAAAAAAATCAATTTGTGTGTGTATGTCCGACACTGTGGTGTTTTGGGCCAATTATTACTATAGCAAAAAAGCTGGATGAATAATTTCTTTTTTAAAACATTGTAGTAACAAACTGATATGTTTGATCGGAATTGAAATCTACTGTATGATTGTAACTTTTATTATGCATACTGTTGAATTGTGCAAAGTGTATGTCTGACACTGTGGAGCTGCGCTATAAGGTTTTACCAAATAAGCTAAATTCCATTTAAAAAAGTGAATTCCGTTAATTTTGTCCAGTTTTCAGATGAAGTAGAAAATCATTGGCCCCGGCTACATGCATTTTGGTTAAGATTTTGAACATTCACGGTCTCCTAACATCCAATTATTTCAAAGGACTTTTGTGATGAAGTTGTGGAGCTATTGTGGAAGTACAGTAACCATGGCAACCCAGTTGTATCTTCAGCTGCATTCACTGCATTGGCCAACTTTCAAGAAGATGACTTCACACTGGATGACCTACCACTTGAGGTAAATGTACCGTTTCATTTGCGTTCAAGTTAGAATGGTTTGCAGATGATTATGAATATCTATCCACGTGACATTTACACATTTCAATATTTAAAAATTAAGATTTAAACTAAGGGAATAAATGTGTGCTTGGGAGGTTTGAAACCCTCTGTTTAGACCGGTTTTAGTCTGTATACCGTTCTTCTGATTTGAAAATCACAGGCGTGTGGAAAAAGGCACACCTGGATTTTTCTAGGTGTGTGTTTTTTTCTAGGTGTGTGGTTTTCTAGGTGTGTGATCTGTGGTCCAGGGAATTCAGGCGTGCAATTATTCACACTTCTCGGGAAGCTTTTAGGTGTGCGATGGTGTGGGGGTGTGATCGCACGCCTCAAATCAGAAGGACTGTGTATACTGATAATTACCGAAGGCCCAAAATTTATAAATGGGGGCAACTCTGTATTTAATCACAGCTTTGGAAGTTTACATGTAATGACATACATTTTTACCAGCAATAATCTTTGTAATTCATACTGTGTTGTGTAACATTTATTGTTTGATGTTTTCAATACACTGGTGGACCAGAGTTCTCAGTGTCTCAGTACATTGTACATTCACTTCATGTCATTAGATAGCTCAAGAAGAGAAGGAAAAGATTGAAAAAGCCAAGCAGAAGGAGACGGGGGACAAGACTGATAAGAAGAGCAGTAAGGAAGAAGAAGAGGACGAAGAAGAAGAGGAATATGAGGCCATTCCGCCATCTTGTTATGTCAAGCTCCTCATGAATATTCATGAGGAGGTCCTCCCAGGTATATACATTTATGTAAAGAATCACAGCCAATTATCCATATTTGTAAGCAAATGAGGGCACTACAATGTAATAGAGCTTTTTTTCTTGGTATAGCTGCAAAAATATGGTTATGAAAGAAATCTGGCATTTTACCTCAGTAATTCCTGTGCTAGATTTAACTTGGGAGTTAAACAAATTGGTATCTGTAGGTACATGTATGTTTTGTTCACAGCGTACCAAATTTTCCTGTCATCGCTATTGGTTGAGGAGGTTAGAAACCTGCCCAGAGGAGTTTACAAGTCTGGCGCCCGACAGAGGCAGCAACCGGCAAGTAGGAGCAAAACCTTGGACAGCATTCCATCTCTGCTCTTGAATCGGTTTGAAAGGGTGAAGCAGCCAGGTCTGAAACCAGGATTGGCAGGTAACTCCATTAAGGAATCAATTCTGACTACTGTGTATTCTGATGCACCATCCATTGTGTTTGATGTTTTTATATGCCGCCAGGCCAAGGTTGATGCATTGGCTAGTACTGCAGGAAATTAGGACCAAGTTGTGTTGTCCCCGCAGCGTCGTTGGTCCCCCACAATAATTATCATTCATCGGATGTGTGCTCCTGCAACTATGGAATAAGTGTGTGTGCTCATTGATGGGTACTGGTATTAGTTACATAACTACAGACGGCCAACTTTATTGAGCTTGACCAATCGTGCAGCAAATGAATGATGAGGTTTTACTGAAAATTGTTGTTGGCAGGAGAGAGGCAAAAACACACCCGAAAAAAATAGCCCACCTTTTTGAATTTTGGCTGTTTCCCACTGTATGGCAAAGTGGCAATTTGTGACTTCAGGCTCATTTCATGGTGACAGATTGCATATGTTTTACCAATAGTCACTAAGCATTTTTGCTAGGATGCAGCCTCGATCCTGCAAAATCCTCCAACTGACTCCATGTAAAAAAAAAATGCAAACAACCTCAATCCTCAAATCATCCGTTGTTTCTTGAATGTGGTCCGTAGAGGGTTGAACATTGCCTCAGTCCTGCAAAATCCTCCAGCAATCACTGTCAATATGTTGAGGCAGAGCCAATGACATCCTGGAGCAGTGCCGAGGATTTCAAGTATAATCTAGGCCTAAATTTATGTACGACTGAGCATAAACAACACAAGGTCTGCCCCAAGGCCTTGACACAGTGCATCCTCCAAAATCATGCAGCACACCTTTTTTCCATATTGCCTCAATCCTGCAAAATCCTCCAATTTGCAAAGAGGATTTTGAAGGGGTTTCGGAAGGTTAGGGTTAATACAAAAATCAAGCCAGTGTTTTTCATTATGTGGATTGCTGTAGTAGAAATTGGTGAGATGCTATTTTTTTAAATTTTTTTTTTTATTTCTCCAGTTGGCTTGTTATGTTGTTTTGAACCTAAGCGAGAGACAAGCCAACGAGATGATAAGCCGGGCAGACGTCATGTTATCAACAAGGGTAGGGGCTACCAACACATGATCAACACTCTCATGAATGAGGTAATGAAACAGTTGTAGGGTGCACTGATTTCTCCACCTTTCCGGAAAACACATGATATATGTTTTTGTTCTTTTCATATTTTTGTTTCTTTTTTAATTTTCAAGATAAAATAGATGATTTGATTGCATGTGTTTGTTATGTTGTTGATTGATTGTGGATGCACGTTTTAATGGCAGGTGCGTGTTGAGTCCACCAATTGGTTTGAGCTGATACAATTGCCTCAGGCATGGATGTCCCTCATGCAGAATGCTCTGCCGGCTCTCATTCAGGTATAGTGTAGTCCAGCATTGGAAACAATTCAGGACCTTTTCAACTCATTTAACCCTAACCTCACGTAAAGCTGCAAAATACTACTGAGTAGTAACTTGTAGTATGCATTTCTTTCCACACAAGTGTGCACAACACATTAAGCATTCTGTGGTATTTGGTCCTTGACCCCCAAAGAGCCCTTGAGTGGTTAGGGTTAAGCAAGTGTTGATACTCGCTGTAGTCTTTGGACATACATGCGTATACATGTAGACTAATCAGGTGAATGAATTTGGAACCTCACTTGTACACATATGTCGCATGAATTCCTAGCTAAATCCTTTGCTTTGCTACACATGTACACTCTCCCAAACACTTCAATATTTGCAAATTTTTCCTTGATAGAGAGTAAGTAAGGGTAAAGTCAAGGGGCGTGCACATTTGGTAACCCCATTGGTCGAAAGCACATTGAGTGCGTGCGTACAACCTGCCTGCAAATAAAAGTTTCACCTAAAAAGAAAAATGAGGTCTCGAAATTAATCTGTACATAAATTTGATGCATTTTTATAGTCATCCATTAATTAAAGGCCAGATGTTCTGCATGTTTATACTGTGATCTATTATGTAACCTCTTGCAATCATGTAAATCCCCTGGAGATACCCAAAAACCTCGTTTAAACTCCATTTTGTTTGCATAGCATGTAAATTTGCTAACCAATAGTTGCTGCTCAGTAGGCCCTGTCCTTAAAAGATAATGCAGTCTTTTATACTTTTCAGTCCCATTGTATTGGGTGCGTGTGAATGACACGATGCAGAAACAGTTGTGTCCTCGAATTGAGGTTGCAAGATTGTTCTGTAGGTCAGAATTCAGGTTTTCTGAATTTTTCAGTAAAATCTGTCTGGTTATTTTATTCAGAGTCGATGCGCTGAGCTTGAGCTTCAACGAAGCCACGGTCACCTGGATGAGAGTCCAGCTGACTTCCAGGTTAGGGTCAACACTGCATGGCTATCGGTACGGGATAAACTGGCTGACCAGATCAAAACAGCTGCCAAGTGAGTATCTGTGTTACAGGCAAGCTGGCACTGCCACACTTTGGAACTCCCTGTCAGAATATTGCTTTCTCCGTTTATAATTTATATCAGTTGAAATGTAATACGAACAGAAACCACTTTTTTTTCCCTTGCAGTCGCCATCTTAACTGGCCTTTGGCCTTCTTGGCAATCCATTCGAAAAAGAGATCTAAATCTGCATTTGTTTGTATTTTGCAGGGGCAACTCGTTAGCTCAGAGTAACTCCGTTCTGGCCCTGGCTAGCCTAGCCATTGTCACGACTCGTCATTTCCTGGCCTTGGATAATGACGATGACAATGAGACCAGATCATCCAACCAGTCCTCATCCCAACATGCTGGGCAGACTCATTGGCTTGGAGTCGTCATAGACACACTACTCTCCCTCCTAGGCGTCAAGCCGCCAAGTGATGCAAAGATATTCACCTGGTATCAACTGGTACAGCTATTTTTTTTCGGTTTTTTTTAATTGCGAAAAAAGCCTTCGTTTTTGTTCTGATTCTTTTCTTGTTTCTTATCTTCTTCTTTTTTATTCTAGATGATCATGACCTCATGTGATTTAAAAAATATTAGTGAACTTTTGACATTCTGTTTACTCTATCTACATACACACTTTTTTTGTCATGTGTCATGTGTTTGGTAGGTAATGTTCATGTGCACATAATTGTGAGAGATGTGTGACCTCATCACGATGTCATACAAATGCAGTTTCTTATAAAGATGTCTTATCATTATGGAACTTTGGACGAAAAAAGGCATAAACATCACATTTTCACCTCCCCTTCCTCGGTTGTCACATGACCAGAAAACATAGGGTCTTTTTAGGGCCTAACAATTAACAAGATTAGATTCGCATTTGATTGCTCAAGATTCTTGCAAAGTTTACTGCTCAACTGTTTTAATTATACTTTTGTTGATGGCTTCAGATTGCAAATTTATCTTTAAAGGGAATACACAACATTTGCAAACATCAAAAACAAAACTACCAAATTATTATGAAATACCTTACTGGACTGTTAGTGAATGACAGTCTAAAGTATCTTGTTAAATCATGGCACCTTGTGTGCTGACATTTTCAAGAAAAGCGGTAATTTTTATCAACTGCGTTGGTTGCCGACCAGTGTTGGAAAAACTGCCTTTCTTCAAATACTGCCCTCAGTGTACCATATTTGATTAGTCCGCATTTTGTTACACACCCATGAATGGGTACAAGCCAGCTAGATTGGTTCCCTGACCTTATTTTCCCCTGACGTCTATACATTGCTCTGTTTCAACTTAAGTGGGGTCAGGGAGCCAGACCACAAAAACATAATTGTTTTTCTTGGTTTTTCCAGCATCTACGAACACAAAGCCTAAAAAAATTCAGTGAAACAATATTTGCTATAAAATACTACCCCCCCCCCCCCAATCCATCCATGCCTGAAAATTACGTCAGCAAAAGCAAATGTTGTATATTACCTTTATTAAGTGCACAAAACAACTTATATTGTGACTTCATTTCAGCATTCTGGTGAGCCAGGGGTCGGTTTGCCTGCTGCAGTCCAGGGCAACGCGGCCCTAGGTTTAGCCCTCCTAGCACCCTTCCTCCTGACTACCGACACCCAGCTACTGCACCGCATCATCGATGTAATGATGGAGGGGTTACCGGGGCAACCAAAGGCTCAGCGATCGCATGATGCTCAGATGCATCACGGGATGGCGTTGGGCATGTTGACTGCGAGATTGTACGAAGAGCATTACCTGGACTACACAGGGAGTGAGGTATATTTAAAAAAAACAAAAAAACAATAGGGGCCTACTAGTCTTGCCTATTGTACAAAAGAATGTGAATAATTTTAAGGAGTTCATGACAAAAATAATTTATCTTTCCTGACACTCAAAAAACAACCAAACTCAACCTTCTTGCTTGGGCAATAGCGCAGTAGAGGAGTGACGCCTTATATTATTTCAATTTTGACAACATCATCAATATCTTGTGATTTGTCTTCTATATTTTCTACTCAAGTTTACTCCAATACTCTTTATGTATACAAATTACAGTGCTTCTTTTATTTGGCTATTATACTAGTTTTAACCTATATCTTAATGAAGAAATAACTCTTGTCAAAGCTTGATGGCACTTGGAGAACACAACGTCCAGGAAAAACCAGATATAAACGCATTCATCCTCGATCCTCCAAAATCATCCTCTTCTCCAAACACCATTCATCCTCAATCCTCCAAATCCTTATGTTTCTCAAACACCATTCATCTTCAATCCTCCAAATCCTTATGTTTCTCAAACACCTTTCATCCTCAATCCTTCAAAACCTCCCTTTTAGAGGAACAGCTATGTTTGTGAATTGTGCCAATCTGGTTCAAGATTTGCTATAACATGGCTGACAAAGTACACCTGCTTTCCCTTTTTAGTGCTTTATCAGTTCTATAATCTTTCCAAATGTTACCCATTGGAGAGACTCCTAATTGAATATAAAATAACTTGATTTCCTGCAATATTTCTCACATGAGCTCATTTCTTCCTGCCTTCCTTTTGTGGTTTATAATACAACCTTTGCAAACCTACATTTTTCACCCAAACTAAAAGTTGCTCAAACTTAATTGCCTTCCTAGTGTTTCTAGTCTTTATTTCTCTCTCAACTTCATTTTAGCTTGTGTTGTATTACTTGAAGCTATTCCTATGTCTTCCAAGTTACATGACTGTCTTTCCTTATAATACTCTCATCTTACCATCACCAAGACCATACATCAACAAAAGCCGAGCCAAACCCAATCACCTTTCAACTACCTTTTTGTCTGAAAAATTCTCCCCTGATATTTCCTCTGCTTGAGATTTCAAATCTTGTTCATCTACATGAACACTTCCTTCACTTGCATACTATCTGGCATCATGACAAACAACAGAAGATAAATCCAGCTCATTGACATTTATCACATGTATGTAACTGTATTACAAAAATTGTCTACTTATTTTTCCTCTTCAAAAGTTTTTGCTTTACTTGTCTGAATCGAAGGGTGAACTCTCAGAAAAGAAAACTCTCAGAAAAGAAAACATGTACATTAATTAAAAAGAGTATTTTGAGAGCAGCCATTATGGTTTCTTAAAGTCAAAGGTTGGTCTTATTTAAAGATCTTATAGCACTTCTCTAGACACAAAGGGGCTTTGTTCGCGTGGATCACAAAAATGTGGATTGAAAGCTTTAAAGACTGTGGGGTTATAGCCAAACGCTAATAACCGTAGGTTAATGATGGTTTTCTTGTGAACATGCAAGTTTGCGGAATATTCCCTCCTGGATTGAATACAAGTAAATCCTCAATATGTGATGTACAACAAGTCTTCATTGCTGCATCCACAGACTTGGTATTGTACCCAAGTACATGGTGCGTACCGTTGATTGCAAAGTCCCTTCAACTCGGCCATTAGTAGGGGCGATCGCGTAGTTTGTCGGTCCTGTGCACATAACCCATTGCTGAATGTTAATACTTGGTCACATTGAGGCAGTCATGGTCATGTCAGCTGCTTGGATAGCCATTCAAGTCAGCCATTCCTCAGAGTCACCCCTCCTCCTTCAGACACCCACTTCCTAGTCAATGCATTGACCATAGACCATCTCAAATTAAATCTCTTACAATGAGCATTCACATTTGAAGTGAATCTGTACAGTGAAAGGACCCCATGCCTCATTCAAAAACTTGTATACCGATGGCTGCACCTTCCAGTTATAGCTGTCAGCTGTCCTACTTAGCATATCTGCATTACCTTTTCTCTTTATCAATCTGGCTCTAAAATGATACCTTCATTTTCTCAGAAGTGATTGACATTGAGAGCAATTTGTTGCAGGTGCTGTTTATTTTACTTCCTGCATTAAAAAACCCTCTTGACATTTTTGTTATCTGTGAACCATTTCACTTTCTTCTTAAAATGTGAACATACTCTACAGCATACTCTCCTTGCCTGAGCCTCTCTCCAAGTGGAGCTCAGTGCCTTCAGTCAAGGCTCCAGCAGAAAGGGAAACATATCCTCCGTAACCATCTGCGGAAGCATCTCTTTGTGCTTCAATTGCCTCACATTCATTCTGAGGTTCTCTTTGGGGTTTCCCACACTCTCTTGCAAGATGACTTTTTTCTCCACACTTGAAGTATTTCCAGTCATCTTGCCGTGGCTTCCCACTCTTACGGTTCTTGCCCACTTTGCCAGGGTGACCTGCTTCACCGCAATCTGTGCACCTCTGATCACTCTGTTTATTCACTCTTGGACTTCCAGTGTGTTTCTCTCCTGTAGCACTCTGGTCTTGCGTTTTCTTTGTTAACTCTGTTAACAATACTACAAGGCTTTCCAGTCGTCACAGCTGTCTCTATACTGTGAAATTTCTGCTCTTAACCTGAATCTACCACTCTCGCAATTTTTGCTGGCTTGCAGTCGAGCACCCTCTTTTACCCCCGGGGCGTCTCTTTGACAACTCCAAATTGTCCCTGTCTTCTCTGATGACTCTCGGTTCTTTCTTCAGCGGCAAGGGCCAGCTGATGGACTCTGTTTACTCTCGAGCTCGCTGCCTCTGAGCTCGCTGAACTAGTGGCAAATCTCAACATGTCACTATGCACTTTTTTTCAGAGAAACAGTTTCCTTATAACTGCTCTATTTTGGTCGTCTACACTGCTACCTGGGCTTGACAGAAAAGACTGGAGCTCTTCTATAGCACTGTTCTCTTCTACTTTATCTGTTTGGGGAATTCCCGTAACATCTCTCTCCAATGGAGTGCTCTCCTCAAAGTTCACTCTCTTTCCGCTTTGAGGGCAGGCCCAGGCATCTTTGTAATCTGAGGGACTCGCCTTCCCTGTGATAAAATAACCTGAACTCTCCAAGGGCAACCTGAAACCGATCTCTGAATCAACTCAGTACTTTTCACACTGTCCCACACTGGGCATGTCATTAGTCTCCCGGGGACAAGCACCCCGACCCATACTTTTCCTTTCATGGCTACCTCCAATTTCTAAGCTATGAGGCCTCTTCGCACGCCCCACTGGAAAAAAATGGACCTCTTTCCTCAGCCTCTGAAGTTCACTCTCAACTGCCTCTTTTCTCTGGAGCAGTCATACACTCTTGTGCCCTCCGGAAATTCTACAGTCTATTTTCTATTTAACTCTGATTACAAAGTTAATTTCTCTACAAGCAACTCCCACCTAATCAGCACCAAGCATCCCACATGTGACACCATTTATGACAAAATTTCCTAGATTTCCAAACCTAAATTGTACCTTGGACCCTAGAAACTACTCAAGCAATTGAAACTCCCAGGGATATCAGCTCGATGATAGTCGGTGCTCTAAATTACCAAAACAAGAAACTCTCAAGGGACAGCAATCTTCTTTTATTCGGAAAGATTAAGGCTGTTTTATTAACAACTCTGACACAACTCTAACACACCTGAAAACCTCTCTAGATCAAATAGTTATCGGCAGTCCTATCTTTTAACAATAAGCTGGTTCTGAACAAAACACTCTAATGTTGTTGGCCTCAAACCGCTTGTCTCTGTGCAGTTACCTCTATTCCTAGACTTTACTACTACGGAATTGGCAGAACAATTGTGGATTTATCTGCAAGACATTCTATGTTGAGCAGATTGTTCTGTAACCCAACACAGCAGTCTATAAATTCCAACAATGTACGCACTCAATTCCCTACTCTGTAAATCAAGTTGCTAATACACTGCTATACAAGTCTCTACTTTGTAAACCTGTTATAAACACTTAAACAGTACATGATATTGATTCTCACCAGTCCACGCTGTTGTCTTTCAGCGATTACTACGGCTGGGTCAGTGGGGAAACTTTTCCCAGCAATCTGCTACACTGCGCTGGCTAACAGCGGAGAAATGTCCATTGCAAGGGATTCCGCAGACTAACACAGTGAACCACGAATGGGGCGAACTGGAAACATACTAAAAATACATGCATGAACTATTTTTTTACTGTGAAAGGACCCTGAAAATGAACTTAAGCGGAACAAACTCTTGGACTGACTTGACAGAACTCTTGATGGACTTCCTTACTGCCGGACTCGGACTGAATTTTCACCCTGCACAAGGCTCTTTTATATTGTGAGCTGAATGACGAAGCATGGGCAAAAGCCTCACCTAGCAACAATAATCACGTTGCTGATTGGCCAGTACCGTGTAGATTGCTGCCAGTCTACTTGGTCCCTATGCTAAAATCACTGAATTGTTCTTCAAATTCCTGACAGCCATTCCATGTAAGGGTCATCACCAAACTCAAAAATTGAAGTGAAAGGAATAAATGTTTGTCAGTTATATTTGATAAGAGGAATATTGAAACCATCTAAATCTCAAAAGATTTTTAAAAATAAATCATTTGATTTAAAGTTTCAGCCTCCTGAACATGGATGAATTTTGTGGGCAAAACGGAGGGTCAGAGGTATAAATCATAAACTGAGGAAGTAATTGAAGCTCATTCATAAGATTGTGCTTTATCTGCATACATTTGGTAGCTATTCCAGTCTATTTGATAAAACATTGAGAATTTTTCCAAATGTCTTCAGTATTTTCCCACTATTTCATCGTGAAAACACCCTCAAAAATATGTCACGCGAGTCACAAAATAGGGCTTTTTTTCAGATTACTTAATAACTAGAGAGGGATTCAGCTAGTGTTTGATATTTGTAAATGAAATAGTGGTGGTCTATCAATAAAAGTATGAATATTCTTATTTGCTCTACATTCCTTGTAGAAAAAACTATCTCAATAATGTCACGCGAGTCACACAAGATGTATGTCACGCGAGTCACCAGGGGCGTATCCAGGAATTTTTGCAGGGGGGGGGGGGTTTCATCAGCCAAAAAATCTGAAAATGTACACATGTTTTTTTCTTTGGACACTTGGCCTCTGTAAAATCAAAAACTGGTGGGGGAGGGGGTTGGGGGCAGGGGGCGGTACCAATTTAAATCCGGGGTGCTGTTCAAATTTGACGATTTTAACACACTACAGAATGATGTACCGTATTTTGAACAGGCGGACATTAGACCAGTATAATTTGGGGGGGGAGGGGGGGTCAACTATTTTTTTTAGGAATTTGTATGAGAATTTTTTTTTTTACAGAGCTGGGGGGAGTTGACCCCCTCAGGATCCGCCTGGTCACAAGCGAAGCCAGGAATGTTTCATTTACATGTAATACAAAGAAACAATGCCATATTAAATTATAGAATTGGAATTAAGTCTTTAATTTAAGCATTAGTTATGTAACAAGAAATTGAATCAGTTTTTTACAAATGTACTTATATACAGTCGAGTCTCGTTAATACAAACTCGTTCGGACCTAGCCAAATTGTTTGTTATATCAGAATTTTGTATTACGAGGAACATCAGTCTCATTCATTGTGCACATAATTTAATGCACAGTCGGGACTAAGGCTTTATGTTTGTTATAACCAGAATTTTGTATTAACAGAGTTTGTACCAATGAGATTCGACTGTACTGTATACATTCCTATACAACTGCATTATTAATTGCAGCTCTTACCTTTTAAGGAAACTGTGACTCTACATGACCAAGAATTACAACTGTTTTCCTGAAATAATCACCCATGGATTGATGACATCACTTCGTAACTTAAATTCCGAAACATTTTTTTGTCTCCATGTTATTGTTAAGGATATTGTGTTTAAACCAGATTTCCACCCCAACATATGCCAAAGTAAAGGGATAAATAGCAGTTTTCACACTCTTTCATAAGGTATTCACAGGTAAATCATTTTTATTAATATATTATGATTTGATTTTTTATACTAAAATTACAGTTATAATGTGAAAGTGAAAAGCTACTGTGTCACGCGAGTCACGCATTTGTGTCACGCGAGTCACATTTTCTTCAGGCTATTTCTTACAACGAGGGATATTTGGCACAATACAACTTATGCATGTATTGGGTGAGGGTATTAAGTTTTAAGTTCAGTAAGAATAATTTTTAGAACACTGGTAGATCCATAGGAAAAGCTATTTGAATCAAGGGATGTCAAAAATCCCTTTTTCTATCCTGTCACGCGAGTCACGTCAAAGAAACTGTGATACATGAAAAAATAGCGATTTTAAAGTAATCATATAAAAACTAAACCATCAATTCACAATGCCCTGACTCAAATATATGCTAATTTGAGTTGAATAAATGCCAGGTTAACAACAGTAATGCATTAAAACTTTACATTTTGTTCAAATGTCACGCGAGTCACCATGGAATGGCTGCTAAGACTATTATATCAAACTATACTACGATCTGTGGGAAATTTTTAACACTCATTGAATCAATCAGTCAGGGACTCAGTCAGTCAGGGACTCGGTCGGGGAGGGACTCAGTCAGTCAGGGACTCAGTCAGGGACTCAGTCAGTCAGGTACTCAGTCAGTCAGGGACTCGGTCGGGGAGGGACTCAGTCAGTCAGGGACTCAGTCAGGGACTCAGTCAGTCAGGAACTCAGTCGGGGAGGGATTCAGTCAGTCAGGGACTCGGTCAGTCAGGAACTCAGTCAATCAGGGGCTCAGTCAGGGACTGTCAGTCAGGGATTCAGTCAGTCTGTAAGAGGACAGTACGCTGGCCCTTCCAATCCAGCAAATCTAAGAGGGGGCACAGAATAAAGTTTTAATGTTCCCCGATTTGTACCGACTCAATTTTCTTAAAGATTTAGACATACTCATGCAAGCACCTCAAGGAAGTTTCAGAAATGTTCTGCCTTATTTGTGAAGATTTAAGTTTGAACAAAGAATTTAGGGCCGTTCATTTGAAGAGCATGTGAGTTAATTCGGTACTGGATGACTCATGACTGCTTTTGATAGGCCTACAATGACTTTCGATCCATCACAAGTACCTCAACTACAACATTGTAGATTCAAAATAAAAACCAAGACCTATGTTCCAGGGAGAGGTGAAAATGATTCGCGTGGTGGATGCCCTCGAGTCAGCTAGTCTGAGCACCAGCGACAGCTCAACCTCCTACGGTGCGTTATTGGGTCTGGCCCTGGCTCTCTGTGCTATGACAACAGAGGGAGCCGTTCACACCAAGGCCCACGTGGCCAACGTGCATCAAAAGCTCATTGCAAGGCTGGATGGAGAAGATAAAGATACCTTGTTTGTTGAGGTGAGTAATTTAATATCTGTTAATTGAAAGGATTGTCGAGGGTAGGATGTATCTGGGCACTTGATTTGATGCATTCCGTGAATTATTGTTTTCAATTAAAACCTTCCCCGAGTAAGAGTTTGAAGTTTCTAAAAGTTGTAATTTTGAGATAAAAATATATTTTTGTTCATGACTTGCATAATAATTTCAAAAGGTAAGATTACATAAATGTCCAACTTCATGAGCTTCCAGCTAATCAACTTGGATGTTTGGAACGAGCACCTTTTACTAGTGGCTGCCTTTTTTCTTCTTAAACTTAACTATTTCTTCCTTTGTGCACTTTTTCGCAGGCCCTGTGTATGTGCATAGGATGTGTGACAGCAGCTGGTTTCCGTAGCAACATCATCAGTCCCGCCGTAGCTTTTGATGTTGCCGTCAAATTGCAGACACGATGCCAGGAGCACGACCAGGTACATCACATAAACAAACGTCTTCACTTTTTGATGATTTTATTTGATTATTTTGTTTTGTCTGTTTGTTGGATTGTTTGTTTTGTTAGAACTTGGCCCGATGGATCCGTTCTACCCGTCAATCAAACGGACATTGTTTTGACGAAGAGATGAATGTGCCTACACAGCAGCAAAACTGAGTTTTGAGAAAATGGCATTTCAAGTTGGTCAAAATTTCAAATCACGTTTTTGTATACATTTCTCCCCCTAAAATTAAAAAGTATAGAACCGATGCAGAATTCATCATCCTTTCATCAAAATGCAAACTGTAAAGGCTAACACAAATTGTTGAGGCTAACGTAAATTGTAGAGGCTAGCACAAATGTGAAAGGCTAGCAGATGTTAAGACAAGATAAGTTTGCGGTAGCACCATGTGAATAAATCTCTTTTGTGAGTATGTGTGGTTCTGAAAAGAACCGGAGGGACTCAACGTTTCGAACAGTATCCTCTGCCCGTCAGGACTGTTGCCCTGAGTTAACACTCGTGGTTTGAAAACGATTTTTGTGCACAACATCCAACTGAAGATTTCAAGGCAATGTGCGAATCCACTTATAAGATCTTGTCCAGTGTTAACTCGGGGTAACAGTCCTGACGACGGGCAGAGCATACTGTTGAGTCCCTCTGGTTCTTTTCAGAACCACACATACTCACAAAAGAGATTTATTCACATGGTGCTACCGCAAACTTATCTTGTCTTAGTATCTTTCCACCATGCAAACCTTCAAATCTGAGCTAGTAGATGTAAAATACACCACAAGTCCGATCACAGGTCCAGTTACAAGTTCTATCCCAGTGGTATAAAAAAACAAAGGAATGCCTTTTTAACAGTTCATTTTGGATAACTGATGGGTTAATATGGGACTGGATGACTTGTGATGGACTTATGATGGACTTGTGACATCTTGATACCATAGGTCTCGTTCAAATGACGTCATTTCCTACAGACCATCCACGTGCATCTGCATTTTGAGTGTCAACTTGCATAACGCGCATGAGCTGCGTCGTATTTCGAAAAGATTCCGAGCAACAAGCGCGCTTGTATGGAACATTTTCAACACTGCGCAATGCGTGCTTGATTGCGTAAAAAAAAATGCACTTCTCCTACAGAAATGGCCGTCATTGAATGAGCCCTATTGAAAGTGCTATATAAGCACTGCGATTATTAATATTTTTTTTTTGATTTTTTATATTTTAAATAGAATACTGGTGTGGCAGTCAGTACTGGCGTCATGTTTCATTGTTTGGTAGGCAGCAGTCATCCGTCCGTGGCCCCTCTGTTAGCTAATCTATTCTCAACTTGGTCCTCTACCATTGCTAATCAGGTACGTAAGTGGATTAACACAACCCTACCAAAATGCACGAGAAACATGAAGTCAACAGGACCTTGTTGAATTGGTCAGTCAGTTTTTTAAAGTGATATCAAGAGAACGTTTTGAAACCAATTTCAAAATGTTAAAAAATTTTCACAGGGGTACTGAACACACTTCCTTTCAACATTGACCTTGTGTAGGAAAATGCACTCATTCAGGCTGTGAGATAGAAGCGTGGGATATTAATTAATTAACATAATTACAAAAGGCCATTTTGGATTGAGCTAAAACATATATCAATTATGAATGTCTCTACTTCCATATCAAATTTCTTAGTAAGACAAGATAAGTTTGTGGTAGCACCACGTGAATAAATCTCTTTTGTGAGTATGTGTGGTTCTGAAAAGAACTGGAGGGAATCAACGTTTCGAACAGATTCTCTGCCCGTCGTCAGGAGAATGAGGGATTCCAACGACGATGATGCGATGTTATAAGGATGGGTGTGGTGAGGCGTGAGAAGGATGCAAACTGGTGAAGCTCGAAAAAAAAAGAGATTTATTCACCTGGTGCTACCACAAACTTATCTTGTCTCAGTATCTTTCCACCATGCAAACCTTCAAATCTCAAATTTCTCAAAATTCGGAGGGAGGGGTGATTACCTGGAAATGCTCCTGTCGATTTAACGAGAAAAACCTTGCTCTTAGTGAAGATAGCACTTGTCCAAAATACCCTATAAATTAATTCCTCCAGAAATGGTTTTGATCAAAAGAGAACAATATGTGATGGTGGTTTAAAAATGTGTGTCAGTCGGTACACTTTTGAGTGTTAGCAATGGAATCCAGTTATGAGACCACAAAAATTGTATAGATGTTTTCTCAGTTTTCTCAAAATGTGTGGTAATCATTCAGCTAAAACTTCAACAGGTCGTATTAGTTGTCATGCACCCTACGTAAGATTTTGAGCAATTGTGTAGCTTCAAATAAAAAAAAAAGTGCACAAAAAGCAAATGATCGTACGTACCTTTTAAAGGGAATATACAACATTTGCAAACATCGAAAAATAAAACTACCAAGTTTTTACGAAATTCCTTACTAGGATGTTGGTAAATGACAGTCTCAAGCATCTTGTAAAATTATGGCACCTGGTGTGAAGTCATTTTCAAGAAAATGGTATTTTTGTACACATTTCCAACGGTGGTCGGCCGACCAGCGTTGGAAAAACCTAACCATTTTTCAACTACTGCTCCAAATTTACCATTTTTTCAGCCCACATTTTGTTTGCTATTGGTTACATGTTCATGAACGGGAGCAGGCCAGCTAGACTGGTTCCCTTGCCTAACAATTTTCCATCATCTATAAATTGATCCATTTTATCTTTTGTGGAGTCAAGGAACCAGACTACTTGAACATATTTGTTTTTCTTGGTTTTTCCAACCTTTTCGAACTCAAAACTTCAAAAATGTCAGTGTAACTATATTTGAGCTATAATACTAACCCCTCAAATAGTTCATTTCTGAAAATTACAGCAAAAGCCAATGATGTACATTCCCTTTAAGATCAAAGTAACCAATATAGACCTTACATTCTTCTAAAGTCAACCATTATCAAACTGTCAAAAATACCCAATCAAAATCTTGTTTTAAAGGAGAGCATAAATCTTTGGGTTTTTTTTATAGACGGCTTCAGTATCTCAGAAGACGGGAGCGATGTATGGTCTGGCAGGACTTGTTACTGGCACAGGACTACTGATGCAAAATTGTACTCAGACTCAAATAACATCTGATATGCAAAACCAGAGGATTGCTGTTGTTAAACAAATTAATCAGGTATTCCAATTATCATTTTTTCATTTGTTAAAAAATGTTATCAAATTTTCTTCTACATGGTATAATTTATTATATTTTGGTGTTTTTTTCTTTCTTTCAAATTTACGGATAGTTTTGTGAATGCAAGTTCACAAAATTTACAATTTTTTTAATAAAGTTGTCAGCAACTTTAGATATTGAATGTGTTGATTCCTGTACTTGTTTTGCAGGTATTGTCTGACTGGTCCGACCCTGGCATACAAAACACTGCAGCTTTCCTGCTGGGATATCTTCATCTGGTCTCATCCTCTGCACCAGAAAGTAACACAGGCAGTGAGTAAAATGAAACCATCCTGGTTTGTTATACCATGATACAGGCTTTCAAGTAGTCTTACTTTCCTACTTTTTCCCAGATTTTTTTACCTTGCTCCTACTTGTACTACTTTTTTCTTGAAATTACTACTTTTTCCTACTTTTTTGTCCCACAACTCCGAAAATGAAATCTCATTGAATATTTTTCATAACAGTGTTGCACACTATGTAAATCACACAATGAAAGGCTTGGGCGCATGAGTACTGCAACTGTACTTCCAAGAGCTTGGTTGAGGATGGAGCACAAGTGTTGTGAGTACAGAACATGCCAAATGAGGCTTATGATATTGTGGACATGGGTGAGCATCAACAAAAATTACTCTTGAAAGTCCTCCAAAGTTCTACTTTTGCCCTGTTTGTTTTTGTTTTTGTTTGTTTTATCCTACTGTTCTACTTTTTTTACCTGGGTCTGCTTGGAAGCCTGCATGATATTAAAGATTTTAAAATTTCGTTGGCTGAGGACAGTTGACGTGACATATTTCAGAAGTTCATGTATGACGATTTGATGGACTGGGCTGAGTACATCACCTCATGTACAGTAGGTTCACCACCTTAAATGATCGTTCTCAAAGACTTTTTCATTTGTTTGTCCATAACACTGCTTAGCACCAAACAGCTAGAGTAGACCCTGCGCACAGGGTAGGTAAATGTTGACAACTGCAACATGATAGAACAGTACTAGTGTCTTTGTTCAATGGGACTAGCTCCCATTGTCTCAGAATTGGCAGTTCATGCACTGGTGTTGATGACAACAAGTTCCCTCAGACTTCTGCACCTGTTGTACTGTGTTGCATCTGGCAGGGTTAAGGTTAAAGGGAATATACAACACTTGCAAACATCGAAACACAAAACTGCCAAATTTATACAAAATACCTTACTAGGATGTTAGCAAATGACAGTTTAAAGCATCCTGTAAAATTATGACACCAGGTGTGAAGTCATTTTTAAGAAAAGTTGTATTTTTGTATAAATTTCCAACGGTGGTCGGCTGACCACCGTTGGAAAAACCTTTTTCAACTACTACTCCACATTTACCTTTTTTCAGTCCAAACTTTGTTTGCTATTGGTTACATGTTCATGAACGGGTGGAGGCCAGCTAGACTGATTCCCTTCTCTTACAATTTTCTGGCATCTATAAATTGATCCATTTCATCTTTAGTGGAGTCAAGGAACCAGACTACTTAAACATTTTTTGTTTTTCTTCGTTTTTCCAGCTTTTTCGAACACAAAACTTCAAACATGTCAGTGTAACAATATTTGATATATTATACTAACCCGTCAAATAGTTCATCTCTGAAAATTACAGCAAAAACCAATGATGTATTTTTCCTTTAAGTGTGTGAATATTTGAAATATTCTTTTTGTATTCTCTTCATTTTCTATTGTCTAGTTCCCGCCTCCTATTCCTATCTTCCTGAGACCAGCATTCTGAGGGCCTGCATGGACCAGTTAATCCTGGCAAGCAAGACAGGTCCTGAGCTTGTACCTCCTAGTAGACTAGAAACAGTGCTTTTGTGTCTCACTGGAAAACGGGGAGCCATGCCTCCCTTACCTCCAGTCAACTGGACGGCTGTGCTATCATCCATCATCAGACTGCCTTATGGTAAGTACATTGTACTCAACGGTCCAATCAAGTGAACTGTGATGAAGGCATCGTTTTGTCATTGTTTTTCCCTTGTTAATTCATGTGTGCATTTAAAAAAAAAGTGTATTGCACAAAAAAATTGAACTCAGTTATCATTGCTCCCACTCTTATTACACTTTTGTATGTCCCAATGCACAAATTATCAAATCTTAAATGTAGAGTACATCATTTGCAGCTATCCAAAAAGTAACTGACAAAATTATGGTTTAAAAGCTTACTTGGTGTACAGATAATGATAATGGCACTAAACTCCCTGTGAAATTATCCTTTCTGGCATGCTGTCATTTTGAAGAAAACAATAAAAGAAGGGCATTTCCAACGATGCATTTAAAGATGCCTTTTTTGAAAAATTCTAATTCTAATTCGGCGACTGGTGCTCGCAAGCGTTGACACGACGCGCGCGCCGTTGCTACTATTCGTCGGTGCAGTGCGTGACATCGCGTAGCTGCAATCGGCTGAATGAGAACGCGTCCCGGACGCTGATTTCGGGCGCAATTCAAAACATGACTCGGCAACTTTGAATTGAAATGGAGATCCTAGAATATTGGTTTTCTCGGAATGTACAGCATTCACTGAGCTAAAAGTTTATCAGGTTAGTGGTTAAGCACCCTTCTTTACATTTTGAGCATTTTTATTGCTTCAAACAAAAAAATGCATTAATGACAAATGATGTATTCTACCTTTAATGTACAAATGATCAGTTTACATACCTGAGTCTTACAAGTGTGGAAACAAGCTAACATCTTATTCATTGCGAAGTTGAAGGTGGATAAAAAATTAAGGATATTTCTTTTAATTTCACAGGAGAGAAGGTACATGGTTTGTGTATGGAGCTAGCATTGTCCCAGTGTCAGCGTCCATCTAGTTCTCTGCTCTGTGTAACAGCATGGTTGTCCCCTTCAATCTTCACAACATTCAAGGTATGTCATACCAAAACTTATACCCATTTCAGACTATGTATTCCAAGGTTGCGTCAAATTAAATGGAGCAACTCAAGTCATCCAAATTCGAATTTTGTAAAATATTTTTTTTATATGTTTTAATTTCTACTGTGTGTATGTAAAGTTTTTTTTATATGTTTTATGTTTTTTTTTTTTTTTGTAAATTATTATTTTATCCATTTGTTTCTGGCGCTTGCGCTAATGGATTTTGTTCGAAATAAATAAATAAATCTAGTAAGGCTACAATGTACATTGACTGAGCCTTTTGTGTAAGTAGGAATATATTTTGTTTGAATGTACAGCTGGCACAGACATAACTTTTTGTCTACAAAGTCAGATTCCTTCACATAAGCAAGAGCCTTAGTATTTAGGTTTTCAGGCTTAATTTATACTACAGCACACTATGTATCATTATACTCAGAAATTGACTTTAGTAGAACACAGGTGCCACCTTGTTAACCTGACTCCCATATCAACTATTATCGGTGACACTTATAGCAGGTTTTACAATCTTTTGAAAAGCACAGATTCTCATCAAAATCTTTATATTTCAGGAATCTTGTAAATTGATCTTGTTCGGGTCCCTTCCTGCTTTGATACGAGTTGTCCCAGCTAGCAAACTCAAGCCCTTCATTGAGACAAACCTAATGGAGCCATTCCGTGCAGTCGGGGTACACACGCTGGACCAGTGTGAAGTCATTGTGGACAGTCTACTAGCTGCGCTGAGGATTCCTGACCCAGCGCAAGGGATTGTCGTCATACTCCATAAGGCAGTCAAGGATGTCTATAGTCTGGTGCCGGCAACTTTGCAGGTATACAATCAAACCTTACCAACATTACACCAGACACCTGACCTCTGACCTGATAACACACATGTATATGAGGACAGACAAAGGCCTTGTGTTTCTATTGTCTTATTGTTTGCTGTGCGTCTTGGCTGGGCTGCCTACCCTGTAGTTTGATTGTCCTACTTCTACTGCACAAGTTTAAATGAGGTTGACCTCTATGTCATAGGCCGTGTTCAAAAGTTGTGGCTGCGGCTAGAAATAGCATATACGCCTATGGAAGCCACTGGCTTGTGGCTACAGCCAATTCCCATAGACGTGTGTGTTACTCCCGGCCGCAGCCAGTTGATTTGGACACAGCCTTTGGGCAACCTGACAATTTACACTTACTTTAAAATGGCCCGCCGATTTGAGTCTGTATTCACAGGTAAATTTCATTCTCATATCCAAAAATAATTTTTGTTGTTGCAGAAAGCTCACGGTAGAGTTTTGGCCAAATTGGCTCAGTGTTTGTGCCATCTTCCAGGGCAGGAGATTGACGCTGTTACTTCACCTTTAGTACAGGTTAGTTCTATTTGTATTTTATTGGCTTCATTCTCAATATAGCCTGTTATCGCTGACAGTGCTAATAGCTTTGCAAAAACAGAAACAACAAGCACTTACGCTGTTCATGAAAATAACGGCATTCGTAACACAGCGTTCCCATTGTCATAAGAAAAAAATCCTGGAAAATCCCGGAATTTTAACCTATCATGGAAAGTCAAGGAATTTTGTTATTTTAAAAGGAGTAACGAAAAGTTAATAATCCAAGAAAAAGTCCTGCACAACTCATACATTTGCATACCAGTTTACTGTACTTTCTCTAATATGCATGTATGCTCTATACTGGTTGCTCGTTCAGTGCACCGTTGTGATGCTTTTGTGGTGCTCGGTGGTCTTGTGTCAAACTGGAAGGCTGAAAGGGAGTGACGTCCCTTTGTGTTGCAAATAGGCTCCTAATATCAGATGCTAAAACAGCCTGGGAATTGGTCATTGCCCTGGAAAAGTTGGAAATCCGGTTGGAATCCTGAATTTAAAAATATGTCTGTTGAAACATCTGTTGGAACATTGTTCAGTGACATATTGTGTACAGAATTGTAAAATTCCAAAGAGAGTGCTCACATTCAGCTAAAATTTAAAAAGCATTTTTTTGTACAGGCATTTTTTATTTTGAAAAGTATTAATGATTTGTCCTTGGAGCATTAAAAAAAATCACAATCAACCGATTTGGCAGAAAACCAAGTTCAACTTTGTGACGTTTTCTCTGACTGACAATGATTGAAACTTTCTTATTGCTTGTACCCACAGAACAGTTTGCTGAAATCAACCTTTGTTCGTTCTTACATCGTATGTCAAGGCAAGCAGTCCCTGATGTGGCTCAACCCATGCATTGGTAAGTAATGGAGTGTAAGGTTGGCTATGGCTGACGATAACTCACCTGTCTGTTGGAAGTAGATTAAAATATTCTTAGTAATTTTTTGGGACAAGTTAACATCAGATGAGAACCAGTCATATTCTTAGCAATTTTTTGGGACAAGTTAACATCAGATGAGAACAATATGCCATAACAATCCCATTGTATTTTGGCTGGTTACCTGTTTTGCTAAGCAATATTATTGACCATAGGAACATAGGATCAATTGCATTGAAATTCAATTGCTCAAAATCAATAAGTCGGGTGCGTAGCAGCTAATACTATACATTTTGAGAAAGAAAAAACCATTGTAAGTGAATACCATTGCTGGCATTGCCAATTCAAAGTTTTAATGGTGTATTTTGAATTGTGCCCTCTTGTGTACAATACTTAAATAAGCACTGTAGACATGATTCTCATTCTCATCAGTTAGGGTATGTGAGGTTAAGGTCCTAGTAGATGGATAGTCTCAGTATTTAGTTTCCAAAATAGTATTTAGTTTCTGTGGGGTGCTGCGGTCCAGTAGTTACAGTGTTCGACTTGTGCCGTGGTACATGGGTTCGAACCCTGACAAGGAATATGGTGCTTGTGCGCTTGGGCAAGGCACTTAACTACAATTGCCTCTCTCCGCCCAGGAGTATAAATGGGTACCTGTGAAGGTAGAGACCATATTGCTCGGATCTCGAGCTGCTGCAGGGTCTCACTCCTGATGAACTGGGATAATAATTGTGATGCACATTTGATCAAATTCTTATGGAATTTGTGCAATATAAATGTATCAATTATTATTATTATTATTATTAAAATGTGTGCCCACAGGCACTTTTTAAAACCACATTCTATGCTTGTTTTCTTCCAAACAAAACCATTTCAGGTGGAATAATTTTACACAAAGAGTAATTGGTACCAGTCCTTTCTTTGCTTTGAGCAAGGATTCTCTCATTAAATCGTTCATTTCATTTCCAGGTAAATTACCAATGTTCCTACTGTCTTTAAATATCAATTGCAATTTTTGCCTACAGATGTGGCTATGAATGTCGCTGACACGTCACAACACCGGAGCCTGATATGGACATTGCTTGTGGCCCTGGCGCAGTGTGATTCCAACCGCAGTCAGCACACAGCATCCATGCCACGTGTACACTGGTTGCTGGAACTCATGGGCCACGCCAGGAATATTGCCCATGCTAAGACACAGCTGGCTCCCAACAGACCAATACACAAGGTAAACATTGTTGTAATGTAGTGGCTATTTTACAATTGTTGACTGATGTGATGTGGGATATGACATTTTTAACACCCAAGGGGAAGCCGAGGGTGCTATGCGCTCCAAAGGGATTAAAAACGTCATATCCCACATCACATCAGTCAACAATTTTATTGTTATATCATGTCAACAGTAAGGGTGCATTCCAGTATAAAAAAAGTGCCATAGCCACCAGTGTTAAATCCCCATACTTCAACATTCTTTTAAAAGTACTCAGAACTCTCAAGGGTATTCAGGCTGAAAAATGATGATCAACATGTCATCTTTCATTTTCTGTTCAATTTTTGGTGGGTTGACCATTGACTTTTTGGAGAAATTCTCACCCAAGGAAGACCACCCCTAAACCAATGATGCTTCCAAAACTGGAAATGTTGCCATTTTGAAAAAGGATACCTCCACAACATGACTAAATAGCTCCACTTTCGGACCCAATTGCATCCAAAATGCTCAGAATTGGAAGCCCCAAGTCCAGGCCAGAGGTACAGTGCCATATATCTTCAATTCCCCAATTCCATGGCTCTCAGAACTCTCGAATATAGAATAATTTGAGTGTATATCTTGTATTCATGAGCTCGGCAGACAGATTTTTGCCCTATTTACTGGGTTGGACCGGTAAGTTCGCCATTGTTCATTCCCTGTTTACTTGTGACTGTAGTTTGATTTGACAAAAATAGTTTGTCACGGGCCAATATGGCCCATTAGGCCGATGTTTATCTGCTGTTTTTGAGGCGTGCATTGGTAACACCATTAGTCAATGAAGCATTGAGTGCGTGAGTGCACACAACCTGTGCGCAAACATGGCTCCGCCTCAGGAATGGCATTTAATTGGTTGCTGAATTAGTTTATACTAGCTCTGAGCTTGAATTACATGTACTCGAGGTACTCATATTTATTTCTTTTTTTTATTTTGATCACCAGGCAGTACAAATCCTACTAGATGTCTTTGCTGCTGCAATCGTTGCCTGGTCATCCAGCGACTTACCCTTAATCCTGGGCCTTGCTCCCAGCTGGTTAACTGCACACCATAGTGAGCAGGGACCGGGGAAGATGAGTACCAGCGGTGTTGGGTTTCGTGTGATTGAGCAGCAGGCCAGCGAAGATGTGTTACAGCTCTTGCCACACAGTTTGCCCTTACTACTGAAGAGAGAGCCATGGTCTCAGATAACAGATAAGGTATACAGTGCTTTTCTTTTCAAATCAAAGACCTGTCTTGGCACAGGACGAAAGTAAGGTTTCAAGGCAAAGTAATGCTTATTACGGTTCAGATTTGATCTTGTCACTTGATGCTACCGCAAACTTAATCTTATTACGGTTCAAAAATGTAGTTGAGATCTTTTGCGAGATCTCACACAAATGCTCATACATGTATCACGGATTGTCAGATTTCATAGAAGTCCAAAATGAATGTGGAAAGATTCTTGATGCTTTAACTGTCAAGATACAAAACAGTTGGGTTGTTTTAATGTTAATGTAGGATTTAAAATTATATAGTTGGAGAATTGGACCTCGAGAAGGTGTTCAGGTGAGATTTCGGCTTCAGCAATGAAGTTTGATTAAAGTGTCGGTATTCTGCCATCAAATTATGAAAATATAGAATGATTCTTTGACGCACTTTGTCTGTTACAATTTAATTATTGAATAAAAACAAGAGGTCTCGAAAGGTCTCAAAAAAATCTTGACTACATCACTGTTATGGCTTGAATGCTATAAAACAGGTAGAATGTTTGTGGTTGCACGCACTCATCTGCACAAAATGACTGTCTTCGTAGCTTCATTTGCATAAAATGGATATTGTTGCTTTTTAGATTCAATAGACACATTTTAACAATTCCGTGGGGAGTGTAGTCACATTTCTCCAGCGATACATCTCAGATATCAAACTTCCTGAAGCACCCTAAGCGAATAGTTTTTGGAACATCAGAGCAACTTGTTACATATTTCATAACTGCTAATAATACCAATATTTAAAAAACTTGAACTGCTTGCTTTCTTTCATTGAGTAAATTCTTGAAGGTATCACGAAAACATTGCAACATCCTTCTACATTTTCACTCAGTGTTTGGAAGTAAGTTCTTAAGACCTTTTGCTTGCTTGTGATGCATACTTCTATTCAAGGCCTCGCTTTTTGAGGCCAAGTATTAAGCTCATTAAGTTCCAATTAAGTTTTTTGTTATTTGCTTCAAGATTTTGGACTTTTACATTATCAACTTTTTTTTTTTATATTATTATTATTTTTTTTGGCTCCAGGTTTTGAATTGGTTGCTGGACATGCATGATGTTGAACGCGATATGCTGTCATCTAACGCAAAAACACACTTGAAAGGTAATCAGCACATTTGACCATACTTTTTGCACCATGAAGTTTCAAATTATAAACAGTGAAAGCTCAAGCTTTGATTATGATTTGAGCCCAAACTTTTTTCCAGTTATAAAAATAATTCTTAGTAAATAATTGTGGTAACAAATTTGGTAATAATTTCAATGTATTTATATTATTAGATTGTACAAATTTTTTTCAGCGGCGCTATATACATTTCCTCATGTCCGATTTCTTGCAGCGACTATTTTGAGCCTACGCCACACTCCAGCTTTCAAGAATCCAGCCTGCTGGACCAGGATTCACAGTACCTCATGAACCAGTGAGAAGGACCTTCTCCAACTAAAAGCTCAGAGGTTTCAAAACAAAATGAAACAGCCATATCTGCTTGAAACAGTGGAGAGGTTAAGTCATGCGTATAGTACTAGAAGCTTCATACAGCATGCATTTCCGTCTGTGTATGCGGAATAGAGTTTTAAGAAAGCATTTCAGAGAATCCATTATTGGAGTACTGTCTGAAATATGAACCGTGTTTACAAACGCTGAAAATTAATTGCCTTTGTTGAAATAATCTTCTTTATTGATTAGATTATAATCTAATTGAAGTGAAGCTCATTGTCAATCCCCAATATTTAACATGCTCCTAAAATGAAGAGATTCTTTTCTCCATTACAAGAAACTTCAAGATCACAAGCATCCTATGCATTGCATAGGGAAAATGCATGCAGTGAGGGTCCTACGCATACACATTCTTGCGACAACTTGGAAACTTAACCTCTCCATTGATTAGTGTACTGGAAATAGATTTTTTTTCTGGCACAATTGACTTTTTGTTGTACCGTGCACACTGTTCATAAAACTTCATCAGTAATTAATACATGTAATACATACATGTACAATGCCTGAAATATGCCAATTTCATTTTGATAAAACAATATTTGAAGCCATAGTTGGCTTCAGGGGTGCATTTAATTCACAGTTGTCCAAAGTACTGCCTGATTTACAAGTTGGTTGGAATAGTCGTTAACATTTTATCTGATCTTTGCCAACGTTTTTCCATATTTGTCAGTATTTGTACTTGACATTCAGGTTCTGAATTTGTACCGTATACAGAAATGTCATTTTTGGGGGGAAAAAATCAATTTGTGTATAGCTCAATGTGAAGGCCTGGTCGGGAGGGACAGCTCTTACAAATCCACAGTTTCCACAGGAGCACCATTCGGTGACCTGATCCCTCTAGCACAACATACCCTGCACTTCTCCTTTGACCTTCAGTCAGCAGCTCCCTCATTTGGTTGTTTCTTAGCTAGGAAAATAATGCCTCCCACTTTAGCCTCTGAATAGACACTTCTCCATTGATCCTGGGACTTGACATTAGTGAAGTGATTTGAATACTGCGGTGTCACAGCATGATGAGGGAGTTCGATCCCAAACTAAATCAGGATAAGTGTGTTGGAGGCTGCCCCAGATGGAATCACACGGAATCACCAGTTCAGTTCAATTTCAGCGATTAATAGAGAATTTATTCAATCATCAGCAAATCAGTAGAAATCAGTAGAATTACAATGAGTTAATCAGTTGCAGTTAATGGACAGATGTTGATCCCAAACTTCCCCAGTATGTGCTATGTGTGGATTCCGGTCACGATGCAAAGACAGATCACCAGGCAAAGATCAGGTTGCAAAAGATGGCTCAATGAAAAAGATCCATCATCCCGTATGGTAAAGATCCCCAGAAAAAGATCCCCAGGTGCAATAAGGTCTCAGTAGACCGCGCCTACATATTGCCTACGGAAAAATAAACAAGACAACACTGCGGTCAAAATACATGGTGAATGTGTACACACAATGGCGGTCAAAGGTCACACACACACAACGCGAGTTCAGACGCTGTGCGCTGTGCATACAAGTACAACGCGGGTGTGTGTGGGAATATGCACGACTGTAGCTATGACGATGACGCTGCAAAATTGGAAAGTTCGTGAGTGAAAGTGTCACAAAAACGCAAGTTTCCCGCAAAGTTATGATAAAAAGGACACTCACCACAGGTTCCAGAGGCGCCCACCTTCCCTCTCAGCACATGATTATGCTGGCAACCAGCATGGGAAAGGTGAAATCTCACCGAGAAAATCCCGGCTACAAAATAAGTGACTGCCGTCCAAAAGTTGGAAGACAAGCAGTGCCTGTTTCGCGCACTCCCGCACGATGCGCACACATCACCAAGTGTCTCTAAAATATTATTGCACCCTCAACAAAATGCTGTTACGGATTAACTTAACCCGTAAATGACATAATATACTCAAAGGAACTACTTACACATAATTGTCATTCTTATACAATTATAATAAGAAAATGTAGAAGAAACCCTCTAAAACTATGGACCTACTTGTTTCAAGAGTGAATGGACATTGAGTTAACAAGTGCCACATTTGCATAGGTCACGCGTAAACAACAACATGGGTCAATCTAAATATTAATTTGTATCCGGGCAGCCGGTGTGTGGATGGAGGTTACGTGCCCCCACATTAGCAACGTATTTATAGCATCGTGAGTAAATGAATAGAAAACCTTTCTATTTGGTTTCCAAATGAAGGGCACAGAGATTTGGCTTTTGACACACCGAGCAATCTAAGACGGCAAAGTCTTGCTCCCTGATCATGTTTGTTGATGGCACATTGTCATACTTGGCAAGGGTGTCTTCAGATGAATCCCAAAACTTTTCACCAGGAAGTTGGTCCTGGCACTGGCGGTTCAAAATAAGGTGGTGCAAGATGCCATCTCCAGTGCTTGGATGCACAGAACTTCCATATCTGAATCTGTATATTCGCTGAATTATTTATCGAGCACCTCATCTTTCATTATTTCCACATCAGTCAGGACAACTTCGCCGTTAAACAGATCAGTTGCATCCTTTGCCCATATTTTGAGCTTTTGTTAGAGTTGATGAAGAGTGCCATTAAATGATAGGATGTTATCTTCCTTGTTAATAATCCATTATCGGTCACTGACTGATTTGAACAGAATGCCCAAGTCACCAAGTTCTGGTTGGTGGGTCTTTATTGAGGTGTCTTCTGCAACCACTTGCAACAGATAATTAGGTCCAGGGAGGCTCATAGCAAAACTTATTATGTAATCTGCGTGGTAGTGTGTAGCTTCTGCAGACTCAAAAATGATGTTTGCACTTTTTCCAACATAATATGGTTAAGTAGTTGTGAGTACTACATTGCTTGTTCAGGTAAGAGATGAAAACCTTTTCTGCCCAACTTTGATCAGATCCATGATGATGGAATGCTTTGCTGGCAGTTCGGATCAGGCAGGTGACACCTGCCTCCGCTGTCACTGTGGTGTGTGGATTTTTTTGTCTGAAGAAGTCATATCTTCAAAAGATTTTAACACTTTATCTCTTCAGCAAAGTTTATTAATGGTGCATTTTGCAGTAATATGTGCCAAATTCTGCCACACTCTTGTGACTTCAGATGCTTGTGCAAGTGTCCCAATTTGTAACCACTGAAGGAAGAAGTTCTTCTCGGATAAACAGCAGCTTCTCACTAAACTGTGGCATGTAGTTCTTTGATCTGTCATTGTGCTTTTGATGGAGCACATAATTTCTTTATAAGCCACCTTTTTATCCTTTCCTGTTGCAATATGGAGAGAAACTGTCATCTTTTTAATTCAGCAAATGAAGGAACCCGTTAACAGCCTATTATGTCCCCACTGCCCATTTGCTATAATCCCATTGTTCTTCATGTACCATCAGGTATGTAACTCAAATCTTTTAGCACTTTTGATGAAATTTTGAAGTTCCATCACCGCGAATGCAATTTCCAAACGTATGTTCTGCTGCCCTTTTGCTCATTGACATGGTGGCTATTTCAACATCAGCAAGATGTTGTGCCTCCAGACTGATATGTGAAAGTTTTCCCAAAGAAGGCAATGTGCCTACTTCTTGCAATAATTGCCATGTATTTTTTTTTGTGGGGGGGTATTCTGGTCAAGTCCAAATTCTTCAGATGTGCAAGTGTCCCAATTTCTTAACCACTGAAGGAAGAACTTCTCGGATATACAGCAGCTTCTCACTAAACTGTGGATGTAGGTCCTTGGTCTGTCATTGTACTTTTGATAGAGCACATGATTTCTTTATAAGCCACTTTTTTTATCCTTTCCTGTTGCAATATGAAGAGTAGGCCTGAACTGTCATCTTCTTAAGTCGGCAAATGAAGGAACCCATTTCAGCCTCTGTGTCCCCACTGCCCATTTGCACTGATCACATTGTTCTGGATGTACCATCAGGTATGTGCTTCAAATCCTTTAGTGCTTCTTATGAACTTTTGAAGTTCCATTACCGCGAATGCAATTTCCAAGTGTATATTCTGCTGCACTTTTGCTCATTGAAGAGGCTATTTCAACATCAGCGAGATGTCGTGCCTCCAGACTGATGTGGGAAAGTTTTCCCAAAGATAAGATAAGTTATGTACTTTGTTCTTCTTTTTGGTATTTTGGTCAAGCCTTTCCTGTAGTTTGTTTAGAGCTTTGTCTGATGGATTTCTGAAATAGCTAGTGCCTTTGTGCTTTGGAGTTCATCTTCGAGATCATTTATTTAGGAAGACTTGGCCATTAGGCCAATTGTAACGTTCGTAGGGAAATTAAGAGATTTTTGGCAATTGGTTTAAGCACATTTCACCAAGAATGGCCTGATGATGATCCATAATTACGTTCAGATTAAACTTGAGGAGACAAATGAGGAAAATGATGCAGTAGAACAAAATATGTAATTTCCACTTAACTATACTAAAATGACATTACTGAAAGTATTCTTCCAAAGAAGGAGGGTCCAGTTCAAAATGAAGATGGATGTATTCTTCTTATAGACACATGTGTGGGCGTTGGTCAAAAGTCTGGAAACCACATACATCTTTCCACATGCGCTCAGGACCACCTTCTGTGACTTCTTGTAGTCTGTGAACTTGAAATAATTCACAATATCCCCAAACTACCACTCCACACTGATGCACACTTTCGACATAGCTGTATGTGTAGAATGCTTCCTGGTCTCTGGTGATGTTAATCGAGGGGAATGGTGCTTGCAGCTGTGGGTGCAAGGGGTAGGCCGAATCACCATAAATGCATAAAATGTTCCCATCTGGGTGATGACTGGTGTGTTTTTCTTTAAGGCTTTTATAATTTTGTACCTGTTTCGATGATTTAAGGAGGATTTCACCATGGTAGAATCGAGATTACAATACATGTCCACCCAACCGATTATTGGAAGCATCGATGTGTTTCCTCTCAAAATAGTGGGTTAGCCTTTGTTATCATGAAGTCCTACCAACTGGCAAACATTGTGGGCATTTCGTCTATAGAAGATCTTGTCTTTTGACAACTCTCATTGCTGCCTCTGCGGAGTTGTTTGTAATATTGTTTCTTATAATTATGTTGCTGCGAAATTCAATAGTCTCTCCATCCAAAACAACACCAGTATCAAGTGTCACAGAACATGACTGACAAAATTTGTTGCGACACTGTCGCTTGATAGACTTGTCAATCATCTCACTGAGACCAGTCGCTCGAATTCCTCCATATTTCTCATGTACTGGCTGGTCAAAAAAGAGAACAGGGCCAACAGAACAGTTGACCGGGTAGACTATGCTACATGATAAGCCTATCCCAAAGATGAAAAAGTTCCACAACAGTCTTACCTTTAAAGTAAAACCAGCAACTTGGGCAAGTTCATGTTTCCGTGGCTCCATGGTCTCCATTCTTTGCATCATCAGAGACAAGAGATGCTAATGAGATGAGAGAAGCTGGTGCTACCCTTGAGGGCTGGATGACTCCTGACTCCTTGGCTATGGAGATGCTCCTCACAGAGTACAGTAAACCAACACTGCTCCTCCAGTGCAGGTAAATGAAGCAGGTCTATTGTCCCTGGGCCCAGCGCAGGAGTAAGATACCATGGGTATAGAAGACCCGGAGGCTTGCTAAAGTGGGGAAACATTGCTATGGGTGCTGAGTCCTTGGGTATAGGTGACCCGTCGGACTGTCCAGTGAGGATGGGCTAAAACATGTCACCATCAGGAAGTTGATATCTTGTCGGTGTTCAGCCACAGGAACCAGTGTCAGCTTGTTGCCAATAGATCCCTGCTGGTGCCAAGTTGGGCAGTTTATCAATGTCCATGTCTGCCAAGGAACCTATGTTTACCGAGTCTTGTAGGTGATGTCTTGCAAGTCACCACATTCGCAGCAGATTCTCCAAGTCTGCACTTCAGGTTCTACTTGTTCTTGTGGGATGTAAAAGGCTGTGAATACTGATAAGTGTGCATAAAACAGCATAGCAAACCACCAAACAATTGGCCAGTGGTAAGGTGGTCTTTCAACTGACTTTCAATTTGGCACAATGCAGAAGTTCCATTGGAGTCAACATTGAATTTAATTTGTTGACTCTCAAGCAATTTGATCGTCAGAGAGAGCAAACCCCAACTTAAGTATCCTACATACTCTAGTACAATAAAATGCTATTTTTAATATATTTTCAAAAAGTAGCTTTTTTGATAAGAAGTAATTTTTGTTTATTGAGTATCAAAGATTTAAAAGTGTCGCCATGCTTAGTCATTGGTGTTTCAAACATAATTTCAATTTCAAGATCTCTGGTAAACATGCTGTTCAAAGGAATTGACAAATTAAGTGGTTAATTACTCACCATACGTATGCATGAGCATTACTTGCGTGGCCGTCCACATGAAAGGCAACTGGTGCCAATGATTTGGCTTTGCATCGGTTTACCTAATGTGGATGATTACCTGCTTGCAATTAATTGAAATAAACAATGTATTAAGGGCTGTGGCTTTCAGTGTGAACTTTTACCCAATTGTCTTTATTATGACTACAACAATTAGCTAGGTGTAGCTTTCAATACATCTTGACTTAAAAAAATCTCTTGAACTAGACCTTCAATCCAGCCATCGACTTGAAGACAACTACTGAGGAAAGAAAGTAGCATTGTGTGTCTAGAATGGGAGTGTACAGTATGGCAAGAAGGGTTGATGCATGGCAGCTTGGACTGGAACATCATATTTCATGTATGACAGTATAAGTACATGTAAGGAGGCACATGTAAATGGCAAGAGATGGCAGCAGGCATATAGACATTATGAGAACATGGCAAGAATTTTGGCACTTTAAGCAAGAATTTTGGCACTTTAAGCAAGAATTTTGGCACTTGAAGCAAGAATTTTGGCACTTGAAGCAAGAATTTTGGCACTTGAAGCAAGAATATTGGCACTTGAAGCAAGAATTTTGGCACTCGAAGCAAGAAAATTGGCACTTTAAGCAAGAATTTTGGCACTTGAGGCAAGACTTTTGGCATTTGAAGCAAGAATATTGGCACTTGAAGCAAGAATATTGGCACTTGAAGCAAGAAAATTGGCACTTGAAGCAAGAATGTTGGCACTTGAGGCAAGACTTTTGGCATTTGAAGCAAGAATATTGGCATATTAAGCAAGAATATTGGCACTTGAAGCAAGAATGTTGGCATTTGAGGCAAGACTTTTGGCATTTGAAGCAAGAATATTGGCATATTAAGCAAGAATTTTGGCACTTGAAGCAAGAATATTGGCAAATGAAGCAAGAAAATTGGCACTGGAAGCAAGAAAATTGGCACTAAACAAGAATTTTGGCACTTGAGGCAAGAATTTTGGTATTTGAAGCAAGAATTTTGGTACTTGAAGCAAGAATTTTGGTACTTGAAGCAAGAATATTGGCAATTGAAGCAAGAATATTGGCACTTGAAGAAAGAATATTGGCACTTGAAGCAAGACTATTGGCACTTAAAGCAAGAATATTGGCAATTTATTCTAGAATTGGCACTTTAAGCAAGAATATTGGCAGACAAGACTGGGCAATTAACGACAAGAAAGCCTCATGTGTCCCCACTGCCCATATGCAGTAATCCCATTGTTCTTGATGTACCATCAGGTATGTAACTCAAATCTTTAGCACTTTTGATGAAATTTTGAAGTTCCATCAAAGCAGTGCAATTTCCAAGTGTATCTTCTGCTGCCCTTTTGCTCATTGACCAAAGCTATTTCAACATCAGCGAGATGTCTTGCCTCCTTGTCATGTTTGGTTTTTTTTTCTTTCTTTTTTGTGTATTCTGGTCAGTTCCAAATTCTGCCACACCCTACTGACTTCAGATGTGCAGGTATCCCACTGAAGGAAGAACTTCTCGGATATACAGCAGCTTCTCACTAAACTATGGGATTGTGTAGGTCCTTGATCTGTCATTGTGCTTTTGATGGAGTACACAATTTCTTTATAAGCCCTCTTTATCCTTTCCTGTTGCAATATGAAGAGTAACTGTCATCTTCTTCCAGCAACTGTCTGTGGGCTGATTGGATTAAAGCACTAATTTTGTCTTCATTGACTTTGCCACAATATGAGTAAGTGTCAGAGTTTAATTGTCTTTCATATTCTCGCACATACCAATTCACACTATTAAAGCAGAGTCCCATATTTTTATCAGAGATTCTTATAACCACTTTCTTGTCTATGGCGAGTTTTTTTTTTATCTCTAGGATGTTTTGTGCGGTCACATTGTGCTTAACATCAGGTTTCTTAAAGTTTGACAACGGGGTATTGTTAATCTCTTCAAGAATGGAGAGAGCATAGTCGAAAGTGTTCTTGTAAACAGCGGGGTTGCTCAAGGCGTATCTTCTGCTGCACTTTTGCTCATTGACAAGGCTAAGTCAACATCAGCGAGATGTCTTGCCTCCAGACTGATGTGCAAAAGTTTTCCCAAAGAAGGCAATGTACCTACTTCTTTCAATAATTGCCATGTATTTTTTTTAATTTTTTTTTTTGGGTATTTTGGTCAAGTCCAAATTCTGCCACACCCTCGTGACTTCAGATGTGCAAGTGTCCCAATTTTTAACCACTGAAGGAAGAACTTCTTCGCGGATAGACAGCAGCTTTCTCACTAAACTGTGGCATGGTGGGTCCTTGATCTCTCATTGTGCTTTTGATGGAGCACATGATTTCTTTTATAAGCCCCTCTTTATCCTTTCGTGTTGCAATATGAAGAGTAACTGTTGTCTCCTTAATTCGGCAAATGAAGGAACCTGTTACAGCCTCTTGTGTCCCCACTGCCCATTTGCATTAATCCCATTGTTCTTGATGTACCATGAGGTATGTAACTCAAATCTTTTAGCACTTTTGATAAAATGTTGAAGTTCCATCACCCCGAATGCAGTTTACAAGCGTATCTTCTGCTGCACTTTAGCTCATTGACAAGGAAAAGTCTGGAAACTACATACATCCACATGCGCTCGGAGTTTGCAGTCGGTGAACTTGAAATAATTCACAATATCCCCAAACGACCACTCCACACTGATGCACACTTTCGACATAGCTGTGTTGAATGTTTCGGGGCAGGTATCTTTCAGTGGTATTCATGCAGATTCAAAACAGATCAATCCGTCATATTATACCTAGCTGTATCGACAGGCAATTATGAAAAGTTCCTTGCACCCCATCTGCAAGTTCTTCAGTTATCCATGGTATCATATCACTCTGTTCCTCATTGGTGTTTGTCAGCAAAAAATATTGAACAGTTGTAAACTGCACCAAGAACTCATGAGCTGTAAATTACAAGGTAGTTTCTATGCTTAAAGGGCTACACATGTAGTTGCTATACAAGAAAGTAATTATTTTAAAGGATTATATTTTCAGGTTCTGTAAAAACAAATTGGCAGTGCAGAGCCAATAGTAAGTATTCTGCACACAATGAAACACTCGTGAAAACATATCAAAATAACACAGCATGTTGGCTTAGTGGTGCAGCATCACCTTTTGTTTCCTGTGGGGATACATGTGTTGGCCCTGTCATGATTAATTCCAGGATTTAACGGCAAGAGCAGTTCTCTGGCAATGTTAACCGTGTGGAAAGGTGCTTGCAGCTGTGTGCACAAAGGGTAGGCCGAATCACCATAAATGCATCAAATGTTCCCATCTAGGTGATGACCATTTTTTCTTTAAGGCTTTTGTATTTTTGTACCTGTTCCGCTGATTTACTTTTGCCATTAACGCTGATTTACTTTCGAGATTACAATGCATGTCCACCCAACCGTTGGAAACATCGATGTGTTTCCTCTCAAAATAGTGGGTTAGCCTTTGTTATCATGAAGTCCTACCAACTGGCAAACATTGTAGGCATTTCATCTATACAAGATCTGGTCTTTGACAACTCTCATTGCTGCCTCTGCGGAGTTGTTTGTGTTATTGTTTGTCTTATAGTTAGGTTGCTGCGATATGCAATTGTCCACACCTTTCTACTCCTGTTATACAGGTTTGTGAGATGTTGCATAAAATGTGGATACTTTGTACAAAGTGCACACTCTCCTGCTGCATCAAAGAGTGCTTGTAGCTGATGAGCAGTATCTGCGTGCATCATACCCTTGACTTTGTAGAACAGTGACCGGCGATCCTCCTCGGTGATGTGGTGTTTTTGATCCCACAGCCACCTCCACAATGACAGTAGCACATGGAATGTGCATAGGAGAATGCTCGAAAGTGGATAAACATTATGTATAGCCATTCTTCCAGCTTCAGTGCCATTTGTCATAAGAAGGATGGAGCCTTGGTTTCATCTGCCATGGAATGCATCATCTGGAAAACAGATTTCAACAGTTCAAATCCATATTTGATGATACATGTTCTTTCAGATCCGGTTGAAGTTACAACGACTCCAAGGGATAAACCTCCAACAGGGCTGTGGGTTAATAGGAGAAATACCATGCAGTTGTGTCTAGCCATTGTTCTTAAACTAAAATGAGTGCCTCAAACATTATTTGGCATGATCCAAATGTTGCTGGACATTGCTTCGCTCTTTTGTACCCGCCTAACGAAGCAGTGTGTCTTCATTCCTATTTGCTGCCACTCAGCGAAATGAATTGGGAAAATGCATACTCTTAACCAGCTCCTTGCAATATGTGGAAGTGACGCACAGATGGTTAGGAAATCGTCGATGACTTGATCGTTTAGCCAATTCTCATCGCTCAGTGGCTTCACGAGTTCCATAAATGTCCCATCACTTTTCCGTATACAGGCCCTAACCATGGCTTTTCAGCTTCCTAGGCTTGACTAAACCGTCTTGTGGACGAAGAGACGTGCTTGCTGGGTTTCTGTTCCATGTCATCCCAATTATTGTTGCAATTCCCTGTACTTGTTAAATTCCCCCTTTTCCCATGTATCGGAGTTGATGTCATTGTGAGACCCACGTTGAATCCTGTCAAAGTGAAAACTTGAGGAGAGGACAGATTTCCAAGGTTCCGATAGGTGTGGTTATAGGGACCTGCTTGAATATGGCGCTTGTTCGTAGTCAGTGCCTGCAGCTATTTGATCCAAGGTATACCATTTGGTACTCGTGGTTTCAGAGGAAACTGTGGGGTCTATGCCGGTTGCATCACTTTTGGGTGGGAACGATACTTGTACATGGCCTCTGGCACTTTTTGCCTCTTCCGTGCTTTATGACTAGTGTCGATGCTCTTGATACTTCCCTTTTTCCGGTCAAATTTGGTGGACAAAACTTTTTGTGTGTGTTAACTCATGTAAAGATATAATTATAAACTTTTAAAAAATAAATGAAATAGACAAATCTGATTTGAATTATGAAAATTTAAAATTTCCTTGTTGCATCATTTCTGTATTTAAAGCACATCTCTGCACTGTAAGACCATCGTGTAGGGACCCTCTTCATCAATGGAGTACATATTGGGATGACTGTTTGTGTCTATCGTCCATTGTTCCCACTTTGGCACACTCATTTCCTTGCTCTCTGTTAAAATTGTGGATCTTTGACTCTAGATCTTTTATCGTCTGATCTCGATTGGGCTCACTATACTCCTGCTGAAAGATACGAGTAGTGCAGCCTGAAATTAAAAACACCAAAAACACAAATAACTATTTCCTTGGATAAAACTCTTAACTATGCTGACACCGAAGCAGGAGGATGTGGGGAACTTAAACACCCTCATCATCACAGATCCTTCTGGGCTGTCCCGACGACATTGGTCTTGTGGCTGTGGAGTTCCCAGAAGGGCTGCTAAACCAGTTGTCAAGAAAAACTGTGTACCCATTTCTGAGTAGATCTGCATTCAAGTCAAGTACGACTATCATACTTGCTGGTAGATTGCTCTTGCCTTGATCCATGTATATTTTCAAGTTCCAGGTACACTGTATATCCAGCAGCACCTCCGCGCTCTACTTGATGCCGAATCTGGCTCAATTTCACAGCGCTGCTAAGCACAAAAATTTGCTTAGCACAAAAAAGTCTGGCTTATAAAAGCAGGTTACCAGCCAAAAGTCAATGTGATTTTCATGCTAAGCAAACAAGAGCCGAATACCAATCTCTAGCAATACACATCACATGGAGTTTTGGCTGGTAACCTGTTTTTATAAGCCAGATTTTTTTTGTGCTTAACAAATTTGTGTGCTTAGCAGCACCGTGAAATTGGCCCCTGGTGGGTTTCTTCAGGTTTTATTTAAGCCATCTCTTTATCCTTTCCTGTTGCAATATGAAGAGTAACTGTCATCTCCTTAATTCGGCAAATGAAGGAACCCATCACAGCCTCTTGTGTCCCCACTGTCCATTTGCACTATCCCCATCTCTTGAATTCCTCCATATTTCTCATGTACTGACTGGTCATAAAAGAGAACAGGGCCAACAGAACAGCTAACAGGGTAGACTATGTTACATGATAAGCCTATGGGCAATTCCACGGTTAGTTTTGTTACACGTTTAGCTGCTAAGCACAGCTCTGTGGTCTCTAATATAAAGATTAAAGCCTATCAAGTCTCCATTTTTGTACCATTGATACATCTTGCCTAGACCTATTACACAAAATATTTACAAACTTTTAGACACATTTTGTCAGTTGTTATGATTAGTTAATTTTTGGGTTAGTTACATTACAAAAAAGGAACATGGAAAAAAAATTGCATGTCTTTGCACAAAAAGTTTCCTCAAACAGGATGCAGCTGAAACAAAGTTTACCTTTTCTATCATTGCCTGTGCACTAGCAAGTGTTTTGGAAGAAAAGAAACTGAAATAACTGTAAAGACGAGAGAAGGAGGGTAGGGTAGACATCAAGAAAATGTGACGAATGACACCCATTGTAATGGCACACTCGTACCAGTCTTACGCTAGCTTGCAGGGACGGCACCGCAAAGTAATTTTCTTGGCAGACTCATCAAGACCAGTGAACGAAAAATATTTCACAGTCGTAATCGCATGATTGCGTGTGAGTTTCTCCTCACAAACCAGGCATCTGGAAACTGGTGGAGCAAATACGGTATTAGTTGGCCGCGGACGAATAGAGGTAGCAGTAGCACTAGTAGTAGTAGTAGGCCTAGTACTAGTAGTAGCAGTAGTACTAGTAGCAGCAGCTTCACCTCCTTCCTTATCCTGCTCTGGGTTTTCTTGTTGTGAACTTAAAGCGAGTAATGATGCACACAGTTGAGCATCTGCTGTCAAACATTCAGCAAGCAGATCTGCGTCTTCAATCCCACTGGTTGCAATACAATTACGCACACGTAGAACTTCATCAAAGGAAAACTTTGAAACAAGCAGAGAAAGTTTATCGTCCACTGATAATTTTGAATGAATGAAGTTCGTCGCTAAAGCGTCGCACTTCGACGACAAATATGTAGATATGGCCGATTCTCTTTGCTCCAAATCTTCCACAAAAGAAAAAAAATCTAATTTCTTTTTTCTTGACATGACATCATCGTACTAAAGAAAGACCCACACGCTTAACTTAATCAAGATAGAAAACTAATACTTATAATTACGAAGAAATACTTCAGAAAATTAACAGGAAATTTTGGAACGGAACCATCAATCACAGAGCTGTATTACATGTATTATAAAGAACGCGTACGGAACACATGTGAACTTGCAACGTGGCATGCAGAAATCACTGGTACCATGGCATTCAGACATTCATTAGCGTGAACTGGGTCGCTGGTACTCAACTAGAATGGTTTGGGACACTTTCTTCATTAAACTTAGGTGTACGTGTGTGAGGCGGAAACTAGTTCCATATATCATTGATGTTACGTCTGCGCATGCTCAGTATTGTGTAGCGTGTAGTGTAGGCTACAGGATGCACAGTCTGTGGACGTCGTCTCAAATGATGCATCATATGCAGCCTGGCTACTGTAGTTTCATGGCTCGATCCCTAACCTCGAAGAATGAAAGACTAGGCATTTCTGCACTTAACCGCCTGATCTCTCTTTTCATCCCTGTGTCGTTTAATGCCTCATAAAACCTGCCTTTCAGCGCTGATTCCCGCCCAGGCTTGAACGATTCATCAAGCTCAATGATCCGATCATACAACTCGACCAACTTTAGGGAACAGACACAAGATCCGTGTCTCCTTGGACGTAGGAATAAAACTTCTGCTGAAGTGATAGCAAATCATCTCCATCTCCAAAAACTCTGAGGAGAATCTTGTATATTTCTGCAGGATTCTTCTTAACATTGTCACCTCTACCCAGGATTTCTTGGCGGGCTTTGCCTCCGAGGTGCTGCAGAATGCAAGCAGAAACCTCATCTTCTGGGATGGAACGGGTCTCTATGTAGGACTTCATATCCAATACCCAATCATATCCAATTCGCTCACAGTAGGTTCACCATCCTTTTTCGATCTGTCTCGAATCTTCCTGCTGGGTACAACGATGACATTTTTCTGTTTAACAGAACTTCCTGCTTGCTTCGCTTCTTTAATCTTTTTGTAAAAGATTACCGACGGCGGCGGCTGCGCTACAATAATTTGGTCACCGACATGACACAACTGGTGATAACTTCGTTTTATCTGTAACAATAAAATAATATGAAAAACAATACAAACATTACGTTAGGTTCCAATTATTAAGCTACAATATACATCATATTTCGGTCATGAATATCGTTTGAAAATGAACGAATCAATAAAGAGTATTTTAATTTACTTACGACTTTGTTGGCATTTGTAGCACAAGTCTTCTATTAACGATGTGTATTTTACAAGCATGTAAAAATCAATGAACAAATTAATATGAATTCGAACGATTATTTTGTAAGCGCAGCGCACACGCGCAAAGGCGTGCGTGCGCCAGGCGCGCGCACTACAACGCCCGCTGACAAACATTTTTGACATTAACATCTTTTATCTTGCATCTGGACACAACTGCGCAGCTTTTCCAGCTCGGCGGCCAGCTTAGCAACTTCATCTTCACCTGTCGCCATTCTGAATAACTACAATATGTGTGCAACACTAAGCAAGCAATTTACATTGAGTAGTTACTACTTACATTAAAGAAAATCAATTGCATCACCATTGCAAACTTGGCAAAAGCAAGAGTAAATACACTCTTGCAGGTAACTTGAATAATCCCTGAAGTCTTGAGCCGAATCTTCAACACTGCAGCACCGCAACTCCATCACCGAGGGACTTCTCAATGGCACATCCCACTTCTGACACCATGTAAAGACGAGAGAGGGAGGTGCTTGGCTTGCTCTTTTTTTTTTCCCACGGTGTCCCAAATAGTTACTACTTTCTTTCGCCCTGGGGCCTGACGACTGATGTTCTCTCTCTGCTGCAGATGCTTTTCGCCGTGACACTTTTTTTAACCGTCATGACGCGCTTAAGAATAAATGATGATAATTACTGGTTGTATGGAATCAATTGTTGTCTAGGAATCAATCAATAAAGGGAATTACATGGATCATTGGGAATAACTACAAAAATGCACTTGGGAGACTTCAATTTAGCTCAAATAAAATAGAGAAAAAGTTTCTTACCTGTAACGATTGATGCGACTTAACTTGTAGCAATTGATTGAGGGCGGCACACACAGCATTTTTATACTTCCCGCTGTGCGTAAAAGAATTATTTAATTGGTTCGTAAGTTATGTACACATAGCAACCAAGAGGTGGCGTCCTAACGCAGCTCTGTGCGCGAGTAATTTGTATTAAAATTACGAAGTTAAAATACACTTTATCATTATTTAGAACAGCCACAATTATCTATGCAAGTTATAATTATTTAGCATCCCAAATAGGACAGAATTAGCTCCAACATTGAAGGGTTTAATTAATTGTATTTAATAATAAATTACGTGGTTTGGAACGATGAATGGATGACTAGCTGCATGCGCGTGTAGATCGAGTTTACTGCAATGAACGCATACAACCTCGTCTAGTTCCCTGCTTATCAATCATTACATATTTACAGGTTTAAGTTGAATTATACTAAAAGGAATCAGCGAAATAATAAAAGACTTAAAGAATAAGTTAAGTGAGACTGACGTCAAACCACCTCACTTCACACTGCCGCCGCCCAAGACCAACGCTGTCCCCAGCGTATAAGTCTGACGAAACGTCTCACTTAAGTCCCACTTTGCTAAGAAACTGAACCAACGCACTTTTTTTTTTTACACTTTACATTAAAGTACTTAAAATTCTCTTTAGTCTCGAAGCTCCTTAAATAATTATGCACTTCCAAGAATGAATAAATAATAAAGAAAGAAAATAAAGAATGAATGTGAACTAATTAACAATCAATCAATTGTAAACACGACTATAACGTCAAATTTCTTTTCTCTTTAATCATCGGGATCATTGGTGAGGAAGTAAACACGTTCCCAGGTTTCCTTCTTAAACTTGTTTCCTCCTTCATACGAGTAGACCCTCTGCTTCTCCTGTATTTTTACAACCTTTTCTTTGTAGGATTGCTCTCACTTTTGTTGCACTCAGACAACTGAATTTGATGGAGGCTTGTTGATGGGAGGTCTGGTCCGGTGATGCTGATGAGGACGCTGTTGTGGATGAGGATGCTGCTGATGAGGAGCTTGTAGAGGAGCTGTTCGATGATATAGAAGAACTTGACGACGTTGGGCTTGGAGCAACTGCCCTTGATATTTGCTTGCTGATTCCGAATCCTGTTTGCTGAACTTCCCGGAGGAAGTCATTTGCTCCTTCATCCAGAAGGGATATGGAGGTAGCATAGGCCACCGTCTCATCCTCCGCCGCCCGCTCGATTTTAGCATCAATCAATTCATCTATTTCGCCAGTTCCTGCATCCAACACCTCCTCGTCCTGCTTCTCCTTTTCTTCTGCATCTCCCCCATCTGCCTCTTTCAACTCCCCGGTCTCTGCATTCTCCTCTATCCTTTCATCTCTGCAGCCGCTTACCTCCTTTTTATCCTTCGGTTCCTCCCTTCTCTCCTGTCCTCCAGTTTCACTCCCATCTTTCTGCTTCTGGCACTCCTCATCTCTATTCCTTTCACCACTGCTAGTTGTCTGCTCCTCTCCATTCCTCTTTCTCTTGTAGTTTCCATTGTCCCCCGTCTGCACTCTTTTCCTCTTTTCCTCTGGCTTCCTGTGCTTCTCCACTTTCCCTCCATCTGCACGGCTGGGCCTTCCTTGAAACCTCTCATTTCTCCTCTCCTTCTCACTCCTTTCCTCCCTTTCCTCTCCTTGTCTCCTCTTCTGCACTCTACCTTCCCTCTCTTCCAACTTTTTCTCCTCGCCCCTGCATCTCAACGTCAAACGCATTTCTCTTGATTCTATAACGCTAAAAAAAAATAGGAGCCTTGGATAAGGCACGTGCACGACAGATTGCCCCAAAATGGGTGCGGACTGTGCAGGGTAAACCCCTTGAACCCCGGCCAGGAGAGCGTTCCCTTGTTGAATGAATCCGCCTCCCGCGTGAAACTGACCCATGGCGCTCCCGGGATGGCCGAACTGCTGGTGACCCGCTGGCTGATGATGCGCCGGCCAAACACCGGCCTGTGTTGTCGGTTGAGACCTGCTCGATGGCGATGTTACAGCTGGACCACCAACGGGTTGTACAACCGCTGGATGGGCAGGCTGAACACTGGCCACGGCAGGCCGACCTCGAGTGGCTCTTGTTGCTGTCCTACCCTGAGCGGACCGACCCATTCTGCTGAATTCCTCTCTTGGTCCTGCTGGTGGTGTGCGTCGAGTCGAGACGGGCCGGGCGACGCACCTGTCGCAATCACAATCAGCATTAGTTATATTATCTTTGTAAGGATGTATGTCACAACATTGTCATTTACCACCTTCATGAAGTGCTGCTTTGCAATGCCACTGATTGCCTTTGCCTCAGTAATCACATCACTTGTGTTGAGAGCTTCATTTCTCTTTGAAATCTCAGTTGCCTTGATTTCTCTGACAATAACATTGCTCATTCCGCTGGCAGCAGCAGTGAAGCTTTCAGCTTTTCTGACAAGCGACTTCCTTGAAAGCACCTTTCTCCACACTTGATGCTTCACAGCCCTTCCAATGCCATCCACAGGACCTTTGCCATGTGAGGTGCAGAAGAAATTCCAGTGAATTTCAGTCTTGTGCTTCTCTGGAAGTGCTACTATTCCAGATGCGATGAACCGATTGTTGAACTGAGACGCTGGTCCGTCTGACCACACAGAAAGAGAAGTCACACTGTCGGGTAATTCCTCAAGAAGCACATTCATGTAGGCAAGAATTGTGTCCTTTGAGCTGTTAGGTTATCAGATGCAAGGACTCAGGAGTGTAGAGATCCAGAGTACCAGAGTGCTGCGGTAAATAGACTGACTTGCTGCTGGTTCCAATGGGCGCTCTGTACTTCATCCTGTGGTACACATGTGTAGTTTTCGGAGAAATCTACTCGCAGCAATGCTGTTTTGCCATAGTGTGATGCTGACACTGCATTTTCACGCTAAGCGTTATAAGGTGTCGCTTGCTCTCTCTTGACGTAGCAATGTTCAAGAAATTGAGGATGGATTGTTCAAATGTACTTGACAAGTTCTTCCACTGAACATTCCATCTTCCTCTATCTTAACCATTCTACCAGGTACATGGAGACTGCAAGGACCTTAATCCAGATTCAGCTTGGGATATCTTCGAACAGAAATTCCTTGCCATTTCTGATGAACATGCTCCTTTTGTCTCTGTTACGATAAAGGGTCACTTATTCTGTCTTTATCCAAGGATCGTGATCATCTTAAATCAGTCCCGGATTGCAGGTGGGCAAGTCTAAGTTTGCTGAGCTCCGCTCAAAGCATGTCCTCCTCAGCAAGAAACTTCCGCACAATGTATGCTTATGCAGGTACCACGAGAATGCAATAAATGCCATTGATGCACTCCATAAGGCTGTTCCAGAGTTCCCACCATATTCCCATGATCTTCCAGCATCTCTCCTCTGCAAGCAACCATCCAGAGAGCGCTGGGTGAATGAGTGTTCAGAATGTCAGAACGCAGCTGGATTCAACAAGGCCCACAACTTTGAGAGGTGGTAAAAAGGTTGTCCCAATTTACACTACCAAGACCTTGTTGGAATTGATCAGAATCAAAATTACAAAATGTTCTTGTCTTAAGAATTCCAGGAGTTTTCTTTGGGCAGATAGCTTTAATAGCAACATAAATCAGGTTATGATCACTCAGACCTAATGTTACCAACCGAGAAGACTTTGTTCATTAGAGACCAATATCACATCAATACAAGTTGAGCTAGTTTCTGTGATCCGAGTCACTTGGATAAGAAAATATGAGTCTACAATAATCAGGAACACTGATACAGACATTTCCAAATATCATCAGAATCTAATACAGTCATCTGGAGTCCTAAAGATATTGTACGACATCCAGAACAAAGCAGGTACATTTCTAAATACATGTACATGTAAATGACACGAGGCTTAAATATTACTCGGTCCTCTAAACATAAATACACTCAAGTTAAATGTAAAACCACAGCTCTCCAACACAGCATACGCTATCAAGGCTGCAAACTCTGGAACGGATTGCCATCTTTTATTTCTGAAGCGAAGTCTTTAACTGTTTTCAAAACATTGTATAGAAACTACCTGCAAGGAAATTGATTTTGTTTATTTTGTTTATTACTACTTTACCACTCTCACAGTGTTTACATTGTACATTGTTTTATACATTCATTCTTGTCTTTATTAAGTTAATGGAACATCTTAAGTTGGGGTGGGGTAGTTGGGTGTAACGGGAACACTTGGGATTTTCTCTCGGGGGGGAGGGGGGTTTAAAAGGGAGTGTTTCATAAGTCCTTGGACTTCTTACAACTTCCTTATAACTTCTCTGCTTTTCATTTATCTTTGTTACTTATCTTTGTCATTTACTTTTATGTTTTGTTTATCTATTAAGTTACGTACTTTATATGTTTTCATTATGAAGTTATGAAATAAACTAGATTGATTGAACAAAAAGTACACATAAAGCCTTAGACCAGCTTATAATGTCCGACACTCAACTCTGGTCACTGAGCGACATGCATGGCTTCTGCAACTCTATCTACTTCAAACAAATAGTAGAACAAACCTAGAGTCACCTTTAATCCATAAAACACGTAAAACGTAATGCAAACACATCGTGTTATGTGCACTGACCATGCTGACTGAAAGATTCCAAATGTGGTCTCTAAAAATTACACAATTTACCATAAATTTAGCACACATTTTTACCAGATTATGCAGGTGGTTAAACAAGCTATATCTCTGTTACATAGTACAAGAAATAAAGGAACTTTTTCTCACCCATTCATACTTTGAGGGGCAATAACGAGCCAATCTTTCACCTAGATCTTCACAAGGCGTCGCCTTCACATGACGGTAGCGTGCAATGTAACAAAATTGGCAGGAAGTCGCGATGCATGCTTTGAAATATACATGCACGTTGTACGGTTTTAACAACCGCTTGCAAGAACGCACCATCAATAAAGTAAATCCAAAAGTAACAACTTGTACAGTGAATTACCTGAAAGAATGACCTACTTACGAATGTTGTCACTCCAGCTTATGACTTTACGTCTGCAGTGGTTGCATTCCAAGTACTCCTTTGCGAGGTTGTACCCACCGTCAATGTCCACTACCTGTCGAATGTGTGGAAAGAGGCCAGCAGAGTCAGTTCACGGTTTATGCTGCCGCAGTTTCCTCTGGCCGTGTAGACTCGGATTCTTCTTCAGGCACATCGAATTGGCACGCTGTGATCATGTCCCGATGAAGTGTGCGTGTCTTCCTAGAGCCCATCTGACGGACTGTGTACACCGGGAACCCAGGGAGTTTCCATACAACCACGTAAGGGTTTTTCTCCCAGGTGTCTCGTAGCTTCCCCTTTCCACATTGCATCTTGTTGGTGGCTAGCACTTTGCTGCCCAGCTGCACTGGAGCTTCTCTAACTTTCTTGTTGTAATTGACCTTCTGCTTCATGCGTGCCTTTGTTGCCGCAGTGTTGACCTGTTGGTAGGCTTCCAGCATGTGCCTCTTCAGTCACTGTACGTATCCGTGATGAGATCCATCTGCTTGAGCAGTGTCTGGGGACTCTACTGGTTCAATAATGAGGTCAGCTGGCAACCTCAGACCTCTTAGGAACATGAGATGAAAAGGGGAGAAGCCGGTTGAGTCATGTCTTGTGCTGTTATATGCGTGCGTCATGGACTCCACGTACATGGCCCAGTCCACCTTCCTTATTGGCTCCAGAGTTCCCAGCATGGAGAGTAGTGTGCGGATAAACCTCTCAGTCATGCCGTTCCCCTGTGGGTGATACGGAGAGGTTCTGCTCTTCTGAACACCTAGGAGGCTACACAACCCCTGTACGACTTCGGCCTCAAAGCTTTTTCCTTGGTCTGAGTGTACTCATTCTGGTATGCCATAGTTGATGATGAACTTTTGCCACAGGAGCTTGGCAACGGTGCTGGCCTTCTGGTCACGTGGTATATAGGCCAGAGCATATCTGGTGAAGTGATCTGTGATCACCAAAACATGCTCAAACCCTCCCTAGAGACAGTGTTTCAGTGCTGACTTCACTGATCGGTGTCCGTCTGCTGAATGAGCAGGGTCACAAGTTTCCCAAACTGATAAGGACTTTCTTTGTTCTCTGTCCAAGAACTCTGCAGGGCCTGGGGAGCTCTTCTACAAACACCAAGGGTGCTAACTAACTTTTAAAAAAAACCAGGGAACCCAACCCTAAACTGTATTCACACAAAAACCACATCTTTATTATTTTCTTTATTTATTTTTCTTTATGATTTCCTCTCCCTGCAGTCCCTTCCTTAAACAAAGCACGGGAGACCCATCGATGGTCTGCTTTTGGCAGAGGGGCCTTCCATCCGTCATACAGAAGGATATCTATATATACAGACAAAAACAAGTTTACAAATTAGGTTTTCTCTTGTCAAGATGTAACATGGTTTGGTTTAGCCTGCCTTTGTCATCCATCACACCACCTGTGCTGAGTGTGTATCAGTCATTCCAGTCAGGCAGTCACATAATTGCTATTGTTAACCCCACGTGCTTGGAATTTGAAACAGCCATGTGCTTCATGAGTGCTGGCAAGCAATAGTGTACGTGACATCTAGCATTAGAAATTGACCTGCAGCCGATTTGACAGACAGTGCTTAACTTACTCTCATGTTGAGCATCACTGTGATCCCTAGTAGGAACATACCGACTTAAAAAAAAATCGGACCTATAGTTCTGCTGATAGAAGCCTTAGAAAAATTAACCTTCAATATGATGTCATATGTCATGTGATGCAGTGATTGAAGTCTGAAGGTGAAGGTGGGCAACTTCAATGTATTTAGTACTTAATTAACATTTGTATAATTATATTCTTCACAAAGAAACAGTAGTGCATGAACTGCCAATGAAACAGATGCAGTGCCCTCCTAATGCTTTCGTAATAAGTGTAAATATGTGCACTTACTTGATGCATACTGCTGCAATCTCAGGACTTACTATTCCTGGCCTTGGTGAACTTTCTGCAGCTGATGATTGGTTTGAAAGAAATGCATTAAAGAAACTTTAATATATGCCATATTGATCCAAGCAAACAAAAGATTTTTTGGCACCTTGTCAAAAATATACACGTTATTCATTCAAGCGCAAAACTCTTGGACTTCACTGTTCATCTCAGACTTCAAGTGGTTCTGAATGAGACCAAAAACAGTTTGACCATTCATTAAAAAATATAATAGTGTAGCTATTTCTACATGATGCATGTGTTGCATCCTACATTGTACATTCTGAGTGGAAGATAATATTTGTGAAGAGAAGTGGCTCAAAATTTTGTAATATGAGGTTGCCTGTTGAAGTAAACAGTTGCTTCACCAAGTAGATTGAAGGATTCTCATTACAGGCATACAATATAAATAGCACATTGTAAATAATTATGTACTGCTTCTTATACTTTATGGTGACCTTACATCTCTTCATAAAATAAAATGACCGGACTGCCTGGGATAAGTTAATATGCAAGCTCAGTTAATTTCCATGAAATGAAAACAGCATTGTCACTGGTATCTCCATCATCTTAGTGAGACAATGCTTGCTGTCGCTGGCATTTATCGTAATGTATGAATGCCTTCATAGCATTATCAGATCTTGCATACTTTCCAGCTCCAGGATATGATACCAGAATGCATGTGCTCTGTTTGCTATCTTTTCCCGTTTGCCTTCTTTCTGCAGAAACTCTTTAATGTCATGAGGCGGTCCATAATGGACTGCAGTATGTAGCTGCTTAACATCTGTACCCATTCCAAAAGCAATTGTTGCAAACAACAAACTGAGGTTACCGTCCACATCACATTCTTGAAGACATCTATGATTTAAGCCTTCACTCCCTCATCCACTTGCACGTGAAACTTGGCAAAAAGTCTGCCAAGACAGACGATAGCTTCATGATCTTCTTGAATTTCACAGAGTATTACACAGTTCACGCACAAACTCGCTGAACTCTTCCAATGCAGAACGCTGCCTTTGCTCCCCTGCACCCGGTGCCGCTTCCTCTTCAGAGGACTCTTCTCCCCCGTTAATCCACGCTATAAAGACCTAGGAGTCCTCTCCAAGGAGCAACGGGCCCAAGAGAAAATAAAGGAAATGATGAATTCGTCTGCAAAGCGCAATGCAAAACGCCAGCAGGTTGAAACAGTGAAAGAAACATCAGCTATGGCAGCAAAAATGCAGTCAATCAACTTGCAAAAAGTCTGTTGGTGGCAGGCATCTGCTTGAATTTCGCAAACCGAGTGTTACACTGTTTTTTCCTTGTCATCTTCTTTGGCAGTTGCACTGTAGTTAGTCACGATGGTTTCAGGCTCCTAGCTCTGCCTACTTGGCAGCCATTTTGTGCCTTTCACACCACTGAAGTGAGCAAGGTTCTCGTGAACACTCTGCATCGTGCGTGGCCGTGGCTGCTGATCTACGGTCATCAGTGCGTTGGCGACGCAGTTGACTGCGGCTGCGACGGCGTTCACGGTGGATATCATTGATGTCAAATTTGCTACTTCGGCCCGCAGTTGTTGAATTTCGGTTAGTGGCGGAGATTCAATGGTAGTGATGTGTGCAGAGACGGGTGCCTGGGTAGGGGAGACTTCCATGATTTTATCTGCTAACTTAGCCAATTGGTCGATGTCGACCTCTTCTGAGGTGGAAGCAAGAATTAGCCGAGCATTGGTTGGAAGCCGCTGGAGAAAAAGTTGTTTCATTATTGATGGCTCTAATGTTCGCTCCCCCAAGAGCTGTTGCATCTTGCGGAGCAGTTGGGAGGGTTTTCGATCCCCCAACTCCTTGCATCAAGAGTTGATGCAAGCGTTTTTGTTCAGATTGAGATGCGCGCTTGATAAGCTCCTTTTTCAGCGTTGTGTATGGTCAGCCTCTGAGGGTGGAGTTATTAAAATATCCCTCACCTCCTGCGCTATAGTTGGCTGCAGGGACGCCACCACATAAGCATATCTGGTGTGTTCGGAGGTTATGCCTCGAGTGGTGAATTGTGCCTCCACTTGGGTGAACCATATTGTTGGGTCAGATGGCCAGTATGGTGGGAGTTTGAGGCTGATGGTAGCGGTATGGGTGGCTGTGCTGTTGCGCCGGTACTAGTTGTAGCAGGAGTAGTAGGCATCGCTGCCGTTGATTCCAAAATTCCACTGTTTTGTTGTATAGATCACATCAGGGTCACCAGTTTAGGGTTTTTGGTTGATGGAATAATGGAATACACACGATGTTGGTCGTACAGTGACTTTATTCTAACAATCGAACAACTAGACTACCATAATTACAAGAGAGTATTCGGAGACATGTGTCTCGTTCGATGGTTGAAAGAAGAGTGAGCGAAGAAAGTAATAAAGGAGAGTGAGTGAAGAATCTAATAAGTAAGGTGGGGCTGACTATCCAATTTAAAAGCAGTAAAAACTAGAGACCAAAGGAATGTACAAATGGACTTTGTGGCTAGGTGATGAAATGTGGTAAGAGGGACAAGTAATAAAAGTGGGGCTTGGCTCAGTAATAGTAATCAATCAATTAGGGAGATTGATACCATAGGGTCATAACTTTTACCCACCACTGGACTTTTGCTGGGGGCAATGTACGAGGGGTTAAAAGTTAACAAATTAAGCTATAATTATATGGAAGAAAACGCTACACAGGCACCAACAAAATTTGTGCCGCAGCCTGAACGGATCTGCCTGGCTGGACCTCTGATGGAGAAAAAAACGTCTCGGGCATTGATAAAACACCAGCTGTCCATTGCTTCCAGGATCTCGATGTGGACACCCAGTGATACCCATGCAAGTAAACAGGGCAGCCCATCTCTTTGCACGACTTGTACATCCTCTGGTCTTTCTGCTGTTGACTTCAAATGGTCAGAAAACGTCTACCCTGACGAAGGTGAATGGCAGTGCTTCTGTGACTCTCTCTTCTGGGAGGTCGGCCATGATCTGGTCTTGACGCTTACCTCTCAGCCTCTTGGTTTTTTTCATCATCAGAAATGCCAAGACAAATTGCTCGGTTGAAACACCTTTCTAATGGTAACAGATGAAGTGATGACTCTGGTGAGTCAGTTATGCAAACCTGTGCACTCCAACTATCAAACAGACACCAAACTTGTACTCACTCTTAGCAGCTTGAACAGCCAACTCAGTCTGGCAGGGCTTCTCAACGGTCATCCTTGGCCTTGTGCCCGCTGCAGCATGAGTTTGACAATTCTTCACGGAGAAGAAGGCCAAGGGGAGGTTCCTCAAGACAACCTTCGGTCCATTAGTTTCTTTGGATGTTAGCGACATCTTCACTGCAACCATTTGCTTATCTGTTAACATACACTCCCAGGAAAAACTTAACCTTTCAATTGCCGCAGCTCTTTTAAAAAGCAAGTTTTAAAAGAGCCAAAAAATGTTTAACAAAATTAATAACACTAAAACACATTAGAAATTCAATTAGAAAAAAATTAAGAAGAGATCATAATTTGTAAAAAAAAAAAAAAAAGTCAGATTGTGGGGTCTTGAATTCAGCCTCATGCTGAGGCAGAGGGTAGTCTTCTAGGGTACATCTCGCCTTATGGGACTTGGAAGAAACTTGGCCGCTGGTTGCGCCGCTACTGGCAGCCACCTTCGTTTCCCGACGTGGACTTGCACCCAGCAACCATCTGTTGTTGGACCAGCAGTGTGTTGGTCTCGTTGGTGCACTCATTTAGCTGATGCCCCTGCTGTCCATGTAACCTGGACAAATAGCACACTGTCTTAAACACACGTGGGAGAGCAAATTGTCCTGGTTCAAATGACTGGGCGTGAAATACTTTTAAGAAGCTGGGACAGAAACAGGAGTTGATTTCCAAAAAAAAAAATTGTTTTATTCACATGAAACTTAACAAATTTGGCTAATTTGGGGAAACACTGTTTTCCTTATTTTAAGATCAAAGAATACTTTTTATAAATACATCAGTAAGTGAACAGAATGTTGCATAAAAATGACTGTTGCGTAAAAAGTTATGGCATATAAAGATTCAGGCATAAAAAGTTAAATAACACACAAGGGATTTACTCACCACTTAGGATGATCTACGTTCATGCCAGGCCGTCGATGTCAAATCGATTGAAGAAGCAGCGGCAGAAAAATATAGAAAAACTGCAATTCCAGCAACGCCGGATAAATTACGACGCTGCTGACATGTAAAATGACAAACACGAAGTTTACAAAGGTTGTGAAATGAATGATGGAGTAGGGAACCTGTTGGCTAAAAGTAAATACTGAAACCCGATCTGGTTACCCAAGTGATCGAAGAAAATGTGGCAGATCCTTCGGAAACCCGCAGCCACTATCATGGAATAATTTATCCATAGCACGTAAAAGTGCTTGAGTTTTACTTTCTCCTCGGTTTTGGAATGGCATTGCCTCCCGGTCATTGATTTGTATTTTACTTTCATGTTTTTACATATTTTTCACATGCTTTGTGAATCATGTCCAGTGGATGCATTGCACATCTGAATGAGTTCAGCTTTACTCCCATTTGGTTCTTTAGTTCTCGGTCAACCTTGGTATCTGTAGCACATCTATCCGTCATGGTATTGGCTAGTTTGCTCTTGAGGGTGGTATCGACATCATCCAGAACTTCTGTTATGGTTAGTTAGTTATCGGTATCCATCGAAACGATGACGACGTCTCCCCCAATGCAGAAAGGAAATTAATTTTTAAAAAAGTTTCCAGCAGTTTTCCTACCACCTACTATACATACAAATCTGTTTTTGTGGAAACTTCAACTTCTACTAGGTGGCGACCTTGTTTTGTGGTTGGGTCATACTTTACAGTGACGTCTTCAGCATACTCTAATTCTTGCCTGAGATGTTGTTGACATATTGGCCTCATTTCTTCACTTATCCTTTGCTGAGAGGAAATCGATAGCAAAGGTACATCCAAGGTAGAGTTGTTAGAGTTTCAACTACTGCCTGTGTAGCAGGTCCAACTGTTTCTCTGGAGGAAGTGGTGTGCTTATTTTGTTGACTGACAATCCAGTTTCCATCTCCATGGCTGCTTCCAATGCCTCGGCTTGAGCTAAAGTTGCTGCTGCCTCTCTTTGGTGGCCCAGCAATCCCAAATCTGCATCTAGTTTGGCCCTCTGCAATTTCATTTTTGCCTCGTCTTCAGCAAAAGATGCGCGGACTCTCGCTGCCTCCGCTTTGGCACGGGCTTTGGCTACTTTACTCAATGACAAAGATGAGCGTGTGACCCTTGAACTCGCCCGAGAGGCTCGGTCAACTCTGAACTACTTGTGCAAGTTCAAGTAGTTCAGAGTGAGTGGCCAGACAATAGACTTTGTCTAGGTGGAGCAAGGCCTTCCTTCTCCGTCCCAGGGGTATACGTCATCTCTGAGTGAGGCGTCACGCATGGCTTATCTTGCAGGTACACTGGCATTCCATGCATGCCACATGACCAAGAAATTGCAGACTCCTCGTGTTTAAAAGTATTTACGTGCCTCCTTCAACCCTAGCCCACCCCCTCCCTTTCAATGCCTGAGTGCAATGTTTACCACTTTCACCATCAGTAAATTATCCTCTCCTTTGTGTATGTCAAACATTCACATCTCAGCTTGTCATTGTGTTTTTTGGGTAATTTGGCAAAGCCTGTGAAGCAGTTTCTTGCATTCGTTCAAATTTTCATTGACAAATGGCGCCTGTAGTTGTAGGGCTATCATAGTTGTAGCAGGATTGCAGATCTGGGTTTCTGCCAGTTGGTCTGGGAGTGGCTTCAGTTGGGGAGTGGTTGCTTCATGACTGTGAGCTACGCCGATGCATGTTTTACTTAGGTCAGATTTTCATCTCTCAAAATCGGCAGTGTCCAAGAAACGTGTTATGCTAGAGGGATCTCTTTACATAAGGCATGTTATCTTACCCTATTGCTCTTTGTATATGGGAAAACTGTGTCAGAAGCACTTATTTTTGGTCGCCATTTTTTGCCTTTAGTTTACGCCGGGAATATTTTGACAAGAACAGAACGAGGCTAGGGATTACTTTTCACTCGACCTCAATGCAAAACCTTAGCATGTATGTACACATCATCCAGCCCGGACTGGTTAAGGCTTAAAATTACTAAATCTGCAAGACCTGCAGAGTTTTGCTGTAATTGAAGTTCTTCATGTACACGTAGTTGGTCAACATTCCTTGCTAGTTTTGTCAATATAAATACATTCTTCAAATGATCTGAAAATGAAGCTAGTGGGGGTGCTTTGTTTAAACAGTAAAACTTTTAAATTTGGATGATTATTGTGTTCTTGATTTTGAGCAGTGAACACCCTCATGGCAGATTAGAGTTGCCATCCAACATATGCCAGTGGTCTAGTGGTCATCTGCATATGCACATGTCTTTTGCTTTATTACTTGAAGTGATTTTGGGAGATCTATTTTTGATCTGTGGAGTCCATACAAGAACTGTATGTACTGTAGATGGTGCTTTGTTGCCACTCGTGAGAGCTCGGAGTGGGGGATATTATACAAATATGGAGTACTTCAAGTGGTGTAGTGAAACTAGCCTTCCGAGGTGATCCATTGAGGGAGGCTAGTTTTACTACACCACAAGACAAAGCAGTCAATATTTGTTTTATGACACCTCTCCCACATATTTGCTTAATTTTAAGCCATGACTGATTCATTTAATGTAAACACAATAAAAATGTACTTCTATTTGAATACAAAAGTAGTTGGAAATTTACTTGCACTTTTCAAACTACCCGATCACAAAACCCAGCTCTGTAGCACTTGGGAACAATATGTGCAATGAGCACACCCATATTTGGACACATCAGTTGTTGCTGGGCATATAGTACTTATAGTACTTGTATATATATAATGTCATTGAAAATTGTGTTGTGAATTTCAATACCCCGTAGAATTGTGACGTCATGCAGGGTCATCTCCCATGGTGATTACTCCAGACAATGTTTAGGTGAACACTTTCCAGTTGAAATTTCTCAGACATTAAGAATACATTTAGACTGTACAATGGGACAGTGCTTCGCAGCCAACTGTAGTTATCACTCAGAACATGACAGATTCCGGTTTTTTTTCCGATCGATAAAAAAAGGGCACCGTACTGTCTGGGTTTGTGTGGAAACATCACCCCGGGCAACGCGTGGCCATGATGGTGAATGACGTAACCAACTCATCAGTGTTTTAGTTTTACTACATTCAAAGATCAGCTTTTTGTTTCTCATGCTTTTTTCTTTCCGGCGTTACAATTGATTCTGCTTTCTATTGAAAAGAACAGCCATTTCAAGATCAATTTTAAACAGTCACAACGGCTTCTGTTTTTAAATTTTATTATTTCAAAGGACTTTCGATATTTTCAGTGTGTGCTTCTTGTGGTTTTTGCACACAACTTTGAAATGAAATGCGTTATTTATGTACAAGAAAGAAATAAGTTAACAAATGAATGTCAAATACTAAATTTGCTTCCAGTGTAAATAAAACGTCTATGCACTATTAAAGTATGGTAGTTTACCTTGCTTTGACTTTTATTAATGTCCGTGTTTACAACAGAACCATTCGCCAGTTGAATAAATTATGTTCTAATATGCAGAATTTGTCCTTTCCAAATGAGCTTATAGTGGCTAAAACACGTTTTAGCATTTTTTGTGATTTCGTTAAAATTCCAAAAGATTACGGTAGGTTTTAGAGACCATTTAGGTAATGTCAGTAAAAGTACAAAGGGTCTACTCCTTTGTATCAAAAAGGAACGAGGGGTAAAAAGCAGTGTATCATGGGATGGGACAGCAATCAAAGTGAGGCGCAGACTCGGCAGAGGGATCCTGGGTTCTTCTCAGTCAGGAATCTAAGCTGTGACTTGCCGTCTTCACTGTATGCTGTGAACCGAAGGAAAGCAATCAAGATTGAGTTGACTGGTAAGAAAGGCTCAGGTCTCATAAAATCAGTGTTGTCGTTGGCTATAAGTTTCAGGTGCCAAGCTGCCAAATATTGAGCAGTATAACATATTAGGGGTGTTGTTTCACAATGGTCATGAGTGATACAATATTAGAATCAAAACAAGGCTTAGGACTATCATATTTAAGTAAACATTAATCCTTTACGCAGTTCCAGCATGAGCAAAGCAAAATGATCCATGACTATATCCTGTAATCTCCTAATTACCTTGGCCATTACTGTTAGATGATTTTGCAGTAAAATTTTTGTTAAGTGTTGGTAGGTTTATTCACTGAGCTCTTAAAAGCTCTGTCGTGGATATTACATAATGCTGGAACTGCTTCAAACTCCCTTGGGTGCGTGAAAAATCATTTAAACATTGGAGGCTACAGGACTGTTGGCTTAATCTTTCAGGACAGTACGTGTTTTTGTCCTGAAAGCTTACTTCAATTCAAGATTTGGACTTGTATAACTCAGACTCAGACGTGACAGCGGAAACCTCACCTTGAACTATGAGCATGAGGACTCTATATACGACTTTGTAAAAACAAAACAGACTCATAACCAACCTACATGACTTTGGATTTGTGATTCTGACCCAACCTCCAGTGACTTAGACTTTGAAGCAAGACTTTGAAGCAAGATTGAGATTTGATAATTCATTTAATTAAGTATTGCTACGTTTACCTGATTCATTCTGCAGCCATCTTTTCTCTTTGTAGAAAGCAATGCAGCTTTCAAACTCTTTATCTGTGTAGTTGTCGACAAAGATTGGCACGAAGGGATCCATCATCTCAAAACCCTGCAAGATCAAATTACGAATGGGTGATTCAAAGCGAAATGAGAAAGCGAGGGTTTTTGGTCATTGTTTTGAAAGGAATGTTCCGTCATCTGTGATTGCAAAGATGCAAAACTTCATCAGAAATATCTCGGAAGCTGCAGGCCAACAAATTCGCGTTCATGCATGAGTCACGTGATTGTGCCATGTAATTTCTGCAAAAAAATCAGGTTTTTGACCCCAGTGACCCCAGTTTGGTCATGTGACATGTTAGGGATGGGCTCCTGATACTTTTGACAAAGTTTGGTTAAAATCGGTCAAAATATGTAGGAGCAATAGACAATGTCAACGTTTGTTACTAACTAACTAACTAACGGAGAGATACGATGATTTGTTGAGCTGCTATCCCGCAGCTAACAAAAAGACACGAATGGAAATATGATGAACCACCGTTTAAACTGGAAGCACTCTCACAGGGTTCAAATTTGTACCTTTTTGATACACCCTTTATGCCAAAAAAAAGTATCTGGTTTCTGGTATGCGCGCACGTCGCCGTAGCCTTGCGCGTCAGCAAAATGAAAAAGTTTTTTTTTCAACGAAAGATGATGTCTCAAAACCGCCAAACTCACTGGTTCGACTGGAATCCTGCTGCTGCACAATTTTAACGTGTTTTTAGATGGGGTTATGATCGAGAATAAGCTTTATGTGGCCTCTCTGGACTCCCATATATTTGCACTAAGTTTATTCGGGGACCATTTTGCAGTCATCAGCTGACATTTTAAGCTAAAAAAAAACAGGTAAAAAAAAAAGCCGCGTCGCCGCACCACTATTTGGGCAAGCTCCATACCAGAAACCGGAGACTTTTTTTTAGCCTTATAGGTCCGATATCTCCATGAAAGATAAATTCTCTGCACAGATAGACTCATAGAAGTCTACATGGTTAACACACGTCACCTACCTCTTTCTGTAAGAGGTGAAGTGGTTTGTAGTCGATCCTTGGTGGGCGTAACAGATGCTGGTCCACACTAGTTACTATGGCACCATTAATCTAAGGACAGAGGGAAATAGTACACAAATATAGCATGGTTTGAGGGTGGATAGTCGATATCAGCTCCCAGCGGTATTAAAAGTTTACAAACTAGTGCTAAGGCGAAAGTGGGGGAACCAGTTTGTCAGCTTCCAATAAAGTTTGTACCTTCGATCATAACTATTCACCAAAATATTGTTGATTTGGGAATCGGTTGTCTTGGAAAAATGTTGCCGACATGTGATGGTGAATGGACCAATCAGAATTCGGCTATTGCTCATGACTATGTATGGGTATGGTATGTGAGGTGTTCTGGCAAAATGAGACGGAACTGGGCACAGGCCGTAGTGCAGAAAAATGCCAAAAACCGAATGGGAATGATTTTTTTCCCTCAGATTTAGTGATATTTGTATTCTTTGATATGTGTAGTGCACATATATCAAATAATATATGATATACTGTGTTTGGTAAGAACTACAAGAAGCTTCGGTTTTCCGAACATACATACAAATACAGCTTTGCTAAGAGGTCTTGATGGCCTGTGGCCTCATTAAAAAAGCAAAACCAATTATGCAAGGAGCTCTGTGCACAAGTAGCCCCTCACCAATGGCAAAAAGACAGTTGGACCGACTCTGTGCCTTATGCCTGTGTAAAAAAATAATTTGTGCATACTTCGCATAAAACTTGCGTGGGAGAAGTTACCATCTGTTCATTCAGGATGTCACTATATCTATCATAACAGCAAAAAGGAAGGACAAGATGTCCTTTTTGGGGTTTTTTTACTCGTACCCATTTGCCTTGCAGCATCTTCTTGAAATGTTGCACCATGGTCATTTCCTTCACTGGAATCTATAAAAAAAAAATATGTTAATGAAAAAGTTCGATACAAATAAACATGAATACAATCGGTGTTTCAGCGTGGTTTTTACTTCTATCAATCCAGTCATTACAGCTTTTTGTTTCACATAATTAACCACTCTAACTTTATGACCCCATTGCAGATGATTATACTTACCTTTGGTTTCATCTTAAAGTGCTTTTATTGAGCAGCTGATACATTTTTTAAACCTTCAATTTGAAATAAGTTTAAAAGCCTAGCTCCTTTAAGTTCTATAAATCACTGGAAGGTTATGAAAATTATGTCACTGGACTGGATAGAATACAACTGAATACGGTTTACCAGACTACTAATACTAATATAACTGTCTTCCATTTTATTTCTAAAAAATCTAGTTTCAGTGAATTGTAATATTTACATTTGCTTTTATTGGTCATTGGGTCAATGGGCCTCGGATAAATGAATAATTTTAGATATTATTTTGTGACAGCAAATTTGGTGATGAAAAGAAATCATATACATTTAAAATAAATCTGCAAAATTGTTACTACTATCTTACAATGTATCCTCCAGGTTTGCGTACGATCGTCTTGTCGGCAAAGAAACCATTCACGCCTTTGACTGCAAACAGCATCTTGAATGCCCCGCTCCAGCTCTGTCTCTGCAACTCCTTCAAGATGACGCCGATCGCATCACTTGCATTCTTAGGTCGCGAGATACCCTGAAATGAGTAGTGGAAAAGTTTCTAAAATTCTTATCCCCCATCAGGTTTTCTTCATGTACTAAATGCAACACGCTTCAACAGTGGATTCTGTTGCATTGTGCAGTGAAAGCAGTATACACCAGCCTTGGCACCAAGCAGTAACCCTGCAAAATCAACAAGATGCAATGCAACATGGGATTTGCTGCTAAAATGCAAAAGCACGCAACAATGAGCAGGCCTAGGTACAATGTGACATTTATACCTTAAGACAGTTTATCCATTCCTATTGGTCGAGAGCCCGTCAAGTGGGTGTTTTTAAACCGTTGATAAAACACTGACTGGTTTTCTGCATTCTGCACCACATCATGCAGTACGCGCCATGAACCCACCAATCTCTATATAAGGAGATTTTTTAGCACTACTCCAACGAGGCAAATACCATAGACAAAGCTAGAGGGGTGTTTCACAAAACACCAAGTAATTGTTGAACACAATCATCGCGTGGAATTTTTTCCCGAGTTAATTTACAATTTCATGGAGCCAATTTCATCGAGGTGCTGAGCAAAAAAAAAAATCACTTGGTAAATTTGCGCCCTAAGAAGAAATAAGCCGAGTACCAGTCACAAGGAATATAAATCAATGATAACCAGGATGGTAACCAGTCCGTGTACAGCAAATATTTTAAGCTTAGCTAACTGGGTTAGCTAACCGGATTAGCTAACTTAGCTAACTGGGTGGATTAGATCACTAACCTGGTCAACAATGGCTAGGAGGGGTTGTCCTTTCTCTGTGGTCTCCCGTTTACTCCATACGTAACTATCAGTCGACTGCAACTGTAGGCCAAAGTACAAACTTAAGTTAAAGACAAATGACAGACATAGTATTATTATACAGGGTGTATCAAACAATTATAAAAAATTGTGACTACTAAACGCTTAAACACTTAAACGCTGACATACCAATAGATCTATCAAAATGTGCATGCACTTTGACTTAAAGAAGCATGCAACTTGCGCGGAGGTATGGTACCATCTCTGTAAAAGCTTCTTACTGTGTTCAAAAAGTTGGTCCATAGATATTAAAGTCTCGTGGGTAAACACAAACTTTGTCCAGTTTGCAAACCAAATGAAAGTTTCACCTCTTTCAAGAAGTGTTCATTTCTGGCTCTGAAATACTTGAGCCACTCCGTAGAGAAAGCTGGCTGGTCATACATCCCCTCATGACGAACTGAGTCGATGTAATCAAACCGACCTTTCACAGTCCAAGAAATGGCTATATGTAGAAGAGAAAGCAAAAAACAAACAAAACTGTGAATATTACAATATGCATATGTTGTTTTGCAACTAAGTTCTTTTTTTAAGATTTCAGACTTAATTGGAAAGTTTGTGAACAATCAACTACACCTACGCACTGATTTAGTGCTTTGAAGTGGTTCGGTTTCTTTGATGTTTCAGCATAACCCTCCTGGAGTAAATCAATATTCAGAGCAATATGTAAAACTCGTTAAAAATGTGTCATAAAGAGAGTCACTGCTCAAAACATTATCACTGTGGAGAGCAGTGAGTGTGAACGTATCCACTTACTTGCCCCAAGTTTTAATAAACACACTACAGAATTACCACAGAAGGTTACCTCTAAATTTGTAAAGTGTGGGTGCTGTAATTGGGCGACAGCATTAAGGCAAAACTTGAAGGATTTTGCAGTGCAAAGGACCAGGAATCAACCAACGCTGTGTCTTCTACTTCTTTACGTTGTTTTTTTAACAACTTAACCCTAACCGAACCCAACCCATCAAAGTTCAACAGCAGGTTTTGTTTAAATCTGTTGGGATAGGTACAGTACCCCTAAACAGATGGTCTTTTACATTGGGTTTGGCATACCTCCAGAAACTAAGTCCAACAGTGTGTGTGTACAATTTCCCATGTGGGTGTTGCAATTTGCCTGAATGGGTACGGTTCCCAGTAAATTATGCAGGGGAGTTAGGGTTAATGGTACAACTGTTAGACTGGCATTTCAAAGTTGCACCGAACTAAATTGTTCTGAAGTTTAGAATAAGGTTCAATGTTTGAAACAATGAAAAGTGTAAACATTTTTCCAGTACATAAAAAATCACCTGTCTGAAACTGAATTCTATTTGGGCCAACTCGAGTCGCCCAACACTCCTTTCAGTGTTGCAGTTGAGGGACTTCTGATGGATCACAAGTCCTTACAAGTCAATTACAAGTCAATCACAAGTCCATCACAAGTCCATCACAAGTCCATCACAAGTCAAGCACAAGCCCATCACGAGTCCATCACAAGCCCATCACAAGTCAAGCACAAGCCCATCACAAGTCCATCACAAGTCAAGCACAAGCCCATCACGAGTCCATCACAAGCCCATCACAAGTCCATCACTAGTCCATCACAAGTCCAGCACAAGCCCATCACAAGTCCATCACAAGTCCTCACAAGTCCATCACAAGTCAAGCACAAGCCCATCACAAGTCCATCACAAGTCAAGCACAAGCCCATCACAAGTCCATCACAAGTCCATCACAAGTCCAGCACAAGCCCATCACAAGTCCATCACAAGTCCTCACAAGTCCATCACAAGTCCAGCACAAGCCCATCACAAGTCATCCAGTCCCAAGTCAAGTCACAAGCTAGTCAAATTAAACTGTGACTAGACTTGTGAAAGGTCTTGTGATGTGCTTGTGACTGAACTTGTGCTGCACTTAAGATGGGCTCAAATACAACACCGGTTACATTACTATTGACTTACCACATGGCACATGCACAATAAGCCAACCCTGACTATGACAGTAGTGTAGGATGTGACACAACGTCATGGTTTTGCCGCTGCCTTTTCTTCCATACAGGACGTAACGTACCGGAGGATGGTCATAGTTAGCTCTCTTGAGATAGTCTATTGTCTCTACGGCCGGCTGTCTGACCATGATGGCCGCCTCCTGAAAGGGAACAATCTGGGAGGAAATGGAAAACACACAAATCACACAAAAATAGTGAAATAAGAACACAGAGTGAAGAATATTCTGAGGAAAACCCACGGAATCAAGTAGGGACTGAAAACCCAATCCACATATTGGCCCAGGCAGGAATCGAACCCGGGTGAAAGCGAGGAAAGTAACGCTACGCCAACCTGACTCCCCTTAACACTGGTAACAAATCATGTGAAAAAAATAAGAGGATAATTCTACACACGCAGACAGCGGGTTGTGGCTTTATTTGTTAACCACATAAATTTTTCAAATGGGTTCTTGGAAAGCACTTTCTGAGCTTGGAAATTAACTGCCTAATTAAAGTGGGATTGAAAACAATAGGCTATTCCATTAAAGCCGACACTCGATGTGCAGAGTGTCATCACACTGCATGTACAATTTATTTATACTGCCAAAAAAGTTTAGGCCTTAGAGTATACAAGCATGTAAGCTTCCTAATTAATTTTTCTATCTTTGAAAACTAACTTTAAACGGACTGAAATAAAAGGATTTTATCATCATATGGTACTGAAGGGCACAATAAAAGTATATCACATAAAAAAACCAAGAAGAAGAATGATTTTCCAGATGTTCACACTTTGGTGAAAAAACAATTTTTGTTTTCCCCTCCAAGTTGGCTGATGGTTGTCATGGTTCCCATCACATGACTGCAAACCACCAATCAGTCTTACCATTTGTTCCCATCTGGTTGGGCTGCCTACTGGTAGGATTCTCTTGACATCTGGTGTGAGGATGGTGTAATATTGACCAACATGTTGCATTCCATGATTTGCCTGTGTTCAATGACAAGTTGAATAACTTTAATGTTAAGACTGTTTGACAGGTTTGTGTAATTTTTCTCTTAGAAATATTATTCTAATGGAACCAATTCAAGGATATTTGATAAACTTAAGTAAAAGCTGTTGACAAAAAAAGTTTATCCACTGAAAACACTATTAACAACCCTCCTGCTATCTGAACAGTCATGGACAGTCAAAAATCAATCCTCTTCCCCTGCCATGCCTTTTACACAGGCTAGTCACCAACAGTCAGATCATATTTGAAGCAAGCACTCTGACTAGTCAAATTCAGTCAACAGACAAAAACAGGCAAGTGGTAGGCACAGGTGGTTTAGCACTCACCCGGAGTCAAAGCACAGCTGTATCAAGTTACTTACACAGCCCCAGCCAGTCAATCCTGCTTTATGTAGGCTGGGAGCCCTCAACTGTTGAAAACAGTCACTTGATTGATTTTGACTGAAAGGACAACTTTGCACAGAATGTATGTTTGCATAGGAGGGTTAAATTATCTCAAAAAGTTCTGAATCCAACAGTATGCATCAGTAGCGAATTTCGTTTTGAAGAACTGATGAATGGTGTTGTTCCCCCCAAAGAAATTCAGGTTTTGGATACTGCTGAATACAGCCTTCTTCAGCCACTTTATGGGCATTTTCATAGTGTTGTGTCTGTTCATAGGCGTAGCCAGCGGAGGGGGATTTACCCCCCCCCCCAATATTTTCAAAAGACTGCCCTTTTCCATTGAAATGCCCTTTTTTCAACAGCGCTTACCCCCCCCCCCAATATTTTGTAAAGAGTGAACTTTTTTTTAACAAGTGAACTTTTTTGTGTCCTTTTTAAAAAGAAGTCCTGCCCTTTTTTGTCACATCGGCCGTTCCGGGTGCCCTTTTTTGTGAATTATGTGAATGTATCGCCCTGAAAAGTACCATATAGTGTCTATTAGTGTGCACAATTGTCGGTTTTGAATGTCCGGGGAAAATAACGTGTCTACATTTCAGCACGGATGTGCAAGTGCCCTTTTTAAGAAATTGTTAACCCCCCCCCCAATAAAAATGACCGTGCTACGCCACTGCTGTTGCATACTTGCTTATTCAAAAATGGGTTTGCTTGATTCAGCAAGACACTTTGCGGATGCCTGAATATGATTATTGATAATAAAACAAAAATAAAAAAGATGTGATTAAACTGGCTTTGCTTACTGGGGAACTCTCTGAAGTCCTGAAGATATCTGATGTTGATTCCTGTGCGCCCAGTGGACTTGCTGCGTCTGATGTTGTACATGATGCTGAAAACTGCCTCACACATTTCTACATGCACATCCAATTGACAATACAAAACAAAAAACAGGGTTAACCAATACTTATGCGCCTATTAATTGTTTCCCCCACCCCTCCCCTCCCAGGCTGCCCCACCCAAGACGTGGGGATTGTCACTTTTGAAGTGACAAAATCCCCACCCCTCGGGCAAAATTTAAGTGACAATCCCCGACCATGCCCCGACTTATATATGTGGGGCGCACTAGTGATTGCCTTTCCATTAGTACGCCAATGTTAACAATGTAATTTGAGTGACCAAAATCCCCACCCTGGGGCATGAAAAACGTGACCAAATCCCGACATCGGACCTGGGGTAGCGTGGGGGGGGGGGGGGGGGGAAACATTTGACAGGTGCATTAAACTGATGTTATCTAAAGCCTAAGGATCAGTAAACCACAAGCACGTTTGTATATGGAGTTATCATTTTCTATTTAAGAGTTTAAATTTTAGGACTTACCCCATGCAACAATCTTGAAAGTGGTCTTTGCAAACACCTTCCTAAATGTGATTTATTTTTAAAAATGAGAAAAAAAGGCTCATGTTTATTATAAAGGATGGGCAAAGTGAAACTGCAGCCAAGTGAAACTTAATGCAACTTGTTCATTTCCTGACTTTTTTTTTTAATTTTAATATTTTAGGTTTCAAATGACAAATGGGAAATTTGTTGCAAGCACAGCATGCCAAGATAATTTATTTGTGTTGTGGGCGCGATCGGTCGATCGCGCTGCGCTATTGGTCAATCATGATCAGTCGACCGCACTACCACCAGTGGAACACCTTTTCTTTCTAATTCACTGCTCTGGAGGATTTTTTTTTTAAAGGAAAGTAAAGTCCGAGATATCCTACAGAACCGACCAATCGCTCAGATCGACCGACAGCGCCCAAAATATGCAAACACTGATGATCAGGAAGTTTAACCACTGTATCATTTTAATAATAAACATGATAAAAGAAAACAATTAAGGTTTTCCAAACAATGTTTCCTAACTTATCTGTAAGAATATAGACCTATGAAAGAAGAAATACAAAAAGGAGTGATTTTATAGGCCTAAGGGTTTTGACATGTCACCTTGACATATTTCCTCGAGTATTTTCAAGTAACAATGTTTTAACTTTTAATTTTTATAATAAACCATGTAAACATGCTATTAAACTAGGCTTATTACGGCCTATGTTCATTATTAAATCACATCAAAGTGATCAAACTGTACCCGAGTTGGCAAAACGAGTTGGTAGCCTATTTGTACTGGCCCCATAAATGTGGCCAATTTATTGGACTACCTCCGTAAATAAAGGCCACACTTCCACCATGTACAAAAAAACATGTCGAACTTCGTCAAATTTTAATTTTCACATTTAGGCTTAGTTTGTAGTGTATTTTTGCTTTAGAACTAGAAGCATACTCACCCTTTTTAAAGGCTAATCAGAAAGTGCTGCCTTTTTGCAGATGTCTATTTTTCGTGAAATTTCCAGATTCGTTTGCACACATTTGCGTATCAAAATTTCAACACGAAATTTCACGAAAATTAGACATCTGGAAAAGGCAGCACTTTCTGATTAAAGAGGGTGAGTATGCTTGTAAAGCAAAAAAAACCACTACAAACTAGCACTAGGCCTAAGCCTAAATGTGAAAATCAAAATTTGACAAAGTTCGACAAGTTTTTGTACATTCATGGTGGAATAGTGGGTTTTATTTACGGAGGCAGAACAGTAAACTGGCCACATTTATGGGGCTTTATTTGTACGATATGGCATACATTATGCCACGCATTATGCGTACACTGTACAGTTGGTTCGTATACGATGAGTTAGGAATACAACTTGGCGCGCTCGCGTACTGAACTGTGTGTCGCACGTGTCGATCTCATACCCATTTACGTAGGCTACTACTACTACACCTACGTATCATACAGACAATGGAATAGTTTCTATGATAACTACCGACGGTTTAGGTTATAAAAGCAAAGCGATATTCCTATTGTTTATCATCAACTTCCAATTGCTGATTAACCGCCTACCGTAGCATTTCATTAACGTCGTGGGCGCCGCCATCTTGTTAATTGCAATGAAATATGGGATATCATGGTCTGAAAACCTGTCGCCTCAAATTGCAAAATGTAAAGTCCGGTTCCATGGGTACCATCCTGCAACTTGCTCATTTACATTTTTGCGAGGGATTCGATTATCAGTTGGTTACCCTGTTGTTTTGATCGGGATTATCACGCTCTCTTTCAAAATAGTGTAAGTTTTGAGATTAGTCGATTTATGTAACGATGTTTGGAGATTTTGTTTGTTCTATTGAATTGTCAATAGATTTTACAAATCGCTTTTTATAGTCATTTTGAGATGTCTAGGGCGATCGCGCGCACTAGGTGCTGTGCTGCGGACTGCGGTATTTCAATGGGGATGGTACGGTGGACTGCGGTATTCAACGGACGACTCAGCTGCTCAGTGCATGAACTGTAGATGGCGCTTCGTAACCACTCTTGAGAGCCCAACCAAACCATGCATGCCATGGGGATGGGAGGAAAACACTCCGTTCGGACACTGGTTTGGCTGCTAGTTTCTTAAATTAACTTAGAAACGTTATCTTCACTGAGGCTTTCTCAGATCAGAGAAACGTTATCTTCACTGGCTTTCTCAAATTGGAGTAATTGCAGAATACCCCGCCACTCGGAAATACACCCCTAAATTCTCTGGCTACGAGGTTGGAATCACTGGAAAAGAAACAATTCAAGTCTTAATGGGACTCAAAAGGCAATATTAGGCATGAGGGCCTAGGCTAATTCAAAGAAGTGTTACCGTGAAACGGTCCCGCATTTTTTTCCGCTCCTGTGCTGGCGCTTCATCTGCACAAGTACGCATTATATCTTAAGAATAAATTACCCTTTCAAATCAAGCAATCGTGTGGCTTGATGGTTAAGGTGTTGGACCGAGAGCCTCATGACCTGGGTTTGAGCCATAGCAACGGCATGAATACAAAGTCATGACATGTAACTTGTAAGGGAGGAACCAGACAAAGAGGTCATCACGACCCATATCTGCCAATTGGAATTGGGCAACCGATCAATCTTGCAGAAATGGATTCGCGCGATCAGTCAATCCTGACCAGCTTGGATTGAGTTGTTTTTGTTAAACTTTGTTTATTTGGTGACTGCTCGATGTTCCGACACCCTTGTGTTTCGACACCCTTATGTTCCGACTGCTCAACCTACATGTACATGTTCCAACAACCCCATGTTCCGACACCCCTATGTTCCAACAACCCGCATGTGAGATTGTGTTAGCCCATTTAGATGTACAATGTACGGTATGTTGGGGCCAGAGATCAGCCTATGTTTACTTTAGAACATAGGCTGAGCAGCCTGGAACATAGGGGTGTCAGAATAAGGGTGTGTCGGAACATAGGTCTGTAACCATTTATGTTTGTGGATTGCTTGTTGTATGTTTGTAATTTGGCCGAATAAATAATAATAATAAAATTATTGGGCAGGATCCTTTCACTTTCAGTAAATTAAGGCTGCATAATTGATCAAATTGCACAAAACTGCATTGTGACGGTACCTTTATTGTTCACAATATCATGTGCAAATTTTGACATCCATTATTGATCAAAATGTTTGACGGATGGGCTAATTACTGGGGATAATTCTTCACTGAATATTTGATTATTATTCACAAAGTCTACATGCAGCAACAGATAAAACATTTTATGACACATCTTATGAAAGTGAAATCCTTCAGGTAACCCATCATTGCCATGGTTGTAAGTTAGTTGTTTTTTTAAATGAAGTTTATAGTGAAATCGACATTTGGTACGTAAACATGTTTTGTACAATGTCTCTTACAATTGTCTCAATCCTCCAATCAGCCAGGTGCTTTTGGAGAATGTTGGAGGATTGAGGCTAAATGCTTTTGATTTTAGGAGTATGCATTGCGTTAAAAGTTTTAAGCTTAAGCTTGCATTGTATATTTTCAGCCATGCATAAATGTACATAAATGTAGGCCTACTGAAGGCAGTATCCAATTTTTCCCCCTACATTGCGGCAGTTAAGAGGATTTTAAAAGAATTTAATGTGATGTTCTTGCAAATTATACATAAAAGGCACCTAATGTTATACAGTTCCAAAATCACGTCCAAGGTCTGAGGTTAACACATACATGTAGCACTTAACTGTTTAACTGATTGATGCTGGGCAGTGGCAAAGCTTAGATACCTACCTGCACCGGTAGATATAACAACAAAAATGTAACGTTTTTAACAATGTTTTTATTGTGTAATCTGACCACAATTCAGCTGTTGGCTGCTATGGTTCAGTAAATATATAAATGAAATATTCAAAAAAATCATTTCCCCAGATGCTTTATAATTTGCATATATACAATGTATGCACATTCTTTTCTCAAAGAGGTTTATGGATAAAATGCAGGTTCAGTTCTATTCATACCAGTATTATTATTTCACATGTTTATTGCCATTGTATTTTTAAAATGCAGTCATAAATGTGAGCAAAACAATCTGATACCCTGATGGAAAAAAAAAAATCAGGTTTCATTTAAGTACAGTATGCGGTGAGAGGTTTAATTTACAGCCGATCGTTGGAAAATAGGTTGAAGTATGGCTTGGGGTCATTCTTGTTGCAATTGATTGATGAATAATTCAATCTGCTCCTGTTTGTGGGGGAAGCGTGGCCACTTTATGCCATCTGGGTGATTCATCCCCCTACAAATACACTGCAACTGGAAACCTGATCATTTGCCTTTATTTGTTAATTCTGTTCTCTGGCTGCAGATTTTCCCGCTAGTCTGACATTGTCCAAAGGCTGCTTCTGCCTGTCTGCCTGAGGTCTGTGGAGCATTGCAGGACAAGGTGTAGACTCGGCGACGACAAGACCGCGGTGCAAAATGGACGCAGTACAATAGTTTTGTTTTCATTTCAAGACACATCTAGGATGGATATCGGTCGGTCAGAGCTCGGGACAGGTCACGGTGTCATCACGGAACAAGCAAACCCGCAGATGGAATCCAATCCCTTGAACCGTAGCCCGCACGGGGAAAGCACATTGACAAGTCCAGCACCAATGGTGTCTAATGAGGATCAGGAAAGTTTTCCAGAGTTTCACGTACACGCTACAAACTACACCAAAGGACAACTGAAAATGAAATTGAAAAGCAATAAGAAATCTGGCCTGATGGAAACCCAACGTAAACCGGATAGGGTGGACACATTATCGGGAGGCCAAATTGAGCAGGCTACCGACACACAGATGGTACGTATATTTTCTATTGAATTGGACACATTGTTTCTTGCAGTGATTATGTACATGTAAACACCAAAGGCCTATTCACCCATACTTAATCACTTGTGGAATATCACGAAAATGAAAATGAAACCACATGCATACATCCTTCAGCCGTGACTTTGAACATATTTGTCATCGGACCATCAGTGGTCTGATGAAAACATTGACTTTTCTTGACTTGATGTTGGGCTCTTCCAAGATTTGAGGGATTAGAAATTGCCTCTGAACCTCCCAATGTGAATGACATATTACACTGTACATGTACTTTGTACATTGCAATGTCATCTACAAAAACTGTGAAGTCTTTACATACATGTATGTTGTATACATTGTATACATGTACTGTGGACTCTCTGCACGAACAGTACCGGTAGATGGCGCTTCATCATGTTCATGACCACTTTTGAGAGCTCCAGTTTGCAGTGCACACTGCATACACGCACTGATTCATACACGTACATTCCATGCGTACAAATGTATGTGGCAAGTAATTTTATTCAGAATGTGCACATATTCATTCATTCATTCATTCATATTTATTTCCACTTAATCATTTTTAAGGGAAACGGTTTCAACAATAATTTAGATAACAGGATAAGATTAAGCGGTGGGCTTCTCCAAAAAGCAAGCTTGTCAAGTGGAGAAGTCCATTATGTGTAGAAAAAAATATATTAAATACATTTGTACACATGCACAAGCCCATAGCATCTTGTTAGCACATCATTTAGCACAATGGTGTCCAAGACTCGCCGTTGATGGGGTATCTGGGTATCAAGTCCATATTAACCACCGGAAAAAATGAAACATTTTCACTTCAGTACCCTAATGTGCTATTATTTTAAAAGAAGTCTTCATTGGAAACACAAGTATGTAATAAACAGTGTTGAATATATTGGAGAATTGAGAAAATTTTGTGTTCCAGCAAAAAAGCCAAGGGAGACAGGAATTATAGCCTAAATCGTGAATGGAGATGTTAAAGGGAATGTACATTGATCATTGGCTTTTGCTGTAATTTTCAGAAATAAACTATTTGAGGGGTTAGTATAGTAGATCAAATATTGTTACACTGATATAATTGAAGTTTTGTGTTCGAAAATGCTATAAAAACCAAGAAAAACAAAAATGTTCACGTAGTCTGGTTCCCTGACTCCGCTAAAGATGAAATGGATCAATTTATAGATGCCGGAAAATTGTAAGGTAAGGGAACCAGTCTAGCTGGCCTGCATCCGTTCATGAACATGTATTAACCAATAGCAAACAAAATTTGGACTGAACAAAAAATGGTAAATTTGGAGCAGAAATTGAAAAATAGTTAGGTTTTTCCAACGGTGGTCAGCCGACCACCGTTGGAAATTTATACAAAAATACCACTTTTCTTGAAAATGACTTCACGCCAGGTGCCATAATTTTACAGGATGCTTAAGACTGTCATTTATCAACATCCTACCGGTAGTAAGGTATTTCGTAAAAAAATTGGTAGTTTTGTTTTTCGATGTCTGCAAATGTATAATTCCCTTTAATGTACGTAAGTGAGGCGAGAATCTTTGCAAGCATGTAATGGGAAAAAAATAATAGATTAGGCCAAAAATATAAAAAAAATTCTGCTTCCGATTACATGGCATTTGAAAATAGGGTAGGTACGGTAGGTAGGGAATTACATTTTTTTCATGGCCTTTTTTGTGTACGATCGTATGGAGGTGTCTGCAGAAAGGGTAAATGTACAATGTAGTATTTGATGGTTTTTTCCCCCTCATTTTTCCAAAAAAAAAAAAATTTGGGTAGGGGCTGTCAAAATAGGGTAGGTAGGGTAACCAGAAGCAGAACTGTTTGCCTTATGGTGTACATACATGTACGTGTACATGTACATGTAACGTACATGTGGTTTCTGATTAGTGGTTTTTAAATACCTGGTACCGTACATTAGCCATTTTGAAATTTTGTGGAAGGTCCTACGTGTACATACGTGTACGGTACTAGACAACAGTGAACATGTTTGTAAAATACGTGTACAAACTGTACATGTAGGTATTTTGCAGTCTTAATTGAGGTGATAACAGATTGACACAATTTTAAACGTACACGTGCAATATGTACATATATTGTCCTGATTGTTCTTAAATTCTTGTTGAAAAAGAAAAATTCCCAGTTGGCCTGTGCCCATTATATTTAATTGTTGGTATATTTGATTGACGTTAACTGCATTATTCCTCTCGTGAAGATGTTCAGAGGTTGTCCCTGAAAATCTCCGCTCCATACTGAAACACAGATGCCAGAGCCGGCCAAATGCCAATGTTAAATATATTCCTGGGGTCAAGAGGTCGTGCTGTACATGTTGGCATGCATGGATTGGACCTGGTGTTGGGCAGGCCGTTAATATTGGCATACATGTAGGGCGGCAGGAAATGACTAGGGATCACCATGGAAATACCCCCCAAAAAGCGCTTAAAAATTGATGTATTGTATAGCATAACGGGTACAGATTGTACATTTGTAATAGCACTGTTGTATTGCAAATTTACTTCTACCTTAATTAAGGAGCTTTTGTGGTCCCCCGTGATATACCGGTATGTGTACTGTACATGTACAGTACATGTACAATGTACCGGTATGTACACACTATTGCTAAGGAGTAGGGTTAGGCTAGTACTAGTAGTAGTGCATATATACGGTACCTGTACAATTACATTTTTACATATAATGTACCACATGTTTGTACTATGCACACGTTTGTTCGATTTAATAACAAAACATGTTAATTTACATGTAAACATGCTGTACTACATGTGTACAGTACATGTAAAAAGTGTACACATGTAGTACCACTACCCTTACTACCGGTATATTCAAGGCATACATGTACATGTGCATTTTATAAACAAATTTAAATGTCTATTTAAGTCTGAAAAAGTGAGCTTGACATTGAAATATTGTAGTGCTAGTATGCAAAATACATTTTACGTAGAGTACATGCACGTAGCCACGTACCACTTATGACTGAATCATTAAAAAATGGCAGTATGATCTATCAATGACTTGTACATGTGTTACCATACATGAGAGGAACATGTACACTGTACATTGTAGACCTATTTGTAAGTGTACATTAATTTACAAATTACAGTACCATGTCTTTGGGATTTCGGAAAAGATTAAAGGGGTATTACGGCCAAAAATCCTAGAAAAAGTTTGTGTTTTGGATTGTTAACTTAAATCCTATTTCAAAGGTTTGGTTGAAAGGAAACTAACCCAATGTCTTACCGTAGCGCTATTTTGTGGCATACGCATACTTATTTCAGCTGTCTATTCAATGTACGGTACGCTACTCGTTGAGTGTACAAATGTATGTCACACACAGCACCAATTAAAAAATGTTGTTTCTCGCACGTCAACAAAATGCGATACACTGTGCGGCAGGATTTACTTATGTACCGGTACAACTAGCACTCAACAGCTCAATTTTTGGAGAGTCAAAATTTTGACCCCCGAAATTCGTTCTCACATGGTTCTCACAAAAATAACACAAAAGCACCAAGTTTTTAAAGAATGGTTGTGTGGACGTTAAATATCCTACTTTTAAATGCGCTTTCCAATTAATATCATTTTGGTTAATACGCATTTTGTAGCCTAATCGGGCACATTCCAGGACGTAATGTCTTTTAACACAGATTTACAAACAAATGCATCTTGTTTTGAGGATGGAATTGACCACCATTTTGACTTGCACGTAGATATGTGTAATAATAATATTGCTGCACTGATTATCAAAATATTCTCGGCTGTTTAACAATATTTTTTTAAATATGGTCTTGAATCCAGACCTTTCTCTCGCTCAACCAGTGAATTACAAATCAATATCCCTGAATCGCTGACAAGAGGCTCCAGACTAGCCACAGGGGTACACAAGCAGCGACAGAGGAGACAGATGGCTGAGTGACAACAAGGTGGCCCAATAATCCAACCCCATCCCTTTTGTTGTAACTCCCCTTGGCCACTTCGCATCCTCACCAAATCAAATTAAGGAAGCGGTTCTGGTATAAACACTGCAAAGAAAAGGGGGAAAAAATCCCCCCAAAAACAGAAGATATACCCAAGGTGTGACCAGAATGCAATCCCAGGGATATGAGATGAAGCAGAGTCCTTAAATGACATCCATTGGGGGGACAAGGGACTCGGACTCTTAGACTATTTAACCTGATTACTAGCTTCCATTTATATCCCCTGGCCCGCCTGTCAATTTGGTGTCAACCACTCTTACTTAGCTAATTAGATGTGGAGAAAGTCTACTGCTTTAGTACAGGGGGAAATGTCTTTGTTTGGGCATCCGAAAGGAAGAGTACCAGAGTACACATATGAAGGTGTTAAGGATCAGTGAAATTCCCCTGAAGACGGTCAGAGCATACTGACCGGAACGTCGAGTTTATACCTCTGGTTCTTTTCAGAACCATTCTCTTAGTTGAGAAATTATTCGCACATGGTGTTCCCGCAAACCTTTCATTATTCAGTATCTCCCCCATGCAAAGCCTCAAATCTTACTTGAAATTCTCCTGAAAAGCTAAAAGGAAACAAGTGTAGAGGTTTAAACTTACAGTGAATTCTTTTACTCTCAATTTTACATGATTATTAGTTACAATAGGTACATGTACTGGGTATTGGTACCGGTATTTGTTAAAAATAAAGAAAATTATACAAAAATGGTGGTGATAATTTCAATACTTTTATTGGAAAAGTTGTCTTAAATTGGTACGAAAAGTGGATACCCAGTTGCTTGTCCCCTCAATGGTAACCCTATACGAATCTGACACTATACACACATAAAACGTCCCATTGGGCAACAAGGCACGTTTTAAATGAAATGATATTAATTGGAAATTTAAAAGTAGAATATAAACGACTACACGACCGTCCTTTAAAAATTGGCAATTTTTGTGCTATTTGTGCGAGAACAAATTTCGGGGGTAAACATTTTTCATCTCAGTTTATGGAGACAAAAAAAATCGCATGACGTGAAAGAGAAATATCGTGCCAAATTTGACCTCACACTTCCTAAAATCTAAAATATGTGTGAACTAGTGCAACTCGGAGCACTCATACGTGTACATGTACAAAGATGAAAATTTATGAAATAATTTTGTGGGGGTCATTGGATAAAAACTGAAACTTTAATGGGAGACTAATATGTCTTTTGGGTCACAATTTTTTCAGTTAACTTTGAAGGACTAATTCTCATTTTCAAACAAATCTAAAATGACCATTGATAAGAACTGTATTCAAGCAAGCCCGACTAAATCTAGAATGCGTCTGATGTATGTAGGTAGGTAAACGTTTGCGTTGTTATCATTTTCGTTGTCACAAAAGTACACGATATAAAACAAATGTGATCAAACAAAAATCCGGATTCGAAAGGTTGTAACTTAAATTTGTTTTTACCCATCTCCAAATGATTTCCATCATTTTTTTCTCGTGAAATGCCAAGATAAAATTCCAACATGAATTCTTAGGGTGGTTACGGTAAGAAGTCATTCGGTCAAAAATTATAGCAAGAGAAAGGGCAACCTCGTGTAAAATGCCCATAGAAGGGTCACGGAGGGGTCAGGAAGCCCACAGACAAAATGGCTCACTTTCAGGCTCTATTTTCGAGCATGTCTCTAAACACAATGATTATTTGCTTTTGTGTTAATTTATTTACCAAAAATAATAAACTAACTGAGAGCTTATGTTAGTTGTATGAAATACGTTGAACATTTATAGAGATATCCGCCATCAAGTAATGCATAATAATAACAGGTTCCAGTACGTTGCAAATGCAAAATTTTGTACAGTATGTACCGGTACACTATGTAAGATGACAAAATTTAAAGGGAAGATACATTTGCAAACATCAAAAAAGGAAATGATCAAATAATCACGAAATACCTTACTGAATTGTAAGGGATTGACAGTCTAAAGCATCCTGTAAAATTGTGGCTCCTGGTGTGCTGACAGTTTCAAGAAAAACTGTATTTTTCCAACGCTGGTCGGCCGACCGGCATTGGAAAAAACTAGCTTTTTTCCAAAACTGCTCCTAACTTTACACTTAATAGTTATTCCGCATTTTCTTTGCAATTGATTACACACTCTGTGAAGGGGTAACAAGCCTGCTAGACTGATTCTTTGACCTTACAATTCCCCAAAGTCTTTACGTTTCTCCGTTTCATCTTAAGTGGGGTCAGGGAACCAGACTACTAGAACATGATTGGCTTTCTTGGTTTTTCCAGCATCTACAAGCCCAAAACACATAACAAGTCAGTTTAGCAATATTTGCTATAACATACTAATCCTCCAAATCCATTTATTTTTGAAAATTGCAGCAAAAGCAAATGTTGTACATCCCGTTTAACAGTCTAATTTAGCAACATACTAAAGAAAGGATATAAAACATGTACCTTTGTACATCAAGTTATTCTAGTGATTATGCCACAAAGTGACCCAGTTTCAGGAAGGTGTCAAACAATTACAGTTAATAAGACACATCCCAAACCACACTTAAATAGCTCCAGGCCAGCCTGCAGCACACAGTAATTACTTGAATTCATTGGGAACAATATAATAGTTTTTCCACACATTTATCACTTCAGCACCTTTAACATGTTAATAAGGATGTCCTGTCTAGACCAATCAACTGTGCAATCCATCTTCATTTATGCATGGGACCAGAGTCCACTATCCAACAGAGCACAAGACTAGGTGTAAATTATGCTGCCAGCCCCTGCAGCAATGAATCAATTCACAAGTCTCCTACACATGTATCCATGGGCCTTCTTAAAGGGTTCATGAAATGAGTTTTTCTTAGGAACATATTTTGTGCAACTTCCTACTCAGTATGAAAACTACAGGTATTTGACATCCCTTTTTGGTTAATTTTATTGAAAAGTCCACTTCTTTTAAACATTTAAAATTTTCATAGTTTTTCCGGACAACTGAGGGTGCTGTTGCTATATTGTCATTTCAGGAAGACACTCTTCAGTTTTAGGAGTTTTCTGTTCAAATTGTGAACCCAAATTTGGAATTGCGCCCGAAATCAGCATCTGGGACACGTTCTCATTCAGCCGATTGCAGCTACGCGGTGTCACGCACTGAACCAATGAATAATAACAACCACGTGCGCGTGTGCATCGTGCCAACGCTCACGTGCATCCATGCATGGATTTGCCAAATTTTTGGAAATGGCCTTCTTTAATTGTTTTCGTCAAAATGACAGCATGCAAGAAAGAATAATTTCACAGGGATTTTATTGCCATTCTATCTTTAAGCGACCAATAATCACAAAAAAATCAAAAATGTACATTTGTACTATCAATAATTTTCTCAGTTACTTTTTCAAGTTTTTGGATAGCTGCAAACAATGCAAATGATCTGCAAATGGTCACGAATGTTCTGTACAGTACACTCTACATAAAAAGTGGATACAACAAATCCATCCTACTGTTGAAGTTGAAGTCAGTTTGAATATTGGTCAGTTAAAAATGAGCCCAAGACTTCTGTAAACATTTGCAAAATTTGACGTACTGTTTTTAAAAGAAAGCAACATTTATTTATTACGCAGCTGATTACATGTGGTTTAACGCAAAGTGTTTTGGAGTCATGCAGCAGAAATGCCTCTGGGAAGCAGTAAATTTCCTTCGCCTTTCCTCTTGTCCGCTGTCCATCCTTGGTCATTTATCAGCCTGCCTACTTGTTTCCCCCCACAGGGACAAATCATTTTCCTGATTCCCAATTCATACAAAATGTCACTTTTAATCTTATTGCAGCCTTTAGTGACGTCTTTTGGAGATGAAAAAAAAAGGAAACAAAATGATGGCAGACGATTCATCTTCTGATGTGCTTGGATTTTGTTGCTTTCAAATTTCAGTGGTGAATGACTTCAACACTTCAAAAGACCTTAAGTTATATGGAAGTTGTGCAACTGAGAGAAAATTTCAAAAAATGCGTTGTTACTGCCATTTTTCCCCCTAGCGGTGCTTGTGAAACTAAGCTTGCTTGGGGGAGAGGGCCAGCCTAGTGTCCTGTTTGTACATGTACCTATCTCACTGACTGACAGACTCCCCGATAAAAAACTGACTCCCTGACTTGATGACTTACTGACTGTTCCATCATCTGTGTCTCTTTAATATGATAAAAGACATTATAAACATCACTCAGCATTAATTTAAAAAATTTTAAATTGTAAATTCCAATAATGGGGGGAATTTTGGGGGGAATTTGTTTTGTATCTACTGTAGACCTTGAAGCTGCCTGAATACTGTATTTAAAGGAAGTGATTGGTGCGTTGAGGTGCCAAGAGGAAAGGGGAAAACAAATACAGGAAATGGTCCATTGGGCTTGGGGGAATTATCATCGGTGCGTTAAACCCACATTTATCCTGTTGTGATTGTTATAATTCAGCTGGGAATAGATTCAGTTTAGTCTGCAGTACCAGGCGAGTAACTCGATTACTCTGGTACTAAGACAAGATAAGTTTGCAGTAGCACCATGTGTATATAAATCTCTTTTGTGAGTATGTGTGGTTCTGAAAAGAACCGGAGGGACTCAACATTTCGAACAGTATGCTCTGCCCATCGTCAGTAGTTTGCTACTCGTAACACTACTCGTGGTTTTTCATCTACATGTACTTGAGTATTCATCCTGGCGCGAGAAGAAGCAGGTACTCACAAGTAGCGGTTTAGGGTTCACAGCTTGATACATTCCCTGCAAACAGGGAATCACTCCCTTCACCTCTCTCTCCCTAGGATTCCATTCGTCACAAATTTTTTTCTTCAAATAAATGACTCAAAACGTCGCACAGTAAGGATGTATAGTGCTGAAGAATGTGATGTGGCTTGCACGCTATTTGCTTGTACTTTACCGGTTCATGTATTTTCCTGCATACTAACGTTATTTTTCTGCTTTTATGGGAATTCAGTGAAGTACTCGCAGGTACCGGTACTCGACTACTCGTGAGTAATTTTATTGCAAGTACTCAAGTAGAGAAATCCACTACTCGCCCAGGCCTAGGACCAAAAAAAAACCCATTTCTGCTTCCGATTACATGGCGTTTGAAAATAGGGTAGGTAGGGAATTTGTGTTTTTTTTTGTTTTTGTACGATCACATTGTCTGAGTGTAGGCCTACCGGTAGCCAAGGGTAGCGGGGGTTTTTCCTCATTTTTCCCCACAAAAAATCAGGGTAGGGTAAAAATGTAGGTAGGGTAACCGGAAGCAGAACTATTTTTTTGGGGGGGGCTGGTCCAAAGGGCCTGATCCTAATATTGCCTACGTGTGTACAGTATGCGTGTACAATGTACCGGGTAGTGTCATCTTTGTATGTGTATCCTACTGACCGACTCGCTGAGTGTCACTTGTGAGCCATGCAGTGCTATCCTATTATAGGATTAACCCTTAATACCAGTGAAAGAGCTACATTGCAACTCCGGGCCATTATGCAGACCGCATGCATGGAAAGACTTTGAGTGAATAGCTATTCTGAATCAATTGAAACTTGAATTTTATGCGCTCTGCAGCTGGCACAGTGCAGCTTTTACTGAGCTTGCATTGTCTTGTTTGTAAAATACAGCATGCAAGTCTCGCCAGCTTACGTTCATTTTTTAGGTACCAAACACCGACAATTGTAGTCACAAACTCCTGTGTGAGAATTTACCCAATTTTATTTGCATGAAAAACACAGCTAGAATTGTTGAGGTAATTTTGTTTATTTTGTTTGTTTGTTTGTTTTTTCCCATTTTATTATCACAGACCTACAATGTACCCCGGTACCAAGCGTCACACCTCTGGCGTGTCTCACACGCCTCAGAGTCAATTTACATGCTCGCAAGCCGGACAATTGCAATCACACCCCTCATGCTAAATTGTTCTAAAAATAAATATTCCAAAAGGCATTTTGGCGGCTTCGGTTCTGCGTCAAGATCATCTAGCGCTAGGCAGCTGTGTGGTTCTGCATGAATGACAGTGGTGGTTCATTCAAACATGTTTGTGGTTATGGTCGCGAAAACAACCCACAACGCCATGGACCAAAAGGGGCACCCTTGTCCCCAGGGCCAGCCAAAGTTATGTGTATTATTATGATGTCCTTTGCCGCTTGGGCGATCGTGAAGTGTAGGGCCCCTGTTTTGTTTTGATCAAATTAGAGTCAAAAATGTTTTTTATCGCTCAAAAATCACCGTTACAGTCAAAAGCAGACTTTTCTCAATTCTAATGACACCCGTCTTGCAATTTTGAACAGATTTTTGGGGTAGAAATCACGATTTTCCTGCGAGGATTTTGCCTTGCGATTCAGCGCGCTGTGCTCACGGTAGCCTACGGTACATGTACATCGCGCGGTGATCGCCATCTTTATTTTCCCCACTGTGCAACTTCAAATTGAACATTTCACAAAACTAAATGTTGTACATTGTACCTTTACACAAAAAATGTAGAATTTATTAAGTGATTACTGGTACATGAAAGTGCAGGCATGCATAAATGCGGTTGTGAACATGTACTCATTTTGTAGCCAAGATGTAGTGTTTACACGTGCACATGTTATTTGGTGCATGTGATCAGCTTATTATATTGTGTGTCTAATACTGCAATGCTGCCCTCATGCATCCCAGCCTGGGGAGTGGTGACCAGCCTAGCTTGTTAGCATTTCAGGGTTGTAGCCAGCCAACCATCATGCAATCTGCTGTGTGTGTGTGATGACACGCTGCGTTGGCTGAGTCGGGCTGACTGAGTGAATGATGATCGGCCACTGAGCTGCTTGTTTGTGCAGGTGATTTGATTTCACCCTGAGAAGACGTCCATCCTGTTTGCATCCATTGTCTCCTCTTAAAGGGATCCTATCTGAACCGGGCCAGTCACCACAACCCTTGGTAAGATGTTAAGAACGCTGTACTTTAGCACTCAGTCTGTAAATCTCTGTGTGAAATAGCCAGGCACGTATGAACATCAAAGCATAGTTATTCGGCTGGAAGTTGATAGTGCGCAACATTGAAGTCATGTGTGTTCATGCATGCGTCATCCATATTAGATATTATTGCGGGCATGACCATGTATTAGGGTGGTTTCATATTTCACATGGGCTGGCTGTGCGGAGTGAAGGAGTGCGCAGTGCTCGGAGGCTTGTGTGCCTGCTGTGCCGAGTATCAAGTTATTTGTCAAATCACAGCATTTGGTTGTACTGGTGTACTTATAGAATTTACCTACATGTATACGTAGACCTGTAAAGTGTCACAAACACAAACTGTGTCTGTAAATAGGGCTTTTTGGAGAAGTTGACACAAATGCACATTATGTGGTGCCTCAAAGACATGTCCTTGAATATAGTTATGTGTACATGTTTTGCAACTTCTTGACTTGTGGTCACTCAAATACATGGATGTCTCACAGTCATTTGCTTACAATGTAATGTATTTGGTTTCTTAATTCAAGGAAAAACCCACACAGGCTAAACCTTGTGGGTGGTGACCTGCAGCTAAGAAATTCTGGAAATTAACTGGTGGGGAAGGGGTGTGCGAAGATTTTACATCGCCCTTAACTTAAGTGTTGTTATAGTACTGTAAATTGTGAGTGAGTCAGAGTAGATGTCTACAAAATACATTGAGTAAAAGTTCGTTTTCAGGTTTAAAGGTAGAGTGGACCATTTGCAGCTAGCCAAAAAGCAACCGACCAAATTATTGTTAAAAAGCTTACTTGGTTTAAGGATAGTAATGACATGCGCCCCCTGTGAAATTATTCCTTCTGGCATGCTGTCATTATGAAGAAAACAATAAAAGAATGTCATTTCCAAAGATGTGTCAAGTGACACATTTTGGTTTGTACAATGTACATGTAGTTGGTTTGTAATTGGGTGAATCTGTGAATGGGTGCAAGCGTTGACACAACGCGTTCAGTGTGTGACATCTTGTAGCTACGGTACAATCGGCTGAATGCGAATCATGTCCCCAATGCTGAATTTGGGATTGTGTCACTAGAGGGCGCAATTCAAAATATGACGTGGCAACCTTTTGAACTGAAATTGAGATCCAGAATATCGTGTATTAGGTCAGTTGTTAAGCATCCATCTTTAGTTTCTTAGCACTTTTGTTGCTTCTAGTGAAAAAAAATCACAAAATTCAAATGGTGCACTCTACCGGTACCTTTATTTTTAGTGGAAAATACTGGTACATCTTGTACTTAAACATGTGCATGAGAAGTCAAGGCCATGTATAATTCTGCCTAAAGCCTAATTAAAGCAGCTGTCTGTTTTGTGTCATTTAAATTGAAAATAAGGCCTGTTTAAAACTACTGAAAACGTGCTTTTGAATCTTGTGTCAAAATATGCAAGAGATAATGTCTGAAACATGTGTAGACATTATTATATGTATATCAGCATTAAATAATAATATGACGTCCAGACAATACATGTGCATACAAATGTATACAAGAACATGAAGGCATGAATGTTGTTCAGGCATTCACTGTACATATGTACATGTACATGTACAGTACACTATTGGCTAAACAGTTCTCCTCACTGTACAAAATGTATCAAGTTCATGCATTTATGTAGTACTCCATTAGCAAACCGTTTCGCTTTCAAAGACCAGCTTTCATCTCTCGGGGCTGTTTATCATGTTGCACACTGGTGTACCAGTATGTAGTTGTTCCATGTTGTGCCCAGGCACACTTGACAACAGTTTCGGTTTTGATTGTTGCTACAGATTTGTCAAGTACCGGTACACTTGTTTTTCAAACTAACAATGTACATTAACTTTCGTTTTGATAAAAATGAACTTTGCTGTAGATTTGTGAAACGCATGCGGTTTCAAACTGTAACACGGGTTGGTAATCATGCACAAGAAAAAAATTTAAACACAGTCATAGACATTATGATTCATTTAATTTCATTATGAGTGCGTACACTATGCATGCATGTACATGTATATTGTACACATTTAGATCATTTGTACCATGTACATGTACATGTATCGAATACCGGAGCCTGAACACTGTATTTTTAGTAACATACAATTTGAGCCAAATGGTAACAGTTTGAGCTTGATTCCGTTTAATTTAAATCACTGTCTCTTTTTCTTTCTTTTTTTCAGCTAAAAAATTGTAGTAAATTTGCCTGATTTCCCTTGTTCATCCATGATTTTTTTGTTTTTAACAAAGTACACCGTACCGGTATCCCGCCACGATTGCACTGAGTAAATACAATCAATAGACTGCAAGTCTTGGCTGATTGAATCCCATGCTTAATTTACTGCATTCATGCCACTAGGGGAATCAATAGCTACATTGTACATGTAAGGTGTTCCCCTAGCCAGGGACAAATGTACACTGAGCCTTGCCAAATTAACTATTCTGAATCATCAGTCCATTGGAAAACATGACACCGGAGGGACCATAACTTAACCATGGTTCATCTATTTAGTTAATAAATTTAGGAAAATATCAAAGATTTTGTGAATATCAATGAGTGATCTTAAGTACATGTATTGTAAAAGTTTACGCATAGTCTACATTATTGATTTGTAAATGAAGCATGTATTTATGTACAGTGTACATGCACCTACGGTACATGTAGCTGTGTACATTGCCCTACATGTATCAGAAAACAAATTATTTCTGATTTCAGAGACCAAATCTGTCCATTAATAATTAATGCCAATAGTGTACATTATGCAGAAACGGCGTAATTTGATAATGCCGGCAAGTAGGGCCTACACACATGGATTCTTTAAAACGAGTTTTGATAAAGTGAAGTTACATGTAAAAAAACAACAATCATCATTAACTGGCTGGTACGATATTGTTTATAACTAGATTTAATGACCAGTTTATACTCAATCATACACTGAAAAACATTTGTACACATGTATTCAATCGCATTTAATTTGTATAAAGCCGTATACCTCATAAGATGTTATGTGTTACAATATAAGATATTTGCAGACCAATTTAGACATTCATCCATCTACACATTGTACCGTACATGTACTTGTATGTCAATAGGACGTGGAACTTATTGTAGCAAAAAATAATGCACGTGCACGAACGTGTGCACTTTTGCTAAGATTGTGCCAGTAACTGGCAACATCCAATCCTCTCAATTGATGTATTCCCTGTCAGAGGCCATTCAGTGCTCGGGAAGTCTCACATATCAGCATTGTGAAGCAGGCTCTCTATTTTTTTTGTAACAGTTCTGGACGGATAGAGCAAGGTGCTTACATTGCAGCTTGTGCCTTTGTTAGCAGGGGGGTAAGGTTTCATGTACGGTTGTTGGAACGGCCTCAACCCGATACACCAGCCATTCTCCCGTATCATATCATTATATGGCTCTATATCGGGAAGCGCGACAAAAGCACCAGCAATTCGATCTCATGCGCATTGTTGGCCATTAGAACAGTTTGGATTCAAGAACGGAGGGGCGGGTTGACAATACTTTTCCAAAAACACGGGATTGAATTGACATTAGGAATCGCAGTCTGCAGGGTAAACAAGATGGAGAAATAGTGACGTCAAGCGGAGGACGTACGGTACATACGCCAGTTTGTGATTAATATCTGCGCTGTTGGTATTCACAGGGAGAGCCAAATACTATTTATATCTCGGACTTCATTGAAATTCATTGCCTGTTATTGATTGCCATGTCGTCTGTACTGTTTTTTTTAACTACATACATACATAAGAAATATTTTAGAAAGCGCAGATAAACCACGGCACATGTTTTATTTTTACATACGTGTACATGTACCGGTATCTGAGATATTTTTGAAGAAAAATTTGCTGCTTTTTTTTAATCAAACATACTTTTTTTTAGTTAGTTATTTTAATCTTGTTTTTTTCCACAAGTTATATTACTACTGTATCAATTTTTTTTTCCTCAAAAATCCATTGTTCATTAGTGTAGCACCAATTTCAGACTGCATGGCATTCCATAGTCTGAAATTATTATTCTGAAGATTACCCTAGATTGAGTACACGAAAAGATTTGCTTAAATTGCAATTGTTCAGAACATGTTGGTTCCGTGCAACTCTAAAAGGCCGTCTGAAACTAGTGTAGTATATTACAATATTTTTAACTACACGAGAGAATTTTGAACATTCATACACTGTACAATAATAAATATTTTCTTTCATTCAGTTTATGAGTATGGTTTCTGACTAGCGCCCTTGAACAAAGGCAAAATGGGGAACAGCCAACATAGGGCTGGATAGCTCAGTTGGAAGGGCATCGGAACGGTAGTCCAGAGGTCGCAGACCTGTTCAAACCCAACTCCAGTCAATTTCTTTGTTCATTGATGTACCAGTAGGCCTAAATATTATTATGCAATATGTACATGTACCGGTACCTTGTCAGTTTTCCTTTGTGGTTCATCTTTCATCCAGTTAACAGATTATGCAGTGAACATACCGGTACCAGTGTGATCAGTTCTAAGTTGTAGTGCTAAATTACCAGAGGCGGCCATAAAAACAACATGTCACATATTTTATATACTGTACCAGTACGCACACAAATGGTCCGTGGTGTGATACACTAAAGAGTGTAATTGATTACATCATCAACCACAAGACACCAAGCCAGGTGTGTCCCCAAACCATAATATTGACCAGGTCAGGTGATCCATGGATAAATAGTGGGCTTAACTAGGGTGATTTATGGACACACAAAGTCAGCTGAGGCTGTGTCATGTGTTTTGTCTGGGGTTCTGACCACAAGAATGCAGGGAAACCCACATGTGTTGAGGGCTGTCCTTTTCTCAGCTTGGAGGGGAAACAAATTGGTGGTTTACTATTGTTGACAAGCATGTGTGGCTCTTACTGTAAAAGTATGCTAACAACATGTTTGTAGGACCACAATTTAACAATACAGGCGTAGTGTGTCTGTACATACACATGTACTTTGAACTTACATTTACTACTAGGGGATATTTTTTCAGTTCTGGACAAACATGTATGTGCTTGGTTTGATTTATTTTTGGAAATTTAACAAACATGAAATTAGCTTTTAAAATATAGCAAATGTTTGTTTATCAATATGTGAGAAACCCCTTGTACAAATGTACGTGTACACGTGCTTACAATGTAATGACTCCTCCCACAGAAATATGGTGGTAATTTTCATGAAATTGTACTTTGATAATGAGCATAAACTGAAATGTTGCTATTTAAATTTCATTTTTATACATGAATGTAACACGATGGACATCTATAAAATAATGTACACAATTTATGAAATGAAATTGCAAAAGATAACTTTGTTACAGGAATTATGAATCGGTCAGTGATATTAGTGAGTGGATAGTATTGTGCAATATTTAGTGCTTGATAAATTGTTTGAAACCTTCCTTTTCAAATGTATTTTTACAGTACATTTGTACTTGTGTCTTTTCTTGGGAAACTTCTAAATTACTTTTACTACTGTCCTTCAAAACGGCCCACTCTAGGAGCTAGAATAAGTTGGCAAAAGGGTGACTGAACAAGGAGCCTTGTCAATGACAAAAATCAAGAAGCAATGGGTGGAAATTGATAGACTTAAGTGTGTAGGATGAAGGCAACAGTCCCAAGTGATAAACTCATCAGCCATGCCCTGCTGAGGTCAAGCATGTTGTAGACTGTAATTTAGCACCTCCCCTGCTGTGTTCAGTGCATGCAGTTTAGGTGTTCTGTTTGTGCCATACATTTTGTACTGTATGTATGGCATACATTGTATGCACATTTTACACAACCAGTGTTTGTCAATTGGTTTGACCTCAATAAATTAATTGTGTTGACTTTACATTAACTAAGGATGGGCATCCAAAGTGTTTAAAGTTGGTAAACATTAAGTTGAGAGTTTGGTCCCAAAAGGGGTAGTGTAGGCATACTACGTGTACATTTGTTACTCAATTTGACACAGTGCAGTTAAATACATGTATAGGATCATGTAAAATTACATTTATCCCAAAATGTAACCCAACAAATTTTTATCCCAAAGCTTAGTTGCTTAAAGATTGAAGTGGTACTTAACATCCCCTGAAATTATTCCGTCTGGCTTGCTGTCATTACAAGAAATCGAGAAATGTACTGGTACCGGGTAGGTGATTTGTAACAATCCGTCTATTTATTTTTGGGGGATAAAGAGTGCTATCGCATAAATTGTGTTTTCACGATCAAATTCAAAAGGATTTAAGCATGCTTTTCAGTGTTTTCTCAAAAAGTGTAATATCCACCGAGCTGGAACTTCAACAGGTCTGGTTTTAAAACACATTCTTCTTTGAATTTGGCTGGTTTATTGGAAACAAACAAAATGCATGAAAAGCAATTGATCCTGTATGCCTTTAGTTTTAGACACAAAGATTATGACTACAGGAGATTCCATCTGTACACATGGGAAAAGTAAGGTAGCACTTAAAATGACAATGAACAAGAATAAAAGTTTGCAGTGCTACATGCACTTTAATACATGTTTCTGCCTGACTAACACAGCCTCCCACGACAATATGCATTCCACACCGGTAGCTACATGTAGTTAGTGGTCATTAAAAAAAAATGTAAAAACTCCCTCGGCGGGATGATTGCTACATTCCCCTTGGCAGATCTGAAACACTACAGTTCAGTTTTCAAAAATAAAAAAAAGACAACTGTCTGAGAAAAAAAAGCTTGCCAAGGTTTCAGTTGATTAGTGATAATAGCATCAGTCAGCACTGAAGGCCAATAACAAGCAAACCATACCATGATGACCCTGCAGGCAGATTCAAGGAGACATTCCAGGAGTATTTGGACTCTAATCATGCTTACACGTGTAATCATCTCTCCAGCCTTGGGCTTTGTGCTTGTTTGTCTTCAATTTTTTTTCTTAAAGGGATAAATTTTTAGAATGACTTCAGCTATAAAAAAGTCATTTACATGTATGAACGTACAAATTACAGTTCAGCTGGGCCTGTTATCTGTTTGCAATTTTTTGATTAAATAAATTATCTCATTATTAAATAATATAGTACAGCATTCCCCCCCCCTTCAATGGTGCGTCAAGAGTGCGTCAAGAGTGCGTCATGTTCTTCATATGGCTGTGAAACAGGGTGCGTCAAGTCATGATTTGGTGTAGCAAACAGTTTTATGGGGTGCATCATTTTTCCTCAGTAGGTGCATCACAATGTGTGAAAGGTGCACCACGATGTTGCCAAATAGCGTAGAAACTGTGCGTCACTACTCTGATGAAGTGGGTGTGTAGACTATATCTCCAAAGGATGACCCACTGTTGGAAAATGACACACCATTCCCGGGGGTCATGGGGTGCATCATACATTTGATCTATAAGTATAATGTACCGGTATGCGTAAAAGTAAATTAAAATACACCAATCAAAATTTTCATATTTTTAACTAACATTTAGTTTTTACCATCCTCTCAGTAAAATATTACAAAACAATTGGTCTGGTGTGAACACAGCTTTAAAAATTATAGACATGTTTTAGTTTATTTGTACCGATCTGTGGTATACTGCTTCCCCTTTATGGCTGTACCAATATGACTCTATATGCAAACCAGGAACAAAAGGTGAATTCTATGAAGAATTTCCTGTTCAGACAACAAAAATTATGGAAGACAAAAATCAGCTTGCTGAAATTGGACAAGATTTTTTTGGTGGGGCTGTTCCTTGCTCTATGGGTGTACAGTGTACCTATATACATTTTGTACTTTCAGTGAGTGTAGTTTACACAAATCTGGAATGCTTGCTTGTTTACTCTGTGGTGTAAGAATGGTTGAACAATTTCTGGGAAAACTTGTTCCAAGTCTTTGCCCGAGGTGTCCCCTTACATCATGCGGTCTGACCTTGCACCTATTCAGTGGGGCAAGTTTTTGCCCACCTCCATTACATGCTGTGATTTATGGGAAATGACACGTCAGGCGTACATGTCCGCATTCACATTGGAGCGCCATATGCAATTCAGTTTATCGGGATTAGGAGTGGGAGTTTTAACATTGGCGTTGTTCCAAGACATCAGCTTTCTGGCTCAAGTATGTACATGTAGGCGCTCTTGTGGGAATCGTTGGGTGGGGGAACCAGGTCTATGAAAGCCACATGAAGTCTCAAGGGGACCACAGTTCATCGCCTTGTGATGGGATTGAAAGTTTGGGGGTTTGGAGGAGGCAAATTGCCAAATTTTGTGTGACTCATGGATAAATAATGAAATGTCTGGATTTGATTGTTGGTACAGTGCTAATTTAATGAGTGTTGTAGCGGAGTCCATCATACCGGTACATAACCCCATCCAATATCCTGTAAGCTCATGAACCTAAACACAGGACTGCATTGTCACCTTTAAAAAAAAAATTATTTGTGACCTGAGATGTGAGAAAGTGGACTTGTAAGGACTTGTGATCATGGACTCGACTGCAGTGCTGCTCACATATATACTGACGTATCATGTACATTTGTACCGGTACCTACACGTTTTTACCCAATAGAGGTACACGGATGTAGCAACTGTAAACTTAGATTGTACATTGTGTCAATTCATTGATGAATCCATAAAAATGAATGAATGCTCGTGGGCTTTTGGGTGCTATGGGGAGTAACGGGTAGGGCAGTTTGGGGCGGTCCAGTGACTAATGATAGTAATGGGTCACAAATGTAAATTGTGATAGACATGATACATGGATACATGTACCGGGTACTTGATAGTATTTGTAGAGTGGGAAACCAGGTTGATTTAAATACATTGTACTGGCGGTAAAGCTTTAACTTTAAGGGCTTGTAGTGGGACATAAATTTTACTGTCAGTCAATTAAATGATACATGTACCGGTAGTTGTGTGAAATAAATGACTTGCAAGTCAGTGTATTTGTCGCATTTAACACGGGAAGCCATTTTCAGTACCGTACGTGTGTACATGTATGTGCATGTGTACACATGTGCATACCGTTACACATGTACATTACAGTTTTTGACAATCAAAAAGGTAGGCCTAGTTGCGACCACATCCCTACTTGCAAGTCAGTGTACTTGTCGCATGACACGGGAAGCCATTTTTAAGTACATGAACATTCACATGAACATACAAACTGGTAATGCTACAGTAACAGTTTTTGACAATCAACGAGGTACATGTATAGGCCTAGTTGCAACCACATCCACAGTATAGTGTTCATGCCCATGGATGTAGAACTTTCTGAATAATTCATACAATTACGGTGTAATGGCAGGCCCAACATTACCAATTTATGTTGATACAAAAAAAATGATCCTAGCACGTGTGCATATAGACCACAGTAGCCTTTGAGCAAACCATGTACCAGTAGTAGCAATTTATCCCGAAGAGTTTGCTCTTTAGAAACTTGTACCCCTTGCGTACCGCACATGTTTGCATTTTAATAATAGGCATTAACAAACACGGCATGTTTTACAGGGCATTACAACTGTACAGTAACTGCCAATACGAAACCGAAAAGGAACGACCTCCATTATTGTATGGACCCATGGTGATCCCGCCTTTGTCTGATGATTATTTAAATGAGCGTCCCTGTGGGGCCACAAAAGCACCCAGCTACCCCCCTTTTGAATAGCTGTGAGTGGAAGCAAATGAAGTGTGCCAAAACTCTGTAGAATCCCCAACAATCACCTTTTTCAGCTTGTGAAAACACCCATAAAAAGTAAAGCTCCATTCACCCCCCTGTGGATTTGTTGCCTTGTGATTCAACATTACACAGTGCTGGCTATTGTGTGGTTTGGGGCACCCTAGTTTCCCCTTCTTTTAAGTGGCTACTCAGGTGTATGTATTATCATGATAAGTAGCGGCTGTCACACCTGACTGACTTGTAAACCTGTGTGTGTGTGTGTGCTTTTGAATCATCTAACTTGTGGTTGATATGAAGCCCTGTGGCTTTGTGATGATAAACACCTGTCTGCTGAGTGCTGGGATTGTTTGATGATGATGTTTGCTGAATCCCCAACTACATGTACTTTGTAAGTATAGTGTTATTCTGTACTTGATTGAGCTTCAACTGTTTGGGATATTCGTGGTGTTGACATCGTAAATAATTTAACTTGGCTAGGAATAGGATAATGATCTTGGCATGTGTACTTTTTATTAAGTAATGGTCATTTACAGTATACAAGTATCGCTGCAGGTATATATTGTAATGTAATTCTTACGTGTAAACATTATCTCGTTACAGTCTACAGTCCTGAGTAGCTATTTGATAGTCATGATCGTTGCTGTTTACATTATTAACGGTGGTTCATGTACTGGTATGTGCACCGTACCAGTTTGTTACTATGTTGACATAATGAGAAATGCAAAATACAATTTTGAATTAATATCTCTCAAAAAAAATATTCTGTCCTATAGCTTTTTGGGTGTTGTTTTCTGTTATGTTTTCTGGAAATGTTTTTTACTCAGTGTTATTTGTACATGTAATTGTTTTGTCTAGTTCACTGTTTGTAATATCCCGGAAAATGAAATGAATAAATAAATAAAATAAATAAATAGTAAATTATATAGAAATATTGAAGTGTTTTGTTTGTTGCATGATTAAATTTATTGTTCTTTTTGAGAGTTTTTTTTATGAAGTTGCAAATTATATACACGTACTACTTGTAAATAATTTTTTCATTTTTCTTGACCCTAACTTTTCAACAAACATTTTAGAAATCCACATCAAGAAGTGGTGTACATGTACATCATGATGTACCACACTACCGGTACACAGTACATGTTTGCATGCAATACTTGGAAATAAATAAACACAAATCTTTTAGATTTGAAGGTTTGCAAAGTGAAATATTTTTTGATGTTCTTTTGTGTGGTTCTGAAAACAACCGGGGAAACAGGCCGAGCTATATCCGTACTGTCCAAAGCATTGAGTTCCCGCGATTCTTTTCAGAACCACACAAACTCGCAAAAGAGATTTCTTGTCTTATTATCGATCTTTGAGAAAATAAATAAAATATATTTGAAAGTGAAATCAAATAGTTATTTTACTCGACAAATAGATTGGAGTACATGTATGTACATGGGTGAGAGATTTGTCAGAATGTTTCCTGATTTCAGGATGTCTTCTTGGGGATTTTCCCCAGATTTCAGAATTTTAAAGAATCCCTTTTTTTGAAATCTGGGATTCCTGAGATTTTAAAGTTGTCTTTACCTAGATTGTTGTTAACTTTTGGGTCCTTGGGAGCCCCAAACCCTCTGCCAATTATTTCCTGGATTTTTCAATTTCCCCCAGTCTCTGACTCCTTGAAGTACAAACCGTTAGATCACCAAGAAATCGGGCCGTATCATAAGTCCGACGCCTCATACATGTACATGTAGGTCCGACGCCTCATAAGTCTGACAATGGACAAACGCTGTTTTGGACTTATGAGGCTTCGGAGCTATGAGGTGTCGGACTTACGCAGCGTCAGACCTATGAGGCAGAATAATGCCTCATAAACGTCCGACGCCTCATAAGTCCGAAATTTCGGACTACTGAGGCGTACTGAAGCGTCGGACTTATGACTCCAACTCATCATGACTAGGGATTACGTGCTTGCTCAATTTAACCAGCAAGCATTTGTAATTAAATAAAGCGGGGTCTGAATCTCACGGTGAGAAACTATTAGTTAGATTTTAGTTGTATTGATTGGAGCTCTGTGGATAATTGCAGCGGCGGCGGCGACGGCAGTGTGGTATTTACATAAAAATTTTGTAATAAAGCGCAAGAGTATGCATAGCTAATTATAAATATGCATGATGATAATGGTGAACGGAATAATTACAAGAATACTGTTTAAATGATGGGAATATAGGGACATTAGAAAAGACAAATCTCATTTCAATAATATTGATTAAAAATTACATGTGATTTGCATGTTACGTAAATAATCATTAAAGATGTGAAAAGTCACCCTTTTTATAAATTTTGAGAAACTGCTTTTTTGGCTGCATACATTTTATCTCAACTGTTTCCATAAATTAAAACAATCTCAGTAAACTGAAATAACTGAGACAAAAATTAATGAGACAGACTTGGATAACAAACCTAAAACCATCAAAATAAGCAAACAAACCAAACAACAAAAGGAGAAAAAAAAAGACACATTGAATTTTGAATTTAAGGGCTAAAATATTACCATAAGGTGTATTCTTGAGTGTGAATGATTATAGACATGTACATGTAATGGTACATGAATTGTATTCTTATTTCATTTATTAACGGTAATTTCTTTTTTGAGTGAAACTCCTACAAGTCTATCAAAAAAATTTTTTGCAGGGTTCCGAGATAAATTCATTTGTAAAATGCATTGTGGAACAAGCCTACCGGTACGTAATGCATCTGTAGTGTATTAACCCAATGAGAAATAAAAATGAAGCCAGACTTTAAAAATACCGTATAGAACGTAAGATTCATTCATAAAACACGATTAACGAAAAACAAATCAGTAGACAGGTGAATGTACTTAAAGATTGCATGCACTAGACCATTGCTTTTTAAAAATTCACTGGACTCCGTTCAGCGTTCACATGCACCGGTATTGGGTGATACAAGCCCTGGGCCTAGGAATTGTAAGTATCCAAGTATTGTGTGGATCTAATATTGGCTTCCATCCCGAGGGATGAGTCATATTGCTCAAGAATCTCTCTCTGTTGCGTCCCGCGGACAACACTGTCATTTACCGCGCAGCGAATCGCATCCCCCAATGAAACAATCTGTGGAGTGCGGCTCGGCCATGTCTCCATACCCCATTCCATTCAGCCGTGACCTAGGTGTAATTTTCACCTGTGCCGCCCTGCATGCATAATGCGACAGCAATACTTGTTACCTAAATCTGGTTCGTTTTTTTTTATCCGCCATTCCGTCGGGATTGTTACACTTCAAAGATGCAGTTGCAACATTGACATTTTGTTTAGAAATTTAGCCCTTTCAGAATCACTAGGATATTCACACGAAAATTTTCTAATTTTGTGGACTTTATTTAGACTTTATTCCAGTAAGAACTGTCATTAAAACAAGTGTTTGACATCGAACGGGTGTAAATGCTTGCAAACATGTATTGCATGCCTCTACCTGTACATGGACGTGCTAGACCTTGTGTGTTGCGCATGTCTCAGAGGATTTTCTTTATTAATTTGATTTAAAAGCAATGAATGCACAAAAGGTCTGTCCATGCGATGCAAAACTGTTGCCCTCTGACTCTGCCAAAGGGCCCATGTAATGTAGTATTTAAAATGCACCTTTGTGTCCAATTTAACCTTATTTGCAATTTTCGTATTGCCGTTTTTAAGGGTATTTTGGTGGGTTTTTTTTGCTTTAATGCTAAGGCCAAAAAAAATAGTTCTGCTTCCGGTTTCCCTACCTACCCTATTCAGACAGCCCTTACCCTATTTTTTATGTGCAAAATGAGAAGAAAAAAAAAAAACCATCAATTTCTAAGTTTTACCCTTGACTACACGCAGACGCCTCCATATGATTGTACACAAAAAAATTGGCCAAAAAGGAAAAAATTCCCTACCTACCTACCCTATTTTAGAATGCCATGTAATCGGAAGCAGAACTATTTTTTTGGGGGGCCTAATGTGAATTTCCTTATTCATGAGCAAAACTGTAATGCCAGAAACCTCAACGTTAGTGTTACACATGTATTTCAGCACATAAAGTTACTAGAATTTTGGAAATTTTCTTATCTTTGGTTATCCGTTGTTGTGTCAGTACATGGCAGTTTAATGAGCAAACCTTTCTCGCACATGTTTTCAATTAGCATATTTTGGTTCACAATTTGAACAGTAATTGCCTGAATTGAACAGTGTTTTCCTGAAATGACATCACACAGCAACAGCACCCTCAGTTGTTTGGAAAGGCTTGGAAAATGTTGTTTAAAAAGTGCACTTTCAAAATAATTAACCAAAAAGGGAAAGGGCATATACCACGTTGTGGGGAAGTTTTTTATTGTTCAGCAAATAAGGACCGAGTTGTAGGGACTTTCTGCTGTCCCCACAGCGTCTTCGGTCCCCATAGTACCATGGGACAACTCGTGTGTAGTCCCCACAACTACGGAACAAGTATGGGACATGTACATGTAAAACATAACAAGGCTATATTCAAAGCAATAATTCAAATTAGAAAATAATGGTAATAAAAATTCAGAAAGAATTCGATATGATATATTCTCAAGAAAAAAATCCTAATCAGAATTGAATAAAGTGTATTTTCTTCAACATTTGAAATCTAAAGGAATTTTTAAAGACTTTTTCCCCCTTGCTTTCAACGTGTAATGCATAGAAATAATAAAACAAGCAATGGAATGTTTCATGTTAATATGGACAGTTCAGCAACCCAATGTGCATCTCCATATTTGTACAAGTATGCTGGAATTTTTTAAGGATGTACATGTACATGTATGTACATGTACATGTACAGTGTGATGTATAGCACAGTTAAGTGAGCAGGGATGTAATACATGTACCGTACACTGTGTAAATTGTATTTTTCAGGCTTTATGTAATTATACATACATGTACATATGCTGCATTATGCAAATTATCATTAAAAATGAGTTTTAAGATTTGTGAAATGTGAAATATTGCCAGTAATGGGATGACTCTGTGGAATTTTTGAAAGCAGTTTTTATTTTAACTGTAATGGACTACCCTCGTTACAGATTACAATAAATAAACATGTATTGTGTGTACGGTACCTTGTGTACATAAACTTTGTCACGCAATACACAGGTGATAGATGTTTGTATTAAAAGTAAATGAAATTTGACAAGAGATTGCCGTAATTTCTGCTCACAAAAATGCAATACAACATCACATTTTAGCCTGAAAAATAATAATTTGACACACAAATAAGATAACATGGAAGCCTGCATACATGTATACATGTACACGTACATGTACACGTACATGTACACGTACACGTACATGTACACGTACACGTACGTACATGTACTAAGTGTTCTCCCACCCTCTGTGTAATTTCATTTACATGTTGCAACAAGTTGGCCTAATAGTACTCCATGTGGTTTTAACCATTTATCACTAAGGGAGGAAATTGACCAATTAATGCAATGATATCACATGCAAGTGGCTTGTAGCACTTACCCAGAATGCATGTACATGTACCAGTAGAATGTACGTATACCGGTACAGCCATCCACATACCGCGCACATACTTAATAAACTTAATACTGTATACCGGTACATGTACTTTTACATGTGGTATCAGAATGCTGGGGGAAAAAAACGCATCCCACAAGTAGATTTTCAACAAAATATTTGGTAGTATACATGTACATAGGCCTACTGTACACGTATAGGCCTACAATACATGTACCGGTACATGTACAATGTACACAAGTAACCCAAAGTTAAATTTTGGTATACATGTACTTATAAAGGAAATGTGAACCAACTTGTTTAATTGTCTGGTCTACCGGTACATGTACCGTACGGAAGATTTTACCCTATCACGTATTATGTAGGCCTATTTCTCAGCACAAGTTGCTGCAATAATAGTGCTGAACTAATAATTATAAGGAAGTGGTTGCACCTTCAGTGTGAGATCACTACCCCAAAATAGATTCGTGCAAAACCACACAAAATTTTATGTGCACATGTCGTGCACGTAGGCATGTCTCACATGTGTGTACATCGTCATGTACATACCTACTTTGTAATTAAGCTTTTATCATTGCAATACATGTATAATCGTCAGACTACATGTACATGTGTACAATACTTTCTGCATTGTTGTTCAAAGTTCAAGTTAGATGACTTCCTCAAATATTGCTGTTCAAAGATCAGTTGCATTACAGATACCGGAACTTGCAATGCACATACGTGTAAACATGTAACGGTACGTAGCCTAGCTGTGATGTACAATGTACATTTGTAGGTTAGGGACTAATACCGGTAAATTATTGGAAATGGATACTTTTTGTGGAAGCATGAATACCGGTACTTTAACCACACCCAAATGTAAATGTTTTGTATGGAAGCCATTCATGAATTTCCTTCCACTTTTTCTATATTATGGATAGAATAAGTTTAATTTTGTTACTACATTGTATTTGGTATGATGTATAATTTTGTATAAATTTGAGATCTAGACATCCACGTTGATGTATGTATGCAGGTGCATGCACATTAACGAAAGTTTAAGTCTGGACGGATTTTGTCATCAATGGTAAAACTAAACATCTTACGCAATCCTGCAGTCATAATCGCAAGAATAATGTTATGACTAAGCTACAAAGATTGATGCCAAAACAGACAACCAAAGACTGAAAAAAAAACTTGTGAAGGTACTGGATAGATCTTTATGGGTCATTCTATAAATTTGGGGTCCAAAGTGTGACATTTTTCCGTCCCTGTTACCTTGGTACTTTGTAATTTGCCATTCAAGCATCATTAAAAGTGACTTCAAATGATTGTTTATTTGTTGGGTAGGTAGTTTGCTATTCATAATCACTCTTGGAATATGACTGCATTAAGGAGTGCATCAGAATTATGAAATCATAGATGTCAGATGTAACAGGGACGGGAAAAAAAGTGGACCCCAAATTTATAGAATGACCCATGTCAATGGCAATTTAAGTAAACATTTTTTACGCATTCAACCTGTTGTCAATGTTATGATGTACACGTGTGTAATTTGGCAATTCCATGAGATTATAAACCACAATGTTCAAACTTCAAAACATCCAAATGCCACAATCAAATCATACATTTTTTAAGCTTATTATTTGTGCTACACGTATATTATATTTCAAATTGTTTACATGTATTTCCAACAACTGATGTTCATCGGTTCGGCTGTTACTTTTAACTGAAACAGAAATTCATTATAACAACCACCCCCTCAAAAAAATATCAATTTGTATGAGTACTTCCAACACCAATGGATAAAAGACCATGCCATGATGGGGCACACGTAATAAGAGTAAAACCAATCTTCTAGAATCTTACATTTTTCTGCAATCCACAAAAAAACATGGTTACTGACACTACGGTTACTCACGTTACATTTTGTCCGACCCATCTCAGAATTATATGCCATGGTGTTTTTTTGACTAAATTATCATAGTTACAATGTTGTCTGTTTCTACCCAATAGGCATCAGAACTACTAACAAGTCTGACTTAAAGGGAATATATATACATGTACATCATTTGATTTTGCTGTAATTTTCAGAAATGAACTATTTGAGGGGTTAGTATAATACCGGTAGATCAAATATTGTTACACTGACATATTTGAAGTTTTGTGTTCGAAAATGCTGGAAAAACCAAGAAAAACAAAACTGTTCAAGTGGTCTGGTTCCCTGACTCCACTAAACATAAAATGGATCAATTTACAGATGCCAAAAAATTGTAAAGTAAGGGTACCAGTCTAGCTGGCCTGCACCTGTTCATGAAAATGTAAGCAAACAAAATTTGGACTGAATTAATGGTAAATTTGGAGTAGTAGTTGAAAAATAGTTAGGTTTTCCAACAGTGGTCAGCCGACCACCGCTGGAAATTTGTACAAAAATACCATTTTCTTGAAAATGACTTCAAACCAGGTGCCATAATTTTACAGGATGCTTTAGACTGTCATTTACCAACATCCTATTACTTATTTCGTAAAAACTTGGTAGTTTTATTTTTCGATGTTTGCAAATGTTGTATTTTCCGTTTAAATTTGCATTTTGGATTTGGCAAGTACTAAGAGATGCACCGGTAGGTTTTCATCTGACATATATTCTAGCCTTCCCTTGACTTCTCTGAAGCCACCTTGTTTACAAACATCCTTTTTTCGCAGTACAGGTGTAAATAAGGTGTACATGTACCCAAAGACCTTGACTTGTGTGCAGGTTAATTGCCCGTGATAATTCAGTCAGTGTCCAGTGTGCATAAATTTCACACTACACATGTACGCCAAAGCCATATCAACACGATTGAATTGACACAATGGAGTTGTGCTTGATGCTAAATGACTGCATTGATTTTATGCTAGTTCACACTGCCAAACAGAAGCAAGTGGCATGGATGCTTGGCTGGCCGTATTACTGATGAAATCAATACAACTCACAAAGATGTGACCATGAACAGATGGCTTGTTTAGATGGTCTGAATTCTCACAAATGCTATTTACACCTTTTTTTAACCCCTCTTTTTTTCTAACTGGATTTTTTTTTTAATTTGAATAAATGTCCTGCAAAATGCCCTGATGAGTGGGTGTACTGATCTGAAATGTTGAGTTAATATGTTGGCCAGTTATGTTTGTCAAACCTGGTAATTAATTACTCTCATGAGTTTTCCTTTCAAGAGTTCATTTAAATAAATATAACAAAGAAAATGGTGTATAATTATTTGATACATTAAATGCCAAATGAAATCATGCTGGTAAGTTTTTACCATCTTTTCACCAATTTTTTCCCATTGCTCCTCCATTTATGGTACACATACACGTATTTTTACACGCAAAAGTCTCTTAATGCCTTGAATTAAATGAGCCAATCGACCATGATATCTAATTAATGATTCAGAGAAATGATCCAAAATTCCTAGTCTGCAATCTCCTTGACCATAAATAATGGATAATATTTATAAGATAAATTCTGCAAAAACATATTTTCAGATTTACATTTTAACACTGACATAACGTTGGAATTGCCCAAATAAAAACCTGTACATGTTCGGTGATGTATGTATGTTCCGGTACATACCAAACACACATTTATTGAATGCTGAAGTTAGTACATGTACAGTATGTACGTATATATGCACATGTACATGTACATGAACATTAAACCATACAATGTAGATCACATCTGAGTTTGCAAAATGCCAGATTAAATTTTACATGTTGCTTTAACAAGAGTTTAAATGAAACGCATAGATTTTTCTTTGTTTTTTATCAATCCCGCCATGAAACAAGACCCGCGATGGCGGCCTGCGCGAGTAAATTTTCAGCAGCATAATATTGACTGTGCACCTGCAGTGGGTCCGGCTGGATATATTATTAGCAATTACTGCTGTCACATGTCGGTTCACGCTTGCCCGAGTCCACACAAAAAACGCATCCGGAAATGTGCCACAGCGCACTGGGCCCTATTTTGATCAGATATTTACGGGACTGTATTCCTCCATGGTGTACCTAGTTGACTGCTGTGGTGTGAATGGGAGATTATTCAGGTCAATCTATTATGGCAAGGGGCTGCGGGTGTCGTAAATTACTTGGCAAATGTCCGGCCATTGTGTGGGAGTGCTGGCTTTGTTTGTGACTGTGAAAGTTGTCCGTGGTAATATGATAAAATTGCTCTTCAAAGGATTAGCTTTGTTTTGGCAATATCAGGGCAGTCATATTGGAATCCACAATTTACATGTAACACCCCTGTTGTTGCAAGTGTCCTTGTTGTTCTTGTTCTAATTGTATGTTAAATTAAGTAGAAACAATACATTGTCTATGATTTGAGAATGTAGTTTTCAGTTGGAATCAGGTCCATGTAACGGGGTACATGTAGTAAACCTTTTCAATTACATACATGATCTCACAAGGACACTTCCAACAACAGGGGTGTTACTTACCGATACATTGTACAGATGTATGTACTTTCTGAGGTTGCAACATTTTAAGTTTAACCTTTTGGTGTACAGATTATTTGGATGAGATGCACAGATTGTAACCTTTCTTAGACGGTCGCTGTTTACCAAAAGGTCGGTTTAATATACATGGAAATATGTGCATTTACTGGTAAATGTTCAAAAGCGACGCGAATCGCTCTCGGATCACACAGCGATCCATTGTAATTGCACCTCAATTTATTTGATGCTGATTCAATAACTTTGTGATTGATGTTCAGAAACATTTTCAGATTTTGACCATACTATTAAATCAGGTTTTGGTAGCTTGAAATTAACCCTAACTCACTACTGTCTTTTACTAAGTACTAGACCAAGTCCGCCAAAATCCATCAATCACACTGCTTCCAATGCATGCTTTGCTTTTAGGCCTCCAGGCCCAAGTCCATCATACTCCATCAATATTTAGTCACACCAGGCCTGCAGGACCAAGTCCCCCAAAATCCACCAAAATGGGGATGGGTTTTGATGGAGTTGGGAGGTTAGGGTTAATTATGTAAAAAAAAAATGCTTGTGGTTAATCTTAACGAATGATCTATGTGTTCCTTCACCTTCAGAGCACAATCATTTTATAATTTTCTTTTTCCATTTTTTTTTTTTCAACTTTGTTTTTTATTTTGAGGAGGGTTGGTTGATTTTGATTATACGCATTCATTCTTGTAAGCATATGTGGCACTCAATCAAGTGTGGCACCAATATCGCTCTCTGGTAATTACAGTAGCTTTAACATTTTATACCCTGGCAGCCTGCGACCCGCGAGGTGTGAACAAACTTGGCGTTGAATTTACCCTCGTTAGTCATCAATCAAAAACACTCGCCGAGACTGAAACCGAGCGGTGGGCTGTTGCCTAACCGGTCAGGCTTGAACAGGTCTGCCATGTCTGCTGTACTACAAGGATATTGATATGTGCCACCATCTGTAGTTTACAATGTACAGTGTAAATGTAGATTTACATACTGTACCGTACATGAACTTGCAACCTTGACTTTCGGATCTGGTTCTTTGTCTAGAATTACATGTGAGACAATATAAAAAAAAAATGAAAGTAGACTGCTGTAAATTTGTTGTTAAACCAGAATTTAGCCATTGCCATTGCCGTGTAACCATTACGCTGCAGGTCTTATAAATTTCTAAGAAGACCCTTGTATACCGGTACATGTACAAGTGTACATTTACATTGCACATTGTACAGTATACATGTACATGTATGCGAAACACACTTACATAGTATACATGTATGTATGCATAGTACCATTATCACAGGTAAATTTACACATGTACACGTAATTTCTGTTCATGTACATGCATACATGTACATTGTACCGGCAGCTGTTTAATGCACAACTTCTTTGGTGTTATTGAAAATGCGGTCAAAGTTGCTGTACATGTACAAATTGAACTCCGGGGACATTCGTGTGTACATGATATAGGATTGTATTTTTCGAGGAGACACTTGATGTCATTTGAGCAGTGAGTCATTCCTAATGCAGTTTATGGATTTGAAGTCTGAAATCTGTCTGTATAATAACGGTTAAATAATTACGTTTTCAATTATTTGTTATTGGCCTGTCATTGTTATTGTGGTGCAGTCTTGAACAATGAAAAGGATGATACTTAGATCTACTGGTCGCTACTTTAACATGTACCTGTACTGGTGATATTATGCATGCATTATCAGCAAACATACACTATAAAAAGGTACAATACATGTACTGGTATGTATACATTGTGTACCGGTACATGTACTGGTATACATACAAGTATACATGTACACAGTTAAAACATAGTTGGATTGAGTATTTTTGACATACCGATATTATGGAAAGTTTTGAATGTAAATTCATTGAGTGTGAGCAATATCAGGTAAACTGGTGTAATAATTGTGTAGGTACATTTGTATACTATGATTACGCATACACTGTATACATTGTGCATGTGTACATGAATAAATTGCTTACACGTACGTCATGGCTCATGGTCTAGAACATTTGAATACAACTGCCAGTTCCAAACAAGATTAATTTGGGCCAGCTCCCCATTCCCTGTGTAATAGCCGCAGCTAGCCCCGATGATTAAATATAACACTCCGCAAGTGCTAGAGCGTACTGTATTGGGGTATTATTGTCTGCACTGTCTGGCTCAATCCTGATTGCCTGGGGGAAATGCATTGGATCTGTCCACATCAATAATGTACGCGTTTCATTTACTTATTGATGACGCTGGAAAGATGCCGTAAAACTCTCCACGGAATGCTCGCTCAGAAATGCCGAGACTGTATTTAACCATATTAGGCTCAAATTATGAGGTCAGGATACATAGCTCTGTAATAGACGGATTGCATTCAGTAGTCATCTTGGAGGTGTATTTCTTAATTCACAGAGAATGATTAATGCACCTAAAAGTGTATCCCTGTTGAAATTTGAACAAAATTGCTGCAGTCTTGTGCAAACAATCTATTCAGTGTACCAATGTCCATGTATGTGTGTTTTGTTAACATTGTTTAACCTTGTCATTTTTGTCAGTGAAACAACATATTTGGTGAACTAGTGCTCTTTCTTTGAGTGTACAGATTTACATACATATTACACAGTAATGAAGCATGCAAATGTTCAGTTACAAATAGTAGAAGAGCATTGTACCGGTACATACATGTAGGGTGCGGTACGTTCTGAATTTAAAGATTGTATGAAAGATACACATTAGGAAAATGACCGGAACCGACAACATTCAGTTTCATGTACATGTTCCTTTTCATGTGCATACCGATACATGTTGCAGTGAACAGTTTTTTATTTCTGATTGTACCGTAGAAAGAAGTATAACCAGTCATTACTGTAGCGTATAAATTGTTACATGTACATGCACCTAGGTTGTTTTTTTTAAGACGTGCAAACATGTACATGTACCGGTACATGTATATGAAGTACATATATTTTCAGCACATCACTTAATGTTTTGTTGCTACCTGCTGCATGTACACATATATATATTTTGCTTGGGACAAAGGTTTGGTTTGAAATTGTGTTTTTTGAAAATATGACTCATATTTGTCAAATCAGTTCTTGACAATGTCAGTCTACACTAAATATTTTAAAGAATTTATGACATGTACAGCTTCGTCCAGTAAAATTCATAGTTTTTTTTCTGATTTTGTCTTTGCAACTTGTAGGATAACACTAAGAAATGCAGCACTGAGTCGGGAAACAAGTTGAGCCAGTCCGGAGAAGCCCTGACCACGTCACCAAGTTCCTCATCAACACCATTCATCAATACCAAACAGTCGGCCAATGTGAACAGAGATTCAGCCATGGAATCACTCATGGCACTGACCGATGCCGAGTCTAGTGAATTTATCCAAGCCAGTAGCGCAGGCTCCCTGTGCACATCAATGAATTTTGGCCAGATCAGCACGATTGGACATGACACGGTGGAAGGATCAAGTAATGGCTACGTCAACTCTTGTGTGAGTATTGGCAGTCAGTCAGCTAATGATGTAGCTGCTGCAGAGTATCTACAAAAACAGGAGGAAGAGGAGTTACTTCAGGCATTCGCTGACTCGGCAGGAGTGGCTCAGGGAATAGCTCAGGCTCTTGACGTGGATTCGCTGACACCATCATTCGTGTCAGAGCCAAATTTTGTATTGGACCTGGAGCCCGAAGATAGACTGCAGTGTCGTTTCGCATCCAAGTCGGACTCAACTGGTATGGAAAACTGTAACGGAAACAGAACTCAGGATTGTGAGGGCTCCTTACTCATGGCTGAAAGAACTTCAGAAAATACAATGGCTATGGACTTGCCAGCCACTGATTTACCCCAGCAGCCAGATATTCATGTTCCTCCGACGGGAATGCAAATGCCCATTGATACTGGAATGGTGATAGAAGTCATGGAAATGGAAGACGGTCGAGACACGGTAGTAGAGTCTACAAATCCTCCCAGTGAGACATTAAATTTTGGATACCACTCCTACTCGCACAATTTTGGAGCTGACGCTATCATGGAGAAGGAATCCGACATATCAAACTTAACCAGTGATGAACAGGAAGCAGATGGCAAAGTCACTCCATTGGCTGTGGCTGTATCTGATTCCCAGTACACCGTCCATTCAGGTTACAGCCCAAGAGGTAAACAAACCACCTCACCAAAGTCACAACCAAAAGCCACAAAAGCTTGCCAAAAGTCAAAGAAGGCAAAGTCAACTAAAACTGCCCCATCCAAGTCAAGCCCATCGATTTCAGCAAACGGTTGTTCTAAATCCCCAAGCTCAACAAAGACTTGTACTAAGTCGCCCAAATCTAGAACTGCAAACGAACCTGCGGATGAAATAGACAAAAGGAATACTGTGTGTGTCAACAAACCTGCCAAAGAACCAAATCTCAGCAGTCCAAACAAAACTAAGTTGTCGGTCCAGAAATCCAAAGTATCCACCTGTGTAAAAGACATGCTTCTTGTCAGCCCAGACAGACCGGCAAAAACATCTGGGAACAAACCTTCCCGAGTCAGCACAAAACAGACAAAAACAGGAACTGGAAAGGAGAAAGCTGTGTCCGGAATTCCTAGGAGAACCATCAAGTCAAAATCAAAGAGTGACGAAGCTGTTATGAAACCAACTAAAGCAAGAAAAACTAAACAGCCCCAAGATGCATTGGAAACCAGTGCAAAAACAAAAAACAGTAAGAAAAAGAACAAAAGTCTGCCAATTTCAGTAGACCTGTCCAAAGTGAATGTGGTGGTCGCAAATGATCATACAGGTCTCAAGAAACAAAAGAAAAGCAAAAGCAAAAGCAAAGATAAAGACATTGATCCAAAGCTGAGTTGCCCAGCTGTTGTGTCTCCCAAGAGCAACTCAGGAACCACTAAGTCATGTTTGTCACCCAAAACCACCAAATCCAAACCAAAGATAAAATCAACTTCAGCACCTCCAAAGGAGAAGGCTGTCAAAGAGAAGACATCCAGGGTAAAGTCCAAGAAGAAGTTGGACCTGTGTGTGAGTCCCTTACCAGTCGCTTCACAATTCCCATTGAATGCCCACTCTGAAAACAGTATCCCACCAGTCCTAGAAATTGCCACCAAAGCACCCAAGAAAGTCTCCAAGTCAAAGAAGTCTGCCAAGAAGTCCAAGTCAGGGAAGTTGAAGGGTTGTAAATCCAAAGTACTGAGCTCTACAATTGTGCACACGGATGGATTGCTACAGGTGGCTACTAAATTAAACAAGCGATCAAAGACTTGCAAAGTGAGTAAAAAAGAAAAGAAAGTTAAAAAGGCCAAGAAGCACAAAACAAAAGAGAAGGTCAAGGAATTCATTCCAGACAGATCACATCCACCACCTGCCAGACTGCCGCTAGCTGGAACCTCTCCTCTGCATATCCTTATTCCAGATGAAGAGCCCATTGCTTCACCCTTGTCTTCACCCCCTTGTCCTCCAAGTAAGGGGAAAGGCAAGAAATCTGGCTCAGGTGTGGCAAGACTCATGACTGAATGGCTGCTTGAAAATGGCAATGAAGATGATGATGACGAGGAGACCATCATGCTCCACAGAGACAAGCAACTCCAAAGATCTCCAAAGATGGGCGGTTCCAAATCCAGCAAGACCAGTAGCCCAAACAAAGAAGTGTCTGCTCCGGTGTCACCTCTCAGTTCCTCATGTTTAGGAACACCAACCAAAATCCCACATGTTTTTGCCGAACCTGTGAAAACTCTCCACGATGTTGCCAAAAAGAGGCCGCTGAATGTTGATCCGATACGACCAGAGATAATAGAAGGATCCAAAGAGAAGCAACATAAGGAGCAGACTCCCTCACCTCAGAGTGCTACCACCTGCATGAGTGAGGAAACATTGTTCAGTGACAGTGGCATTGGCACAGATAATAATAGTAATCCAGACCAGCATGCATTGGACAAGCACAGGCGGCGCTCAGTACCCTCAGTTACTGAATCAGACATGTCAAGCGAGCTTCTGGAAACGCACCCCCTGGCTACCTCAGCACACGGTCTCTACAGCTACGGCAAGAAGGACAAGCATCGTAAGGTAATGAACTGGCATTTTGGTCCACACAGGAAAAGACGAAAGAAGTATCGCTTTATGAGGCAACCAGGCAGAATGAGCCCCGCTTTTGTGTTTGAATTGGATGCTGTCATCCTGGAGCTGCGGGCTCTCCAGCTTGATTTCCCGGAAGATGTATTTGATGTCACAAAGGGCGCACCTAACTTTGTTGACAAGGAGTTGGAGCCTAAGAACCACTTGTCAGCCATCACCAAATTGAATCCAAACTACAGCAGCTACCTTAGACCATCTTACCTGGCTACTGTCCTCAGTAGTCCCCACTCGAAAACGAACAAACACAAGTCGGGCAAGAAAAAGAGGAAGGAGAAAGAAGAGAAGAGAAAAAAGGGGTTTTTCGGCGAAGAGGAGGAAAACAAACAGGATATAAGTGAGCAGTACTTCAGCAACTCAGGAGGTCGAGAAGTGATGCCATGTAACTTTCTACCAGTGGATTCAAAACCATCCAAAAATGCTGGGAATAAATCCATTGACAGTGCCGCTAGTAATGTACTGTCGGACAGGACGAAAGTGGACTTTCCTGGGCTGGTCTTTGGGACACAAAGAATGGAAGAAGTCAAGAAGGATGGGGAACGAGAAGAAATGGAACCTACATGTAGGGAACAGATTCAAGTGGTGGGAGGGACTAAACCGTCTTCAAACAGGAGGACATCAGGGAAGGCGTCATCAAAAAATCTGAAATCAAAGAGAACTAAAGGTATTAAATCTCTTGGTACTATGCCATCTTCTGATAGTGTTTCAAAAGAGGATCGTGATTTACAAACTGAACTTGTCGATCTGGAGGTGCAACAATCATCTGTGACAGACCAACAACACAGTGGCAATGATCAACAAAAGGCTTGTGTGGGACCTGGTTCTTCTACCCAGGGTGCTAAAACTAACGATGCTAGAAAAGACTCGACCATCAACATTGGCAGCCAAGATGTTGTCCAAAATGAAGTCAGCAGACAGAGGGATTGTTCATCAAATTCAAGAGTTGAAGAGACATCTGTAGTAACTGAAACTGTCAGCAACGCCATTGAGACCTGTGGGTCAGCAACAGAAAATGACACCTCTTTAACACCTGAAGCTCCTTTGGCATCAGATATAACCCCAACTGTTGATGCCAAGTCAAAGCCAGTTGTCAAGAGGCGGAGAAAGAAAAGAGTTGCCAGGTTCACCATGCACAAATCAAAAGCTTACATGAAAAAGAAGCTTGAAATGTTGAAGAAGCAAGCTGAGGAGGCGGCGTTACGAGCTGACCTACTGGTTGACCAACCAAATGATGGGTCTGGACAAACAGAAAAAATTGAGGCAGTGCCTGATACAGCGTCGGAGAGCATAATTGCTGCTGACGTGGAAAACAACAACATTCTGGAACAAAAAGAAGAAAACAAAAGTACTTGCCAGCCATCTGAAATTTTACCAGAACAAAGAAGTCCTATCTCCAAAACACCCACATCTTGCACTGTGTCAGAATGTTCAACCGTGCTGGTCTCTCCGTCAGCTGAAGAGACTATAAAGAAAACCAAAGTGGAAAGTAAGTCACCACCGAGGAAGAAAAGGACCAAGAAACTCAAAACAGACAAGGGTAACGTGGATGTCTCTGTCCTGGATTCTACTGTAGTTTGTATTCAAACAGACATACATGAAACTAAAACTAAAAGTCTTGGACCCTGTGCAAATGATATGGAATCTGTGAGAGTACCCAGCCTGGACAATATGGTAGACTCTATTGAAGCTTGCATCAAGAAGTGTTCACCTGTAGAGGTTCATGGTGAACCAAAGGCCATCAAAGGCAAAAAAGGGGTTGGTCAGAAACTCTTGAAAGCCTCTGGTATCTCCCCTGGTAGGACAGAAAAGGAGTCCTACAAGTCGGAACCATCAGGGATTTCTGATGCAGTGCCCGATAACATCTTTGACAGATTAAAAACTTGCAGTGGCCCAGCACAGAGAGAATTACAGGTGCTTACTGTTGTCAATGATCAGTCGCTTTCCCACGGGTCAGCAACAAGTGATAGTACAGACACCCAGGATAATCAATTGACATGTAAGGTCAGTAAGAAGCAATCCAGTAAACAGCAGAGTGGTGACCCTAAGACACCCAAAACACCCGGAAGGAAGAGAAGCTACAAGACCAAAGTAACAGTAGAGGCCACAGATGCTTCCGTTGAAACAGCTGCCATCAAGAAAACCTGTAAAGTTGAGATCAGTAATGATTCAGTCACAGCCAGTGCCTCTGAGAATGCTACAGAAGCACCTCAACAGACTTTTGATGTCGCTAACCAAGTCAACAGTGCACAGTCATGTCGACCCAATTCAGATTCATCTGGGTCACCAGAAAACAGTGGGCTGGTCCCCGATCCAACAGGCTCAGAGAAGCCTCAAGATGGGGTATCACTACCTATGGACACTTCACCTAAGGATAGTGCCGTTGAAACCATTGACCTAAACTCAAAGTCACCAGACCTGGAGACATTCACAGTGGCCAAAAGCACAATCAAGACAAAAACCCTGAAGGTCCAAAAGAAGAAAATGCAAATGAGCAAAGTGCCAAAGATTGTGCTGAAGAGAACAGTGGATACGGCTACTGTGGATGAATCCTCAAAGCCGCTCAAAAAGCGCAAACTCATGAAGGAGCCACTGGTTACGTGTACGGATAATTCTCTCATCAGGTGAGTTCGATTTAACTTAACTGTTCAGCGAACACGTATGGTTGTTGTGATTTGTGAATCACTATAGGACCTACTCAAAAAAGGAAAAGTTACTTTGCAGATATAGCACTGTCTAAGAGGATCAATGGATGCAAGCAGTTTTGGCTTGATTACGAATCACATGTTAAATGCACCTTGCTAGCTTCCATTTGTCAGTCAAATGTGCAATGGCACTAAAACCACTTGGCTATGGCTGGCAGTTACACATGCTCTTATGGAAGCAGCCAAAGCCACAGCCCAGAGACACCTGTGTTACTGACAGCCGTAATTTGGACACATTTCATGTACCTTGTGGAAACTCAGGTTTGCAATTCGTATAAAACTTAATTTGTTGTAATAAGTGCTAAAAAGCCACAGTAAATAATAGCAGAATCTGTTTTGTTATCTACAATTTGCACGACACTTTCCTTCTTGAAATTGTCCGCAGTTTACCATCCCTGCCCTCCACGAGTACAGCTCCCTTCCCAACCCCTTGCACACCTCCGTCGACCCTGACCAACAAGTCTCCAGACAAGATGACCGCCAGCCCACAGCCCACCTCTGCTACCAAGGCTAAGAAGGTCAAACCCTTGGTGTCGGTCTGCAGATCCAAGGTGTCCTCAGGAGGGCCCACGTCACCCAGGGCAGTCGTGGCAAGGAAAGGTACCTCAAGGCAGCAAGGCAAGAAGAGACCGCTGCCTAAGAAGTCCTACTGGAAAGCCGGCATCTACTCCAGCACCTTCAAAATAGATCCGTGAGTATCCATCTCAAACTCTATCAAAGTATCCCTAGTGATTCTGTGCACTAGTACCTTATCAACAGTGACATAGTATATTATACACATATTGACTGACAATGAGGTCACTAGTGCATGCATATACACCTTGAGGAACTTTGAGATCACTACTGCTGGATGGCAATATGACCTCTTGTTTTCCCTCACATGCCTGAGGGAGGTATAGACTAGATACCGGTACTAGTGACTGAACAGTGCCAGTCAATATGCATTTTAATAACACCACAATCGACTGAAGCAACATTTTTCATGTTATGTGCTCGGTAACTTCCACAGGATTCTGTAAACCAGTCAAAAGGTTGACAGATTTCTAGTTCACGCTTGCTGCAGATTTCATGTAGCCTACATTAGACTAATGAAGCTCAGGGGACCGTGTTTAAGCGGACCAGCTGTAATAGTCAACAAATCTGTTTTAAAAGGGTTACGGTTGTAGGCAAACTAGTGAAGTTGCGTTTTCATTGTTTGCCTTGCACTCACATGAAGGTGCAACGGGTTTTGCAAACTTTCAGAATGGATGCATAATATCATGCTGTTAAACACTAACCGTACCAGATCCTACAAAATCTACCGGGAGGTGTCGGAGGATTTAATAGGATTTAGGAAGGTACAACCTAGCTTCTGTTTACTTTATGAGCTTGGTGCATGACCAAGAGAGGGCACAATTGGTCTAGCAACGGTGCTTTCTTTGATGAGACATGCACTTCGCTGCTTCACCCAAACGTGTTCACACCGTCGATCGTGGACGTCCTATTGTCCCTCTTTTGTTTGTACTAACTTTTTAGGAAGACTCCCATAGGTTTTTACACGACCCAATCACGGACGTATGCTGGGAATCGTATTGTTCTCTTTCGTTCTCTGGAATTTTTGGTCCACGGTTTGAATAGATGAACACACGCACGCATTGCATGCACAGTGTGTGGATCGCAGTACCAGTACGGTCGCAAAGCAAGACGGCGCCAAATTAAAATTGATTGAACGGTTTCCCGCCAGTGAAAAGGGACATGTAGTTCTGCACAATAGGGCAGATATGGGGCTTGATTAAAAAAAAAAAATGGTTTCCGGTACAGAAGAGGATTCAGAAAAGCTCTAAAAAAAAAAACAATTCTCCCCTTTAAATTTGAGAATTGAAACAACATACTGGGTCAACTTTCAGGTTTTAGTGATCATGAAATTTTCTTCCATATCCAAGAAAGGCAAGTGTTATACTGTACCACCTTCCCCTAAATGCTGAATTAAGTCATGCATGTACATAAATATGTCCCAGGGAGTAACTGTGCGGTTTTTAATATTTAACATCTGGGTTGCTATAGTGATAACGATTCCAGCTGCTAGTTTCAATCCAAACTGTGATCTGTTAGTATTGTTTATGATCTGTTTGTGGGTCGGCAGTGGAGTTATTCGTGTCAGAAAGATCAAGTGCGTTACCAGGTACAGTGTGAGCGGTTATCCTGGGAAAAGTGGTCCTTCTCAATAATGTATCAAAGGCATTGCGGTTTTCAACAATTTGGAGTGTATTCGAAACAGAAAAAGCTGATAAATAATGATACCCTGTAGGTGTAATTACGGATCTTTCTACAATTTTGGGATCCACTTTTTTCCTGTCCCTGTTAGTTACATGTATGATTTTATGCAGTCGTCCTACAAGAGTGATTATGAATACCATAGCAAACTACCGGTACCTACCCTAAAAACAAAATCATATGAAGTCATTCTTAACCTTAACAGAACCGAACCCATCAAACCCCAACAGCATGTTTTGTTGGAATCTGTCAGGATGGGTACAGTACCCCTAAACTGACAGTCTTTTACATTGGGTTGGCACACCTCCAGAGTGCAGTTTCCCATGTGGTGTTGGAATTTGCCAGGATGGGTATGGTTCCTAGCAAATCATGCTAGGAACTCAACCCATCAAACCCCAACGGCATGTTTTGTTGGAATCTGTCAGGATGGGTACAGTACCCCTAAACTGACAGTCTTTTACATTGGGTTGGCACACCTCCAACTCAAAGTCAGAAATATGCGTGCAGTTTCCCATTATGGTGATGGAATTTGCCAGGATGGGTATGGTTACTAGTAAATCATGCTATGGAGTTAGGGTTAATGAAACTTGAATGGCAGAATTACAAAGTACCCAGGTAACAGGCACAGGAAAAATGTCACACTTTGGAATTTTGTAAAATGATAAAACGGCACACATTCCAGATATGTAACTGTACCTGTAACTGTAAATTGTTAGTGTGGAGTTTGGTTTTGAGAGTTGAGTGTTGTGAATAGGTACCGGTATGCATGACCGACACTTAATGAAAGCTAATCAGACAAAAATTATTACAAGATCCAAATGTGAACTAAATATCCACCAAACGTGTATAAACTGCAAAAAAATACACAGGTGTTATAGAAGAGAATATTCGATCATCAATCAAATATTCCAATACCTTTTTGCCGATTTGAATATTCGAAGAAAAAAAACTATGCAAGTGCACACACGACTGTGATGTTTTTATTTTAATCATAAGTTTGCAGCAATTTTTTGTCAGATGCAACTTTGTTTTTTTTTACGGTAAGTTTTTAGTCGATGGTGGTTCATTGTTCCCATCCTTTTAGCAGGTACTTATAAAGTACTCCAGCAGTCCAAAATATCGATTGCCGCACGAACAATTTTAACCATGAGCTTTGCCTGCAACTTTGGACTGGCGCATAATGGTACAATTGCAGCTGGCGTTCGTAAAAGTTGATAGGAGAGTTCTGAATATTTTAATATTTGGGGAAAAGCACTTTCGAATAATCAAATACTAAATTATTCCAAAATGGACAGCCCCAGGAGGGTTCTGGGTAAAAGTAAAAAAAAACAAATGAGAGTCCCAATCCAGCTGTCAAATGTTTGTGAACAAAGAGCAACAATAAATTGAAGGGCGTTTCTTTTGATTCTCCTTCTTTAAATGAGTAGCAACTATTGCTTGACCTTGACAACAAGAGAGTTGTCTTCACATGAAACAAACTTCAGATTTGAAGACCCAAGTACTGAACAATGTACATATGCCTACTTGAATAAAAAGAATTCCACCTTACCAAGTGCATTTCTTAAAAGTTATTACACATTGATGATTTTTGACGTCTCTTACTTCATGTTTTTGACACACCTCCCCCTTCTTTTGTGGCTTTTACATGTAACTCGCAGAGTTCACAGAGTTCGGAGTTCAATAAGCTACATGTACGGTAGCCATTGTAACTGTACATGTACATACCAGGTACAAGTACATGTGTATGTGTAGGTGTTTCAGCCTGTGGTCGATTTTGCTACATCAATCCATCTTGATGAGAAACGAAATGACAGGTCGTACAAAATACATCACACTTCACGGTGACTTGGCATTATGATTAGAATTGAAAAGCACATGTACGGTATCAAGTGAGCAGTATGATATGAGTTGTAATATCAAATTGATTTAACCCAATAAAATCACTCAATGGATCTGATAAAACCATATCATTATTTTCAAGTGTACAGATCCGTCACCCAATAATTCTTCTGTGAAGTATGTGTGATATTTTTTCTGTGAAGAACGTACAAAATATGCCAAATGCTACAGTGCAATTTATTTTTATCATTGATTTTCCTTGACCTAGAAGTATCCTGTGCAATTTTAGTCTCAAAACCTCTGAAAATATCAGTTTACATTTCGAGATGATAAGAGCGAAGAACATGCTGTACTTCTGTGTGTCTCAAACCAAAATATGGTACAGGTGCAGTTCTTTTAGGTTGGTTTTATGAATCGATTTTAAGGAAAACCATATTTCAGAACTTGATTTTCAATAAACTTCTAAAAAACATTACAGGAATATTTACAGGAAAGGTGTTTGCAAAACTGTGACACATTTGGGGAAATGTCATGAATTAAAAATATATAGTTTAGGGGGGGGGTGTTAAGAGAGAAAGTTTTGTTTTTTCCCTCCTTCCCCAAAAAAGACCTGAACAACATGAAAATCCACTGTAAATGAGAGGTCGAGAGAAAAACATCCCTGTTGACAGAGCGTTCAGAAGACCCTAAATTTATCAAATTCATTTAAGTAACTACTTATTGATTTACAGGCCCATAACAAATGAAATCTATCTCCATCTATTCTGACATAACAGATCTTGTTTCCTATTTACTGGGGGGCTGCTTTTCATAGCTGCAAACCAATGACCTTTCAGAAGCAGACAAGAGACGAGGTGGAATTTCAGTTGCCCGGGCGACGGGTCTAAAAATATTTAGTTTTTTATTGCACGGGGGAATATTTCATACAATACATTTAAAGGAGTTTGATGGAAATTCAAACAAAAGGGAAGGACGTGGACAGAAACTTGTTTGTGTACCTTTTTTGGAAAGTTGGGTTTTTTTTGTTAGTGTATTTGTTTGTATTTTAAGTTGTAAAAATTAAATTTTCTTTTCGAACGATGTGCCTTCTTTATTTAAACATGTGTACAGGTATATGCACATGTATTCAGCATTTGTATTATGATATTCAGAATCGCATTTTTTTTTAAATTGCCCTTCAACCATTTTTTTCGCCCCCCCGCCCAAAAAAAAAATGAACTTACAAATTTTGTGATAAAAACTTTATTTTGGGCATCGGCAATCCTCTACAAAAAAAAATTGTTGGGGTCGGGGTTGCTTTGTGCCTGTCATGCCATGAAGTTATTCCATAACTAAATGTTGGCAGATTTTTTAAAACTTTTTTTTTGTGGCTCTTTCAAAAGTGAACAGGTTTTGTATTCCTAGTAAAATAGCAGATCACAGGGTGAACTAAAAAAAACACTTGTTTAGAAATTAAATTTGCATATATCTCTTCGTTGAGAAAAATGTTCTAGCATGAAAGTGCATTATTTTCAAAAATAAAATGCAAACGCACTCTTTTAATTTAATGTAGTTTGTCAGACATAGATTTTGTCCTCAAATGACAAGTGCTTGGAATTTAATTAAGTCAGCATTCCTGACCCCAGTTCTTTTGTGAGGAGGGGAGTATAGATCATAGAAGTGTGCCCCACAGACAGGAAGCTCTCGGATGAAAAAATAAACATCCAATTTCTCTCTGAGAGGGGCCTATCCATATCTGACCCAAGCAGATCACACTCGCACCTTTCACATCTTCACCGCTAAAACAGCAGTGTCAAGAAAGAAAAAAAAATAATCCCCCTGTGGCCATCAAAAAACTAAAGGTTATCTTGCATTTGTCTTGTACCAGAAGATTTTTCAGAAAGAGCAGGGGAAAAATCAAACGAGAGAAAAAAATCAAGAGGGAGAAAGAAATCAATAGATTGCAGAGGCTTCAATCCGAATGGCCTGCCAGCTTCCGTGTCTTTGGTCCTAGGTCGCTAAAAGCCTATTGATTCTACCAAATGTGCGATAGGCACAAGTGCCCGACCATGCTAATGGCACTTAAGTGTGTCTAGGTCATAGTCGCTTTAGATAGTTTTGCAGCTCAAGAATTCCGTCCAAGAGTTCCCTTCTTTTTTTCAGCCCTCCGGTAAAATTTGATAGCGGAGATATCGCCAGAGAAGTTCAGGACAGTTCGCCTTGGTTGTTTGTCATGCATAATTTCCTTGACTTTTGCAGCGGCCTCAGTTGCACATGTGTAATAAGCAGGGATGATGATTTCTCTGAAGTTGTGCATGTTTGTTTTAAGACCCTTTCATTTTGATGAGATGACATTTGTTATTGTTTACCAAAGTGTGTGGAAATTATTCTTTCCAAAACGCAGTAAAACAGAATAAATATTTAGTAATTTCGCCTTCGAATATTGTTTCTCATCTTTCCTCTCTTCTTATCCAGAATATTTTATAATTGATATACCATATGCTTGTTATTTGTGTTTTAATTTAATTAATTTGTTTTGTTTAAGAATCTTAATAAAACAAATCTGTTTTTAAAGAAACTTTATAGTCTTCACCTAATTTTCCTGGATAAAGTTATTCAGGGCAAAGATTCAATGGGACAATTTTGAAATATCTTATTGTTAGAGTGAGATATTCCTTTGATAATTCAGGGTCTTGACATTACTACAGACAATCAGACTATCACCAACACCAATCAAAAACCCATTCACACAGAATACATACATGTACGTGTACTCAACAGTGTAAGGTTTCAATGGCATTAAAAAATAATTCAATTTTGAAACCTTACATGACTCTATAAATTTGTGTCTTTTCCAGATTGGCCAACCCAACTGAAGATGAAAGTAAACACGATGAAGTCGTCAAACCAGAAATTGTGGAAGGAGACTCTGAAACCACACAAGAAGCAGAACACGGATTGCTGCCTCTTCCGATTTTATCCGGTAAGGAGCAATGTCTTGTGTACATGTAAATTTAGGAAACATGGAAGTAATCTTTGCACATTGTTTCAATAGTTTCAAAAGTTCAACTAAAATATTTGCAGAGAAGATTCCGACAAATTTGATTGCCTTATTACATGTATGTGGTGTGTTCTGTCAAAAGTAGATTCTTTGGAGCAGGTTTCGAAAATATTGCTAGAATTTAAATCTTTCCCCTTTACTATGAGGGTTTATTTTGGGAAAAACTGGCATCTGGTTTCGACAGAACATGTGAAACATATGGGCTTATCATCTCTAGCAAATGTCACTTTGAGCTGATATATCAGCTGGCCGTCCACAGTGTTAACATCCTGAGAACAGAACATTTGTGACGGGCTCCACAAAAAAGGGTATTAAGTCGCGCTGTGCATTATTGTGTAATGGCCCGCTCAACGTTGAGGGGATGATCATTTTGTCAAAATGTGATTTTCATTTTATGTCACAAATGACATCTATAATACCTATAGCTTCAGGTTACATTCACAGCAGTGTTGATTTTGATGAACAAAGTTGAAAAACCAACAATTTTGTGTGCATCGTTCTGTTGTTCTACAACAAAGCCAGCTATTTCAAAACCCGTTTTCTCAGTTGTATAATTTGAACTTCAAAGAAGTAACTAATATGCAAATACGTCATATCTTCAGAACGGGAGGGGCCATGGAAATGAAAGCTTACATTGTGGGCTTTCCAACCATGTATACAGCATGTCCCAAAAAAATGTCCCTCTCATAGACCACAGAATAATTACTAAAATCAAGTATTATACTCAATTAAGTTTACATATTTAGAAAGCCCACTTAATTTTGTAGTTACTGTGAAAATTTCAAAGGTCTCGCTTCATTGGTTTTGAATACACAGGCTTTTATGTAACAGCAGTGCATTCTGGCCCATTCCAAGTTTGATAAAAAGAAATGCACACTACAGACATAACATACCTTATTCCATGCTTCACTTTTAATTCAACAACTGTGTTGATGTTTTTGTTATTGAGTAACTAAAGTCAAGTTCATTTACTTTTTAAATGAAAACTAATCAAAGTTCAGTTCCACTGGTCATGTTTGCTTTCACAGGGTGTGTTCCACTTATGGTTTGTCCTTCAATGTCCAGCTTGTAAACCTTTATTGTCCCCCTGCACGTCCTTCCACCTGCAAACTTGGAATGGGCTGAAAAGCACTGCTGTTACATAATAGACTGTGTATTCAAAACCAATGAAGCGAGACCAATGAAATTTTCACAAAAGTTACAAAATTAAATGGGCTTTCTAAATCTGAACACTAAATTGAGAATAATACTTGATTCTGGAATTAATTAAGCAGTCTATCAGAGGGACATTTTTTTTGGGACACGCTGTATAACTCAATTTCACTTTTTTGCGACATAATTCCCCTTTTTTGTGGAGCCGGTCACATTTGGCAGTTTCCTGTCATAAAGTTGGCAAGTATTTACCAATAATTTTTTTTTTTTTGGTATTCCTTCTTTGATAGGTTCGTTGTTCTGGGAGGAACAGGATGATTTTCAGTTGCCCTATGACCTTTGGTGGCTGCATACGCACAACAAGCTGTCCAACAGACAAGATCCTTCCAAATACAAGAAACTCAAAAATAGTAAGTCTTAAAATAATTCAGCTTTGATAAAATAACTTACCAAGGTTATTTGTGACTTCAGCCCCAGCTATCGTGAACATACAGTAAAAAATTATGAATACAAATCTGTGCTTTAATACACACACTTGGGTAATTTTCATGAAGACCCAATATTTGAAGATGTACCGGTACCATGTCATCAAATGGAAATGTCACAGTTAAATGATAATATGGACAGTCCAATCTGCGACGGTAATGCAGTTACCGTACTCTTCTATCAAAATAGTCCAAGTTTTTTGGTGTTATTAGCACAAATCCCTCCCTGATGTGCCCACATCCACCTGGAGTATTTGAATGATTTTGCAGGATTTTGCAGGATTTTGCAGGATGGAGGAAGATACAGTGCCAGAACATTACTATACTGTACATTGATTTGTAAGATATTTCTTGAAACGTAGAGTCCAAACAACCAAAATGGTTTCCTCTCAAGGAGGTGGTAGATTTTGGAAGGCTTGGGAAGGCTCCAAGCAAAAATGTTGGGGATTTGAAGTTAATAACCAATGTCAAACAATTAATCTTATCTTTCAACCATACATGTATGTCGGAATCAATCATAAAGAACAATTAATTGTAAAGTTTTATGAACCCCCCCCCCATGGGTTGTTTTTGTCATTTTGCAGTTGAAATCATTAAAAATGAGTTCAAGCATTAATGGGGTTGAAATTAAAAATAAATTGCGGGAAGGAATGTAGTATCCAGACGCCACCTCTTTGGCTACCTGTACAAAGTCTATTGAGAGACGAGTCGACTTTAAGGATTGGGATCATGTCCTATCCCAAATCTTGAAGGAAAATTTGGTTTCAGTCTCATAGTTGGTGGTGTCAGAGAATGGGCCCAGTTGTGTTGAGCAGCGGAGCAGAAAATGTCGCTTTTCAAAAAGTATGATCTTAAAGGCCCATGCAGTGTGATTCTTTTTAATACAATCCTTGGAAACGCACCTTTGTGTCCCTTTTGCTGTGGTGAATTTTCTTGTCTTTGGTGATTCCTTGTTGTGTGAGTGCATGGCAGTAAGCCAACGAGCAAACTTTTCTCACAACTGTTTTCAACGACCAAATGTTTGGGTTCACAATTTGAACAGAAAACCCGTAAACTGAACAGTGTCATCCTGAAACGACATCACAGCAACAGCGCCCTCAGTTGTCCTGAAAAGCATGGACAATTTTAAATGTTTAAAGAAGTGCTCATTTCCCCCAAAAAGGGATGTCAAATAGTTTTCATACATTTAAGAGGAGTAGAAAGTTGCAAAAAATGTGTTCCTGTGAAAAATTCATTTCATGGACCCTTTATTAAAGCAAAAAATTCAGCGGGGAACCGGTCACAAGCAATAGGCATAGCATGACATTTTTGGCTGGTAACCTGTTTTCGCTCAGCAAACATTTGATGTGCCTAGCCAATTTCTGTGCTATAGGCAGCCCCCATGACATTGGTCCGTGTGTTTTAGAGACACGGGCCAGGAGGGATGGGTGGTATGCCTGACTGACTCAGAATGACTCACAGACCATTGCTATTAATGCGCAAACCACTATTTCGTCCGTTTTAGAAAAATAAAAGTCAAGTGCCTGGTGTCTGCGCTACATGTTATTGAAAAACTCAAGCCAGACTTGAAGAATATTGTATTCACTCGCGTGTTAGTCACAATAGGCGTTTCTTGAGGTTTTCCCCCCCCAAACAGTCTTTGTCATCTACAGTCACAATGAGTAATACAATTCAGTTTGTATGTCCGAAAGTAATCCGTGCCGTTCTATAAATATCACGGCGCAGACAGCGTGTATTTTAGACTCGAGCACCTCGGATTAAGCGAGCGAGAGAGAGAGCCGCTGTGCTGAATTAGCCGACCAGGAAATTAGCCTAGGTCTTTCCTCAGGGCCGGTCTTGGCATTGCAAATGAAACATTAGATCTGGCACATTGGGAACATAAAACCTTTTCTTAAAGAGAGATTTAAAGTTACCGTGTGTTAGCATGAAAGGGTTGGAAAAGTAATACGGAAAGTGGGACATTTGGCATCACGCACAAATTGCCAACTCAGGTTTGCTACATTGTACCGGTATTTCTTTCATATTGTATTGCACAATGAACAGATAACATTAATGTTTATGTGATGGTATTTCAAGTGTTATGCATTTATGTATTTTGTGGAATCATGGGATTTTCGCCAGCTTGGTGGACACCACATCATTCGTGTATTATGGGGTACAAGGGTTAGATTGTCTTCATGCATACCCGAAATGTAGATTTTAATAATACGTACATTAAACTTACATGTACTACATGGTACATATCATACATTTGTATGTACATGTACCGGTCTGTACCGGTACATGCATGCTTGTATGTGAAAAAACCTGGATGTGTAGTTAGTACATGTTCCTATGTGACATTGGTTTGACATGTAAATGTCAGGCACATTACAAAAAAAAAATGTATCTGAATTACAAGCATTAGCTTTTCAATCAACATTAACTGCAAATCAAAACTAACTTCATTTTAAACACAGTTTTCTTCCAAGAATTCTTCCAATTACAATGTAATAGGAGTTTTGAAAATGAAAGTTTCAAAATGCTCGAAGAAACTTCTGTCTGCCAAAACTGGGTGCTTCCCCCCCCCCCCCCCCCTCAAAAAAATAAAATGTATATGATTTCGTCTAAGCGTTATCCAATACAATTTATACAAATGACAATACCTGTATGCAAACATGTACCGGTAAATGTTGTTGCAATGTGCTAATGTCAATTGTATTATTTAATGCTTACATTGTATGTAAATGATGATTATTGTACATGTAAAATACAAACTACTGTAAAACAAGGGTAAATACCTTGAGAAGTAATAATGTAATTATACCGTATTTGTACCGGTATGTGTGGCAATGTTTAAGCAACATGACTAGATGTGGCACAATGAGACGATATGCATGCATTATTCAAGGCGTGTATTATCGATGAAAGGTGTTTTCTCGCAGTGAGATAACATAACCATACCTGTATTTATAAATTTCCGTGCTGCATTGCGCTCATCTCTTTCTGATCCCACGCATTACGCATTCACAGTTGTACGTGGTGTGTGTGTGTGTGGGCGGGCCATTTTGTAATATGTTGATTGAAACTGCCGCACTTCGTCTGTGCTGTCGCCATGACAACAAAGCTCAGAGCATTATTGAAAATGTTCATTAACATTTGATGAGAAGTTGCAAAGCCGGATATTAATGTGCCGTCGGAAAATGTAAAGAGAGTGCCATTTGCAAACTGTGCACAAAAAAAAATCCTTTCTAATGAAGATAAAGTGTTACTAAAATCACTGTACCTGTAATTCTATGGGGGAAGTATTGAGCTTGACTTTGTCATACATATTACTGATATTCTTATAAACATTACTTAAAATCTGATACAGATTAATTAATTTGCTGATTTTTTTTATCCATTTATCGTTTAGACATCTACCGTGATGTGAAGCCAATATGTAACACACAGAATACATGTAACTGTCGGAGGCCCAGAGATGCAACGCAGAAAGGATGTGGTGACGATTGCCTGAATAGGTTGGTTAAAGTTATACATTGTATACATTGTATACATTGTACTCGTGTTTATGCAAATTTCTCTCCCTGTGCTCTCTAACATATTTTTTCTGCTGACAAATTTTCAATTTGTATGTTTTATATTACATGTAACTAGTGGTGGGAGAAATCGGATATTTCAAAATCCGGTTTTCCTAAAAAAAAAATTCAAATCGAATAATTGTTATCTGAGGTGCCGCATGACACGTCCTCCTAATGACTGGGTATAATTTACAGGATTCAATGACCACTGGGCCTTTACAAAAGCACTCCAGAGCTGTAATGTTGAAAAAAAGGATGGGAACTCTGATAAGTTGAATGGGCAGGCTATTCATATGCCAAGAAGACCACTAGCAAGTGAATGCAGTAACAATCAGAGACCATGGAGCAAATTGGGGGATTTTTAATACCGTTGTTTTTTTTAGGATGTGTAACAAAAAAAATGGAATGCTTTTTTTTTAAAGGTTGGTTTTGAATATACAATTTCCAAAATCAAAACCGAACAGTGGAATTCAAGCCTTATTTGGAAAAATCTGAATTTAAATCCCACCGCAAATATTAACCAAACAATAAAACAACAACCAGTATGTGTCCAAATCTTGAAACAGGCGGTAACTTTTGCACCTTTAATGCACTAAAAGATCCGCATGTGTTCAAGTTAAGCAACTATTCCATACATGAACCTTGATGTTGGCAGATTTTTTTATTCAAAAGTAGTACGGGGAGAGCTACTTTAAGGTTGAATGGTATTTTTTTTTTCCCAAACAAAATGAATGTGTATATGTCTGAAAGATAATGACATTGTGCTTTGTTTTACATGTGCACTTACTTAGTTTGGTGGCTCTTTTCCCCGCGTGCAAACAAAGGGTAATGTCATTATGTCCCAGATCTATACTTGTACCAAATCAGACATGATTTTTTTACTTTTAGTGTCGAAATACAGGTGCATCATGTCAATAATTGTCATAAATTACTCTTTCCATGCGTAGAGAAAATACAATTTGGCCAAAAATGTATTTGCTTTTTGTGACTTGCTGCCATTTACATTTGTGATATTAATTTTTTTTTGTCTTACTTTGATTTTCCCAAACCCATTCACATATTGCAAATCCTCTCATGGTCAGTGTATCGCAACAGTCCCACCGTCAGTCCTGACTGATGTACTTTTGATTGATGGTTTTGTTTATTGTTTATCCTAGAATGGTCCTGAGCGAATGCTCGCCTAGTACATGTCCCTGCGGAGAGCTGTGCTGTAATCAGAGAATACAGAGGCATGACTGGGCAGCGGGGCTTCAAAGATTTATGGTAAGCGGTCGCAAAACCGGCAACATTCTCTTGCCAACATTTTGCATTCCCTTCCTATAAGGTATCACAGTCAAACAAATTATCCACAGATTACTTCTCCCTCTTTAACTTGCATCTTTTTATCTTGTTTGTAGCCATCGCCTAGAGCGGTGCTTGGCCTTTTGGTTGGTTATTCTCATTAAAAAAATTCTTCCAACACGCTACAATTTCAAATAAAAATGGGAGAAAATCACTTGGGAACAACCTTTCATGTGATACACCTCAGAGGCAGTAGAATCAATTGTTCTTTATATAATCAAAAAAAAAACTTAGGCTATGGAAATGTTTTAGCTTTATTTCTTTAAGTTTTGTTTTAAAATGAACATTTATAAAGGGGCCACTTTTAATTTAATATCAGCAAACGTTTTAATGTGCATGGTTTATTTTAGCAAAAGCATCTTTCTTTCTGTTATTGGCATCTGCCATCGTCGTTGGTTCAGCCATCGTAAATTGACGATCTGACATTCTCGCCATCAGCTCTCTTGATCTCGAAAACGCTCTTTAGTTTTGTTTGCTCTTGTGCCTCTTATGCACAAAAAGAGCAACTGAAGTTTTTTTTCAGGCCGCACATTATTGGAAGTTTTTATTAAGTATTCCATAACTTAATGTTAGCAAAATGTTTTGTGTGCGATGTCCCATTCAACAGTGAATAACTTTTGTATTGCTTTAAAAATAGCAGAAAAGTTAGAAAAGAAAAGAAATTGGGGTGAATCTTGAAAATAACAGAGGGAGAGCAGCATTAAATTGTGATTGTTTACGGATATTCCTGCTACCTTTGTAGACCAAGGAGCGCGGTTGGGGTATCTGCACCAAGTATCCCATAAAAGCCGGAGAATTCATTCTAGAGTACGTCGGCGAGGTCATCAGCGTCAAGGAACTCTGGAAGAGAGCCCTGAGTGACTACCAGTACCAAAAGCATCACTACTACCTCAATCTGGACTCGGGCACCGTCATCGACGGGTACCGGTACGGCAACGAGGGCCGCTTTGTCAATCACAGCTGCGAGCCCAACTGCGAGATGCAGAAGTGGTCGGTCAGCGGGATGTATCGGATCGCGCTCTTTGCAATGCGGGATGTAGAGGCTAATCAGGAATTGACGTATGACTACAACTTCCACGCCTTCAACCTAGAAACACAGGTGAGGATATGGTGTAAATTAAACAAAATAACTAAATTTTGAGACTTAATCATCCTTAATTGCAAAGGACGCAGCTACAACGTGGTCGAGCCGAAGGCATGTAAAGGCGCCTTAGGTAGCCGCCATCCGACCCGTGTCTGACCACAGCGCACAGGCAGAGATCGAAAGTGTTGATTTTTCTTGCAGAGGGAGGAATATCGGAGAACCTGGAGAAAAAGCCTCATGGCACAGGAGAGAATCAGTGAACAATTCTACTCACATATGACCCGAGCCGGGAATTGAACCCAGGCCACAGCGATGAGAGGCGAGTGCTTTAGGCACTTCCCCACCCATGCTACCCTAAATATCAAGACGCTTCTCAGATTAAATACTTTCACAATATAGTGTGTGCACCCATAAGTATGATACCTGTTCATTATTGTGCACTAATCCTTTATCATTGTGTGGTCATCCAACAAACCTCCGATGATCATGAAGCAATCACTCAAGGCAGGCTAAAGTCATTTTGTACTATGACTTAAAAATTAGAAATTAACTATTGATTTGTCATCATTACAGCAAGAGTGTATGTGTGGAAGCACCAACTGCAGAGGAACAATCGGAGGCAAAACGCAGAAACCAAACGGAGTGGTCAAAAAAGAGCCACCGTGCGGCAAAAAGACGGGCAAGAAGTGTGGCCGGCCGCCCAAGGACAAGAGGAAGTCTCTAAACATTCTCAAGAAAAGGGTGAGTGAGCTGACCCTCCATACCCCTTTCAGGATTGCTACAAGTCACTGAATTTTGTGTCTCAAGTTGAGTGGAGTTGTTCTAGGGTGGTGGCTTGGGCCAAGTCAAGACGAGTCATTGGGTAAAACAAAGTTGAGTCGAGTTATTTGTCAGTTTTGTGTCACAGACATTTCAGCGTCATCTTATATTTACTGTCACAATCTGAAACTGGGTTACGTAAGTTTCAGCATGATAATACCTGAGCCCATTGTAAGATGTGTAATTATAAAAACATAAAGTGCCTTTGCCAAAGGATACAGAGCACTAATTATTACCCCTGTTCATCAGGCCATGGGACCGTTTTTCTGCAGCAGCTGGAGATCAGTGTAATCTGGTCGTTACCCTCACAGGTACCCATTGATACTCCTGGATGGAGAGAGGCACGGTAATTGTAAAGTGTCTGGTCGAAGAACACAAGCATACTCCTGGGTGGAGAGAGGCAATTGAAGTAAAGTGTCTTGCCGAAGAACACAAGCACCATGCTCCCCGCCAGGGTTCAATCCCATGTACCATGGCACGGGGGATAGTGCATGTGCCCTGCAAGCACAAGCCAGATTAACATACTTCATGTAAAGTTGCAACTTGTTAGAATTCAGCACAATTACCTTCCACCTTCATAAGCACTTGAGTTTTAATGAGCCTTATACTTGAGTAATTGGGGTCATTCGTTGGGAGTAGAGTTACGTTGTTTGCCTGTAATGAGTCAAGTTGAGCCACCAAACGTTCTGCTCAGACTGAATGCGTTCAAGAGTCCGTAAAATGTGCATACTCTAAAGTTTGTGCTTTTGCACTACATGACACAGTTTGTTTCCACCCATTGAACTTACATATTGCGAGTCTCTTCATTCATTGGTCTTGATACTAATACCAATTGACAGGAGAATACGGCTGAAGAGTTGAGTGCCTTAAAGACCCTACGGCTGTTACTCCCTCGACCGATGTCCGTCAGAGAGATGAATCTAATCGCCGACCGGCGCGTCTTTCTTCTGCGGAATATTGAGAAGGTGAAACGTGTCCGAGAGGCCATCTTGAAGGCCAGGCAGGATATTAGAACTGTGAAAATCGTCAATCCAGAGGCCAATAAGAAAGGTTAGATTCGGCATTTAATTTGTATTTATTAACGGTAATGATACCAAGGATTCTTTGGAAGTACCCATGGCACTGTAGCTCCCAAGCCTGAAGAAACCTGTTGAGAGAAGACAATGAACAGATGTTTAGCTCTAGAGATGTACCGTAGGTTAAAATCGCCAATTTTGAGATGTTGGTCCCTATGACACCAGAACCCTCCTTTCAAATCCCATCTTTGTTGTTTTCTTTCCAGATGTCTTCATGGCTCAGTTCACGGCGCTGAAGACGTCGCGATCTGTCAAGACGCGGCGGCTCGCGGCCGCCGAGGTCAACGTGGAGGTCACCAAGGCGGCTAGACTTGCGCAAGTCTTCAAGGATATCTACACAGTGGTTTGCACCTACAGGGATTCCAGTGGCCAAAGTTTGGCGATTCCGTTCATGAACAGACCGTCCAAGAAAAGGTGAGATGAGAACCAGGGGTGAGATTTCTCAAGGTTTTTCCTGATATCGGGATTTTCAAAGAATTCTTTTCGAAATCTGGAAACCCTGAGGTTTTACCATAAAGGTGATTTACCTATGAAAGTTTCTATGGATAAAAGAAATTGGTCTTGTCAAGGGTGCCTTTAGGCAAATATAAACATATATCATAGATCCTGCGTTGCTCTGGGGCCTTCAGTGACCCTCAAACCCTCTGCCGATTGTTTCATAGAATTTTCCTTTCCCCACAATCTCAGCCCCGTCAGTATGTTCATTGTGAACTGACGGTATCGAAAGGTTTACAGATATAAAAACAGGAAAGCCAATCTATAAATTGCTCTGAAACAATGGTGAATACATGAAGATTTTGGAGTGCCTTTGTGTTTACATGTAAGTGTTTGCCAGCAAAAAAACAACACCTATTTCTGTCTGTGTTGTCATCATCAAAATGGCACATGGCTTGCCAACCACTTGCAGACCCAAACACGATGAGTTTTGTACACAGCTCTGGACGTCACAGCAAACAAGCCTATGTTTTATTCTACAGATGACCGAAAAGGGTGGTTTTTTTAGTTGGACAGGCACAGGCAATGATTTTTATTCTAACTCATGAAAGCAATAATAGACAGTGGCTTACACTAAACTCTTACCCCAAATTTCATATAGGTACATGCATTCAGTGTTTTGCTAATTTTGCATCATCCTAGCCTGTTGTATCTACCTGACTTTAGTTTTGGAGGGAGAAAACAAGTCATCACAACATTGGCAAGATCTGAAATCTTTTCTCTCACTTGTTTTGAAACTAGGAACCAGGATTACTACCAGCGTATATCCGACCCGATTGACTTGAGCACGATAGAGAGACACATCATGTCGGGCTACTACAAGACCGTGGAGAGATTTGACGAACACTTCATGCGCGTCTTCAGAAATGCAGAGGTGATTAGAAAGCCACAAGTTTTCTTGACATGTTCATGGTGCAAGTCGAGGACGCGCATAACAAAAGTCCTGTCTTACTGAGGACATGTACCCAAGTGAGGACAGTCCTCATTTGGAAAACATGCACAAAAGTAATGAGAGGTGCTGCACATATGTTTAAGCACAATCAAAAGAACAATTGAGGACACACACGAGGAAATTTCTTTTCGGATTGAGGACATGTACCCAAGTGAGGACAGTCCTCATTTGTAAAACATGCACAAAAGCAAGGAGAGGTGTTGCAAATATACGTAAGCGCAATCAAAAGAACAGTTGTGGACACACACAGAAAAACTTCTTTTCTGATTGAGGACATGTGCCCAAGTGAGGACAGTCCTCAACTGGAAAATGTGCAAAACAAATGAGAGGTCCACCAAAGAAGTACAAACAAAAGAAAAACAATGGGATGTTCTTGATTTACACTTAACACAAATGCCCTAGCCGACACTGCATCAGGGAAATTAGGACCGAGTTATGGGGACTTTCTGCCGTCCCCATAACGTCTTGGGTCCACATAATAACTATTGCTCAACAGGTGTGTGGTCCCCTCAATTAGAGAACAACATTGTGTGGGTGTGTTTATCTATTCAAACCGTGGACGAAAAATACCAGAGAACAAAAGAGAACAATATCATCCACGATTCCCAGCATACGTCCACGATTGGGAGTCTTCCTAAAAAGTTAAAGTACAAACAAAAGAGGGACAATAGGACGTCCACGATTGACTTTGTGAACACGACTGCGTGTGCGTGTCTGTGCATGTTTTGGGGTATTTGAGCACATGACAACAGTCCATGAGAGACATTGCTGACGTCTTAAAGGTACACATACATCCAAAGATCCCGAAATTTAGGTTCTTTATTAAACATGTTACAAAGGTTTGGGTCGCAAGGAATCTACATAATGTCTAACTTTAAAAAAGGACTTTTTGAAAAATTCTATTTGTTTACATCTAACAAGGCAGCCACTTGTCTTGCCTTGCCTTAGATCATTGTTTGGTCTTCACGAATAAAATAAAGTTACACCAAAATCAGTAAATATATTAAATTCAAAATATTTAAGTCAAATGAAAGCAACAACTTTCACCCTGGCGCTGTCTGTTTTATTTTTGAGTTTCACTCCTAAAGAAAAACTGATGCAAAAGTTCCTCACTTTGTCAATGAGACATTGAACAAACAAATTCGGCCCACATGTAGATTTGGAATAATGCCTGCAAATTTCAGCCTCGGGTTCATACCCTTGCAAGCGTCGGGACGGCTTGGAATGCAATTAAGGAGGAGCGATAAAAGGTTTTGATAAGACCTGACTGGGTGTTTATGAAAGCCACGGTACTTGGCCACATTGAACATGCTTTGTGAAGTGTCATGAACTCGGCAGAAATGTCTATGCTGATATCAGAAAATGTCATATCAAGGTGAAGAAGTCAGCCTACCCTAGTTTTGTACAAACCTCTGTTTCAAACAAATTTACGTGTACCTTCTTCACAGCAGTGTGCCCATTTTGTTTACAGTTTGTAGTAAACTTTTGGATCTTTGTAAGATTAAAGACACTTGGAGGAAATTCCAATACTGAAAAGACTAAAAAGTGAAGGTTTTTTTGGTGGAAATACAGACATACCCCCCCCACCCTCCACATCTGAGATATATTGCAATACAACAAATTAAATTGAATATTCAACACCAAAGCTGCTGAAAGGCATATAGGATCATTTGCATTTCGTGCATTTTTTTTCATTTAAAATACTAACACCACTCAAAATCCAAAGAAGCAAGTTCAATCCTCACCGGTTGAAGTTTCAGCTCAGTGGATATTACACATTTTGAGAAAAACTGTGAAAAACCATGCACAACCTTTTGATCACGAAACACGATTTTGTCCATAGTACTCTTTACTTCCAAAATTTAGAAATTGACTGATTGTTGGAAATCACCAACATTTCTTGATTTCTTCTACATGACAGCAGGCAGAGGGATTTAGTATCAGTTATCTTTAATCCAAGTATTAAAGCTTTTTGATACTAATTCAGTCGGCTCTATGTGGATAAGTGCAAATAATCCTAAATGCCTGTAATAGGCTTTTGGGTTGCAAGTTCCTTTATTGCAGTAGATAATCCCCCTGATGATGTACCCTGTACATGTATGTGTTTAGTGAGTTGCCTCCTGGTTACATTGCCCTGCATTTGACCCCAACTCACTTGAGATGCATTTCCTCCCCGGCTGAGTGAGGACATCCGCTTGAGCAGGAAATCTTTTCACTGTCAGTAGTGTGACAATCAATTAAGGGTGTCAGCGATGTGTTTGTTAATAGTAAGATAAGCGTGGGGTGATGCTATTAGCTAACAGAAAACTGGGTCACTTCAAACTGATGATGGGAAGAGCGAACTGTCCGAAATGTTGTCCAAAATGTTGAGTTCCCGCAGTTTCTTTTTAGAACCACATGCTGAAAAGTGAGATTTCATGTCACATGGTGCAGTAGTCTTTGGTCAAGTCATCGTTGTATATTACACACACGATCACCTGCTGCAAGAGGGCGTGATCACAACGAATCACTCTCACCCACAAACCGCTATAACAACAATGCCTTGGGAATCTTGTAAAATCTCCCCCTGAAAATTGAGGAAAACTAGTGTGCATGCACTACTTCTGCAGGCAATTTTTATATGGTCCATTTGCAGTCACACGAGCACTACATACATGTACATGTACGACAAAAGAGCCGCCACACAGTTGCATAAAAGTCTGGTAGCATCTTGCATGCTACTGGCTGAAATTTGGGAGTTTGGATCGGAGCTGATATGTAAGGTGCAGAATGCGCACTGAGTAGGCAGCACGGGTACGTGCGCAGGACACGGCTGCTACAATATTCCCAAGGCATTGTTGTAATAGCGGTTTGTAGGTTATAGCAGCTCGTTTGGATAACGCCCTCTTTCGGCGGGTGATCTTGTTTCCAATATACAACAACAATGTCTTGACCCCAGAGCAATGGTGCAACCGCAACCTTACTCTTATCACTTCAAACGGTACACATTTCTGGGCATGTACTTGGGTCAACTATGTGATGTTGACTCTGTTCACACTGGCAACATTTCCCAGGTCCTCAGTAAAAGTTACTTTCACTCCTGGTTGAAATCACCCCTGGTTGGTCCTAGGGTTGGAAAGCCCATTCTTAATCTATATTAAGATGTACTTATCCACATGTATGACACTAAGAAGTTCGATGGTGTGAATTGTGCTTTGTTTTGAGCACACTTAAAACCAAACAGGACCGATGTGAAATTAGAACCCAGTTTGCTCACAAATAATTTGACATATGTCCATCTGCATGCAAGTGTTAAAAGACTTCAAGGTGTTCCATAAATTGGATGTACATGTACGGTATAGGTATATAATTTCTCAATGTAAACTAATCAACATACTTGTAACATTGAACTCGTGGTTAAAAGTTATGCACAGTTTGTACATGTAGATACAAGAAAGAAAAGTATGCACATGAGTTCATTTAATTTAAGCATTGTCTGACAATGCTTATACCGGTAATCAGTAGTCATCAATGATCAGTTGTCAGGATTTGAACTAAAGAGTTTAATTACAAGCCTTTTTTTTCTAATTTATATGAAGAACATCTTTCTTACAATACTTCTTCACAACTAAACCCGTGTTTTCAATTGTGATTTTTTTATTTTGTGTGTGTAGAGGTACCATGGCAAGAAGTCCGAGTTAGGAAAGGATGCCTCCGCTCTACGTAAGGCCTACCTCAAGGCCAAATTGGACAACGCCAAGTTCTTTGAAGACATCCTCGGGGAACCACAGAAGGAAAAAGAACTCAAAGAAGGTGGGAAATCCAATTGTTAATGATATATTTCTAATTTTGAAAAAAAAGTACTCCCTTAAAACAGTGCATTCTTCACCCCTCTTGATAAACTACAGCAGATATATTGATGGGTTAACAACAACTGAATGGTCGGCAGTGAATTGGACTCTGGTTCCTTGTATCAGATGGCTGTTTGAATGTTGTGATTGTTTGTGCCTGCAGATATCAAAGCAGCTAAAGAAGAGGAGGAAGAGGAAGTCATTCGTTGCCTTTGTGGATTATTCAATGATGAGGGACTCATGATACAGTGTGAAACTTGCTTGGTATGTACCAGTATCACCACCCAACCCTCTGATACAACCCCTCGTCTGCCACAACCCTGACGCTGCCACTACTCTGTCTCAACCACTGTTCCAACAACTCCACCTCATGTCCCAGCCCCTGTCCCACCTTCGCCCAACCCCTACCCAACACCTACCCAACACCTACCCAACCCCTGCCCAAAACACTGCCCAAAACCCCTACCCGAACCCCTGCCCAAAACCCCTACCCGAACCCCTGTCAAATACCCCTACCCCAACCCCTGCCCAAACCCCTGCCCAAAACCCCTACCCCAACCCCTGCCCAAAACCCTGTCCCAGCCTCACCCCCTGGCAACCCCTGCCCCTTCCCTGCTGACTATTCCCAACTTCTGTCCACCACTTTCCTATTGCCTTCCGATTCTTACATCATATTGCGTGGGTGTTGTTAAAATGTACCTTCGTGTGTTTTTCTGTCTTTGCTCAGATCTGGCAGCATTGTGACTGTATTGATATGAAGGAGCCAGCTGAACATTATCTATGTGAACTCTGCCAACCCAGACCAGTGCCAAAGGTATGACTACCGGTAGCTTTGTCAATCTCAGTGCCAACAGGGAACAGTCTAATTGTAATTTGTGTGCTCATGAGGCAAAGTATGACCAACCAATATTCATCTGAAGACATGTGCACAAACGCACAAGAGCTCCAGGCTGACAGCAACAATGGCAGTCAGGAATCTGCCTAACTATCTCTCTCTCTGTCTTTGTAACCGTTTAGGGGGTACTGGAGATTACAGACTAGTGGTAATTGGGGTACCAGTTTTGAGCTTAGATGTTACAGGACATTTCAAGCAGAGATGCCTAGGGTTAGGGTTAATCACATGTTTATGAGGAATTTTAGATGGAACCATACATAATCTGATGCAAATTTATTGATCTCAAGAACACGTCTTCATTGTGTTGTGAGTGTTTCACGCCGAATAACTCACACTGTCTGTGACATACACAGGAGATTCGCATGGTGCCCCAGCCCAAGTTTGCACAGCCGGATCAGACCTATTACCTGTGCCTACAGAGAGATGAAACGCTGACCGTCAGACAAGGTACAAGACTATTCTCATCCATTTGTTTTTATAGTTGCCATAATCAAGGTAGACAAGGTACCAGACATTCTATCCATCCATCTACGTGTATATAGTATAATAAAGGTAGACAAGGTACCAGACCATCTATCAATTTATTTATTTTGGGGGGGGTTAATGTATTTAAGTTTTTTTATGTAGGTGGGTCATTCCATAAATGGGAGGCGTTCTGACAAAATGAGACAGAATTGGGCAGAGGGAGAATTGAGCATTTGTTGGGTACATGTATTAGGAAAGAGAATCGAATTCTCCTTACACTACAGTTTGTTGCACGTTAATCAGACATTCCGTTGACAAGTTATGGCTGCTTTTTGTCTGGTGACTGAATTGGACCAGTCACAGTGCTTGATCTAACTGTTGGTGACTATCCTATGTGGGGCGCTGTGGTCCAATGGTTACGGTGTTCGACTCGTGTGCCGTGGTGCATGGGTTCGAATCCTGACCGTGGGAACATGGTACTTGTGCTCTTGAGCAAGGCACTTTACCATTATTGCTTCGTCCTTCGGATGGGACGTAAAGCCGTAGGTCCCGTGTGTTGTGTAATGCACGTTAAAACAACCCAGTAACACTTATCGCTAAGAGAAAGGGTTTGCCCGGGTGTTTCTGGCAGCGGCTGCAATGTGCGCCGCAGCACCTTGTAAACCATTATAAGGTGCTACATAATGGGTCTCATATTTCTCATAAACTTTATTAACCTTTCTTTAATAATTGACATAATTTCCAGCGCCTTGAGTACCTAATTGTTGGTAGATACGTGCGCTATATAAGACTCCGTTATTATGTAAAAGGCATGGCAGGGGAAGAGGACTGATTTTTTTGACTGTCAGACAGCAGGAAGGAAAAAAAGAATGTTATCCTTTTCAATTGTTATACATACACATTTTAATTTAACTCAGTTGTAATGAGAAATATATTGACCACCACAGGCTGCTGCGTCTATCTTGCCAATGACAACCAACATCAAAATGCCGACGGATCAGGGATCAAGACCGCGGCAGAGGTGATGTCAATCGTCGACCCCGCTGAACTCAACATATTCAGAGTCGACAAACTCTGGAAGAATGAAAAGTAAGTGGAACATTTAAAAAACATAATACAGTAATCGCACAAAAAATCCTAGGGGTGTTCAAGAAACCAGAAAGATATGTGATGTGTCATTAAAAAAAAAAAACCTTCTGAAAAAGCGAAGAGAAAACAAATTATAATTATATCACACATTAATTTTTTTTTAATTGAGAAATACATTTAAGCCTTCATTACTTTTAGGTGATATCTGCATTTCACGCTCTACCAGAAGTGTCTGATTTTTGACAAGATACCGTATTACACATATATATCCTTACAATAAAATTGCATGCACATGAGTGTCATGGCCTAGCGGTCAAGAGCACCGGACTCATGCTCTGGTGTTTCAGAGGCAACAGGATGTGGGTTCAAGCCCGGGTCTGGACACTTGTGCCCTTGAGCAAGGCAGTTAACCATTATTGCTTCGTCCTTCGGATGGGCCGTAAAGCCATAGGTCCCGTGTGTTGTGTAATGCAATGCACATAAAATAACCCAGTGACACTTATCGCTTAGAGAAGGGGTTTGCCCCGGTGTTTCTGGCCTCCTGTTAAAACTTCCCGTGCGGAGTATTTAGGAGAAGAACCAACCAAGTACCAAGCACCAAGCACATTACTTTGTAAACTGTGGTTTGTTTTGCACACTTACCAGTACATCACCATGGTTACCTGTTAATGATTTTTGTTTCTTTTCTCAGCGGTGAGCAGTTTGCCTTTGGCCATCATTTCCTGAGACCCTACGAGACCCACCACACTCCCTCCAGGAAGTTCTTCAAGAACGAACTCTTCAGGGTGCCGCTGTATGAGATCATTAAACTAGAGATCATCGTGGGAGTCTGCTGTGTCATGGACTTCTACACGTACTGCAAAGGTATGGCCAACAGTGAACAAACTATAGTTGACCATCTTTCGACTATCCTCGCTTGAACCAATGTTAGTTCACTATAGTTGGACTAGACTAGTGGACTTTTTGGTGCCAGCCTATCACGGTGGATCGCATAGCTGGTTACATTGCGACACATTTTGATAAGATATCAGGAGTCACAAAGTTTAACTGAACTGTTGACGTTGGCTTAATCTTCTATTTGTTTTATTTTTGTTATTTGTTGTGTACATGTTATTTATTCTTATTTTAACTGGGTAGCCCATTCAGTGGAATCGACTGGTCTCCCATGGGACCCAGTTTTAAAAGAGAAGACAGTGTGAAGAAATTACAATTTTAGATGTGGAAGGAAAACCCCAGAAGAATATTCTGAGGAAACCCACGAAATCAGGCAGGGACTGAAAAACCAATCCACATATTGGCCCAGGTAGGAATCGAACCTAGGTCACAGCGGTGGAGGGCGAGGAAAACACCACTACACCAACCTTAGAATGTTGCAAGAACATTTAGATATTTGTCAGCATGCTACTTGATCCATACTTGTCAGCATGATACTTGATGAATGCATAAAACATACAGTGCTGGGGCTGTTCGGGATGGTTCAGAGAGTAAACCAGTGAGATATCAGCCAGCCAACCCTGGCAAGCTTGGGGGTCAAGTGATGGTTCAGTGGTTAAGCGGGAGGTTGTGGATTCAAATCCCACCCAAGGTCAAGCTTAAAGGGAATGTACATCATTGGCTTTTGCTGTAATTTTCTGAAATGAACTATTTGAGGGGTTAGTATTATAGATCAAATATTGTTACACTGACATTTTTGAAGTTTTGTGTTCGAAAGGTTGGAAAAACCAAGAAAAACAAAAATGTTCAAGTAGTCTGGTTCCCTGACTCCACAAAAGATAAAATGGATCAATTTATAGATGATGGAAAATTGTAAGGCAATGGAACCAGTCTAGCTGGCCTGCACCCGTTCATGAACATGTAACCAATAGCAAACAAAATTTGGACTGAAAAAATGGTCAATTTGGAGCAGTAGTTGAAAAATAGTTAGGTTTTTCCAACGCTGGTCGGCCGACCACCGTTGGAAATGTATACGAAAATACTATTTTCTTGAAAATGACTTCACACCAGGTGCCATAATTTTACAGGATGCTTGAGACTGTCATTAACCAACATCCTAGTAAGGTATTTCGTAAAAACTTGGTAGTTTTATTTTTCGATGTTTGCAAATGTTGTATATTCCCTTTTAGAAATTATGTCAGTGAAGGGTAAAATCCATCATACATCTCCCTGACCCTTGAGTTCCGCTCATCCAACACTCGTGTCTCTTTTGCCCTGTAGGGAGACCTAAAGGTGTGGAGGAGAAGGACGTGTATATCTGTGAGTACCGTCTGGACAAGACTGCGCATCTCTTCAATCCCATCAGCCGCAATAAATACCCCATCTGTACCAAGACGTACGCCTTTGACAAGTTTGACAAGAAACTGGTCCCTAAGAGAGACTACTCGGTGAGTTCTCATTGAATTACATAATGGTCCAAATTAGAATGAATAGTTGCTCTCCTTGTGTTTTTTTTGTTTTTGTTTTTTTAGTTTCATCCTGAAAATTATTGTTAATTATTGTTTCTTCAGTTGGCCACTTTCGAATGAGACATCAAACAATAGAATAAGTCTATTTTCATGTCTGAAAGATAGTTACATAACAAATATCAAATTAGTTGCGGACAAAAAATAATTGCGGTGGATCTTTTTGGTTGTTAGAGGCACAAAAGCGACCCTTAACTAAATGATCAAATTGGAAATTGGTTTTCGACAACAACAAAAATGAAGTTGTTGAAGAGTGTACAGACAGTATTGTAGTTAAACACAGCATCAGACCAGAGGCGGTAGCTAAAATCTACACAACAGGCTCTGCTGTCCACTTCTGTTTTCCCCCTATTGGACGAGTCCTTGGAAGGTGTACATAAAGACCTGCTTCTTGTACCTCCAGAAGACAAGCAGAAAACATGTATACCGTTTGAAACATCAAGACCCTATTTTCACCACCCTCACTCTTCAGAGCCAACATCACATCACAAGAGGGATTTGTCCATGGTGTACTGGCAAACCGGTGTGACTGCAACTCCCGCAAGCGCCCTCTGTCGCGCGTTAAAATGCAAATAAACATTAAATCTGTTTTGCTTTTCCATGTAGCCTGGTTTTCATTTTGAAACGTCCCCAGAAATGGCATTCAAAACCTTTCTTTTTCATTGTCTGTTACTAAGTAATATGTTAAGTTGGTGATGGGTGCCCGATCCCATAATCTGGAACCGGTTCCTGACATCAGTGGTCAGGTACCCAGCTGCTCGGTTCCGCTGCACATGTTTATTTGGTGGAGCGGGCCATGTGAGGCTTATACCATTGTTAAATACTGCTTCATAAGATCAATGAGATGTTCTTATCTGTTGTGTTTCAGCCACACCTTGTACCTGAGCATTTTAAGAGGGGCTATGGTGGCCGGTAAGTACTTCTAAGTCTTTTGTTTCACAATAGAACAATCTGTAATTTTGGTTTCTTGCAAACTTGTAGCGTAGAAAAAGTTCCCTTTCAAACAAATGGAAGACATTTTATTTTTTTGAAGATGGGGGAAAAAACGCAGAGAATTTTATCATGAACTACTCCTTTGATCAATGGGGCCTGGCAAACTCAGTTCATATGGTCAGTGTCGTAATCGATTGTAAGCTGATCGTAAGCCATCTCAAACTCATCACAAGCCAATCACAAACCCATCACAAGCCTATCACAAGTCTGTCAGAAGTCATTCAATACCAAATAAACCCACAATCTGCATACGAACAGTGACAAGGGCATTGCTTTGTTATTGTTCGTCCCCTGTTACTTGCAACTGGACTTGTCATTTACGTATGACTAACATGTATTTTGCGGCCTCAACTACAAGCACATTAGGCTTTTACGCTGTGTTACATTTGATCCTTGTCTAATTTAAGCGCCACATGTAGCAAAGACAAGACAGACGGGGAAGAAGGTGACAGCAACGCACCCCAGGAGGGGTCACAGTGCACACCCAGTGATAAACAACAGCACAGAAACAAAGGCAGCACAGGAAAGAACAAGACCAACAGGTACGTCTGACAATCAAATAAGATGAATATAAATTTCAAAAAGCCGTATCCTCTCGGAGTGATCCCTGTTTGCTATTACCTAGGTCTGTATCGTGACTTTGGGCGTGATCCCTGGCTGCGTGGCTTCTGACTATCGCCCTTTGAACAAAGATATTGACGAATTGGGGAACCCCCAACATAGGGCTGGATAGCACAGTTGGTAGAGCACCAGAACGGTTATCCAGAGGTCGCAGGTTCAAAGCCCGCTCTAATCAATTTCTTTGTTCAACTTTTCAAAAAATTGTTGTAATTCACATGGTCGGTTTCCCTTTGTGGTTCATTTGAAAATTAATATAAATGAAAACTTCCTTTGAAAAACTCAGTGAACTTTAGAGGAAAAAAGTGTAGAGCAACACAAGTCTCTGTTTAAAGGGCACTTGGCATGCATCTTTAAATTCCTGAAATCATCAAAGTTGATGATATTAGTATTCTGCAACCAAAAAATAAAAGCCGTGAATTCTACTAAAAAAGTTTAATCGGTGTTTAGTCAGATCGGGGGGCATCTGTTTTTATTTGTGCTTTTCTCTTTTTTTTTCTTCTTAATTTTTTGGAATGAGCAGTGCCGATGAGTCGAAGAAACTCAAAAAAATCAACAAGAAGCGAGAGAAGGAGCAATCCTTGGCAATGAGACGGCTGATAGAGCAGCAGAAAGCTGAGAGAATAGCTGTCCAGAAGGACCGACTCAATGGGTTGCTGCTGGGTCTTCTAGCCAAGCTACCCAACAAACAGCGTAGGTTGCAATCAAGTACAGCCAGTCTCTGGTTAGGATAGCCGTTGGTAACCCCCGCTCCAGACTAGTGTTTCAAAAATTGTAATTATAAAGCCAGTCCCTGTCAATATTGGTCAAGTCACTGTAATCATTCTAATCATTTTAAGTTTGGTACTCCGACCCGAGAAATTCCAGTCACACCTCAAGTGCATTTTATTCAAGCTAATGTAAAAGTAAAGTGTGATGTATGCTTGGAATTTCTAGATCCAGACTATACATTCCAGAGTCGCATGAATTAAAGTATTCCTAAAATTTGAATTATGCACATGAAAGTTGTGATGACTTGTGATTGACTTGTGATTGACTTGCGATTGACTTGTGATGACTTGCGATTGACTTGTGATTGACTTGTGATTGACTGTTGCAGTTTTTCTGAACGAATCCAGAGTGTTTAGTTTTTAGACATCGCATTGTCCTACAGAAAATTAATGCACAAAGTTTGCTCATCTGAGACCAAATTCTATTTTCAAATTGGTGGACTTGACTCACTCCTGATGCTGTTGGTGTCTTGCAATTCTGTAATGCTTTGTTTTGGTCTGGTTTTCAATGAACCAGTCATGCACGTAGCCTTGAGTTGTCATTGGTCTCTGGATTTTACCATTGTACATGTATATTTGTTTTATCAATAGCTGTTGATCTGACGTACTTACTGGAGGAAGGAAATGGCAAACGTCGCTGCAAGAGGCCGCCTCATTCATTGGATGGATTTTTCTGACGGCATGACTCCAAGAAGATCTACCTTGATGGTGTCTAGAGGTGTCGGCATCTCCTACACTGATTGAGGTAGATGCTGATCCTGACAATGAACGACTAATCAGCTTCCAAGATCAACTCCTTAAATTTGGCTTTTTCGGGGGTATGAAAGAGAAGTTTGACAGTCTAAAAGGTCACAAATTTTCAAACATTGTTGAAAGCTCTGTAAAGAGTTTGTGTAATGAGGAGCTATTACAAGCGTACATGTAACTGCAGTACGCTGTGCAGTGAAAAAAAAAATGCCACCTGCAATTAGTTGTGCTGAAAAAAAGGGATACATGCAGTTGACCTTTGGTCACAAGGCCCGCCTACTTTTGGTGTATTGACCAGTTGACTGAGTTTGATAGGCCGACCATGGTCACCTGACTAAAAGTTGCGATCTTATTGGTCAATGTGCGGGTTTGATTGACAGACAGAAAGGGTCCCTTTGCAGAGTGATAGGTGGTGGACACAAGTTCTGATAGATGATGTGGTCAGCCATTTAATACAGGCGACTTTTTTATTGCAGGTCGGAATAATCAAGTAGACTTTTGGACAGTGATAGATATTTTTGTCGTGATGGTTTAAAGTTTGTGTTCTAGCTATGCGGCTGTTCAGAATTGCAAAGGATAGGGGACAACGATGTTCACTGGATTGTTTATTTTTTACTGAACAATAAACTGGTTGTAATTAATTTGTGTATAAAGTGTTTGGTTTGGAAGAGAGCATGCTAGGAAAGAACAGGTCGGGGGTGGGGTGGGTGGGTGGGGGGGCTTTAACTCTGTAGCACGCCATGAGTTGGACTGGTTAGTGTAAGACAGACTTTTTGTTTGGCTGGGCTCGAGGCTATCTCAGGCCATGTCTGAATTACTTGGCTGTGGCTTAGGACTGCACATGTACGTATGGAGGTAGCTGTAGCCACTCCCCATAGATGTGTCTGTCACTGCTAGCCGTAGCCACGTTATTCAGACGAAGGGCCTTGGAAGAATCTTGACTGAGGCTTTGTAATTTTGTCTATGCAATAGTGTGTTACAGTGGTTTGCCCCAGCTAATGCTGTGTACCAAAGATGTAAATGTGTAATGTAGTCGGAAAAGGTAGAACAAATTATGATAATGAAATTATCTTGTTAAAACGGAGGAAGCATTTCAATGAAGCTGATAATGTTGGTAGGATTTCTTTTTTTGATATGCGGGGGGAGGTAAAATAGCTTCAGGAATAACTTGAAAGGCTTATGTGTGGAATCTACTGAAAAAAAATTACAACTGTAAATAGTATACAGAATGACAATTATAATGGTAGTAATAATAGCTGTTTCTTGTAAATGAGTTATAACTGTGTACGGTTAAAAACCACCGGAGTTGTACAAATTAAAAATCTACCATTTAAAAAAAAAATTATTATGTTTTAGGAACATGAGAATTTGTTGGATAATGTGTCCCGTTTATGTCATTTAATGGCTGTATTCCGTAGTTGATCATAAAAAAAAATACAGAAAACAAATGCATGTTCATGGCAAGGTTTTGATTCGATGTGTTCTGTGTTGATAGCACCGTCCCACTTTTTTTTTAACAGTATTGCTTTTTTTTTAATGTTGCAATTGCAAAAGATTTACATTCTTGAAAGGAACTAAATATACCGTAGATAACGATGATGCATAGCTATCTGTTTAATATTGAGAGGGTTTTGAAAGAAATCCGTATTCAGTTAGTGGAATTGCGAGTTCATTGAATCCATTGGTCGCTGTTGCTAAATAATTAGTTGAACATTTTCTTCATTGTTTTCTGTGTTCCAGACACAAATTAATATATATTAATAGCCAGTGTTGGTTAGCTGACTTCTGTAAGAAAAAGGCTGGCCATTATTTTTTTTTTAAACTCGTCTCTTTCCATCAGTGAGAAAAATGTAATTGGGGTAACAGTTTGCTTATCATGTGGTTATTGCATTTAAATTCTTGTTTTCTAATCGCTGTACAAATCAATGATGTGGTATTTTCACTGCGCTGATTCACAGTAAGTTGATGACTTAAATGCCAGGGTTGGATACACTTACGTTTGTCTCAAGTCTTTAGTGTTCCTCAATTCATGCTATCTATTATACAGTGTTATAGAATGTTCGCGTTGGTATGTCCTGCGCTGGTGAAATGAGCCTTTAACTGATAGCTTTTACCAGCAATACTTTTTTTCCGGTAGTCACAAAATGGACAGAGTTGATTTTTGTCTTAAGAATATTTCCCACCGCACTGCACTCCATGAAATTTTAATTGATGAATCACTTCTCGTGCTAAAATTGGCCCTGCCTCGGTGCATTTACCGAACGAATGTTGAACTGTTTTGTTGTTAAGGTGCAATCTGTACAGATGTTTAAAAAAAAAAAAACGTTTATGTCACAACTTACCCTTTTTCTGCTAGTGCGATACCAATTGTAGTGAGAATGTTAACACCTTGTCAGTGGCGGTTGTTAAATCGCTATGGTTTCAGCCCGAGAAGGCTGGCTTCGTTTAGTTATTGAGAACTCCTGTGTCATTGTATTTATTTTAGTTACTATCGAAATAGTTTCAGCAAAAATAATTAAGCTTTCAACGTTGCAAGACCGTTCATGTTAGCAGTTCGCGGGGTCTTGTCTTGAATTCAGTTTTGCATCTTATATTTAGGAATGTTTCTGGTTTTCAATTTTTTTTAAGACGCTGAATGATATTTTAATCGATTTTAACAAAAATGCTTTATCCGTATTCATTTTTAAATCCGTTTTAACAGGTAAAAATGTCGGAGGATAACAGTTAGCGAAAAGAAGCTCCACTCTCTTTCCAAAATAAAAAACTGAAATTTTACAGACTGTCTATAAGTAATCACTCGTTTTGAAAAATGCTCAAGGTATCCAATCTTGTTACTTGCAATGTTCCCAATCATGTAGATATCTCGTGTAAATTAGAACCGAGAGGCAGCCCATGTTTTCATTTACTTTTTACAGCTGAATATTTTCGGATAATGTTGTTCCTGTTGAAGGAAGAAACCAAGGATTTAATCGTTACAAAGTAGTTCAAAAGCATATTTTTGCAAAGAATTTTACCAACCTTTTTGATGATGCTTGTAAAAATCTGTGTTCTGTTTGTCCGTTCCCATAACCAGTACTTGTAACAAGCTGTTAGATGCTTTTGTTGCACTGAATTTAATTCTCCAGTTTTAGTCTTAAAAAACACATTTAAGCGCGTTAACTCCTTTTTATTTCTGTCACTTTTACTTCCTAATGATAAAGTATTCTACCCTGCTCTTTCCAAGACCGCTGAAAGGAAAAAGAAGCTTTGTTTTTTTTACGTTTGAATGAAAAAAATCTGTGTGGCTGTTTCTCGCAGAATAGTAGCTGGTACAATTCTTTTGAAAAAGAGAGGCTTTCTGGTTGATTAGCACACAACCGCGTTGTATTTCCAACTGTTCTGCTTCTGGTAATACCTGTTAACTATTGCTTGACTGTCAAATGTTATGTTAACTGCACAGCACTACTAAAAGTTCGGTTTTGTAAGTTTGTGAAGTTACTGAATTTTTCGATTTTGTGTGGTGGCGTCTGTGAGGTAGCTCAGATACCCCATCTTTGTGTAATGCCGAAGAAGAAAAGCCGCGTTGTTTCATCTTTTGTTATGCTTTGCCAAATCCCGATTTGTACGTATTGTAACATTTTGACAAGAAAATGGCAAGGATAAAAAAATGTCATGTTATACCAGTCAGACGTTTGGGATGATCTGTTTATTTCTGGTTGTTAAAGGGTTGCGTTGCCTTGTGCAAGTCCCGTGTGTAGCAGTCGGGAAAAAGCACGTGCATGTTGTATCAACAAAAGCTGTTTATTAACTTATTCAATTATTACTTTAATTACCCCCTCCTCCCCCCGCCCCAAAATACAAGTTTAAAGACCGGTTGGGAGCTGCTTTTACCCTTCATTGATACTTTCATGCAAGGGCCGTCACAAGATGATGACACGGATATATTTGGTCGGCTAAGGCAATTTCGTGCTCACCTGCAACATTTAACGTGAAGTGAAGTAACTGGTGTTTTCTTAACCACGGCTTCGTCTCCAGTTTCGGTTTCGCGAGATTTTTACGCCCACCCCCTGCATTGATTGACTTGATGGATCCAAAATTCCGGATCACAACATCGAGTCCTATGATATTATTAGGAGAAAAGTTCAGATGATTCTGGAAGCCATTGAGGCCTGAAAACTAACGTCGGTTGTCTTAAAAAGTCCCTAAATTTGCATATTGATGATTCGTATGTTGGCTGATCAACGTCTCTGTGAAGTCGTGCCTTGCCCCTGTCGAGGTGGAATCAATCGGCCTTCCTATTAAAAATGTCGGACCTGCTTAAGCCTTTTAATAAGGCCATCCACGACGCGCGAATTTTAGCGGAGACTGCACACGCCACGATGATAAACTCAAGAGGCGTTTTGCATTTAACCAACGTTATTACTTATGGCTATTATTATTATTATGCCTATTATTTTAATATCACCGATAACCCCGACTGACGCAAACTATCACGCAGACGGTTCCGCGCACTGTCTGCGCAGTCTGCATAAGTTGAACGTCGATATGGAAACTAGGCTTAGTCAAATCAAAAATGCCTTGATCGTTACTACATATGTAATATCCCCTACAGGGCGCTCGCCCTTTGCTTATTTCCCAAAGTACCTTGCGGTCCACCCGCCGCCATGACACATCCTCTTTTCTCCTTGCACGCACCACAGGAAAGACGTGTTTTTCAAGATCATCAAGAATTGCTGTCTGTTCTAGTGTCGTTTTCCTAAGCCATTTTAGTTACGCCAAGTTTTCTGTATTTATCGTCTACTTCCTTCTGGATACCTTCGAGTATTCTGCGGTCATTATTGCTGCATTTGGCAGAAAGATTTAGCAGAGTATATAGTAGCGCCTGCCCCATCCCACCACGGCAATTTGCTCTCCCACGCGCTATTGTCACAGCAGTGCGCTTGCCCCACCTCGGAAACTCGCACTGCCACCCGACGCAACGATCTAGGCCTACCGGGCTGATCCTCGCCATTCCCTGCCTTGTCAAGCGGAGACGTGCCTACCCCCTCTCGGCAGTTCCTCCTCCCCATTGACAGCGGAACAACGCTTGCCCAACTTCGGCAACACATATAGTCCTACTTCCACATCTTCCCCAACGACTGGTCACTTGTTAAGCGGAGTTGCATGATTTACCCCATCTCGGCAACTCGCACTCCCCTATTGACAGAGGAGTTACGCTTGCTCCACCTCGGCAACTCGCCCTCCCCTCTCCCGAAGACCAGTCGGTTGTGAAGCGGAGTTGCACTTGTCCCACCTCGGCAATTTGCACTCCGGAACAATTAGCCGTGCTGCTTTGCCCCACACGGCATCGACCCACGGTATTCCTGCTATTTACCCATCAAATGGAGCTGCTTTTGCCATACATCAGCTCGCACTCCGCAAATTGTGACGTGCATTCGTGCCGTACAGTTAACTGTTAACCCCGACGCACCGGCATTCTCCCATTTTGCAGCCTGCGACCGTTGGCGGTCAACCATGCAGTGTCCTTATAATGCTCAGTTATGACAGTGGATCCACTCACTTCGACTCTTGAGTTTTCATTGTTGCTGATCCATCTTGTCAGCTATAGCTATACATTGTAGTCTGCTTGGCGAGCTGACCACTTACCGCAGCTTACTATACTAGACGGTTCTTCTGTTGGTATTGTGATGCCCTGTGCCCCACTTCAAATGCATGTCCTTATACCCCAATTCACCCTCCTTTGACCTCCTAAAGTGGGTCATTGACAAGGTTTTTTTTTTACAGCACGAACTGGGTCCCTTCTAGCGTCTCAGTTAGGCCATTCCCTTGGACATGTTGGTAGTGATAGCCTTCCTCCTGACCGCAAATATGGCTTGCTGCACACCAAACTCCATAGGCCCTCATTCCAGGTCACATTCTTTGGATCCAGGTGATGGGCATATTACCCCCAATTGCTCCTTTCTTGCAAGAACCAGACGTTGATGTCATCTTTACTTGACATCTTGGTATCCATCTCAAAGTCTGTCTCATCCACTTGAATGATAGACTTTGGGTCCCTCGTCCATGCCCTATGGCTCCTACATCGGATGGTGTCCAACTGCAGCAACTGTCAGACTCTAAGCCTCATTGCAGTTCTGCCGCACTGTCCAGCATCACACAACACTGTCACCTTCCGGCTGGTGTCTTCCAGATGCTCAGCATCGACGGATCAGCCTGATGACTTCCTAACCAGGGGCATGCCTGAAAGCAGGGGGGGGGGGATATCCCCCAATAGAAGTGTGGGCTGATTTTAACGAGTGCATGAAAGAGCGGCCGTAGAGCGCCCTCCATTCTCGTGTACGCGTTGACGGATGCGCTTGTATACATGTACGGTCGAGAATAGAGGCTGTGTAATGGTGGTCGTCGGGCTTGAAAATAGTCTGGGAATTCAATCTTAGCGGATGGCTAGTGACATCTAGGAGTTATTGCATATGTGGGGCAATGCTCTACGGGTAAGTACTCGCTAGTAGAATCAGCCCACACTTCCGTATGTGGGGGAATTCTTTAGACCATTAGGCCTATGTGCCCTGTGACATCATGCCGACAGGCAACCGCCGTGCAAACCAAATATTTAAGCATCTTTTTCTTGTTATTCAACTTGCATTAAACAGTATAATGTCGACACTTTTAAACCATTCATATTTCAAAAGATGTACATGCTGTGCAGAAGAGAACTGTTTGCTGGAAGATGGCATCACGTGACCACAACATCTAATTTTGTAAACGTATAGGCCATGTCACATGGTCTATAGCCAATGCAATTTTCATAAAGTCTGGCAGAGATATTTGCTTGCCTGTAATATTTTATATGCCTTCATTTACTGAGTAGTGACAACCACAACAGGGCCCCTTTTACCAATTTTCTTCAAAGTTTTGGTCAAACAGTAGTTGGGGATACTTCCTATACTTTTATTAGCATTATTACAAATACTCCCACACTTCTTTGTGCCATTTCATGTAATGCCAACGTGGTGAGGATGCACATTTTCAGGTCATCACGACATATCGCTTATTCCGGGTAAAAAAAGAAATTGTCCCAAAAGTTGACTTTTATTCATATGCTGTTAGAATGGTTTAAACTGGTGTACCAGTCAGTTTGGACTCAAGAACTGCCAAAAAAGCACTGGTATTTCTTGCATCAAATGGGAGATCAGGAAGCAAAACCATCGGGCTGGTATATAACTGTCCTTTGTGTAAACTATCAGCGCATGGCCCAAGTTATAAACACCAGGTTAATATTCGTGAATGATTACACGATTTTTAGAAAACCTTCGCCATATAAAGTGCTTGGACATTGGACATGTAAACATTATTCGCGCTCTTCGCCTGACCGAAATCTTGACGTTCTGCACTTATTCACTCGCAGAGAAGTTAATGCGACTGTTACTGGTAGTCTGGTGGACCTGTTCACTTCCAACAACAGTGTATTTGAAATGGAGGCAACAGAGAAAGAGTAAGTATAGAAGTTTCATTAGTGTTGAATTTCAGAACTATCTGAACCGTTACAGGCTTGTTTGGTGTCTGGTTTGGGATAATAGTTTTTGGTGGTTTTTTTTTCAAGAACAGTATCAACTGTATATGATACTCTATAGCTGTGTTCTCTGTTTTGTGGGCCCGGTGTCCACTTTTATTCGTGCAATATATTGTTGCTGAACTTTATATTATAGGGCCAAACCCGACACATCTAAATCTCAAAAGTTTATAAATTGGGGTCGATTGATTGCCTTTGTTTTGTTGTTGCAAAGGATGGGAGTTGTCGTCTTCACTGAGAATAATCGTAAAACTTGATCGCGATGCAATCAATAGTCATAGTGGTAACAACTGGAAAATGAGTTGAGTAAAATACAATAGCTTGTTTTTACATATAAAAAATATGTATTTCAATCTGAACCATTACGGTGGCTTTTTTAATCACATTTTGCAATCAGGGAACACTCCTGCGGAGCTCTGACACCAGTGTACCTGAGACCACGCTCCAAGTCAGCATTCGACATCTCAAGCAACTCGTCTCGGACAGAGGCTGGGTAAATCATTAATGTAAAACAGTCCAACAAAATCAGGGGACGGGGTGAATCTAGGAAGGTCGTTGTCGGCCCACTGCTTTATGGCGTTTGTGGCCACCATGATGCCGATTCTGCGTAATTTGGGGAGGAGGTTGATCATTGGTTGTGAGTGGAGCAGTAAGGAACTAATATTTCCATCTTTTTATATAGTGAGATGGGACTGAGTGGCATTGCACTTTGACTTTATTGGTTACTGATAAATTGCAACAGGTGATTTGGTTTCTGTTTAACCACCAAGTGCTTGTTTTGTTGTGATATTTACATTTATCAGAGTGAGAGGTGAAAGTCCAGTCAAACCGGGTCTGTACAACCGCCGGTCTTATGAGGGAATCCGAACAGTTTCGTTTTCATCTGACAATGCGTAAGAAATGTTTGTTATAATTCGCTCTCATTATGGATAAATATTTTAATGTTTTTAAACGTGACGACGATGATAAACGAATCTTGCTCATTACAGACTATAGCCTAATCCGCGCCCGTGAAAGGGTGGAACCTGAGAGATTACTGCCGGGGATGAGGCTATACCGGATAGGCAGAAGGGCTGTCACAAGTGAAAATGGCCTTATTTAAGGAAAGTTTGGTCACTCCGTGATCGATGTACACACAGACCCCCTACACTGAATAGCTAAAGTGTTGTGTAAGCTAGCGTTGTGCACTCTTGTGCACTCCCATGTGCCCCTTAACCTAGTTACGTCGCTGGGCCCACGTGATAGCACTGTTAGCTTGCTCAGATATTGGGCCTTATTCAGGAGTCGGCCATATTGGATTGAGAGTGAGGTAAAATCTTCATTTTTGGAACTTGTGTAGAGAAATAAAAGCAATGACGTTACAAATTAATACCAGTCTGCTCTGATGAATAATTTAAAATTTGTGATTAAACATACTATTCTAATGTTTTAAGCCACATTCTAAAAAAAATGAAAGTGAGGCTATGGTGAATAAAATCTGGCACCATTCCATTCAACAGATTATGAAATACATTCAGGGAACACGACAAAAATGGCTATGCAGCTTGTCCATAAGACCCGTGAAAGGCACTTTTATCCATCTTTTACATTATTTTCGCACTCAACAATCCTATCGTATTTTAAAGTCCAATTACGTCCCTCGTAAAGTTAAAAAAGGTTATCCCATGTTTATTTTGAAGGGATCTTTGGCCGGACCATAATCTCTAGAGTCTATTTTTAATCAACCTTTGATATTACTGAACTAGGCCAATGCGATATAGTAAGTTAGAAAATCTCGAGGAATATTGATGGCCACAAATATTATACCAAAGTGTTGATGATTTATTAAACCGGTGACGATTCTGAAGTAATTGCAATAACTATAATTGAATTCAAACGGTCTGTATGGGGGAACTAGTTCTTACAGCAAACTTTTCGCAGTAACAGTTTTCCTATGCTGGATTGACTTTGGGTAAACTGTGTTTTTTGAAAGGTAATAAATGTTAACCGTTTGCATTTGTCGTACTTCCATGCAATGGCCAATTTAAAGGCTATTAACTTATAACAGACATCGTTCTACTGAGCTGTTTAATGTTGTATGTCCATATGGAGGTGCTGAAAAAGAAGACGAAAAAGATGCTGTTCGTTTTCAACCGTCAGCTCGCTGAGTCTGTCGTACATAAAAGAACTCTTTAAGTGAGGGCGTATGCCGGAGTACGAGTTCAGGCTGTCTCATGGGGGGAAAATGCCGCACATTTACCTGGCATACACGAGCTTATACACAATAGTGTTTCAAAAAGCCAGGTCCGGTCCAAACCTTCATTAGTAATGCATGAACATATACAGAGTTCCAGGCATTAACAATTTCACGGAATGATTCATACTTTAATAGGCATATAGGCATACTAAACATCACAAGTTGGCAGCTATTTCATAATTATTTGGCACTTTCGTTTTTTTAAATTTTTTTTGCAAATGGTGTACATTACCTTTAAACATTTTACGGTTTCGTTGAAGACATGAGGAGAATGATGACCTTACAGACAAGAATAAAAGACAGAAACCATCTCTACGAGTTACAGCAGCAGATGGTGCGGTGCCGGTCGGTGATGCTCCAGAAACCGATGAGGCTCCATCCTCACCACAACCGATCCAGAAGAAAGACAGTCTGGAGGTACCAGCCACAAGGTGCGCTCAGACTAGACCCTCTTACAACTCTTGGTGGCAGCAGATATCTTAGACAGAGCGGAGAGGGTTGCAGGCCAGTGAAAGGTCCACAATTCCCTAAATTGTATTGCCCACAGCTAGCTGCCGAATCTCCCTGTTTATAGCTCGTACTCGAGTACTACGATCCAGGCTCTCATTACCCCTGTTATAGTGTCGTTAAAATTTTAATAAGGACTGTCTCACTCATTTACTGTAATTAACCTTAGAGTATTATCTTAAGTTTTTGTCATAATCTTGACCCATGCACTTGTGTTCTGGACAATGTCAAAAGAAGGACGAATATCTAGACTATTCATAACACACTATTAAATAAGCCGTGGATAGTATGATCTCTCAGAATCCGATCATTAATCAATGTTGTAATCGAGTCCTCACAAGTCCTCACAAGTCCTCGCAACGGTCAATCACAAGTCCTTCAGTCTAAATTCAAGACACAAGCTATTCAAATGAATTGTAACTCAATAATTCATTTGTTAATTAGAGAGAAAAATGTTATTTACACAATCAAACTTATTTGTTTTTCTTGACGTTTCAATTAACATCGTTGCCCTTCATCAAAAGTTGTATACATAACGTCTGGGTGGCGCGAGCCAGACACTAGTCCCACACGTGCCTCAGCATGTACCCCCCTCGTCCCCATTCCTTTATCATCGTCACCCCCTGTTACTTGTAACTGGACTTGTGGAAGAATTTGTCATTTACTCACGGGAAGGACTTGTGGTGGACTCACTACACCACAGTCATCAACTGAAAAAGACAAAATATCCTGGTACTGAACCGCTTCGCCTTAATTTCTTTGCACCACCACAGGTCCAAATCACTGCCCAAGGCCATCGCTGGTGCATTTTCAAAGCTTGAGGTAAGCACTACCTTCCGGTAACTAACACACTTCTCTTATAACTGAACTTTCCATTTATAAAATTTACAAACATTGCCATTGAAGAACCTTTGCACAGATGAATAACTGAACAAACTGAGAATATTTATGAGTTGTATCCTGAATATTAGACGATCGATAGACCCCTTGCATGTAAAGCGCCCTCGCCGAGAAAAGGTTTAGTTATTCAAACTTAGTGGCAATGAAAGTTCAATGTCTAGGAACTTGTCCTGAGTGTATCGTCTAATATCAAGCCTTACCCCATCCCATATAAATATTCATAAATTCCCTGATTTATGCAGTTTTAAATCTATATTCTGTCCTGCATGGGTGAACTGGTCATTACTTTGTCACTTTTGTATAGGTTCCAGGTAAAAAAAACACAAAAAAACAAGGTGGATACAGAAATTATAATGTTTAGTCTTTACAGTCGACAATCCCGACAAAAATAGCCGGGGCTAAACCCTTCTAAATGATGTAACCGAATATTAGCAGCATAAAACTTTGGCAGATATTGACCCGGTGCCATCTGAGCTTGGAAAACATAAGGGAAAACATTCAAATTCACAGCTTTGGATCAAAACTGTTAAAAAGACCTCAACCAGTAATATTACTGATGGGTTCTCTCAAACATTCAAATACATTCACCAAGGGCTATTCATTCATCAATGAGGTTAGGGATCAGTAGTTATTATTTTCCCCTTTTTGATATTTCGATTTTTTTTTATTTTTACAGTCTAATCGCGACAAACAGTTCCACAGATTGTTTGAAAACATCCCACAAGATGAAAAATTGATAAAATGTGAGTTAACTTGTTCGGCTCTTTGGGTTTTTGTTTTTGTTTTTATTTTTTTATCAATTTTGGTAAGCACTTTCTCTTTTTTTTTTTTTTAATCCTTCCACTTTATGTCCGGCTTAGCTGAAAATTGTAGTGTCCTCCAAAGAAAATAAATTTTCTGCTTGATTCCGTCATAATTCGTCATAACTCTCTCAGCTACTCCCTCAAATAGTTCTCTCAACTTATAGTTGCTAGAAAGGTTTATCGAAAACAAAATAGACTCCTATAGGCCTAATTATAAATGGCAGTACCCAGCAACCAAATCGATGCTAACGTTTTTACTGTACTATACGTTCAAAACAGTTTACAGACTAGAAATGCCGCATCTAAAATCGATTTAACTACAAGATGTTCCAGAAGAAATATTGTCTGAATTTGTTCTTTCAGCCTATCCTTGTGCTTTAGTGCGTGACGTAGGCCTACTCGTCCAAGGCAGAATGTTCATATCTGCGAACTGGGTTTGTTTCAACGCAAACATCCTAGGCTTTGAAACAAAGGTGAGATGCATTTCAAACAAATCTTTCTTGGTCTCATTTAGTATCATGGCATGAGCTGGCCAAACAAATAATTACAAACGGTTAACCACATTGACGGACTTCCAGTACATAACTTTCGCATTAACCCATTGTATTTGGATTGGCTTTTCATATATAGCCTATCCTGCAGGTACATTATTCCATTATACCACCCAGGCTCAGGCTGGGAGTCAATCACGCATGAAGTAAAAGCTGTGTATTAAAAAAAAAATAGGGTCACCGTTCGCCACACTGTCTGTGTAACCCAGGAACGCTCACTCAAAACATAAACACAAGGATTTTTTTTCATGTTTGATTGGTTTATACAGGTTGTCATTCCCGTCGATGCCATTCGCGTCATATTTAAGACGAAGTACACTTTACTTGTTCCCAGCGCAGTAAGCATCCATACAGATACGGAAAAGGTAAAGTCTGCCTTTATTAACTATTAGCAGTATACTCGATATTTCTGAGCGGAACTCGAATTTGTTTATAGGCCAGACAATTATTCAGAGGAGTACTGCGAAGCCATGTTCAACAGTGCTCGCCTGCTACTACAGAGTTCAGTTTTGAGTTTAAATTTCTGTTCTTTTTAGCCCGGAAGCTACTGTAACAGAAACCATTTTGAAGACCTGATCCGAGTTTCTGAGAGTTTATGGAAAATTTCCCGAACAAATTTTATCCACCAAAACAAGAAACTTTCAAGTGCAAAAACGATGTGGGGAATAGGTAAGGGAGTGTGTATCACCGCGTCTGGCTGTATGCGGTATCATATCATCAAATGCTGATAAAAACATAAGTGGACTGTAAACACTGTTTACTTGTATGTTTTTGAAACTTGAATAAAAACCTGGCATTGTATAAAACTTAGCCGAACTGAGTATGCATCTACTTTATTTTCAGCATGTGTTTGGTTCTCTGTTATCCCGCCGAGCTACGTACAAGAAATTGATGGCAGTTTGGAAGGGAAAAAGCACTAACGATGATGAGGTAAAATCAATTAAAATATTCTGATTGCATCCAATGGTACACGTTTACCATTTTAAATCTGACATCACGAGAATGGATTTTATGAGGCTTTTATTAAATAATAAAGTAATTAATGATTTATTTTAAGAAAAGATTTAAAACAAACTATTTTCATGTGTCCTGTCATCACGAAATAAGCATAATTTATAAAACCGAAAATTGGCATTTTGCAGTACAGTTGGGCAAAGCCAACATTTGAAGGGGTGGTCAATTTTTGTTTGTTTGCAGGTGACACTCAATATAAAGTCCGTGTTTTATACCTCTTCCTTTTTTTTATTGGTTTCCTTGTTTTTTATTTGGCTGCCTGACATCTTAAAGACCTATTTTATTCCCATTTAATTACTTTGCAATTCATTTACGTAGCACAACAGCGGGTTTTTAAATGCCATTTCACACCCAAAAAAAATCGTTTGACAACTTGAATTTATTTTACGCCTAGTCGACGTATGGATTCATAAAAAAAAGTGTAAACGAAATTTTCTAAGGCACCAGCATTTCAAGATTTCTGGGTCAATTTCAAAGCTTTACTCATGAAAAAAAAGTAGGCCTATACGTTCTTCTTTTCCCTAAAGAGAAAGAAACGTTTTGCAAAGACGTACAATGGCTTGGCACCAATTGTGCCGAAATTGCTAATTTTTTATGGATGTTGTTTCCCGTACGGTACAGGAAAAATCAATAGTGAGTCAAGATGGATCCTACAGCCAGGACGGTCGAGAAACATCACTCACCGACGATCAAGTCTTTGAGGTAAATAACGAAGGTGATTGTGGGTTCGTGGGTACGAACCCTGATGGGAAACAAGGTGTTTGTGTTCTTAGGCTGGGCACTTTACTACAATTGCCTCCTTCCATCTAGGAGTATTAATGGGTACTGGTGAAGGTAGAGACCAAATTGCGCTGATCTCGAGCTGCTGCAGAAAAAAATGGTCTCGTGACTTGATGAACAGGGGTAAGGAGCCGTTTGTATCCTTTGGCCAATACGTTTTACAAATACCAGTTGTTACTATTGTTATTATTATTCAGCTGGACAGATAATAGTTCACCATCAGTCTTGGTTTGACAGTCTCAGCTTCACAGTTTTAGTTTGAAAGTCTCAGGATCAATTAGGCTTCGGGTTTATGGTTTTATCTATAAGAGTTAAAAATGTTAATAGGCCCTAGGCCTATATATAGGGGGAGAGAGAGAGAGCAGTTTGTAAGTTAGGACGTTTAAGACATAGCACTCATTGACTCGGGGAGTCAGTCAGTGAGTAAGAGACACAGTCAGTCGGGGGGGAGTAGGATAGCCCTTCAAATCCAATGAAAAACGGTATTCATTGCAACATGCTACTTCAACATTGTACATTCGTAGATGAATACGTAAGCATGACTTAAAATAGAAATAGAATCATTCGCATAAATGTCCTTAAGGCGAATTCCCACACTCAGTTCAATTAAATAATTATTTATTGAAATACAGATAATTCAAAGAATAAAATAATAAATAGCTCAGTATTACTAATAGTTTGTTTAAAATAATAAAGACGTACATTCTTTAAAAAGTGTTCTCGAACGTTGGCCAAAATATCATCTGCTCACATGCACTTTTAGCAAATTAATCTCTTAAAGTTGGTAATATTTCATTCAAATTAATCATGATTTGAGGTAATTTCTTACCAAAAATCGAGTATAGTAATATTGCCCAGCATTGTTATTATTGTTTTCACGGTGATATAAAATATTAAGGATGTTTTAAAATAATAATTTCACAACAGGATGAGGAAGATGACTCAGATAGATCGCAGCCATTCAGATCTGAATCCCGTAAGATGATTTCTGGACGAGCACATCGCGTCAAGGAAGACAAAGACCAAGACGTGCAGAATACAACCAGAGTAGGTAAGACTGCCGCCGCCAACGATTTTGCAGCTGAAAAATGGAATATACATGCAATACAATAAATCCTTCCGACGCGTTTCCTGTCAGTTTTTGACTGAAATGGGTAATTCTATAATATAAAAAGCAGTGACTTTCGTTACTTATTGAAACAGCCTTAAAAATTATTGGTACCCAAGGCAAAACTCTCCTATTTTAAAACGGGTTGATTATTTTCTATTTAGGCGAAAGCCCGAGATTGATCAGTTTTCTTTTTCTTTTTTCAAGGGCGGTCAAGATTACAGACGTTTATTGTACAAGTAAAACGCTTAGCCGAATCGGTCCGGGCTATGCAACTCGTGTTGCCCCTGGCTATATTGGTGTAAGTATTATTTTGTCTATATCATTTTAAAAATTCAGCCGGTATTTTCTCGGTAACTAAATTAATAGACAATAAGATTTAATCATCAGAATTAACCTTGTCTTTCCTACGATGTAAATTTGGTTGGTTTTTTTGGGTGTTTTTTAAGTTATTGCTGATATCATTCTGACAAATGTGCTTGCTTTATTAAGAAACATCAACTGAAAAGAAAATATTTTATACATTTAATTTCATCACAGGATATGCTGTCTATGTGTATCTTCGTTCGTATTGGCCTGTCGCATTGCTAGAGTACAGGCTCAGATGCAGAAATTCCCTGACGTAGCAGAAGCATTGGAGTAAGTTGTATCGTTGGCATAGCGGGTTGATTATCAAGGATGTCATATTCTTTCATTTATCTTCCATCTTCACCGATATTTCGAAAGCAGTTCAGAGCCTGAAAATAAAGCGTTTATAAAATGTTCTAAGTACGAGGTTATAGGCGATTAAAATAGAAACAATAAGTCCCCTCAAAACTTCAACAACATTCAATCAGCACAGTTAACGTAATTACCCATCAACACGATCAGCACAATCAACACGAACTTTGTTCATCTTCACATATAACATATACAACGCCTTCAATTTATGTTTAAAAATATAGGCCTATCGTAGTTCTTTCAAAGAAATTTCGATTATGTGGATGATTTGATTTATTTTCTGTATTGTATAGGTGGAACAGGATATTGGTAACCAGTCAATCGGGTCATATAGACCAGGTTTCAAGACTTCGAGATTCACTGGTACTCAGTCTGCAAATACTCAACAAGGTACTATACTACCAGGACGCTAATGGTTTTTTTTTTGGCGGGGGGGGGGGGATATATCACGTGACTGCTGATGCTAATACAAGTGCTTTGAACAATTCGTGCAGTGTTATGTTCATACCTTTTCAAATGAATATGTTGCCAACTTCATTTTATCTGTAAAACGGGCATTAGCTTTTAAACCGTGAAACTATAATTGGGAGTTGGTACCTTTGTCTAACTCTGCATGAATCAGTGGGGGATCTGGGAATTTTTAAAGAAAAGGGTGGCAGTAGATGTTTAAGGAAGCACATACATAAACCACAGGCTTGCATGGCTGTAAGGATAGGCTCAATCTGCACGTGAAGTTAACTTTGTTTTCGCTTGAAGTTATTTTGAAAGGCAAGTTTGGTTGACGCACATCATCAAGAGCAGGGAGGTGTTATTTGTACGCGAATACATTCCCTTCAGACATAATTATATAGTTTGGGTCATTTTTCGGGAATTTTGATAAAATTGTGACTTGCGGATCTGTCCTTGTCACTTTACCTACACAGATGCATTCATCACTACAGCTGATTAACCGACCGCCAACCACCACCAATGAAATGGATTCTCTTCCACACTAGATGATGACGTCCGGGTTCTTATTTATAGTGGACCTCTCCTGCATGTCAATCAACCACTGCGCGTGGACCGAAATTAGATCACGACTTTTATTGTAAGATGACCACGATACAACTCAGTCAATCTGTCACAAGCACTGTTTGGAAATGAACCCCTGATCTCCACGAACAAAAACATCTGGATAATCTCGAGATTTACAAAAAAGGGAGTTATTATGCAGTCAGGTGACACTATGCACTGGTTCCCGATCCCTCGTTTCAAAGTGGGAAGGGAACCAGTCTGAACTACTCCCATTTTTCAAAATAATTAAATGAAAGTCGGGAAAGATTTCCATATACGAAGTTCACTCAACACTCTGTGTACAAACCCTATGAGAGTGGACTGAAAAATTCTAAGTGTTTTCTAAGAAAATGCTTGTATTTTCTCACTGCTCAAATTGACTTTGATGACATGAAATTGCTATCTGGGGGCTTGTTAGTCAATACAGAGGAAAATTTGTGAACTTCGCATGTGGTAATCTTGCCGAAAGTCGTCTAAAAGTATACGCAACTTTTTGTCTGAACATAAATTTTATGTAAAATATATTTTTTGGCCATTTTCCCGTCTTTTCTAAAAAATAAATAATAATTCGTTGAGGAAAAAGTGTACATATCAGTTAAATGAGATATTTTATTTAAAAAATATATTGTTCTTGGGGTGGTAATATGGCGAACGGTTGATTTTTGACTGAGACTGCGTAAAATAAGACCGGAAGGCAACAATCGGAAGGCCATTAAAGTCCTCACTTCCGTTCTCATCCGCATCATGTGAAGTTAAGCCAACTCTCGTTCTTAATCTCCAGGGGCTTCAACAAGGTTTTTTTTAAATTTGACAGAAACGTTGGTCCGCCGATAAATTGTCATTTGGATGCCCGACGTTTACAGAGGACAGTTACCAATTTCTTACCCATATGAAAAGATATCACTCAACTTAATGATCACCAAGTTTCTAAAACTGGCTGCCATGATGGACATCCCACGAAATTAGTTTGCTGAACTGACCCCGGTAAAGAATTAGTAAAATTCACCCAGTTTCATGCCGCTCGGCCGAATCGTCCCGGAGATATTTAAAAATATCAAAGGGGCACAATAATTGTGCCGCCCAATGATGGGCCAAGTAAGTACTTTGTCACTTACGCAAGAGTAATAAGAGAGACGACAATGACATTCATTCTTCTTGATGCTTTTATAGTAAATGTATCATAGGCAAATATTATCGTTTTCAGTTAACTAAGATTTATTTTGGCATGTGCAGAGTCTTAATATTTTGTACAATTCCCAAACATTGAAGGGCTATCAAGCAAGACGTTTGTTGATAATAATAAATATTGCAAGTAAGAGGAAAATGTCACAGAAAACTTTTAGAGAGGGACAATATTTCAAAGCTGGTGAATCACATTACATTACTGTTTCTTTTCCACCACCGGACTGCAAAACGTCCTGCATGGTTTCTGACTGAATTGTATTCTAAATTTTACATAATTGTACAAAATATCCACCATTTTTACAACATTTTTTTGTGTGAAAATGCTCTTGTATAATTGAAATGTATAATATATTATTGAACGAAAAATGTACATGGCCCAAAACCATAACCACTGTTGTAAATTGTACATTTTCCAAGTTACAAAGGTTTTGTTTCAAATTAAACATAACCAAACTGCCTCAGAATCTTTTGAATCCAGCTGCATAAGGATACAATACAGTGGCATTATTCAATAGAACATATGAGTATGATGTCATCGGTCCTATAGAGAGATGCACAACATGACCTCACTGAGGTCAAATCTCGCATAGTTTACTGTGGGAAAACGGCTGTGCATTCCCAATATGGGACTAACTATCATCGTCGCAGAAACTTTTACAAGTTTATGCACTGGTGTTGATGGTGCCCAATCCAACACAGCTTTTATACAGGTCTGTTGCACTGTCTTGATGTCAAATAATGACTTGATGTCAAATAATGACTTGATGTCAAATAATGCAGACGGATCCACTCAAAATGTTGGCACTGGGATCTTCTTGAAAGTCCGCAAGCACTCCTTGGAGCAACACAAGCCCACAAAGCCAATGCTTTCCTGCGTCCGTTGCCAGGGCTGGGCCCAGTCAAGCTTGAGTAGATGTACCCAGGCTGTGGTGAAAATTGGCTTCTCGTTACAGCTTGGTGCCATGCAATGTGCCGTGGGCATCCCTGCCAGGTCACTCAGGCTTCTTGGTAATGTCGATAAATCCAGAGTATCTGGAACAGTACAAATCACCAGCATTAATATTGCGCCTTGGCCAATTATAGATCAAATGGTGAGTCATTACCCCTCTCTGCTGGGGCAAAGTTTTCCTGGATCTATCAGTGCTTCCAGCTGTCCAGGGAGCATATAGGATCTGCACTCTGCAGTCGATACCAGTAAACTCACTGGGAAGCAGATTTATCAGAGGATATATATGCTATAAAGAGGAACCTAGAATGAGGCTAATGAAGGTAAGTTCTACAGATAAATAGACATGCATCTAGGTCCGTAGAATGTTTTGGTCATAAATCAGATGTGTAACCCTGAATTCATTCAGATCTAGGATCTACAGAAGACCAACCATCCAAGAAGAGTTCTTTGAACATGCAAAGGATATTTCAAGATTGGTAGGGGATTTCTGAAGAGAGACCTGGGAAAGAGTGGTATATCAATGGGAGATCAAGCATCTGAAGAGAGTTCTCAAAGAGAGGCTTATATGAGGGTTATCTTGGATCTAAAAACACATCTGGCATTCTTACAGAGGTTAGGCACACAAGAAAAAAACAGGAATCCAACCAGCATTCTAGGAATAAAAGAGGGTCATGAGGGGTTTACAGGATCTACAAAAAAATCTTGGATTCTTAGTATAGGGACGCGAAGAGAAATCAAGAATCCGAAGAGCAATCTAGGAACAAAAGAGGGTAAAATGAGGGACATCTATGATCCGCAAAAGACGCGAGGTACTCAAAGAGGAAAAAGAAATCGAAAAGGGCATTCTAGGAGGAAGCGTATTGGATCACGGAGTTCTCATGGATCATAGTGTCAATGCATACCTTTCAAATGATGTACAGCTGCTAGACACAGGTCCAGCAATGGTAAGACCTCCTTGACTGGTTCATGCCCGTCCTTGATGAGCCTGAGTTCAGGGGGTAAGATAGCAGACAGACCACTGGCCTTGATGATATGGATGGAGCGACGCTGCTCAGCAGATGGTTCGTCCATCCCACATCTGGAAAGACAGATATAGGAATAAGACGTCACAGCACATATACAATTATTGAAATCAGACTTCAAAACGGCTGTCCACAATAATCCACCATTTCAAGTCTGCGTTCAGACCATGTAGGCTACCAACTGCCAACCTGCACGTAAATAACTCCGGTAAAAAAATGTCTTTCTGATACCACATGGTGTAAATTTGACGTTATAAAATTACCTTGTAGCACCAATCTTCTTCTTCCACAGACTGAAAGGCAGTGCGAGAAGCAGGGGATTGTTGTCCACATACACTGTGCGTAGGTTCTCTTGCCATAGGCCAAGATCTGCCGAGGGTTCGTAATGGAGAAAACAGCAGCCATTACTACACAAAAAGCTTGCCGAAGTGAGAAGGCTTTTAAAGTGGGCTATAATGGCAATATATTAAAGAAAGTAAAGTTAAAAATGGTCATCCAGCGACCTGTTCACCTCTGGTAAAACATGATGGGCAGATTTTGGCCAAAAAAAAAAAAATGACATACCCGATAAAATGCTAAAACATTTTTTTCATCTTTCCGAGTGATTTTTTCCATCTTTCACTCGGGAGGTAACACACTGAGTATACAGTGTATATAGGTCGGTGAAGGGCAAAACTTATATTGATTTACATCACCCCGACGTAAATTCATCTCTTGAATAGCCAAAAAGTTTGGTGGTTATTTATGTCGGTTTGGTTTCCTGGCCACAATGACCGTGGGTATTCTAAATTGACCAGTACACCCTCTACTTTGTACGTGCTCCATTTCCCCTCCCTCACCCAGCTCTTTTTCTGAGCCGAGGCAAGACTGGCACTTTTTGAAATCCTAGATGAAGGACTGCAAACTGCCAAGACTAAACAGGTCACTGCCGAATATCAGGCATACAACTGGGAAGTCACAAGAAAAGAGCAAATTCAAATCTTTCCAAGACTTTGTGCAGTGTTTTTTATTTTCAATGGCACACATGGCAAGTAAAAAAAAGAGGAAATCAGCTGATCCAAGGAAAAGTTGCATGCCTGGAATATACTGAATACTGGGATATTGGATCATCAAGTTTCTGATAGCGTTTGTTTTCATTCACATATTCTGCAATATCTCCTCGAGGAGATGATAGAAAATGTCCATAATTTGCTTTTGTTTAAGTTGAGTGGTTTGGTTTGTCGAACGCCCCACTTTTGTCAAGTTCCATGAGAAAAATCCACTGTTTTATAAAAATCGGTCAAACACCAAGCATTCCATTATGGTACCTCTTAGTTTCAACTAAATCTTCAATTTTCATCAAGTGCAGGCACTCGCAAATCCCAACTGGTGGCCAGTTTAGCCTGGCGCATGTTGAACTGGATCAGTGCATTTTGAATATTCGAGTATTCAATCTAGCCCAAGCAAGAATAATTTAATACTCAATTATGCAAAAAACGCACAGCCCTAAATGGCTGTATTTTCCATTGATATCAAATACACATGTACCAAATGTCTTCCACTATCACACCGTTTACGTGTAAACTTGAATAAAGCTTATTTTATTATAATTATAGTTGCCTCACATTTGTGGGCACCATACTATCGTTCCTATTTTTGAGCATTACCCATGGGAAGGCACATCAGTCTGTTGCCGCTGACTGTCAACTCCTGCAAGAAGCCAAGACTCGTCAGTTGCCTCGGCAACCATCGTAACTGGTTGTTGATTAGATTCAGTGAGCGTAGCTTACTACAGTTGCTGAGCTCAACGGGGATACTGATAAGCTGGTTACAGCTGGCCTCCAGGATGCACAGGTTTTGTAGATTTCCCAGCTCTGAAATAAAAAGCAAAAATATCAAATTCTTGTAGGGCATTTGAACAAGACTTGCACAAGGGCATCCAGGAGCTAGTTCATCGGTGAACTATGATTTATCATATTTTGACTAACTTTACTCAAAGCCTAGTCGTGGCTGAAAACACTGATCTAAAAGATCTTATGCGTAGCAGCCATCTTAGAGGGCGTCTTTTGTTATTTTAATCCAGTTACAATGTATCGTTTCAGTTTGCGGTAACACCGTGTGGTTAGAACCACTGTTGCTCAGTAGATATTTAGTTCTGATAAGAACTTGTCCTGCTTATTATCAACTTTCGCTAAGTAGTTTTTAGCTCTGATAAGAACAGTCCTGCTTGAAGTTCTAAAAGAACTTAAAGTAGGGTTGAGAGGCTCTAACTTTAAACAGCAGTGATTTTCCAGTTTTACAAGACACTGCTTCACTATTGTTAACTTCTACATCTACTACCAATTGTGCACTGATGTGATTATCACAGCAGTCCAATTTTTTTTTTCCCGATGCCCAGACTTAGATATTATGAGCATTCTCAGGAAGTACATTATACTGCCTGATATGTGCGCCACGTGGCGCCACCATGCCGCCACGGTAGAGCGGTGGAATCACATCAACAAGGTGCTGACCTCCAGACTGCTCAAGATTCTCTACGGACCTGAGTTCCCAACTCTCTACATTGGTAATGCATGTTCTAGTACTTTTCACCGGTAGAAGGGGGCTGTGGGTTCAATTCAGTTACAATGAATGCACAAAACATTCACTTATGAATATCACAGCAAAACAAAGGCATTGCCCTCTAAGATGGCTGCTACGCACAAGGTCTATTGGATATATAGAAGATGTTTGTTTGAATTCCCCCTAATTCTAAGGGTGGAGGCCTCAAGCCGAAATCATGTGCCACCTTCCAACACCCCCTTATAGTTATGCCAGTGGAGTAGAGCTCACTACGGCAATCAACAAACCATACCTGGTGGAAGTGTAGTAAGCAAGTTGTCAGGTAGGAACAGTTTCTCCAAGGATGAAATTTGACCAAGGGACGCTGGTAGGCTCTTCAGCTGGTTGTTGCTGACGTCCAAAGACTGCAAACTTGTCAAGTTGCAGATTTCTACAGAGAAACCCAGAACACAGAGAAAATTATTCTCGAGGGTTCATGAGCTGTGTTTCATTCAATATGGTGTAGTACTTTGATAAGATCCTGCTATTTTCGTCTCCAGTTCATTAACAATGTTCAATTACAAACATTAACAAGATTATGGATACATTGTTCTAGAAGAATATCTGCAGAGTTTGCTTTAGCCAGGGTTCGACTTTAGCAGTAGCTAAATGCTAGTCACTAGTCAAACTATTCCTTCAGTAGCCCGGCTGACGAGTCAAAAATTATTGGGCTACGGCAAAGATGAAAGGACAGGAAGAAATAAATCATTAAATTCAGAAAGCAAACCTGTATCAATTTGTGTCTCATTTTATTAACTGTTTAGGGTTAAATTATTAGATCTGTTTATTAAAAACACTGACAAGATTGCCTCAGGATGTACACGTTTTACATGTATGCATATTGTTGTTTATGAGACACTCTATAAAAGAAAAACATGCGGGCTAGTAAAAATGCCCACGGGCTAGTTAAGAGTCGATGCGAATCATGCGATGTCTCTTTTTCGACAAAGAGGGGATATTTTCGTTCGAATTTAATGGCGCAGTGCCTTGATAATCAAGGACTACTGTTCATACAATTACTAGTCTTTGGTCAAACTGTGAAGACCATCTCATGTGATTATAAAATTGACTCAAAATTTACCCATCAAAAAGCCACAAAATGTCACCAATGAATAGTACTCAATCACTATGAGCACAAAGGCATTAAGTGGTGTAATTCCTCTCTGAAACTTGATCATTGGACGCATGAATTAATTCGGAAGTGTCTGAAACTGAATGTTGGGGAACAGGAAATTGTTATTTAATCAACTGGGATTGTAACTGGCTCATTCTAGAAATTTAGGGTCCAAAGTGTGACATTTTGCCTGTCCCTGTTACCTCTAAACTTTGTAGCTTGCCATTCAGCATGTTCAAGTGTCATTAAAAATGACTTCTAACTACTTTGTATTTGGTGAGCAGGTAGATTGGTCACATAATCACTCTTGAAAACTGACTGCATTAAACCTAGCCCCCTTGAGTGGTTTACTAGGAACGTGCCTCGCTTTTGCAAAATTCAACACCATATGGTAAACTCTACATTCAAACTGTTGGACTCTGATTATGGTGGTATGCCTGACCCCATGTAAAGCATAATCAGTTTACTAGTGCAGTACTCACTCCAACAGATTCCAACAAAACATGGAGTTGGATTTTGAAGGGTTGGGGTGGTTAGGGTCAAGGGGTGCATCCGGAATTTAAATTATCAATTTTGTTACTTACTAGGCCAAAAAAAACAAATAGCTCTGCTTCCGTTTACCCTACCGGGTACCTACCCTATTTTGACAGCCCCTACCCTAAATTTTGGGGGGAAAAAATGAAGGGAAAACCCCCCAAAACCATAAATTATTACCCTTTACCCTTGACAACAGGCAGACACCTCCGTATGATCGTACACAAACAAAATTGCCCCCAAAAAAACATTTCCCTACCTACCTACCCTAATTTCAAAAGGCCATGTAATTGAAAGCAGAACAATGTTTCTTTTTGCCTTATTTACTATGATAAATATCTTTATGATATGGCTTACCATCGGGTAAACTTGTTAGACTGTTAGAGTGAAGATATCTGTGGGAAAAAGTAAATAACATTTGTAATTAATTGTTCACCATGTTAGGTACTTTTTTTTTAGGGAAGAATTTTTTTTCACATTCACATTGGTTACAATTTAACAACTCATTTGAATTTTTGAAATTATGTACTGAAAAAGAACCTGTATTGTCTGCATTAAATTTGTCAAAGTTCCGGAGGTTCAATGTACTTGTCCATGGAGTCCTTAATGAAGCTTAATTGGAAGAGCTGTGATACTAAATTCCGAGGATCCCAGATTTGAATCACTATAAATGTTTGTAGGCTCACCCATAAAAATTTTGATATTTGCAGCTAATTTCTCAGAAATGATTTCAAGCTAATTTTCACAGAAATTTCACAAAACTTACAATTCCACAAGTCCTTTCAGATTGCCGATGTTGGCGGGCTGCAGGAAAGAAACAATTTCAAAGAGTAGGAAAGTAATCATAGGAGAAGAATTCAAAGATTGCTGGAAAGTTTATTGACAACTTGGTCACCAACAAATGACTATTAACCCTAACCGAACTCAACCCATCAAAGTTCAACAGCAGGTTTTGTTTAAATCTGTTGGGATACCGGTAGGTACGGTACCCCAAAACTGATGGTCTTTTCAACTGGGGTTGGCGTACCTCCAGAAACTAAGTCCAACAGTGTGTGTGTACAATTTCCCATGTGGGTGTTGGAATTTGCCAGAATGGGTATGGTTCCTAGTAAATTAGGCTGGGGAGTTAGGGTTAATTTGGTAAGTCAGTTGATAAGCCATCTGACTATGGTCAGTCATTCATCCCTTTGTCAGGTAGTCAGGTTGGCGTAGCGGTACTTTCCTCGTCTTCCACCACTGTGACCCGGGTTTGAATCCCGCCTGGGTCAATATGTGGATTGGGTTTTCAGTCCCTACTTGATTCCGTGGGTTTTCCTCAGAATATTCTTTTGGGACTTTCCTCCGACATCAAAACCTGTAATTTCTTCAAAACTGTCTTCTCTTTACTGGGCCCCATGGGAGACCAGTGGATTTCACTGAATATCCTACCCAAATAAATAAATTTAAAAATGTCTGTTGGTCAATTTGTCAACCATAATCAGTTCGTAAAATACCAACGGTTATCCATAAGTTTATCTAATGGTCATTTTCTTTAAAAATGACAATGGTCAGCCTGATGTGGTATACTGCTGTTGGTCATCCTGAGACATGTTTGGATGAGATCTACATAACGTGTGCAGTTGACCCTGGTTCAACTACCTTCAAAGCCATGCTAGTTGACCATATTTCAACTAGTCTACTGGACCCTTCAGGACCAGCTTATTGAGGTTGGTCGTATATAGCTCGTTACCAATAGGTCTCTCTCAAATGATGTCACTGCCTACAGATTGCCGCGTGCATCGGCATTTTCATGATGCGTATCGGCTGCGAGAGAACATTTTGCACACTACGCGCACACGTACCTCTCAGCGTTGAATATGCAGTTGCAATTTTCCTACGAAGATGGCATTGTTAATGTCAAAATGTTTGTCAGCGGGCGTTGTAGCGCGCGCGCCTGGCACACTTGCGCAGCGTTTACAAAATAATTGTTCGACTTCATATCAGTTTCTTCATTGTTTTTTGACATGTTTGTGAAATAAGCATCGATCAAAAAGAAGTGTGCTACAAATGTCAACAAAGTCGTAAGTTCATTGAAATACTCTTTATTGATTCGTTCATTTACAAACTGTGCATGGATATTCATGACCAAAATATGATGTAAATGTTGTAGCTTAATTGGAACTTATCGTAATGTTCGTATTGTTTTACATATTGTTACAGATTAAACGAAGTCATCACCCCCCGTGCGAGTTTGTGACAAAATCTTATTGTAGCATAAGCCGCCGTCGTTGGTATCTTCTACCGGCATCATATGAGAGGGGTCTATAGCTGCCCACATCACAACACACAACAGGACCCAAGACGTTCCATGATAACGCTTTTACCACCATTTGAAATTAGACTTTTTTAAGTCGCTATTTAGTGCGCAAGAAAGAGTTGCGTCACAAATCAAGCACTAGTGAACCAAAGACACAATGACGTCATTTTTTGTTTACATACGTGCACTTTGCTATGAGAGCTAGCCAGGTGGGGACGCTAGCCAATCCTCCCCACCTGGCTCCCATAGGAAAGCGCACATGTAACCAAAGCGTGACATCATTATTTCATCGGTCCACTGGATGCTGCTTCAATGCACTGGCATGGCAAGCCAATCTCGTTACTATAGAGGTCATGCGATTGCCAGCAGTGGCCTGCAGTCTATTACATGTACTAAACAACAAAGAGAAAAATGATGAAAACAAAGACAAATCTTAAGACTATAAGATCAATTAATACTTACCAAGGTTTCCAGCAGATTTCTCTTCAGGTAAAGATGTTGCAGGTGTCCGAATGTCTGAACGTCTTCAACCAACGCAGTGGGGATTTCCTTCAGTCCTTTGTAGTTGAGATAAATCTTCTTGTGGTGTTTCTCTTCAGCTTCTTGGAGCAGTTCTTCCACACTGCTCGCTTCGCTGTCCTCGGCTGCAATTGATGCACTCCTTGTAGTCATGGTTACTCAGTGTTCACCTGTGAACATAAATGAGACGCCTGTTTCTGCAGCCACATTTACATATTCAGACTGGTTCACCAAAATGCTGTTAAACATGCCAACAACAACCCAACTTTACCAACACTGCAGCAAACAAGATTAACATATAACCTTACCTGGTTACTACTGACAACTTGAATTCTGTATAGAGTGTAGTCCATCTTTATACTTCACTTTCACTGTCACTGACTCACCATTATTGTTGACTTTTTGAGGAAAAGAGTGGTTGCTTTGTAATTTTCAAGCTAATTGGTTGCAAAGGCTTCCAAGCCTTTAATATCTGCGCAGTTTTAGGAGGATCCAATGATACTGGTGTAAGTTAACGTGGAGGCAACCAAATGGCATTTGGAAAGTAGGAAAGAATGTAGTAGTATCCAGACGCCACTTGTTTGGTCGTGTACAAAGTCTATGGCGAGTGAAAAACATTTTCAAAGTATTTCCTAACAAAATTGCAAATGTTTCTCAGTCATTGTCAGTCCCACTCCCAGAAGGCCAGATTCATGTCTGTTCAAAATTTTGGGGGAATAATCCATACACGGACATCATTAAAAAAATTCCTGCAGTGACCTATCACTTGACTGCTTGATCATCAGCTAGCCATCAGAAATCGATAAAAAGTCAAATTGAGAGCATTTAGCCTCTGAGGCCTACTTGTTGTTTTCGGAGTAATTGCAGAATACCCCGCCACTCAGAAATACACCCCTAAATTCTCTGGCTACGCGGTTGGAATCACTGGAAAAGAATCAATTCAAGTCCATGCCAGCTACGCGGATACTTAGTGGGGGTCCGTTATTTGAGAACGAAGCAACACAAAAGGAATGGGAGTTGCTAAAAAAAATTCTAAGTCCAAACCAACCACCCTGTTGGCGGCTACGCGGATACAGAGTGGGAGTCCCCTTCAATATGCTTGAGAACGAAGCAACACAAAAGGAATGGGAGTTGCTGAAAAAATTCGAAGTCCAAACCAACTAATGTAACTACTCTGTTGGCGGCTACGCGGTTACGAAGTGGGAGTGCAATGGAGCATGACGCATCGTACATACAAGTAGCGCTGAGAATGTTTATTGAGGTCAACCAACCCTGACCTCGTAGCCGGCTACGAGGTGGATAGATCGAGTGGCGGGGTATTCTGCAATTGTGCCTTGTTTTCTTAATCTTACTTAGCACGGAGCTATGCCATGGTCATGATGGTGAAAAAGCTCCTTTTTATAGCTCCATGGTACAAGTAAAAAAGTAGTATAGTAGGACTCGGAGAAAACACTTAGAATTTTTCAGACCAGATAATGTGTTCAGGCAATCAGGGTGTACAAGTGATGGGTATATGGAACTCTTTCCCATTTTTGCAATGACTGACCTTCATTGAGATGATATGCGAAGAAAAAAGGCCCGTCCACATGCCACACTCTTTCCGTTCATTCACAGAACGATCAATTATACGGCCTAATGCTTCTTCAATTCATGACCAATGTGTTCCGTATACAAAGTACCATGCCCACCGTGGAACAGGAAGTATTTGCTTGCATGGAAAGGGCGCCCCTAGCGTTTGGTAGGTAAAATGCAGATAAAGTGCGCCATGCACTCATTGGATAACATTATTTGTGCAAGGCGACTAAACTTTTTTTTTTTCTTTGGTTACATGCAGATTATGTACACTTAAAGCAGTTTGTTCTCTGATTTCTTAAGTGCCTCATTTAAAAAAAATATTTGACAGTGAACAATATACATGTATTATTAGCTGACTGTAACTGTACATATGTGGATTCAGAGATGGGGGCGGTAATAACATGAACGATTTCCTCAAAAATCGTTTCCCTTGTCATCATGTGTATTATTTGTTTATGGCTTATCAATATATTCTCAACAGGATTTTCTGTAAACGTAAACAATATTCTTATAATTAATTTGTAAATTAATTTATTGACTGATTAATGACGTATTTTTTTTCTTTTTTCTCAAGAATTTGTGTATTTTGTTTTTAAATTGTACAGTGCTTGTGATGTCCCAGTGATATGTAAAGTGTTTATAAAATAATATTAATTATCATTATACCGTCAACAAATTTAAGGGGATCATACAAGCATGTTAGTTCGTGTTACGAGTAATGGGTTATACTTGAATGTATTCACCTCACCTTACGTATCCTCTTCGTGCTCTCTGGCACATAAGGCCACCACGCCCCGTGCACAAAGTCATCCCCTGCAGTGGCTTCCTTCCACGTCCTCCATCCTGCAAACTTTTCTTTCCTTTATTTTTTACTGTCCTTCTCCAAGTTGTTTTCGGTCTTCCTACTTTGCGCCTTATAATTCCTTCTGGTTGCCAAGTAAGGGCAGTCATTCGGTGGTCATTTTAAACATGCCCAATTCAGGTTGTCGAGTTCTTATATATACCCATGAAGTTTGGCCGAAATATTTGAAGGGCCCTCTTTGGGCAGCGATGTTGGAATGAGTCTAGCCTCATGATTTTCTTCAGCTTGGTTCATTTTCCATGTTTCACAACCATAACAAGTACTGGTCTGACTGTCTTGTAGTGTGTTTCTTCCAATATGTTTGGATCTCCAGACTTTGTTCAACTTTGTGAAGACAATTCTGGCTTTGTTCTGCTACTCATATCTATCCCTTTACAATTCTCCCCTCGGCAAAAACCATAAGCGTCGGCAAAAACCATATGTCATTTCCCTCAAGCTGAACAGAATCCATCTTTCTACTTTTAATTCTCGAGATCTTTGTTTCCTTTTCGTTGATCTTATACTAATCCAACTCTTTTTGCCAAGTCAGACAATTTGTTTTCTTTTGCAAATTTTGTGAATGGTTTGCTGTCAGCATGGCGATGTCGTCTGCAAAATCTAGATATTCGCTTGGACATCGACATCATTCGCCATCTAATTCCAGTGTTATTGGCTTTGATTGTCTTATTTAACACCCAGTCAAATCAGGGGCGTAGCAAGGTCATATTTATTGGGGGGGGGGGAAATTTCTTGTAAAGGGCACTTGCAAATCATCCGTGCTGAAATGTTGACATGGTGTTTTTTTCTCCGGACACTTTGCCTCCGTAAAATCAAATAGTGGTTAGTGCCATTAAAGCCACGTGTTAACTCTCGAAGAGCTGTTATGGTGGGTGGAAAATCGGAAATATCTCAGAGCATTTTGATGTATCCACTGGAGTTCTGCAAGGGGATGTACTTGCTCCTTTTGTGTTCATCATAGTTGTTGACTACCTTCTAAAGAAATTAGCCACCGCTGGTTTGGATTCTGGAGTTGTCACTCACATACGTCGAAAGCAGCTTAATGACCTTGACTTTGCTGACGACATCGCCCTAAATTTACAAGATAATCTTGGCCCTGCCACATCTACATTACCACGGGCCCAGGCACAGTTATCCAGGACAGCTAATTCAGTAGTAGAAGGCGTTGGTCTCATAATCAATGTACCCAAGACGGAGTACATTACGTCATATTGTGAGCCTTCCCCCTCACTTCAAGCCCACGGCAGTCCCATCAAACATGTGACTGATTTCAAATATCTCGGATCCGTGGTAGCACCCAGCGCAACCGACCTCAAAAGACGCAAGGCACTGGCCTGGAGGGCTTTTTGAAAGTTGGAACAGCTGTGGAGAAGCCCCTCCTTACCAATTATCACCAAAATGAAGTTGTTCAACACAACATGCATCACAGTTCCCCTCTATGGATGTAAGACAAGTCATGGGTAATCTCCAAAGACATGGAAAGTAAAATAAACGCTTTTGCCACCTCTCGCTACCGCATTATGCTGAGCATCAAGCGCACTGCGACCATGTCCCCAATTAATGCCGCCATCTACACTTCGACCAACTCAAACCCTCTTGTAGAGCGTGTAAGAACTCGGCAGCAAGTTCCTTGGGCACATACTCCGCATGTCAGACGATGAGCCTGCAAAAGTGTAAAATCGGTTACTCACGTTACATTTTCGTAACGTGAGTAACCGATTTGATATCGATATTGTTTATCATACATAACACTTTTGTCTGGATGGATTCTTTGGTGCTTAGGTAGGTCTAGGTCTACTCTATCTACCATGGGGATAACAGTTCTTAAACCTTTTCAGTAAGGTAATTACAACCCAAGGAAACTCAAAAGTACATCGAAAATGTAACGTGAGTAACCGTGGAATTGCCCTTTTAAAGTTGTTTTTTTCTCCTTCACCAATGAAAATCCCGCTCGCATTTTGCTATCCGGCCGTGTCTACTCACGTATACTCAAGCGCAGCTCTTAATTCCCCATAGCCAATTTAAAGACGTCACCGTGTTTCATCCATCACTGTACAAAAAGATAGCCAGTGTCCGACTTCCCCTATCAACGATCTTAGGTAATGGGAGTGCATAGTGCTTAATCTGCTTTATACCTAGCCAACGCTAGGGGCGCCCTTCCCCAAGAGCAACTGCCATGTCTATGGCAACTGCTCCCTGTTTCACCCCCTCCTTTTTTTTTTTTAAGGAATAGCAACAATACGCTGATTTATTCCTAGTACGTGTTTATCGAAGCCTGATAATATCAAATATTTGAATAAAAAACCTAAAATTTAAAATTGGATTGAAAATAATTTGCTTTGTATTATTGTATGGGTACTGAACAATTAAAAACATCGCGCAAACACATTGAACATCGCATATACATGTTTTTGTAGCCTATGTATTTTTGTGTGTGTGAATATTTCAACGTCTACACGCCTTAAGTCAAAGGAAAGGTAAAATATCGCTGGTGGACAAACATTATATATTTTAGACATGAACATGATGCCCCAAGTTAGCATTATTCAAGCTTCGGCCTTCACAATATGGCTCACTAAAATATACATGGACATTTTTACAAATACATCCGGCCCCCCAAAAAACGAAACATCTCAAATGAATCAGAATAAAATAGTTTTAGTAACTAAGCAAAAATCATCAACTGAGCAAAAAAATCCGAAGCCGTGGGGCATAAACCCCAACTGAATCCCAATCTGCAACGGAGCCGGTATTTAACAATGGCACAGTGGTGCAAGGGCATTGCGCAATCTAACGATGACGTCACGTACGGATACGCATGATCGTGCTTGCCGTTCTAAATCCAGAGCACAAAGATTCCGGTTGCGTTTACGTTCCACTTTCGCTCGTACCCCCCCCCCCCTTTCGCCCTGCTGTTTGCAGGGCGGGGGTACGAGCGAACGTTCCACTATGCAAGTTTCAGCAATTATTCCTATTTTAAGCGCCCAACAGAAAACGTCCTTGCTGTCTACTATGGGGTTGAAACAATGATTGTTTTTCAAGTCCGAATGGCCGTGGCATACTTCACTTGGTCCTCTAGCTATTTGACTTACCGTTACTTCTTAACTCCAAAAAGAAAATCCATCGAAAAAATAGCCCTATTTTGAAAGGCCACAGAGTATATAGCAACCTTAAGCAGAGGCCGGGGGCGGCGAACCGGAGGGCAAGGGGGTACTTGCCTCCCCAGATTTACCAAAGAGCCCCTCTGCATGCGGACATAAAAGTGCCCCCCTCGAGCATAATCCGCCCTCAAGATGAAAACAAAAATGGCCCTAAAATTTCAGATAATTTTATTCAGTAACCATTTCCTAAAAGGATACAGAGAGTTCTGATATGAACGAGGAATATCAAATCCAAGCCTCCAAATCCTTACAATGCGCCCTGAAAATGGGCACATACATTGTAATTGCGTAGCTTGCATAATGGCCGGTTTTGAAGAGCGCCCCTATTTTGGGAAGATGGTACCAGCCCCCTCCCAGTATTTGATTTTACGGAGGCCACGTGTCCGTTGAAAAAACGTGTCAACATTTCAGCACGGATGTGCCCATCCCCCCCCCCCCCAAAAAAAAATGCGGGATACGCTGCTGCACCGACGGACGGAAGATGCCTTTTACTGAGCATGCAAGTTTGAAAACCGTTCCGCCGCCGCTACCTTAAGAAGACCAGTATATTAAGCAGCGCCCGCAAGTCCACAAGGAGGTCATTTTACGGTGGGGAAACTGATTTGCAATACGGGCGATTCCCAATAGTGCGCCTCCAAGAGTTTGCAACGCGTTGGCCAATCACAATGCGCGAAATCAGTCGACCTTTTCCAAACGCGCATTGGGTCGACAGATTTTGCGCATTGTGATTGGCCAACGCGTTGCAAACTCTTGGAGGCGCACTATTGGGAATCGCCCGTATTAAATCAGCTTCATCAGTGAGTACTTTTTTTTAATAATAATTTTAAAAAAACACGTCTGAAAAAAGGTCTTTATAAAATCCAGTGGTTACGGTGTTCGACTCGTGTGCCGTGGTACATGGGTTCGAATCCTGACCGTGAGAACATGGTGCTTGTGCTCTTGAGCAAGGCACTTTACCATTATTGCTTCGTCCTTCGAATGGGACGTAAAGCCGTAGGTCCAGTGTGTTGTGTAATGCACATTAAAGAACCCAGTAACACGGCTAAGAGAAGGGTTTGCCCCGGTGTTTCTGGCAGTGGCTGCAATATGCGGGGGGTGGAGGAGGAGGGAGGTGGGGGGGGAGGGGGCTTGTACCGTCTATCGATGGGGGCGCTGTTCAAAACCAACAATTATGCATTATAAAGGGCCAATACATGTATATGGTGGTTTTCAGGGCGATAAATGTGCGAAATTCTGAAAAAGGCACCCAAAACGGTAGATGCCACAAAAAAGGGCACCACTTCTTTTTTGAAAAGGGCACTTGTTCAGAAAAAAAGGGCACTCTTTTCAAATTATTGGGCGAGGGGGGGGGGGGTTAAGCCAGTTGAAAAAAAAACATTTGAATGGAAAAAGGCAGTCTTTACAAAATATTGGGGGGGGGGTAAATACCCCCCTTACCCCCCGCTGGCTACACCTATGAGCCGTAATCACCCCAAGAAACATTCAAGTTGGAGTTTATCTTGGCATTCCACAAGAACAAAATGATGAGAAATCAGTTGGAGATGGGTAAGAACGAATGTTACTTAACCACGACCTTTCACATCCGGATTTTCGTATACCCGTATGGTCTCCTTGTTCGATCACGTTTGTTTTCACGTCGCGCACTTGCGCGAGAACAAAAATGATAACGGCGCGAACATTACGTACCTACATCCGATGGGTTCTAGATTTAGTCGGGCTTGCTTGAATTAAGTTTTTATCGACAGTCATTTTAAATTTGTTTGTAAATGAGTATTAGTCTTTCAAGTTTATTTCAACGTGTTTATTTCAAAGTGTCCCAAAATACATCTTATAGTCTCCTCTTTAAGTTTAAATTTGTACCTAATGACCGCCACAACATTATTTCCTAAATTTTCATCTTTGTACGAGTGCTCCGAGTTAGTCTTAGATTTTCGGAATTGAGAGGTCAATTTGTGGCACGATATTTCTCTTTCACGTCATCAGCGATTTATCAGTTTCCATAAATTGAAATGCTTTTAACAATTTTACAAAGGCCTTTTCCGAGGGTGATTTTCTTAAGAAATCAATGTACCAAAAACAATTTTAGGCTTACATGACATAATTTTATCTATTTCAATTTTAATGTTAAAATAATGTTTTATTGTATTGCTCCTACTAAGACCCATGGGAGATCAGTTCTGATAAAAGGACTGAATGGGCCACCCAGTATAAAGAAGAAATCAATCAATACATTTTTGAAACTGAACTTCGACTTTTACACGCTAATTTTCATATTCGAGGGTCCGCAAGCGCGCCACCAGGGGTCAACTTTCAGGCTCAAGTAGTACGTCAATAGGGCAAGTTCGCGCAAGGACTATAGTTAACCATTGGTCGACTAACGCTTGCCCGAACTCTGTCTAGTCGACGATGGTTGACTACGCTAGTCGACTATTTGGAACCAACCTACTGGGGCTGGTTGCATCGCTGGTAACCATAGCCTCGCGCATTCATAACGCTAGCAGGGAGCCAGGATCCAGACGTTTTGCAATGACATTTTGACCAGCGTTCGACTAGAGACGTTCGCACTTTGCTATTAGTGCGCAGGCGTAAGGTACGTCACAAATCAACCACTAGTCGACTAATGGTCCTTAAATGGATCTTTTTGTGCCCAAAACTGGCAGCACTTGCAAAATGTCCCAAAAAAGGGGAAATGTAGTTTTTTTGTTGGAATAAAACATACAAATTGACTCGTTGAAGTCTATTTTTTTTTAAAATTAATACCAAAATAAATTCGAATTTATTGAAGAGCACGCGGGGAATCAATTTTAATACTTCTAACTTGAAAGAGAGTATCATACCAAAATGTAGCCTGCCTGCGATTTATTGAGGAGTATACGATCAAGTACCCGTGATTGAGCCTCGTAACGTATAATTTGTGAAGGGAAAAAGTATCACTGTTATATTCCAGGTCACCGCTGTATGCAAAATACAGGGTGAGTAATAAAATAAAAAAAACGATACCCAAATGGCAGGACCAATTTTTGAATGAAGTTTTGCCAGGAGCACTTTCAAAATCTGGGATATGAAAGCCCGATCAATGAGCTTTCTTTTAGTACAAGAATCATTCAAATCACTCATGTATTTTTTTTATGTTGAACCTATAATCACTGAACTGACGCTTATGTTTTCACAGGCCCGTTGTTGGGGGAAAAACAAGACTAGTGAACCAGCGCACATTATACCAGCTGGATTTTCAACGGCATCGATTCCAGAGTCTGCGACTTGCAGCCTGCGCATGATGATCAGCGCCGACCTTGGTGACGTACGCCGTCTAGTGGCCGTGATATGTTGCACAATTCATGGAAACACATGCGCCTGTATGCGACGTGACGCATGATACGTGTACGTGTACGTAAAGCCATCTCTATCTGCCTTTTCTAAACGAATACCGTCTGTCAGACGACATTTGTTTTTGGCAGAAGGACTTGAAAATCCAACCGCCAAGATGGTAAGACAGCATCATCCTTCAATCTTTCATGATCTATTTTCAACATCTATCAAAGGAGATTATTGATCCAAATTTGAAAAGGATTTTGGTCGGAAAGATATAAAAAATGTGGATTTTGTACGAGAATAGGTGTTACAAAAAAGTACGTGGCATCCGGCCGGTCCGATCCGTTGAACGTTAGTCATCCCAGTTATAGATCGCGACAACGTGATCACAATATGTCCATATTGTTATCATATTTGACCATTAATGACAAATTGTGTGAAATTATCGTATAAATATCTAAATATTAGTGTGATTCGAAGTACATAAAACCAGTTTTTACGTAGTCGGTGATGTGTGACGGCGGTGATAGTTAAATCATGGAGTGTTGTCCCACGAGTTTTCCCGATGCAGCCAACATGGCCAAGAAGTCTGTGACCAGCTGTTCACACTCGTCTCACCGACACCGGCACTGTAGCCTAGTGCATGGTTTTTATGAATTTCATGTTTTAAAAATCGTCCAGAATAATTTAATTACTAATGTCGATGTCATTTCTGTCAACATTGTGTATCTTAGCTTTCAAGTTTCATGTCTTTTCATTAAAACAAGATTGTGGATATTTTGCCGGAGGTAACGCCGGCAAACTAACGTTTACTAAAGGTTTGCCGGCGGTAATCCATATCACCAGAGGGCGCTGACTCTTTAAGAAAGGGCTGAATTATATCATCTTACTATAATTCCAGGAATCTCTGTCTGTCTGTCTGTCCGCCGATTATCTCCAGAACCGGGCACCGTATGAAGTTGAAAATCGGCGGGTATATTTTTCGGGACAACCGAATGTGCAGTGCAAAGTTTGAAGTTGTTTGGACCAGCGGTTGTCGAAAAAGCTGCAAAAAACAGTATTTTCTGAGGCAAACGTGGCAGTATATAGCTTATAGAACATAACACCCGCACGCACTGCCGTTCTTTTCAATTGTTTACGTCATGTTTAAGCTAAAGCGCGCGTGCTCAATATGACGCAAACAATGCAAAAAGGATGGGCGGCGCGCACCACGTGTTGCAGGGCGATACATTGTCCAGTATGGGTGAATACTAATGGATCAATGGGTGAATAGCACTGCATGCCATGTTTTCGTATGTGCACGGGCACATTATTTTTGCAATCGACTGAGCGACCATTGTAGGTGGTCGAACTTCAAACTTGGCAAAACATTTGACGTAAGTGTGCGTTCAACCTGTGAAAACAACACCATTGAATCGCGTGCGTTGTTTGCACGAGCAGTACTCCAAAACTCTGCAAGTATGCAACCTATACCACCAGCGGCAAAGCAATGTGCGTTTCCCGAACATGCACATTTTAGACGGGCACTGCACTAGTGTATTAAATTCCCATCAAAGTTGTGTAGCACAATTGGTGCAGTGGTTAAGCAGTAACTCTGGTGATTGAGTGGGATGTCCCGAGTTCGAATACTGATCCCCGCCACAATTTTAAGGTGTTTTTTTTCCATCCCCAAATAAATACGAATATTCTTCTTTTATTATTTTAATATGTCTCAAACATTTTATTGCAGAGTATAACTTTTTCTTTTTCAGATTTGTGGCTCTGGAGGATTTTTTTTTTAAAGGGAAATAAAGTCCGAAATTATAAAATGGTCTGATTCCCATCTTGTACATACAGAAATACAACGATAATATTGGCATGGAGCCAGACTAAAATTTGTCACTGGAAAATGTTTCAAGTACAAAAAACAGTAACTGCGCATGTTCAGTGCATATCCGGCAAACTAACGTTTACTGAAGGTTTGCCGTCTCCGGCAAAATATCCACTGCCTTAAAACAAAAGGCCTAGTTTCACTTGAGGATTTGGCCAGGTTGGTGTGGGCATGGAGGTAGAATGGTGTGGGCAAATTAAAAATGCTGAGGTAAACATGCAAGGTCAAGGTTGATTTGACATAAATAATTCTCAGGAAATGTGTTTACTTCAACCATGTTTTGGAATTTGCAGCATGAAGCTTGGGTTTGAATCGGGCATTGTCAGGCAATTTATTTAGTCTGACATTGTCTGAGTAGACCTAAAACAAGCACTCTTCGCCTTTCTGAACATTTGCCAATTTGGTCGTGGTCTGGCCGATAGTTTTTAGTAGAATCTGATATGAGGGCAAATGAGTCCTGAGCTGCAGTAACAAATCATCGCACACTCATCGTCGCCGACAAAAACAGTGTTGGCTGATTTAAATCACGTTGATTGAAATCACTGATTTAAATTGCGATTGAAATCAAGTGATTAAAAAAAAATCACTGATTTAAATCAGCTGTTGGAAAGAATGATGCATCCTGACGCCACGTTTTTTATCATTTATCTCAGTGAAGGTAAGTCACTGCAAAAAATGATGAATCTGAGACTGAGAAACATTTCCAATTTTGTTAGGAAAAACTTTGAAAATACTCTCAACCCTCCATAGACTTTGTTACACATTGAAACTAATGAAAGAAGTGGTGCTGGATACTACATTTTTTCCCCAGTTTTTTTGTAAAAATCTTATTTTTGGCAAAACTAAACTGATAATTTTAATCATTTCAATCAACTGATTTCACTTAATTACAAGTGTATTAGATGCTTTTAACACATTCAAACACACCTTCATCAGCATCGACTCAATTTACATGTAGGTTTTGCATAATTACCCAAATTCAGTGATCTGTTTACAGTAATAATATGAATCATCTTCGCTGGTGTAGGTTTACTTAAACCATCTAAAGGTGTATTAAAATCTCATTGAGATAGTCTCACCGATTCCTAACCAATGATGATGATAATAATCAATGGTAATTGGGAATTTTCGTCAGAAAATGTCTGAGTACCGAATTTTAGTTTTGTGGATGGTATTATTGGAGCCTGAAAAAATACTTGTTGATTTGTGTAAGGGTGGATAGAGAGATGAAGACAAACTTTGAAACAAATCAATATTTTAAAACATGATCAATAAAAATAAGTGATTTAAATTAAACAAATCTGATATAAATTTTAAAAAGATCAGATTTTTATTATTAAAAAAAAAAATGGAATAAATAAAAAATCACCAATCCTACGATGGTCCTATCAGAGTTTACCCCCCCCCCCCCAAAAGCCAAACCCCAGAGTGCCAAATTTCCATTAGAGATCGAAAATCAGAAGGTGGTAGGTACATTGTACATGTACATTTACGGTTAACCACTCGTTGTGTTTGCAGTTGCCATCTTGATGTTGGTTGTGATTCAAATTCAAGTTGCGATGCATCAAGTTAGATACCTAACTTTGGTCCTACCATTTTCTAAACAGGGGAGATTACAAAATGTACATGTATCTCCATTTCAGTGAGGGCCAGACTTACGTGTAAAGGGCCAGACTTGCGTCTTGGTGGAGTTTATGCAATCCTATTACCCGTACCCCTTGAGCACTTTTACTAGAAGTATCCTGAATCCGCCAAAATCCACCAACTTTTTTTGTGTCCTGAGTCCCATCAGAATCTACCAATGAGTCCATCAGAATCCACCAGTGCAGTACATACCTCGTACACACCAAACATATAGCCAAGGAGTTAACTGTTGAGATTCTGAATCCATCAAAGTCCCCCAACTGGGAACAATTGCACTTTTTCACCAAAAATAATAAAAAAGAATGAAAGTTAATACACGTTATTTGTCATATCTCGAGAAGCGAAAGTCGCTTTTCAAATATTGTTCCTGTTCCGAATTCCTCTCACCGGGCTGCTTCATATAGCCAATGAGTTAACTGTTGAGATCCTGAATCCATCAAAGTCCCCCAACTGCTCAATATGGAGGTATCCTGAATCCATCAAAATCCTGCAGTACTGCTAGGCTTACTGTCCTGAATCCATCAAAATCCCCCAACTTTTTTTAATACGGTAGGTATCCTGAATTCGCCGAAATCCTCCAAAACAGGGGTGTATATTTTGATGGACTCGGATACGTTAGGGTTAAAGTATAGCGCATATGAGCCCGGTGAGAGGAATTTCGGAACAGGAAGAATTTTTGAAAAGCGACTTTCGCTTCTCGAGTTATAACAAATAACATGTATTAACGTTCACCCTTTTTCATTATTTTTGGTCAAAAAGTGCAATTGTTCCACCCCCCCCTTAGTTTTCAACAGGACAAAAAACAGAGTAATAAATAATGTGGAGTTGAACATGCTCGAATATTTTTCTTATACATGTAGTTGGATGAAAAGACAGTAGTGAACAGCAAAATTCAGAGTTTTTTTTCAATTTCTTACATTTCCTCGGAGGAATCCTCAAAAATGCCAATTCGTTCAAATTCTTTAACGGGAAAGTCAAATATGCCGAAAAAAAAATGTATTTAATTAATGGGCGTAAATGTCATAAAAGGAGAACACATTAAGCTTTGACCATGAAACTTGGCATGAATCATTTTGGATTATAGACCTTTATTTCAAACACATTTTCAAGTTGTTCACTTACCGTCATGTCAATTATACCAATTAAGATGCAATGTTAATGCAAAATGACCCAATTAAATATCTCATAAATGTATGCAACATGCTATGACCGTGCAACTTGGTATAAACATCAGTTGTGTAGAAACATTTGACTTAAGCAATATTTTGTATCATTTCACACAGTCTTAATCAAATTCTCATTAACATAGAACAAATGAGAAAAATAAAGTGGACGGCTAAATAGTTTAGACATTTCCCCTCACTGTCGTAGTTTTGTTCTTGAAATAAGATCAAAAATAACGTATTTGTGGCGGTTTGACCCAGTTTTCCAGAGCAACAGCTCCACCCCTATAGCTGTTTTTTTACATTAGACAGACAGCTCATTTCACACCACAGTGTATGTATTGAGACCATTTTTAGCCAAGACTTACAGAATCTGACACTCTTAACATGTACATGCATGCGTACACACAGGGTAGAGAGACCAGGAGCTAACTCCACAGTCACTGTTGAAAATGACTAATTTATTTGGATTTGGATGGAATAGCATTCTGTGGAACGAGTTTGGAGTAATGAAACAACACCCAACCTGCACTGGTTTTCCACAGACTCCAAAGACAAAACTCTCAAACAAAAATTGAATAAAGTACATAAAAAGTGCCAGGTTTGAAATATTTCGGAGCGACCATGTCAAAAAATCATCTATTAGACATTTGGAATGACTCAAGTGTCTACACTTTTACAATGGAGAATCAGTACATAAAAGTTGGCCTGTCTAACAAAATCTTTTTCGGTCAACTACATGTACCTACATTTGTGGTTGTAAAGGTGACTGGATGAAAGTGGAACAATTTTAAATTAATGTTAAGCAAATATAAACAATCTGCATACAAATTGAGGAAAATGTTCCGGCTTTTAAGTAGTGCGTGTAATTTTTTTCAGGTGAACTTCACAATAGACCAGATTCGGGCCATTATGGACAAAAAGGCCAACATCAGGAACATGTCCGTCATTGCCCATGTGGACCACGGCAAGTCAACCCTTACTGATTCCTTAGTCAGCAAAGCCGGCATTATCGCCGGTGCCAGGGCAGGTGAAGCTCGTTTCACTGATACACGTAAAGATGAGCAGGAAAGATGCATCACCATCAAATCCACGTGAGTATAGTCAACTGAGGGTGTTTCTTTTAATGTTTTTTAAGTACACATGCTCCGTGGGCTTCAGTAAATTATTGGGTTTTGTCAAAACTTTCTAGTATCTTTTTACAATTTTTTTTTTTTGGCCTTATTATTATGATAAGTATTTACACTCTTATCGTTTTGTTTTCTGTCGTTCAGTGCCATCTCCTTGTACTATGAATTGGCGGAAGCCGATATGCAGTACATCACCCAGGAAAAGGATGGCAATGGCTTTCTGATCAATCTGATTGACTCTCCTGGCCACGTGGACTTCTCCTCCGAAGTGACTGCGGCTCTGCGTGTGACTGACGGTGCACTGGTTGTGGTAGATTGCGTCAGTGGTACGTCGAATTACACTTGGGAATGGACCAAGTGCCATTTGTTTAAAATTGGATGTTGTGGTCACGTTATGCCAACTTTCAGCAAATGGTTCTCTTAGGGCACTGCATGTATATCTCTTGAAATATGAATGGTTTAAAAGTGTGGACATAAACTGTTTAATTGACCTATCGCCGTTTGCGAGTTGGCCACGCCCCTAAGACAACCCTATGTAATTTTGGTACGCTGAGTTTTGTTTGTCTCAGATGTTGTGCGTTCCGCGTCCATTTGTAAATCATATCATTGACCTACCGCGTTAGGTCAATTAATAATTAATGTTGACCCAATAACATACACAAGATGCTTAAATATTTGGGTTGCCGGGCGGTATGTCGTTACGGGCACATGGTGTCTATAGGGCTTTGCATATTTGAATAAATTAGTTGGACTTAATCATCTTTTATTTCTTGACTTGAATGTGCCCTACAAAATCCCCTGGAACGCTTTGATTTAAATATTTTCAAATTCCAAAACTGATAAACTTACAAAGCATTTTCAAAAAGAAAACAGGATTTCGTCTAGCCTGTGTGTTATCAGTTCATATGATTGGTCTGGCTGTTTATGGCTCACTTTGCTGTGTGACTTGTCTATCAGTTATTCTCTTTCTCAAAGACAAAGAATTTAACACACAAAAAATTGATGGTTTATTTAAAAATTTACCTCTGAACCCTGAAACGCTTGCAGGTGTGTGTGTGCAGACCGAGACTGTTTTGCGTCAGGCCATCGCCGAGCGAATCAAGCCTGTGGTGTTCATGAACAAAATGGACCGGGCCCTGCTGGAATTGCAGTTGGAAATGGAAGACCTGTACCAGACTTTCCAGCGTATTGTAGAGAGCATCAACGTGATTGTAGCCACTTACGCAGATGAGGAGGGACCCATGGGAGATATCCAGGTTACAAATCTTGAATGACTTTATGGATCAACCTTAACATTGTGGGTCCAAAGTGCAATGTTTATCCTGGCCCTGTTACCTCTGAAATTGTTTTAAAATTCTTCAAAACTCTCCTTTTTTGGGGTTGGGTAGATCAGTTGCGTAGTCACTGTGGGAGAAAGAATGCATTAAGGAGTACATCTATAAGTTGCAAAATGTAACAGACAGGAAAAAAAGGGGCTGCCAGATTTATAGAATGACTCACCTATAAACTCCCAAAGTTCCTATTTTGGAATGATCAGAAATAAGTTTAAATTGATGGATTTTTAAAAAAAGTTTTAAAGGACTTTATGTTGTTTGGACATCAACTATATGGACTATTTTATTTGTCCTTAAACAAAATATTTGAAGAAGTTGTACGCAGTTTTTTCTAGCTTCAGTGAAATGATAGTACGATACTACGTCTACCAGAATCCTGTTTGTGGAAATGTCTGTGTTGTCTTTGTTGTGGCCTAATAATCAAATACTTATTGGATTTCTATAAAAGCAATTTTTTTTTTTTTTAAAGAATTTTCTCAGTAATTCATCTAGTTTTGCCTGAAACACTGTTTGCACTTCTTGCTGAATGTTATTTTGATTTGATTGTCACCTTCTCGTTGATCAGGTTTATCCATCCAAGGGCACAGTAGGCTTTGGCTCTGGCCTGCATGGCTGGGCCTTCACTCTCAAACAGTTTGCTGAGATCTATGCCGCCAAGTTCAAGATCGAACCGGCCAAGTTGATGAAGCGTCTTTGGGGCGATCAGTTCTTCAACCCTAAAGAGAAGAAGTGGAACAAAACCGGCGGGGAGGGTTACGTCCGAGGCTTCAATCAGTTTGTGCTGGATCCCATCTACAAGGTAGGCATGATGACTGTTAATGCCTCTGGACCAACTACCAAGCTTTCTACTCAAAGAGCACCACTGAAGAAATCCCACCCTCTTTTTTTTTTTTTTTTTTTTTAAATAAAGAAGACTCAACGCCGCGTCCAATATTTCTTCTTTGTTGCAACCTTCTGAGTACAGTGTGTCCCAGAAAAAGCAGGCCCGGACAAATCAGCGGCCATGTCTAAAGAAATATTCATGTGAGACTAAATTTAGTTTGTGGTTTTTTCCATGCTGTTGTTGCTGTTCATTGCCTGTGGAATAAATAAACTGTTTGAATACTTTGAAAGCCATGACTAGAAACGTTTAGAGCTCCATAAAAAAGCGAACTTTACACTTTTAAACGGCATTAGCTTGTGCTGGTGAAGAGGGGAAGACCATGAACCTGTATCACACACGAACACATTTCACATGCAAACAAGAAGAGACTGTCCTTATTTCGTAACACATTTACACAGTTTCCAGTCATGGCTTTAAACGTTTTCAATCAGTTCAGTCTATTTTTCCACAGGCAATAAATGTCATCAACAGCATGAACAAAAAACACAAACAAAATTTAGTCTCATATGAATATTTGTTTAGATATGGCTGATGCTGATTTCTGGGACACACTTGTACAGCTTTCGTAGTAGTTTGGCCCATACCCACTATTATGCCAAACTCCAAGGCCCTGCTTTGTTTACCATACATCAGTGAGCTGAAAACCAAAATTGAAGGGAAAAAATAACATGCATTTATGTCAGTGGCATTGCATTTAGTAAGTCACTATTGAACTTAAATGTAGTGTCATAGATTGTATGCGTGCTGTTGTTTACGAGCCTTTATTTTGTTTCACCTCGATTCCACTTTGTAGATTAGAGTGACACGTATTTATGTAGGTGCCCTCTAACCCTAACTCACTAGCGTCTTTTACTAGGAACTGGACAAATTCCATCAAAATCCATCAATCACTGTGTGTCAGATACAAAACTGTACATGACATAATGGAATCCATCACTGACGCACTGATTGACATTCATGGACTTGCTACACATGGCTTTTATCACAATAGCAGTACAGGAAGCTAGGCAAAATCAATCGGATACCCCTAGCACTGCTTCAGGCCATTAGGCCCAAGTCCATCATATTCCATCAATATTTAGTCACGCCAGGCCTTCTGGACCAAGTCCCCCAAAATCCACCAAAATGGGGGCATGGATGTTGATGGAGTTGGGGTGGTTAGGGTTAAACAAGCCCACTCGGACAATGTTGTCTGGTTTAGTTTAAGTAGAAACTGGTTTCTCCTGGCTGATTTTGATTGTATTAAATTGTATTACGTTATATGTACTCCTTCCATGAATCAATAAAACTGTAGAATGCCGGGATTGGATTCGGACGGTATGAGGAGATACAGGAAGGGTGATTTTTGGCAGTGCAAGGGCTAAGGGGTAAAAAAAAAAATAAAAATCCCAAAACAAATAAAATGAGAAGCCTGCCGAATTAGTAAAGTTTGAAATTTAGTCCAGTTGTTATTTTAGGGGCTTAGGAAACCTGATCAATACATAACCCGACCCCTTGTCTTCTGGTAGGTCTTCGACGCCATCATGAAATTCAATAAAGAGGCGACTCAAAAACTTCTAGAAAAACTGAACATCAAACTCTCAACTGAAGCCAAAGAAAAAGAGGGCAAGCCCTTGATGAAGGAAGTGATGCGCAAGTGGCTGCCGGCCGGTGAGGCCCTGCTGCAGATGATCACCATTCATCTACCATCGCCAGTCACCTCGCAAAAGTACCGCATGGAGTTGCTGTATGAAGGCCCGCATGATGACCCTTGTGCCATGGGTAAGTGCTCAGCTGAAAATTATTGATTGAATTTTTTGGTCATCCCTCTTGCCACCAAGTAACCCCACATATTCATCACGACCAGGGTTTCGAATCCTGGCCGCAGATCACATGTGAGTAGAGTTGTGCGTTGGTTCTCTCCTGTGCCATGAGGGTTTTTCTCCGGGCCCTCCGGTTTTCCTCCCTCCAGAGAAATCTAACACTTTCGATCTCAGGCTGTGCTCCGTGATCATATATGGGTCGATGTGGCCGGCAGCCATAGGTGCCTTGCGTGCCAGCGGCACGACCACATTGTAGCCGCGTCCTTTGCAGTTCAGCATACCAGCTGCGAGTAAGGATGATGAGCCTCCCAAATTATTATTATTATAATTATATTCCATCATATTCTGCATCCAGGACGGTTTTGGGTTTTTAGGTGATTGAAGTGTTTTTGTGCCATTCTGTACCTCATAAAGATGGGGTGCACTTTTGCAGATTTAAATCTGATGTCCAGGATGTTGTAAAAATGGATGCACTCCTTCATTAAATGCTTCGGCCACAAGTGATTATGATCCGCAAAACCACCTCCTTAACGACACTTGAATGGCAAATTACAAAGTTCAGAAGTAACAGGGACAGGAAAACTGTCACACTTTGGACCTATTATTTAAAGAACAACCCATTTTGGAATATTTGATCCTGGACAAACTGTTAGTGAAATTTGGATCGATTTGTCAAAGTGTCCCCTAAATCCATTGTAATCCCTGATTCCCAGCACTAACACAGGGGACATAATAGATGCACTCTGCTCCATTGTAATACTGGCCTTCACTTGGGATAATGGCACATTTTTTAAGATTCAGAACTCGTAGCATTATGTTTGCAAAACTTAAGTTATGAAGTTGGTAAGCTTATGGATTTGTGTGTGTGTGTAGGTATCAAGACCTGTGACCCCAATGCGCCTCTGATGATGTACATCTCGAAAATGGTACCGACTACGGATAAGGGCCGCTTCTATGCATTTGGCCGGGTCTTTTCAGGTAAAGCCTGCACGGGCCAGAAGGTACGCATCATGGGACCTCACTACGTACCTGGCAAGAAGGAAGACCTGTACCAAAAAAGCATCCAGAGGTGAGATATGGGTCTTGTTTAACCCTACACCCCCATATCAGGTACTCCGACCCCCCCATATCAGGTATCAAACCCCCCCCCCCTTTCTGGCACCCTGGTAAATGCAACGAAATCCGACACAGCTCATATAAGAACCCTGATAAATGCAACAGTGGATTGTGTTGCATTCAGGGCTGAGATATGGGTCTTGTTTAACCCTACACCCCCATATCAGGTACTCCCCCTCCCCCATATTCGGTATTCAACCCCCCCCCCCCCCCCCCCTTTCTGGCACCCTGGTAAATGCAACGAAATCCGACACAGCTCATATAAGAACCCTGCTAAATGCAACAGTGGATTGTGTTGCATTCAGGCGTGAGATATGGTTCTTGTTTAACCCTACACCCCCCATATCAGGTACTCCCTCCCCATATCAGGTATTCAAATCCCCCCCCCCCTTTCTGGCACCCTGGTAAATGCAACGAAATCCCCGACAGCTCATAAAAGAACCCTGCTAAATGCAACAGTGGATTGTGTTGCATTGTCCATTGTAACAGATGTACTAGCTGTGCTGTTTTCGAGTTTCACCCTGAAAAATAGATTTGAAATTGCTATTGTTCTGGACATACAAAACATTTCTTGCTTGAATATGTTTATTTTTGAAGAGACATATACATGGCGTATCACAAAGGTTTCATGTCAAGTTGGAATAAAGTATCAATGTACACAATCACATTATTGTGTTGCATTAGCACAACAGGTAATGCACAACTGCTTTTCATATCTATAAAAGGTGTATCAGCACATTTTTAAAAACAAACCTGACATTTGTATGTCATACTCAGGACTATTCTGATGATGGGACGTTACATCGAGCCCATTGAGGATGTACCCTGTGGTAACATTGTCGGCCTTGTCGGTGTTGACCAGTATCTGGTGAAGACTGGAACCATCTCCACGTACGATCAAGCTCACAACATGAAGGCAAGTGCAATTTGCATTTTGAGGACTTAAGTCAGGAAAATGCCAGCCAAGGCAAAGCTAAAGGTGTCGTGGCTTTCTTGTGGGCGCCGTCCTATTTAAAATGTTGACATTAGAGTACAGAAGAATTGTTCTTTAACCCTTACCTCACCTTAAGCTACAAAATACTACTAGTAGTAAACTGTAGTGTGCAGTACTTCAGCATATAAGTGGGCGCAGAACTCATAGTATTTTCTGGTGTTAAGTACCTGCATACATAACTTCTGTAGTACTTTGTAGTATGTGGTACTTAACCCCAAATGATTTTTTTTTTTCGGGTTTAGGGTTAACAAAAACAGTAAGGTCCACATTGGTGCTTTATTTTGATTGCATGTATTTTTTTGGCTATTAATTTGCATTGTCTGCCTAGCCTGTTACTTAAAATACACGCCTGGCAATTTTATGTACATATACATCAAGAAATAGGCCTAAAGTCAATATTGTGGGTGGCTTGGGTGGCTAGTGCTAGTGAGGAGGATAAAGATTAATGAAGTTTTAATAGCAGTCTGTATTTTCATTACTTAAATCAGTATCCCCCATATTCCTAAATGTTGTATAAATTTAAAGCTCTTGTTCTGCAGAATTGAGAAATAAATATATCTCCATTAAAAAAAAAAAAAATCTGACTTAAAGCTCATTCTGTGGTGGCAGGCCACAAACATTTGAACAATTATTTGATCCTTATCTAATTGGTGACCAGGTCATGAAGTTTTCCGTAAGTCCCGTGGTACGTATTGCAGTAGAGGCCAAAGACCCATCTCAGCTGCCTAAACTGGTGGAAGGATTGAAGCGTCTGGCCAAGTCGGATCCCATGGTGCAGTGCATCATTGAGGAGTCTGGGGAGCACATCGTGGCCGGAGCCGGAGAACTCCACTTGGAGATCTGCCTCAAGGATCTGGAAGAGGACCATGCCTGTATCCCACTTAAGGTACGATCAAGGATTCAGCGCCCCGACTAGTCTTGGACTATATTTCAATAATACCGTACAGTGACAAAAGAATCTTGGTACTGAACATTACCGGATGATGATGTCAAAATACCAAAAAATATGAAATTCTGATGACCCTCTTAAATGTGGCAAGGGGTGTGCAAAAGCCATTTTTAAAAAGGTGACAGAAACGACTTGGCAATATCTGCACTATGGTATATGTATGTATACATGTATATGATATGGAAAACTGTTATCACGGTATCTTGATAAGGTGAAAATTGTGCTTACTGGTCTTCCGGTAAGGTTCTGTCCATGGTGCCTGTTTGTAGTTTCCCAAACACAATATGTCTAATTCGAATTTTGATAACATAATTGTCCTCCCAGAGAAAGTACCCTATAATACCGAATACCGCTATATTCTGGATGGAGATTAGAAGGTTAAAATGAAATATGTACTGTTCATGCTCTTGAACAAGTTTGACGTTTTCTCCGGATGAATGTTGACCAAAGAGTCTCTTATTTAAAAAAGAAAGAAAAAATAAAGGCTTTTTTGTGTTGTCATCTGTAACCCTCTGAAAAATAGGCTTGTATTTTGGGTTTCTTTTTTAGCACAAATAGATCCACCTTGCAGGTAGACTGGCACATTGATGATGTTCTTTTTTTTAAACTCAATTTAGAAATGAATTCAAATTAATGAAACGAAGAGCTTTTATAGTACAATGAAATGATAGGAAGATGGGTGACAGGATGCATTTGAAGAGTGTAGTGTCATGTGAGTTTAAGATGAAAAAGTGGGAGGATTGGATGGCCGTTAGGGCCATGTTGTTGATGGTAATGCACACTGCACAGACCTATATTTTCAGTGAGATGACTGACCAGTGTATTGACACTTTGCTTCTAAGATGCATAAAAGTGTAGGAATGTGTCTTGGAAAGCCTTAACCCTAACCCACCTCACTCCTCCAAAATCCTCCTGGCGGTTTTGGAGGATTCTAGAGGATTGAGGATGAATGGTGATTGAATCAAATGAGGATTCTGGAGGATTGAGGATGAATGGTGATTGAAGCACATGAGGGTTTTAGAGGATTGAGGATGAATGGTGATTGAAGCACAAGAGGATTTTGGAGGATTGAGGATGAATGCATTTTGAGGCAGGACTGTCTGATGATTTTGAAGGATTTGGCGTTGGTTATCCTTCATTTAAACACGAGTGCAAAGTTTTGGGATGAGGAGGATTTTGGAGGATTGAGGATGAATGCATTTTGAGGCAGGACTGTCTGACAATTTTGAAAAATTTAGGCGGAGTTGCAAAATTTTGGAGAATTTTGGAGGATTGAGGATGGTTGTAAGCAACAAGGGCCTAGGGGGTTAGGGTTAATGTTGTCGTGGAAGAGTCATGGAATTTAATTTAAAGATTTATGAGGGAACCCTGCACTTAATTTTGGCAGGATGGCATATTTAAATTCTTTTATTTGTACTTGCAATTTGATTTGATTATTTATTTTTCTTTACAGAAATCTCTGCCAGTGGTTTCCTACAGAGAAACTGTAGAGGGGGCGTCTGATAGAACTTGTCTTTCCAAGTCTCCCAACAAGCACAACCGCTTGTTCTTGACAGCTGTCAACTTTCCCGACGGCCTTGCAGAAGACATTGAAAAGGTATGCTTATAAAATTCAGTGTAAGAGTGTCCTGGCTTATATAAATCCTCTTTGATTTTCCTCAAATACACATAGATGGATCTGGGATAATGCCTTTTATAAAAGCCCAAACTAACCCCTTTCAAGAACTTATCACAAGGTTTTTGATATTTTGAAATTATTCAAACTGGGCCGTTTCAATCATCTTGTTCATACTTGGCTTCTCTAATAGCCTCATCCTGTCAGTAAAATAGAGTGATTTCTACTTATTATCTAACACAACTTAACTGAAAACAAGTGGTACTTGTTTGCTTTTAACCTGTTAGAGGCCACACTTTCCTCGGCATATTTTTGGGAAAGGCCATGTGTCCAAAGCCTTTCCCAATTGGGGCAGATTTTGTAACTTTCATTTTTATTTTCTTATGTGTCGTCAAAACCAACAAAGATTATATGTAACTGGTATGTGCTTGGAAAGATCTTGACCTGAACTATCAACTTTCATGTGTCGTTTTATTAGAAACGGTTAAAAACACTGGGCGCCTCGAGTCGCTATGGTTGTTATCCAGGGGTGTGATTTTTCCGGATTTTTCCGGATTTCCGGATTTTTAATCTAACGTCTGCGGAATTTTTTTGCGGATTCCGGATTTTTAACGTTTTCTGTTTCCGTAATAATATCGCCCAAAAACTTCTGGCGAAATATAGGCTCTAATTTACGATAATGGATGGACTGGTGACAAGTCTAATGCAGTGCGGTCAAGAACCTAATAGACATTAATGCAGTATGCGCAGTGGAGTACTTGAGGACCAGACTAAAAATAATTTTCAATGGGTTTGCAGCACCTCGTGTTTGTATATCGCGTGTGGATGTGTGTGTGTATTGTGCATGTATTGTGCAGTGACGATCGTGTGCTAGCAATTCGCAAACACATTGGTGTCAATATTGCCGCGATTTTGTCAAGGAATTCAAGAGTATGGCTGGAAGAACTGGTAATAAAGTGTCACTGTGGATGGAAATCAGTTTGAGCTGCAGTAGTGCTTTGAAAAATAGCCACCACCAACACAAAATTTCAAAAATGTTTTGGAAGCCTAGCTGGGACTGGAGTTTAAAGTAAGATTAAACTTTTTCAGCACCGTTCATATTGTTTTGTGTGAATCGTTTCTCTCTGCAACATGCAAAAGTAATAACATCACACACAGAAAAAGCCTTTATGAATCAATCACATATGGATTATATTATTTAATGACCAGACGTTTTTTCTTAATTTTTCCCCCATTTGTTTTCTTTACTGAAGCGACAAAATTTGCTAACATTACAGAAATTACAGTACATAAAATGTACATGCCCTAGGCCTATATATGGACATACGTGCATGCATATGTATACATGTACATCTATACAAGTACATGTACAATAATACATGTACATGTACATGTACATGTATATTACATGTCAACCGAAGTTCGTGGATTTTTCATTTTTGTCCAATCACACCCCTGGTTATCATACAAAGCTCTTCAGGTGCTCTGGTTGAACATGGGTTAAGCCTAAAGCGGCCCTCCATTTAAATGCTGAAGTCTCCTTTTTTTGTCTGTTCAAACTCCATCAGGATGAGATCACACCCCGGACTGACCCTAAAGTGCGTGGTCGCTTTCTGGCTGACAAGTACGAATATGATGTGAACGAGGCCAGGAAGATCTGGTGCTTTGGGCCGGAGGGCACGGGGCCAAATCTACTGATTGATGCCACCAAGGGAGTGCAGTATCTGAATGAGATCAAAGATAGCATGGTGGCTGGCTTCCAATGGGCAACCAAAGAGGTATGCACAACTACAGTAGGACTTGCACTAAAAACAAGTACAATGGGCTGCACGCAGAAAAGAAAATTTAGTGTAGAAGTTTCTGTTTAGAGTCAATGCTTAGTGTAATGGTACAAAAAAAAAGTATAGACAATTAAGTAATACGGTGTTAATGTTACATTCTACTGCACCTTGATTTTGCTTGGGTACAATGTTGTCCCCCTTTTTTTGTATTTCAATAAATTTGAATGAAACCCCTTTGATGAATGAAACTCTCTCGTGATTTCCGCATGACTGGGCCAACAATTTGGTCCTTGGGGGAGAGCCAAGTCAATAAACAATGTGGCAATGAGGGGGTTTACCAAATTTGAATGAAATGTTTGCAATTGACAGGGAGTTTTGTGTGACGAAAATGTGCGGGCAGTACGCTTCAATATCCACGACGTGACCCTGCATGCTGACGCCATTCATCGCGGTGGTGGCCAGATTATTCCTACTACCAGACGTGTTCTCTATGCCTGCATGATGACAGCAAAGCCTCGCATCATGGAACCTGTCTATCTGGTGGAAATCCAGGTAGGTCCGAGTATCTGCTGGTGATTTACAGCAGAGTTGTACAAGTGCTTTCCATGACTCTGAGCGCATTAATACATTACTCAAGGGTTTTTGTTGTGAAAACGGACATAAGCCAAATGCATTAGCCTCCAAAACAGTAGAGAATTGGTTCTTCTGCCTGTACCTCTTAAAAAGATTCAAATTCCAGCGGGAGAACAGTCCCATGAGTTGGAGTACGAGTACATTCTCATGAGTACGAGTATGAGTAGGACAAATGTTCTTGAGTACGAGTAGGAGTTTTTCAACACTGATTTACAGTATATAAAAATGACTGCTTTGAATGGTCAAACAGTCCACATCCACCGATTCAGCTAATGAGTGCGAGAGATACTGCATTAATTAAACCAATATCCAGTATCAAATGAGTCCCTATTCACTTGCATTTCTCCAAGCTAGCCCATCATGAATTGTTTTGGACACAAATCTCTGTATGCGCAAATACACAGACCTCTGGTTGGTATTTTAATTCGTGTAGTACATGTTCAGAGCGGGGCTGCTTTTGTTTCTCTTTCACTGTGCACAGAAAAATAGTAAAAACGGGATATCATGCGATGTGCTTTTGGCCAATCATGAGAGAGAATCTGTGGGTGAGGTGTTTTAAGCCGTTAGTCTCTGGTACCACCCCAAAAAGCCCTGCCTGTTACTCCTTATACCGCTCCAAACCACACCAGCACAAACATGGTAGTTCTCTTAATGGTGGTGTTGATCTGATCAGGACTGCCTTGTTTAAATGCGCGTGATTAGAGATGACAATAATGCTTGGCTTGTTTTCATGTGTACCTAGTGCCCAGAACAAGCAGTTGGTGGCATCTACGGTGTCCTGACTCGCAGACGTGGCCATGTATTTGAAGAGGGCAAGGTCGCCGGAACACCCATGTTCATGGTCAAGGCATATTTGCCTGTCAATGAGTCATTCGGTACGTATATATTTATTACCTGAAGCACATTTTCAGTATCGCAGTTTGCTTCATGATGAAATTTTCTTTAAAGTTGCATTCCTCATGCTGTTCTAGAGTTTTCATCCCAAAAAAATAGACTCCTTTTCTTAATTGTTATCTTTCTAGCAATACAAAAGTTTTTCACTTATAAAGTGAGACATCAACTTAAAAAAAATTGGTACATAGTTATTTACTGAATGATTACTTTACACTTTCAAATTAGTGGCTGCCACACAAGAGTTCCTATTCTTGCAGGGTACGCTGGTCAGTACGTATAATGTGTGGAGCGGGAGTCAGTCTGCTCGCAAAGCAGATCTGTTGGTGCCCAAAACAAAAAGCTTTTTTTTCAGAGGGTTGCAGACAAATTTGTTGAAGAGCACGGGGAATGCAACTAACATTTTTGTTACTTGTGCTGAAAGTGAGCCTTTGGTTCGGGTTTGGCTCGGCAATATTTATTGGTTTGGTTCATGTTCGGCAACAAATGAGAGTGGCATGAAAGAGTTGCTGTGGGAGTAAAGCTGTTTATCGTCTTTGTGCATTACAAACGTCTTTTAGGAGCCCTTTGTGGGACCCAGTCCCGTGCCAGAATAAACCTGGCCACGCCACACTGCCTGTGTTTGACACTGCGAATGAACAAAATATTGTTGTTTTGACGTGCTTGAAGTGCCAATGTTTCGGAGAGTTGAATTGCGTACGTGAAAAACACATCCTTATTGTCCATTTTGTCTGATGACCAAAAATGCGTGTCAACAACATTTTGAGGTCAAAAACTATCAGAAAATTACTCCTTTTGTATTTCTGTTTTTCGAGGGTGATTGAGAGTGCAGGAAGCATTGTCAAACCAATTTTTTTTCTGCTTTTGACGCGATGTCATCAGCAAATGTTTGGCTAAGCACATAGACTGATTCCTGCCAAATAAAGATGATAAATTGGAACGGTATCAGGACCGGGAACCAGCTAAATCGGCAATCGCGTGTTGACACCGGGAACTGTGTCAAGCAGTTTTTAACGATCTCAAACTGAAGATTTCAGCTAGTAATGACACAATTAGTGGGAGTGGTCTAATTGCTTTTTCTTTTTCTTGTAGGCTTCACTGCTGATCTGCGCTCCAACACTGGCGGTCAAGCCTTCCCCCAGTGTGTGTTTGACCATTGGCAGATCATGCCCGGGGATCCCTATGACGTTGCTTCCAAGCCCGGGGTTGTTGTCACCGTTACGCGCAAACGCAAGGGCCTATCAGAGGTACCACCTCCTCTGGATAAATACTTGGACAAGCTGTAGAGCTTGGTAGTGACACAGGAAAACAGGGGGGCTAAAACCAGACATTTGAGGGGTACCAGGATAAATAGATTCCTGGTTGATTGTATTTAATGGCGTATACTTGATCATTAAAAAAAAAAAAACCTGTTCAACTGTAAAGTATCATGTAACGATACACAAAAGTATGCCACTTCATTCATTCGTGACCCTTTAATCTAAAATTTTGAAGGAATTTTTTTTTTGTCAATCTAGATAACTTGTATAATTTCTTGTAATATTAATGATATTCAATATTCATAAAGTGTGAAGGAGTAATCTTAACTGGCATTATCTATAGGGAATTTTACGCATTTAAAGAATTAGAATCAAATCTAATTCAAGTCTGATTAAATCTTTTAAACTGATTTTTCAAGAAAAATAATTCATAAACCATCAGTTCTCAATCTTAAGGCATGATGTAAGAAAGCGTCTTTAAGTTCAAAGTTTTCATGAGATGGAGTCATATTGGATTGGGGTTTTGTTTGGTTTTGGGTTTTTGTGTCTGCATCCAAAGATATTGACATAAGTTATGTGAGAACCGTTTTAAGTTGTTGAATCCGTCACATGTCGCCGATAACAAACTGTACAGGTATGGCCAAATATGGCAAGTCTTCACTTGTTTTGTTTTTTTGGTTTCATACTAAAACTTTTCTTTAAAAAGGATGCAGATGTTCAAATTATGTAGCAACAATATACAAGTATAGTGCTTCAGTTATTTAGCGAGAGATAAATTATAACTGGTTTGCCCTCTGAAAATACCGGCCCTTGTAGTTGAGAGACTGCATTTCCCTGTTGTGAAAGGATTATACAGCGTAATAAATTGGAAGCTACTTGGAAAAGAAATATCACGTGAAGGATGAAACATGTACCGTGTGACTGTAGGCACTAGACTGGTTTGGAATCGCATTCATACGGAAGGCAAAGCGACCCGAGAATGTTGTTGTCCTGGCCTAGTAATGGAGAATGCCTTACTGGTGATGGTTAAGCGTAAACTTGTTGAAGGCGTGCATAGCGGTTGGCTTAATATATTAAAATCTGTGAAGCTTCTCTACAAATCTACGACATGTATTTGTGTGTGTTTTGCTTGAATGTCTGTCCAAGTTGAACTTGTATGGGGGGGGGTGAAAGAGGAGGTTTTTTTTGGGGGGGGGTGTGGTTTTCATTTAGATTTTAAATGGATTTCGCCCAGACACAAGTACACCGGCACCCAGCACAATTTGCGACAGCGGTACCCCCATTGTCCTAAGATTCCCCTAAGTATCTCTATAGTGGGGCCAAAAATAGCAGTAGAAGGCGTGCATGCATCTGTTCGCATCGGAATCGTGAGAGATTACAGGTACAAGGGAAGCCAGAGTCATAGGGGGTTCCAAACCCCAGAAATTAAACAAAGGACTGCAGGGGAGATTGTTTTGGGATCGACAGGATCGGGACATTAATTTTTGCTTCATTGCCAAATAGCAATGGTCATACTTTGGAAGGGGGGGGGGGGCTGCCCCTCAAAACCTGTGTCACGTTCCTCCACCCTTGTGTCTCCAGGTCAGAAAGGGGGTGAGCCTATTATTGTTGATGCCCATCGAGTGTCCCTGAGACTGCCCCCCTTTCAAATTGGACCATCATGAGATACGCATTTTTGTTTCCAAAAATTCCTTGGCCGGGGCGGATTTCATCGTGTCTAGGTATATATTTGCAGTCGGTAGAGGGCGCCATTCATCATGCTCATTACCCAACAAAACTCGTTTCTTTAGTGTACTGTACGGCCACATGCGCTGCATTTTACTTCAGCGCATATGGAGCTCTGATCAACTTAACACGTGGATACAGCCCCTACCGTTACGTGTAACACCAATATCTTTTGTAAAGACAGCCATGGAGGAATCGTCAGCCATTTTACACGTTTTAAGAGATTTTACGCAAAATAGTAACTCTCCAGAAAACTTCATCGGGTAAGTTGCTGGGAAAGAATGTTGCATTAACTAGGACTCTAGGGATCGCTTTTTTTTGGACACATCTTGGACACGGGTTCTGACTATGTCAGTAGAGGGCGCTGTTTCTTAAGACGTCTTTTCTCATGTAGAAATTTAGGCGTTTTTATCCCCAGATTTACTCATTCCCAAACAATCTGTGGTTCGGGGAATACATTTTTTTCGATAGGGTACACCATAATCTACTACACATGCTAGGCCTACATGCTAAAATTCGGCGAACCAGACCGCGTGGCGACCGAAAAAAGGCCTTGTCCCACGGAATGTCTTTGCTCGGCCTCAGCATGCATATGATACATACTAGGGACTTGTAACTTGTCTAGCCTAAACAAAGCACTTCCCAGACTAGTTCCCAGTCCTCCGTTATTACAAAACTTCCCATAGTGGGCAGAAAAAAGCAATAAATAATACCAGATTTAATTTTATTCAAATTATCGTACGAGTAGCCTACAAAACATAGATCATGTAGATCATTTTCCTTCCTCGTTATATGAATTATTTCCCCTTAAATTGAAAACATCAAAAAACGCAATGACCAAATTATCACGAAATATCTTACTGGATTGTTAGGGAATGACAGTCTAAAGCATCGCGTAAAGTCGTGGCTCCTGCTGTGCTGACATTTTCAAGAAAAACTGTATTTAACTGTGTTGTACATTCCCTTCGGCCGACCAGCGTTGGTGAAAACTGGCTTTTTTCAAAAAGTGCTCCTAATTCCTAATTTTTCATATTTAGTTCGTCTGCATTTTCTTTGCAATTGATTACACACCTGTGAAGCCTGCTAGACTGATTCTCTGATCTTACAATTCCCCAAAGTCTATAAATTGCTCTGTTTCATCTTAAGTGGGGTCAGGGAACCAGACTACAAAGATGTGATTGGTTTTCTTGGTTTTTCCAGCATCTACGAACCAAAAAAGATGAAACAAGTCAGTGTAACAATATTATTATTAGGTTTTGCCCTTCACCGACGTTTTTAAACACTGTATACTCATTGTGTTACCTCCCGAGTGAAAGTTGGAAAAAATCACTCGGGTGGGACTCGAACCCACGACCTCCTGCTTTCTAGTGCAGATGTCTTACCACTCGACCACCGAGCTAACGGGATCAGTTGGCCGGTTCGAATCTGATGTACATAGCAGCGGGTACCGCATAAACTATTATAAGAAGGAATTTTGCGTCGGGGTGAAAGTAGGCCTCCTAATCAAAATCATCAAGAGTTAAACTCAATTATTAAAAGACTGCTTGGGCATGTTGGGGCTGTAAAATTCATTTTGGTAAATTTGACAGCCATTTGCAAAAGTCATTTTTTAACTGAACAAGTAAAAAAGGGAAGTGTCCTATAAAAAGTACACGGTGCATTAATGTATGTATCACTGTAAACACTGTCATCACTGTCATCATGTATTTGTAAAGTCATGATGACTGTGTCTTCATCATTTTCCAATTTCTCGTATACTGCAGTGCTCAGCCACATCTTGAAAACCCATTCACTGAATGCACCAAGCGGCTGTTTGATCTTAGCAGTGACTGCCACACCATCAAACCACCATCCCCAGCAGATGGACTAACGGAGCTAATCATTGAAGGGTTGGACGGCGAACAAATATGGGAGGAATTAGAACTAACGAACAGACCGCTCCTCAAGCACACAATGCGCGATGTGGCAAAGTTATTGACAAGTCGCACTGGTGTCTCATTGATTAGAACAAGAACTAAGGAGGAAAAAACGAGTAAAACAAACGAGAATGTTGAATCTGACGAGGATCAATTTAAGCAGGGATACGACGGTAGTCAAGATCTCTTCGCCGATTCCAAAGATGTCGCTGGCTCAAGTTCGAACTCGTCAGATCCAGACTCTGAAACAAACTTTGACTTCGAGGACTTGGAATCACGGTCAAAGAAAACCGCCCCAAAAGCATCGAAAAAAGCAGTACAACCCCGGGGCAGGCCCTCCGTGGTGGATGACCGATTCTTCAAACTTTCCGAGATGGAGCGATTTCTGGAGATGGAAGATGCCAAAGAGGATAGGCGGAGACACAGGGAGGAAACTAGGGGTGGTGATGCGGAGGGGGAAGATCCAGACGAAGACACGGATTCCGAGTTGATGGATCTGTTCGATGACTTGCCTTCCGATGAAGAGAGTGATGTTGAAGAAAGTCAGGTAGGGTTTTGTGCTAGCCCCACGTGTCTCAAATACTGGACTTTCTTGGTATTTAGAGCCACACAGCGATGCATGCTAAATTTCCTGAAAAGTTGTTTTTCCTGAATTTGAAATCTAGACTGTAGTCTCGCTTCATACTCGTGGTCGTGTGCATTGAACTCGTGATCTTGTGAGCAAATCTGCAGGTTGTGGGTTCGAGTCCAGCCTGGGGTTGTGGTGCGTGTGTCCTTGGGCAAGGCACTTTCTCCACACCCAGGAGTAAATGGGTACCTGTGAGGGCAGAGATGGTTATTGTGATTGATTTAGCTGATTGCATCGATATGGCAGCATTGAGCTTTATCCGGTTTGTTAGTGTGACGTCAGCTCAATTCAACCATGTGTACTTCACACGGTATAGCATAGCACGAATGGAACCGAAAGTTGACACACCTCGAGAGTTTATCCATTGGGCGCTAGTGGTGCGCGCGAGTGTATGACATTTTTACTAACGAACCGCATACTTCCTAGGGAGCTAGCTGAGATGGTCTTTGGAATGTGTTCATTGGCCTATAGTGGCAGGGGTGATAAGATTGTACCGTGTTTGGTTGATACACATGTCAATGGATATTTATTTTTAATCATATCGTCGTGAAAAAATCAGCATTATAAAATATATAACGTGACGCGACATCCAAAAAAAAATGGAAAAAAAAAACGAAAAAAAAAAAAAAAAAAAAAAAAATAAATAACCCGAAAAAACGAAAAACACTGTCCTGAAAAAAAATCGTACGTCTTATTTATGTCAAGTCTCTTTTTTTTTTTGCTAATTTAGGTAGAAAACAAATTTACATTCAAAACTCGAAAAAAACAATTACCGAAAACAAAATTAAAAAAAAATGTTGGATAAAGAAATCCAAATCGAGAAAGATTAGAGAGAAAAAGCAAGCAAAGCACGCCTACCGCACACGCAATTGCACGCCGCATTGGATCACGCGCATAAGTACAACACACCATTGCGGCACCCACACCATTCACACCATTGCGGCACCACCATTTCCACCATTTTTTCATTATTAATATTTTTTTTTTTTCAGAAATATTATTTAATTTTCAGAAAAAGTTCCGAATATTTCTTCGTCAGAAAAAAGTTTTTTTTTAATATTTTTTTCTTTTTTTTTTTTTCAAAATTCAATAAAATTAAAACACCTCAAAAATGAGGGTGAAACACCCTTTAATTTCTTGAAATGGATTTTAATTTCTTCTTGTGATTTTTTTGCGCTTGAGAAATCTAAGAACGAATGATTTTTGTTGCTGAATATTTCTTTTTTTCATGTTTTTGTTATTTTTTGTTTAAACAAGTTTGGTGCCAGGCACACAGCTAAGGGAAAGGAACCACCGGAGAGAAGCTCAAAAGAGTCAGGACAAAAAGAAAAGGAAAGGAGCCTGCAGGAAAATTCTGTTTGTGCGCGCTGAGCGAGCTCCATGCCTCTAGTCTCCGCCTCCGGCGTTTTTATTTTCTCTCCCTCCCTCACGCGTTTGACATTCGCTACTTTTCTAAAAATGACTTTACACTTTCATAAAAAAAAAAAAAATGAAAAAAAAAAAAAATAAAATTAAATATAAAAAATTCCTTTAACTCTTTTAGAAAAATCCTCCTAAAATAAAATAATAATAAAAAATATGTGTAACACCGTGATTCAACACCGTAACACAATGAACAAAAAACTGACAAAACACAATGAATTATCGACTCGCTTCAAAAACTAAAAAGTGGAAAATGCCCCAATATCAATATATAATATATCATAAGTATCGTGACGTAGGCGTCTGCGTGCGACGTGATTTGATGATGTCAGGAAAAAAAAAAAATTTTGGGGATCGGCGTGGTCTCCTCGACCGGTGCCGCTCTTAAGCTCTCAATTTCTAATCTACAATTCACAATTCACAATTTGTGGTGTTTTGTTTGTCTATTTTTGTCTATCCGTCAAAACAACAAAACAAACAAAGCACCGTCTTTTCTTTCAGAACTTCTTTTCCCTTTTCCACCGCTTCCACCACGTTAACTCATTTTGATTTTGGGTATTGTCGGGTGAAATTATTGTGTGTGTACTGCCACTTGCAGCGCAGCGCGTGCAGCGCAAAATCAATACCAAATGCGTGTAGTCAGTTGGTCCGTTTCCGTCTCCGCCCTGAATATCGCGTAAATACAATGCGGTGAATATATGCGTTTTTTTCGCGTTTTCATGGGAGCGCTTTAGCGATTGTTTCAAAACTGTAGGGGACTTTTGGTTACAAAAGCGGTACCTCAAAGAATATCAATATATTTTTTTTTTTCATCTCGAATTGACGACGCTTTTTTTGAGATCGTCGATATTTCCGATATGAAAATATAATCGAAATATCGTGAAATATCGCCATACCGAACAGGTTTGCAATGGATATTATGAGTTATTAGTGACTTGACTGATTTGATAAGTAACCAGGAACTACTTACCCTGTACTATTCAGGGGAGATTTTGAGAGCGTTTGTCTGAAATGACTTCAGGATTTTCATGGGTCATGCATCTTTGACATTTTGATTTTCCCTGGTTATTCACCAGGTATTAGCTTCCATAACGATTATCAAGTGAAAAAAAAAAACAGTCTAGATTTTGAATTCAGGAAACAGAACTGTTCAGGAAATGCATCATTGTGTGGCTCTAAATACCACCAAAGTCCAGTATTTGAGACAAATTTATGGGGCTCATATTGAGTAGAGTTCTCTGTTGATTCTCTCCTGTGCCACAAGGGTTTTTCTCCGGGCTCTTCAGTTTTCCTCCCTCCACAAAAATCAACACTTTCAATCTGGCTGTACTCAGTGGTAGTACATGTGTCGTATGGCGTGTGCCTAAGGTGCCTTTACATGCCTTTGGCTAACCAAGTTGTAGCTGCGTCCTTCGCAATTCAGCTTCTGCTGCGACTAAGGACAAATATTTATTTATAAAAAAAAAAGAGAAAGTGCTAAAAACCCTTGGTAACATTTGTGATGCGATCAAGCTACATGAGTCGTTTGTCGACCTTGGTAAAAAAAAATTTCATTACAGATTTGAAAAGAGCACAATCTCAGCATTACTGCTGTGAAAACCGCATGCTGATACCACCTTTAGTTCAAAAAATTATGGAAGTGGGAACACCAAGAGATGTGATGAAGTGATGTGATGAAGTGGCCCTATTTTGGCCTGTATCTCCAAATCAAAATTCCCGACAAACGACTCATTTAGCTTGATCGCATCACATTTGTAGAAAAGTCGGCACTGACAGTTTAATACATACATGTACCGGTACATGTGTTTGCAAGCAATTTTCACTTCTTCCTATACATGTACAAATGTATGCATTCCGTAACAAAGGATTCTTTGTATAGAAGGTTAGCACTTTTTTTTTTTTGCACTTGGCGCAGTCAGCACAGAAAGGTGTTCCTGAGTGCTACTGAAAAAGTAATAGTTTATGTAAATATTGAAGTTTCTTTTACACGAAATACATATGTACATGCATTTCATAGGAGAAAAGTGCAAGGAGCATGCATTACAGCGACTACTTTGAGAGTGATAATCGGAAGAAACTGTCCGCAAAAAAGAAGAGCGTCAGATTTGAGGAGTTTGATGAGGAAGACGAGGATGAAGAAACTGGCGATGACGACGATGATGATTCAGGGAAGATAAAAAGGTTGGTGTTGTCAGAAAGTGAAAGGCAACTGGCAGACTGGGCTACGATTACAAGAATACATGTCATTCTATAAATTTAGAATTCAAAGGTGACTTTTTGTTCTGTACCTGTTTCCGTAGAACTTCATGATTTATCTTTCATTAACCCCAACCTTCCCAAATCCTCCAAAATTCTTTTTGCAAATGAAGGATTTTGCAGGATTGAGGCAACATGCATGTGGAAAAAATGTGCGGCTGATTTTGGAAGGTGTACTGTTTCAAGGTCTGGGCCAGATCTTGTGATGTTTATGCTCAGCCGTGCCTAGATTATACTTGAAATCCTCCGCACTGCTCCAGGATGAAACTGGCTCTGCCTCATCATATTGACAGTGATTGCTGGAGGATTTTGCAGAATTGAAGCTGTGTGCAATTTTCACTTAGAGGCAGTTGGAGGATTTTGCAGGATTGAGGTTGTATCATAGCAGAAATGCCTAGGGTGTTTTTTTTTGTTTTGTTAAATCATTGATGTCAGATGTAACAGGGACAGGAAAAAAGTGGACTTCAAATATATAGAACACCTGAGGGTTGCAATTTCGCCTCAGGTGTCATTTGCCCCTAAGGGGAAAAAGGTGCTTTGTTGTGCCATAATTTCATTTTATTTTAACTTGCTGAGTCCTTAAGAAGTGACAAATAATTAATTATAATTGATTAAAGTGTCATTTTTGTCGAAGCAGGATTTTGTTTCGTTTTGACACCTCCAAGCATTTTAATTGAATAGTCCCATGCTTCCGTTGTTGGCGCATCTGCGTTGACATGAAAGGTCAGCACTAAAACTATTACATAATACCTCACTAAGGAAAACCATACAAATGTTCCAGATATAAAAAGCCAGCTTTTGATGCCAAAAATGGGAAGTTTATTTTTCACGAGTTGTATTATGTATAAAGTGATTTTACAATCTGTTTCTGACAGTCGTAGTGATGATGGCGATGATGTTGAAGAAGATGATGAAGAAGAAGACGATGATGAAATTGAAGACGAAGATGTGGCGGACATTCTCGGAGGCAGAGCCAACGAGAATAAATCATCCTTCGAGAAGAGACAGGAAAAGGTATTAGTTTCCTTGTTTTAAGAAATAAGTGCAGGGAAATGTTCACAAACATTCTGGAGTTTTGTTGAGTTGTATTGCACATAAACCCTAACCCCTTTGAGTGATTTACTGGGAACGTTCCCCACTCTTACAAAATCCAACACCATGGGAACTCAACACCCAAACTGTTGGACTCTGATTGTGGTGGTATGCCTGACTCCAATGTAAAGCATAATCAGTTTACTTGTGCAGTACTCACTCCAACAGATTCCAACAAAACAAGCAGTTGGAATTTGAAGGGTTGGGGTGGTTAAGGTTAACCCTAACCTTCCCAAATCCTCAAAATTCCTCTTGTCACAACAGAGGATTTTGCAGGATTGAGGCTATATGGCAAAAATGTGTTGCTGATTTTGAAGGACGCTGCACTGTGTCAAGGTCTTGGGCTGGACCTTGTGTTGTTTATGCTCAACCATGCATACATTTAGGCCTATATGTAGATTATACATGTTCTTGAAATCCCCCCCCCTCCCCACTGCTCCAGGATGTCACTGGCTCTGCCTCAACATATTGAAAGTGATTGCTGGAGGATTTTGCAGAATTGAGGCTGTATGCAATTTGTACACGGTGGCAGTTCGAGGATTTTGCAGGATTAACCCTAACTCCCTAGCATCTTTTACTAGGAACTGGACCAAGTCCATCAAAATCCATCAATCATGATGGAATCCACCACTGACACACTGGTTGACATTCATGGACTTGCTACACATGGCTTTTATCACAATAGCAGTACAGGAAGCTAGGCAAAATCAATCGGATACTCCACCAAAATGGGGGCATCCTAGCAAAAATGCCATGGGGGTTTGGGTTAAGGTACACTTTCAATTATGGGGTTAATGTAATCACACAGAAACAAGTAATTTAAAAATTCATCTGCTCCGGCATAACTGTCAATAAATGCAAGTATCAACTATCTTTTCTTTCAGACTTTTACATCGTTTGATTTACCATCAATTTCCTTTAAATGTAATTGACACCATTTCCAAACATTCACATATCAGACTGACAAAATATCATGCCATGTCCTTCTTGATTGCACATGTAAGTAATACATGTTTTCTCTTAAAGGTACGATATCCATTGAGCTGAAATTTGAACATTTTAGTAGTTTTTAATAATCTGCTTCGGGTTTATTGTGTTGTTCCTTGAAACGGCCAAAAAAAAAAGAAATCTGTAAGTGTAGGACTACCGCTATTTTCCTGTATATGTTCATGTACAATGTATTTACTTTCATATTTCACATGCATAAATATAAGTTCAAATTACATTTTTAAGCATACGTTTTTATTTTTATTTGTTTACTCAGAAAAAAAAGTGTCAGGAGCTAGATTTGAACCTGCAGCCTCTATTTTTGTTATTAACAAAATTTCTTATCTTGATTTACAAATTTGAAGCTCAAGAAAAAAATAGAGGCACTGGAAGAGGCCAACATTAGTCAGAAACCATGGCAACTGTCCGGGGAAGCCAAAGCCACCAAGAGGCCAGAGAACAGCCTGTTGGAGGAGAATGTGGACTTTGAAGTCACCAGCAAACCAGGTATGTGCATTTTGAATCATAGATACCCCAGAACTTAGGAGTTTGTAGTATTGATGCAGATACTGTATGCACAACTTATATACTCTGAATCTACACGAACCTGTAGTGTCTGTGTGTAAAGCGCCGGGTGCCGTCAGCCATGTGTTAAAGATCCCCCCTCCCCTCCCCACCAGTAACCTCCCCGAAGCATTTCCTTGTAAAGATGGAGAGGGCATTTGTTCATGAAGTCCCACAATTTTTGGTGGACATTTTCACTCCACATTTGCACCATACAAAATGTGCATCACATTTTAAATGGGATCATTTGTTTCCATGCACGCAGCCCCCGTGATCACCGAGGAAACCACGCAGGCCTTGGAGGATATCATCCACCAGCGAGTCTTGGACCACGCGTGGGACGACGTGGAGAGAAAACAGCGTCGGATTGAAGAGCCGTACGAGTTCAAGAAACGCATCACGCTGGATCAGGAGAAGAGCAAACGAAGCCTGGCTGAGATTTATGAAGAAGAGTACCTGAAACAATCTGAGGTAGGTTGCATCAATTTTGTCATGCATTGGGCCTTAATCCAGTGGGAGGGGGTGGGGTGGGGTGGGGGGCAGGAGAATACTTCCTTCCCTTCAGCCTTGGTTTTGGATTGGTAAAATGTGTGATAATGTTTCCTCAAATTTCTGTAATGAAAATGTATAATTATGCCTTAAGACTAATTATGCCTTAAAGACTAATTCCTAACAATGAATAGAATGTCCAAACATTACTTAACTTGATTTTTGACACCTTTGAAAGTGGCAAAAAAATCAAGCAGAACAAATGATGTTCTCTGATTTCTCCCAAATTTTTTTTTTCACTTTGGTCTTTGGCGGCGCTTGGAAATTTTTGATATTGATGGCAATTAACACATGTAAATTTGTGCTTGGAACCGTGTCACCATTTCATAGGAAATGAACATTTTATATATAGGTAAATGATGCCATGACAACAAGTACAGGACAGATACTTTTTCTTCCCTCGATGCATCGGAACATTGACCAATGAAAGAAGTGCTTTTGGCTCATGAATATGTATGAGGTGTAATAGGTTCTGCTTATCTTTACTCAGTTACTGTCCTCAACTACATGTACGCCTTGTGTGTTACTTCAATTTATGAATGATTCTCATCAACACTTGACGACAAGATTTGTAATATTTATATGTATTCACATTTATCTCAATTCATATTTGGTTTACCGCACTGTAAAAGGGCAGTGGCCAAAGCTAAGAGAAGGGGTTTGCCCCGGTGTTTCTGGCAGTGGCTGCAATATGCGCCGCAGCACCTTGTCAACCCTTATAAGGTGCTACATAATGGGCCTCATATTTCTCATAAACTTTATTTACCTTTCTTTAATAATAGACATAATAACCAGCGCCTTGAGTACCTAATTGTTGGTAGATACGTGCGCTGTATAAGACTCCCTTATTAATTAATTAATTAATGTAGAGTAATAAATAAAGCCAGCCAGAGCCTGCGACTGGCTTGAACATGAAATTAAACTTAAAATCACAAAGTATTCACACGACATATTGATGAAAAAAATATGAGTGAAAACGTCAAAGACACAAATGAAAATGTTTGAGTTGTTTTTTTTGTGTCTCTTTGCAGCAGGAGAAAGAAGAACAAGAGAACCCAGCTCACGCTGAGATCAAGACTACGATGGACGCACTGTTTGTCAAATTAGACGCTCTCTCCAACTTCCACTACATGCCCAAACCGGTAAAGTCATATTTTGTGCAGCAGTCACTTCTTTGAACTCCTTGCACGAACATCAGTTCACCACTCACAAGGGACACTACTGGGTTCGTAGTCTCTCAGCACGATGAAATATCACTATCAGAGCTCACAGATGTAATTTATGCAAATGAGCCAACTGGCGAACACTGCCCAGAGTTGAACACTATATACCAAAATTTATAAAAAAACCAATGATGAAACAGCAAATTAAAACATAAATTTTGCACCGTAAGTCATTGCAAATACAACTCTGACACTGCCGCTCATTTCGTGGCATCACACTGGTGCGGAAGACACCAATGCATCGATAAGGGATTCCACCGATTTCCAGGCTTCTCATTGGTTAAAAACAGTCACATGATGTACTGCGACATCATTTTCCAATTCCCTATAATCAGCACTGCAGATTCCTGTTTGCTGTTTTGAAACATGCACCTATGGCAGCCACTTCCCATAGACTTGTGTGCTATTGCCAGCCATAGCCATGTGATTCGGACACGGCTTTTCTCTGGCATGCCATCCCTGACCTATGATAATATCTAACTTTTTATCACAGGTGCTACCGGAAGTGAAGATTGTGAGGAATGTGCCGTCTATTTCCATGGAGGAAGTCACCCCAGTAACGGCAACAGACGCATCGCTAATGGCCCCCGAGGAAATACAGGTATTGCTTGTTGTGTAAAGGCTGGCTCATACTTATTGTCATAATAATAATAATAATAACTCAAAATTTATAACATGCCTTTTCTCTGGAAGCCATTCAAAAAACGCAAGTCTAAATGTAAAAAAAAAAAATCTCAGTTTTGGAAAAAGACAGCATAAAGAGGTGTGTTTCCAGTGTCTGTGTGAAAAGCGCGATGTTTTCTGTGTCTCTGAGATCATGTGGCAAGCAGTTCCAAAGCCGAGGTGCAACATTTTGATACGAAAGGCTCTGTCACCATAACTGGCAAGACGAGCTCTGGGAGTTGAAAGAAGCCTGCCAGATGACCTTAAGCCAGTACAAAGCTGTAGTAGTTTTATACGTAGGGTGGGTGCAGAGCCGTGAAGTGCTCTGAATGTGAGGATAATGATTGCGTATTCTGTATTCTGTATTGAACCGGCAGTCATAACAGTTCAACAAATCATCATGTGTCTCTGTTTAGTAGCAAACGTTGACATTGTCTACTGCTCCTACATATTTGGACCGATTTCAACCAAACTTTGTCAAAAGTATCAGCAGCCCAGCCTCAACATGTCACATGACCAAACTGGGGTCAAAGGTCATCATGGGGCCACTGGGGTCAAAACCCTGATATTTGTTTTACCCAAAATACTACTTCCAGAAATTACATGGCACAATCACGTGACTCGTGCATGAACACAAATTCGTTGGCCCGCAGCTTCCGAGATCCGATCGAGCTTGTTGTATTATAACAATTATTTTCAATCTTTTAAAAACGTATACATGTACATGCACAATTTGTGTTAATGCAATGCCAAGTTTCTGTTACTAAAAATGTATTGTTTTGTGTCATCACATGCCTTGTTTACCTTAAAGCTTTTTCTTTTCCAGAAATTACATTTCATTTGTTTTTTTCATACAGGAAAAATCAAAATCTGAGCTCAAGGGTGACACCGAGAGGACGTCAACGGACAGGAAACAAGCGTTGCGTGAGAAGAAGAAGCGTCAGAGGGTACGGGCCAAGGAAAGGCTCAAGAAACAAAGAGCCGTTGAGAAGCTGAAACCAGGAATGGGCAACAAGTACAGTATGAAGGGCGCCCTCCAGAGACTAGAACAGGACAGCAAACTGCCTTCCAGCAAAACCACAATCATCAAGGTATAGTTGTAAGGCAGTATTGGTGGGGAGTGCAAATAGAGCAATTAATTTTGCGCTATTCAATTTTTGGTTTGCCATTTTTCATAAGCATTTTGGTGCCTGTTTTGGTATTATAGTAATGCTTATTTTCATATTCATGAGCAAAAGTGTGATGTTATTTCAGGCACTAAGAAAAACATCAATGTTGCAGCTAGTTTCAGCACCAAAAGTTGCAAGAATTTCGGATATTGCACTGTCATGGATTTCTTTTCTTTAGTAATTTGTTTATATGTCAGTACATGGCAGTAAGCCAGTGAGCAAACATTTCCCACAAATGTTTTTAATGAACACATTTTTGGGTTCACAATTTGAACAGAAAACACCTAAAATGAACAGTGTCTTTTTGAAATGACATCACAGCAACAGCGCCCTCAGTTGTCCAAAAAAGCATGGACAATTTTAAATGTTTAAAGAAGTGTACTTTTCAATAAAATTAACCAAAAAGGGATGCCAAATACCGGTAGTTTTCATGCATTTAAGATGATTAGAAATTGCACAAGATATCTCCTTCATATATGAAATATTCGCTTCATGGGCCCTTTGAGGGTTTGAAGTGTTTCGCATAATATACACCATTTTGATATAAAGGTAAGAGTACATTGGGCGTTTTTTTCAGGATGTAGTATCCCTTTAACACGTCTTGTGTATGTGTTAGTTCAAAGGTTAAAGGGAATATACAACATTTGCAAACATCGAAAAATAGAACTACCAAGTTTTTACGAAATACCTTACTAGGATGTTGGTAAATGACAGTCTAAGCATCCTGTAAAATTATGGCACCTGATGTGAAGTCATTTTCAAGAAAATGCTATTTTTGTATACATTTCCAACGGTGGTCGGCCGACCACCGTTGGAAAAACCTAACTATTTTTCAACTTCTGCTCCAACTTTACACTTTTTTCAGTCCAAATTTTGTTTGCTATTGGTTACATGTTCATGAACGGGTGCAGGCCAGCTAGACTGGTTCCCTTACCTTACAATTTTCCGGCATCTATAAATTGATCCATTTTATCTTTAGTGGAGTCAAGGAACCAGACTACTTGAACATTTTTGTTTTTCTTGGTTTTTCCAGCTTTTTCGAACACAAAACTTCAAACATGTCAGCGTAACAATATTTGATCTATTATACAAACCCCTCAAGTAGTTCATTTCTGAAAATTACAGCAAAAGCCAATGATGTACATTCCCTTTAACCCTTGATTTTTTTTTGCACATTCTAGAGTTTTCTTTTGTGCGCGCACAGTTTTCACAGTGCATTCTCCATCACATGAAGTTACAAGATAGAATCAGTAATAGTATTTTATAATAGTTAGCGATCATCATCAAGAACGTTGTCGAGTTCATTTCAAGTGATTTTTGTGGCGTGTTTGATTGTTCATTGATGGATGTTTTAGTTGTTTCAACTCCCCACTGGAGTTCAACCAACTGGCCTCATGTTATTGGTGTGATCAGTTCGCCCCATTCTGCATAACCTCTGCTCAGTTTTGGCTGCCTGCACATGTACATGTACATGTACATATAACTCCAGGACCGAACTTATGCATTAAAGTTGGTAGAACACTTATCCAAAATCTACACATTTGCTAACTTTAAAGTTGATCGGATTGAAAAACAGTTCCCAAAGTAGCTTGGTGAATGAAAACGTGTACAAAACCTATATACGAATAGTGGAAACAGAAAACAAACAAAAAAAGGGGGGGAAATTCTGAACAAAAACAAAAGCTGTTCCAAATCGAAATTCGGAACAGACAAAGCAATGATGCACAATTGTTCTTGTCATGTTGTGTTCCTTCTCCTTTTCTCAGGATGACAAGAGAGAGAAGGCGCTCAAATCCTCCAAGTCGTTCTTCGGTCGTTTACAAGATGAGGTGACGTCAGAACTGCGTGGTGTGAAGACAAAGAAAAAACTCCAGAAGCAGCCTATGTCCAGCAAGAAACTCAAGCTGTGAGGCCCTTAGCTCCTATAGATGCACTCTGTGTACATGTAACCCCTCAACAATTACAAATAGCTAGAGAGTCGGGGGACACCACTGGAATGAACTTTTGAATGAATTATCGTCGCAACCTGACACTCACTCAAAGATATCCACTGGTCGATCGCTACCAAGGCCCTCGGCCGTCGACCGGCCATGTGCTAGCAAAGCAGACGGTACGTGCGGTACGTACGCTGGAACTCATTGTGGCAGTACATGCCGCCGTGCGACACAGTGATTTTGTTTCATCTCTGCATTTAGTGGGGCAGATAGGGAAACATTTTGGGGGAATTGTGCCTTTGATGATACAAGCATGGTATTTGGCACACAGTCAGCTAGAGTTTGTCACGTGAAAGAAATTTGGCTATAGGGCCATCGCAGATTTGTCCTTTGAAAAATATTGGTAGAAAAACAAACAATTTTCAACATTTTCAAAATGGCTGCCACTCTGACTGTGTGCCCAATTGTATGTTTGTATCATGAAAGGCACAATCCCATCATCTATCTGCCGTTCATTATGTTTTTTTTGTACCCACAGAATGAACCAGTATAATAATAAAAATAATAATTTGGGGGGCTAATCATCCTTACTCGCAGCTGCGAAGCTGAATTGCGAAGGATGCAGCTACAATGTGTTCGCCAAATGCATGTAAAGGCGCCTTTGGCAGGTATCCATACGACCCATATATGACCACAGAGCACAGCCAAAGATCAAATGTGTTTGATTTTTGCGGAGGGAGGAAATCCGGAGAGCCCGGAGAAAAACCCTCGTGGCACAGGAGAGAACCAACGCACAACTCCACTCCCATATGGTCCTAGCCGGGAATCAAACCAATGATTTCTGGTCGCAGGGTTTTGACCAAGTCATTTGAATAAGTTCAGAGTTTACTGCATGCCACATAACTGGTACTGTTTTCAAATTGAATCAAAGAATGGTCGGTTATTCAGAATCTCGGTCTGTGCTTTGCTGTGCTTTCGAATCATGAATCTCTGAGGAACAGAATCGACAGAATCGTTCGCGGAATCAACAACTCTCTCATGGGAACGGAATCAACAACTTCCGGAAATTGATTCCTCAAAAAAGTGGAATCGTGATTCCGATTTCTGCGTGGATTCGCTCAAGCCTAATCGTGAGCACTTATACCTTTTTGTATTCCTCCGTTTGTGAAATGATAAAACTTCAATAAAAGAAAAAGACATAAAATCAGGATTTGAGAAATCATCTTTAATTTAATCAGATTTTTACAATGCTGCGGCAGCAAAAGAAAAAAAAACAGTACATGCATATTTAGCGGAAAAAGTAGCAATCTATGCAAACATGATATATTTAACTGCACAAGAAAAAAAAAGAAAAAAATTGAATGAATAGTATACTATAGTACTACTAATTGCACTGGAAGTAGACGGTTGCCAATGACAGGCCCTGATTAAGTTTCTTGTGAAACTGCAGGATTTGGCAAGACTTTTCCCCCATAAAAATGAACGCCTAAAATATGTTTTAATGTGCACATGTTTGTGATCACATTTTTGTGCTATAATGTAGTGCAAAACTCTCATCGGTCCTAATGGGTCATATTCAATACTCTGATGACGGCCTTTATGGAGTGTCATTTTCAATTTTCTCATTAAAACTGCCATTTGAAGCAACAAAAAAAATAATAAAAAAAAAAAAAAAATTAAAAAAAAGCCCATTGACCAACCCTCAACCCTTCAAAATCCAACTGCATGTTTTGTTGGAATCTGTTGGAGTGAGTTTTGCACTACCTAATCAACTGGTTATGCTTTACATGGGCAGGCATACCACCATAATCAGAGTTCAACAGTTTGGGTGTTGAGTTAACCATATGGTGTAGGATTTTGCAAGAGTGAGGAAGATTCCTAGTAAATCACTCAAGGGGGTTAGGGTTAAGGCCCCTCGAAAGAAAAGCTCTTTCTCTTAAAGGGAATGTACAACATTTGCAAATACCTTACTAGGATGTTGGTAAATGACAGTTTAAAGCATCCTGTAAAATTATGGCACCAGGTGTGAAGTCATTTTCAAGAAAATTGGTATTTTGTATAAATTTCCAACGGTGGTCAGCCGACTACTGCTCCAATTTATCATTTTTGTTCAGTCCAAATTTTGTTTGCTATTGGTTACATGTTCATGAACGGGTGCAGGCCAGCTAGAGTGGTTCCATTACCTTACAATTTTCTGGCATCTATAAATTGATCCATTTCATCTTGTTTTTGTACATTCCCTTTAAAAACCAATTACTTAATTTAAAGCCATTTTGTAAACTTGCAACATTTACATGTTCATCATGTATATTTTCAGTTATTTCAATGCATGTATACTCATTAAAGTCTTTGATTCAAAGTATGGTATGAAAGTGGAAAAACAAAAGGGAGTCTTGTATATTTTAATCTGATGATAATTTGTATAAGCCTTTTGGATCATGCTTATTCAAAACAAAACAAAAAAGCTTACACTGCATGTTGACCCTCACAATTTGGAAGTCTGGTGAAATAAAATGCAATTGGCGATACATACCGCGATTCCAGAGTCATCTTTTAACTTGTTTCAAGATAATGTACCAAGCCTTTCACAAAATACAAATTCTCCAGCTTACCTGAATATCTCAGTAAAGATTTTGTAAATTAGTAAAAAACAAAAAAGAAACAACAATCAGTTAACGTTGACTTCATTATGCCAGCCAAATTAGATTCCCCCCTTAAATATGCAAAGAAGCGACATGTCTTAGTACGAATTATTTGAAGTACTACGCAGCAAGCACAATAAAGTATGATGACTGAAGTATGATAAAAGTACCATGATTTGCATAAGCATAATAATACCCATAGTCATAAATACAAAGCTAAAATATAAACTACTTGAAATATCAAATATAACTTTCACCTGTTATGCCGAGTACAATATATCCCTTCAGCCATTACATGGCTAAATACATGTATCTCCAATGGTTACCTCAAAAGGCGCCATTTAAATAACCAGAATAGTTAGTCAAACCTATCAAAGAATTGAACCATAAAGCCAAAAACAAAAAAGTCTCCGGTTTCTGGTATGCGCATGCGTCGCCGTAGCCATGCGTTTCGGCAAAATTGAAAAAGTTTTTTTTTCAATAAAAGATGTCTCAAAACCGCCAAACTCACTGGTTTGACTGGAATCCTGCTGCTGCACAGTTTTAATGTGTTTTTAGATGGAGTTATGATTGAAGATAAGCTTTATGTGGCCTCTCTGGACTCCCATATATTTGCACTTAGTTTAGTCGGGCACCATTTGCAGTCATCAGCCGACATTTGAAGCAAAAACAAAAACAGGTAAAAAAAAAAAAAAGCCGCGTCGCCGCACCACTTCTTGGGCAAGCTCCATACCAGAAACCGGAGACTTTTTTTGTGTGGGCCTAACATATTACTAGTGGCTTTGTTGATACATCTGGGTATTTTTATTTTCAATCTGTTAAACTCCTAGTAAACATATTATTGAGAGCTTAGTTCTTGCACTAACTTGTGTGTGTGTGGGTTTTTCTTTTGAGGTGCTGACATTTTACATGAATGAAAATTGTAAGATTTCCATTAAAATCCCAGAAAATTCTAAAATAAGAGTAAAAGGAGAACTGTTCACATGAATGAGGTTTTGGGTTCATCGGGGACGAAATGGGTATTTTTTTTTTAAAGCGGCCCCTTTTTTTTGGGTTCATTAAAATGGTAAAAAGCAGGAAAGTGTGTAGTTGGAGGTGCTGCCACTTTCATTTCGTTACAAACAAAAAACATAAAACGGAGTGAAACAATGTAAAATTCCACTGGATACGCAACTGAATCCTACCCAATGGGAATTTGGTTGTTCAGTTTCGTTGTTGATCCCCGTCTCTAACTCCTAAACCTGAACATGTCTTCAATGCCTTTTCTCCACGAATACCCGGTACAATACTGCATATGTGATTTGTGAAAACATTTCAAAAGGCGAAAATATTCATAATCAATCTTTTCTTTGAATCTCCACGAAAGCTAAGCCTATAAGACTGCCTCCACATTATTTTTTATAATTGCAAGCCATAAGCCTCTTGCCATAGATACGTGTGTATAGCAAGCCATAAGCCTCTTGTCATAGACACGTGTGTATAGCAAGCCATAGGCCTCTGGTCATAGACACCTGTGTATAGCAAGCCATAGGCCTCTGGTCAAAGACACGTGTGTATAGCAAGCCATAGGCCTCTTGTCATAGACACGTGTGTATAGCAAGCCATAAGCCTCTTGTCATAGACACGTGTGTATAGCAAGCCATAGGCCTCTTGTCATAGACACGTGTGTATAGCAAGCCATAAGCCTCTTGTCATAGACACATGTGTATAGCAAGCCATAAGCCTCTTGTCATAGACACGTGTGTATAGCAAGCCATAAGCCTCTTGTCATAGACACATGTGTATAGCAAGCCATAGGCCTCTGGTCATAGACACGTGTGTATAGCAAGCCATAGGCCTCTGGTCATAGACACGTGTGTATAGCAAGCCATAAGCCTCTTGTCATAGACACGTGTGTATAGCAAGCCATAGGCCTCTTGTCATAGACACGTGTGTATAGCAAACCATAAGCCTCTTGTCATAAACACGTGTGTATAGCAAGCCATAGGCCTCTGGTCATAGACACGTGTGTATAGCAAGCCATAAGCCTCTTGTCATAGACACGTGTGTATAGCAAGCCATAAGCCTCTTGTCATAGACACGTGTGTATAGCAAGCCATAGGCCTCTGGTCAAAGACACGTGTGTATAGCAAGCAATAGGCCTTTGGTCATAGACACGTGTGTAACTCTAAGCCATAGCCAAGTAAATTGGTTTTTGGCTTCAACTCTTTCAGGAACTAGATTTCAAAAACATCCACCTCAAATTTAATGATAACAACTTTAACATGGCTGAGATGCATATGGAAAGACTATTTTCTTACATGTAATATTTTCATCTTGGAAATTATTTTCACAGATCACATTACAAACACTCACATACCAGAAATAAAGAACGAAAATATTTAAATTATCATTGGAAGTCTGATTCGTTGCATACACAATAACCCTTCAATTATATCATATTTAATACATGTATGTATGCAAAGGGCTTTTCTGCGAATGTTCACTTTGTTTCGTTTAGGGAATTTAATAAAACAAGAATTAAAGCCACGATTTGAGACTGCATAAATCAATGGCAAGTAAGAACAGGCAAGAATACACTCTAAAAGTCACTTCACCAACAACACATGTACTCCATACAACATTTTCCGAAATGAAAACTTCACTTGAAAATATGGCCCTTTGTTAGACTGGTCCCTGCCCCCCTAAAATATGGGGACCGGTAGCTAGTTCCCATTTGAAGCCATTGACTGGATCACCTCTGCGCATGCACAGCATTATTTTTGATTTTTGAAAACGATGTTCACACAGCTTTGTGCATAGATGACACTTGAACACATGGCTATCAAAACAAACGACTCAACACAACCAGTGGGCAAAATCACCACAGTGTCTGCACGAAGGCAACTTTCAGGCATTTCAACTGCATAGGTTTCAAATACTGAAAGGAAGTGCCCCTCTCTTTATCGATAGTTGCCAGAGACACTTTCGATTTCAGCAAAAATCGACGCTCATCACCACGCAAATTGCACGTTACTGGTGGTCTTGTTGCATTATGCAAAAGGCTGGCTCCTTGCTAACATAATCGTTGTGATTTTGTATTCGGGGGTTGGGAATCAGACCTGGGCTAGTCCTGCATATAATTTGCATACATTAGGAGGAAAAGGAGGAGAACCTCCAAATGTATTCAGGATTCATTGCTAGCTACCTGTCCCTAAACATTCAAGTCCGAAGGACACTGGAGGGACTGGGAACCAGTCTATCCCTTTGTAATCAGTCTTCCATTGTTTACAACTATAGATTACATAAAATATCAATTAGAAGCAATTAACTCAATTAAGCAAGTACTCTGCGTAAGTGCTCATACAAAATATGAACATATTTACATGCGTTTATCAACATCTAATTTTTGTATAGCTTCGCTGTGGTCTCATAAATCAAACAGTGAATACAGCACGTCCAACGCACTGATCTGTTTAAATGCCTGCATTTTTTCTTCTTTAGTTATGCCCAGAAAAGACAATAAGTAAAATACATGATTACAGGATTCAGGATTAATAAGAACTACTTAAAGCTATAGTCCATCATTTGCAGCCATCCAAAAAAGTAACTGGCGTATTATTGTTGAAAAACAAACTTGATTGAAAGATAGTAGGGGAATACACTCCCTGTGAAATTATTCTTTCTGGCAAGCTATCATTTTGAAGTAATCAACGAAAGAAGGCCTTTCCAACGGTGCGTCTTAAGACGCACCGTAGGAAAATTTAAATTAATAGTTCGTTTTGTTCGCGCGCAAGCATTGGCACGACGCACAGGCGCGCGCGGTTGCTATAATTCGTCGGATCAGTGCGTGACATCGCGTATAGCTGCAATTCAAAACATGATTCAGCAACTTTTGATTTGAAATTGAGATCCTAGAATGCTGTTTTTCTCAGAATATACAGCTGAAGCTGAGCTGAAACTTCATCAGGGTAGTTGTTCAGTGTCCTTCATTAGATTTTGAACACTTTTGTTGCTTTTTGTTGCGATCGATAGTCCTCAATTCTCAATATTTTCAATACGTTGTAAATGCTTTCTGTCCTTTCACAGAGTCCTAGTACGTATTGCCCTTGACTGGATAAGCCTGGTCAGGACACAAAGTAAATGCAAATAAATATATTTAAAAAATAGGATTGTTTACACACTGTAGGTTCTATACATGGCGCCCGGATGTACTGCATTGCCGTAAAATCTCGCAGGTTTTGAGGTCAATCTGCATGCTCTATTATGGGGTAATCCTATAGAATTATCACTGCCCGGCTCTCTTCAGCCAAAAACCAGGTTCCAATTTCATAGCGCTGCTACAAAAAAAACGATTTTGTGCTAACAGAACTTCTGTCCAGTTCATAGAGACCCTTAAGCAGTAAGCTCAGCAAAAGTACGCTTAACCACAGAGGAAAAAGTACAACCGTTAGCACATCGAGGCCATGAAATATTGTTTAAGCAGCATTTTCTGCTATGGCAAGCACAACTTTTCTGCTAAATGTTATTGATAGTGGGCCCAGGGCTAAGTCAAAGTGACAGTGTGTCAGTTATAAGTCAGTGAGATAGGCAGTACAAAGGAGACACTTGGGTGGCCCACTGCAACCAGCAACAATAAAAGAAAATTGTTTACGATGAGTTTTTATCCAAGTTTGAAGGGTTCAAACTTAAAAGTACACGTGGATCATAATCGTCAGATTCCAACCACCAATAAAACAATTTGCACTTTTGCATGTCACAACCGCAACCTCCTAATGCTGCAAATAATTATGTAGTATAGACCAATACGGGGTCGCTATCACTTTGATCACAGAAGCCCTTTCACAGTGGCGATAGAATTGTGCTAGCTATTGTTCAGATCATCCACCATGGGGTAGTACTGTAGCTTTGAACAATAGTGTACACAATGTATTCACCATTGAAGAGGGCCTCGTGACTGGGTGTCTAGATTCGTCTATAAATGTAGATTAGTACGTTTGGCATCATATCATTCAAACAAAAAAGGATATTCTTACTTTGCGGGGTCAAGAAAATGCTCCTTTTAAAGGTAGAGTGCATTATTTGCAGCTATCCAAAAAGTAACTGACAAAATTATTGTTGAAAAGCATACTTGGTTTAAAAACAGTAATGGCACTAACATGTACATGTAACTCCCTGTAAAATGATTCTTTCTGGCATGCTGTCATTTTGAAGAAAACAATAAAAGAAGGTAATTTCAAAGATGCGTCTAACGACGCATTTTTGGAAATTTCCGTTTAAAGTTCGTTTTCAATTCAGCGAAGCTGTGAATGGGTGCGCGCGATCGTCGACACGACCCACGCGCACAAACATGCACTTTTGTTTTACTATACGCTCAAGGACAATGCTTTGTGTTTCCCTTTGCCCCTATAATATAGCACTCTTCCATAGACTAAGCACACAAACCTACTACAGAGGACCGTTACCAACAAAAGACCCAACTCCCGAGGACTGAAAGGATCTGTTGTTCTCCCTTTGTGTGTCGGTCCTCGGGGGTTATGTAGAACATATACGACAAATGATATACTCTACCTTTAACAAAAACTGAAAAACTGAAATCGAGGCAATTTCTTTTTCTTTTTTTTTGGCTGAGGGAAAGTAAAAATCTGTCTGTTCTTCTCATTAAACTTAAAATGAATATAACTTTTACTTAAATAGCTTATATCAATAATCTATGCTGCAAACAAACATATTTCGTTAAAAAGATCCAAAAGATCCAATATACAAATAGCGAGTCGTACTGCTTTTATCTTATACACTGTACTGATTTTTATATTTGAATATGCGGCCTTTAACACCAATTTTATGTACACAACTCCAAAAACAAACAAAAACCCAAAAAGGAAAAACAATGTACTGTACACACTGTATCTTATTAATAATCGACAGTAATTGAATTTGTTTAAAATTGAAAGCAATTTTCATACATTATGATTTCTTTCAAGTGACTTCGGTTTTGTACACCTTATTGGTTTGACTCCTAGTCTTTGTACTGACACAGAAATCCTGTTATATTACCACTCTTGGTACCTTGTTGGTAATCTTCAATGTTATAGGCCTCAGTAGAGGTACACTTTCTTACGACACAGCCAAAAATAGCATTTTTGGATTGTCAATACACCATTTTTTTTATATGATACTTCTAACTTGATTTTGTGGATATAAATGTTTGTGTTCCCTGAAATTCTTTCTTTAGATAATTACATGAAAAACTGCAAGTTTCGAAAGTACATGAATTAGTTGATTGTAGTAGTATTACACTATACTTTCAACAATCCACATATTATTGTTATGCGAGAAATGCCATTGAGAGCCTTAGACAGTGTGAAGTCTCCCTGAAGTCATTTAATGAAACACTTATGACGGACTTAACAAATGAGAATTTGGTTTTTGTACTTTGAAAAATCCCACAGCATGTGGAAATTTGCTTTTTGGTACGTAAGGCATCGTATTGCAATAACTGCCCAATGAACTGCTTCTACATCAGATTCAAACCAGCCATCGGTTTCAGCTATTTTATACATATTATGTAAGTTTTGAGACAATTCTCTGTAACTTCATTTCCCATGGTTTTGAGAGGCGGTGTACTTCATTGACTCCATACGGGCCAGCAGGGTCAGAGGTCATGCTATGGAGGTCAAGGGTCATGGTGCACAGCAGTCGGCCATGGCTGCAATGATTTCCCTGGTGTACTTCTCTTGTGTTGTATCTACAGCTTGGTCACCGACTTTCCCGTCTTCGTAACTATAAAACAAGACCCAAAACATCAGATGGGGTTTTCTTATACAAAATGACAGTGTTGTAGCCAAGGCCTCACAACTCCATCAAGTCCTCACAAGTCCATCACAAGTCCTCACAAGTCTCTCACAAGTCCATCACAAGTCCTCACAAGTCTCTCACAAGTCCATCACAAGTCCTCACAAGTCCCTCACAAGTATATAACAAGTCCATCAAAAGTCCTCACAAGTCCATCACAAGTCCTCACAAGTCCATCACAAGTCAATCACAAGTCAGTGAAAAGTCCATCACAAGTCAATCACAAAACAGTGTAAAGTCCATCACAAGTCAATCACAAATCAGTGAAAAGTCCATCACAAGTCAATCACAAAACAGTGAAAAGTCCATCATACCTCCAGCACAAGTCCATCACAAGTCAATCACAAATCAGTGAAAAGTCCATCACAAGTCAATCACAAAACAGTGAAAAGTCCATCACAAGTCAATCACAAAACAGTGAAAAGTCCATCACAAGTCAATCACAAATCAGTGAAAAGTCCATCACAAGTCAATCACAAGTCAATCACAAGTCCATTACAAGTCTTTCACAATTTTTCACAAGTCCATCACAAGTCCTCACAAGTCAATCACAAGTCAGTGAAAAGTCCATCACAAATGAGTGAAAAGTCCATCACAAGTCAATCAAAAGTCCATCATAACTCCATCACAAGTCCATCATAACTCCATCACAAGTCAATCACAAGTCCATTACAAGTCTTTCACAATTTCTCACAAGTCCATCACAAGTCAATCAAAAGTCCTCACAAGTCAAAAGTCCTCACAAGTCCATCATAAGTCCTCACAAGTCCATCATAAGTCAGTCACAAGTCTCCGGTCCCAAGTCAAGTCATAAGCTATTCAAATTATCCGTGATGAAGGCAGTCCTTTGTCATTGTTCGTCCCCTCTAATGATTGAACTTGTGATTTATTTTGATTAACTTGTGACTGGACTCGGTGATGAACTAGTGATTCCGTCATGTACCATATCAAAACTGTAGTATGCCGGAATTCCTGTCAGAAAATTCTGTTCCCACTTTTTTTGGGGTCACAATTGATTTTGACTGACATACACATGTAGTAAATTTGTGACATCTAAAAATATGCAATAAATTTATGAAATAAGTTACCAGAATATACAATAATAAAAACAATTGGATGATTTTGTTAGAAGTGGGCCATACTTACACAAAGCACACAAAAAGACAACTCAATACATTTTCTTCTATTTTAGTTGTTAGATAAGTCTAGACTTACACAAAGAAGAATCTTGTGCAGACGAGGTCAGGGTTGGTGCAGACCCACACGTGGCCGTGCTTGGTGAGATCCTTGGAGTTCACCACTGCAGAAGCGAACGGACAATGTTCAGAGGCACTGAAGACCATGTTTCATGATATTCTTATGTACTTTATATCTTTCAGAAAACAGCCTCACTTAAACAATGAGGAAATCAAGTTAAAGTGTTTGGCCTTTATAACCAGTTGCTTGCTTTTGTCTGTTGACTGAATTTGACTAGTCAGAGTGATTGCTTCAAATACGATCTGACTGTTTGTGACTAGTCTGTGTAAAAGGCATGGCAGGGGAAGTGGATGGAATTTTTTGACTCTCTATGACTGTTCAAACAGTAAGAGGGTTAACGAAACCAAAATGCAACACATCAATGACATAGTAGATTGTACATTATAAGATTTATGCGGTACCCACTGCTATGTACATCAGATTCGAACCGGCCAACCGATCCCGTTAGCTCGGTCGAGTGGTAAGACATCTGCACTAGAAAGCAGGAGGTCATGGGTTCGAGTCCCACCCGAGTGATTTTTCCCAACTTTCACTTGGAAGGTAACACACCGAGTATAGAGTGTTTATATGTCGGTGAAGGGCATAGTACATGTAAAGCCATCAGTCTACCTACCTTCACATAGTGCAATACACGTCAAGTTCTTGCTTTGTAAGAACCTACATGTAGACATCGGGGCATTCTGTGGCAAACAAACGCACACACCAAAGAAAAAAAAGAAGACATTTTGAGTGACTTATTATTTTTTTGTCATTTTTTAAAGTTGTGCTCAAACCTATTCCAATCTCGAAATTTTGTATAGTTTTTCTTTTGTCTGTGTCTGTATTTGAAACTGATGCATAAGTGAAGCAAAACACACCAAAAAGGGCACAACCAGTAAATGAGAATAACATTTCTTTCTACGCAAACATTGCGCGTGTGCACTTCCAATTTTGATCATACTTATGAAACTGCAGCTATAGGTATGCAACAGCATTTGTTGTACTCTCTTGATGCATTTAGAACCGAGTTGACCGGGGAAATTCCATCCCGTCATTCTAAAGTTATACAATACAGCACAATCATACAACATGCTTGTGCCAGCAAGGCATCCCACGAGATGGAATGAAGAGTTAGCACTCTAGCATGGGCGTTGCAAGAGGGGGTTGAGGGGTTGGCAATGGGGGGGGGGACACAGAAAATCCTCACCCCTCCCCCCAAAAAAAAAAAAAAAAAAAAAGAGGAAAAAAAAGGAAATGAAAAAGGGGCAAAGTCAATATTATACTGTTAATTGGATACGTCTATTTAACACCAAATAAATTGCTGGAAAGGGGGCCTAAAATGCAGCAGTTTAACTGTAAATATTAAATGTTATAATCATCAAGTGGATTTTAATTCTGATAAAATGTACAGTTAACTACAATGATTATATAAGAAATGACTCATCGAACTTTTTTGCTGTAGTAGAAATCGGCTTGAAACACCATGGTGTCGGACATAGTCAGAAAATCTATAATTTTTTTGGGTGTACTTTTCAAGCAAAAGTAACACCTGGACTTAATTTTTTAAAGTTTTAGCATTGAGGTTATAACTTCGTGGAATTGCCCATTTGCAATTTTTGAACAAAACGTCAAATGATGTCCAGTCCCCCCCCCCCTTTCATTTTGTTAATTGCCAGTGATTTCTCGCATCGTTTCTGGTGAGAGCTTTGCAGCCTCTAGAAAAAAATCCTGGTGAAGCCCATGCGCTCTATAGGCCATCAGCCTGGGGGTTTGGTCAGTATCAAATCAGGGCATAAATGATTATAGTGCACATGCGCAAGGTATATCGCCCCTAGAGTGGTAACAAGCATTTTGATGGCCATTTTGAAAAAAAAGGGTGATAACACCCAAAAAGCTGCAATGCTATCACATATTTTCCAACTCTGGAGGTGTATACCTTGCCAAAAATTGCTATGACGATTATTCCCCTCATTTGATACCGGTGGCCAAAATTTTGGACCGAGGCTGATGGCCTACTAGCTCTATGGGCAAAACACACAGCGGCTGCTACTTACCCGGTTGACCTGCGAGTCGTTCTGTCCTGATTCTGCAGACAGCTTCTTGGCTTGCTTGTGGATGCCGTGTCCCATGCCAGAGTAGCCAAACGACACGCTAGAGTGGGGACTGAGGTAGATACCTTTGCCGTACACAGCACCATGCATCTACAGGTCAACACGGAGCAGATTACAAACAGTGCAAGATTTGATAAGGAAATCCACACACTTACTGAGAGCAATTCACAGAGATGCCAGCTTTACAGACTACAAAATAGTAATGATTCTTCCTGCAAAGAGTAATGCTAATGTAAATACATAGGACAACAGTCAAGTTTAAGAGTAACCACAGTACTTTTCAGAGTAACCACAATGTTGGCGTATAGGACAGCTGGAAATTTCAAGAGTAGTAACATGCCTCAAAATCCTAACAATTACTCCAAAAGAGTAATGGTTCGCATCTCTGAATTCACAATACAGAACGCTAGCTAGCAATTGCCTCAAAGAGCACACTTTCCAACTTTGTCGTCCTATATATAGATTATCCCACAGAGAAGTTGTTTACAACACAAATACAAATAGACCTATCCATCAAGGCCCGGCCCCACGATTTATTGACCAATCACAGTGGTGCTCATATCCGACATGTGCATGAGAGTCCGACATGCATATATACATGTACATGTGCGTGTGACATGCGAGAACGGGCGTCGACAAAAACGATTAAGGGGGGGGGGTTTGTGTCCCTCCCCCTTATTACTTTTTGTCGGCGAAACAGTCCTGCTGTCGGCAACATTGTGTGTGTGTTAGCAAATGTGCCAGGATGAAGAGCGTCACCTATTGTCTGACAGTGTCCATGATTGTCCGCTTTGAACAGCGCACCCTATAGAAAGATGTTGTCCAGCCTGCCCTTTTTTTTTTATTTGATCGTGGCCATGTGACTGGATCAAAAATACTGTCTACCCTTTTGGTTTGTTGACAAATTTGTTGTCGCGCCCCCACTCATGCATACGAGTCTGCAACATACAGTGTGGCATTGGACTGGCCCAAACATTGTTGCCAACATGCACAGTGGGCAGGTCTTACTGGATTGTCTGTTGGGGGGCACACAGTTAGAAAACAGGTGTTTTTACACCCTCCCCCAAGGTTTTGTCACCTCTTCAGCTTAAAACCGCAAGCAACAGAAACACACAGCCCATAGATTGGCATGATGTGTAATTCTACATTACCCCTTCTATGCAGGCATGCAACTTGGAATTTAGAGAAAACGAGGAAACTCCAAACCACACAAACTTTGTACAGTATTTTGTAAATTTGTTTTGGAATTCCCAAGAAGTAAAAAACGAGGAAAACAGCAGATCCGAGGAAAAGTTGCATGCCTGTCTAAAAAAATCAGCCTGAATTATTGTCAGGGCGAGAAAGATTTGGAATTTGTACATTAATTACACCTTAGGCCAAAAAAAAAAGTCTCCGGTTTCTGGTATGCGCGCGCGTCGCTGTAGCCATGCGCGTCGGCAAAATGAAAAAGTTTTTTTTTCAATGAAAGATGATGTCTCAAAACCGCCAAACTCACTGGTTTGACTGGAATCCTGCTGCTGCACATTTTTAACGTGTTTTTAGATGGGGTTATGATCGAGAATAAGCGTTATGTGGCCTCTCTGGACTCCCAATCCCATATAGGCCTATTTGTACTAAGTTTAGTCGGGCACCATTTGCAGTCATCAGCCGACATTTGAAGCAAAAAAGTCGGTAAAAAAAAACAAAAAAAGCCGCGTCGCCGCACCACTTTTTGGGCAAGCTCCATACCAGAAACCGGAGACTTTTTTTTTTTTGGCCTTAAGTAAACGTGGGCAGCTTTTTGTATTTGATGTCTCATTAAAAATTTACTAATTTTTGTATTGCTAAAATATAGCAATTTTTTTATTGAAAATATATATTTTTTTGGGGGGGGGATGAAATGCGAACAAAGCACAGGGAGAGCAACCTAACTAAAATCTTCATTAATTTAAGAGTTGAGTACATATATAAACGGCCATTCATATGCACGACAATGTCCCTCTGTCATGTTTTCACCAATCATAAATGCGCCATGACTTCATAAGGTCGTGTAGTATTGGCGAATGTCGCAATATTACACCTACCTGGTGTTTAGTACCGGAAGCATTAATGAGACCATGTCTCAGGATGGAATGCCAGTTCTCTATATGGGAACCGCTGCAATGCAAACACAATGACAAGAAGAAAAGTTAGGATAGTTTATGAGAATATGTTATGTTATAACACCTCACCCACAGATTCTGTGTCTTGATTGGCCGAGAGCGAGTCACATGATACTTTCTATTTTTGCTATCTTTCAGTGCACGACCAAAAGTACTATACCCACAGCAACCAAAGTACTATACCATTAGCAACCAAAGTACTATTTCCGCGGCGCGGTATTTGTGTGTAAATGCATGCTGGTGTGCGCGTTGCGCGCTGCACATAGCGCGTATTGTTCCAAAGAGAGCGCGTCGCAGAGTTGGGTTCAAACATTTCGTGAAGGGGTAGTTTGGAAGAGAGAAATACATTTTCCACCAATTTTGTATTGAAATTGAAGTTATTTCCACTGTGTTCAGATTTAGATAATTTAAAATATCATAGCCAAGCAGAATCTGTGGGTGAAGTGTTATAAAACAAATATTGAATGCTTTATCTCGCGGTGAAGTAAAACTAGCCTCCCTCGGTGATCCATGGAACATTCTATTTTCCTGAGGCAAATAGAATGTCCATGGATCACCTCGGGAGGCTAGTTTTACTACACCACTCGAAGCATTCAATATTTGTATACTATACAACGCCTGAATAAATCCTAGTCATCTGATTGGTGGGTTGGTGATCACGTGTCACTGAATTATTTGTTCTTACCCACGGTACCGCTGCACCGCAAAACTAGAAGTTCTACTCCATGGATAGAACTTCCATGGCATGGTCACACTATTGCTGGCTCTGACCAATCAGATGACGAGTCTTTATTCAGGTGTTGTATAAAAGATATGATGTTTCACATGTGTTCAATGGTAAGAATAATTTCATTCGGTGACAGATGGAATGTTGGCTTCGCCCCGTGAAATGGAACATCCGTCTGTCACCTCATGAACTTATTCTTATCACTGCACTCATAAACATTCATTATTTGTATGATACTTTTGCAGGCATGCCTATTGCATGCCTGCTTTACACAACTTTACACAATAACAATAGCCGGTTCAGTGATCTGAACCCCGACACGGGAATCACTGAACCGGCTATATTCACTGTGTAAAGTTGCCAGATCGAGGCTCTGCATGCCCAATGGCGGAGTGTGAGAAGAGTGAATTGACAGCGACAGGGAAAAAACTCAAATTGTACAGAGTGACCCATATACGAGTAGAATGATACTTTGAGATCTGTCATTTCAAACAATACCAACATTTAATCAACGCTTGTGGTTTACCCGGCCGAAGTTTGATTAAAAAAAAAAAAAAAGCGGCCAAAATGAAAATCCAATTTTCTCGAAAACAAATAGCACACGGGGATTAAAGAGCAAAGGACAACTGTACTCACTGAAAGGCAAAGGTACTACCGCTGAGCATCTTGGCTTTCCTGAATGCAGCTTCTTTGGCTGGTGGACTGCTCAGGAGTAGAAACTGGTGGGGTGTGTGCATGAAGCGAATTTGCTGTTACAAAAAAAAAAAAAAAAATTCGAATGAAAAAAAAAAGAACCACAAAAGGACTTGTCTCAATTGGTGGAGCACTGGAACGGTAATCCGGAGGTCGCAGGTTCAAACCTCGCTCCAGTCAATATCTTTGCTCAGCTTTTCAAAAATAATATTAATAATGGACAAGAGTGGAATGAAATCAGGGTTCCCACAGAAATCTTAAAAATGAAATGCCTCGACTTTTCCAGGACAAAATTATGCTGTCTTGGCATCTCAAGAGCATATTTTTAATACGTTAGCAAGTCATCAAACGGAGGCAGGGGACGCCACTCCCTTTCAGCCTTCCAGTTTGACCACCGAGCACCACAAAAGCATCACAATGGTGCATTGAACATGCAACAAGTATTGAACAGGCATGCAAAAAAGAGGACATATAGGTAATTTGGAATGCAAACTGGAAGACTGCCATATCCAAACATTACGTATAACCGCGTATGGGTTGTGCGGGATTCCATGACCTTTTCACTTTTTGTTTGAATATCAACTTTTCGTGTCTCCTTGTAAAATAACAATATTTCTTGAGTTTTCCATGACTTTCCATGATAGCTTTAAATTCCAGGATTTTCCAGGATTTTTCCATGATTTTTCCAAGAGTTTTCCATGTTATGATTATATTAGTGAAGTGTGTGTTGGCTCAAAAGTAACTTTTGCAGCCAATTCTTATTTCGATCTGCAATGAGTCATTTTTTATAATTTTTTATTACATGTACATGTACGTTTTTTAAAACTTTATTGCGTGTGTGAACATTTTAAAGATTGCTTTACAAATATGTTTTGTTCAATTAAACCATCAATAATCTAGCATTTGTTGCTCCTATCAAATGACCAAATATTGTAAGATTTTTATGTCTTTTACTCTTGAGTTGTTTTTGTACAAACAGTTTGTCAAGAACACTCTGTTTCAACAATGAGCAAAAATGTCTCTGCAATGTTCTAAACTCGTCCATTATCAACAGGTTGACGGACAATTGACTGAGACTCTGGTGAGGACAAGAACAATGAGAATATCTTCATGATTTCTACAGCCTATTGCTTTAAAAAACTAAGGAAATGACAAAAAAAAATAGGCTTTTACCCTTCCTTCTGGGAGCTTGACAATGTGTGAACGATTACTGGAGATGATCCTATGATGGGAGAGAACACACAATTATTATGCAGTGACCAATGCTGTGAAGTCAAATAGCTGTCCCGCACACGTCTTTGACAGCATCTGAATTAACTTGGCTACGGCTTTACAACACATGCTCAAATGGATGTGGCTCTAGCCACTTGTCATAGACAGGTGTAAGAAATAGCCACAGCCAGGTAGCTTGGACAGTCTTTGCTTGGGCCACCAGGATCTTGATGTCAAAATTCAAGTCAAATGTGTTGTTAGAGTGTTGCCACATTTTGAAGTGGTAAGTTTGTGGGTACACCATGTAACCGTGGTTGTAAAGAAAACTGATATTGAGAACTGTGGAAATATACTGTTGGAATGTAATAATTTTATACGGTGCATATGTAGCACTTTACACCAAAGATCTAAAAGCGCTTCACAATTATTACCCCTGTTCATCAGGCCATTACACCATTTAATTTTGCAGCAGCTCCAGATCAGGGCAATGGTATCTACCTTCACAGTGTAACTTAAGTACTCCTGGATGGAGAGAGGTAATTGTAGTAAAGTGTCATGCTCAAGAGCACAAGCACAAAGTTCCCTGTCAGGGTTTGAAACCTCCCCCTCCCCCCCGTACCACGGCACATGAGTCAAACACCGTAACCACTGGACCATGGTGCTCCACATATAGCCTTGTAGCGAGAGCAGGAGCCAAGATAGGACAGAGATGCTGATACTTCTTTCCAAGTATGGTGTGTTACAAAACAGACCAAACCTTAGGTTAAAGCCTTTATATTTGTACACCTCAAGTTTGTTTTAAAATAACTATCTCAACCCCAACTCTCTAGGCAATTTTGCTAAGATGCTACCTCAATCCTGCAAAATCCTCCAACTGCCTCCATGTAAAAATTGCATATAGCCTCAAACCTCCAAAATCATCTGTTATTTCTTGAATGTGGTTCTTGGAGGGGTGACCACTGCCTCAATTCTGCAAAATCCTCCAGCAATCAGTGGCAATATGTTGAGGCAGAGCCAGTGACATCCTGGAGCAGTGCGGAGGACTTCAAGTATAATCTAGGCCTAAATTTATGCACGGCTGGGCAGAAACAACATATGTGTAAGGTCCAGCCCAAGACCTTGACACAGTGCATCCTCCAAAATCATCCACGCATTTTTGCCATATGGCCTCTATCCTGCAAAAATCCTCCATTTTGCAAAGAGGATTTTAACAGATTTGGGAAGGTTAGGGTTAAACAAGACTAGGCTGGCATAGTCAAGATGTACACGAAAGTCTCAGTTTAGGACATTATATATATACTCAGTGACTCAGTAAGTCTGGGGGAGTCAGTCAGTGACTCAGTGAGTCAGTCAGTGACTCAGTGAGTCAAAGGACACTAGGCTGTGCCTTCAGGTCCCCAAAAATGTACCACTCGTACTCACCATTGCAGTAATGGATAAGCCAGTGCATCTTGTGCATCCATCCGTTTCTTGACGTCCGTGCAGCAACCAGCGGCTAACATCTCCCTGATGGAGATGAAGCTGTCAAGTGATTGTTGGATGCGTTCGTAATTCTTCTTCTGCAGAGAAGAGCAAGTAAGGATTCCAAAATTAACACTGATTTGAAAGTATATTTCATGCTAGTAGTGTGATAAATGTATGGGAGGCCATTTGCGATAACCTGCGTGTTAAAATTGGTACATTTAAAGAATATGATTTTTAATTCATGTTCCAGATTAGCATTCCAGAGTCTTGTCAAACTAAGTTATTTGTAAAATTTGAATTACATTCGATGTTTGAAATGTTTAGGAGGGACTACCTTCGGAAGGGCAACTGTTGAAGTCGATTGAAATGACCCCAGAGTCCAGTCAATGAAAAAGGTGGTAGTTACATGTACAGCTCACCTGTCTCAAGTCAAAACTAACCTATACAAGTTTTAGTTGGAGATGGTTTAAAAAGGCAAACCAGTTCTGGAAAGGACTCACTGTCAACTATCATGTGGTATGTGACAAATTTCTAACAGGGCAAAGCTCTGTTTTAAAGCCAGCTTGCCGTTCGGGCCGAGGGACATCGTCAACAAAGACATTTAATAGGGCCGAACAAAAAAAATGGTGTGTTTACGGTAACCCGACCGACCTGGAATTTTTTCGGCCAAATTGCCGACCTCAAACTTTTTATTGCCATTTTGAAGGTTGATAATTGACAAATTTCAAACATTTCAAGTACTTTTAATTATTTGCCACGAACAAAAAATATTTTCCACACTTGAATCTGACCATAATTTGACACAAACATACCTGTGTTAAACGTGCGAAAATCGCGACGATCTCAAAACTTGAAGTCTCAAACTACGAAGTACGATTATTTTTGCACAAACGCATCGCGGTACGCCTGGCTGGCCGACGGACGGCATGGTTCTCCCCACATATAATACAAACGTGCGTACTGCCTACTGCCCGATATGCTGGAATTGCGGCCGGCCCGCGCGATACGCCGACAAAAAAATGCCGATCACATTTTTAGCCCCTGATACGCACAATATAATTATCATACACGTCATTAAAATGCACAATTTGATCGTTACATACCCCATTATTTCAAAATCTTGACCAAAATCCTGTTTTTCCGATGCATGTGTGATCATGGAGCTATGGTGTGATCAAAATGCACACAATGACGTGTTCTGTCGACCACCATGCAGCAGCACCCAGCTAACATACAGCATGCACTGGTTCCCTTCGCCAGCTAACGGAATCAATGCTATGATGAAGGACCGGAACCAGTGACTACTGCCTCTCTCCGGTCCATACTTCGTATCATACAGCATGATGATGTAGTGGGCCGAAGTTGGATCGTAAAAAATATTTCCAAACAAACATCGCTGGAGAAAGAGAATTTCTGTGAATTAATTCACAGAACGTGATCTTTACTTTCTGTGTATGTGTTTTCCATTAAAATGACGAGATTGCAAAGCTCGAACTTGTGGCGAAACATCGTAGCGTGTTTCTGCAGTAGTGCAAGATTTTCGGCCATGTGGGCCGCCGTGAGCACGGCGCGATGTTCGGCCAGCCAGGCGGAATGTTGGTGGTGCCAGCGGCCGTGATGTATGTTAAGTATAAAGTGGAATCACCGACCTCAAATATATTTTTAATTAGGTGAAGCAAGTTTTAATCACTTCTGATAGCCAGTCTTGATAATTTTCGTGGCGCAAATGAAAATAATCCAGGCACAAAATAAACATGATTCCTTGCTCTATGATTAGTACGAATGATGCTCCATCATGTCCATTAATCAGCACCCAAAAAAAATTGGCGAAATAAATTTTCGACCTACTGACGCTATTTTGAAAGGCATGTAATCGGAAGCAAAAGTTGTTTTTTTTCTCCACCTTAATTTCTTAATTTGAAACTTACATGTAAATGTAATGCATACTTTCTAGTTAGGAAGCAATGAAACACAGGTTGTGAAATGTTAATTTTTTTTAAGTTAACAATTTTAATTTTTTTCTTTAATTACAAAAATATTAATAACCTACAAGATCTCCTCTGAATTTCAAGGACAAATCTTAAGATAAAGACCCCCAGATTTGCTCTAAAATGCACCAGAGAGCTTCTAAAGTTCAACATTTTTGGGTTGTTGAATCACAGCAAATCTTCCCCCACATGTTTGAAAAAATCCTGGGGAGAACCCTGGCCGACGATACAAATTAATTTGGATTGAAATGTATTGATTGAATATCTTCAATGCTTGAATAGTGGTTTTATACAATTTTTTGCGAAAGAACACGCATGGGCATGCAGAACTGAAATGAAAAAAAAAAGACAAAATAAAATTATTTCCCTACCTACCTACCTGGATTTTTTTCAGGCCGTTACCGTAAACACACCATTTTTTTTGTTTGGCCTAATGAAAACGTGGTGCTTATATAGCGCTTTATACCAAAGGTCTCGTAGCACTTCATAATTATTACACCTGACCATCAGGCTATGAGAACTGTTTTTGCAGCAGCTCGAGATCAGAAACTTCTGGTCTTTGCCTTGACAGGTACCCATTTATAATCCTGGGCAACTGTAGTAAATTGTCTTGCCCAAGAACACAAGCACCATGTTCCCCATCAGGGATCAGACCAATGTACCACAGCACATGATTTAATCACTGTTAACCACTAGACCACAGCGCTCTACATTTGAGAGTACCCCATCGTCAGACATGACAGGGATCATAGCAGGACGAAGTGGAGCATCACTTATCAGTTTGATATCTTACACTCAATCCAGACTGGTGTTGCAGAGTTGCACTAAACCACATTATTCCAAAGATTTGAATAAAGTACATGAAAAGTTTGAAAGCAGTTTAGAAGTGGACAAAATCACAAGATCAATAGTTACAGTCTTTCAGGTTTACTCCAGAGACTAATCAGTGGAATATTAGTACATAAAATTCACTAATCTGAAACAAAAATGTGTTTGGGTCGACTCGAGTTGCTCCTAAAATTATTTGGTTTGGGGCGAATCAGGCTGAACGCCAGCCTGAAATAGGTATTACTAAGCTATATTGTTACTGAACAATATTTTTCTCATGTATGTCTTCAGTTGTCTTAATGTCACACATCTTACCTTAGGCGTGAACGCTAATTCTTTCGGATTCCTGGGGTCCACCACCATAGGGTAAGGGTCAAAGATCAAATGTCTACGAGTGGACTTGATGGAGGAGGCCACCATAGCAACCATCAGGTCAACGACCTCAGCTCCCGAGGCGATGTTCTCGGCGGCGTCTTGCATGACGCCCAGCGTTTGGAAGGAGAAGACGCAGAGTTCCCTCTCACACACTGCAGGCTGAGTACATAATGGCAACCACATGAAGTCAGTCTTGGGAACTCAAATGCTCATGCGTTGATTTTTTTTCGATTGACATTTTATTTCACTTCATTATAAAGTTGAACAAAGATATTGACTAGAGTGGGGTTTGAACCTGCAACCTCCAGATTGCCGTTCCGGTGCTCTACCAACTGAGCTATCCAGCCCTGTGTTGGCGGTTCCCCAGTTTGTCAATATCTTTGTTCAAGAGTTCTAGTCAGAAGCCATAAACCTGTATATTAGGCCGAAAATCATGACGCTAACAACATTAGCAATACTGCAAATAATAAAATAATAAACGAGGATCACTCGGAGAGGATATGGCTTGTTTTTATTAATAATTGTAAAATACATGAAAAAGGGAAACTATGTAACTAGGGGTACTGTATTTTATATTTAAGAAGTTGGACAAAGAAATTGACTAGAGCAGGATTTGAATCTGCAATCCCTGAAATACCGTTCCAGTGCTCTACCAATTGAGCTATCCAGCCCTATGTTGGTGGTTCCACAGTTTGCCAATGTCTTTGTTCTAGTGCTCATTGAGGCAATTTACATACAGGAAGTACAGTTTCTCATAGGCCTGTTCAAAACACCATGTGAGCGTGTGTGGTGCTCAGTAATGCTCAGTAATGGCTCGTACAATTGTGGTCCTCGGGTAAGACTATAGCCCATTTATTCTCCCTTTGGCCAGCCCCTTGCATTTGTTATACATGTACATCCTACCTTAAGCATAGCCCCATTCTGAAAGATGTGCTGCTCATCACACACGACACAGAATTCACTGAGTGTTGGGATGCGATTCCTCAGGTAGATATAGAGCTGGACTAGGAAGCCGTGATCTAGGCTCGGTATCATCTTCGCATTCTTGCCATTCTGAAAACCAAGTCATTAGGACATAAGTTGTTAACAAAACTGCTCAGTGCACCACATAGTCTGACAAGACAGCGTAATGCAAAAGTGTGGCAAGATGGGTACTTGGGTGCTTGGAACTGTGAAGCATCATGACAATTTGCACAGCTTGAGTACTCTTATAAAAAGAGAAAGGTACACCACAGACCCAATCAATATTCTTGACTGCAGCAGCTCCGTGCTGGCTTGAGTTTTGGCAACAACTTAATGTGGCAAGATGCAGAGGCGTAACTATGGGGTCTGTGTGTATTGCACGGTGGTATTTTGGGGGCCTCATTTTCTAAAGGGGGGCACTCAATGGACTTTCAACAATAGAAAAGATAGTGCCTCCCCAAATTTTGAGAGGACGCACATAGGAGCACAGGCCTCAAGGGAGAGGGTGTGCATCCATGTTCTCTTCCCCTGAGTGATTACTTGTTTTTTTTCAGGAACTATTATTACATGTAGTAGGCTAGGTCTAAATTGGGTGTCTAAAAACAATGTCTGCTGGGGACACAAAAAATTCAGATGCAATCACACGGGCCAGTGCATACCTAAAATGGAAGCGAATGCCAAGTGAACTTTTTGACAGAGCTTTACAGATTTGGAAGACTTTAACTTAGACTTACTTGCGTAGCCGCTGGAATCAGGTGAAGCTCCTCCGTTCCAGGGGGAGTAACTGCTTGGCCGTTGACTGATGAACTCCTCTGCCACGGGAACAGCCGTTTGCTCAGTTTCTTCTGACTGCCCTGATCAGTTGATGCACTGCTTCCGCTAACAAAATTACAAAATAATAATAATAGATTTTCACGTCAATGATTGCACAGTACTACCATTGAGAAGATTGTGATTAATCTTAACAGCAAAATTGTTAGCACAGCAGTTCTGAAATCTCACAACTGAAAAATTATAGTTGATAACTTAAAAAGGCTCAGCCACAAAATTAATAAACAAATATAGGACTAAAATTAAATAAAACAAAAACAACTCATTAGCATGTTGAATTTTTTTTCCAATTCATTTTTAGCAGAGGAAAGTAAATGGTGGATGCAATGAAACAAGAATTATTTTTCTAACTACTTTTTGTGAGAGTACAAGTTTCTTGGCTTGCTAAAGTAGGACTCGAACCCCGGACCATCTACTCAAGCTCTTGAAAGCAGTCACAAAGCATCATCTACTGTTTGTGCACCAAGTCCACAGTGTGGCATTTTGAAGTAGAAGCCTCGCTTATTAACAAGGTAGGTAGTCAAATGGGCCAAGGACAAAAACATTTCAAGGGAACATAGGGAAGGACAAAGTGACAACATTCTTGCACAGGACAAACATGGGTACGGGTACACGAAGGTTTTCATCGCACTCACAGTTCTGGCTGGATGGCAAGCAGATTAGCAGCATCCTCCAAGTGTCCCTGGGACATTTTTAGTGCACTGCGTGCATCTTCAATCCCAAAGCCTAAGTCTACAAGCTTAGCCAGGGAATGGTCTTCTACTGAGCATTGCCTATAATGCATATAAGTAAGGGGGAATATACAGGGTGAGTAAAAAAGAAAAACGAAACCCAAATGTTGGGACCATTGTTTAAGTGATGTTCTGCATGCAGCACTTTCAAAATCTAGGACATGAAAGCCCAATTCATAAGCCTTCTTTTAGTGCAAGAATCATTCAAATCACTCATGTACTTTTCAAGTTACGGAGTTTTAAACACAACCACCATTTTAAAGTACTGTCCACGGATCACAAAAAAAGTTCCGTGTTCCTTCAGCAAAACGAAAACAAATCGCACAGGGATGTGTGTGAATTGTTTTTGTTTTGCTGAAAGAACATACACCTTTTTTTGTGATCCGTGGGCAGAACTTTAAAACGGTGGTTGTGTTGTGTAACTTGAAGAGTACATGAGTGATTTGAATGATTCTTGTACTAAAAGAAAGCTTTTGAATTGGGCATTCATGTCCTAGATTTTGAAAGTGCTACATGCAGAACTTCACTAAAACAATAGTCGCGACATTTGGGTTTCGTTTTTTGACTCACCCAGTATACAAGACATGCATTCAGTCCTTTAATACAATATATAAATAGTTATTTCCTGTTAATATATTTTTTGCTGGTCCCAGAGGGCCAGCGAGTGTCCTCTTTGCATCTAACTGGACTGACTGACCGACTATCACTTGCAAGCTGGGCAGTGCTATGTATAGGATTACAACATAATCCCAATGACAATCGGGCACATTTTGTAGACCAGATGCATGAAATGACTTCCAGTGAATAGCCATTGTGAATCAAATGAATTACATGAACATGTAGATGTGCTCTTATTGTTTTGCTCCCATGCTTACATGTATTCTATATGCATAACACTCATATTGCCATATGTATGCACATGTACATGCAAGGGCGGATCCAGAACACAATTTTGGGGGGGGCCAAACAAAATTTTGGTCCCCCAAAAAAGTGGGTCAAAAAAATTACGTCGAGGGGGTTCGGGGCCCGCTTAAGGGCCCCGAAAAAAAGTTGGATTCTAGATGCTCTGTGGTGCGATCTGAGGCAATTTCTGACCACTTTAACCAATTTTTTTTGAGGAAAAGTGGTGTACTCATTGCCTGCTTTTTATTGCGATGACATAAAAAAAAAAAAATTGGTTTCGTGGGGGGAGGATATGATTTCTCTGATATTGTAAACATTGTCTTTCAACAACTTTGAATTAGATTTCCTCAATTAGCATTCAACCTTTCAGTCACTGTGGCACCCCAAACCATCCTGCTCGTTTCATTCACTCCCTGTAGCATCCAGAATCCCCCAATTACTATATGGTAATATCGATTCTTCAGTGATTAAACACAATGTACCGGGTAATACAATGTAGTGCAGATGCTAGATTAAATTGATAAAGAATAAAATTTGTGCTGGTATGCTTATCAAAGATATATGCATGTTTACTATTTCTTGTTCCACCAACTCATCTTCCAATTTTTTATTAGTTACAAATATTTATCGTTTTGACCTATTGGCACGATATAACAAAACAATTGTTGACTGCTGTGATGTGGGATATATGCTGTTTTTAACCCCCTCCAGCGCATAGCATGGGTGTTAAAAACGTCATGACCCACATTATAGCATGCTGTTAACAATTATTAGCCTCTACCATTTACTGTGATGATTGTATACAAATGTAGTACATTCGTGGTATTCAGATGATTGTTTCATGTACTGGTATGTATATAGAGTGGTACATGTACATGCGCAGGATCCTGAAATTTTGCATCAGACAGCACAAGTATGGTGCATGTATTTCCACAGACGGTATTTTGCAATCTTGATTTTATTATTACTGGTTCAATGGTTAATCGTCATGGTTTGCGCATACACAGCAAGGCCAAATTCTGAAACACTTTTCATGTTCACTGGCCTGTGTCTTATGCACTGTCATTGCCTGATTCAGTCGGACTTGACCGATCAGACCGGTAGATCATTGTTATGATGGAATTCACAAAACTGCATGTACCGGTAGATGCAATATTTTTTGTATGGTGATATATTCATATAGGTGTGTTGGCTTTCCTAATAGCTGGGGTAGAATGGCACTGAAAAGAATTATTGCAGTTAACTTTTGGCCAGCCTGGCATTTTAAAAATAATAAAAGTGCTAGAACACAACCTTAACCTTAAGTTTCTGTTTTTTTATTAATAACAATAATGCAGAATTTACAATGTGCTCTGTTTGTCTGTTTAGTTTTTTCAAAGTTACTCACGAACCACTAAGTTAAAAAGTCAATCACAGCAAATTTACAGACAAACCTGAGGCTGAAATTACCATTTTCAGTAAGGAAGATAGTCTTGTTTAGTACGTTTGTGTTCCATTGCGCTTGCAAATTTCTGTTTTTGTTACCATGGATGCTTCTTTGTAAAGAGTCATCTCGATAAATATCTGAGATAACTTTTGGAAGAACTTTCCTTCTCGAGATTTTCTTCTTACGATTACTTCAAATGAAGAAAATGTACAAATTACAAACGGTCCACTCTGCCTTTAACTCTTTCGCTACGGCGAGCCGCTGACAGCGGCACACACAAATTGTACAGGTCATACGGAGAGCCGCTGGCAGCGGCTCGGTTGCGTCGCTATGAATAAACAGGATGTCCCCATGACGTGGGCCATATCTACATAATTTATATCGTATAACCTCTGACCCTAGTTTGAGCCGCTGCCAGCGGCTCTCCGTCTGGCCGGGGTGCGCTTTTGGTTATTGTGAGCAGTTTGTTTACGGAGATACATTTAAAGATGGCGGCGCCCACATCGACGCTCGGCGGAATTTTCAGCTTTTAATTACGTCCAGTTGGACCAAAAAAGGTAAATTAAATTCCGTAGCGAAAGAGTTAATGAGATGACTGCTAAATATGTCTGAGGTCTCAGTTTGGGTATTGGCTTCTTCATAGGTTTCTTGTCTTTGGCCCTGATATCAGACCTTAGGTATTGATTCTTAGACACACGGTTTCAGACTTAGAGTACGAGGTCGTCACTAAAACACTGAATCGTTGATGTGCATAATCAAATAAGCATAATCATGTTCTTGTGGACAAACAGGATGAATTTGTACTAATATCTCCAGGAAAATGAGAACCCTGTGAATGGGTTGAAGATCTGCAAATACAGGTACAGGATGAAAAGTTAGTTGCATACAATTAATGGAAACAAAGACTTGAAATCTGGCTAACTTGAAGATAAGCTTTTTAATTTAAGTCAAAGTAAAACAAGTAAACAGAAAAGAAACAAAGTTAATAAGAGTAGTAGTTCAAATTGTTAGTAATTTTATAAACAAAGAGCTAGGAAAAAAATTACAGTTTGTGAAAAATGTATCTCATGCTAAGTAAGATTTGAGGCTTTGCATGGTGGAGATACTAAATAATGAAAGGTTTGCGGAAACACTATGTGCGAATAATTTCTCAACTAAGAGAATGGTTCTGAAGAATATTTACCTCTGGTTCTCTTCAGAACCATTCTCTTAGTTGAAAAATTATTCGCACATGGTGTTTCCGCAAACTTTTCATTATTTAGTATCTCATGCTTTTGCACAAACCATGAGTCTCAGTGGAACTATTGAGCACTGAAATTCGTGGAGCACAGAAAATATTTTGTCTAGCAAACTACGGTAGGTAACCAGTCAAATGTCATGCGATGTTCATGTATAGTGTCTGGAATGCTTAGCACCAAACTTTCCTTCGCAATATTTTCTGTTTAGTTGCTGCATGAAATTGGGACCATCTTGTGTTCACGATAGGGGCCACTAAATGTGACGTGGTATGTCAAATCCAGCCAGGATTGAGCAGGGCAACGAATGGAGAAACAGCTACAAAATGACATGGGGGTGATTTCCAGCAATTTTGAGATTTTTTTTTGAAATTTGTGATCATGATGCTACTGATGTTTAAAATGTTTGGTAAAAGTTTCAAACTGAAATTTCATCGACAGAGTTTTTAAAAAAATACTTTAAGAGAGGCATGTCATTTCACAAAATGACACTTTATTCAAGATTTTATTCTGAAATGAAGTAGAATTAGCGTGACATTTCGGACAGTCTGATTTCAAAATTTAATAACTTCACTTTGGAATATTCAATTTCAAAACAAAGCGGGGTTTGAAAGATCAAGGTCTATATTTTATTAGTATTGCAATAACCCAAAATTTGACATCTTTTCTAGAAGTGCCTGATTTGACATACTGTCTAACAAACGCATGGAACTGTCCAAAAGGTAGAAACCGCTTGAAACTTTACATTATTAGGAACCACAGCAAATTCATCATAGCAAAATATTAGCAGTGATATTCATCACAGTTGAAAATAAAGAAAAACATAAGCCAAGGCGCACGGTTGTACCGATCAGCACCAACTGGTTTGCATATTGCAGCCTAGCCGCATTGTGCCGCTGTTTGCGTTTTGCACAGTTCATGTTATCATCATGGTGTGAGCGCACAGCACGCAGCTACTGTTTATGTTAGCGGCCGAACATCAATCATCGGACACTAACGTCCAACGCCTTGAACAAGGCTACTAAGTCAGTAGTTAGTGTAACGTGCATGTACCCTGTCCGTGAAGATTTAAAGGGACACTGGGTCCTGGAACAGCCCAATTGGGCTACAAAACGCGCTTTGAACGAGATGATGTTAATCGGAAAGATCATCTAAAAGTAGGATATAAACATCCACACAACTATCCTTTAACCCTAAAGGGGCCGGGGGGGGGGGCCGCCCCCCCCTCAACATTTTCCGTGATAGCCTCTAAAAAAATTTTTTTCGCGACCCGAGCTGTTATGACTTTTTAGCCTCGAGCTTTGCGCATCTTTTGATACCAAAAACATAAAAATCGGACCATGGGTTGCCGCGTAGCGAAAAATTTTCCGGCGCTACGCGCCGTGAAAACTGAATTTTCGCATAGACATCGTGTACACAGAGCAGAATTGCCATTCGTACATATGAATAATTAATTAGCCATAATTCCAAAACCCTTTGACCTATAGTCATGAAAATTCTTGGGTATGTTTAGGAAGAGTTGCTCTATGCATGTGCCGAGTTTCAACATTTTTCGTCACTCGATGGCCGAGATCTTAGGGGGAGGCTAAGTAAACAATGCAAAACATGAAATTTTGGGGGATTTCAGGACCTAGTGCCCCTTTAACGAGATTGATGATGATTGTACACCTACCTTGCTGGTGATCTATTGGGTGATGGTGTTGCTTTCTTGAGCTGTGATTGCACATAGTCATTGCTTAGGTTCTTCCATTGCTGTAGTAGCACAGTCTCCGCAATCCTGTATATGAACAGACATGACTGACAATATATGGCCAAGTTCGGGCAAGGACCATTAGTCGACTAGTGGTTGATTTGTGACGTACCTTACGCCTGCGCAGTAATAGCAACGTGCCAACGTCTCTAGTCGAACGCTGGTCAAAATGTTATCGCAAAACTTCTGGATCCTGGCTTCCTGCTAGCATTATGAATGCGCGCGGCTATTGGTTACCAGCGATGCAACCAGCTCCAGTACGTTGGTTCCAAATAGTCGACTAGCGTAGTCAACCACCATCGACTGGACAGAGTTCGGGCAAGCGTTAGTCGAACTGTGGTTAACTATAGTCCTTGCGTGAACTTGGCCTAGGCTGGTGATGGCAATATTCAGATTGTGTGCTACTGATAGTTGCAGTGTTCAATCCTATGGAGTATGAGTATACATACGTTTGTATGACACCCTCAGCGATAAGAATTCACAGTAAAGCTGTAGTTGAAACACACATGTGTTGTCCCATGGTATTATGGGGACCGAAGGCGCTATGGGGACAGCAGAAAGTCCCCATAACTCCGTCCTAACTTCCCTAACAATAAAAAACTTCCACATAACGCCTTGATGGCCCACCCACACCTACAGTCCTGTACACGTTGTCCAGACTCCAGAGATAGACAAAATTAATTGTTTAATATCCATATTTCAAAGTTCTGTGTACATGTAACAAGAAAATCCACATGTCTTCCAATTCAAGAGAAAACGTTGTCTTGCCTTGCCTGTCCGTTCTTGCAGAAACAAATAAATCATTCCAATTATGAGCCAAAGCTGTAACTGTCAGACTAGCGTCACATACAAGTACGTGTGACTTAAACTAAGACTACCACTCCAACGGGCTCCGTGCAAAAGTAACCCCTCAGAATTGGGGGAGACCACTTGGATTGACATTAAAACGCACTGCCGATGACGCCTGATACCTGTGGAGACGCTATGCTTTGTGCACATACATGCGGTGTGTCCCGTCCAAGAGGCTCCCAAATGTGGAAAACAAGCGCCCTCTCTTGTTCCCGCACGGAGCCCAAAGCTCAATTTTTCGATGACAACACTTTGTACCCAGAAATGCCTAACAAGTTTTTTTTGCGTAGGTCACCAAGACTTTTATTTCTCATGGAGCTGATTCATCCTTATGTTACGGGGAGTCAGGTTGGCGTAGCGGTACTTTCCTCGCCTTCCACCGCTGTGATCCGGGTTCGAATCCCGCCTGGGCCAACATGTGGATTGGGTTTTCAGTCCCTACCTGATTCCGTGGGTATTCCTCAGAATATTCCTCTGGGCTTTTCCTCCCACCTCTAAAACTGTAATTTCTTCTCATTGTCTTCTCTCTACAGGTTTCTTCAGGCTTTCGAGCTACAGTGCTTAGGGCACTTTTGAGGAATCCTTGGTTTCATTACCAGAAAGAAATAAAATAAAAATAAAATACTCACTTTCTGAGTTGACTACATATACCGGAGTGGCCGCTCTTAGAGGGCTGAAATACTTCAACTTTAGGGACGTCTGAAAAGACAAAAATGGAAAGTTGACATGTAGATGTACACTGGCAGATCAAGACGCTGCTACATGTGTAACAGGGACAATTCTCCCCCCCTTAAAAAACCGGTGCTAATTTTAAATAAATAAATCAGCAAATTTATTTGATGTTGTAGTCTACTCTTACCCCTTCCGTCTACGTATTCGTGAAATATAAAAAGAAAAACAATAAAAAAAAGAGGAACAAAAAGCATCCCCTAGCATCAAATGGGATCCCCACCCCCATTTTTTTTTTATTTTAAACTTGGGCTGACTGGCCAGCCCTTCTAAATCTTGACAAATCCTCATTGTGCCATTGTCTCTTTACCTTGTCTCCCCCACCCCCACCCCCCCCCCAAAAAAAAACACCTAACAAATTGCTGCTTCATCCAACTGTTATAGATGTACATAAAAGTTTTCAATATCATTACCTACTTTCTGTTAATTTTTTGTAGTAATTTTAATGGCAGATTTCTTTTATCCAACTTCCTCATTGTCTGAATGCAATTCACAATAGGAATTGAACGGAAAATAGAAAGCGAAACTGAATAGACCCCCAACAGAACTGAAAAAGGATTCTGCTTGAGCATGACGACTGGCGTTACTGAGGTTATTTCAGCAGTTAAAGAACGTCATACATGTACATGTATATGCCCAGTTGATAAACTTACTTGCATCTAAGTACTTGTTGAGTGAACAGTGAAGTCGGACAACGATGGGCTCACACCGGCTGATGCACCACGCCTTGCTGATTTCATCCTAACAAATAAATAGTCAAAAATTTCCTCCATTTTTGTGATGCATGTAGCTATGAAAATTAGAAAAACCTCACAAGTCGAATTAAGAAAAAAATTATTGTCTTCACTTTTACCAGGTACTGTTAAGTGATACAGGTTTACAGACAGATTACATTTTCTGTCATGTCTGTGAGATTTCCTTAAACCTCTTAAAATCCCTGTTGTGCAAAAAAAACCACCAGTGGCACACTCTTTGAAATGGGCCTCATTCACGAGTCGGCCATATTGAATTGAAAGTGAGGTAAAATCTTAATCTTTTGGAACTTGCGAAGAGAAATGAAAGCAAGTTAATTTCTAATTAATTCCAGTCTGCTTCAATGAATAATCTAAAACTTCTAATTAAATATTCCATAAAGTTGAAAGCCAGATTAAAAAAAAATGACAGTAAAATAAGGCTGCCTGTGCCTGCATAAATAGTCTGGCGCCATCCTATTCAACAGTTTAACAATTAATGAAATACATTCAGGGAACTCGATAAAAATGGCCAACTCGTGAATAAGGCCCATTGAACTTTCAGGGAGCACCAAGCTTCATTTATTAAAAGTATTTTGTAAGCGGCTAGGCTAACAATCACTGTTCAAGCTCCCAGAATAGTTTAAAGGATCTAGTGGGTTAGGGTTTACTACCTGTAGGTACATGTACAGGTAAAATACTTTTCAAAAAGTGGTAAATCATAGCAAGAGAAATCTCCAAAAATAGATTGACTGCTGTATAAACATGTACATGTACTGTACACATATCATAAAATTGCTCTAGTTTTATGACAGAAATTGATTGAAGAACACAACAAAGTTATTTCACTGGCATTTTGCTATCGGAGGAGTTGGAGGGATTCAATGCAACAAATTTAAAATTAACAGGATAGAGCAAGACAATTAGTAAAGAGGTGAGCAAACATTTGCAAAGACAAGATTCAATCCTGTACCATCATTAAAAAAACATCACTTGTACATGTACATATCACATATACATGTACATGTATACGCACATGTACATACATGTACATGTACATGTATAGGCTTTAAATCTCCAAGCTAAGCTTATACTTTCTGAGAAGGCTTAAATATTATGCCCATGGGAACAAATTTTCACAGAAGAGTTGTTGAAATCACCTTCTTAATACGAACACTGGTATCATTTACATTGAGGCCAGTTCAAGGAAAACATGCCTTATTCATGAAAGAGAACTGATTCAATGACTCTATGTGATGATGAATTTCAATGTGTATCCTTCAGTGCATATTGACAATGTTGAAACGGCCTTGGTTTAAATTGTCACTGTACTGGACATGGCCATGTAGTCACCTTGGCTTGAGAACTGTGTATTCAATGCATGTCTAGTCAACAATGCAACCGTGTAAACACAAATAGGGGGCCTACAATGTACTCTGTATTTCTGTCTGGTACAACGCATTGCATTCACAATGAGTAATCCACACATTGTTAGTATTCTGCTCACTGGTCGAAAAGCAGGAAATAGATATCCCACAATTTCAAGGAAATGCTGAACACACTTTTTAATAGATTGTATAGGTGCCGGTGCATGTAATGCTAAATTTAATAACTAAATTGCACATGTATCAGTTTCATGTGTTTGTAAAGCGCAAGTAAATCAACACAATTATCCTCTATCGTTATTACAATTTACATGTACATGTACATGTATACATGTACACTGTACATGTAATTGAAAAAGTATAATATTGCTGTATACATGTAGTGGCAGTGTTCTCCAACTTTGAAAATTAAAGGTCGGTGCACCGTCAAAAGGCCGAGGGGGGAGGCGCTATATGTTAGGGGCGCTATTTTCAGTCATACAGTTCTTTATGCTAGGGAGCGCTAATTGCAGATGAACATGTAATTTGTGTATGGATAACAGCTTTTAGGCCATTCTAAAACAGTAACTGTTAAGTACAATACTGGCTCAGCATCATCTTTTTTAACACATCAGTGACCAGGGACTCTGAGGCAGTTTGGCCTTGAGAGTTTTTACCTGATTGATTGCTACAATGGGCAGACTTGTTAGTTTGACAAGTGTTACATATTATTGCTTTTGGCAGAGTTTCTGGCCAAAATATACCCTGGAGGGTAAGGGAAGTCCCACTTGTTTGTCTTTTTTATTATTTTTTATATTTTTTTGTAAAACATGGCGGGCAACTTTTTAAGCATGGCAGCAACTTTTGAAGCATGGCGGGTGTCTCAGAAAGCATGGCGGGGCACCAGGTTATTTTTACAGGTTGGAGAACACTGAGTGGTATACTGTAATATTAGTTGTTTTTTTCAGTAATGAAACTCCATGATACCTGTAGGTGCATGCAAGGACGTACACTTGTTTACTATAAGGGATAATATATAGTGTGAAGGAACATTTGTAAACATGTGAATTTAAAACCTGTTAGTGTTCGGCTCGGGCCATTATTGGCGGACCATTTTACTGCATGGTCGGCTTTTTCTAAGGTGCACGCAGCCAGCACAGCGTACGGCACGTACTGCACACATGTGGCACGGGTGCTTGAGACCCATTTTAAACATAGCTGTTTAAACACTGAGCAGTATTTGAACGACAGTTTAAAACCAACCATTCTCGTCCAATAGGAATAGGTAAACTGTCTCAGCTTTTTATGAATACAACATGTTTTTGTTAAATATCCTGGCGAAGACTACAGTTTACAAATAAACAGCTTTAGAACATAGGCCTACCTCAAGGAACGACACATCGATGTTCAACTCCACATCTATATCTCTGAGCTCTGTGAATACCCTAAGGGCAGCAATGGGGACAGAAAAACAGTTAGAAATAAAAAAAAGGCCAATCTAAACAAAATATCTTGTCGTTATGAAGAAAAAGGATGAAAATCAATTTTTAATCATAGTGTAAAGAAAGCAAGTCACGTATTTAGGTCACATATTTAAGGCAGTCTATAAGCACCACTTATTTTCAGGCTCCATCATCTGATCGCACTGCTGGTTCGTTTTGATTAACCGATCAGAATGCAAAGATTAACCAATCTAACTGTACCAAGTGCAATGGTTTTATTGACCAATTATAATCACATTTCCGATTGCCAAATCAGACTGAAAGGTTTTCATCAACCAATCAGACTGCACAGTACTAATCAATCAAACGGCAAGGTATCCATTAACCAATCAGACCATGCATGCAGACTGCAAAGCTCCATCAACCAATCGGATATGTCAAAGTTTCCATCAACCAATCAAATGTCAAGGTTTCCATCAACCAATCAGATGTCAAAGTTTCCATCAACCAATCAGATGTCAAAGTTTCCATCAACCAATCAAATGTCAAAGTTTCCATCAACCAATCAGATGTCAAAGTTTCCATCAACCAATCAGATGTCAAAGTTTCCATCAACCAATCAGATGTCAAAGTTTCCATCAACCAATCAAATGTCAAAGTTTCCATCAACCAATCAGATGTCAAAGTTTCCATCAACCAATCAGATGTCAAAGTTTCCATCAACCAATCAAATGTCAAAGTTTCCATCAACCAATCACATGCCCAACATTGCTCACAAACATTAGGTACACCAACCAATCAGATTGCTCAAAAGTAATCCACCAGTCACTGACCAATCAGACTACATGCAACAAGGTGTCACGGTCTAATCACGTTGTCCATTTCTGTGCACCAATCAGATTGCTTACCTGCCATTGATTGCATTTGGTCCAAAGTGTTTCCTGACTTGTTCCATGTCGTGCATCAACAATGGATGAGTACTGCTGTCTTGCCCATCTTCCTCATCACAGTAATACTGTAGAAAGCAGTTTGTAAATGTTAATAACCAGGCATACACTGTACCGGTACACAGATTTAAAACAAAATGAAGTCCCTTCCCCCTAAAAAAAACCCACAAAAACCCAAAACATAACATATAATGACCTACATGTAGTTAACATTGTAGCTTCACATGTATGTAAGTGGAATTTGAAGGTCATCAGAGAACCATTAAATGTGTAAAATTTTAAATACATGAAACATACTCTACGTGTAAATTTAATGATTTACATGTAATGTTCCTGAGGCCTGACGATTAATGTTAATCCTATGAAAAAAATTCAAAAGTGGCATATAATTAGAAAAAAAATATGAAAAACTTACTTATTGTATGCCCCCTAAGCAATAATTTTTCTTTAAAATTCCTGATTCTTGCATGGAAATGGAAACATTTCACATATTTGCAAGTACGTGTACATGTGTAACGGTACATTGTACAGTGTTCATATCACCATTCACTGATGTACACCGTACATGTACATGTACATGTACACGTACACGCACAAGTTGATCCTGAGATTCATCTACATGTACATGTTTGCCAGTGCAATGAGGATTTTATAAACATTACAAGTATCATAACGAAGTTATAGAAATTGCAAGAGCTTTTAACAGTAGATGTACATGTACATGTCAAAATTGAACCAAAGTGAAAGATGTTGTAAAAACAACATGTCGTATGTTTGTGTATTATTTTCTATCTGTATGGTACAATGTACGTACTCAAACAACAGGACATGCACAGTACGTACAAAAAATGTACAATACATAGGGCCTACATGCATGCTTTAAATATTTAAATTAATAGGATTACAAATAAATATAAAAAAACATCTAAAAAAGACATCTAAAACACACATTACAATTCCACTTAAACCCTCTCCCATTTTTCTGGACTCCATATACGTGTATAATTCTGGGGGGAAATCCAGTAGCTGAACTGCGTATTGTATTACACGTATAGAAGATGAGTTCAAAGAACTCCAACAAAACTGTCTTCATAAATCATCAAAGGTTGAACCAGCAATCGCTTTCACTATGTACATTGTATGTCTGCTTGGTTGACCTCAGGTTGCATGACCCGACAGTACATGATACTTATGAATAACATCTTCAATAACCCAAAAAACAAGTGTGAAGTAATCAATGCTGTTTATGTTTTACAAGTAACTTTCTTTTTCACTCACTTCCTTTCTGACTTTCAGATGGAAATAAACTTCATGTACAGTTTTTGGTTTCCAAATGGGAAGGATTGTTGTTGCTTTCAATTGCCTTTCCTCCTTTACTCCTTTTTTTCTTTTTTTGAATATTCAATATTTTGTTTTCCCTTTATCTACATTGTTATCTTTGTCCCGTCATTTTTTTCATCTTGCATCAGCTTGGTTTATGATATGACTTTTCTAAGATGGATTTGTTTGTCTTATGTTTGTCTGTCTGTCTATTTTGTTATTGTGTCTACACTGTTTAATTGTCCAGGCTGTTCCACTCACAAGCCTTAATATGTCAACAGCCTATACTCCCCTATATTACTCTTTCTTTTCATTTTCCTTATTTATTAACTTTTATTTCATAAATTTACTTCAAAGTACATGTACATTTTGTTACTTGTGTTAATTAGGCCAAAAAAAAAAGTCTCCGGTTTCTGGTATGGAGCTGGTGTGATGGTGCGATGCTTTTTTTTTTTTTTTTAACCTGTTTTTTTTTTTTTGGCTTCAAATGTCGGCTGATGACTGCAAATGGTGCCCGACTAAACTTAGTGCAAATATATGGGAGTCCAGAGAGGCCACATAAATCTTATTCTCGATCATAACCCTTCTAAAAACACGTTAAAATTGTGCAGCAGCAGAATTCCAGTCAAACCAGTGAGTTTGGCGGTTTTGAAACATCATCTTGTATTGAAAAAAACTTTTCATTTGCTGTGCCATTGCTGGGGGCACGCGCGCATACAGAAACCGGAGACCGCTATGGCGATGGGTGAGCGCATACCAGAAACCGGAGACTTTTTTTTTTGGCCTTACGTACACTTTTTCCTACCCTCCTATGCAAACATACATTCTGTGCTAAGTTGTCCTTTCAGTCAAAATCAATCAAGTGACTGTTTTCAACAGTTAAAAGCTCCCAGCCTACATGTACATAAAGCAGGATTGACTGGCTGTGACTGTTTATGTAACTTGATACAGCTGTGCTTTGACTGTAGGTGATTGATAAGACAGCTGTGCCACCAGTTTCCTGCTTTTGTCTGTTGACTGAATTTGACTAGTCAGAGTGCTTGCTTAAAATATGATCTGACTGTTGGTGACTAGCCTGTGTAAAAGGCATAGTGCAGAAAGTGGATGGACTTTTTGACTGTTTGTGACTGTTTAAACAGCAGGATGGTTAATACTACTTTATTGTACTTCATAATTATTATCCCACTATTTATTGGTTTATTAAAGAGTACAAAATAAATGTCTATTGAATTGAACGAGAAAACTGTATCCCATTGTGTTTTGCATGCACTGTGCAAGGTTATAACACAAAATTCTCCGGGGATGCATGTGCGCCGTGTGACAGGTTCAAATTCTACGAAGCAATTAGGTTTACTTTGCTGCATATCCCCAAGGAAATAATAGTCATTATACTGACAGCCCACTCCACTGGAAAATTTTGTCATGGTTGTAAATGCACGGCTAAACATACACACGACATGTATACACAGTACTGACAGTACATGTATCCTCAGTTGCACAGGACAAACAGTTGTTTTACTCTTGAACATTAGATAAATTATAAAATGATCAAGTAACATTTGACAAGATGACATTCAAAAATTTTGCGTTCACACTTCCTACCGGAGGACGAAATTAGTTTGTAATGAACCCACAATAAAAAAAACACCAAAAAAATGCATAAATATATCGCAAACAACCAAGGCAACCAAACAAACACAACCTGACAACCCAACCAAAACAATTGTAATTTATAATTTCTTGTTCAAATGTAAACAAGCTTTAATAGAGACATGTACATTGAAGGACCCGGAAATGCACCTACCGATTTTAATAGGGAAAAACCTTTTCCAAAGTGAAGATAGGGAAGGTACCAAATACATGTACCCTGTGAAATTATTCCGCCGAAATTGCATTGCTCAAATGCCAAATAACCACTTTGATTTTAAAAAAAGTGTGCCGGCGGGCACACTTAAGAGGCTCCCAAAACTGTGCAAGATATGTTTTCTCAGTTTTCTTATTTATAGTAGCCATCGACCTTTAAAGTTCAACAGGTTAGTTGTTAAGCCCGGTTCATACTTCATGCGAAGCGAATTTGACGTCATGAAACATTTGCTGCGAAACTCGCCCGAGTTGAAATGTATTCAACTTTTACGAATTCGCTGTGCGAATTCTTGTCACGACGTCACAAATTCACGTTCGCTTTCGCACCGAGTATGAACCGGGCTTTCTACACCCTTCTTAAGATTTTGAGCAATTTTGTTGCTTCCAATGAAAAAAAAAGGCACAAAGAGCAAATATATAACGAATCTTTAATAAAGCTTCACCAAAATAGATCTGTAGCAATTTAATGAGTAACTAAAGGTAATAACGTGCACACGTTTTTTTTTAACTTTCTTTATTTTTACCTGGAGTTAATCATTAAAGTGCCCCATATCTGTTCTACACGTATGGGTACATCCTGACTGACACGGCCGCACACCAATTAATAGTGTGGGCTGAAGATCTTTGCTCATTATGACCTGTCTGAATGTCAGAATACAGTACAGCACGAAATTAAGTGGAATCCACGCAAGGGATGCTTGACAAGGGCCACGCAAGGATCCCTTGTGTGGATTTCACTATATGTCAAAGACCATTTTGTAAATGATCATTTTGATCGTTTTGTAACAAAGCCTTGCAGCTGTTTTTTTTGAGTTTTTTTTCTAATTGGATCTTTCACAAATTCACAATTTTAAGAGAAAAAGTTAAATGGAATTTTAAATAGAAGGTTGCAATAACACTCGTTTTGCAAGATTGTTTTCTGAAGACATCTCACGAAGATGACCACAGCATATTGAGTGAAACGTTGAGTTGTTTTTTTTTCATCAGTTCTTCTCAGAATCTTCTCTAGTGCAAAGCGTTATCTTTCTATGAATAGCTTCAAATTTTTTCCAAAATGGCACCATGTAGTTTACAGTTAATACCCTCATGAATCCTTCCTTTGAAGAAGAGTTGGTTCTAAAAAGAACCAATTTGAAACTGATCGATATTTTACAGTAGAAAAGCTGTGGTTGAATTTCAGGTAAAAATTACTAGACAGCTGGGCTAGTACAGTAGTAACACAAAACTTTTACTAGACCACAAGGTATTTCACAAGACCAATTGTAAAAATAACAGTTTTTTTTTTTTTACCAATGAATGCTCTGTTTCGATTTTTCCCCTTTGGCGACCTAGTTGGGGGAGTGGTTAGAAACGCTGGTTTGAAACTTCCTTCCTCAAAACGGCCATTTCAGAAATTATAGGGCTTTATCAGTTCACCAGATTTAGAACAAAAATGGACTTTAGTGATGAAAAAATCACCGGACTAGTTTTGTCAAGAGTTCACTAGACCGACGCTCAAATCACTGGACTCGGTCCAGCAGATATTTCGATCCCTGAAAAGTGTTGCACAGCACTTAGGCCAAAAAAAAAATATTCGGTCTCTGGTCAGACCAAAGTTCCGGAATTGACACGGGGACGCGGCTTTTTTTTTTTTTTTGCTTTTTTTTCTTTCTTCAAGCTTGGATTGTACAGACAAGGTGGGGTACTATTTTGCTTTTTTGGTGTCCTCATGTACACTGGTGTCCTCCATAATTTGCCTTGGTGCTCTCGATCATTTGCCTTGGTGCAATTTCCCATTCCTTGGTGCTCTTTGGTAAAAAAAATTGAGGAGGTGCGGCAATAGAGGGCGCTGTTGGAGCTACCGCGGAACATTTTGGAAAAAAAAAGAGATTGACGCGCATGATTAAAATCGACGCGCGCGCTGACCAGTGACCGACTTATTTTTTTTTTGGCCTTACATACACATGTGACAACCAATATGTGCATGCAGTTTGGACTGGTGCTGTCCCCTGCATACAATGCCATGGTTCCTGCAAAGAGGTTCTTGACTCTGCGCACAATCGTGACAACTACCCCCTCAATGGCTACAAACTGACTAAAAGGGGAAACCAATGGGTAGGACATTCGAGCATTCTGCCGACGGCAACTGACACTCACGAAAAGACGCTATGTGTTTGTGCACTTACAGAAAAAAATAAGTCATGCATACTTTGCGCCATACGCACGCGAAGCAATATGCACATGCAGTGAGTCCCTCCAACTACATGTGCAGGGCTTTCGAAAGTGATCGCAAGGCGCCATGTACTATTTCTAACCAAAGTTTGAGTACACGTATACATTATTTGCATTGTGAATTGTGAGCTTGGGGGCTAATCAGAGGGAGTAACAATGTCAGATTAACTCACCCCTTCCTCATCTTGATCCATGTAGTACATATCATCATAGTCTGTGTCATCAGTGTCACATGTACCGTCTGTGTAAACTGAGGATGGTGAATGCTGCATGTGAATGAAAAAGAGACACCATGAACGGTTTGAGCACCAAACGTAGTTTGGCCGTCTAGCCACGAGATATATGAAAATGAATTTCAATCAATTAATCAATCAAATTAATATTGATTTTGATGGGTCATTTCTGTATCTATTTCATTTACTGTACCAGACACAGTGAGGTGGTTCAAGTACATTGTACATGTATGTGATACAAGTGTTATCTATCACAAAATGTGCTGTACATACATGTTTGTGCATACTTACAACCACACGTCCAGTCACAAGTAACAGGGGATGAACAACAAACAAGCTCGATCAGAAATATCTCGGAAGCTGTGGGCCAGCGAATTCGTGTTCATACATGAGTGACGTGATTGTGCCATGTAATTTCTGGAAGGTGTAGTGTCTCGAGTTAAAAAAAAAAAAATCGGCTTTTTGACCCCAGTGACCTCATGATGACCTTTGACCCCAGTTTGGTCCTTGACATGTTGGGGCTGTGCTACTGATACTTTTGACCAAGTTTGGTTGAAAGAGGTCAAAATATTAGGAGCAATAGACAATTTCCACGTTTGTTACTAACTAACAAACCAACTAACTAACTAACGGAGGGACATGATGTCTTTTTATTTTTGCTATCCCGCAGCTAAAATAAAGTAATTTGTAAAGTTCACTTGTTGTAACTTGACTAGTGATGGATTTGTGATGACTAGTGCTCCATCACATGCACCTCAATACACACAAATACACGGCCAATGTCCAATGAGCAATTAACTTACTGGAGGCTGCTCGTCATCAATCACCATCAGACTGTGGCTGTTCAATTTACTGGCATCACCCCCGCCCTTATCCTGGATGCTACTGATGTCAGGTAAGCACACATCAAGGGGTTTCCAATGCTCTGTCAGACAGGATAAAAAAAGGCCCATTCACAAATCACATGAGTCTATCTGATAACAAGTATTGACAGCACATTTGACATATTCCTGATTGGGTTTTTCCCTTCACCGGCGTGATTTCACAGTCTCTGTAAACTCAGTGTTGTCCGGGAACTTGCGAGAAAAATTCACAAGCTGAAGGCAGTTGGGACTCGAACCCACAACCCCCTGCTTACTAATGCAGACATCTACCAACTAGACCACCGATTTTGCCGATGATCATTTCAAATCTGACGTACATGCAATGTACCAATGGTACAAGGGACTTCTGCGGCAAAGACATCTAAATTCAGGGTTTTTTCTTCCTATATGTTAGGCGTTCTGGCAAAATGAGACGAAACTGGGCACAGGCCAAAGTAGAGAAAAATGCAATAAACCAAATAGGAGTGATTTTTTTTCTTGATTTTCAGACTCATTGATATTTGTAATCTCTTATGTCTGCTACACCTATTAAGAAATAGTGTAAAACCAACTGCCATCTTTAATTTCAACGAAAACAAAACTCGAAATTTCAAAGGCCTTTTTCTCAGCATTTAACTTTTTGTTGTCATGTCGATAAACGTGAACTTTAACCAGCCATAACTTGTCAACTGTTTGTCCGATTGAAGTACAACTAACAGTATTATAATGAGAATTTTATTCTCATTCACAATACCTGCATACCCTCATTTCTACCCCAGTTCTGCCTCACATATTTTCATAGAACTGTAACACTCAATGCCGTCTAAAAGCTGCAGGAAGACAGTGGTGTAGTACAGGTAGACGTCACTGGACGACTTGTGACATCATGACTACTAAACTGAATGCAAGAAAACTTGCCTATGTCATTTAAAAAGCAAAGAAATAGTTGTTATAAATTGAGGCCTAAAAAATTGAAAGTCCAAATCTAACGAGTTAAAAATATACCCACCATGAGCCATCCTCCTGAACACGATCGGGATTCGTTCCTGAATGAATTCAGGTTTGTCAGGGAAGTTAAGGCAAGTCAGTGCACTGTTATCTGTTGTAAAATTGAAAATGAAAAACAATACCCGGAAAAGTGTGATCAGTATAATTTTCACTTTCAATGTGACCCTAAAAAAGTGACGTGTACCGGAACTATAATAACCTTTAACCTTTAGAAACTTTTGGCCTTTACCATGTTTACACTGTGGCTCTGAAAAGATATTATTGCACCAAGAGTGTCGCTTGAATTTTGTCCTAAAGGGGAATAAAGCAATAAGAACTACCTCAGTAAGAATTCACTGGACATGAATGGGAAAAAAAAATGAAAATCAAAGGGGGGGGGTGACATCATTGATGCTTGACCTGCGGACGCTGTTTGAAGTTTTTTTGTTCAAGACAAATACTTGATGAGATGTCAAGATTATGAACTTCAATACATTAATATGTACAAACATTGTATTGGACAAATTTCAGAGATAAAATAATCACAATACTCCTGAAGTGACAGTGTGTTATGAAAATACTTCACTGTTGGGCAGTTCTATGGCAGGTTGTTTGACGTATGTAAGCCTACATGTTGGACAATTCAACAGTGTGCATAAGAAAAGTTATAATCCTAAAGTGGATCTTAATTGTAATTGTGATAAACCGTATCATTAAACTACAGTGATTTATGAAAAAAATGAAATTATTCATCAAACTTTTTTGGCTGTAGGAGAAATCGGCTCGAAATATCATAGTGTCCGACGTACATGTGTACGTGTATGTATGTACTCAGACCAATTTTTTTTGGGGGGGGGGGTGGGGGGTGGTACTTACTTATTAATTCTTCAGTTAAAAGCAACAGCTGAATTGAACGTTGTGAGAAACAAACTACATTCAATAAAATGCATATATATAATGAGCTTCAAAACGATGTTTCATTTGAGGCATTTGAATTGTTTTAAGTTTTAACATTGAGGTTTATAAATCCAAGAAATTGCCCAGTTGTGAAAAAAAGCCAGTCAACACAAACCTGGGTAATCTTCTGTGACATTGAAGGTATAAGCTGACAGTTCTCCATTGATGTTCAGAACGAAACTGAAGGAATTTTTGCCATGCTCGAAATCTGAAAGAAAATTTAAAAGAATAAGTAATTGATCGTGTCTTAAGAGTTGCCATTTCTGTACCCCCCCCCCCCCCACTTTTTAAACTGAAGGGGGGGGGAGGGGGGGAAGGAGGATATCATCTTGTTTGTCCCCCACTTTTTCTGTTCCAGAATATAAATTGTAGCCCACAGTTGATTCCATAGCTCAGAATATCTGATTCAATAAGTCAAATTCAAAAATTATGTTTAAATAATGACCTTTTGCTAAAAAAAAATTGGTTACAAGTGGTCAGAAAAAGTGGTCTCAGAATGCACCACAGAGCGTCTAGAATCCAACATTTTTCAGGGCCCTTTAGCGGCTCCTTGACCCTATGCCGTTAGGGCTTCGCGCTTCGCACTCGCATGACTTCTGATCAAGATATGTCCCTCCCCCACTTCTGAGGAGCGATTGACGCCCTTGTCTATAGGATGATGGACTTATTTCCAATTAGCACTGAAACCATCCAAATACTGGAAAGGTCCTACAGTACTCAGCGCTGAGGCCCGTAACTTCATGATCGTCAACCTGACGCTGCTTTTTTCATAAACCTGATGCTGCTTTGTTCTTTTGCAACCTGACGCTGCTTTTTTTCTTCATTATCATCTCAATGAAGATCAGTCATTGTAAAAACGATGATAAGACATAAATCTGGGACTGAAAAACATTTCAATTTTGTTAGGAAATACTGAGAAAATTTTCTTGACTCTCCATAGACTTTGTACACAACCGCTGAAGTGGCGTCAGGTTTCAACTGAACTAGACCCGTGAATGTGGCTTGTAAACTACCCGTGAATGTGGCGTGTTTACCTGTTTGCATGCCACGTTCACAGGTCTAGGTTGCACTAGCCCAGGTGGATGAGCTCCCTTACCTCCCTACGTTCAGTCGTAAGACGTCGTCGTCAAACCTAGGCTAGGCTGCAACATTCGTTCCATTTTTGCTACAGTCACTTTTGAACGGAACAAGTTACAAATGGAGGTGTCCTATAAACTACACGATTAGTACCCAAAAAGCACTAAAATTAAGTGCTATTTTGATCAGGACACTATCCTACGCGAAATGCCAAGTGATCAGACATTGTATTGCCTATCATGCCTATGTCGGCTTTTTACACGATTGTGTAACAATTAGCTTCATATTTCTAGGGGTAAACAGTGCAGATATAGGCCAGAGCTGTCATTTTTATGTAATAAACTTGGGAAAGATTCCCATATCTGGCCATCACTTGTCACCCTGTGCACAGACTGGTCTGACTATTCCAAGACAAAGTCAGTGTTTTCTTAGTAAATAGGCACAGGCATGACAGGCATAGCGCCTAGGCCCTACTTCAATATTTTCCCTGCTATTATTTTGACTTTTTAGGACATACTTAATTTATAATATTATCACTTTCTGATGGCTGATAAGTCACTGACACTGAAGGGAAAATTTGTGATGGCCAGATATGGGAATGTTTCCTAAACTTGAGGCCTTGATTGAGGAAAAAGCAACAAACAAAGCACACTTTTGCAATTTTGCCACGTCCAGTTTGACGTCTTACTTTTGAAAGGACACGCCGGATCGTTCACACAGACATCGATCACAGACTCAATATCGCGGGACAATAATTCCCTTCTCCAAGACATATTCTCCATATTCCTTGCTCTATGGATGATCCAAGGCAGAATCTCAGTCTCACGTCTCAGCTCATGCGGTAGCTACAGTGTATTTATGTATTGCAGTGTTGCATTGTATTTCCTCATCATTTTGTCATTTCTCAGGTCAATGCAATCATGGAGCGGAGCTACGATGCAATTCGGCGAACCGGCTGGTTGAGCGAGCGAGATGTACACAATGTACGTAAACCGTGTTCCCAATCACAAATCCACACCATTCGCGAACAGGACTTGGTGGCGTGCCAATTACAGATACGATAATGTGACGAGACAGAGGGCGCTGTTTAAATAGAGCATGCTTGCGCGGCTTAATGGTGAATGCAAGTGTATCAAGCATTGATCTCCATTTTTAGTAAGACATCAAGGTGGCATGCAGACCACTTTTAAGTAAATAGACACCAATGATAAATGCCCCCACTTCAAAAATTCTAGAGAAATACAACTCTCCAAGGTATTCGAGACACACATTAAATTTAAAGCTAATTTTCATTTTTCATCTTTCATTTTCTTTTTCATTTTCGGGGGGTTAACCGATGACTTTTAGGAGAAATTTCCATCCGAAGATGATCTCCACTTTAAAATGGTCCTGAAGCTCATCGCCATTTTGAAAAAAAGACGCCTACACTCCATTGCAAAATAGAGCGCTGTTAGGGCTCCAAATTCATCCAAATTGCACAGAACTTCAAGCTCACAGCCTTACTGTGTTCATGCTTCCACCCATATTTTTTTGCAAAGCCTCAAGTTCATGGTCCACAATATGCTCAATTAACGAAGAATTTGAGGGCATGCAATTCGTGATTTGGCCGGCGCCAGCGATATTGGACCGATTTACTGGCCTGCAACCTTGAAGATGCTGCCGACCTCGATCGTTCCCATACGTGGAACTCAACTCTACATGTGCTTGCCTTAAAGAATGGGGATTTTATATACCGCCATTGCATGACCGCATGGATTCCCGTCGTATCCTTAGCCTTTTAATTCACCAAGGCCGTCGATGGCTTAGAGCTGAGAAGCTGCGAGCAAAAGATATTTCCAAGTTCTATATCGATTACCCGAAAAATCCGAATTTGACCTTTTTTCCGCCCTTACAACCTTCTTTCAGGCACCTCAATGTGTTACGAAGACCAAGTTGCTTTGTTTTACGGAAATTAATTGCTACAAAAATTGTACAAAAACAGTTGCGTGGGAAAATCCACGTTTCTACCAGAACGTAACTATAATTGTGACATTCATGTCAGCACGCGATTCAAACCGATTTCCCACTGGTTTGATCAGAGACAATGGCTCTTAATTGATGTAGTCTCAATCTTTGTGTGCATGTTACTACATATTAACGTCTTCCGCATCAAAACCTGAGCTTTCTGTTCGCCCACGGGAGAAAAATGTGGCTGAGGGTGGAACTGCGATATTCTCGTGTCAAACCGACTTCCAGCTTTTTTGTCAGAAAGATATTACTGGACAGACTTCAATAGGTAGTGACGATAACGCATTACTGACTCTCTGCTCTGTACGTTACAAATCATCCGATGTCATGAAATATTAATTGTATCTGAAAGGCGATATGCAGGCTGGAAATAAACAATGTAACTTCAGCTAGTGGGGAGTACTGCTGGGCTGGACCTATACATCACTAACTGTGACTCAATATGTGTCAGACGCCCAGAGTAAGAAGTCAAGGTGAAGTATTTGTTGAGGGTGGCGAAGGAGATTCGCCGTGAACTTGACCCTCAGCCACATTCATCTACGATAACATGGCACTTCAAGGGATACAACCATCAACACCATGGACAGATTGGCGAAGTTTGCAAATCGACATGATCATCTCTCCACTCCTGGCCTCAGACAACGCAAGTTAAATAAGATGTGTGGTCACATATGCCAAATACTGTGAGCAGTTGAGTCATTGGCACCAGATATGTTTGGTTCCACCAGTTCGGACGAACTGTGGACCGATTTGGCCAGCACAGCACATGCAAGCCGAGGCAACATCCTTTCACTTCAACTCTACGCCCAACACGGATCATCACTGATAACACGCATCATCTCTGGCCAAGTGGTGCCACCATCAACCTTCTAATCCTTGTAGCTATTGTTGCCATTGCCGTCTACCTACTCGGCAAGAAGCCCTCCCTCGGTCCGTACTGAGCCAAGATCCGGTGGGCGGATTCCCTACGTTTCGATCCTCATCCTCAATCCCAGGATCTCCCGTGTACTTTCACACTATCGATTCAGGGCCCCATCAAATGGAACCACTCGAACGGAACCAGTCGATCATTTCTCCGAAACACCTCATGATCTGATGCCTACTCAAGAACAGCGAGTGTCGCTGGTAGAGAACCTCAAAATGACAGATCTGCCAGACATGAGTCTTTGCTTGAAAGGTTTGACGAGATGAGATAGAGGGCAGAATGCGACCCCACAAAGCATGCAAGGAGAAAGTGAGATCCGTACTTGATGCCAAATAATTACGTCACCATTATGAACACAGTAAATCAAAACTGATGAAGAGTCTTTAAGCCGCGTAAAGATCTTGGCCTTGTCGTGCATCTGGGCGGGAAAAGTTGTCCGCACGGTTCTCCCATTTGTCTTCCTCTTTGAAACTGAACAGGTGATAAGAAACTAGACCAGGAACAGTAAACTTAAAAGTCGTCGTAATGTCGTTATACATGTACTATAGGCATCTGTTTCTTGGGGTGTTTGTTTTTGTTGCAACTTATTTTGACGATAGGGGAAATTGAATGCGTCTGATGAGTATTCGGAATCGTTAATCAGCACGATTTTAGGAGAATGTTTGAAGTGTTATCACACAGAGCTTGTCAGTCGTTGGAGTTTGTGTGCGTAGGCCTACGTGATTTAGCAAAAATGAACAGGGTGAGTCAAAAGAAAAAAAAGGAAACCCAAAATGACGCCTCCTATCTTCTATAGAAGTTCGCATGTAGCACTTTCCAGATCAAGGACGTGAAAGTACAATTAATAAGCTTTCTTTCAGGAGAAGAATCATTCAAATCACTAATGTACTTTTCCAGTTATGAAATTTTGAACAAAAAAAAAACCAGTTTTATAAATGTGTCGATCCACAGATGACATTTAAAGTAAGTGATATTTAGGTAAAATGAAACCAGAAACCATATCGCATGAAAACGATATCAGAATAATCGCATAAGTCTCCGGGGTAGCCAAGTAGAAGGCAGGGCAAGACTATAAACTCTTGACATTATAAAGCATGTTGTTTTCACAGAAGCAGAATGTTTAATAAAGGTGATGATAAGTGCCAGCTATCATGGTTATGATAGTTTTCTGATGTGTTATTTTTATATGTTAATTGTCTTCGTTTTGCTAAAATATCACTTACCCCGGTACCTTCATTGTGATCAACTGTAACTTATAAAACTGTGCTTACGTTTAAAAGTCCATAACTGGAAAAGTACACGAGCGATTTGAATGATTGTTTTATTAAAAGAATTACTTGGACTATTACATCTAAGGTCTTGAAAGCGATACATGCAGAACTTCTTCAAAAAACGGGGGCGCCATTTGGGTTTCCTTTTGTTTTTACTCACCCTATATACTGTCGTCTATTTTTCTTTCATTATTATTATTATGTTTATTATTAATCATTTCTGGTAATGAAACCAAGGATTCCTCAAAAGCGCCCTAGGCACTGTAGCTCGCAAGCCTGAAGAAACCTGTAGAGAGAAGACAATGAGAAGAAATTACAGCTTTAGAGGTGGGAGGAAAAGCCCAGAAGAATATTCTGGGGAAAACCCTCGGAATCAGGCAGGGACTGAAAACCCAATCCACATTTTGGCCCAGGCGGGATTCAAACCCGGGTCACAGCGGTGGAAGGCGAGGAAAGTACCGATGCGCCAACCTGACTCCCCTTTTAGTGAGGGTTGGGGCAAAATTTGTTGGCTAATGTTTTTGTCATATTCAAAAAGTTCATTTTTCTTTACGAGGTTGCTCCCGTATTTCCTAAACAAAGCACACTTGTTTCTTATTGAACCTGTGTACACCACTGTATGAGTGTACCTATTGTCTCATAATATCCTATCATAATATGATTTATGATGGATCTGAATTATTTCCACATATCGCAATTATAATAGTGGCCAATCAAAATCAACAGAATATACAACAATAATGGTATAGGCTGGAAAAAAGGGGTGGGCCGGGGCCGAATATCCGCTTGGGGCACCCCTCCCCCCGGGGGGCCGAATATCCGCTTGGGGCACGTGCCCCCCCCCTGCCCCCGGTGTTACCCCCACTGTGTATATTACCCCGATTTATGGTTATATGCACTTGTTCGTATATTTCTTACGACTTCGGTAAGTGATTTAAAAGAACGTTACACTTGGATTTGAAATGGAAAATAATTATGAAATACTCCATTTCCTGCACACACTTGAAGTTATATATCACATCACTTTATCTATTTTTTATTACAATCGCGGCAGAGTGTTTTATGTAAAGTACAATTTTACTCGTATTTGAGTATAATCAAGAAACATTTTCTTGTACATAATTAAACTTGCGATTGTTTAGTAAACAGGGTAAATATCCCAGAGTCAATTGTTTGAATAAAGACCTTTCTTACTTTTAGTTTGTATCTTTTAATTAGAGAATTGAATTTTATTGAATTGAAATAAAATTACCTCTCGGAGTTGTGTTTATAGAAACAATTGTACATACTGTGCTGCACGTTTAAGATCCCTATGAAACATTAAAAACTTGTATTATACATTTCGATAGTCCTATTTCGGTATGTATACATGTAGATAAATGCAGTTTTTCAATTGCAAGTATGATAACATCCACAGTTTGAAAATTAATATAAACGGAAAGCCTTTCTGTTTACTTTGATAGATTGGAGTACATGTATGTGTATAGTGCATTACTTCCTCTTATTCATTCATGTAGTTGGCACAGCCAGGTTTTAATTTCTTTCATGAATTATATATAGCAGGTTGTAATGGATGTGGTAACAAACATGCGTTCTGTAATTGTTTTGATTTCGTTCGTTTAAAAAAAGAACCAATATGTTCAGTAAGTCTCAGTTCTCATGGAGGTATGATCATGACACAATGGTCGCAGCTATTTTATGTTGTCTGTGCATTGTACTGCAAGTCTCTTCCGCATCCAAAGTGACTCTCAGCGTGAAACCAACGAACCAGACCGTTTATAAGGGTGGAACTGCGACATTGACTTGTCAAACCAACTATCAGCTTGATTGTACGGAGCATGATAAAATTTACTGGGCAAGGGAGCGTTTGGGCAGCAGTGAACATAAAATACTGACCCTGTGCTCCGGGATTTTGAATGTATTTGATGGTGAGAAATATTCACTGTCTCTGAGCAGCACTAAAGATGGGCAAAGCTATAGGCTGAAAATAAACAATGTAACTTCAGCTGACAGCGGGGAGTACTACTGCTTGGTATTAAGTAATGTAGGTTTCCATTCCTCTGGGCCTTCATCACTAAGTGTGATATTGTTGGTTCCACAGACAAAAGGCCCACCACTTGGGCCAATTATTGGTGGCATCGTCGCTTTTCTAATCCTCGTTGCCATAGTTGCCATCGCCTTTTACCTGCTCAAGATCAGAAGGCCTCACCCTCAGCCAAGACCCGATGGGTTCCCTACGCGTCGACCATCATCCTCTATCCCACCTCCTAAAACAGGATCTCCCGTGTACTTTTACACCGTCAAATCAGGAGCCACTTCAACCGAACAAAAAGGGCATCAGTACTCTGAAATTCCTCTCAATGATTTGATGCCTACACATGCACAAAGAAAACCTCCAAGTGACAGATCTGCCAGACACGAGTCGTCTTCACTTCAAACAAATAGATGCGAGATGAGAGGAGGAAAGAGTGTGACCCCACAAAGCATCGAAATAGAGCGTAGGGATCCGTACCTGATACCAAATAGAAGTAAAGTCACCAAAACAAACAGGAGTAACGTCACCAAAAGACCATGAACTAAAGAGTCGTCTTTGCCTTGCAGTGATTGGGTGGGGATATCTGGCTTCCTCCATTCTTCTTTCTGCATGTACATGTGGCTGAGTAGAACAGCTTAGAAACTTCACCATTAGACTAGGAACAGTGAACTGGATAAAAAACAGTGAACTGGATAAAAAAAACAGTGAACTGGATAAAAAGAGTCGCCATCATTGCCTTAAGACATCTTCCTAACACAGCACGTGGGTCGAAAAGATGTCTGCAGGTCGGATCGTCCAGACGACATTGTTGTAAGGCAGGCTTTCTACCGATGTTCACTCATTTGAAACTTTGTAATTGTGACGATTTGACATGTATTTCCGTTTTGTCGTATTTTCTTTGCAAAGAAATGTTTCAAGTAAACTTTCGTCTGGAGATCTCTAAAATATAGTGTTAACCATGTGTGATGTTTGCTAGATGTATATATCTCAAAGGTCTGGGACATAATTCCACATTATGTCTTGCGTTTATACCGGCGGAGAAATGTTGGGGAAATAATGTGTTTACATCCAGCGCGGCGTCGATATTTGCTTTGCCTATACGTATTTCCAGCGGTGAATAAAGCCATACAATTTTAAGCAACTTCTGTAAACAGACGACTGGTGCCGCATAAAATGCATATCTCATAATGTGACAATTAATTCACTGTTGGATCAGGTCCCTCCCACGCTCTAGAATCACACATGGCAATTCTAACGGACTTTTTGAGGCAACTTTTCTGAACAGAAACATGCCGCATATACAAGCAGTCAAACGGCTGGATGTTCGAGCACCAAAGTTGTGTATACCTCAAAATTCCTTCGTGTGCAATTACACGAAAACAGCTAGTTTTCACAGTGTATTTTGTGAACGTTAATATTATAACCCGTGAGGTTGTATAGACAAATGAAGACAGTGAGAGACGAAGTTGTACTTGAGCTGATGTGGTTTATTCTGTTGGCTGTGACGCTCTCTGTCTGATTTCTAGATTTATACAGTAAATGAACATTCCAATGTTACAGCTAACTTACAGGTTTCTTGCCTTTTTAGGAATCGTTCACTAACTATTGAATATTAATAATACGACCTTTCGATGTGGGCGCTGTTCAAAACCGACAATTATGTAGACAGGTTTTTTCTTCGAACACTTGGCCTCCGTAAAATCAAAAAGCAGGGTGGGGGGGGGGGGAGGCCTGGTACCACCTTTCGATGGGGGCGCTGTTCAAAACCGAAAATTGTGCACACAAAGGGCCAATATATGGTGCATTTCAGGGCGATACATGTGCAAAATTCTGAAAAAGGCACCCAAAACAGCAGATGCCACAAAAAAGGGCACCACTTCTTTTTTGAAAAGGGCACTTGGGCACTCTTTACAAATTATTTGGGGGGGGGGGGGAAGCCCGTTTAAAAAAGGGCATTTGAATGGAAAAAGGCAGTCTTTACAAAATATTGGGGGGGGGGGGTTATGTTGTGGGCTGGGATGCTCCAAGAGAACCCCTATGCAATTAGTGCAGTTTAAAGCCAATAGTACACATGGTTGTTGGATGAACATAATCATCGACTTTTAACTCGAGGGAATAAAGAATTTAACTTCTTCATTAGTTTTTTCCGTTATTGGGGTCCATCCACATCATCCAATTGGTTTATTCAATGACTCGCATTTATAATTAAAATAAGTAACCTATAAAAAAATGTCACAAAATGAGTGAAAAGGGCATATGCTTATCAATTAATCGATCAATAGTAAATCATTGGCTTATACCAAAAACGATACGGGAACTGAGATGGCATCTCCTAATTCTGTTAGATCATACAGCAAGGAGGACTGACGTTATACGATAGTCGAATGGTGGCATATTAAATTAAAATTGAACACATATACGAAGTAAGCCTAAATACTCGGGAACGTAACGTCCCAACACCATATTCCACGTGTTCGATCGAGATTGTCTATTGTTGTACTCAGAACAATAGCATTGCTTTTCCCATCAAAATGTCAAATTAATTGGAAGCAGACATGCCACTCTACTGTAAAATCACTCCTTGTGATACATCTTGACTGAGTAAGGCCAAAAAAAGAGAAAAGTACTCGGTCTCTGGTCAGCGTGCGCGTCAATTTTAATCATGCGTGTCAACCTTTCTTTTTCTTCAAATTAGCACGGAAGCTACAACAGCGCCCTCTATTGCCGCGCCTCCTCAAATTTTTGTACCAAGGATCACCAAGGAATGGGGAAATTGCACCAAGGCAAATGATAAAGGGCACCAAGGCAAATTATGGAGGACACCAATGTATAATGAGGACACCAAAAAGCAAAATAGTACCCACCTTGTCTGTATAATACAAGCTTGAAAAAAAAAAAGCCACCAAAAAACCCAAAAAACCCGCGTCGCCGCATCAATTTCAGAACTTCGGTCTGACCAGAGACCGACTTTTTTTGGCCTAACAGTCAGCCACTGACAGCTGCCCATCTGATGTAAATATGACTCCACCTGGCCTTTCTAACCCCTGTGCAATGCACTTAAGAAAGCCACCTTGATCAGTGTCATAGTGGTGGATATGACCTGTCTTACAACCATTATGGACTGCTACATAGATATCCGATTCATCAATGTATACACTGCCGCAGTATCTCACTGGTTGTCCATTTAGGGTGGGTGGGATGGTGAAAAGTGAAGCACCATTGCCATCAGCTACATGCACTGCATCTGATTTGTATCCACTGATTACAACTCGATCATTGCTATCAATTGCCAGAAAATAGGGTTTAATCTTGGCTGGTATTGTACGTAGGAGCTCACCATCAGTGGGGTTATGGTCAGTCAACACCATCCTCTCAACATCAGCCACTACGATGGTATCATCCTCCTTGACCGCTATACTCTGGAGCTTCACTGCAATCTTACCGACCTCATTCAGTGGCACCGTTGGGGATTTGTACACCAGCGTGTTGTCGATGTTCGACACCTTCACATGGGATGCTCTATGCTCAAGAACCAACAAGCTATTGTTGGTGCGTACAGCTGCAATGCGAAGCGGACCTGAGGAGAATGGCCAGTGCATATATACAAAATGAACAAAAATATAAATACTCATTAATAATGAGCAGCAGTGCAAAGGAGGGCAAATGCATATCAATTATATGTATTAGACTTGAGTTACATAGGTCTAAAAAATGTATGGCATTCCGCGACCCGAATTATATACATTGCTGTATTTCACGACAGAGACTTTACATCAACTTACATTGAGATGTTTTGGCACATTATTTATACATTTTTTTGAGCTGGTACTCTTTGCACACGACTGACTCACTGACTGACTTTGACTTGTGAATTAGACCATAAAAATATATACATGTTCATGGATCAGCCATGGAGCCATAAGAAGAGAAGCAGAAAGACATACAGCTGTATGCGTGTTCTGCCTAATGCAGCGTGTATGTAAGGTACATAATTCGCTATAACTTAGGGCGTGTGTTTATTCAAACTTACATCGTTGCATTGGGCTTGTGCTTTTCTGGTTACCGTGGATGCTGCAGATCACGATTCGCTTCCCTCTGTAGTCCGTCACTGCAATCTGATCAGGATGACGAGCTGCAACGTCGAAAGCCCAGTCAAACTTTACTCCTCGTTCACCAATCTCACGATAGAGCGTCCACTCACCTCCTTGACTGCTTCCCTGCATACTAACCGAAGCCTAAAGTAAAGCCAAAAAAAAAAATTGTGATGGAGTAATTACTGGAGGCTCAAATTCAATGAAGACATTTTCAACCAATTGAAACCGTGCACCCACATTCCACCACTGGAAGTTGGAGATCAATTTATTAACAATCCAAGTGAGAAAGCTGAAAGTGTTAACTCTCCGTTCGCATCAGTAATCCGCTACTGATGTCACTATGGCTCTTATATTTGCTGAGTGACATGTGTATGAAAAAAAATCAAATGACAAATCAGGAAGAAATTGTTGAGACGCCAGACAAGAATTAAACATTTACCTTGTTATAGATTCTATGAGAGTCGGGCATTCAAAAGAGGTATATTTCGCTTTCGTACCTCTTGTCTGATTCCTTTACACTTGCAACGTCTGGATCTCTTGCAACGCGTGGTGGGACCCGGTGCTGGTTCGTCTCTTATCGTCTCTAGAGTTGAGCTCTTGGCTTTTCTAGTTGCCATTTTCCTCTGAAACAAAATGCACACATATTATACTTCAGAATAATTAAAAGATTAACAGCGATTGGTACTAAATTAATTCAATTTCTAAACTTTCAAAAGATAAGAAGAAAAACCTAATTAAGTAAACAGACTTGACCAAGCAACATAACTTAAACTTGCAATGTAACACACAAGCCATATTTAACATGTTACATGTGCATGTCAACAATCAACATGTAAGTTACACTAACAGTGACATACATATCTCTACATGGCCATGGATAACAAATTGTGACATGTATCCTGTCCTTAGACAATCAAAGACAATTATAGAAACCTATTGATCAAATAATTCTGAGATCAGCACTTGATTACTAAATGAATTAATATCGGGAAACTATGGAATTCCATGCGGTACAAAAACATGTACCTACATGTACGGTAGCGCCAGTATCACAACTCCAGCAGTACCACTTATGATAATTTATTCTTACGTCACCACAAGTCAGGTACCTCACGTCACAGGACTTAATGCAGTATCGATGGCAATCATATCAGTGGCGGAGCTCCGGAGAGCGGGAGGTTTCGCATCGAATGATCGGTCAACTTTCGGAATGTAACTTGTGTTTGAGCAGAGCCAGCTGTGACATGTCATCCTTCCCATCCCAAACTAACTAGTGCAAACAATTACAATAGCATTCGGTTGTACCACGGAGGTAGAATTACTTGTACTTGGGCTAATTGATCTGTAACTTTGTCAAGGTTAGCGTGCTCGGCGGATACTATTTTACACAGTGTCGGCATTTTAGTCGATTACAACGTGCGCTTAAAAAAATAATACGAATAGATAAGGGAAGCCTTCGTTTTTGAAATGACCAATGTTAGATTAACCGGCTTGGGCAGATGATTCGGGTCCCATGCATATTCTTCCATGATTTATTATTACATTTAGCATTCAAAAAGTAGGTATGATTACTTTATCGTGAACGCTTGCATTAATTGTTATTTAGTTTGTATATTTTTGCTCTTTTCCTTTTGACACAACCATAGAGGAAGGACATACCATATTAACATAAACCTTGTTAATATTCTTTAAAAAAAGCTATTGAATAAAGAATTTATTTTGAATTAATGGATTTGAATCTGTATCAAAATCTTATGTCTGTCGTTGAAAATCTCCGCGGTTTTCAATTACTTCCGTGTTTATCCGTGGACTGCGTAACGCCATAACCACAGAAATCCTTGGAGAAGCTAATGATTTATCCTTTACCCTAGTGTAGGGGATGGTTGACCTAGCATGTCTGAAGATATTTTTCGCAGGGAATAATAGATTAACTGTGAAGCTGACTAGTTTCCCTGCATGCAGAAAAAGGTGTGTGTAATGATTTTTGTGCCAAAGAGGGTTGGTGGTTTTACCAAGAAAATTACCATACTTTTTTAATCGAGGAAAACCATATGGGCACACCTAGCCCGACTGCGTCTGGCCGTACAGTACTATCGCAAGCTCTGTAGTACAGAGCTTGCAATAGTACTGTACGGCCAGACGCAGTCGGGCTAGGGCACACCATGCAAGCTTAAACGGTGCCTTAGGAGAAGCGCATTATGGTTGCAAAAAACATGGCGAATCGCCCAAATTTTGATGTTTGCATTAGGTACAATTTTGGGTATGTATACAACCTCTAAGCGGCATTAGATCACAAGCAACACCATGAGCTGACGAGTGGATCAAGTTTTATCGTTGTTCCTAATTTTTTAGTACATGTATATTATTTTGTCTTACAAAATTTCAAATTGTGTTTTGTGCTTTAACGGAAAAAATATTGGGCCTGTTTTGTTGTTGCTTTTGCCAGTGCCTCCTTCTTTTTTTTACTTGTCAACATCACCGAACAAATTTCGATTTGATTTAATTAATTCGAAACAATGATGATAAAGATAACCGGGCATCGTTACTAGCGTTCCGAGCTCTGTGTTTTAACCATTGATCTCCATTTTACATTTATCTCCAATGGTTTTAACCCATGCAGCTCTAAAACAAGGACAGACAGGTGTCGATACAGTACCTCACCGATATTGGAGGAGGAGGGGGGAGGGGGTATCGAAGGTCGCGCGTACGGCAATTATGGGCCGAGTCGTAACATTGTACATGTTACACCCGGTACAATTACGTACGGAACCCTTGACATGTATGGGTGACCGGCCGTGCTGGTGGGCCTGCTAAAGAAGGACATGCACACGACGATCACGCGCGGACCGACGATGTACATAATTCATAAGTTTGATGACGCTGTACTGTTCACGGCATAAATTATGATAAGTGGTACTGCTGGAGTTGTGATACTGGCGCTACCTACATGTACACTGCTACAATAAACCCTGTGAATGGGTGTCGGACGCTTCGCCCCATTTCCACTTCGCCCCATGTCACTTCGCCCCTAACCACTTTGCCCCATCCCCACTTCGCCCCATCCCCACTTCGCCCCATCCTCACTTCGCCCCATCCCCGCTTTGCCCCATTCCCACTTCGCCCCATCCCCACTTCGCCCCATGTACATTATGAAAAAGGTGAAGGCTAGGGGTGCAGACCAGTGAATAAACTGCCCAAGACCCCCGATAATAAATGCTCCCAATTCTAGAAACTCAGGAAAAATATAAACTCTCTGATGAGGTGTTCAAGACACAGGGACCGAGACACTCATCAATCATTAATTTGATTGTTTTTGTACAACACGTTGGTCATGTATTAATTGTCGCCCTGTACTACACCGAACTGTTGGGCACATGCATGATTTGCATAGCTATCTATCTGTAGCTTGATGGATTCAAGCAAGACATGTAACAACTACATGTACAACCTTCAAGCTGATTGGCCTTCGATTGTTGGTACAAAAGCGGGCGTGCTAATTATTGGAGAGGATGCCGACTGTGTGGAGAACACCGAGCCGCTTGCCTAATGAAAATTGAAGATCAGTCCAGCGCGTTGGTGACGGACTCAAGAAAGCCTGCTTATCGATTTGAAAACGGAGAAACTGGGAAAAAGCTGCATATGGACTAAAATGCCACTGCATCTCTACTCTAGCTAAATGTTTAGGATTGAAAAATAAAAATAATATTGAAAAACAATGCTATACAAAATTGTACTGTTTGAAGAACAAATATTGAAAGGGATTCTTGAATGTACATGTACATCTTAGACACTTTAACAAGCTTTTATAACATGTTTCCACAAAACGTGCGTTTTAAATTTTCAGCAAATCGAAAACAATTCACACACATCTATATGTGTATGCAATTTGTCAAGTTTTCGTTTTTTGTTGTGTTTAAATTTCCGTTACTTGAAAATTACATGATTGATTTGAATGATTTTTGTACTAAAAGAACTTCAACAGGTTATAGTAGCACCCGATAGAAGCAAAAGCGAAAGTATGGGTAGATGATGCTAGCGCTACAGCGTAACAATATTATTCGAATCTCGGTCATCTCTGGCCGTAAATAAATCATTGAGTGAAATTACTCGACATGTATCCTCTGTAAAACAATGGTGGGTTGGTCCGAAAAGTACTCTGACAGCCTAGGGGAATTTCAAGATTTGCCAAAACCTGGTAAAAACAATGCAAAAATGCGATACATGATTCGACTACCTGGTAAGTTTAAGTTATGGCCTGAATATTAAATAGTATTTTTAATAATGCTTGGTTTGACGAGAATTAGCATTACAAAATAATGGAGCCCGATAGTCTTTTAAATGAGCAACTTTGAAGATGAGTTTAAAATAGTATTTTTTTAAAATAATTTTCTCATTCATTAAACCAAGTCCATGATTGCATTTTTACAGACACAGCGAGCTATAGCTAGCTCCATGGTCATGATGGTTGAGGGGGACTGGAAAGAAAATGCCTCATTCGATTGACACCAAGCAGATATCAGTCAATGATTTGGTTTTCGCAGCAGCAATTAGTGAATCTTTTGGGATTGTTTTTATGCCAATAAACATGATAAAATAGATCATAGATGAGATTTTTTTTTACATGTAACGGCTGGGGCGAAGTGGGGATGGGGCGAAAAGGGCATGGGGCGAAGTGGGGATGGGGCGAAGTGGGGATTGGGCGAAGTGGTTAGGGACGAAGTGGAAATGGGGCGAAGTGGAAATGGGGCGAAGTGGAAATGGGGCGAAGTGTCCGACATTCCTGTGAATAGAATGCACATGTACTAGCGTTTGTTTCATTTCTTATTATAGCCAATTTAACCTCATAAATCATATAAAACTATTCAATATTTGTTCTACGCATTAAGACAATCATCACAATTAAAAATTATTCGTACCTCTATGCCTCATTGTTCAGCAATTTCGCTTAGAATTTGTCAACTAAATTTTCTCAGACTCAACGTTGATGTGATTGTGAGGTGTGTTTTCGGCGCGCGAAAAACGTCCAGTCGCTGAGGGCGCTATAACTATAGCCTGTGTCGATCAACATCAGTTACAATCATTCTTTCGAGATATACTACTATTTTTCTTGAACCATTTCATTCCGTGAAAGAAGGTATGAATGTTAATGTGTTGTTTTTAAAAAGCTGTATTAAAAAAAAATAGGTGTTTCATCTGTATCGTACCCGTCCTCTACGCTTGACACGTCTATATCTTGCCACGGAATTGCCAGGCCAGGCATGCTTCGTTCCGTTGACCAGCTGGTGTTACTAGTTTCCTCCTATACGTGTGAATTCAGGCAATTCTGCAGGTGAAGCCAGAGAATTATTATGACGCATCAGATATAAAATGAAATCGCCAGTCTTTAACCATTTTAATACTGCGCGATCTCCAAGCTGGATGAGATAGTTGAATGAGACAGTGATGTGCAAACTAGAGCTTGAAAAAAAGGGCAAAAAAAAAGAAGAAGAAAAAAGAGAAACATTATTGGCTGGCCTAGTCTGTAAAAGGAATGTGGTGTAGTTTTGAATCAGAAGCAATGAAAAATAATACAATTACGAAACAAAAAAAATATTGCGTGATATTAGGAATTCGTAAAGTAATTTAAGGTTCAGGCCAATAGCCCGCAGTCGTCCTGCGTCATCCCGCTTTTGTTGCAACGAACTTTTGTTCCCGCACTGGGAATTCGCACTAGTAAATTAAGTCCAAACACATTCCTGACCACTGTGAAGTGGACATTGAAATTTGGCGCCGGACGTAAAAGCATTGGAAATTCGCCCTTCGTCGGATTCTGAGCATCAGTGTGGTCACTGGGATCCAGCTCTCGTCTCCGGTGGTTCCATGCCGCCCGACCGTCGGGCTTTCTGAGTGCCGCTGGCTTGGCCGTGCCTTGGCCGTAGTTGTGGCACGGCCCCTAGCCGCGATTTTTTTTCCGTAGGTGAGTAGTAGGGGAGGTGGGGGTATGGGACCAAAATGGAAAATCTGCGGCCAGTCTGGACACGCCGCTCTCGATTCTTAAAAATAGTTGGGGGAAAAATAAAGGGGAATCACCCGCGGCAAATGTTTTAGAAATCTGACGTCAGGTTTGGGAGCAAAAAAGAAAAATGTGTGTCAAGTCAGGGCCTGTCGCTCTGGAGTTAAAAAAATAAATCTGTCGTCGCTAAAATGAGGTGATGTCACCACCACGTGACTTTGAAAAATGTGTGAGTCACCACCACGTGACCTTGAAACGTGTTGAGGCATGATACGAATTTGGCGTAAACAACGTGACCTTGAAAAATGTGTGAGTCACCACCACGCGACCTTGAAACTCGGGGCCCATTATCTCTCGTCTTGAAGATCTATCACCAGCCGGTGAGTCTGATTGCTTATAAATCCAAAGTCTACCTTCCAAAAAAAATGAGAAAAAAATATTATATTTTCTATAATAAAATGGAGAGTAATATGTTCAGACCGACCGTCAAAGGATATTCTAAATGGAACAAAGCCACGCTGCGTGATTACGTGCAGCGATATAATATACCACACAATGAAAATGTTTCTCTTACTCGTAAAGTCTACATCGAGGGGATAAAACATTATGAAAGTCAATTTAAAAACTTGAGGAAAAAGACACTACATGAGCTCAAACAGATTGTAGACGAACAAAATCTAAAATACGTACCGACGGGGTATAAAGGACGGTTTTTGAAAAGAGATTTAATATCGGCGATAAAAATATACAGACAACCCGAAGACTTTACAGAGTCAGCTTTTAGAGAAACGAGAAGGTTTAGAAATTACTACAGAAACTGGGAATTAAACCCCAGACTTTATAACCACGATTTAATCAAGTTTTTTGATTCGCACAAGGAACAAATAGTCAATAAAATCAAGTCAGAATTGAGAGAGCTGAGAGGTTTAAAACTGGAGCTCACAATCAAAATAAAATACGAAAAAACCAAACCGGATGGTACGATCGAAACGATCGAAGCTATTCATTATAGTAAGCCGAAAGCCGTTTTAAATCAAAGTCAAATAAAACAGGTTTTAAAAGAAGAGATCGAAGAGCTATTTAAAAAGGATGAAAGGTATACGAATCAAGGATCGGGTTGGGTTTTAAAAAAGATAATGGCGTTATACATCAACATCAACAGATATAATCCAGCGAGAGGCAGTTCTTACATAAACCTACCCGAACATCTTAAAATTAAACAGGCGATGATAAACATCAAAAACAAAGACGACGAGTGTTTGAGATGGTGTTTGAGAGCTGCTCTTGGGTTGTATACAGATAAAGTAAAAAATCAAATAAGAAATAATCCTAAATATAAAATTCATAAAGAAGAACCTGTTGTATACACCAAAGACGACGGACTAAGTTTTAAAGGCGTTGACTTTCCGACACCGGTCGATCAGATACCCAAGATAGAAAGACAAAATAATTTATCGATAAACGTATACGGTTATGAGGGTGAGATATATCCATTATACGTGTCTAAAAACTACGGGGCAAAAGAGATCGATCTGCTTTTGATTTCTAAAGGTGACAAGCATCACTATTGTTGGATAAAATATTTTACGAGGTTGATGTACGACGTTACCAAACATAAATGTAAGAAATATTTTTGTCGAAGATGTCTATGTCATTTACCAATCAAAATAAATTAGACAGACATATCGCCGATTGTAAGGGTATAGATGCACATCCATCAAAGATTGTATTTCCGACGGGTAAACCAAAATACATAGACGGGCAACCAGGCGAAAGAGACGTACCGATATTAGAATTTAAAAACTATAGGCACAAACAAAAAGCACCATTTGTCATTTATGCTGACTTTGAATCCATACTACAAACAACAACAACACCCACACAGACACTAACATCTAAACCTACTCACTCAGACAAAGAGACAAACACAAAAAAGATTAACGTTCACAAAGCTAGCGGTTATTCGCTAGTTGTCGTGCGATGCGACGGTAAAAATGTGTATCAAGAGACTTATAGAGGCAAAGACGCTTCAACTAGATTTATAACAACGCTGTTACAATTACAAAGCGATATTAATTGCATATTTGAAAAACCCCAACCCATGACATTTAACGAGCGAGCTAAAGACCATCACGATACAACAAACGCGTGTTGGATTTGCGAGAAACCAATTTATCCCAATTACTCGAGCAACTGTCAGTGCCAGAAACCCAGAGAACCCAAGACGATAAAACAAAAGAAAGAACATCAGTACAAAAATAGTAAGGGATTTATCGAGTCTAAATGTCTAGACTGCAAAAAGAGCATTAATAAATTTAGAAAGGTCAGAGATCACTGCCACGTCACTGGTAAATATAGGGGTGCCGCACACGCTTATTGTAACCTCAAACTACAAATTAAACCCGGTTGTACACCGATACCGGTCTTTTTTCACAATTTACAAAATTACGACGCGCATTTAATCATGCAGGGAATGACAGAATACGATAGCCAAACAGAAATACAAGTGATCGCTAAAAATTCAGAAAAGTATATTTCGTTTTCGATAGGAAATCTACGATTTTTAGACTCGTTTAGTTTTATGGCATCATCGTTGGATAAATTAGTGAAAGGTTGTCCAAAAGAGTCGTTTCATTTACTCAAAAAGCATTTTAAACTAGGTACGCCAGAGGCGACTGACTTGCTATTACAAAAAGGAATTTATCCCTACGAATATATGAACTCGTTTGATAAGTTTCAAGAGACCAGCCTACCACCCATCGACAAGTTTTACAGCAGACTAAAAGACGAACATATATCGCAACAAGACTACGACAGAGCTCAACGCGTGTGGAACGAGTTTAATATACAAAATCTAGGAGAATATCACGACTTGTACGTGACTACCGATACGTTATTACTTGCAGGCGTATTTGAAAACTTTAGACGAACGTGTATTACAAACTACGGGCTAGATCCAGCCAATTATTTTACCGCACCCGGATTGTCCTGGGATGCTCTATTGAAACACTCGGAAGCTAAACTCGAACTGTTGCAAGACGTCGACAAACACTTATTTTTTGAAAAAGCAAAACGAGGAGGCATATCTAGCGTGGGTGGAATGAGACATCACAAAGCCAATAATCAATATCTCGATGACTACGATTCAAACAAGCCCTCGAGTTATATCGCTTATCTGGATGCCAACAATCTGTACGGTTGGGCTATGAGTCAATATCTACCGTACAGCGATTTTAAATGGACACCCTCGAAACCGTTTACCGAAGAAAGAATATTAACGCTTAAGAAAACGTCCAACACCGGCTACTTTTTTGAAGTAGATTTAGACTATCCGTACGATCTACACGCCAAGCACAACGATTATCCCCTAGCACCCGAAAATATCGTCGTACCCCAAGCGTGGATGTCTGATTATCAAAACGAGTTATTGGAAACCGAACCTAGTAGCGACGTACAAAAATTAACGTGTACGCTTAATCCAAAACAAAAATACGTGTTGCACTACGTTACGTTGCAGTCATACCTCAATCTCGGTTTGAAACTAAAAAAGGTACATCGCGTGTTAAAATTCAAACAAGCGCCTTGGATGAAATCTTACATCGACAAAAACACGCAACTCCGAACAAAAGCAACCTCTGATTTTGAGAAAGACTTTTTTAAACTGATGAATAACAGCGTGTTTGGTAAGACGATGGAAAACGTCAGAAATCGAATCGACGGTTACCTACTGAGAGACAATAACGAGAGCGATCAAGCAAAATACCAAAAATTAATTAAAAAACCGAGCTATAAAACAACAACGCCGTTTCCAGAGTGTGACCTGTCATTTGTCGAAACATATAAAACGACAACCGTGTTAAACAAGCCCATTTACTGCGGAGTGAGTATCTTGGATCTCTCAAAGACGCTGATGTACGATTTTTATTACAACCGATTGAAAGACAAATACGGAGATAAAATCAGGTTGATGTATACGGATACGGACAGTCTGTTGATTGTCGTTTACACGGATGACATATACAAAGACATGCGATCTCACGGGCAACACTACGACTTTTCGAATTACAATCTGGATCACGAGTTATACGATCCAACCAATAAGAAAGTGATCGGTAAATTTAAAGACGAGTTTGGAGGTAAGGTCATTCAAGAAGCCGTTTGCGTAAGACCCAAGATGTAATCGATTTTAACCGCTGACATCAACTTGAAAAAAGCCAAGGGAGTCACAAAATCGGTCACCTCTAAGAAATTAAAACACCGACACTACTACGACTGCATCTTTAAAAATAAATCTAAAACAGAAACGATGACTCAAATTCGATCGGAAAAACACATCCTTTACACCATATCTCAAAATAAACTATCGTTGAGTCCGTTGGACACAAAGAGGTACATTTTACCGGATGGAATACACACGCTCGCTTATGGTCACCGTAATCTAGATATTAATTAGGCGGTAATTGCGTGTCCTCGGGTACGACTTGAAGCTCTTGTCTCACAAAACTCCTTTTTGGGCCGTCTTGCAGGTAATAAAGAGTAGGACCCGTCGTGACTTTTTTACCTTCAATCATTTTAAATTGACTCGTTCTTTTTTCCACGTTGAAGATGTCCACGCTCCAAATGGGATCCGTGGCTCTTCTCGAAGTTCCACCCTCTTGCTCGCCCGGGTAATATAAATATCTAACCATAGCGTCTTGCGGTAATTGTTGCTCTTTTGTTTTAACGGGGTTAGCCGGCGATTGCCGGACCTGTTTTAGTTTAACCGCCTCTGACGGTGCTTTAGCTATTAATCTCGTCGTTTCATCGTTTATAGCTTTGATCACGCTGGGTAATCGCTCGACCCATTGCGTGTTTCTACTGTCGGGATTTAACATTTCTTGAGCGTACTGATGACCAAACAGTCTCTCGGCTAGCGTTCGATTAAATCTTTCTACGATACCCTGCGATCGGTGGTTTCCTGGTTCGCCTACGATAATCTCGACGTTTTTTGAGGCCATCCATTTTTTAAAAGCGCCCTTAAATTCGGTACCGGCGTCTACTCTCAACGTTTTAGGGTAACTCAAAGGTGACCTCGCGTAAATCTTGACAATAGCATCTTGGGTGGAATCCGCCGTTTTAGAAACCAAAGGTTCTGCTTCGTGGTATCGACTCGCAACATCGACAACCGTCAAAGCGTATTTATAAGTCTTGCGTTTTACTTTATCCCAGGGTAGGTATAGCACATCCATTTGGTGAAAGTCGTTTGGTGTTTCAAACTCTCGCGAAGTACTCGTAGGCCTGGGTACATACGCAGGACCCGGCAGATAAATTTGCCAAATCGCTTGTTTTTTAAGCCAATCTCTGATTACCTTTTTATCGATTTTTGTTTTATCGTGCAGATGATCGACGGCACTTTCACCTCTCCAATAACCGCTCGGGCTATAATACAGTTTAGATAATGTTTGCATATTATTTAATATAAAAGACGTTTATAATAATAATATGGCTAGCGTTGCTATGATGTTAGGAGGTGCGATCGTCAACGCCTTAGCTTTTACTGGTTCAAACTTTTTATTTTCAAATCTGAAACAGAGCGACGAGGAGCGTAAGAGACACGATTTAGCGATAGAACAACTCTCAGCCGCCAAAGATAAGTGGCAACGAGAACGAACGAAATATCTAGATTTTCTAAACGAACGTATCAGAAAACAAAATGCTTCTAAAGAAACATTTTCTAACGTAGACCGAGCGTTGCGTTACTACAACGAGGTGAGTGGACAATCTACCGAACTACCCGTAGGACTGCAACACGAACCCAAACTCGAAGATTTTTACGAGCCTAGCGACCAACAAATAGAAAAAGAACTGGCGTTTATCGCGGGAGGAACGCTATTAGTGGGCTTCTTGGCTTACAGATATCTTTAAATTTAAAACTCGTATAAATAAAATGAATGCATATGGAAAAAAGCTCAATCCCAGCAGGCTATTAAAAATACCCAGATCTATCAAGGGTGAGAGAAAAGAGGTGGTCATTACCCACAATCCTAGTAGTATATCGGCGGGGCAAACGCTGAGGGTCAAGTTTCCTCAATTGGGTGTAGACGACGTGATCGTACCCGGCACTTGTAAACTAGCTTTCAATTTAGAACTCGAAGGTGGAAGCGACAACAATAGAACCATTTTTGGTAATTTAGCCAGAAATTTAGTCTGCGAAATCAGCGTCAGGCTTCAAGGTCACGAAATTGTGAGTTATCGTCACGCCGACGTGTATCACAACTTTAAAGACAATTGGATCAACAGCTCGACGACTCGAAACATGGCGTACTCGGGCATAGAAAAAGAAAACGTGTCTAAACTAAGAACTGGGGCTGAAGATGCTAACGCGGGCGCCAACAACGGTAAGGATCAAGCTATCGCGGATGCCTATGGTAACAGATATTGTATTCCCCTAGACATTGACATACTGACTTCGCATCACCCTTTTTACCCCAGCGGTTTAAAACAACCTCTGACGTACGAGATAAAGTTTAACGATCACGAAAAAGTAGTCAACAGTTCAGATACGGCGGCGATGTATTCTATCTCAGACTTGTCTCTCGAATACGAAGTGGTGACCAACAGAGACCTAGCTATCACCATCAGGAATAAACACAAGGGGTTAATGCAATATCTGTTTGATAAAATCCACTCGCTAGAAGTTAGATCCGTCAACAAATCGGACACGCTTTGGAACGTCAGCGTTAATCAACCCATCAGGAGTCTCAAGGGTATTTTGTTTTTGTTTAAAGATCCCGCTGTCAAAAATCCGCAGCGATTTTACAATCCAAAAATAACCAAAACATCGGTGACCGTAGAAGGTAAACCCAATCAACTCTACAGTCAAGGCATGTTTCAGTATCAACACTGGAATGAAATCAACAAGTTCTTTGGAGACAGCGATACCGAAAGCGGGCGTGGAGTAGCTAAAGACTTAAATTTGACGGGTTTTGACCTCGGAGACTACCTAAAAGACAAGTACGGTCTGTGGCTCGATTTTAGAAGTAACGACGACAATTCCGCTCACGGATCCGGTAGGAAACTCGGAGATGGAGGAGGCATCAACATTCAATTTAACAGAGAAGCCGAAGGTCAAGGTGACGGATGTACGTCTTTTTAGTCATGGATGCTCAATTGAACTTGGAAGACGGAAATTTTAAATCTCTGTTAAGTTAAAATGACACAACCGCATTGCGCTTTAATCGTCGGCAAAACAAATTCGGGCAAAACCAAATGGATTTTGGATCTGTTAGAGTCAGATTATAAAAACACATTTGAGGCGATAGTCATCATTTGCCCTACCATATTTAAAAACAAAACGTACATCGAAAGAAAGTGGATTCAAGCAGATCCCGAGGTATACCTCTGCGATCCGGAATTGTACAAGATGACGCTCAACGAAGCGATCGATTTTTACAGGAAAATATTTGAAGGTGTTGCCACGTTGTTTATCGTGGACGATTGCTCTTCGGATCAAGAGATTAAATATCGTAAAAAGACGTGCGCGCTAAGCAAGATGGCGTTTAGCGGAAGACACGTAAATCACAGCTGTTGGTTACTGACCCAAAAGTACAACAGCGTTTTAAAAGATTATAGAGAAAACACGGCTTGGTTGGCATTATTTTACTGCAAAGATAAAACATCGTTTGATCAAGCGTTAGACGAAAACGACGTCGTACCCATTGAACAACGAGATTATATAAAACGACGTTTGAGAGATGTGAAATATAGTAAATTGGTCGTATACACCGAACCTCCAGTTAGTTACGAGCTACTTGATAGCTAGGTGAGTAACAATTAATAGCTAGTTGAGTAACAATTAATAGCTAGGTGAGTAACAATTAATAGCTAGGTGAGTAACAATTAATAGCTAGGTGAGTAACAATTAATAGCTAGGTGAGTAACAATTAATAGCTAGTTGAGTAGCAACCTATTCAACAAACTACAATTTGTTAATCAACAAACGTCAACAAAATGTATTTTGTTGAGTAGCAACCTATTCAACAAACTACAATTTGTTAATCAACAAACGTCAACAAAATGTATTTTGCTGTTAGTAAATGATAGCAATATTCGAGTATTTGCAGTTTTTGGCTATTATCATCATATCACTTAATCTATCGTTTTACACCTACGAATACCTTTGCTTTTGTAACAAAGTTGCAACAGCTACAACAAAATTAAATTCGTTTCTAATTAAATGGAGGACCTAAAACTGACTTTAACCGAACAAGATCACAACGCAGAACATAAAGATCGTTTGTGCGGTGTCGTAGCAGCCGGAAACTCTAGAAAGTACTTGGGAAAGGAATACACCGTTAAACATATCGAAGCTCTTGACAGTAAAGAACTCGACAAGCTGTATCATCTGTACGAAACTAAATTTGGAAATGAAATTGTTCAAACCGTTGGTAAATACACTTTAAGTCTATTTTCGAGAGTGTTAGCTGTTGTTACACCCGTACAAGTTTTAGGATATAATGTCACTATAGATTCTGAAGAAGAACTCACCAACGACTTGAGTTCTGATCCTATTATAAGCGCGAGTATGGCCGGTATGTTGAGCGACGTTTGTTACAAGTACGGAACTTTAATATCACCCCTAGTTGCTACGATTATCACAACAAAACATTTGAAATTTAATAAACCTAATATAATAAATGGAAGATCAGAAAGCAGCGACAGCAACGCCTGCAGCTCAACCAGCAGAGACAGAGACACCCCCACCGATAAAAACAACGACATCACCGACGGTAACGAGAGTGACCAAGACTAAAAATCCTAAGCGAATACAGCAGGGTAAAGCTTTAGCTGAGCACAATAGACAGATGAAATTAAAATTGGCAAAAATGAACGTAACATCGGACGAAGCTACGAGCTCACCAGACTACAACTCTTGGGCGATGTGGGGGGCTATAGCGTCTATAATAGGGGTGGGGCTGCTGGTACTAAAAAGTAAGGCAACTGCGCCGGTGATACAGCCAGTGCCGGTAGTCACGCAACCCACTTCACCCAGCGCCCCCAAAACGCTAGACATGGAATAAACCAGCAATTTAAAAATTGTTATATTAAAAACGATGAGTAACTTTGACACCAACGGAATAGCAAATACGATTTATCACGGAGCCGTCATATCGGGTCTTTCGATGGGATACGCCATGGTAGGAGCTAAACTACTCAAAATGAAAGCGCCGGATTTAAACAAACTAAGCGTAGAAGATATGGGTAAATTGACGGGCATTATAAGTGGAGCTCTGGCCACGCAAAATTGGTTGGTGACCCAGGGTATACTACCAGGCAGTATAATGAAAACGGTATAATTTAAATAGGTTTATTAAATAAATGGCTGAAGGAGGATTTGAAGACCCAGACTACGAAAGAACTTATGATAACAATGATGATGATGTAGAAGAGACCAATCTGGATTGGGACGATACTTTTGATACTCCTGATACACCCATCCCAACTACCGACATAGATGAGGTTTTATATCGAGGAAGGAGCATGGTCACAAGTGATCGCGTCGATGATTTTTACAAAAATTTTAACAGAGGTGACGGACCATTAGCTCCGCGATACGAACATTTTGTCGGCAATAAAGACGGGTTATTTTTCCAAGCAACTGATAAAGCCTTAGTAAGGTTAACGGATAAAAGAAACCCCAAAAAATTCTTGAGTCTACCGAGTATAGAGAATAATGCAAAGAGGTTAGATCTTCCAGGTAGAGATTTCATTAGAAACGGATTGGGTTTTAAAGATTATAAAATTAACCCGCTCGAACAAGTACAAACTGAGAGTATCCCCATGACAGAACTACCCAGAGTCACCGATGAGGTAATCGAGATTATAGACGATTTAGAACAAGACACCGGCGCTCAAACAGAAGGATTGAATTACAGAGAACTCCAGGGTTTAGACAAAACTCTTCAGACGTTAAGAGGTAACCTAGAACTTAATTTAGCGCGTCTCACAGAACTGGACCGAGAGATTGCAGCCACGAGACAGGAACTCGACGAATCTCACAGCGAGGAGGGTCGACGAGAGTTAAACGATAAATTGAGCGACTTGAACGTTGAAAGATCTGCCAGATTAGAAGCCGCAAAAGCCAACGAACGAGGGCTCAAAAGTCAGATCGCTAGAATCAAAGAAACGATTAATAAAATATTAGGCGACGACACGACTCTGGCGGAAAAGATTAGAACTCTGTTTAGAGAACAAGGTGTGACCGTAGTGAGTATTTTAGCCGCTTTTAGTTTAGCCATCAGCACGATAGTGAGTAGCATCGTCGCTAGCGTGAGAGATGCAGGTGCCCCACCCGCGCCAACACCTGCACCAACACCAACACCAGCACCAAAAGGCGGTATCAAAGAGTGGATTTCAAAACAACTCACTAATTTTGCATCTGCTCTTCAAAAACTCGGAGTGAGCGCGTTGGGTGCTCTGCCGGGTATCATAGGCAGCGTACTCAGTTGGATATTTAACGCGCTGAGTAAGTCCGTATCGTGGTTGGCCGAACACGTGTGGGCTTTGTTTTTGGGTGTGGGAGCCTTGGTGTTTGCGTACCTGCAAAAACGATGGTAGTAATAGTTATAATCAAGTTTAAACAAAAAAAATAAAAGCCTTACCAGCACAAAGTTGGTAAGGCTTATTTTTTTTGTCTTGTGAGATTAGAGTGTGACTTATCGCGTTGCCTCGTAAGCCAAAATACCCATGCCAACGATAGCAAATATTCCTACCGTTAACGATAATTTTTCGTCTTGGTGAGTTTGTAGTTTCGTGGGCTCTTGGGTTAAAACTGTAGGTGCTGGTGAGGGTGTTGGTGCTGGTGTTGGTGAGGGTGTAGGTGCTGGTGTTGGAGCTACAACATCGTTTGTCATAGGCTCTAGGGGTGTTGGTGGCGCGACGTCATCGGTGTCATCAAAAGAGTCGTCCGGTTGAGGTTGTGAGTTTAAATCTAACACCAAACCAGTGTTCATACTCTGGGTAGCGATTTGAAGATTGTTGTTATAGCCGTCGTGCGTTCCAACCCTCAAGTTCATATCCGATGGAATTAAATACAACCCCGGTTTCACGACAAAATTTAAAGGTGTTCTGGCATACTGCAAAGAGTCTTGAAATTGATCGATACTCGTTTCCATGTCGTCTACTGCATTGATGATATCTTCAACGATGACGTTAAATTGTCTCTGAGCGTCTAATCCCGTGCCCGGTGATAATACGCTCGTTTTTGTTTGAGCCTGCGCACCGAGTAAAGCGTACACGTAAGATCTAATTGATTCGTTGATCTTTATGATTCCCGCGGAGGTAAACGAACTCTTGGTGGGTATAAAATCTAACCAAGCCTTTTGTACCGATTCGTTTTGTTCGATGTAAATAACCGTCCAAGGAACGTAACTGCTTCCACTCTTTTTAGGACTGTCTAGACCGTGGTAGCCGCCGTAAAGAACGTTGGGTTTGTTGGGTAGTGCTTTATCATATTCACCAACCGCCACAAACTTGCCTTTATTAAAGATATATGAGGTACCTAAACCGTTAGATTTTGTGTCTCTCGTCTGTTTAAAAGACTTGTTTTGATCTATGCCAAACAACAAGCAGGTATCGGTAAATGCTCTGTGATTATAACTGTTGTCTAGAGCGTTAAATGTGTCATCTCCCGGTAAAGGAGCGGCAATGTCGTACAGGATCTTTCTAACCGTAAAATATAAATGAAAGTTAAAGATGGCCCAAACGTAACGGTTGCTCGCATTGAAAAGATCGAATCCAATACCGCAGCCCGTAGTAGCGCAGTAGATCGCAAAATTTAACTGATTTTGATAAAACGACATGGGGTGTGATTTCCAACGATCTACATCCTCGTCCGTCTCAACGTGAGGCAATTTATAGTCCGAGGTTAAGTCGGGAAACATGGTTAAAAACCCGTTGGTATTATTAACTATGACCTCCAGTTCACTGGGTTTAGTGCTGTTTAAAAACTTTGCTTGGGGTGCAGCTTGATGTTTTAGCTCGTTTGCCTTGGCTACATTTTGATTTACTTGTCTCGTTACTTGATCGGCTATCGATTGTATCTGCTTTTTTAACGACTTAAAATCACTCATTATTTTAGTTTCAGTTTTAATATAAAAAGACTTTAAAATAAATGCATTCGTTTCACTTGTTTCAAAATGAGCAGACGTTTAAATTAGAAGACGTTGTAGATAATTTAAAAGGTCAAAAATCTATACGCGTAAAAAGGGTGTTGTTTAACGCCGGATATTTTAATATTTCCAGCGCCACGGAGATTGATTGGTATACGAATATAGACGGGAGACCAGCTGAAAGACCTGATGATGATAGAAGATACGAACGGGTTGACTCAGATATAGCAGTAAGAACAGATAGAGATTTTATTGAATCGTTGATACCCGAGTACCCCTACGACTTTTTAATTAACGACGAAAATACTTTTAATAGAGTTATAAACGATCTTATAGAAGCGTACGAAGAAGATAGACTAGACTCTGCTTTAGAATTGATCAAAAAAGAAATAGAACAAATAATTGAAAGACAAAGAAATTTACACAATAAAAGTCAAGAAAGAACACTAACCGACGTACAACGCAATACGATTATATTTTTAATAACAACTTTATTCGAAAGAAAAGGCTTCATCAATGAAGGTAAAAAGATAGCGCTAGAATATATCGAAGGTATAATAAGCAAACCTAGGGTTAGACTAATTAGACAAGCTGGGATAACAATACGGGGAAGTCTTATCGTGTCTGGTGATAATTTAGATTTTATTTCTCCGAGTCTTTTAGCGCCGTTACCAGCTGGAGTCACCGGTTCGGTCACCATACCACCGGGGTGGTACGACGTCGATTGGTTCGATTTCATTTTGAATTATATACCTGGGGTAAGTTTTCGAATATTTAGAGAATCTAAAAAGGTGACGTTGGTGGTAACCGACGTAAATCTCAAATTGCGCTTGAACAGAGAAGTATCTCGATTACTCAATTTACCCAAAGGAAGACTGATACCCAAAGTGGTGTATACGGGGTCTTACGACGTTAATCCGTTTAAATTTTTGTTTATTCGCTGCCCGCAATTAAGTACGAGTGAAAACTTTTTAGATGGTCGTCCTTCTGACATCTTAAAAATCGTACCCGTGGCTACGCGCAAACCCGAGCCTGATAGAGTCAAAGATTTCAAAAAACTTAAAAACGGTATAATCGACAAACTGACATTTTCTATCACAGGTGAAAGGGGAAAGATCATCAACAACAAGGGTGTGAGTATAATGATAGAGTTGGAGATCTTTTAATTTTAAAATGTTTTTATATTAAAAACATGAGTGTAGATGGTAAGGCGTTATACCCCGATATTTCTGGAGATGTACTCCAATTAAATACTAACTGTTACCCAGCTGTCATGTGGTAACGTTATTTCTATTGGGCAAAGACAAAAGAGAGCACTGTTGTGAGTACATCTGGTCACTTTGCCAAAATATGTGAAAGTGTTTATTCAAACATCATAATAAACAAACAATGTACAAGAAAAAGGTTAAGTAAGTTTCCTAAATAACAACGCTTTAAATCAGTATGGCCAAAACTATAAAACTTCAGGAGAAACATCACTTTAAAACTAATGGCCAACTACATGTACTATCTAACCTATAGGGGAAACTTAACTTAATAATCTCATGGCCACAACTACCAGAACTCTTATCTGCCATGTCTTAAAGATAAACACACTACTCAGGCTGGCCAGCACCCTTGTTGCTATAGCAACAGACTTTCCACTGTATGGCTCAACTCCAGCCAAGTCAATGGCCTGGGGCATACTACTGCTCCCCCAGTGCTACCCTTACTGTGTGACAGGTGGTCTTTCCATTCTACACACACAAGCAAGTCATTGTTCTAGCTAGCCTAATTAGTATTCACTCTCCACAACGTGGCAAGGCCATGCTTCAGCTTATCTAAATACACTCAGTGCTTGCAATGAAAGTTTCCTTGGCTAAATGGTGAAACTTACATTCAATGTTAAAATCTACTACAGTTTACTAAAAAACATACATGGTCCAGTTTCTTAAATAAATGAAATACAAATAATCAACTCCACAAACTTTCACCAAACTTTCCTCAAATCCAGGAAACTTAGTGAAACTTTCCATGAATAACTGAAGTGAATAACTAAAGTTCAGTTGCTAAAAAAACTAATCAAACTTATATCATCTGAAATCTCATCCAAAGTTACAAAAAAGTGACTATACAAACAATAATGAAAATATCTAAGCATCATAAAACAAACTTCAATCATGTCAAATCTCTAGGGAACTTGGCAAAAGAGTAAAGTTGACAAATTCAAAGAACTATTTACCTTCAACCAATTAATCAACTCAAGTCATTGATTGTATACTCCAAGTAAATGAAAATGTGAACAACAGAAATAAAGGAACTAGAGATGCATATAAAAAGAAAGAAACATTTGTACATACCTATTGGGCAAAGACAAAAGAGAGCACTGTTGTGAGTACATCTGGTCACTTTGCCAAAATATGTGAAAGTGACTAGGCACACTCACATGAACTCTGTGTTGTCTTTGGACAATTCCAATTTTTTATGGGGGTGTTACTTTGTACAAAAACTTCACTCTGGAGGGGTTTTACTACAGAGGGGTTCTACAACACTCCCCTCCAAAAAGAAATGTCGTCACGACATTTTATCGGTCCAACATTGGTCTATATACAGTTCTTTGGAGAATCCTGTTTCCGAACAGTATCATGGTGGACAGCGCACTACAGTCATGGGAATTACAGTCCATTCGCGCAGGAACGTCCTGCCATCCAGATGAGTTTTCCCATTAGCTCCTCTGGTGCCGGGATGAGATCCAGTGGAGGGGATCCAGTCTCCATGGATATCTCGTCCTAGGTCTCACAGACCAATCAGGTAAATGGACAGGTATCTCAACATTGTTGGGTTGTAGTGCGAACTTGGTATTCATGTGCACGCTCATCTTCTGAAGAGAGTACTCCTGGTCCTTGCTGACTCTCCTTCCGCTCATTGTGCAAACACGATTACTGTCTCTCGTCATCTGGCTTGCCACACCATGTCTCTACATTGATGGTCGCTATACTACAGCTTATGGTCTCACTTGTCCAGGCTCCATCCAGTAAGGTGAAGGATTCCATGGCTGGTAAGGCTCTTGCACTGGATGCTGCCAAAAGGGTTGTCCAGGATAGAATGGACGAAAGAACTGCTGTTGTGACGGAATTTGTGCAACTGGCTGCTGGGGGTACTGATGAGCCATTGGTACCATAGTAGGGACTGCCACTGAGTTCAGCATGGTTGGTTGACTAGATGGTGTCCCAAGCCTGTCGTATGTTAACATTGTTGGAGGGTGTCTGCTGCGGATAGGTCGATGCGTCTCCTCATCACCTGCCTCTTGGGGTACGCCACTCACTTGATGTTCCGTACTATCCAGCATTGGAGATGGTCCTACCTCTGTCATGGCTGAAGTTGTAGTAGGTTGAGCAGATGGCAAAGCTGGTGTAGTTGTTTCTACTCCTTCCTGGGGCTGAAGCATATCTGTACCCTCATCTGCATCAGTGGCTGGAAACTGCAAGTCACCGTGTTCCGAAAGTGCTGCATCCACTGGGGGGACTGTTGAGACAGCTTGAGGGTACTCTGCTGTCGCTCCTTCTGCATAGCTGACTTTAGAAGGGTGGATTACGATGACTGGTAGATCATCGTCCTCGTCTTCACTCTCTGCAGGTGGCGGTTGTACGGCTTGGCTCTCAACAGGTGGGGTTTTGTTGAGTTGTCTGGGAGCAGCTTTGGGCTGTCTAGGCTGAGATTGCTGGGGTGAGGTATGAGTACCAACTTGACTGTTGTCCCCACTGATGAAGTCGCATGGCAACAGTAAGTTCCGGTGCAGTACCTTGCTCCTGCCCTGACCACTCTCGGGTTGGACCTCATAGGCTGGGATGTCTTCACCCTTCTGGGTGACAACTCGGTAGATCCGGTCTTCCCAGTACGCTCGGAGCTTGGACGGGCCCTCAGCTCTTGCCAAATTCCTAACAAGAACTCGGTCACCTGGGGCTAGGATGGTACTCCGTGCTCTCCGGTCATAGTAAGCCTTGCTGCGCTGTCCTGTCTGGTGTGAATTTTGGGCTGCTACCTTGTAGGCTTCTCGCATCTCGTTCTGCCAGCATTGGGAATATTCTCGGCTGGTGACCCCATGTCCCTCTGGTCTTTCAAACCCAAAAGCCAGGTCGATTGGTAGGCGAGGATGTCTACCGTACAAGAGGTAAAACGGCGAGTACTCGGTGGTCTCGTGTTTTGTGCAGTTGTAAGCGTGCACCATCTTGTTAACCGCAGACTTCCAGTCGCTCTTCTGGGTCTCAGGGAGGGTCCTCAACATCCCAAGTAAGGTCCTGTTGAAGCGTTCAACTTGACCATTTCCTTGGGGGTGGTATGGTGTCGTGCGGGAGTTCGTTATGCCAGAGTATTCTTGCAGCCTGGCAAAGAGATGGTTCTCGAACTCACGTCCTTGGTCGTGGTGAAGCCTCTTAGGGAAACCGAACTTCAGGATGAAATCATTGAAGATTATGTCCGCTGCTGTCTTCCCGCTTTTGTTCTTAGTTGGGTACGCTTGGGCGAATCTGGTGAAATGATCCACCACCACCAGGATGTACTCAAACCCGCCCTTGCTCCGCTCCAGGTGGACATAATCGATGGAGACAAGCTCGAAAGGTTGCGTTGTGGTGATGTTGACAAGGGGCGCTCTGGTTTGTTTGGCTGGCTTCTTCTGGATAATGCATCGGCAAACTTTTGTGATGTAGTGCTCGATTTCAGCTGCCATATGAGGCCAGTAAAACCGCTCCCGAGCAAGATGGATTACTCTTTCTGGCCCAAGGTGCCCGGCATGATCATGCAGCTCGGTGTAGACCAGTTGCTTGAACTTCTGAGGTAGAACGAGTTGTGTGCGCACACCAGTCTTCCGCCAGAGGATTCCGTCACCGTCTACCTGGAGCTTTCCCCACTCGTGTAGAAGTGATATGACTGTCGGTGCCTCACTTTTCCGTTCTTTGCGTGTTGGCAACCTTCCCAAGGTCCTGTAGTGTAGTACCCTTTTGATGCCAGGGTCATCCTCTTGGGCCAACTTGATTTCCTGCTTACTGAACTGCTGAATGGGTGTCTGTACTGTCCCTGTGGTGGAGTCTTGGACGGAGAGTGCATGTGCCCAAGCTGTCTGGCCATTACACTGAGCCGTAATCCCTTGACCGGTTGCCTTCATCACATCTGGGGATACCGCCTCGGTGTGGACACTTTCCAGGTGCTCAACACTCTGTGGGATACGGGACAAGGTGTCTGCATCGCCATTGGCTCTACCCGGTCGGTACTTGATCTCCAAGTTAAAGTCAGCTAACTCGGCAACCCAACGATGCCCTGTGGCATTCAGTTTGGCTGTGGTGAGGACATAGGTTAAGGGGTTATTATCTGTGTATACTGTGGTGTGTTGGGCGTAGTACAGGTAGTCACGGAAATGTTCCGTCACCGCCCATTTGAGGGCAAGAAACTCGAGCTTCCCGGCATGCATGTGGTAGTTTTTCTCGGCTGCGGTTAGCGTCCGGGAACCATACCCGATGACTCGTAGTTTCCCATCTTGCTTCTGATACAGGACTGCACCGAGTCCATCTTGGGATGCATCGGTGTGTAGGACAAAGGGGAGAGAGAAGTTGGGATAAGCCATTACCGGGGGTCGCTGCAAACAGTCGAGGATAGACTCCAGGGCATCCTGATGGATTGTCTCCCATCTTATCGGTTCATTCTTTCGTCTGTGGGACCTGCTCTGTTTGCCCTTCAGGTTCTTGCGTTGATGATGTGTTTTGGGAGCACATTGAGTCTCAGGTTGGCCTTGTTTCAGCAGATCGTACAACACTTTAGCACGTTTGGAGAAGTTAGGCACATAGCGTCGGTAGTAGCCAAGAAGACCAAGGATTTGTTGGACCTCAGTGATGGTTGTTGGTCGTTTCTGCCTCAGGGCCTCAAGTGCTGACGTCTCCTTTGGATCCATGCTGTGGCCATCCGCTGAAACTATACGTCCTAGGTACTTTACTTGTGGTTGGAAGAGGGAACACTTGGCTGGTCTTAACTTCATACCATGCTCCTGCATGCGACGGAGAACTTTTCTCACCCTCTCGACGTGGTCTTCAAAACTTGTACTATAAATCAGAACGTCGTCGAGGTAAACCATGCAGATCTCGTTGTTCATCTCATCAAGGCAGGACTCCATGTATCGCTGATACACGGCTGGTGCATTCTTGAGCCCAAATGGTATACGAAGCCATTCATGAAGACCCCAGGGAGTCACGAAGGCCGTTAGATGACGGCTTTCCTCTGTCATGAAACCCTGGTGATATGCCTTGCCTTGATCTAGGGTGGAAAACCAGCGGTTGCCTCCTAAGCTATCTAGCATATCTTGTATGCGTGGGATGGGCTGTCTGTCAGTGATGGTCTTCAGATTGAGCTGTCTGTAGTCCACACACAGTCTCAGGGATCCATCTTTCTTTCTCACGCAGACGACTGGAGATGAATAGCTTGAAGAAGACTTCTGGATCCATCCTCTGTTTAGGAGATCTGTGATGTAGTCTTTAACTTCACGGTACAAGGGTCGAGGTATCGATTGGTAGGTCCGCTGCACTGGGATGGTATCGTTGAGTTTGATACTCATTTGAAGTTTCTCGATGCTTCCCATGTCTTGCTCGTTCTGGGCAAACGCTCTGGATTCTTCACGGAGCATCTTTGCTGCTATGACTCGTTGATCTTCTGAAAGATGCTCAAGGTTGATGGGAGGGTCCCAGGTACTGTCACTGTTGAGGTTGGACACACTTGCAGCTGCGCCTGCTTCCATCTTTCCTGTGGTTGTAGGTTGTACAGTACCCTTGACTTCTGCGGGGAGTATCGATTTGATTGCCTGTAGAGTGCCTAGGCAGGTCCTCCTCCCAATGGTGACATCATGGCCAGTAGGGTTAGAGACAAGGATGTTGATACGACAAGAGCTGCCTTTAGGGATTGTTACCACGGCATCACTTATCTCCAAGCCATCCGACCACTGTTGTTCTACATCAGCTTCGAACATCACCGTCGTAGATTCAGGTGCTCCGGTGTGAACGCGGCATTGAATACTGGCACACGAACCTTTCTTCACAGTGACATCTCTCCTGCCTGTCTTCACCGTGCAGAGCTTTGATGATTCTGGCTGTTGCAGTAAGTTCACCAAAGCTTGCACGTTCTGCTTCCCAGTGGCAGGAAAGGTGTCCTCCATGGCTGCCAACAGTGATTTGGCTGAATACTCAGGGTCCCGCACTAACTCCTCCAGAACATTGGATCCGATGATAGGGTTACTGAGGGGGTCACTTGTCACCAACACTGGAACCAATAAGGGCTGGTGGCTTCCAGTTGGAAGCTGAAATTCTGCTTCAATGTAGCCATCATACGGGAGCTGGGCATTATTGGCAGTCGTCACCATCAGGGTGTTAGTCTCAAGCAGGTCGGTCACTGGTCGAACAACTGCATGAGGCATGTTCTGGCTGACCCATGAAGAAGACACAAGAGAAACCTGGGCGCCAGTGTCCCAAAGGGCTTTCGTTGCTCTTCCTCCTAGGTTGCACCGGATGGTACACTTTGGGCCGACTAGCTTGACTAACCTGGAGCCCTGCTGGGTGAGTTGTGTTGACAATGCCATGAGGGCTACACTCTCTGGCACATCTGTTTGGTGTGGTGGTTTAGGTGAATGGGGTTGGGGTTGATCATGAAGAATTGATGGGGATTGTTGTGAGGTCAGGGCAGTTACGCATCCCTCCGCTCGCCCTGCTGCCGTTTCCCGACTGCTTGGTCTGTCTCCGTTGCTTGCAGCCCCTTCTGAAGTGCTCAGAGCTGCCACAGGCGAAGCAATGGTCACACTCTGGACCCTTCCCAGCTTGACGACAGCTATTGCAGCCCCATTCGCGGGATGGAGGGTTTCTGCTGCCACCTTCACTGGACTTGGGCTTCTCAGCTGATTGGTTGTTGGACACTTTGAGAGCAGCCAAGTCTGCCTGAATTTGTTGAAGTTGCTTCATCAGGTCCAGCTGTTGCTTTTCCACGGCACTCACTTCCTGGACCTTCACGGCTGTCTTGGCCTTTTTCTGTTTTGCCAGTCTCACGATCTCCCGTCCTTCCGCGATCTTTAGTTGTCGGAAGAGGGCTTCATCTGAGGTGTTGGGGTCAAAGAACAATGGCTTCAGCTCGCCTCGAATGTTGTCGTTTTGGAGCCCGGTATTCAATGAGTGCAGAAACATGTTCTGCACCAGTCCAGGGTCATACTTGATGGTGGACTCCATCTTTGACGCCTTCAGAATCTTCTGTCGGAGGTCGAGGGTCCTCACCAAGAAGTCGTGTGCTGACTCTGTACTCCCCTGTGAGGCCGACGAGAGTTCCTGGTACATCTCAGTGGCGTTCCCCTCTCGATAGTGCGCTTCAAGGATTTCCCGAAGGGTTGGCAAGGTTAGCCCCTCTTTGCTCTCCAGGTAGCTCCTCAAGCGCATGCCTGGGCTGATGGACCGGATGACAGCCTCTACAATCTCAACCTCTTTGTACGATTTCCGCAAACCGCTTTCAATCTGCATGATGAGATTACTGTGGGAGAGCCGGTCCTTCTGACCAGGCTCCCCAACCTGGCCGCTGATTCGAAACTCTTTTTTCAGTAGGCCAACCATTTGGTTCACTGGTAGGGCAGGGGGGCTGGGGGCTGGTTCCGCTGTGGATGTCGAGCTTGACTCTGGGGTGGCTGGGGGGTCTTTGGAGGCGCTTGACGTTCCTGGAGTGATGGTCTTCAGGAAGTCAAGAAGGTCTTCGAAGACCTTTTGACCTTTGTCCTCCATGTCTTCCATGGTCTCGCTGTTAAGGTGGCGGGTCAACCTCCGGATGAGGGCCAGGCGTGCCCTCTCCTTGCTGGCAGTGTGTTCATCAACACCCAGCTTTGTGCACACCTGCTGTAATTGCTCCTCCTGCAGGCAGCTAATCTGGCTGACCACACTTTGCTGCAATGCCAGCAGGGCCTCCATGCTCTTGTCTGCTCCGTCCTCAACTGCGTCTCTGAACCAGGTCAAAGGTGTCTCCTTTCACTTCCAACGCCAGCCGGTCGTCCTCACTGCCTCCTGCCGTTCCAGGGCACTATCTGCTGCCGGGGACGTTCACGAGGATAGCTGCCATGCAGTAATGCATTCACATGCATTTACTACGTCCTGGCAAGGTCGCCAGATTTGTTACCCAGCTGTCATGTGGTAACGTTATTTCTATTGGGCAAAGACAAAAGAGAGCACTGTTGTGAGTACATCTGGTCACTTTGCCAAAATATGTGAAAGTGTTTATTCAAACATCATAATAAACAAACAATGTACAAGAAAAAGGTTAAGTAAGTTTCCTAAATAACAACGCTTTAAATCAGTATGGCCAAAACTATAAAACTTCAGGAGAAACATCACTTTAAAACTAATGGCCAACTACATGTACTATCTAACCTATAGGGGAAACTTAACTTAATAATCTCATGGCCACAACTACCAGAACTCTTATCTGCCATGTCTTAAAGATAAACACACTACTCAGGCTGGCCAGCACCCTTGTTGCTATAGCAACAGACTTTCCACTGTATGGCTCAACTCCAGCCAAGTCAATGGCCTGGGGCATACTACTGCTCCCCCAGTGCTACCCTTACTGTGTGACAGGTGGTCTTTCCATTCTACACACACAAGCAAGTCATTGTTCTAGCTAGCCTAATTAGTATTCACTCCACAACGTGGCAAGGCCATGCTTCAGCTTATCTAAATACACTCAGTGCTTGCAATGAAAGTTTCCTTGGCTAAATGGTGAAACTTACATTCAATGTTAAAATCTACTACAGTTTACTAAAAAACATACATGGTCCAGTTTCTTAAATAAATGAAATACAAATAATCAACTCCACAAACTTTCACCAAACTTTCCTCAAATCCAGGAAACTTAGTGAAACTTTCCATGAATAACTGAAGTGAATAACTAAAGTTCAGTTGCTAAAAAAACTAATCAAACTTATATCATCTGAAATCTCATCCAAAGTTACAAAAAAGTGAATATACAAACAATAATGAAAATATCTAAGCATCATAAAACAAACTTCAATCATGTCAAATCTCTAGGGAACTTGGCAAAAGAGTAAAGTTGACAAATTCAAAGAACTATTTACCTTCAACCAATTAATCAACTCAAGTCATTGATTGTATACTCCAAGTAAATGAAAATGTGAACAACAGAAATAAAGGAACTAGAGATGCATATAAAAAGAAAGAAACATTTGTACATACCTATTGGGCAAAGACAAAAGAGAGCACTGTTGTGAGTACATCTGGTCACTTTGCCAAAATATGTGAAAGTGACTAGGCACACTCACATGAACTCTGTGTTGTCTTTGGACAATTCCAATTTTTTATGGGGGTGTTACTTTGTACAAAAACTTCACTCTGGAGGGGTTTTACTACAGAGGGGTTCTACATAACGAAGAAACAAAAGTGTACAGACTTAAAAAGATTGAAGAGATTCGATCTTTAATCTTGAAAGAGAGAGACCACCGAGAGCGCACTTATAAAAAAATAAAGAGAATGATCGACACTATTAACTACATAGAGCGAGGAGTCGAAGGATTGGGGTTTATAGCAGGGGCTGTCGGTATTCCCGCTCTCTTGGGTGTTATATCAGCCCCCGTTGGATTGGTGTTAGAAGGAACGTTTATGGGCGCTTTTGGTGTAGATATTCTGCTTAGAATCGCGTCTAAGCGATTATCCACCAAGCTGAAAAAGCACGACCAGATTAAAATATTAGCAGACTCCAAACTTAACACGATTGAAGAATACGTGTCTCAAGCCATCAACGACGGTGATATATCGCACGAAGAGTTCTTACTGATTACGAGAGAACTCGCAAAATTTAACGAGCTTAAGCAAAAAATTAGAACAAAGACCAGCACAAAGCTTCAAAAAATTAAAAACGATACAGACTTTGAAAAAGAAGTTAAAAAACGGGTAGACGAACGGCTGGCAAAAGAAAAAAAATCTCTTATCGAAAAACTTACAAGTTCAAATTCTCGGTAAATAAACATTATGAAAGCGATCCGCCGAGTTATACCTCTATTTCACCTCTTAGGGCTACACCCTCGGCTCCGCCTTTATTGTAGTGGTCATCGTATTTTTTTAGTGCCTTATTAAATTGATTTTGAGTCACTTTAAATACATCTCTAACTCGTTCTTTGTTCCATCCAACGACGTGATGGTAACACGCCGCTATTAACGACCGTTTAACGCAACCATTTCCCCTCAATGTTTTGTAATTAACGAGTTCGTTATATTTGTTGATTGTTTCTTGGACATCTTCTACGTCTTGCTCTGGACAAACAGCAAAAATAAGTTTCTCTATAGTTTTTCTTTTGTTTCTTTTTAAAGTTGACCAATTGATACGATCTTCTTGCGCATTTTCTGCCGAAAAATCAAAATAACGTGAAACTATTTCACCGCACGTTTCACAAACTAAAAAACCATTCTCGATGATTATATGGTGATCGCACTGATCTGTTTTATTAGATAGCTCGAGGTTTTCACTCTGAAAAAAAGTCATGGATATATCTAATAAAAACCGATATTATTTTTTAATAATTTAAGTACTCGTCGGTCTAAACATATTACTCTCCATTTTTAAATAAAAACAGCTTCTCTACCTTTTCACAGATAGAGAAGCTAATTTTTTTCCCCCGAGTTTCAAGGTCGCGTGGTGGTGACTCACACATTTTTCAAGGTCACGTTGTTTACGCCAAATTCGTATCATGCCTCAACACGTTTCAAGGTCACGTGGTGGTGACTCACACATTTTTCAAAGTCACGTGGTGGTGACATCACCTCATTTTAGCGACGACAGATTTATTTTTTTAACTCCAGAGCGACAGGCCCTGACTTGACACACATTTTTCTTTTTTGCTCCCAAACCTGACGTCAGATTTCTAAAACATTTGCCGCGGGTGATTCCCCTTTATTTTTCCCCCAACTATTTTTAAGAATCGAGAGCGGCGTGTCCAGACTGGCCGCAGATTTTCCATTTTGGTCCCATACCCCCACCTCCCCTACTACTAGGTGAATTGCTCAAATGTCATGCATGATTCAATTTTCCTTTGAATCGTTGCAAGACACTTAGGTTCTCGTTCTCTTTCCCCCTTAAAATAAAATTAACTCAACGATAAATTCAGAGAAGAAAAATAGTCGATGAAAACGAGCAGCGACACGTGACGCACCAAGGATGCTGACACGTAAAACGACTAGCACGAGCGTCGAAGCCGCGAGGGCCTTTACCATCTCGTGGAGAACGCTTATTTTTTCTTTACATTTGTCTACCGATTTGGTAGACATGCATAATGCATTACCCGTTGTGAATCGACCAATGAAAATGCAGAATTACTAACGTAAATCAGCCGTCATCTGGCGCGGCAGCACGCGCGCGCCATGCTGTTGCTGGTAACCGCAAACCACCGTTAGATGATTGATTTACATTGCTTGATTTATATTACGTGAATAAATGAACAAGTGATTAGACTGTCACGCCCCAACTATCGCATCGGTCCCAACTATAGTTGGGCCTGTCCCAACTATAGTTGGGCCTGTCCCAACTGTAGTTCCACAGTTGGGCTGGCCCAACTATAGTTGGGACGGTCCCAACTATAGTTGGGACGGTCCCAACTGTAAGTTCCATTGTTGGGCTGGCCCATCTATAGTTGGGCCACTCCGATCTTTTTATTTTGCGGTGTCCCAACTATACTTTACATTGATGTACAACCATAAAACGTTCCCTACAGCTCTGATACACGTCTGACTTTACTGGGGACCACTGAAATTAGCTATTGATGGGGCGAATCTATAGTTGGGCCACCCCAATCTTTTTATTTTGCGGTCCCAACTATAGTGTACATTGTTGTACGATTATAAAACATTCCCTACAACTCTAATACACATCTGACAGTTTACTGAGGACCAATGAAATGATCTATGGGTGGGGACCATCTGTAGTTGGGCCACCGCAATATTTTTATTTGGCAGTCCCAACTATAGTTTACATTGATGTACGACTATAAAACATTCTCTACAGCTCTGCTTACATGTCCGACTTGGGACCTTTGACATTAGCTATGGGTGGGGCCCATCTATAGTTGGCCGGCCATGGCAATCTTTGAATTTTGCAAAATGTTGCTGGATAATAAAACCCAGCAGCTGGACAACTCATCCAACTAGGCAGTACCACGTGACCGGCCAGCCTTGCGGCATGCATGCACGACGAATACACGGTGCCAGCGCCGCGGAACATTTAATCCAACAAGATCTATCAAGCATGAAGCATCCGGCGCAACTCCAGTCCTAACTATAGTTGGGCCGACCCAACTGCCGCACTATAGTTGGGACAGTCCCAACTATAGTTGGGACCGATGCGATAGTTGGGGCGTGACAGTTCCACGAGATAGTAAAGGCCCTCGCGGCTTCGCCGCTCAGTCGTGCTAGTCTTTATACGTGCCAGCATCCGGGGTGCGTTACGTGTCCGGATGGTCCAGGTTTAGGCGCGTGGGACTTGACTAAAGGCTAATAAGGAAGTAGAAGCTGATTCGTAGTACCCAATTCGAGATTGGGCAAATTGTTGTGACCATTCAGGAATACGTCGCCGATTGCAAATTATGCAAATTTATATTCATATTATTATAATTAATAAAAAGTAACCCCCATCATCAGTAGTGCCATTAGTTTCCAAAAACGAACAAAAAAACCAAGAGAACATTAATGTCTTACGTTTGAGAAAATGATATTTTAAGTCAGTGATGAATTACTGTTTATAGTTGTCGCTTCCTCAATGAGAAAATTACCAAAGTGCATTCACCCGGGAAAATGCGCATGCGCACTAGTACTATTACTGAAGTGCAGTGTCTGTCGAGTACTGACGGCATATTTCAACAGAAACATATTATTGGTGAAGAAAACAACGACAGTTTTTGTTGTCTTTGCAAGTCTAAGTAGGCCTATGCATCATTCTCTCAATGAAGGTCAAATGTCCGGAGTAGGCCACATGGTTTCAAAGAGCAACGTTGCCAACGCGGTAGGTAGCCTGACTTTTCCGACGAATTGTGTTGTTGCGCTCACTTGCATTCATTTCGTGAAAAAAAGGCCCAGAAAAAACCCGAAAAATATCGGGAAAAAATATTGCATCCTGACGCCACTTCAGCAGTTGTGTACAAAGTCTATAGAGAGTCAAGATTATTTTTTTTAGTATTTCGTAACAAATTGGAAATGTTTCTGGAAAGAATGTTGACGAATGACGGCTTGACGCTGTTTTTTTTCTAATCATTCATAGCATAGGCCTATCCAACCTCGTCGTCCCCAGTACGCGCCCACCACTACCTGCTCTCTCACCCTGGTAATATATTGAAATACCTTTATTGACATTTAGTTAAAATGACAAAAAGAAATAAAATACAATGTACAGTACTCGGTAGGTTGTTAAAACATTAAAATACAAACATTACACAGTGGGAGGGTGACATTACCAATCAAACAAGCAACCTAGGACTCGGGCGTAAAAACAAGGGGATAAAACCTTGAGGAGGCCTGGCAAGGCAACAAAAATACACCAATTGGAGGGAAAAGCATGAACAGGGGAAGGGGTGGGAAGAGCAAAGGAGGGGAGAATGGGAGGGTAGGGATAGGGGTATGGGTGGGGGCTGGCTTGAGGCATGGGCGTGGGAAGGGAAGGGTGGGTGGGGAGGTGGGGAAGGATTTGGGTATGGGGGAGAGTTTACAGTGAAATAAAATCAAAATTGCACATAAAATCCTACTGTAATGGGTTGTAAAAGAAAACACAATTATCTTTTTAAATGGGCAGAACTGTACATCGAAAGACTTACTGGATAAAATTCAATAAGAGAAAAGGAAAAAAAATGTCTTGCATGATCTAAAAACGGTAAAAAATATGGAAAAACAATGATAAGACGGTCGGAGGGGGGAAAACAACCCCAGGCACATGTTTAGCGAGCATCAAGGAAATACATAAAAATGGGCACATGAATTGCAAATGGTTATAGCATTGTAAATGCAGATATACGAGATAAAAATACTTATGAATTGGCACATGAAATGCAAATGGTTATAGCATTCAAATAGGGATAAAAATATACAGTTATTCATACACACGTTTATCATGGTGGTAATAGTGATTGTGGGCACAGTCAGCCTCAATTCTACGATTGGAGAAAACAGTGTATGAAGCATTAACCACAGTTCTCACTATGTCAGTTAGGAGGGACTTGATGGTCCGCTTTGATGTTCCCGGCATGAGGGTGGACATTGCTGCCATGAGGTCATGCGGATGATAGTGACCCAAAGCACCCACCTCAAGTGTCACTAAATCAACGTCTTCGAAGTGTTCGGAGAGGTCGGCCACTAGTCCCAGGTATTTGGTGGACTTGCGAATTTTAGCATTTTCCAGGTTGGTGGTGCTGTTATTTGGGATTGTCAGTTCGCCGACAATGCCTCGAGATTCCCCACATTGTAGGAAAATGTCAGGGCGTAAGTTGGTGGTGCAGACGGATGCAGGGATGGTGCTTTGCTCCGTGAGCATGCCTGGGAGGTCAACCCTCAGGAGGAGTTCCTGCTCGCTCTTCTCGGTGTTTATGGCTAAGTGTCTGGCGATGCATTTCAGCACACAGTCGTGTCTCCAGGTGTAATGACCTAGGGTGAGGGCTTTTGGCATGCGCTGAGGATGTGAGCTAGGGTACATCTTGGCTGATGACATAGCCCACACCTAGTGTCGTGTTGAACTTTCCATCTTGCAAGATTAACTGGTGAGGGAAGAGTGTCACAGCCTGCTCTAATGAGGAATGCGAGTTGGCCGCTAGGGAGGGAATAGCGGACACGTTTCCATGCCTCCGACTCATCCTCCAGGACGATGATATCGAGCAGTTTGGATTGCACTTGAAGGTCTTGGAGTTGACTCTCCCACTGGTCATCGTGGTCAGTGCGGACATGTTGTTTGATCCACCGGGAGGGAGGATGAGGGTTGGTTGCCGGGTCACTGCTTACCAAATCTCTGACTTTGTCGACGGCAGAGCGAAAGAATTTGGGCACAGCGCCTACCCATTCATCTGAGGTGGTGTGGCTATAAAGCGAGTCTGTTAAGTTTTGGGTTATCATGGGATCTCCTCCATTCTTGAAAATGGAAAGAATCAGGTTGATTTTGCATTTTTGTTCCAGTTGTGGAAGGTACGGAAGGTTGAGAGTTTTGGTGTGGAACATCGCTGCCGGGGTTGTACACTTGACCAATTTCAATCATTTTTTGAGTGTTTGTGTGACCTTGCGCTGGAGGACTTTCAGCTGATTGGTGGACATGGATCCCACGGCTAGTGCGAATCGGATGGCAGGGCAGAGATAATTGGCGTAAATCCATGTCTTATACTCCGGTTTCACTGGTCTTTGGTTGATGTTTTCCATGGCTGTCAGCACTGTTTCTCGGATGTTGACTGGTGATGAACGTTTCGTCTCGCTGTTAGTTGCTCCTATTACAGCACCCAGGAATTTGGTGGGGTTGTCACAGACATTTGTTATTTTCTGCCCACTGATGGTAACTGAGGCAGATCTGACAGGTTTGGGACCGGATTTGCGCAGGTGTGTGCATTTATCCGGGCGGATTTCCAGACCGACGGACTGGAAAGACTCATTCAGAGTAGTTAATATATCCTGATGAGGAGTCTGTTGCCGGGTGATCAAGGTTAGATCGTCCACGTAGGCGAGAGCGATGATTGGATCCGACTTGGTGAATTTCACTTTTTTCATTTGGTTGCGAACCGCTGGGAGTTTCCTTGTCGGTGGAGTTTCAGAAGGGGGGCGAAAAATTTTGTCTCTTTTCCACGCGAGGTGCCATGGCACGTCATGGAGCTTCACCGTTTCAGTTGAACCATCGGTATAGCGGATGATTGATGATCCGTCGTTCACATGCGTTTTGACCTGACAGTGGTACCAACCCGCTGCATCCTCACACTCAGAGTCTGTAGGCTGATCATCCCACTTGACGTAGAGGGAGGCACCCTCAGGTGGTAGGGCGGTGGAGTTGGGTATCGGCAAGGTGAGGGAAACTCCTTCATGTTGATGGCGTTTCAGCATGCTGATTATTGGGTTAAACGATAGGGTGAAGATCAGTGGTGACAGCGTGTCGCCTTGAAAAATTCCTCTGCAGATGGGGAATTGGTCGGTACTCCAGTTGCGGGTTTTGATGTATCCCTGCAGTTTGCTGTAGGTGGAGTGGATATATCGTAATAACTCTGCTGGGATGCTGTAGTGTTTTAGGACAAAGGTTATCCAGGAGTGTGGCACTGAACCAAATGCGTTGCGCAAGTCTATCCAGGTGATGCTGATGTCTGAGGACATGTCGGATGAATTATCGAGGATATGATTCAAAACGTAGATGTGTTCCATGGTGCCATTAATTCCCCCGAGACATCCTTTCTGAATGTTAGTGTCAATAAACCTGTTGGCTAGTAGAAACCGTTGCAAGCGGTTGGCTAGCACTTTGTTGAGCAATTTTCCAACCGCGGAGGTGAGGGCGATCGGACGGTAGTTGGCAGGGTTCTTGGGGTCTCCCTTCTTAAAAATCAGGATGATCCTAGCAGTACACCAACTTTGTGGTGCTTCTTGCGAGGTATTGAGGATGACTGTAAACAAGGTAGCTAGAAAATGATGTGTGGCTGGGAGGTTCTTGAGCTGGCGGTACGTTATACCGTCGTCCCCTGGTGAACTTCCGGCTGAACACGACTTAAGAGTTTTACGTACTTCGGCTGGTGTGATTGGGCCAATGTTGAAAGAAGTTTCAACTTCTGGTGCAGGGTCAATCCAATCAGGAGGGGACACATCAAGGTTGTCATGTGCGGGGTCAGCTGAATGAATTGTTTTCATGTAATCGTGACAGACTTCACAGGAGAAATCTGGATCCTGTCGGTTATTGCCGGGTTTGCACACCGATTTTGCAAAGCTAAATGGGTCCTCTCTAAAAGCCTTGTTCTGTTTGCAAGCAGATCGGTACTCACTGTCTTTTCTTGCAATTTTCGTCGCTCGATTGTGAAGCCTGACTGCCTGTAGAAACGGCTTGGGGTCCGATGAGATGCTATGTCTGCATTGGTTTTTTTGCAGGGAGAGCTGTTGTTTCAGTTTCTGACTTGCACGCACGCGATGGTGTTGTCCGCCATTTTGAATGTGTGCAGATTTCCTATGGCTGACAAGATCGTGGGCAGTCAAAACTTCGACCAGGATTTGTCCGAAATAGGTAGCAGCTTCCGTTGAACTAATGAAACCTGCACCTAGTCCAGAGTTAATAGGTCTTAAAAGTTCTTTTATTGTGCTGTCTGCTTCCCTCCAACTGGTGGATGACGCCGGATTGTTAGCAGAGCTCTGCTGTGGGGTTGTACCCGTGTCGGCGGCCATCTTGAAAAAAAAGAAAAAAAAGTGGTATTGGTACTCCTAGAACTATGAGGCTCCACTTAGAGTCAGAACCCCGCAAAATTGTTGTCAGCACAAAACACTAATTAAGTACAAAAACGTCCATCCCAACCAAGCTTTTTCCCACAGAACCGCTGCACAGTTTGCCCCTAAACTCCGTACAATACCTCATGACATACTCACGTTATGTGCACCCAACAAACATCGGTGGATTCTGTCGGTTTTTCGGCAAAAATGATGAAAAATATGCCCTTTCCGCACTGAGCCAACCTGACACTTGAAACGTGCACGCGCGCAGAATGATCGCAGTCATTTTCGGGTTTGATCGCTCGGAGCGCGCCGCGGGGGTACGTACTTACACTTGTACGCATGCGCATACTATCGTCCCGCTTCTACACCATAACCCCCGCGGCGTTGGAAATAACAAAACCAACTACACGATATTAATCCGTTATTAGCAAATTGAGGTATCGAATCAGGATACAGGGAGAAAGTTTCCTATCCAGGGTTTACTATTGGTAACGAGGTTGGAAATAAAGTAAGCACTGGGGACGAGGTTGTAGGCCTATCATCTCAATGAACTTATGAAGGTCAGTCATTGCAAAATTGATGATAACAGATAAGGTGAATCTGGGAGTGAGAAACATTTCCAATTTTGTTGGTAATGAAATGACTCTCCATAGATTTTGTACACAACCGCTGAAGTGGCGTCAGGTTGCAACACTCTTTCCAATGTTTCTCAGTCCCAGATTCATGTTTTTTTCCAACATTTTTCCAATGACTGATCTTAATTGAGATGATCAGATGATACTTGATAGGGTAAAACTAAAAGCGGAGTATTCATCCACTTAAGGAAAACCGGCACTGCCAGTGATCAACGCTAGTTCGACACAAGGTTTTTGCTTAGTAACGATCCGTCGGATTCTGCCTCCGATCTAATATACCCCCACTTAGTGGTAAATTTTATGCTAAAGGGGGAGAATTCGACCGGAATTAGGAAAACCAGCACTGCCTAGTGTAACTGAGCGAGTGAGATGTTGACTGTAATTACAATATAACATGTCAACATGACCACAAACTTACTTTGTTTGCAGCATTAATCAACCCTAGTCAGACCCAAGTGCTTAATAACAAGCGGTAGGATGGCACTCTTAAAGTTATGATTTTTTTAAAGATAGCACCAAACATACATGTGTTCCTTGAGATACATGTACCAAAAATTTCAGGCAAAAATGTTGGGGTGCACTTACTATACATCCTTGTGGAGGTTTAGAATTTTCACCAGTTGTGATGTGTAATGTCACATTGATGTTCATTTACATAAATTTCACATCGCCTAGCTGAAACAAAACGTGAATTCAATCTCATGTATGTACTCTTGTTTTTTAAAATTTAGATTCAGGCCTCCTGAGCAACCGTGTATTTACTCAAAGGCATATACACATATGTAATGGCTGGTGCTGGTGCTCATCGAAATTTGAATGGACGCTTGAACGGACAGTTTAATGGTCAGTTGAATGGACAAGTAAATGGTCAATTGAACGGAATTCCTCAGCAGCAACAGCAACAGCAGCTGCAACAACAACAACAACAACAGCAACAACAGCGGCAACAGCCACAACAGCAGCCACAGCAGCAGCAGCAGCAGCAACTGCCACATCTACAGCAGTGGGCCTTGCCATTGGCACCATTACAACCTACTCAACCACCAGGTATACCAACAGTTAGACCGCGAGGGGAAGCTGTGCCCTACAACTGGCAGTCTTCTAAGACATCGGTCAAGGAGCGCTTTGCATTCATGTTTAACAATGAGATCCTGAGCGATGTCCACTTCCTTGTAGGTAAGGGGATCAATACCCAACGGATCCCCGCCCACAAGTTTGTCTTGTCCGTCGGGAGTGCCGTCTTTGATGCCATGTTCAACGGAGGGATGGCCACCACATCCAATGAAGTAGAGCTACCCGACGTTGAACCTGCTGCATTTCTGGCTCTGCTGAGATTCCTGTACTCCGACGAGGTACAGATTGGCCCAGAGAGTGTCATGACCACACTATACACCGCCAAGAAGTATGCCGTCCCAGCATTAGAATCAGCTTGTGTGGAGTTCTTGAAGAAGAACCTAAGTGCAGACAATGCATTCATGCTACTCACCCAGGCACGTCTCTTTGATGAACCACAACTTGCGAATCTCTGCTTGGAAACGATCGACAAGAACACCGCAGAAGCTCTTCAAGCCGAAGGCTTCACAGACATTGACCTTGACACGCTGATCAATGTCCTGGAGCGTGACACCCTGGGCACACGCGAGAGTAACCTCTTCAATGCGGTATCCAGATGGGCAGAACATGAAGCCGTGCGACAGCAGTATCCAGCCACACCAGAGAATAAACGCAAAGTACTGGGCAATGCCCTGAAGCTGATCCGCTTTCCATTGATGACTGTTGAGGAGTTTGCTAGTGGGCCTGCTCAATCTGGGATTCTGACAGACAGGGAAGTTGTCAGTCTCTTCCTACACTTCACTGTGAATCCCAAGCCATCTACCGAGTTTCCCTCCAACCCAAGGTGCTGTCTGATAGGCAAGGAGCAGACTGTTAGCCGGTTTGTGCAGGCAGAGAGTAGATGGGGCTACAGCGGCACTAGTGACAGGATAAGGTATGCACAAAAGTTTCTTCTTGCTTAGAGCTGCTAACCTCAGAAGTTGTACACTGCATTGTATGCATGAACATGTATCTGTGCGCGAGTTGGTTGAAAGTGGCTTACTGTATTAATGAATGCTGAATATGTGTATAAAATCTTGATTACATTCTTATTTCTTGTGCACAGGTTTCAAGTAAACAGACACATTTTTGTGGTTGGATTTGGTTTGTACGGTTCCATCCAGGGCCCTGCTGATTATACTGTCAATATTCAGGTAAGCTGGAATGTAAACATTAAATGTTTGTGTCATAATTATTGTATCGGGCCATGTCATAGTAAATCACCCAAATTTGAGAGACATTAATCCCTTGGCTAATCCTGTGGCACAGAATAACCGTACTGCTCTAATAATTAACCCCTCCTTTATAGCGGGAAGTCAATATTCAGAGAGCAACATAATAAGCCTGTTCGATATCCATTTGTTTTTAAATCGGCATATCGTGAAAAAAATATCGGATATCGCGATATTATCGTGATGACGTCATTTTCCATTCATGGAACAATGGAATAACCAAAAAAAAAAAAAAACACCAGGACCGAAGTCACGATCCACTGCCGCGAAAAAAACCAATATGTCGTGGACAAAATCGTCAATTTTATTTGACTAGAGTCTCATTTTACTTTGCCAATTTAGGTAGAAAACAAATTCCACATTCAAATATCGAAAACAAAATTACCTTGAAAAGTTGGATAAAAATGTGCAAATAGAAATCCATATCGAGGAAAGAACGAAGCACTAGCAGTAGCGCACAATGCACGCCGCATTGATCCCCGACGCGCACTCATAGTACAGCCCACACCATTTGCGGTAAAGGGTGTGCTTCATTGAAAACAATTTACCAGTATTTCCACGGTCCACCTTTTCAGAATTACAAATAATATTTTTTTTAATGGAGTCCGAAATATTTCCTGGTTCAGAAAAAGTTCTTCATCGTTACAAACTAACAAAATATTTGTTTTTCTAAAGATTTTTTTCGAAAAACGATGTTAACTCCAAAATGAGGGTGAAGCACCCCTTTACAAAAATTTATGGATCAGTCCAATTTCTTGTGACGCATTTTCTGTTCTGTGAACGAAATAAAAGGCACGACTGAACAGTTGGTTTGCGACTTCTTTTGTTGCTGAAAAGTGAAAATATGAACAGATTTCATAAGTTTGGGACAGTTTTGGCACTAAGCAAGTGTAAGTGCCCAGGCACAACCACGGAAGAGAAGGAATGAGTCAGGGAAATACGTGCAGGAAAATTTGATCTAGTTCGCCTGCGCGGAGTTGGCCCAGCCCAGCGGCGATTTTTTTTTTATCTTCCAAATGACATCCGGAATACGCTATGGCGTTTTGGACTATACTTTTCTAAAAACATGAGAAGAAAATCAAAAATATAATTATATGAAATTCGGGCTTTATTTCCCACCCGCAACCTCGTGGTGTAAAACACAATGTATTATCGACTGAACGAGACACATGTAGTATGAAATTACCATTGATCTCCATATACACAGTGTGTATGGAGATCAATGGAAACTACTGACTCGTTGGTAGTATTGCGCATGCGTAGGGGCCGCACACGTGCACGTGTGCATCTATATTGTTTCGGTGGATGCGATGGACGACAGGGGGGGGGGGGGTGTCGGACATTGTTCTTCCGGCCGCTTTCACTGCCTAGCCAGACAAGCTGCCGAGCGGCAAACAACAAGGAGCTAGCTATCTAGTTCTGGACGGCAAGTTCAAAGGAGCTGTCTGGAAATGATGATGTGGTGATAATAAACAACATTTTCGACGAGTGATACAGGTGACTGGCGGAGAGTCGACTCCCGTGTTTCAGTTGGGGGAGAGGAGGGGGATAGGGTTAATCATCGGACCATAGTAAAAAATAAAATCCGTAGTTTTCTCAGTGTACATGGTAATATATTCCTCCATGATTCAGTGAACGATGTTAGTGTAGTTATGATACTGCAAGACAATCCAATCCTGTGGGTCTGCGTCTGCTTATAATTCCCGGATTACTACAATTATAATAATGGACTCAATTACAAAATGCATGTACCGATTTCTGAAACAGTAATTTAATGTGTTCTCGGCTTCTCACGCAACAAAAGATTAACAATTTTAACTTTACAAACAAAAGGAAATCGTTGAAATCCAGTGTCATATCCGTATAGTACTAACAAAAATCAGGAAGCGATTCAAGCAAACACCAACAGGACCACCTTAGGGATCAGTGCTTCGGGGATGGCCTCATCAGTTTCTGTTGTAATGGTACCCAATCAGTTGAAAACTTTATTTACAAATGATTATAAAACATTATCTTAAATCACAGAAGGATGTGAAATGTAATTGTTTGGACCTCTAAATATCTAACAATAAGGGCAATGAAGATAAATATCATTTCCCCGAAAAAATCTATATACATGTACAAGTACAAGAAAAGTAAGTGGGGGCCGACGACATGGCCGGACATAGCACATTATCAAGTTTCTATTGTTATGACCCTGGATTCTGAAAAAAAGACCTACCGAATCGAATACTTAACAAGATGCACATGCAGCAAGGTGGGACCGTGGGAGGATTATAAACAGATTTCAATGTTATATCCGACAAGGGAATTGCGTGGTGGCTAACTTTAATACATTGAACCATGGAGCTATGTGTTTTATAGCTCCATGCTCCGCGAACACTCTGCTCTGAAACATTTCGATTGTATAAATTTGGTGGATCTGGCGACATCAAAAAAGGGGTAAAATGCGGCACAATGACAGCAAGCAATATTTCCAAAATGGTTATGGGTGGGGCAGAACCATAAACTTGTGCCAAAACGTGAAGTTAATATCGGTATTCACAAGTTGCGAGCTAAGAAAACAAGCATGTTTACTTTTTCTGGCTTTAAGACAGATCTCTGGGGGGTCACCACATTTCCTGCCGTACTGAACACTCGCTCTGACGGTGAGCTGGTTGCGCATATGCATAGGTATTTCTTGGCAAGTTTTGCCAAGAGCGGAAAGGATGATTGGTGTTCCCGCCACCAAATCAACGGACTTGTATCACCGCCGACGACTTCTACTAAAAGGTAGCGTTCGAGTTCTCTCTCTACCCTATCGCGAATTGGCATTGCTGCCAGTTCCGCTGGTGCTGGACCGATAGCAGCTTTGCCCAGGATGCTCCCCAGCGTGCGACGTTTTTTCTGTGGTGGTGGTTCGACATCTCCTGAAGTTGACGCACCGACATCGTCACGAGGAAAATGTCCGGCGGCTTCAAGGTCGGCGATTTCCTGTATTACCAGATCCTTTGTGTGCTGAAGATGCTGTTCTTTGATGGGATCCCCGCGATAACGAGGATCCAACAGTGCAGAGATCCGCATCATTTGTTGGGTCGCGTCGCGGTCGTACTTGGCCTCCATCTTGGCCAGGACACTGCGTTTGATGGAGGCTGTCATCCCCTCCTCCTCGGGTACTTCCAGTAGTACATCGTCGGCGAGATGGCGCATCATGGGAAGAAGAGACGAGACGGTCACGTGCTTCTCGCCCGACATGATATCAGTGAAGTCCGCCAGAGGCTTGAGGGCCTTGTTGACAGCCTCCATCACGTGGATATCTTGCCATGATGGGGAGAGATGAGCATGGTTCCTGTCCTCACCAAGGACGCGCCAAATAGCTGGGGCCTGCTCCAGCAGTCGCTCCATCATCTTCTGCTGTGATCCCCAGCGAGTCGCACAGTCCTGTTAGAATAAATAGATGTAAAATGATATCGGCATGTTTTGTTTCACAGTGGTTTCTCTGACCAAAAAAATAATAAAACAGTGCAGTACAAGTTGTACTGTTTTATTATTTTTTTCTGTACAACGTGATAACGATGATCGTGCAGGTGTTTGCGTATTTTTACAAAGTGTTTTTGAAACTAAGGGGGAAAACGACAAATTAAAGACTTAAGACTATTTCACCTTAATGTTTTTGCGAATTACATTTTTTTGTGCTGATTTAATTAAATATTTTAAGTTAGGCCTACAACAGCGCCAATTATATTTTTTTAAATGTCTTATGATTTATATTGAGAAAAGAAAAAAAATGTACCTTGACGAGAGAATGAGTCGGCAAGTTCAGATCCGCTTGGGCTTTCTTCAAATCACGCTTCTTGAGCCAGCTGTGGGAGAAGCAAGCTACAATGGAGTGACAAATCCCGATGGCCCGTGCAGTGTTTGGGGTGTCGTTGACGGAGTTAGTGACAGCCAAATGGAGGTTGTGGCCAAAACAGTTGAGCCATGGCCATCCGAGGTCCCTAACTGCTTTGACAATGTTCGCTCCATTGTCTGTTGTGATACATGCCAGCTTTTCAACTGGCAGGTCCCACTCCCGCAGGCCGGCCCTTAGTGCTTCATTTAGGGTCTCGGCTGTGTGGTTGTCAGGGATGAAAGCTGTCTGAAGACACCGACTTTTGAGTTCCCAGTTATCAGTTATGAAATGAACCGTTAGGCTCATAAATGGCACCATCGTATTACTAGACCACATGTCAGTGGTAGCAGAGAAAAAATCTATGCTGTGGAGTGAACTTGTCACTTCCGCTCTCACTTTGTTGTAGAGCTCTGGTATGGCCGTGTTGGAAAAATACTTGCGTCCTGGCAGCTCATATTGCCGATCGAAAGCAGCCAGCATCTTCCGAAATCCTTCCTTCTCCACTGTGTAGAAAGGCAACATTTCTTTGCCGATGAAGTGGGTGACGGAATTTGTTAGTTCTCTCCATCGGGGGCTATCTTTCGGGTATTTTTTCCCTCTGGCGAACGCCTCAGCTATGGTTGATTGAGGGCTAGGGGCCTGTGGCGTTGTCGACGGTCGTTGCCGGATCGTTGTGCTGTATTCCAGCGGATGTTTTGTTTTGAGGTGCGACATCATGTTGGTCGTATTACCATCTTTTACTGCAACTTTTTTTTTGCAAATTCTGCATGTCACCTCATTTTCTTTTTTTATTTTGCCATCATCATCCACTTCGAGCCCGAAATGGACCCAGACGGCAGATGTTACTCGCTTTTTTGAGATTAGGCGCGGTTCGTTTTCCATGTCGAAGATGTAAGCTTAGCCGAAGAATGAAGATGAGAAAATCAGAAAATGTTTGTTCCCGCTGAAGTTGTACCCTTATATGCGGTAGCGACCCTCTACCAAAAGCGTTGGATTTTCGGTCAACAAACCTAATTGAAGTTGACTTTAAAACATACCAGCAGGCTATGCAAAAAGTAGTTTATGGACTGTTAAACAATTAATCCCTTGTTAGCCTCAAACTTTATTTGTTTTTTTTTTTGTTTATTAAAATTTCCCGGAGACTCTGCAGACGCTACCCCATCAGATCCAATCACGGAAAACAAACAATTCAGAAATTCCCACATGGCTATAACCTCATCTAGCGACTCCGGCCAACCCTACCCTTCCGGGAAAGGCAAGAGGTTTAGTTTGAAGACCCCAGAGAGGACGAACTGGTTTATTAGTTCAGCTTAGCTGAAACGTGAGAGCTAAGTTAGCTCTCGCGAGAGCAAACAAAAATAATTGTGAAATAACTATCGCCATAAAAATACAACCAATGACACCAAAATACCAACTAAAAAAATAATAATGAAACACGAAGTATTTATTATTTTTATTGAAATGTTATCAGCGAAGTTGCAACAAATTATATGAATAGACAGACAGTTTTACATATTTATTCTTCCCAAAACAGTCCCTGACCACATACAATTTACACATACAGTGTGCAATGCATTCCGTATTTGTAATAAACTTGTAAAAAAAACGTCAGTACCTTTTCAGGACTTTAATAATACTCTGAATACAAACGTAAACTTCAGCAATTTATTGTATGCGCCCTCGCTGGAACCTCCACTTGTACCAGCGGCGAAACATGTACCATATTAAATTAATGGGTGGCCGATCATTTAATCGGCAGTACAGTGTAACTACTGGGACGGAATTCCGACACAGACCGTGTGTTGTGTGTTGTGTGTACCGCGTGCAAGACGCAATTGTCCGTGATCCAATGGTTCAATGCACTTATGCACGTCCGTTAGTCAGTTGGTTCCGCCCCTTAATGGGCAACAATCTTGCGGTTCAATTGGTAAGAGTGAATGTGTGGTTTGTGGTTTTTCGTGGGAGCGCTTTGGGGGTCACAATAACATTCAATTGGTGACTTCAAAACAAGGTTATCAAAGCGGTACTACAAAGGATATCGCGATATTTTTGGGCATATCGAATTCCACGATATGCCGGTTATTCTATCAGAGATCGATACGATTTCCGATATGAAAAACTAATCGAATTATCGTGAAATAGCGTCATACCGAACAGGCTTACAACATAATTTAAAACTCTTAAAAATACTGCAGGTCAGTTTCAGGTGAAGGGATATGAAGTGACTGTGTCACACAGAGAGTGACTGCACACAAAAAACCCAGCATTGTGGAGAGCAGTGAAGCATGACCGAATCTGCCTGCTTGCTCTGCAGAGTTTTAACACACACAAAAATTGTGCAGGGATTTGAAGTGTTTTCCATGCTCCACTGGAGATTACCTTAACCCTAACCCCCTAGGCCCTTGTTGCTTACAACCATCCTCAATCCTCCAAAATCCTCCCAAATTTTTCAACTCCGCCTAAATTTTTCAAAATTGTCAGACAGTCCTGCCTCAAAATGCATTCATCCTCAATCCTCCAAAATCCTCCTCATCCCAAAACTTTGCACTCGTGTTTAAATGAAGGATAACCAACGCCAAATCCTTCAAAATCATCAGACAGTCCTGCTTCATTCACCATTCATCCTCAATCCTCCAAAATCCTCATGTGCTTCAATCACCATTCATCCTCAATCCTCCAAAATCCTCATTTGATTCAATCACCAGTCATCCTCAATCCTCTAGCATCCTCCAAAACCGCCAGGAGGATTTTGGAGGAGTGAGGTGGGTTAGGGTTAAAGGAATTTGATGTGTGGACACTAACTCTATGGGCAACAGTGGTTTTGCAGAACTTAAAGGGTTGAGAGGTGCGGAAGACTAATAATTTACGTGAATTGCCTCCTGTTCTGCAGTGACTTTTTTTTTTACATCATACATGTACTTTATTTTCTGGACATGAACAGATACTGCATGGTGATACTGAGGATGTGCTGGGCCAGAATGACACAGGATTCAGCTGTGATGGCTCCGAGACCACCTACCGAGTCATGTTCAAAGAACCCATCGAAATACAACCTTCTGTCAGCTACATTGCCAGTGCTACACTTAAGGTTGGTCGTAGGATAATTCTTCTAGCTTCTCAGTGTAGTGGATTCTCCTAACGTGGTTCAATTTCATTCTGTTAAATGCTGGTCATTCCGTTAAATGGTCTCCCCTCTGCCAAATCCTCTTTTGTGTTTCTCCTTCCAACAATGCATGCTTGTGTATCCCCTACATGTTTGTTTCTTGTTCCTCTGTCATTTGCCTCTGAATAAGGTCTTGCTAAAGGCTGGAATATCAGGCCATTTTAATTTTTTGAAATACTGGTACTGTTACCAAAAATTTGCTCTCCCCATACTATTTTCAACTTTAAGTCTGAAAAAAGGTTGTTTTTAAATTGCTTGGTTTTTTTTTTAGCAATGCAGATCTTATTCACTATTGATGTAAGTTCAAGCAAACATATTAATATGTTATGGAATAAGTGTTTTACAACTTCCAAATTCTTTGTGTTCTAATAATTCAGGCAGATCTTATTGGCTTTATCTATGCATACTGCATTGTAGTGTAGGTTTCCAATGCATGGATGTGCCCTGGAAGTCCCTAGCGTGATCCTGGCAAATTCCAACACCATATGGGAAACTGCACACACATATTCCTGACTTTGATTCTGGAGGTGTGCCTACCCAATGTAAAAGACTGTCAGTTTAGGGGTACTGTACCCATCCTGACAGATTCCAACAAAACATGCCATTGGGGTTTGATGGGTTGTGTTCTGTTAAGGTTAAAGCCTAAAATTACTGTGTGAATCTTGTCAGAGGCCACACATGCGTGGTGGCAAACTTGTGCATTAGGTCAGCAGTTCGCCTATTGCACTCTGACGTATGTGCACACATATATACATACATGTACATGTATGCACTGGCTCTTCATGTACTTAAGATCTAAGACAGACTAAAAGGAAGAAGCAGCATTAGTTACCCACATAGATCCAGATATTTGAGAATTTATCCTCATATGAGATTAGGTCTCTAATCTTCTCACGTCTTAATCCCCCAGGGCCCAGATTCCCACTATGGCACCAAGGGAATGCGCAAGGTAGTCCACGAGTCTGTGTCGAGCGGCAAAGTGGTGTTCCAGTTCACATATGCGTCTGGCAACAACAACGGAACGTCAGTGGAAGACGGCCAGATTCCAGAGCTCATCTTCTACACATGACCAAAAAAGCAGAAACTGTACGTTCGTAATTTCAATAACTCGTGTAAAAAAACAAATACTTGTAAATAAGATCTAAGATTTGTATGCACTAAAAGTTTAACAAGCTTTGCCTTCACAATGCGTATATTTAACAACTGTTGACTGCTTTGATGTGGGATATTGCATTTGTAACACCTGAGGGGCGTATATTTGCCTCAGGTGCTATGCGTCCAGAGGGGGTTAATTTAAAAACGTAATATCCCACATCACAGCAGTCAACAATTGCTTTGTTATAGTATGCCAGTAACTAAAAAAGATGAAGGCTCGTAACTTACTTTGCCAGACATAACTTACATCACTGCAGTGTAATTTTTGATAACTGCGTGCTTTCCTGCCGGACATGAGACGGAGAGAATGCGCTTCTGTCGCAGGACACGCGACAGGCCTTACACGTGGTATACGCGCGCAACGTGGAGGTAATTTATATGCATTGCAGTGTAAATGAGGTAAATTATATGCAATGCAGTAAACAGTTATCAAGTAAACGGTTATTTTTATGGACTGGACCCGTGGCCGTTCTAGACCAGTGATATAACAGTATCTGAAGACACGATATATTAACAATGTTAGTTATCCCACAAGCGCGAGTGGAACTCAGAATTATGCAGTGCGTCTGTGCTTCATACGCAATGAGGTCCAAGGAACAACTAAGTTATCTTCAAACAAACTTGATGCACAGTAAAGATGGAACACGCACACTGTACACAAACTTTTCATTGGTTATCCCATTGCATGTACGTGCAGCAAGAATGGCGTGGGCATCTTAGAGTGGCGTGGTATGCAGAGTGGGAGATGGACCATGGTATGGGATAATACCACACTGTTGCAATGGATCAACCAATCACGATAGAGGATTTAAGTTTGCTTGAAGATACATGTCAAACTGTATGCGGTTGGATTCTCCGCGTTGTAAAGCTGTCAAAATACAATTAAAACTTCTGATGAGAACAGAGTTACGTGTTGATATATAATGACACTGGCAGGCATTAACACAGTGTCTTGTGTTTGGAAAGTTTGATTAATTTAGCCCTAACTCCCTAGGCCTTTTTGCTAGGATGTAGCCTCAATCCTGCAAAATCATCCAATTGGCCTCATGGAAAAATAGCATATAGCCTCAATCCTGCAAATTCCTCCGTTATTTCTTGAATATGGTCCATGGAGGGATGACCACTGCCTGAATCCTGCAAAATCCTCCGGCTATGTCTGTCAATAGGCTGAGGCAGTGACATTCTGGAGCAGTGCGGAGGATGTCAAGTATAATCAAGGACTAAATTTATGCACGGCTGAGCATAAACAGCACAAGGTCCGGCCCAAGACCTTGACACAGTGCGTACTCCGAAATCAGCAACGCACTTTTGCCATGTAACCTCAATCCTGCAAATTCCTCCAATTTGCAAAAAGGATTTTGGAGGATTCAGGGCGGTTAGGGTTAATGGGACCGGTGCTGTGACATTAGTGGTTTATTGTTTATCCAGAAAATCATGTTTGATGTATAAACGTAATAATTATGTAGACATTGAGATGAAATGTCTAACTGAGGAGTTCTGCAGTGGTATTATTTAAATATTTAGTACCTTTTAAAACTCGGTTGAATTTTTGTGTATGATGAACAGTTTGGAATAAATGGTGGCTTTAGAAAATATAAAATACTTTACGCCGTTTAAAAATGGTTACGACCTGGTAAAGGGAACCAGTTATGTCAGCCGTGTTTCAGCAGTGCGTACCCAGTGGGTACACAACCGAAGGGGAAAAAAAACAATCAAGCTATTTTTGTTGTTAATACTTCATTTTTGTTTCTGATTGTAGTAAAAATTGATGGGGAAAATCAACATGTTGGCATATTTTTGACCTAAAAGGGAAATTATATTGAGGTTTGACCTTGATGCATGTACATGTACATTTTGAAAAAAAATGCATGAACCCATACATTATACATGTACATGTCAGTTAAAAAAACCCACCATATTTGAGTCTATTGCTTTTATTTGGTTAGACATGATTCTAATGTATAAAAAAAAACTGAATGGTGGAAGCAAGATTGTACTTTTTTCACACCTGTAAATGTATTTGATGAAATACTCGTATGCTAATTGAATTATCTGGGTTTTACTAGACTACAGTGTTACATATTTTGTGAAATGCCAAAATACATCTCCCGACGACGGGCAGATCATACTGTCTGAAACGTTGAGCGTAACCTTGAAGAAGGTTGGTTTCTGTGATCACTGTGTTAAGATAAGTAACGCCATGGCAGACAGAGACACTTGGCACGACATTGCCGAAAGTATCTCGGCTGCGGCCGAAGGATGATGATGTGTTAAGATATCTGTAAATGTTTTAGTGTGTGCTTCGTTTGTCAATGAACAACTCTGATGTACATACTATGTACATGTCATTTGCATTATATACACAGATTTCGGTTTGAATTGTTACCTTTGGATATATGTTTACCTATATGTTCATCCAGACTTTGGCATGGCCAATTAAATTAGCATGTGGAATATGTATTTTGCTGCTCCCTTGAGTAATAGTGTTTAGGGTGTACTTACTGTGACCAAAGGCGGATCCGGGGGGGGGGGGGGGGAAAAAGGAATCCATTTAAAAAATTTGTTTAGTGACTTTGCAATAAAGGCATGCATTGAGTACACCACCATCTTTCCTAAAAAAAATTGGTTAAAGTGGTCAGAAATTGCCTCAGATTGCACCACAGAGCATCTAGAATCCCAAAATTTTTCTTGGCCCTTAAGCGGGCCCCGAACCCCATGCCGTAATTTTTTTGACACTTTTTGCGGACCACTTTTTGCCCCCCAAAAAAATTGTGTTCTTGATCCACCCTTGACTGTGACAGATCCAGCATTTATAGAAAGGGGGGCACTCCAAATGGAGGAGAAAACCGAACATTCAAGCGGGGTATATGTTTGCTCATCTGGGTGAAAATTCCTGTCTTTGAAGTGGCTTCATGTAAATATCCAGTTGACAGCAGAAGAAATAGGGAAAAAGACAAGACATACCTCTCAAAAAAAATAACCTGTGAAAAAAGGGGGGGGGGGAGTGTTCGCTGGCTGCGCCGCCTCCTATCCGTTTAATACTGACCTACAAGTGTGTGCACGTGTCCATATAACATAAGTATGCACAGCATGCTATGTACATGTTATAGCAGTCATTAGTCAGAAGAAATAGTGTTCTTTGCACATACATTTTGTATATTATTGGTATTCATTTCATGTAGGGTTTTTGCTCATGGAAGAATGGTAATTGTTCAAATGCATTGATCTTCAAGTTTCAGTTCCTTGTAAAACATGCAATGGTAAAGCTAGACAAGCACGTTACTACATGTTCATGTACATGTATAAATATTTTACACTATTACAGCTGAAAACATATTTTGGAGAAGTGTGCACATGCAACTGTTTATATGCTTCGGCAATCATTGATATGGATGTTAAAAAGGGTACTTAATGATTTTTCATTTTGTATGTATGTATGCATATACAATTGTACTTTTTCAAAACTAGCACCAAGAACTGTGTAAGCCATTGGCCAATCTAGCTACTCTGATGCAGTGGATATCATTGGGGAATATTCAAGACCTAAGATATGTCTGCTGCAATCTACGTGTATCTCACGAGTCTCCAATTGATGGCTCCATATTAGGCCCCACCCACCGGCATGTAGGCAACAAGTGCATGTTCCAGCAGGTGTTTGCGCATGTCAGACTTGTGGACACATTTGGGACATCAGTTACAGCTTTGATTGGCCAATATACCATTGGGCAGGGCTGCATGAGTCCGTCTTTTCTTACAACGCTTTGGTATTACTGGAAGTTCATGTGTATTAAGTAGAGTTCTTCTCAAAAAGACTTATAAATATAGAGTATTGCTGTAAAATAAACCAGCTGTATTATAAGAAAGAAAATTGTTTGTCAAAATGCCTTTTTTTAAAAAAAACTTTCTAGAATATTAATTTTGCTTATTTGGGCAAACCATAATTTCAATGTATTTAACAGTTAAAAAAGGAGGATTAAGGACTGTTTTAATTTCCAAAATGCAGGTTAGAAATGATCAAAGGATCGATATCAACCAAACGTTGCTTTACTTAGTTTGGAAAGTCACATTTGCATTCTAAAAGAAAATTACAATAGACACATACACAAGCATACAGAAAAAAAATCTCATTCGACTTTTTGTTACAAATACGAACCAATGTACTTTATTTCTTATTACGCAACAAAGTTTCTTTTAAATTTTTTTCCAGAAAAATGGGTTTTTCCATTTCTTGACTCCTAATTTATAAAAACACTCCAGTTGGACAGGAACATAAAAGAAAATATACCTAATTTCAGCAAAAATGAAAAATTTTCAGTGAAAATAGAAATGCACTGATGTCTGTAATTTTGTTCAACCTGAACTCTTTTAAACTTTAATCATTTACAAATTATAGGAATTATGTTACTCGGAATATTCAATAAAAGTGGAAGAAAACTGATATAGAAAGATAGTCCTAAGCCCAGTATTTTGCAAATCAATAAAAATGTTTCCAAAAGGATGATTCAGATTCAGAATGTGGCTTAAAACTTAAAAATAATAACGAGAAGTTTTTCAACAAAACAGTAGAAGTATACCAGTCCATTATTAGTGGATGTGTTCCTTAAATAATTTCACACTCTTTGCACATGATACTAAAATAGTAAAATATATCTTTTATCAGAAAAAATAAAATTTTCAGTTAAAGTACAGCCGTAAAGTACTCAAATCTACAATCAGACAACATTTTGTGACATGATCCCATAAAATGGACCTTGAAGAAAATTTTTCACTTATGATACTTTTTACTTGCAGTTAGCTCTTCCGTTTGATATGTCACTCAATATGAGCAGGGTATACGCGCACTGTTGTCATCCACAATAGCAGCTTCGAGTGGCGCAAAATTTGCTTCGGTGAGCGAAGAATATTTGACTTATTTTAAGAAATAAAGACAAAAATGTCCTGAAATTTATTTCTTGCGGATCAAGTTAACCTAACTAAACAATAATATTGGATGTTTTTTTTTTCCAGCGGATACAAGAATATATTGCACTTGTTACAACAATATTGTACTCATCTTCGACACGTGCAATATTGTTATAGCTCATGCAATATACTCTTGTATCCCCCTCAAAGCCATCCAATATTACATAATTAATATATAAAGATATTTTTTGAGTGAAAAGAATAACTGTTCCAATTTTTATTGTGTAAAATTCTTTCAAAAACACCTATTACTTAAAGTAGCGCTGCCGAGTTTTGACTCATGTTGATGGGTTGGGTCACAATTGAGGTTTAATTTGACATATGGCGCATGGTTGTCATTTTGCCACAATGACTTGACCAGCGACAAATGAAGCCCCAGGGTCAAGGGTCACTGGGGACGAGACGTGGCCCGCTTCCACGCAAAGCATCCTGGGATACTCGTCATCTCCAAAGTCAGACATCGCTTTTGCTTTTTCTTCCCATGGGTTCCATACCACTAAGAAATGTCATCAAGGTAAAAAGAATAAGTGACAACATAATGAAAAGGAAACGGAAATAAAGGGAAAAGAAACAAAGTGAGTGCTCTCCATTGAAAGAGGTACAGGTAAAAATTGTATGCAACTAACTATAGGTCAATCATGGAGAAAAATAAAGCTTGAATGAATTTGGTTTGTTTCCCAAGAAAAATTGTACATACCAAATACCAATACATGGAAAAGTACTGTTAATTTGTGTATTATGACAGTTTATTCAACTATTATGTTATCAAGTTCTTTGTCTGGCGGGCATCATAATATGTCAAATACTTCAGCCAACTACAGCTACATACACGCACATGAGAGAGAAAAGTAAAGTTTCCCACAGTATCATTTTTAGACTCAAAAGATGAGATCATTGTAAAATGAAATAAAGGGGGTATTCTTTTTCTCTTTTTATTGTTTTACATTAAAATGTTTGAAAATTGAGTGCAAAAGCTACAATATTTTCATTTTTTATTTTAAAGAAAGAGGTCACAAATGCCATTTACCAGTATCAGGCAAGTTGGTTTTCTTTATAATGATGGTTTTTCCAGTAGCTGTGTCATGTACAATGTGTCCACCTTGAGTATTCATGTACACCCTGTGGAAAATGAAAATCTTTGTAAAGGTAGTCCAGTCACAGGTAACCGAGATAAACGATAGCAAAGGAATGCCTATCTCACAGCTCATTTACCCAGCTTTGTGAGTTGATTTGGGACTTACTACTTGTGATTGAGTTGTGATGGCTTTGTGACGACTTGCGATCCAGATCGCAAGTGCCTTTAGTACAACACTGATATTGAAAAGCACAATAGCACAATACAAGGTCAACTTGTTTGTGATCTCAAATTCAACAACCCACCAATCAGATGATGGAAATTTATTCACGAGTTACAGCAACTTAATTTAGTGTGAGTACAAAGTCAGTAACACTGACCTATCATAGTTTTCTGGGATGGTCACCAGTTCACGTTGCTCCGTAAAGACTTTTCCCTCTTTGACCTGGAAAGATGAAAGAGAACTACTTGATGAATTTCAAATTCAAGATCTGTGGGCAGTCCTGCAGCTTGTGGATGCGAGTCCAGCCTGTAGGGGTGCTGTGGTCCAATGGTTACGGTGTTCGACTCGTGTGCCGTGGTACATGGGTTCGAATCCTGACCGTGGGAACATGGTGCTTGTGCTCTTGAGCAAGGCACTTTACCATTATTGCTTCGTCCTTCGGATGGGACGCAAAGCCGTAGGTCCCGTGTGTTGTGTAATGCACGTTAAAGAACCCAGTAACACTTATCGCTAAGAGAAGGGGTTTGCCCCGGTGTTTCTGGCAGTGGCTGCAATATGCGCCGCAGCACCTTGTAAATCCTTATAAAGGTGCTACATAATGGGTCTCATAGTTCTCATTAACTTGAGGGCCTCCATGGAAAGCAGTGCCTTGCACTGATCGGAGTTTACCCTCATTAAAGATGACGTAGGTTTGCAGTACATGTTTCCTTGGATGGCAAGAAACTTTGTCACTTATTGCTTCTCCCCATCCAATCCGGGAGTAAATGGGTACCTGCGAAGTCATGAGACAATTATTGTGGTCTAAACTAGCTTTTTGCACCTGGAAAAAATGGCTGCAGCGAGCTATATACTCCCCAGGGAGCTGAGATGCTGTAAGGAAAATAAATAAATTGTAATGCTTAATAGTGCTTTCCATCATATCAACAATCTCAAAGTGCTTTACAATTATTCCCCCATTCATCAGGCCATGGGACCACGCAGCAGCCGATATCAGCACACATTCGGTCCTCTACTCTCACAGGTACCCATTTATACTCCTGGGTGGAGAGAGGCAACTGTAGTTAAGCGTCTTGCCCAAGGGCACAAACACCATGTTCCTTGCAGGGTTCGAATCCACGCACCATAGTACACGAGTCTAACACCGTAACCACTAGATCATGGCATTCGGGAACATTTGATGGGATGAACGGTCAGGGGTAATAATAATGTTAATGACTTTGGTCCTAGTTATTAGAGGCGCTTAAATACCATCAATATTCAACAAGCTAAGTATTTCAGGGAAGTATAGTGCAAAGTTACTTGTACTTGATATTGGCTGATATTCTACATACCCCCCCCCCCCCTTTCACAACTGGAGGTAGTCAATACAACCAAGAACCATGGGCGTCGCGAGGGAGGGGGGGGGGGGCAAAAGCGCAAAAAAAAAGAAAAAAAAGAAGAGAGGTGTGGAGTCATATTGCTATTAATTTAAAGGGTTGGAGGGGGGGGGGGCAATGCCCCCCTCGACAAATGAAAAATCGAGAATGGGCTGTGAAAAGTCCATGGATTTCGAGGGAAAACGGGCTTTGCCCCCCCTCTAAAAAAAATCTTGGCGACGCCCATGCCAAGAACCACAACTTCTTCCCGTCAAACCAACATTTGTGTATTACAACATTTTTGATTTGATGTACCTTATCGATGTACTGCAATCCTTTCAGGCCACTGACTGTTGCTTTTGTCACATCACTAACACCAAGATAGGTGTGCAACAATGCTGTGAAACTAAAGGAATCCTCTCCTGGAAAATACATGTAACATTAAAATATTACTAAGTTGCACTTGCTTGACAATTTCAGTCAAAATTTGGCAGATTCTCACTTCTAATATGGTTAGCTAGGCTGCGGAAAACAAAAATTGTATGTTTACATTAAAGTCATAAAACATTGTCCAGATAAGTAGGTACAGCAAATCAATGCTAAAATGTAGACAACTTTTTTTCTCTGGACACTTGACCTCCATAAAATCAATAGGGGGGGGGAGTGTTGGGGGGTGTTGTACCATACTTTCAATGGGGGCGCTGTTCAAATCCGACGATCAGTAACACTATATTACAGAGTAGTGTACAAATACCACCATAACCCAGCTGGTTCGGACCAAATTTTTATGCAAAGGCAGATATTATTACCAGCATAATTGTCACACCTTTTTCAAGGGTGTTAGCAATTCTTAAGAAATAGCGTAAATTACAAACAAAAATGATTGAATGCATTCACAACTCACCTGTATTCTTCACAACAAAGTCGCTAACAAACTCTGCTTCTTTCAGTGTCAGAGTGTACGTAACCTTAAACCTGAAATAAAGACAACACACACCACAAGAATAGCTTATACAAATGCACGCAATGTGACTATAGCTCTGGCAGAGGTACACTATAGGATGAGTTTGGACGAGATACACTAGATCTAGTGGGGTCTTCCCAACCCATGTTGTTATCAACACGGGCCCACAGCCACGCGCTTTAGGCCAACTGTCTAAAACATTTTTGAATAAATAGTATGATTTCTTTTGGAAATTAGATTAATGCATGTTGTGAGTTAGTGTTTAATCCCTCGCTCGTGCTGTACATTGTTCAGAAAGTCTCCAACTGCTTACCCATGATTCCACATTTTCCTTGTTTCATCATTATCTGTGAGAGTAAATACTGCAGTCACATCACCAGAGCTCAAGGTCTGAAAAAAATGAAAACAATGCTTCCTACAAACAAAAACTGAAAACATACTAAGTAATTATTAAATATTCTTGAGCCAATTTTAATAACTGATTGTGAAGAATTTTTTTTCATATTCATGTCTCACCATGATGAATGATTTCCCCGTAGAATGTATTGTCAATGTGGTTACAGTGAAATAAATTATGTCTCTATATTTTGTTTAATAAAACAATTGTGTTAGTAAGTGTATAGAATTGCTTTACATTTTTTGGTATAAAAAAAGAAAGAAGATTTAGCCTTTTTCAGGTATGGGCGACACACTATAAAGGGATATACATGTAAAAGATGATGCAAAGGTTCACTAGAAAAACGGACAAAAACATCTTAAATCTGTTTCAGAACGTGCTCCCCAAACACGCTTTTGAATGAAAAGTCAATCAAATCACAGGCTGCCTAGCCTTTATGGCCAACCTTACTCCATCTTTTAAGACAGAAAAAAAACACCTGTTGCATTGTTTTAATTGATTACCTTTGGAGCTTGTTCCAGAGTCCAAGTTGATATTCTAGCAAATCCATGTTGGGGGCCAAGGTCCCATGGACCAAACTGAGCTGTGTTAGATATAATATTAAAAAAACAAATTAGGTAATTGTCAGATTAAATTCAGCTACGCCATCACAGCAGTCAAAATAATCAATCAATTAAGTGACTGTTTTTAACAGTTTACAAATTCCCTTTTTACTTTGGGGATACAGCCATGCTTTGACTGTAGGTGATAATATGCCAGTAGTTACCTCTTTTGTCTGTTGCTAGAATTTGACTAGTCACAGTATTTTATACACGAATGTGATCAAATACATGGCAGGGGAAGTGGAAGAAATTTTTGACTGTCTGTGGCTGATCAAACAATAGGAGGGTTAAAGACATTCCCAGCTTTGCATATATGGATTTCTTCAGAAAACCATATTTAACAATAAAATATGAAGGGCACTCTCAACCCTTAAGTTATAATTATGACCTGAATTATTGTCACTTTGTGTCAGGCTGCAAATAATTCAAAAAGTTGCAAAGTAATTATTCCATACACATAACTAAACACGATTCATGAAAAGATTTTTTTTTCATTTTGATGTCTTAGTTAAAAGTAAATAATGTTGTAAAGATGGAAAAAATAACAACAAACAAAAACAGCAATTTTTTTTTCATCTAGGTGAAACACCACCAAATCATCATATTTAACGATAAGTTTTGTTCAAGTGGTTAACATTTAAACCAAACTACTTCTTCACTGAAGTGATTGATTCCCATCATGTTTCCGCAAACAACCATTATATTATGCAAATCCTAATTGCTCCAAATCCCTTTTTTATTAGTTGTATTTGCACTCACGGAAACAAACTGGGATGCCACCTCGAATAGCCTTCTTGTTGTCAAACAGTGATTTTTTGCTGTGAAATAAAATCCAGAAAATAAAGCACCAGAACATATTCAGAACAACACAATTGTTTGGTGTGGTCATAACTTTTATAAACCAATGCGCCTAACAATTGTCCCTCCCCCGGCTGCCCCACCCAAGACATGAGAAACAGAAACAACCAAAAAATAAAACACATGCATTCATCAAAAGAAATTGTGCTGAAACGTTTTTACAAAATTGTGAATTGACACCCTCCCCAAAAAAAATTCAAATAGAATCTTACAACAGAAAAAGGGTTCAGCATTGATAAAATAATGACAATTAAAATATGGAAATGGAAAATACCTCAGGAATAAAATTTCGGATCCATTGCATTTCCAGGATATCACAGTTGCACCTGCAATCACAGTAAAATGTGAACTTATTATAATATTAAAAAGGGGGGTTTTACATTTCTTTTTTAAATCTCAATGGTGGTGGCTGCAGCCAGGCTGCAGAGGCATTAACAAATATCTATAAATTGATTTCCTCAACTTTTCTGAAATTGGCCAAAACCAAATATTGTTTGAAGGCCTAGAAGTTGTTTTGTGTCAGGTTCATCAATCATCATTTAAGTTTAAACACGACATTCGAAAAGTAATATTTGGTTTAGATTTGGTTTTGTTTTAGTTTTGTTAAAAAAGTAAGATTTGGTTTTGTTTTACAAAAATACAAAAAAATAGGAAAAACACAGTAACTAGGCCTACACAATAACACATTTGAAGTATTGAGAGTCCCAAAGTTTCGGGCTAGGGCCTAGTCCGAGTAACTTAAACTTGGACCCAACTTATCGCCTTTTTTAACATTTTGGACATGGTCTGGCGATCACCAGACCATGTCCAAAATCTTAAAAAAGGCGATAAGTTGGGTCCAAGTTACTAGGACTAGCTAGGGCCTACATTTGAACGTGAAAGAAAGAGAGCCCCCTCCCCATCCCCCCCCCCAAAAAAAAACAGAGCACAATTACAGAGTAATTCATTGATATTCTGAAAGCTACAACTCTGTAAAACAAATCCTGAAATTCTGTTAATTTAATGGAGAAATCCTCCATGCTAAAACTGGGCCCCGTGTAACAGTAATGTGACTTTCCCTTTCTTGCCCCGCCCCCCTCAATTTTAACTCCAGTTTAATTGCTTCTGCCAGAACTGTGAGGCAACATGAAGAAACTATTTACCAAACAAGTGAACTGTGAGGCTTGTGTCTTTGCCTCGCTCGAGCACAACACGATCAGCCGACATTTTAATCAAGTTTATGGACGTCAAGCCCTAAACCTGCTGAAAACACCGGAATAGCTGGACGGCAAACAAGTTCCGCATTACCGTTTATGCGTTTATGTACAAGTAAATGGGCCAAAGCCACCCAGACTTCTCGTATAAGATTTCAATAAGTAAGACCACGTGGCACCCGTCTCGTGCTCTTGATCAATCGCTGTCTTGTTCCCGCCGCATCACCCTGAAGTGTATTGTCTTTTCACGAGGAAAGATTGGTATACGGCGCATACGTAAACCCTACAAATTCTCGGTAAGAACTAGAACAAGTGGAAGACTGAAGAGAAAACAGGCTGAAATTGCCTGTCAAAGCGGAATCAAGATGAATGTGATTCTTGCAGTTAAGCAGTATGTTGCCAAGATGATAGAGGAAAGTGGACCGGGCATGAAAGTGCTTCTTATGGATAAAGATACGGTAAGATTCAGTCACACCGTCACCACGGACATTGACGGACCACATTTTGTACACATTTTACAATTAACACCGGTGACCAGTGGCAGTGGCTAGTGGTGACTCAGAGCGGAGCTAGCTCCATGCTCAGAGTCAGAGGTGTACTGATAACTGTTGTGAGGTTGTGTTGTAGATCTACCAATGGAGGTAGGAATAGATCTACCTGGCATGCCTGGGGCATGGGGGGGGAGGGATCAAGTTCTCATTTTTTTGGAGAAGACATTTGACAATAACTAAAGCTTTATGATATAAAGCTATATGATAGTCAGATAGTGGATAAATTGCCAGTGGCAATCCGTATCAACAGAGGGCGCTATACTCTCTAAGATAGGGCTGAATTATAAGATGTATTAAATTACCATCAATGGTTGTGTAGCACCTGTGGTCTAGTGGATAAGCAACGGATCTCATGAGCAGGAAGATCAAGTTTCGATCCCCGCTGGCGAAATTTTTAAGGTTTTTTTCCCCCATCCCCCAAAAGTAAGAATATTTTTTTTTTTTTTAACATCTTTCAAACATTTTTTGCAGAGCATTACATTTTCTTTTTCAGATTTGTGGCTCTGGAGGATTTCTTTTAAAGGGAAATAAAGTCCGAAATTGTAAAATGGTCTGATTCCCATCTTGTGAATACGAAGTTACAACGATAATGTTGGCATGGAGCCAGACTAAAATTTGTCACCGGAAAATGTCTAAGTAAAAAAAACCCAGTAACTGCGCATGTTCAGTGCATATCCGGCAAGCTAACGTTTACTAAAGGTTTGCCGTCTCCGGCTAAATATCCACTGCCATAGGTTTTCAGAATGAAAAAGTCAAAATAGTTGGGTTTTTTTGGGGGGGGGGGGCGCACAGCCGGCCATAGTGCACAAACCTTCTGCATGAATATTCTGTAACTACAAACAGTGTTTAAGCATTCCCTCCACCCCCCCCCCCCAACATGTAGAACTCAATAGCCTTGGTCGACAGGCAGTAATTTTCGACTTGTACTTGTTTTTCTTGGTTTTGTTTTTTAATCTCAACCCTAATCCTTCCAGACTGCATTTTATCAACATAAGTACATGCATTTTATTGGCTGTTCTCCCCGCAGATCAGCTATGTCAGCATGGTGTATGCCCAGTCTGAGATACTACAGAAGGAAGTCTATCTGTTTGAACTTCTCAGCAATGGCTCACGGGAAATGATGAAACATCTCCGGTGTATCTGCTTCATCAGACCAACGAAGGTAAAACCATAAACCTTGAGTGCGGTGGGGTGGCTGGGCTCCAATTTGCAGAGGGGCATGCAGGAGGCCTCAGTTTCTTGACAGAGAACTCAAGTGGTTTTTTTTGTTTAACTAAAAAACCTCATCAGTGCCTTTCCAAAATTGTGAGTTGGGAGGGAGCGCAGGGTGGGGGGGGGGAGATATGTACAGGCCTTGGGGGGGGGGGGATGCGGGGAGTTGCAGTGACCATGCCTCCATAGTCATGCTAGTTATGCCACTGTTTGAGTGTAATATTTACTAGACTTAAATTTCAGATGTTTTGCTAATGTTGTACTTGGTACTGTGGCTGATCCAAGTCAGTGGATTCTTGTGTCCTTGAGCATGACACTTTGTCTGCTGTTATTTCTCATCATCCAGGAGTAAGTGGGACATGTGAGGCCAGGGTTGATTGAACAACAGTCAAAAAATCTGTCACAAGCCAATGTGGCCAATCAGACGGCATTTATCTCCGGTCTCAGTAGCAAGAAACGACTGAGAATATTTCTTCTCCCCCTGGATGGGATGCTAGTCTATCGCAGGTTACTCCCCAGTTGATGCTGGTACTCATTATACTCCTGGGTGGAGAGAGGCAAGTGGGGGTGAAGTGGCTTGCCCAAGGACACAACATATGACCAGCAGCTGGATTTGAACCCCTGACCCTCTGATCATGAGTCACAAACCCTAACCACTAGGCCACACTCCCCCAACATTTCAATTATTCCTTTGTGATGTGGGGGCGTTGAAACGGTCTCTTGTGGCCATTATTAGCAAGGGGAATATCGATTAAAAGACTAGTTACTAAACTGCTGCAATAAACAGGAATTTCACTCAAATACATTCCTGACTTGTCTCCCAGGATTTTACCGAACAAAAATGGGTGCACCGAGTTAACTTGCTTGGCATTTAAATGGTCATGTGTGTACTGTTTTTTGGCACTCTTGCAGGAAAACATTGATCTTCTGTGCTATGAACTGAAGAACCCCAAGTACGGCATATACTGCATTTGTAAGTTTCTTGCATTTCTCACACAGGGAGTCCTGTAACTTTGCTGTATTGTGTGGGCCTCGGGTACAGGGTCAGTCCATAAATCTGGGGTCCAAAAGAGTGACATTTTGGTGTCCCTGGTACACCTGATCTGTGTAATTTGCATGAAAATATCATTAAAATAGACTTCAAACTATCTTTTATATGTTCGGTACGTACTTTGCTGTGTTACATAATTACTCTTGGAGATAGAAGACATTAACCCTAACTCCCTAGCATGATTTACTAGGAAATATACCCATCCTGGCAAATTCCAACACCATATGAGAAACTGCACACACATATTTCTGACTTTGATTCTGGAGGTGTGCCTACCCAATGTAAAAGACTGTCAGTTTAGGGGTACTGTACCCATCCTGACAGATTCCAACAAAATGTGCCGTTGGGGTTTGATGGGTTGAGTTCTGTTAGGGTTAAAGAATGTGTCCTGAATTTCCAAATTCTTACATTAGATGTAACAGGGACACACACACACACACACACACACCCAAACTGGAGCCCAAATGTATGGACTGACCCCATACTGTATAATGTAGGCATGCAACTTTTCCTCGGATCAGCTGATTTCCTCTTTTTTTATTCCCATTTCTGTCATTCAAAACAGAAAAACACTGTACAAAATCTTCTGAATTTTGGAATTTCCTCTTTTTTTGTGAACGTACAGTTGCATGCCTGATACTGTAAATTTGATGTCAGCATCATAACTGTGTGGTAAGATGATAGTGATGTTCAAGGTAACAAAGTTAAAGACATGGACGAGTAACCTAGAGATGTATGTATTTTTCTACATGGTACAAGGAATTCCTATGTTCTGCATGTGTGCAACAGGTAGTTTGGGAGTGCAGTGTTCTCCATGGAGCAAAACTCTAGCAAGGTGCCATGATGAGGAAGTTTGTTTTGTAAATGATGGGAAATAACCGTGATAATGAAGGCGTAAGCTGTGACATCACAGAGGGTGCTTTCTTACAGTCGTGAAAATGTAGAGAGTATTCAAATTTACATTCACACTGTTGGGAAAGATTTCCATATACGAAGTTCACTCAACACCCTGTGTACAAACCCTATGAGATTAGACTGAAAAATTCTAAGGGTTGTCTAAGAAAATGCTTGTATTTTCTCACTGCTCAAATTGACTTTGATGACATGCAATTGCTTTCTGGGGGCTTGTTAGTCAATACAGAGGAAAATTAGTGAACTTCGTATATGGAAATCTTTCCCACTGTTGCACTAGGTAGTACTCATAGCTGCTTGTAATACACCATGCCACTAGCAGAATTTTTTTTTTTCAACTTACCTATAGATTTCAGCAATGTAGTCAGTAAAAGTGATGTGAAGCGGCTAGCAGAAGCAGACGAGCAGGAGGTCGTGAGAGAAGTCCAGGTACCATACATGAGTTCACTTTCTCTGAGTTGAACATTCCAGCTTAATCAGTTGCTGTATATCGAGATTAGAAAAATTAACTTTTTGCATACAACTTTGGAGTTTGTGTAGCCTTTTAGGTACATGTATTTGAATTGATGAATTTTGATGGTTTGTACACATAGTTGCATGTTCTTGTATCATTTATCAACAGATCCAAAAAAAGCAAAGTTATTAATCGACAGATGCATGTACTTATAGAAAACCATTAAAAAACTGTTGTGTGGATGCATTGAGTTTGTACATTTAAGAATTTTATTCCATTTCTTTTAGCGTTTTAATTCCATAATTATCACAGTGATTGCTTTGTCAACACTACATACAATTCACTTGTAACCATTGTACACGTAACATATATTATTGTAATATCTTATTGCAGGAGTTCTATGGTGACTTCATCGCTGTCAGCCCACATATCTTTTCCTTTAATATCGTGGGATGCTCACGGGTTAGTATAACTTTGCTTAACCTTGTTACATTATACTATTTTTGTGAATTATGCTTGGTGAGTAAAAGTGAAATCAATAAAAGTAATGAACTTCTAGGTTTTTTCTTGTAGCTTAATATCCCATATTTTTTTTAGAAAATGAGGACAGTGTATTGTGTCAACGTCATTTTCTGAATAAAGTCAGTAGAAATATCATGCTAAGTTAAAGCGACTTAGTTCTGGAGATATAGCCCAATCTGTCAGATCTAGCATATAATGTGACGTCACGTGACTTGTGATGACGTCATGATGACGTCAATGTTGGGCACACAACTTCAGATGCTGGTCTAAGTGTGTGCCGAGTATAAAGGCAATCAGATTTTTTTGCCGGGGACAAAAAAACGTGTACAAATGCAATGGGCAAATGACTGAAAAATAAAAATAAAAAAAATATAAAAATCTTAACGAAAACAAAGGCTGTTTCGGCATTGTTGCCGAAACAGCCAAAAATCTTAACGAAAACAAAGGCTGTTTCGGCAAAAGTGCCGAAACAGCCAAAAATCACAAATGTTTAGACTGGGTTAAGATCCCGAAGTTATAAAGTTGTCGCTTCATAAAACATACATGTGAATCTCTGTGCATGCAGGGTAACGTGTGGAGCACGGGAGTCCTGAACAGAATCTGTGCAGGTGTAACCGCTGTTCTGCTGTCTCTGAAGAAATGCCCCATGATACGCTACCAGAACTCATCCGAGCTATCCAAACGACTGGCAGAAAATGTCAAGGTGAGTCCTATTAGAACAATCTATACCAGCAGTAGACAGCATTCAATATGGGAACTGTAACAGCCAAAAAGACCCAATTTATTGTCACATATGGTAGGCAATGAAAGTATATTTTATCCACCTCATTTGTCGCAATATATTTATAAATCAAAACCCACGACCTCCTGCTTCTAGTGCAGATGTCTCACCACTCGACCACCGAGCTAATGGGATCGGCTGGCCGGTTCGAATCTGATGTACATAGCAGCGGGTACTGCATAAACTATTATAAAAAGGATTTTTTGCGCCGGGGTGATAGGGCAAAACCTAATTTGATTTGTATCACCCTGGCGCAAAAAAAAAAATCCATTTTATAATATATTTATGCTTAGGCACTCCATGAGATGAAATTCCTTTTGTTTGACCCCAGCCACAGGAACTTCCATTCTTGTATGGCATGCCAAATGTGAAAGATGACGGTAATCTAAGACTGTTGGTCTACTCAAGAATTCTAATGCTCTTGAACGGTTTTGTTGTTAAGTGCTTGATGACGTTTTTGTTTGTCCTCTTGCCTACAGCAAGTAATATCCAAGGATGCAGGACTGTTTGACTTCCGAAGGACTGATGTGCCTCCTCTCTTGCTGATCGTGGATCGCCATAGTGACGCAGTGACCCCCCTTCTGCATCAAGTAAGCTGTGCGTCTACAGAAATGCTACGCAGTAGCAGATTTCCAATGATGCCACATTTTATTGCATATTCATAAATACCTCAGACAGTTTAGCCATTCCTATTGGTCGAGAGCCCGTCACGTGGCCGGTCTTAAACGGATGATAAAGACATGGCTAGCTGGTCTTAAACACTTTTCCAGTGTCGCAATAAATGTAGACCCCTAAAAATCCAGTGCCTCTTACTGTTTCATTGGTTGAACGTTCACAATCCTCACGTAGGCATGCGCAACATTACCAGCGAGTCAGAATTTTATAGTTCTAAATTCAAAACGCAACGCGCCAGGTGCGTTCTGCGCGACATCGCTCAGAACATGCCACGCGCGCGTCAATTTTCATAAAAGGGCTGTTTACATCTTACTCGCCAGCTGAACACTCCATTATTTTGCTAGAGGGATGTTTCAAAAAGCATGAAGTGAGCTTGTTGAACAAATCGGTATTTTTTGAACGAATTATTTGATATTTTTTTACCAAAAAGGTATTTATGACTGGGAATAAATATGTGCTCAGTCGGTATTTATCACTCTGTTTAAGACCACTTAGAGTCTGGCTCGGGTAATTATCAGCACCCAGACTCTAAGTGGTCTTAAACAGAGTGATAAAAACCTCCAGAGCACACATTTATTCCTTTAGTTGTGACACATTCAATGAAGGTTTTATGCAGTTCACATGAACATGTAACAATAAGACATGTAACAACCTTAATAACCTGTATTATTATTTATATCAGGCTTCCAGCGGTAAAAATAAATCAGCGTATTGTATGCTTTCATGAAAAGTTCCCGGATGACTACAATAATAAAGTACCCGGTTGACTGCAATAATATTATTATTGCAGTCATCAGGGCATTTTTGCTGGTTTCCGCTTGATCAAGAGCATAGAAAGTCACAGTTGTCAACCACTTAACAGAGCGTAGCACGCGTACCGTCCAACACGGAACACGCCGCGCGCATGCAGCGCGCAGAAGGCCAGCTATACGCGCACTGTTGTCAACAATTACAGTGGCAGCTTCAAAACGTTTGATGTGAACAAAAAAGATGTAATGAAAACAGCGTTTTGAATTGCGCTTCTTACGAATCAAGTCAGCCTGATATAAATAATAACAATAATAATATTGGATGGCTTGTTTTCGGGGGATACAAGAATATATTGCACTCGCTATGACCATATTGCACTCGTCTTCGACTCGTGCAATATTGTCATAGCTCGTGCAATATATTCTTGTATCCACCTCAAAGCCATCCAATATTATATAATTATATTCAAGAAAACTTGAATCCTTGATGCTGATTGGTAGATCCATGGCAACAACAGTATGTTATTATCCCATATTGCACTGTCCGCATTACAACAGATAGTCGCTGAGAAATGGCAAAAGTGTTCCCTGTGTATCTTGTCAAGTTTGCGTGAAGATTAATTTGTTATCCCGTTGCGCTTGTGGAACATGAAAAATGTAGTGCGTCTGTGTCCAACAATGCCAGAAGGCGGATATATGAAACGCATATGCACTACATTATTCCATGCTCTGTGTGCTCTTGGGATATTACTGTGATGTCACTTGTTCTGTGGCATTCGTGACTTTTCATGTTAGTTTGTTGGGACTTAACTAACAATTCCATTTCTGTGATTGCAGTGGACCTACCAGGCCATGGTGCATGAGTTGCTTGGTATCCGCAACAACCGCATTGACTTGTCCAAAGTACCAGGCATCACCAAGGACCTACAAGAAGTGGTGTTGTCTGCTGAGCAGGACGAGTTCTATGCTGCGGTATGAAAAGAATATTTGTATTTGTCGAATGTGCGCAGTCTCATTGTCTCTGTGCATGTGCCATGGCAACTAACTGTCTTATCCTCTTTTAATCATTGTTGAGGGGATACTTGTGTCCAGAGTCTTTAGACGTCCACATTTACAAAAACTTACAGATGTCAGATTTTCAAAATTGTGGGAGTCTCTGTGCGCAAAATTGACATAGATAATTGTGGAGCGCTGTGGCCTTGTGGTCTGAAACATTGAACTCATGGTCTGTGGGTAATTCTGCAGGTTGTGGGTTCGAGTCCAGCCTGGGTTTGTGGTGCGTGTGCCCTTGGGCAAGGCACTTTGTCACTCACGGCTTCTCCCCACCCAGGAATAAATGGGTACCTGTGAGGGCAGAGATGGTTATTCTGATTGATTTTAGCTGCTTTGCGCCGAAATTGCAGCATCGAGCTGTATTATCCCTAGGGGGCTGAGATTATCTTTTGAATGATTTTTTTGTCCAATGAGCAGGGTGATAATGATGTAGAGTCTCAAATACCAATCGTGCTTTATAAGAAACTCATTATTATTTTTATTATATTTAAAAGTTTTCTCCTAATAGTATCCCAGTTGCACTTCAGTTTGAGCACCAAGTATGAATAATTCAAATTCAAAAGTTCTATCCAACCAAAACATTTTGATACTCCAAATTAAAAAGGATGCAGTGCTTAAAAAGAATTATCTAAACTTGAGATATAAAGACATCATAGTTTGCCAGGATCTTGTATTGCTGTGGAAGGATTATTTAACACTCTTGTGGACTTGTATTTGAAAAAAATATTCTGAAACAATATGAATGTTGATTTCTTTGTTTTCCGTTTGTAGAATCTCTACAACAACTTTGGTGAGATTGGCGCTCGGATCAAGGAACTCATGGAAGACTTCCAGAAGAAGAGTCAGAGCACCAAGAAAATTGAATCCATCGCTGATATGAAGGTCAGTATCGGATGTGCGCAACAAAAGTAGAGGGCACTGCTTGTCTCAGGCAATCAGAGCCAAGGGTATGGCCGCGTCCAAATCTCTTGTCTAGATCTGTTGTGTAGGTCTTCGCCCATTGAAACTACATGGGAACAAGCTGACAATAGCCATAGCCGTAGCAGTGGAACAATAACAATTTGGTGCTTATACCAAAGGTCTCAAAGCGCTTCTCAATTATTACCCCTGTTCATCAGACCACGAGACCAGTTTTTGCAGCAGCTCGAAATCAGCACATTCTGACCTCTACCTTCACAGGTACCCATTTATACTCCTGGGTGGACAGAGGCAATTGTAGTAAAGTGTCTTGCCCAAGAACACAAGCACCATGTTCCCCGTCAGGGTTCGAACCCATGTACCACGGCACATGAGTCGAACACCGTAACCTTGGACCACAGCGCTCCACAATGTATGACATGGCCTAAGTTCCACTCAACGCTAGCATTAGCATGAACATTAGCAAACCCCCTAACAAATGTACCATTCTAATTGGAAGGGTCCTGTCATCAGGGAGCATGTTGAACACCTGTACTACATTGTATAACATTGTAGTTATGCCTCGATAAAACCATATACCATACAGTGCTGGGCTGGTCCTGGGCAGTACAAAACGTAATGGGCAGTGTTGAATGATGCGGTACAGGGTCTATATTGGTTTAAAAGCAAGTAGAGACGTTTGCAATTACACGGTTATGTGCCTAACGATTTAACGAGAAAATCCTTGCTTGAACCTGAACCAAATACCTTGTGAAATTATTCTACCTGAAATGGTATCATTTGGAAGAAAACAATCATTAGAAGGTTGTTTAAGAAAATGGCTGCAGTTTTTTTTGATGAGACACCAAAAATTGTGCATACATGTATGTACGTTTTCTCTGTTTTCTTACAATGTACAGTATCCACTGAGCTGAACTGTAACAAGTTAGTTGTTACGTTCCCTCAAAATCTTTGAGTGATTTTGTTGCTTCAAATGAAAAAAATACACAAAAAGGCAAACGCTCCCCTGCACCTTGATCGAACCAGTTGTGATATTTTCAGAGCTTTGAAGTGATTATCACTAGTTTGTTTTCTTTATGTAGGCATTTGTGGAGAACTATCCCCAGTTTAAGAAGATGTCTGGCACGGTGGCTAAGCATGTGACCGTGGTTGGTGAGCTGTCTAGGATGGTAGGGTTGCACAATCTGCTGGAGGTTTCAGAGATTCAACAAGAGTTGGCATGTCAGAATGATCACAACGAAGCCCTCAAGGTACATACACTATTCAGTAGCGGATCTAGAAGGGGTTGGGGGTCGAAATGTTTTGATGTCAGGGTGCCGCCCCTCCCCAATCCTGTTCTTTTTCATGATATCCTCACAGCACCATTTGTTGGCAGGAGCATGATGTTTTGCAGGTGTTTTGACACCATTTGCATAAGAATTGGGTGTACTGTCAACTTTTGGATGAGGGGTGTACCAAAACGTTTAGTTTTCCATGGAGCATGTGTGAATTCCGTGCATGATGGCATTTTTTTGGGGCCACTTTTGAGAACTTTGGAGGAGGGACACATCATTTGCCCGTACTGGTTAGCGTGTGTACTGCACGAAGTATGCACAATTTATTCTATTCTGAGTGTGCACAAAGCTGCAACATCTTCATGCAAGCATCGGCGCCTTTAAAAAATGTGTTCAAGATATCTGGTCTCCCTGAACACTTCCATTGCAGTGAGTCCATAGGAAAATGCACTCACTCACGGACAAAAAGCTTGAAATAAGTATAACTGAATTTTTCAAAACACATTTCCCTGGTCAGCTAAAAACCTTTGCGTACTTATAATTATTTGGCATGAATGTGTGTTCTAGCCTACCAACATTCATAAAAACCTTTGTATACATGTATTCTCAAACCACTCCACTGTTAGAAAGAAATTTCTTTGAAAAACATCATGACTTTCCCAGTTGTTTTGTCATTTGTTTTCATTCAACATAAAGTCTCAAAACCTGTCTTCTTTTTTTTTAACTGGACAGAAAGTGCGAGGGCTGATCATGAGTGATAAAGTGAGGGAGCTGGACGCGTGCTGCCTGGTGGCATTGTACGGCCTACGGTACGAACGCCATAGCAACAATGACTTCATGACGTTACTGAGCGCGCTCACAAAGAGGGGAGTAAGTGAACGAAACAAGAGGGTAAGAATTGTGCCCAGGTACAAACATTGACAATCATACCTACATGCACACTGCATCAGAGATGTTCTCACAAAATCTTAGACTAGGTAGCAAACAATTATTTTCAGTTCAACATATTTTTATATACTCCAGTGACACAGTTAAAAAAAAAAAGTTACTATACAGGGTGAGTAAAAAAAACGAGACCCAAATGTCAGGACTATTGTTTTAATGAAGTTCTGCATGTAGCTCTTTCAAAATCTAGGATATGAAAGCCCAATTCATATGCTTTGTTTTAGTACAAGAATCACGCACTTACTTTTCAAGTTACAAAATTTTAAACACAACCACCGTTTTAAAGTTCTGTCCACAGATCACGAAAAAGGTGTGCGTTCTTTCAGCAAAATGAAAACAATTCACACACATCCCTATATGATTTGTTTTTGTTTTGCTGAGAGAATAGTTACCTTTTTGTGATCCGTTGACATAACTTTTAAACGGTGGTTGTGTTTAAAATTCCGTAACTTGAAAATTACATGAGTGATTTGAACGATTCTTGTACTAAAAGAAAGCTTATGATTTGGGCCTTCATATCCTAGATTTTCAAAGTGCTACATGCAAAAGTTCACTAAAACAATGGTCCCGACATTTGGGTTTCGTTTTTTAATCACCCTGTATGGTTTATATATCCCTGCTTCTCTTACAAGAACACTAACCCGTAGATATTAATAAACATGTATCGTGAACTTAACACATGTGGCACATTTAATTTAAATGCGTTAGACCTTTCAGTTTTTTTGAAATTACCTAAAAACAAGTCTCATATAAGAACCTCTAGCGTCTATCAACCCAACTCTACTGGCTAATTTTCTGTTAAAGTTTGCTCATTTCTGTTCAGTGCGGTTTTAATGTAATGGTATGAAGACAGCCATAGTTTTATAAAAGTGTAGTTATTTGTTGAAAAGAGAAACAGAAATTCAAGTCATGTGAAGGTTTTTCACACATCACATCCCGTAAGTGTAAATTCCTAACTTTTCCTCTGCTAAATTTATCAATAGTCCCTCGACGTGAACTGTGAGTATGCAGATGTGAAAATGACATGACTTGACTGAGGGGATTGAATTGTTTTTGAATTTCAGTTGGTGAGGGCTGTCGTTGAGTATGGCGGTGAGAGAGCACGAGGAACGGATCTCTTTGGTCAGAACAATCCCATCTCCAGAACAAGAAGATTCTTCAAAGGACTGAAGGTAATACACCCTGTGATTTCATGGTTCTTGGTTTTTGGTTGGTTCTTCTCCTAAATACTCCGCGTGCAAGTTTTGGTAGAAGGCCAAAAACACTGGGGCAGACCCTTCTCTTTATAAAGATAAGTGTCAATGGGTTCTTTTATGTGCATTGCATTATACAACACACGGGACCTACGGCTTTATGTCCCATCCGAAGGACGGAGCAATAATAAAAAGTGTCTTGCTTAAGGGCACAAGTGTCCAGCCGGGCTCGAACGCACGCCACTTTTGCCTAAAAAACACCAGAGCTCGTAAGAGCTAGGACATGACAGTCTACAATTTACATGTGCACCATGGGTAGAATTTACACAATAAAATGGGGCAGTTGCATAATATTCGTAGGATCGAGTTAGCAGAACTAGTGGTGGGAGAAATGGGAGGTTTCAAAATCCGGTTGTTCTAATTTTTTTAAACTCAATATCGGTCACCTGATTTCACTGGAAGTTCCTATTCAGCTCACACAGTCATGAGTTGTAATGTTGAAAAAAATGGATGGGAACTCTCTGATAAGTCAAATGGGCAGGCTATTCGTATACCAAGAAGACCACTAGCAAGTGAATGCAGTTACAATCAGAGACCAAAGAGGAAATTGGGGGATGTTCTAGGTGTTAATTCTTTAACTTGTGTCACAAAAAATGGAAGGCTGAATTTTTTTTTTAACCCTTACCTTCCCAACTCCATCAAGATCCATCCCACCATTTGGGGATTTTGGCAGGCAAGCCATCTGGACCAAGTCCATCAAAATCCACCTATAGTAGTGGTGGTCTTGTTATGGATTTCAGCGGATTTGGTCCTGAAGCATTATGTGAAGCAGGGTCAGTGATGGATTTTGGTGGACTTGGTCCAGTACTTAGTAACAGACACTACGGAGTTAGGGTTAAAGGTTGGTTTCGAATATTCAAACCGAATGTTAAAAAATCCGGATTTAAGTCTCATCACTAAGCTAAACTTGGCGTAGCTGCACAATGTTTCAAATATCTTAAACATCTTGAATGAGGATGATCTCAGCTTTTCTGATGGCTGCGTTTTAATGATTTCATACATGTATCAGTCGTTAAGCAGTAACTCTTCTATAATATGTTGCGTCTTTATTTGATAGGGCGTCGAGAACATCTACACTCAGCACACACCGCTGTTGCAGGAGACATTGGATCAGTTGATTAAAGGCAAACTGAGGGAGGGAAGTTATCCCTATCTGGGGCCAAGCCAACTCAAGGACAGGTACAATGTACAATTCTTTTCTGCCCTAACCCTAACCCTCCAGGGTATTTTGGCTAGAAACCCTGCCAAACGCCGCAACATGCAACACTTGTCTAAGTGACAAGCCTGCCCACTGTAGCAAGATCCATCAGGTCACAAATCTCAAGGCCAAACTGCCTCAGAGTCTGTGGTCACCCAATGCAGCAGGATACAACTGTGGCATTGTTCAATGGGATTAGCTCTCATTGTTTCAGAATTGGCCATTTATGCATTGGTGTTGATAACTAAATGCATCAAAGTGCACCAGACTTTTCCACCTGATACACTGTGCTGCATCTGGTAGGGTTAGGGTTTGTATACGTAGTTCTTTATTTTTTTTGTTCACCCAAAGGGTGCATATGGCACCCAAGGCAAAGTGATAAAAGATCTTTCCTCTGACACCTTAACAATGTTTTAACTCAGAAGCCCAATGCTTCGGTCATTGATAAGCATGTCTGTATGGGTCCTTTACGTGTTCAGCTTGGTGTACATTACCTAACTAATGTGCACCAGGTGTGTTTTAGCTGTGTTGTACAGAGCAGTGGGTCAGTTAAAAATCCAAAGTCTTTGAGAATGATCGAGGTGATGTACCTTGGGTACATGCGGTGACGTACATATGAACTGTCCTCGATCGATAAAATGTTCACAGTCAAATACCGGGTAATTGCTTGTGTTAAAATTATGACAGCTACTACTGCATGGCTCGTTTCCATGCAGCTGTGAAAAGATACTATGCAGGGCTTTAGCGGTAGCCGCTAGCTAAATGCTAGTCAAAACAGGGGGGGGGGCGCTAAAAAATTATTGGGCTACACGGCACAGATGAAAGGACAGGAATGTCATTAAATTCAGAAAGCAATCCTGTATAAATTTGTGTCTAATTTTATTAACTGTTTAGGGTTAAATCGTTAGATCTGTTTATTAAAAAATGATGACAAGATTGCCTCAGGATACACGTTGTACATGTATGCACATTGTTGTTTATGAGACACTCTATATAAAAATTTTTAAAAACATGCGGGCTAGTGAAAATGCTAGTTAAGAGTAGCCGGGCTGGCTAGTGCACAAAAAGATTAAGGTTGAACCCTGCTATGGCTGTTTATTTTGATGTTAGTACTCTTCTACCAAAGCCCAATCCGTCCCGTCTGTGTGTGTTTAACTCCTGTTTACAATTATTAATGATAATCATCTTGTGTATGAACCACTTTTAATTACCAGACCCCAAGACATCATTGTGTTCATGATCGGAGGTATAACCTATGAGGAAGCCCTTGCCGTGTGCAACATCAACAAGTCAAACCCAGGAGTAAGGGTCGTCCTTGGGGGTACTACGTTACACAACTCACAAACGTAAGTTGGCCATGATGGGCAGTTAGGATGACATTGTGATAGGGTGGCATGTGTCTGGAGTTTTTCCTTATTTCCTGATTTCTTTGCCATTTGTTTTCCTGATACAGTAACCTCCGGCTAAGTCGCCATCGTACAACTCGTCAATTCGCACAAGCTGATTTTTTTATTTTTAAGTCGGCTTTTATAAGTCGCCATTTCGCTCAAGTCGTCGTGTTACTCTCTGTCCCCTTTCCATAAAAAGCATTACAGAATCCTTTGTGTAAGTCGGCATTCAAAAAATCACACATTGGCATCGACATCCTGTACTGCGGTTGGCAAGAAGTGTCGAGTGAAAAGTGGTTTGGCACGGCTACAGTCAATGTGTGCGTGGTATATACCGGACCACGCACGCATTTAATATGTTACTGTTCACGTACATATGTATTACTATTTTGTACACGTGGTCTCCACTATCAATACCCCAAACGATGATACATTTTAAAGGATTAATTCGCTGGATTCAACTCGAGCATTAAGGAGATAAACCAAGGTAAATCGAAGCCAAGTAGTGCATGAATCATGTGTGCAAAAGGATATTAATGTAAGTCGGCGAAATTCTCGGGTCCCGAGAGTGCCGACTTAGCCGGAGTTTACTGTACTAGGATATTTAAAGGGCAGTATAGAAACGTGGAATTCCTGACGTTTTATCATAAATCATCTTTAATACCTATAATTGAAACCTTTGGGCAAATACAATGTTCAAACGTATATTATATATGGTACATTGCTGTGGGGCCCTCTGTGATCCTCAAATCCTCTGCAGATTATATTTTGGAATTGTCAGTTTCTTCTGATCCCATCCCTGATGCCAGTGCCAGGTGAACGGCAGCAATGTGTTTACATCCCTCCTTACTCCTCGCTGTAACTGAGTGAGGGGTACTTAAACCTGGAGGCTAAAGACTTGAAATCAAGTCGGTTTTCGCCAGGTGTAGTTTGCCATTTGCCGTTCAATTCGTTAGACAAGTCGAAGCAAGCAAATGACTAACACGATACACAGCGCCGTGAAAATATTATATTTAGAAAATATTGGGAACACTGACGGACAAAACAAGACTGTCTAGTGACTTGTCCTCAAGTCTAGGAGCCTATAGTAAGCAAGTATGGACTGCTGTGAGTGGTCTCAAAAATTAGCCTGCATGCTGATCAGTAGAGTGTTAATTGAACGCTCAATGGACCACCAAGGGAGGCTAGGTTTATTGTTTGAGTTGAATCAGTCAGTGTTTGTTTCATAAAACCTCCCCTATGGCTTTATAGATCTTTTTCTACATGCTCTATCTGAAATTAGTTAAAACTCACATAATTTGGACTTTTCGAACTACCCCTTGATGAAATGTTTGTGACATAATCGCTTAGTAAATTAAAAATGTGACTGATAGTTGATGTGGATTTTATGCTTCAGATACCTTGAAGAAGTTGCCATAGCACAGCACATGTGAAGGATCTTCCTGCAGAAACGTCAACACATCTCATAATTGGGAGGTATACTTGGATTCCATTTTCAATTCAAAGACATACAGAAATGCAGCTGCCCAGTGTGTATATTGTAGGTAGTAATAGTGCAGCGCAAACCTATAATTCCAGATTGGGCCATTTGCAATACTTGGGCCTGTTGGCAGCTGGTGTTAGTCACACAGTATTCCTAATAACGACTGTTTTGCGATTATCACATTTTAAAAGACCCGAGACCTAATGACGTAATGGCTTTGTTTATACATGTGCTTTCCTATGGGAGCGAAGTCAGTATGCCAGACGAAGTAGGGACCGTCTACCAGTATAGGAAAGCGCACATATAAACAAAGTGTGAGGTCATTAGGTCTCAGGCTTATTGCAGAGATGATTTGCAGAGAATGCTTAGTAGACCATTATCATGTTGCAGCCATTTGATTTTTTTCCCATTCAGATCAATGTATCCAAAGCGAGGCTGGAAGGAAAAATAGTCTGGTTCCTTTTTGCACAAAAAACATTATCATTCCGTACTGTTATTGGATACAGGGAACAAGACTGAAATGGTGGCAGCATGATAAAGGTGTATTGCTGAACTGCCTGAGCTTATTGCCACATTATTTATTGGATATATTTTATATTTTAGTTATATAGATATAACTTGCTGGATATGCTAATCCCTGCAAAGTTGTTACGTGTTTCATTTTATCCCTTATAAAAATGAGTCCTCTGATTTAGATATTGTTTCACGCACTGTCTTGAGTTGGGGTTATGTACTGATCTGCTTTGAACAAAGTATAACACTTTTTAAAAGGCAACCAGCCATGGGATGTCACCCACATCTAGCTATCACATGTTCTGTTTGTGCTACAGTTTTACGTGTATAGTCAGTCTATATCTTCACAAAATATAAAATGAAAGCCACTATTGTTAACAAGTGACTTTAATTAAGATCTGGGCTTGGCATGAGGGATTGCAAATGGAAGTGATTGTACCTTGCTTTGATTGGGAGATTTTCACATAGCCTACTGTCATTATAGAGTCAACTTGTACCTTTGCCAACTCAATCAGTCCAGCATGGAACTTTAAGTGAAGACAATCATAAACACAAACGTCTATCACAAACCACAAGTAACTGGATGAACAATGACAATGTAGAGGATGCAATTACAGTCAAACATGGAACATGTAACAAGCAGTTTTGGTGTAGCCAAGGGCTTTTTTTAAGAAGAATTCTTCTGATTGTCTTTCCGCGGTCAGTCTTTCCACTTAAATATTAAATCCCGATGAAGAGGCAACTGCACTCACAAAATGTATTGCTGGCCAAAAATTAACCTTTCATACCGGTATAAGTCCAAAGTCTTGCAAAATGTTAATGGATTTATCTATTGTCGTCTGATGGGGTCCATCAGTCTTTCTTGATCCATGCCATCAATTATCAATGTCAGGTGCTTGCTTGAATTTACAAAAGCGTGGACATCGTGTTCTTTTTCTTTCCAGTAAATACATGTACATTAAACATACACATGCTTTTTGGAAGGGGAGGTGAGACCCAACTGAAATTCTGCAGTGTATCTTGGCATACACATGTTTTTTGTTCCAAGTTGGAGGGAGATTGATCATCCTTTTATGAGGCATAAAGTTACCAAAAGTGTGGAAAAATACATCCAGCCACCCTGATGCATTGGTTGATTTCTCTATGTGATGTCTTCCACCAAGGTTACCATGAGATATGCTGTTACAACCTTCCTTGACGAGCATTAAGCATCTTTCGAAGGGTGATTAAGACTCTTGTAAAGTTTCATCCAAGCTTCGTTATAAATTGTAAGTCCACAGACAATGAGATTCATCTTAACACAAATTATCTGTTTGGCTGCCGGATATTTGACTCTGCGGTAATAACTGCATGTCGTCATATCTGCTGTATTATGAAATTGCGCTGCATTGCCTCATCCAATCTTTTGGAGTCATTGAAACGCTGGGTTATGTCATTTAAGGTGAGGTTCTTCATGTAATTTCTCCCACAATGACAGGTCTTTTGAGAATAGACGGCGAAGGTAATGGATGTTTTCTCCTCCTTTTCGATTCATTGGGTATTGAATAACTTGCATTGTCATGTCACGAAGTACATGTACCTGAATGTATTTCAGTGTCTGAATCAGTTTCCGAGATTCCAAAATTTGAGCTAGTCCATTAGCGTCACATCTGGTATATCATCATGTGGTATCAGGCGTGTTGGTGCCGGGGCTGGTCATGTACTTTTGCTGTGTAATTCTGGTTCTGACTTTGGTGGTGCTGGGGCTATTTCCACTTGTTGCGAGACAACGACTGGTGGCTGTTCCTCTGCTGTAGGCTCTGTTAAGCTTTCTTATCAGCAAAGATTGACATCCTTTTATCCTCCATCTCATCAATCCAATGGTTTAAGTTAATCAGGTTGGTGTATAAGTCTCACAAAGTCTACTAGTCCCAAAGATATTCCAATAATGATCTTTCCCCCATTCTTTGAAGAGAAACTTTGCGAGTTTATTCTTGGATACTCCATTGGTGAGAAGTTTTTCCCACTCTGTCTGATTGTCTGATCTGGACCGGTTATTACATGTACTGAGTCCACAGCACCCCACATCTTTCTCTCACTGTCCTTTATGAAGTTCTCGACGTACTTGTCGAGACAAACATGCGCTTCACATGCTCTCTCTGAACATACTACTGACAGCATTGTCCGAGCAATTGATGCATATGATGCTCCTGTGTTTGTTAGCGAGAGAATGGAATGGAGAAGAAGTCCTCCATCGACGTGATCGAAGACCTGTACATAACTCCTCAGTAACTCGGCTTCTGTGATTGTTTCTGGCATGCGGAACTCGAGCTTTTTCAGCATTGCCGATTTTTCGGTGTTCACATGCGCTCTATCACAGTGTGCGAGCTATTTTGCTAGTGTCAGTAACTGGGTAGGAGAAAACCTTCCGAAGGTCAAATGCTGTCTTCGCTGCAACGACTTTGATCATACGTGTAGGCCTGCCCCGCTTGGGGTAGGTTTCAATTCTATAATAAAGGATAGAATTACAGATGCACAATTAATGTTTTGCAGAGCTGTAGAAAAGGATATGTTTATTCCTTGTGCTGCTCATCTAAGCATTTTATAGAACAATAAGGATACAGTAATAAACTAAATCTAACAACGTTATAAAATGAACCCTTGATCTATCTTGGTTGAAATATCTAAATCTAAAGAAATTATATATTTTAACTTAATGTCAAGCACTTAAATCCTCTTCCTTGCTTAATGCTTTATCATTCTAAAGAGAATACATGACAACACACAAAGGTATCCTAGTCCGTAAATTCGTATAAGTAGGATTGCCCTTCAACCAGAAGGAGCATGGAGGAAGGCTTCCTCCATGGTATGACGATATTCACAAGAAAAAAACGGGTTTTTTTTGTCCCATTTGTTTCTGCTGAGTTCAGCCAAGAACAAAGTAACAGGTGGTGTAGGTTTTGAGCCACGGTGGACACACTGAATCTCTTTACTCATATGTGCCTCTTATCACATTTATTCTTGAGTATTCTGAACATGTAGTAACGATACACAAGATTCACATCACAGTTTATGAGTTCGATGATCACAAGCTACTCACGATATCGATAGTCTACATGCGTTCACAAAGTTCGGTCACAAAGATCACCAAAGGTTCACGAATTTCACATTGATCACCAGGTTCACGAAGCTCACTAAGTTCCCGAAGGTTTTTCCATTATTCACAGGTAAATATCACATGATGTCACGGTAGAATAAGGTAAAAAAATGGATATCAGCTCCACCGCCTAAACACTACAAACACGTTTCTAAAAATCGCCCCATAATACCTTGCGCGCCCACACTTCGCATGCAAATAAGGCAGGGTCACTGAATGAGCGCAGTGCACAGAGGTGAAAGGTGAGTGAACATCATTAACATATAAGGCAGAGATCTTGGAAACTACAGGTGGTAAAGTGATAAATTAACCACAAGCAATTATCCCGGACAAGGGTAGGGTCATACTTCAGGTCAGAGCCGCTCTCCTGAGAAGCAAAAATAACTTTTTGCTTCAAATCCAAGGCTCGCACTAGCTGCGCAGACTCCTTGCTGTCTTGGGCCAGTCTGGACAACTGATGGTACAACTCCGTTGCATCCTTCTCTTGATAGTGTGCCCTTACTAAGTTAGGATGTGACGAAGTATGGCGGTCAGGAAATGACGTCTATACGAGGCACATTAACTTTGTTGTTCGTTGACCCTGTAAGAAGATAATAAGGAGTTGTCACAAAGGAGTTGTAACTTCAAAACAAGTTTATTCTAAATCATGTGCTTGCTGGGTCATTGCTGGTTGTACAATCAATATAAACAATGCAGCGTAACGAATCAAAAGTAAAGAAAAACTTAACTTTCTCTGCTTAATTGTAGGACTTGAAATGCAGATCGCCTGTTTAAGTGTAAAAACTCTAATAAAACCACATGTAATCAATTCTAAGCCTCAAGTTATGCAGTCATTAAAAATAGGCAAGGGAAACAATATCAAAGCAGTTGTGGCCATAAGAAAACTTAACCACCAGGGCTGTGTAGCTTTAAATAAACAAGTTTTTAAATTCCTCTGGTTAGAAGTCTGGTTTCCATAGCAACATTCTTGGCTGGCCAGAGCAATCTTATCAAGCTCAAGAAACATGCCCATTAACTTTTGGGAATCACTTACTGGGCCTGGCTGGCCTATGTTGCTGTAAACAAACAAGTTTCTAAATGCCTCTGGCCAGAAGTCTGATTTCCATAGCAACATTCTTGGCTGGCCAGAGCCATCTTATCAAGCTCAAATCTGCCAGTTGACTTCTGGGCACCACTGACTGGGAGTGGTTGACCTTCCTAGTGTGCCATGTACATGTATAGGTGCTCATAGATCCAGCATGTCTATGACTAGTGGCTCACTGCTGCACACACTGTATGTGGATCTTCCACCAGTGCATGAGCCATGTGCTAACACAAGTGGGCCATAGTTTTTTCTGGGCCCAAGCATTCGTATCAGCATAGGAACTACACGAGAGGGGGTATACAAGAATCTACATGTTCTTCATCCTACATGTGGCTATTAAATACATGGATAATTATCTTTAACTGATCAATAAAATAGTACAGCAATAATTCCAGGCTTGATCCACTCAATACAGATTGACAAAGAAAAGACAGACAAAATCCAACCATGATTCAGGGTTAACTTACAGAGAAACATTTTCACTTGTCTGCCTTTAAGATTATTCACAAACTTATAAAGAAATAAAATGCCATATCAAAGTTGTAAATGTTTCAACTAACTAGTGGAAATATATCTAACTTCGGTGAATTTTCAACACATCTTAATGAATTTTCGTTTCTTCAAGTCTACATCTTGTCAACGAAATGATTAAAATACACCAATATTCAATCAAATTAGCATGATAGAGCAATTAGCATGATAGGAATTATAAAATGCAATCTACATACCTGTAAGAAGATTATAGGAGTTGTCACAAAGGATTTGTAACTTCAAAACAACTTTTATTCTAAAACATGTGCTTGCTGGGTCATTGCTGGTTGTACAATGAACCCATATGCATATTCCTGCACACAAATGTTTCTTGCTGATGTGGCAACTCATTAAAATTCAGGCAAGTCCATTCTTTTAAAGGGTAAGTGTAAACTATAAGGGTTAATGTACTCAAAAAAAGGGGGGCCACAAACTTATTTTCTGGGCCTCTACATAACCATGTAGACCAAAGGTCTTAAATCTTTTCACTAGAGAATAAATGAAAAATTCCTCAATATCAAATTATCCTACAATGCAGTTCAAATCTCCAACACTACTGTTGAATCTATGTTCCTCAGGAAGCTATTTCTTCATTCAAGTGTAAAACTTATAAAGAATGGCTAAACTTGTTCTCTATCATCGCTGTCATCATTGGTATACATGTACTTTCTAAGAGTAGACTCAAAAGTCTTAAAGGAAATACTAGATACTTACTAGTATATAAATCAATACAATGAAATCTAAAATGTAGAAAAGTAACAAAAAAGGACAAACCTGTAATAAAGGATGGAATTACTGATGCACAATTAACACATTGCAGAGTTGAAGAAAATGATATGTTTATTTGTGAATGGCTTGATACAAGCATGGGGAAGATGAGTGAGGTGAGTTGCTGTGTGCCTAAACCAATCAGAGGAGAGTGACCATGGCAACTGGGTCACTGCCCAGCTGACCAGGCTAAGAGTCGTGACACTTACCTGGGGAAAGCACTAGCACGGCGAAGTCTATTTTTAAGGGGGGAGGTGTAATTTTCTAGAACTTTCTAATAATTCTCTCACCACTCTTCTTGACATTCTGAGCAGCAAAGTTCTGTACACGAAGTTATAATTTATTCCACTTATCTTGAATGTATCTCTTTCATCGTGACCCCCTTTCAGCGTATTGAGTAGATATGATTCGGTACCCTTACATGCTCATTGACTGGTTGCAGTGCTCACCTAGGAAGTTTGCAGAAATTGTCATGTTTTGCACTCGGTGTAGCCATCTGTCTGTTGTCCCTTTTGATTCTTGAGGGACGACATAGAGGTGTTTTTCCCCCAAGTTCAAGCCATTGGTGACTGCCATAGCCCACTGGGTCATAGTCAATGACCACCGGAGCATTGCGTTCTCAGAATTTCGGAAGGAAATGATTCCCTTCCTTCTGGATGCAGCATCTTGAGTGACTGTCTGCGTCAAGGAAATTGGTCAACAGCCGATCTGCTGGAATGACCCATCTTTGTGCGTCTGATGGAAAATGCACCCTTCCCCAGTACTTCACAAAGCTTTGGGTCTGCACTCTTCAACTTCTTCAGAGAAAGTGTTCCCCATCTTGATGTAGCCACCAACGTCATTCATCTTTAAGCATCTCTGTAACTCTCTGTGGAGGCAATTGATCAGGAAGATGTAAATGGCTCAGAGCTGAGCTGTTGATGTAATATTTCTGAGATTTTTTAAACAACGTTTACATTTTGGAAACAACTTTTACAGAACATTTTTTGAAAGCAACATTATTGGGTGTCCTGAACGAATGTTGAGCAATGTTGATACTGGTCCCCATAGTGGTTACTCAGATCAATCCTTAATCTAGCAACCCATGGTGACTACCCTAACATCGAGAACATTATAAACCAAACATTAGAACAACAACAAAGAATGAAATTCGAACTTGCTAGTGGCAATCTTGGTCACAACTTTGGTTTCTCTGATTCTTGATTCTTGCTGTTTGATAGCCACAATCAATTCAGGCACCACTTTTGTTCACTGGCATTTATATGAAGTTTCCTTTGTTCTTATACAAAAAGGTAATGTAATATGAACAGTATTTACCAATAGATATATAGCATCAATGTCTTGCTTGAAACCGTTTTTGTATTATCCCTGTCGATACATACCTTCTTCAGCTTTTCTGGAACGTCCACGTCACCTACATCTTCAATAGACAATTCACCTGTGCTAATGCCACACATCAGCTCATACACGGCTGGATGAACATTGGCAAATATTGGCCCATCGTGAAGCAGGCTCAACGCAACATTCCTTTCTGCAACGCTGTAGTGATTTCCACTCTTGCATCGTCATCTCACAGTAGAGGTCCGGATGTATTGTCTCCAGTTAACACATTTGTAGCCAATACTGTACACAGCCCCATACCTGGAGTAATTCACACCATGTCATATGCAAACTACCAGGAAGCATACTTCTAAGGGTGGAAAGATGTAGCTGCCAGTTATCTCCTCTGCAGGCTCTTATAAATGTCAGAAGGACTTGCATCATGGACTTAATATGATATCCAGAAGGGAAAGGTTTTGTTTTCCTTGCAGGTTTTTTCAAAACACTTGTTACATGCCTCTTTGACTTGCATGTGTGTATTCTTCATTCTCCTCACCCCTCAAAACACCAGGTTTAATAATCAGGACCGAGGCTGAGATAGGACTATTGGCACATTTTGTGTGGAAGTTGACTTGTTGACTCCAGTTGCTCCTCTAGACAAGGTGTCAAAGTACAGTGTAGGCATCCAATCCCAGCTTATCTTGTGAGCTCTCACTGATCTGTTGTAATGGTGACTACTGATCACTCCATTTAGGGCTCCTTTGGCAATTTAACCCAACTCAGTGACCACATTCCTTAAACCTGCATCTCTAAAGCGTTTACCGATGCAGCTCGGAAATGAAAGACAAGTATGGAACACGCCTAGTCTCACAACCAACCTATGGGTGAAGATTTCAAACATCTTGCCATCTGGTTTCCTGTGCCTTTGCATATATAGCTTGGCCAAACACTACAACAACTTCATCCAAGTGTAGTTCATCTGCATATTCCACACACCTCAGGAGTATTGTGCACACGGTATCGTGGTCAGTAGAGTTTGCATCAATTAGAGGGAGATATCTGACCAATGCCTTGGGAGGATGCACGGCACCTAAGCTTGTTGTGTGTTTGATTAAATCCTGTCCAACCAGGAATGTTTATGCATTCTTTGTCGCTTCTAAACATGAAAAAAACCAAGGCCAGGCCCAATGCAGTGTGATGCGCCGAAACCCTGAATTCATTACTTGTAGTATTTACACAAACAATGAGCTCAGCTGCACTCAATCGTACACAAGCTCAAAACTGAAGTAGCTAGAGAAAGGCTTCTCTTAATCTCTAAAAGTAACGCGATGCTTAACACGAATAAATTATTTCCTGCGCACGCGAACCTGAAAAAGGAATTTGTTAAAAAATTGCAATAAAACCCTTATGATTAGGAATTTCGCTTTACCGCAGCAGCACAGGACCGATTGAGGTAAGCGTGCAGGTGACTCCGTGGGGCAACGCCATCACTAATGTTAACACTTCCATACTCACCTAATAGCGTCTGGTTGCAATTACTTACCATTTCTCATCTAATCGGTTCTCTATTGTGAACAATTCGTCTTTTGGCAGGTAGTGCAAGGAAGATAAAAGCTCTGTGGAAGAACCTTCTGTAACTAAAATGAAAAAAAAAATGTATTTCATAAACTTTTGTAACCGTGAGTAGCACGAACGAATTCAAGCCTACTAAAAATAGGCATCCAATTCTAAAACTTAATGTTATTCTAATAAAATCTCTACACCTGTCAAAAGTGCTTCTACTTCTAAAAAAAATACGTTTATTTTTGATACAGTACCTTTGGTTGGCAAAGGAACCAGTGCAAATATGTGCGTAGGCAAAGGTACAAGTTGGCTCGATTACTGACCTTGCATATGGTAATGGTAAAAATGAGTTGCCGAGATAAAAGTTTGGTCATTAACAACTACTGTACATTTAAATTATTTGGTCCTTTTCATCTGTGTAGATCTGAACTGTACATGGATATTTGTAAGATTTTGTTTGGGAAAAAATCACATCGGTGTATGTTACTTCCAATTATAAGATAAACAGTACTGAGATTGGTTAATAAATGTGCACAACAATAATATGAGAAAAAAAAGCGAACTGTGATTTTGTACAATATTGTAACTATTTACTGAAATAATTTATTAAGTTCATACCAGATCATGAAGGCATGTTGGTGCAGTGGCATTTAAACGAAACCGTTTGTGCTTTGGTAAAGACTGACTAAAAAAACACTTTGATTTATTGCTGTTTGGTGTATTTAGAATTGCACTGAATACAGTTTGATATAAATAAACATTTGTGTGTCTTTCGACTCAACTGGGCGAAAGGGTCAAAAGGTGGAGAAACCAAATTAACTTATCATTGGGGGTTGTTATTGATACTTTCCATCGGTAGTTCTTGAGGTATGTCGCATATGTATTCCTTTGGTGTCCCTGTGATCCTACATGTGCATTAGAACATACTGTGCAGTAACGTGCAGTAATATTGTTAGCAAATGCCACAGTGTAATACAGTGTATACAGATATAATTATGAGTAGCCTATTAAAAGTATCCAATATGACATGCTGGCTGTGTGAAGGATGATATTGCTTATCACCCCTGGATTATTATTTGAAATAAATATATTGAAATGAATATGGAGATAACCTTTAATGAGTTTTTTTTGTCAGATTTCCCGTCTTTTACTTGGTTGAAAAGTAACATCTTATTAAATATTACCGTACAAACTCTCGCTCTGACTTCATTTTGGCTCGTATAAACCAGCTACATTTACATGCAGATATCCCAAATTTTCAAAATACAAAATGTAAGCTAATAATTAATCCATACATTTTTTTAATCGTAATGATTTAATTACTCTCATGTGTTCATTTCAATTGGTTTATGGGGGAACTAGAAATGGGGTCGTATGAATACAGACTAGCATTTTGTTTACACCACCAATTTGTAAGCATTCACTCACATGAATAAATTGAAGAAAAAGCTTTCACTGGAAACCATTTGCTAAAAACTGAAGGTATTTACTTCTTTTTTTTTTTAAAAGCTTTTTATCTCGTATGAATAAAGGGAGTAATGCTTCTGATTTCAAATATTTACTGAGTATCATTTAAGGCTTGGTAGGGGCTTCCTAACTCGGGGGTGTGAGTGACCACTAATAAAAAGAGCTGAAAACAGCTGAAAAAGGTGTAAAACAGCTGAACTTTGGAAATCACCTATACTTTTGTACACAGCAAGTGAGGGAAAAAACTGAAATCCCAAACAAAAAAAGCTGAAATCAGCTTTAAAGCTGAGATTTAACACTCCTGCTAACTATATATAAAGCAAATACGTCAGCACAAAATTGCTACATCTATGAAAGTTATATTTCCGAAAAAAATAACAAAACAAAACAACACAACTGACACCATATGCGAGATTTATGGACTTTTCTTATTATTAATTTCATAATTAATAGAATAAAGATAATTTCACGTTTTATAAAAGATCTGCGCAGTGTTACTGAGTTATTTCAACGCATTATAGAAGTAGAAATTTGTATCCATCTGCAATCAAGGGACTGAACGAAATAAAATGATCGCAGTGGCGTAGCGAGGTCATTTTGTATTGAGTGGGGGGGGGTGATAAAAACGAATCGTGAAAATGACACCTGCACATCTGTGCTGAAATGTAGACAAGTTTTTTTTTTTTCTCCGGTCACTTGGCCTCCATAAAATCAAAGGGGGCTGATGGTACCATCTTCCTGGCCTCTGGGGGCGCTGTTCAAACTGGACGATCATGAACACTATCGGACAACAGGCGGCGCTCTTTTGCTAGCGGTCGTGCGAAATTCCAAAAAGGGCACTTGAAAAAAGGCCTTTGGTTAAAAAAGGGCACTTGTTTTAAAAACAAGTGCAAGTGCACAATGAGCTCTTGCCGTCTTGCATAAAAGTCTTGCATGAAATCTATGAAAATGATCCCTGCCAGAGCTGAAAAATGCTACGCCCAAAACTGCGACGCCGAGCTCCTTTCCGTAACAGTGCCAAGAAATCACCAGTGCACCAGTGCTAAGGCTTAAAAGAAAGCCGAATCCGGCAATTATATATCCATTATATATATATCCAATGAAATCGTCTTCTATCACAATTCACAGTGCTCGATACATCTCTGTAGAGCTATAAACATGCAATAAATTCAGAATATGAGTTAAACAAACTTTGGCAAATCTCTCTTCTGGACAGACTGTTTCGTACCATAAGGCACTCATCAGCAGAATGACGAAAAATAGAATACAAGTAGCATCTTACCTTATTTCGAATCAAGCGCGCGCACGCGTTACGCGCGTTACGTCATTGAAGTTAGAGGGCGTTTACGTCACTGAAGTAAGAACACATCCGTCTCGATGCCTGCACTTGGAGACGATTTCGCTTCTCTCATTCAGTGTACCTAGATCTGGCCTACATATGATTATGTACTTCTCTGCTATACACGAATTGCATCTCTTGTTTACGTTAGAGTATGGCAGTGCTTTCTGAACAATGTCCCATTTGATTTCATAGTCTTTCCCCTCGTCCTTTAAGTCTCATATATGTTTACTTAGCTCTGTTTGCGCCCTCTTGCTTTCGGATCTGAATGACTGCTTCGCACTTTTCGGCGTCGCATTTTTTTCAGCTCATTTTTATTATACATTTCATGCAGGATTTTCATGCAAGTCGGCAAGAGCTTATTGTGCACTCGCACTAGTTTTATTCTAATCACTTAAAGCACAGGCAGACACCAAACTTTTCCTAATTTGCATACGTGTGCAAGATTTTTGAACATGCAATTGATGCAATACCAGCTATAGAGTGAGAGAGCAGGTAGTGGTGGGAGCGTACTGCTCGACACCATGGGAACGAGGTTGACATGAGAGCGATTCAGTTGCTGGCGCCAACCTGAAATAATCTGCATAACATTGGGCCAATCAATGATAGCTGACCTGCAGCCTACCAATGAGGAAGCATCCATTTTAAGAGTGGGGATGTCTTTCTGTATATATCAGTGTACGTTTCTCCCTTTTTTTTGTTTTAAAGATTCCCATAGCAAATTAATCTTAAGGGTATATTTATAATATAATTACAATAATTATGTAACATGCCACATTGCCTTTTGAATAAAAATATGAAGGAAGACTGAACTGCTACGAATAAGTTTGTAATCCCTCATAAAATGGGAATGCTCAAGCTGCATTTCACCATACATCGTTCACATGCGGAACACGTTTATATGCAATGGTAAGAATAATTACCGACTTCTATACCGTGAGCTCCGCAGGCATTCGCCCATTTTCGCTGTTGCCTGGCTTTGGATGCAATGATATCTCGTGCGGCGTTTGGTTGCTTGTAGCTTATTCTGTAGTAACAAATTCATATTCGGACACAAGAACACAGGGCTGGGCCTGTCACTATTCACTCAACACTTGTTCAGTGAATGTCCATACAGGAGGGCTCCCTACACGCGCCCACGTACCTGTGAACATTTTTGGAAGTCAGCTGCTGAAATGAGACTTGGTACAATGGCCTACCAGTACACACTGCAGCTCTACGCGACGCTACTTATATTGCTGGCTAGACGTGTCAGCACGTACTCATACAGTTGTCCCGGTGGCTGGATTCTGCATGATCAGTTTTGCTACAAGTTCAACTCTGAGCCAACACTGAAATGGCACGAAGCAAACAAATTCTGCCAAGAGTCGCTGAGCACACTGGCCGTGCCGCAGTCGGCGGAGGAAAACAACTTCCTCGCTAGCCTGATTACTGAGAAATCCGAATATGAAGCTATTTATATTGGTATTCTCCTCGATATCGGTATCACACTGTATGAGCTGCAGCAACTGGGTGACGGACAATACCAAAACTGGGATCCCAATGGCATCTTCGTTGTCCAAAACATCACCATCTCGGGGCAAACGAGGTGCGCAAAAATGCCTGTATCGGGTTTGTGGGACGTGTCTAAATGTTCTAAGTTGCGACGCTTCGTCTGCAAGCGTGACAAGGTAAGATGTCCTCAAACTGCGCACTGTTTGGCGGCATCCAACCACCAAAACCAACCTTCGTGCCTTCTGAATCACACTTACGAGGAAAGGAAGTACGGGAGTCCAATGCAATGCTGTTTGGCCTGTTCCGCTTATCCCGAATGTCGCTCCTTCAACTTGATTGGGGACATGTGCCAACTCAACAACATCTCTGCCTTAGAAATGCCTGACATCGACAATGAGAGGTATTTGGTCGCGGTGAATGGATGCTTGTACTACGAATATGAATAACTTAGTACATCTAAGTATTGTTATTTCACCCACAACCGTGCACACATGTCTAAACTCATGTTAAGGGTCTGTTTATTTTACGGAATGAAAAAACTTGTCCGGAAATTTTGCTGCAGGAAAACGGAACGCTATTTTCTTTCCGGCAGCAAAATTTCCAGAAAAGTTTTTTCATTCCGTAAAATAAACAGAACATTAACACGAGTTTGGACATGTGTACACGGTTGTTAGTGGAATGTCAATATGTACTGAGATGTACTATATTTTGTGAAGGTGTTTGGGCCGATGTGGTTGATTGTAATCACGCTAATTAGCATAATTAATCTTTTGATTTACGGAAAGATCCGTATGATTACGCCGAAAATACGGAATATTTCACTCTACGGAGTCCGTAAATTTATGGGCATATTTAACAGTCTACGGTTGACATTAAGCGAAATTTAACTGATCATCTCAATATGCGTCTGAAAAATACATACTTTTTCAGACACTATGTACAGTGCTAAATGTAGCCAGCGCAAGTGTTTTAAAAATTATCTCTTTTGAGTTTAAAATTGACGTTTGTGTTGCTGTCCCTTATGGGTATACTACCTGGTGATCTTGTGAAGAATTAGTTTTTAGAAAGCAATCATGGAAACATAATAACATGTCTGAAGGTGCACGACAGCTGCCGTGTTATCCATATTTTTTTTAGCCTTTCTGTAGAATTTGTAAATAATTCTTTGGGAGTATGTTGTACGTGTTGAGTTGCACATCACTCTGTGTCCGACTCTCTTCTGATTTTATTCATTTCAACCGTTTTCGTCTCGCTATCAACCGAAAAGTGCTTACTCCAATCAGGCAGCCATGCGGCGACACTTCTACGAAAGGCACAGTTTCCAGAAATTGCGGAGAAATATCCACATCAGAATATATTGGGTGATTGGCCGAGCTAATCCCCCAATCAGCCTTTGGTTCGCTACAATTTCTTAAATTTCTTAAATTTTTATTTACTTGTTTTTCCGTACAAAGAATTCTGCACGAGTTTTCTTCTAAACTGTTTCAAGTGTGAACTTTGAACCAACATCAAGCCCTCTCGACTCTAGATTCTGTTGTCGTGATAACGTAATCAGGTATCAAATTACAAGCGATTTTAGTTAAGAGTGACAATTTTCATTCATTTATAATTCCTGCATAAAATGAACATTCCTGGGTTTTTTTTGTGCGTGATCTGATAGACCATACCTTGGTGATTGTTTTGTGTTTTTATTTCCGAAGGCAAATTCCCCTGAACTTTCCGTCTGGGGTTATAGGAAGGTAAAGCTTAGGTGAAATGTTTATTAATTATAAAAATGAACATACCGAAAGTGTCATCATTATAAAAGCAAACGGTATTCTTCAATACGGTTAAAGTGATGAAAATCAAACCACTTACAAACATAAACCCTTGTCCAAAGATGTGGTAATTTAAAGGACGTCATCATGACGTCATCACATACAAAACTACAAGCACTAAAAGGACAAAATTTAGAACTAAAATTTCAACTGAATTGAGTGCCGTGTTCACTTTTGGTGAGGTGATAAATATTACCTTGGGCAACATTTTTGATTCTCGGGCACAAAACCGATTGATCCTTACTTCCGTGGTTACCGGAAGTGCAATGAGAAATGAATATAACTTGAAAAGGGAAAAATGTTATATACTACAATCAGCACGGGATGCCAAACGCAAAACACGATGATAACGTCATCACTTGAAATTACACCCTCGGACGGTACGTGCATGATGGTCGAAATTGTGCCCAATTGCCAATTATCATTCTTTGGACAATCAAATTACTTCCGAAGATTCAGAATGATGAGGTAATCGGACCGGAAATTATTGTTGGGAGAATTTGAAAAGTGTTTGCTTATTAATCATGGTCCATCATTTAATTCATACCCAATGGCGAGAATCTTTGCACAAATAATAACAGTTGTAAGCTTGACGTTAGGCATCCTCATTACTTTGACATGATCCAAAGGAAAAAGGAAGTTATGTGTAATCAATACATACATGTACATATAGACGTTTTTAAAGTTTTTTTTATTTTCAGAACTTTTTATGGTTTCGTCAATTATTAATGACTATGATTGTTGCACAAATAATAGCTACATTTATTAACGTTTCAATGTTAAAACATCATCAAAGCGCAAGTTAAATCGCAAATCAATGTATACAAAAATCTTCATGCAGTATTTCCGGATTTTTTCCTTTTATTGTATTTAGTTGAATGATACAATGCACCAAATGAGAAATGAATCAAAATTCCATCATTTCTCTGCTGTTTTTACGGTTTTCTTATTCATAACTGAACTGAAACAACGTTCATCAAAATAGTGTCCCATCCCATCACCCTGAGTTTGTTTCTGCATTCAATAGGGGCATGGGCGTAGCGAGGAGGGGGTAAGGATGCTACATCGTTTCTCAAATGGAATTTTAGGCATCATTCGTACCTTTACGTGAAAGTCAAGAACCATTTTTTTGTTTCTTATACAGCATGCTACACCGTTTCTCAAGTAGAATGTTATGCATTTTCTTATACAATTTCTTATAGTGTTTAGGCGAAAGTCAAGAACCATTTTTTTCGTGTACAGAATGCTCGCACATAGTAATGTTACATGTAACACTATAAACGTTCTAACGATATAAATGTTTCACAGTTAAAGCAAATGTTTTGAAAAGGTTCGCAGTATAATTTATATCTCAATCTTGTTCCTGGGTTTCAATGCCTAGCATGCAGTACTAGAAATTCTTGACCGGCAAGAACTCAACATCCTGAAGAAATGTGTAGGTCTTTTCCATGGTGTCCAAGAAAAGTTGAAGGAAAATCACAAGTTCGTGCAATGTAAATCCGGCCTGGAAAACTTTAAGTCGGATAATGCCGCTCGGTAACGCGCCATTCGTGGGTAAGAATGGCCCTCCATTCTTACCCACGAATGTCGCGTACCTCCAAGGGCGGAAATCGCTCGTTGAACGTGGGGGGGACAGGTTTTTTTTTTTCTCCCCGAAATTATATTACTCACAAAAAGTCACAGGCTGAACGGACAACTTTCCACTCGTAATATTGCCATGGGGGTATGGCAGCCATAGCGATAGACTTGAAATCAAGTCTGTAATGAGTGGTTTTAATCGCGTCCGCCCCAAGGGCGGATCCAGAATACAATTTTTTTGGGGGGCCAAAACATTTTTTGGCCCCCCAAGAAAGTGGGTCAAAAAAATAACGGCGTGGGGTTCGGGGCCCGCTTAAGGGCCCCGAAATTTTTTTGGATTCTAGATGCTCTGTGGTGCGATCTGAGGCAATTTCTGACCACTTTAACCAATTTTTTTTGAGGAAAGGATGGGGGTGTACTCATTGCCTGCCTTTATTGCGATGTCACATAAAAAAAAAAAAAAAAATGGTTTCGTTTTTTTTTGGGGGGGGGGGGGTCATGCCCCCTTGATAATGCAACTATATATTTCTAAACCTCATTGTGTGCATCGGGTATTTTGTCATTGCGGTTCTGTAACCTTAAAAATGGGCACAAACCGCGAACGAGTTCGTTTTCAGGGTGATTAGTTAAACTACAACAAACCACATGGGCCAAAAGGAGCTTACGTTTACAGTCGGCGCGCACTTCATTTTTTTGAAGGGGATTTACAATTATTCGTAACAGTTTCAACTTCCATAATTACTTAAATATTACTCCTTTTATTCAAAGACAGTTGCAAAAGTAATAATATTATCTACAATGTTATACGCTTTTTTACTGTAATTTTAAAAACAGGACTGCCAAATAAAATGGAAACTTGAAAACGATCGTGTAATAATCACCCCCATATTTATAATGGTGTTTCTTCGTAAGCCAGATGGGCTACTATTGGCCCTCGCTATAGAAACATCATGCATATGCATTGCAGTGGCTGCATATATGAATATTCGCTTGAAAACGTCTTAGTCAAGTCGTTAGACACAGACTGACCATGCCGCGCGTTAGTACATGACTTTTGCATGAATGGTTATAGCGCTGACGTTGCATGAACGGCGGTGGTATGTGGATTTGGGCGCTGATCGATGACGGACATAAACCACTATAGTCTAACGACTTGTCATCAAGTCTACCATAGCGATTGCGGGCCGGAGTGGGGCCGAATTTGTATCCGGTTCGTTAGTAAAAACGTCATACACGCGCGCGCACCACTGATTACTAGCGCCCATTGGCTACAAACACTCGAGCTGCGTTAACTTCCGGTTCCAATCGTGCAGAAAGTGCTGGAGGTGACGTCACACTAACGAACCGGATAGGAGTAGCAAATTATATGACGTGCGCGTACGCAGGAAACATTGTGTATGACGTATACCGCATGAACCAACACGCACGTACAGTACATGTACGTGGGTAGGCGTACAAGAGCCGTGGTCGAACCGACAAGAAAACCAAATTGGTTCTCAGCCACAAAGCGACGTATCAAAGAGGCTTTTCCCTAAGACTCTGCCATGGTTGGTCACCCACCTATACCTACACATGAAAACATGGAGGGGACATTCGACATTGTGTCCCCCCTTACCAAATTCATGGGGGGGACGTGTCCCCCCTGTCCCCCCCGGGATTTCCGCCCATGCGTACCTCGGGCATTATCCTTTACATCATTGGACAAGGAAGGACTAGCTAAAACCACTCAAAATTGCAAGGGTAATATTTTGGTGCATTTTTAAAGCAAAACGGCTACAAGTTTTCCAGGCCGGAAAACTTTCATTTGAGAAATGGTGTAGGGCCTATGAGAAAATTCTGTATGAGAAAGAAAATGGTTCTTGACTTACGTAAGCATTGTACGAAATATATAAGAGACATGAAAAAAGTAAGACTGCTGCAAACTGCTTACTGACTGGATGGACCTGAAATGTATAAATCAAAAATTAATGTGGCCTGACGTTGCGAACTTAGCAAGTTCTTCTTCAGAGGCTAAAACTGTTTTAGCCTCTGAAGAAGAACTTGCTAAATATATAAGAGAATGCAAAAAAATCATCATTGAGGAACGGTGTAGTAAAGTTGCAACTGTGCAAAACTATAATTGTGTCATTTTTGGTGTTTCTTTATTTCCTGCTCCATTATTTTGTAGGAATGGAGTGATGGAGGCATTTATTACCTTCCAAAAGAATGGAGAGGTATCGCCTCCAACGCTCCATTCCTGCAAAATAATGGAGCGCTAGGAAAATAGGGTGACGTCACGGATGGAGTTTAAACATTTGTACGTGTTTGTCATATAAAACGCGAAACCTGTAGTTCTCAATCAAAACGTGCAGACAATGCAAGGTCTCTTTGATAATGAAGCGGCAATAGACATGTAGGCCTAATTGCAAATATATTGCCACTTGAAAAATAGGAGGTAACACAAGTTGTAGATCATATACCGGTATGGTGCTGTTCTGTATGTCCCTGATGTCTGGCAGGTTTTTGAATTTAACGTACACGCTCTGTAAACATGTAGGCCTGATCGGAAATTGATTGACTTTTAGTATCTTGCTTCGTAAATTGGACCTTACATGTACCTTCGTGGTTGTCGTCGGAATATAGGTAGATTGATTTTAAAGGTGATATTCAGTAAGATTTCGCCAAAATGTCATATTAGTTATTTTATACTTATTCCTGTATTTGAGAGGAAATCTGCAGAAAGCAAAATATATCGATATACATCAATAAAATAGTGTGTAGTATTCTTTTCAAGAGATCACAATTGATGAAACGTTCACCTTACTTAACCGTCCAACATCAAAACCGATCACGAGGTGTACAATATTACTGTGGCGTCGTGATAATGCAATCAGATATCAAATTACAAGCGATTTCATTCAAAGTTAGGTGAATTGAAAATACCGAAAGAAGCGTCATTATAACAAACGGAATTTCTATTCAAAAGATTCAAACGGAATTTCCTCAAAACAAACGGGTGAAAATGAAACCTCGTACAAACATGAATCCTTGTTCAAAGATGTAGTAATTCTTATGACGTCGTCATCATGCCGTCATCACATATCAAATAGCAAACAAGTAAAGGTCAAATTTTAACAAAATATTGTTCGAACTACAATTTTGTGAGTGCTGTGTTCATTTTTGATGAGTTGATGTACATGTATATTACCTTGGGCAACATTTTGGATTCCCGGCCACAAAACCGATTGATCCTGACTTCCGGGGTTACCGGAAGTGCAGTGGGAAATGAATATTACTTGAAAAGGGAAGCATTTTCCCACAATTATACAATTTTAGGAAATGTCCAGCAATGGATGCCAAACAAAAAAATGTGATAATGACGTCAACACTCGAAAGGACGACCAAGCGGTACGATAAAGAAAGTTTTGTTTTCATTTAAAAAAAGATTTGTTGAAAGATTGCCAAATTGCTAATACACTTTCTTAGGACAAAAACATTTCTTTCCGAAGTTTCAAAATGATGACGTAATCAGACAGGAAGTTATTGTTTAAAACATTTGAAAAGTGTTTGCATTTTAATCATAGTCCATCATTTAATTCGTATAATGGCGAAAATCATTGCAAAAATAAAGATAACAGCCAGCTCAGGCGCGGTTCTAGGGCCAATATTTTTTTTGGGGGGGGGGGGGGGGTTAGCAAGGTGGATCCAGAATTTTTTTCCAGGGAGGCGTGCTGAAATGTAGACCGGTTATTTTCTCCGGACACTTAGGGAGCGTCTCATAAGTTGGAACGCTCGGAACGTTCTCACTGGAACGGCGTGTTCCCAAACTGGAACGCTCCGGCGTTCCATTGGGAACACGGGACCGTTCCGTTGGAACGGCAAAATCCCTTTGCGAGAACGGTCCAGCGGAACGGTCGGGAACACGCGTTCTATTGCGCGTTCCAGCGGAGCGTTCCCAGCATATCGCGTATACGATGGCCCAGTTTCGAATATTTGCCCATATTGCGTCTGGAAAAATGGCGTCGCGATCTCGGGCAAACCGTGCTTCACTAAACAGGTTTTGCCTATTTTTGAGGATTTATATATAATATTTGGACGTGATTGTGAAATTTCTGTGATGGTTTGGGTAAATAGTTCAACACAAAGTACGAGTGAGCGTTAATGCAGATGGAATCTTGGTAAATCTAACGATGTAAATATTGTGTCTGTGGCGGTAGCCCCGAACCTCACATCACATGTAATCGCTACGCTATGGTGAATGTGTATTCACGTCAAAGTATGCTTGTGCAAGAACAATTTTTATTTAATAATACTTTGATAATGCGTACTAGATTAAGGGAAATCTCCCCAAAAAAATCGTAGATAGAGGAGGGGTGAGGGGATTTCGAAACATATCAAGTGAATTTATGTTAAATATAATCGATTACGAAACGCAGTGGCTATTGTTACAGCAGATGTGAAGTTCTCTATTGAAATTTCGCTCTGAACTTTTACATCGCTACGGTGATTGTGTATTCACTTTTACAATTAATACAGAGCGCATGTTTGTTATATGCAAAAGGTTTGCTGAAATCACCCGACAAAATAACGAAGAAGAAATGAGGATAAAAGCGGAGTATACTATTGACGATGTTCTTTTTGTCAGACAAAATCTACGTTTGAACATATAAAACTCTGATTCCGCGTCCTGCTGCACGGACGGACTCACGTATACCCGAGCGCGAATACCCATCCGAGCAGCGTTCCGCCAGAAACACTGTGTTCCCTCCCCGTTCCAGCTGGACCGCAGCTCGGTGCGTTCCCTTCAAGCCGCGGAACGCACCCGCGTTCCATTTGGAACACGGCACGTTCCCGTTGGAACGCCTGGCGTTCCTACAGAACGTTCCATTGGACCGCGAACGTTCCCGACTTATGAGACGCTCCCTTAGGCCTCTGAAAATCAATATGGGGGGGGGGGAGGGGGAGGGGGGGGGCTCGTGCCATATTTTCAAAGGGGAGCGTTGATAAAATCCTACAATCAGGCACACTATATTAACTAAAAGTCTACAAATGCACCCTTCTCATTTAGGGGGAGACCGTTCCCATGTACGTCAAATTGTTACATTTTGCTAGTGCATTTTTTTTATAGAGTTTATTTTTTTTTCGGGTGGGGGGGGCTAGACAAAAAAAATTGGGGGGGGGGGGGGGCTAAAGCCCTCACTAGCCCTCCCGTAGAACCGCCACTGAGCCAGCTATACGTTTGACGTTATAGGCATCCTCGTTATACTTTGTTATTATCCAAAAAAGGAAGTTATGTATAATCACTTTTTTTTAGTATATTTTCATATCTTTTCACTGTTTCGTCTAGCATTAATAGCGATGAATGTTGCACAAATAGTAGCTACATTTTTAACGTTGGGCAATCAAATGTTTTGACTTCATTAAAGCTCAAGTTAGATCTCAAATCAATACATATACAGATGTTTGTGCAGTTATTTCCGATCTGTTTTTCCTTTTAATTGCATTTGGTTGAACGATAAAATGCGTCAATGAGAATTGAATCTAAATTTCATCATTTCTGCTGTTTCTGCAGTTTTCCTATTCATAACTGAACTGAAACAACGTACATCAAAATAGTGTCCCATCTATCACCCTGCGTTTGTCACAAAAACAAACGCGAAGCGTGTGGTTCTCATCAAAACGTACAGACAACGGCAAAGTCTCTTTGATATGAAGCGGCAATATACAATACACAATGTACCAGTGGCGTAGCCACGCCCGCCCCCCATGAAACCTTGTCGCCCCCCAGTCGCCCCCACTGAGATTTTGAGTTTCTAAAACGTGACGCCCCCCATGAAATGTCGCAGCCCCCCCCCCCCAGCGCAAAAGTCGGGAAAACATGCACTATACTTTTCCCCCCCTATTTTACCGCTTATATCACACAGACATCATGTAACGATAGTTTAATTTTGTCCCCGAACACCGTCGAGCTCAATTCTCAATTTCAATTATAAAAAGCCACCACTGGATTCATTCAAATGGTTTCGGGGATTCTAAGTCATCCTCTAATTTCGGTAAATGTGTCTCATGTGGCAATCGGCGTTAAATTGAAAAAGCAAATCCGTTTTTGGTCATTCATTTTGACGCTTTGGTCAAGTGAACAAAATGGAAGGAATTCCTCCGGTTTCTAAAACTGTCCCAAGTTTACCGAATGCATTTTGTCGACATTCTCGGATAGTGCCCGGGCACAGAGCTCGAAAGTTGGCACCTATACTAACACACTTCCGGACCCCTCGAATATGAAAGTTAGCTTGGTAAAATTGGTACTATAGTGGAAGAGAAATAACGTGCCAAAAATTGACCTCCAACTTCTGAAAATCTAAAATGCATGTGGACTAGTCGAACTTAGAGCACTCGTACAAACACGAAAATTTTTAAAATAATTTTGTGGCAGTCATTGGATACAACTTAAATGTAAGATTAAAAATAATTTGGGACACACACTTTTTTGATAAACTTGAAGGACTAAATGTCATATACATATAACAAATCTAAACCGATCGTTGTTAAGAACTGTATTCAAGCAAGCCTGACTAAATCTAGAATCCATACATATTAGAATATTTACATTTTGTTTAAGTAATTATTGCACTTTCGTTTTATAGCCAGTTCAAAACAATTCATTATCACTTATTGTAAAATCAGTCATGCATGTGCACGCCTAAAAACTCTGATTTTATATCTAAATATAATTAATTTTATCTCTGAATACAATGAAGGAAAATTGAGACTAAGCATATAGTCATTAAAACATGATTGAGAATGACTAAGACTGCACAGTAACGGATGGGTTAATAACAATGCAATCTGCTGCCCTCAAGCGGCCGATTGGTCCCTACTCGACTGGAGTCATCGTGTTCACAGTGGAGGAGACAGTTGGAACGTCAAGTCCTTCGTTGTCTTTCAGCTTGTCCGAGACCCTTTTTCTCATTTTAAGTTTGCCGCTGGTGGTCACTATCAGGTCGAAGATCATCTCCACGATTTCGAAGAGGGTCAGGACAGAGAAGCCCATCCATAACCCTACCTGACCCCCTAGGTCGCTGATCAGGTTCTCAGACTGAAAGGCAGACGTAAAACAGAGGTAATTCTTATGGAGAGCCAATGTGGCAGGGTTGGGCCAGAGGCTTAGTTGAAAAGTGTAGTGTGTGGAACAACTGGCCAGACGTTTGCCTGGTATTAAATGTATCTCTACATTCAGAAACCTTTACTGGAGGAAACACACTTGAAGAGACACAACAGTGTTACAAAACAAAATGGGTAAAACTGGACGGAAAGCAGGAGGGGAAAATTTATTACAGAGATAAGTGATCATTATATATGATTCCCTTTCCGTTTCAGAGATTCCAAAATGGCTCATTTAATTAGCTATTCTAATAATAAGCCTGGATTTTGAAGTAAAGTGCATGCTTTACATGCACTGCTCGCCCCAACATCATAGCATGTCGGAGTGAGTGGGTGGATAGTACGCATTTACTACTGCTACCCTTCCCATCAAAAAAATATCTCGCTCCCCCCAAAAATAAATAATAACAAACCTTTCAGACACTGGTAATAAGTAATTATGACATTTGAGTTTCTGTTTTCGGTATTAGTCAAGCATTTAGTACGCAAGAGTGAACCTTACTATACCGTGCACGATTTCAAACGGAGGGCTATGCGTACCCCAGTGTCCCTGTACCTAAAATACACTCTCTAGACTATATTGTTACCTAACTCATCCCTCTAGATATCTCAAAAGAATAGCCAACTGTTTACCTCTAAACATTGTATTATAAAGCATAAACAACTAATGTAATAACTTTTTCAATCCCTTTGTTTAAAAACCCTGTCCTATAGCGATTTGTTTCTGCATTTTGAAAGAAAATCTGATCTCGAGTAAGTATTTAGGTACCAAATATCTTATTGACAAAAAGATAGAGATATCTGTCCTGGTTACCAAGACAGAGACCCTCCGCTTAAAAATGTAATAAGATAGACTTAAAAAAATCCAAGGATTTAGTTTAAAAATCGGTTTCATATACTTACACCATATTCAGGTGTTTGGAAGATGTGTTGGTACTGTAGGCTGGACATGAAGACGTTCAGCTTCACTAAGTTTTTGCTAAAATTTCCAGATAAAATAATCGGTCACGCTCAGTTAATCGGTCACGCTCAGTTAAGATGTAATCCTTCAACTTAATAATGCTAGACAAACTTCTTCTTTTTTACACACAAAAACACGTTATGTTGTAATTGGAACTTCCTACGTTTGTGGCTGGATCCTTCGAAATAAATCTTTAGAGACAATTTGTGTTTCATTTTCGTTGCTCCACATGTTGTTTTTTTTCACATGCGACGTCGTTTATGTCGTTATGTCATATTATACCAGAATACTATGCAGTTTTTGTTTGGGTCTTTTAAAATTTTTCTTAAGGTCACAATTCTGGGGTTGTAAGGTATTTCACTGGAGAACCATTCAGTAAGACATTTTTATTGATTTGGATTTGATCTGATCTGATTTGACAAGGGTGTCGAAAGTCAATCGAGTTCTCAATATTTACAGACATTTTGTGCAATTGAAGATTGTGGTTTTCTTTTATTTGGTTAACAATGCGTGAATCAACATATTCGTTCCCCCCATGACGCTGTATACTCACCTAACAAAGTTGTCGTCGTTTTCAAGATCGTACGAAAACCTCAGGGATATGTTTTTGACAGCTGCCTCCATTAGAGGCTAAAAACGGAAATATTGAAAACAATAAGAGTTCATGAAATAATTTTAGTTTATGCTTATACACGTCTACCCACAGGAACGCCACTCAATGGACCCTTTCAGTAATGAATGTATGATTATGCACGCATGCGCATAAATTGGCCTGGCGGCCTGAAGCGAAAGCAATCTATCCATACAAACATTTGGGTCATTTTATTCCAGTTTGTCCATCCAGGATTTGTCGTTTTTTTCTTTGGGAAACCCCCTTAAATCGCCATAGGCATTTCTATCGGGCATAAATTCGTTTTTTTCTTTTATAATTTTTTTTTGGTGGGGGGCACAGATTATAAACCTTAAAAATTGCTTTCGTCCCGTGCGCACGAGGGCGAATGAAATCAGCTGGACTCCTTTCCGCACAAGTGGAAAAAACGGTGTGCTTCGGGGCACCCGACCACCATGTTGGGCCGAATCGCGGCGGGCTTCACCGTGACTGAATCACGGGCTGATCTAGCCACGATGTAGCTCGCCGCGATTCAGGATAAGCCCGAAATCTGGTGGACGGGTACCCCAAAGCACACGGTTATTTTTTCAACTCGCGCGGAAAGAAGCTCTGCTGATTTCCTTCTCCCTCGTGCGCACATAAGAAATTAAGCGACAAATCCTGGACAAACTGAGAGAAAATGACCTGAACTTGTTTGTAACCCTGTATACATTTTCAATGGACCGCTTTCGCCTTTGGCCACCAGGCCCATTTTATGAGCAAGCGTACATAATTATGAATTTATTAGTAAAAAAGGTTCATTCATGACACTTCTGCGCAACCTTTGACACACGGGTGACCTTTGACTTTCCAAACAATCCAACACGAGCGGCGAATTAGGATGTTTCTTGAAGGAAAATGAGTCTGCATGTAACACGTCAGGCAATTTGACACATTTCATAAACATCGCACGCGCGGGTCAATATCAGAGTACATGTATGCTATCCCATACTCTCCGCCATAAACGCAGTGACGTAGCCACGGGGGGGTGGGGAGTGGGGGCACAGCCCCCATGAAACCTTGTCGCCCCCACTGAGATTTTGAGTTTCTAAAAAAATTATCATTGATCTACATGACCCCCATGAAATGTTCCAGCCCCCAGCGCCCCCGACCCCCGACAAATTCCTGGCTACGCCACTGCATAAACGGATATAGTCCAAAGTACCATTGGTCTGACGTCCCATTGGTCCGACGTCCCGTTGGTCCGACGTCCCGTTGGTCCGAGTCCCATTGGTCCGACAAAACATAATAATGTGTAGTTCCACTGGTTCAGGTTGACTGACCCTAACCCTTACTCTAACCTTATAACCCTAAACCTATTCATATGGGGCGTTGGACCAATATGGGACTTCGGACCAATATGGGACTTCGGACCAATGGGACGTCGGACCAATGGTACTTCGGACTATAGAGACATCCCCATCCTAAATGCGGGTCGAGGTAAGTTTAATGCTGCATTTGCGAAAACAGGCTCAGTAACCCGTTTAGTCAGTCAGTCGAACAGTGACTCGGTCAAATGTAAAAGCATAGGCTGGCATTTCGGGTCCGGAAAATACGAGTAAGAAGTAGAGTTACGTTTGTGATGGGCCAACGTGTGGTGTTAACATTTCTAATACTAGTTCGCTGTCTGTTTTCAATATGAGGGAAGCTGGTCTGTGTCTTCGAGCTCTTAGGATCAGCTACTTAAAGTATTGGAATCATTACTCAAATTGTTTTTTTCTTCTTCGAATTACCCGCACTTATTTACAAATTTCCGGTAGAGGGCGCCCTTATGGGCGAAGCCGTCACCAACTTTCTTAATCTTTACCCAAAGTTTTGTCGACTTCGTACCGTTACTCAGGTACCATAAATAGTTTCACAGAGTCCAGCCCCAATTATCTTCACATCCCACACTTTCGATTTATATGCATGTAGTTAGGTTTTTAAAATAAAATTCTCAATTATTAATAATTCATTACGCGTGACGTTGTACCTGGTAGTTGTCATTCGGCCATAGCGCAGTCGATACTGTTTCTTCAAACACATCCTCCCTATAAAAAACCCAAACATTCAACCTCATTTTAACAACTTCCTACCTTTAAAGACGAAGGTATAATATCAATCGTTGCAAGACGTTACATACAGACGTTAAATGCCCTAATGTTTACGTGTCACACCCGTTTTAGATGACTGGCGTTTCAGAGTCGCGCTGAGCCATTATTGGAGCATCCCAAACCAGCCAAACAACATTAGACAATTTTTTTGGAGAGGCGAACTTTCTGTATTATTTTTTTTTATCGAGTCGATCCAAGACTGTCTCAAATGTCGAACTTTTATGGTAGCTAATTTAAATCTCTGGAATGTTTTGGTTCAGCGCGTCTCTGGCACGACAATCTGCGGTGCTAACAGCTTGGATTCGTTTCACTCGGGTGCGCCAAGTTTTTTCCCACATTGTTCGGCCTATACTTAATAAAGCCGTGTCCGATACGGCTTAAAACAACCCACGAGTCTATGGTAGCGGCTGCAGCCACTTTGCATAGACTCGTGTGCAATTGCAAGCCGAAGCCAAGTAATTCGGACACGGCCTTAATCGGATAAATCCGGTGTAGCATGAATTACGGTTTTATGAAATTCGGACTCATTGGTGGTATTGCGCATGCTCATGCATAGATAATTAGGAGAGGGACCGGTCATGTGAGAGGGTAAAACAAATAAAAGGAAAAAAGAGTCCGATTTTCATACGAGTCCGATTTTCATATGACACCGGTTCGTTCACATTCTGCACGATTGAAACCGGAAGTTAACGGAGCTCGCGCGTTTGTAGCCAATGGGCGCTAGTAATCAGTAATATTTGTGGGCGTGCGTGAATGACGTTTTTACTAACGAACCGGATTAAGGCACAATAGTATGCCTAAATGCCAACTGATTGGTCAAAGGACGAAGACGAGCAGAGTATTTCAGCTTTGGATGCCCGGGGGGGGGGGGGAGAGGAAATGTAAGACTTTACTATATTGACGTCTGAACCGTTTTACCATTTAAAAATACCTGTTTGTTTGGTGACGCCATCTAAATGCCGCCGGTGTGAGAAAAAACTTGGGTTGGACATTATGTAGCACGATATGAGACGGAGGGAGCTACCCCCGTCTTTTGTGTTGGTCATTGTGTTACCAGAATCTCTGAAATTCTTTTGAGATATCTAGGGAGATGTGTCAGGTAACAATTGTTTAGGGTTTGCATAGGGTAAAGGGATATTAGGGGGTGGTACCCCTTCGTCTCATACCGTGCTGGGGAATAGTGTTGGGGGAGGGAGACAAAGTTGCCCCCTCCTGGATACGGCGCTTACAAAGACGAATGAATAAGGGACAACCGCCGGTTCAGACTCGGGATGAAAGTGAGTGCGAACGCTAAAATCGATCGCGAATTTGTGACATCACGGCCAGTTTTTGCAATTCGAAGCCGCAAGATGTGAACACATTTAAACTGCGGCGAATTCGGCAACGATTGTTACAGGCCTGGCGTTCAAACTTGCTGTGCTTTCTCATTCGCGTCAAAGTGTGCAACGGACTTGCGGCCATTAATATACGACATAATACAAAATGGTTTACGTTTAATTTAAATAAAATGTAACATAATTGTATCTGCTATGATATGGGCTTTAGTACCTGCATGGTAACTGGCAGTGGCAGTCTAGATTGTTGTAGGCATAGGCTTCGTGTATCCGATTCGCACAGTCCGCTGCAAATGCGAACAAAATTTATTATACTAATAGTGGACCAGCCAAAACGGCATATTATACTTTAGACGGCATTTTGGGGTAATAGCAGGCAACCATGTTAGATCAATCAGTCATAGGATGGGGAAGAAAATGTAGGTGGATGCCACCCTGGATTTTGACCCCAAAGGTCATTTAGAGGGTCAAAGGTCAAATATTGTAAAAAGTGTATTTCTTTTGTATTTTGGAAGATTTTGGAGCTTACTAGCGTAAGTATTGTTCAGAAAATATCTTTATCCTACAGTTAGGCACACCAGGCAGTTGTAATTAACAGGTTAAATTAAATATTTTATCTCCATATATAACATTGTAAGGAAAAAAGGTACTATTTTCACCTAACATATAGAAATATACACACAATATTTATATATATATTTATATACTTGTTTTCTTAAATTATACCTTGCACTTCGGTCATTACTGTGATGATTCACTGTACAGATATTACAATATATAATATATTATAATATATTACATAAAAGACTTGAAGAAATAGGGAATACATCTTACGTGATTGTGTACATATACAGTTTTATTATTGTATTGGTTCATCAGTCTTGGCCAGCTGGGTTGCAGCAGTTACATGTACATTTAGTGGCATCACACCCACAGGCAAGAGTGCACCTCAGATTCCTTCGGAAGCAAGTGCATCGGGCTGCTGTGAACTTCGATTTATTTGGCACCACAAGTAACAAGCTCTAGACAGGCAGATGGGATAGGAGGTAACCGTGCCCAAACTGCTTTAAGGCAGCCTGACTCCATCTTCCGAGCTTAAAGTATCAATAGGAGAAGATATATCGATGTGTTCCTGGTCTTCCTGGAACCTGATCTTTGCCTGGTATTTTGCACGCACAGTGTGGAGTTCCAGGGCATCTCTTGTTGGCAGCAGTACCTCAAAGCTCTTCTTAGCCTTCCCAAAAAGTTGCAACCTGGCACGGTTGACAGCTCAGGAGTGCCATAAAGGTCACATGCAAATTGTTCAATAGGCGCAAGGTCTCCATCACGACCAATTCTCTTGACAAGTTGTGGTTGGTTCTAGAAGGTTTCCAGCACGACTTTTCCCCATGGCCAGTAAATTTAAGGAGGAGGTTGTATATCACAGCCTGTCAGTGCATGAAAGCTAAGCACATTATCCCTCACAGGTTGTGTAAGTCTCTGAGATATGGCATTAACTGGGTAGCATTTCCTCTTCTGAGCAGTCCCAGCGACCATCCATACTTCAGCTTGGGTTGAAAGGAAGTGAATCAGAAGTACAAGTAACATGACATCTGTGTCTCTGCAGACAACCAGCAGTCTCTGATATCCTTCTTTGACAGCCTCACATACATGGAGTATTATTCTGGTGTAGGCTTCTTCATGGTTTCCTCGAAGCTCGTTGTCCCCTCTTCTTGTAAACCTTGTTTCTGTTATCAGAGAACCTGCCTCCTGTTACCAGCTCGTACCTGCATATATATATGTTAAATCTATTCCTTTTTCCAAGATGGCCTTAGACAGAAACTTAGCAAGATTGGCCTTGTTTTCATATAATGCAATGAATTGCCTCCAAACATGTAGAAGTGGCACATGACGTCCATCAATGAGCTTTGGAATTGGCTTTTTCTCGCCTATTCGCTTTGAACGGGTTTTTACCTTTATCAAGCTTTCCCCAATGTACCGATCAAACACCACATCAACTCTCATTGTGTGCAGTCCAAAGTAATTTGCCACACTTTGTAGCATAGTCGCCAAACGTCTGACATCCTTGAGGCTTTCCAAGAGCTTGGATGTGTGCATAGCCATCGACCAGCACACACGTCTTCTTGTCAGAATGAGGAACTTCTGGAGTGTGTTAAGTCCAGACGTCAAGATGCTGATCAGCTCTGCCTTTGGTGTCGAGTTCATTTCACCTCCAGCCTTTGCCAAAGACACAGGAATTGGGGATATTTCCTGCTTAGTATGGCCAGCATTTCTTATGGCCGACCTGCAGTAACGGCATTGAGCAGTCTCTGGAGTAACTTTCTGTCAGCTTTGATAGTTTTCTGTACATTATGCTTGGTTGAAACGCTTGCTTTGTATAGGTCAGCAAAGCTTTTTGAGTGATCTTTTCTAATCACGTCTTACACCCCAAAGTTTTTTCAATCAGGCGGCCACCTGACAATGGTAAGAATCGAAGGTGCAGCTATCCTCGATCTTGAGCTGGGAGTAGATCGCTCCTTGTGTCACTTGGTGCAGTGTCTCTTGTTGCCAATGATACCAGAGGGATGTCTTTTCCATTGGGGTCATCTCCCTCTTCTTCAGTCAAGGACGGAGGTGTGTATTTGAAACACATCAAATCGGATTGTGTGACAAGCTTCTTCACATCGTTCACATCACGCTTTCTCTGGGAATGAAGACTATACGGACGAAGATGGTTTCTTTCTTATCATCTTCCAGGTTGAACTTAATTATGTTTAAATTACGATCTTTTGCTTAAAAAAAAATTGGTTTAAGTGTTTAGAAATTGCCTCAGATCACACCACAGAGCGTCTAGAATCCAAAATTTCATGTCCTGTGTGATGCGTGATCGTTAGTTTTGACCATGTGATGCAAAATCTGTTTCTGGCTTGATCATTCCGTGTCATGCCAATTATACCGTTGTGCATCTTGCAAGTTTTGTTAATCCACTCAGTTGCTTGATCCGCGGGAACCTGGTTGAAGCGCCTGTGGGATCTCTTCACAACAAAATTACCATCGATGTACTCAGCATAAACATCTGGTACTGTCTCCTCAAGGAGTTTCATGACTGTGAGATAGACAGGTCCCCATCTTACATAGTTTGTGTGGTCGTACTGCATGGTGAGCCATGGCAGCATTGCTGCAAAGGCTTCAAGATTAATAGTCCGGTTACCATCTCTCTACCCTGATGAAGTCAAGCAGGATCTCCACCCTTTCCATGTATGTTGACCACAAGGTGAAGTTTGCATTGTTGGACTGCTTCTTGTCAAAACTCTTTGATGAGCCTTGAACATTCTTACTGTTCAGAAAATTTGACAGCCATTCCACTGCATTACACAGTTCCTCTGTTTTGCTGCCATCATTCTTTGTGAACAACTTAGCCACATTTCAGGTAAGTTTTTTCACTTCCACATCATGTTCGTGACCATTCTCAACCAGTCAGGACTCAAACGTTTCCCATTTGATGTGCCACAGAGCTTCATAGACAAGTTGGTGCCCTCTCAGAGCACAGTAGCAGGCTTTGTCATCAAGCATAGACTCTCTGTCGTGTTGGCTGCATACACACCTGCTTTAGTCCAGAGATCATCAAGGCCAGCATTTTCCATGTGGTGACCAATGGCTTTCAAGAAGTTGAAGCAGACATGGAGTCCTCCCAAGCGAAAAAAAAAATACTTTCTCAAACTTGGGATTCGCCCATACAAGTTCCTTGCCCCTGCTACACAGTGGCTGGTCAGCTGTAGTGATGGTATGCTGCTGGCCCATATGATTTGAAATGTCCATAAAGGACCCCAACTTAGATATACACATTTGGAGAAAATCACACTTTTGTGTTTCCTAATGCCATATAGTTGTGTGTTAAAATGAAAGTTTATTGATGTATTTAACAAGCTGGGGATATTTACATGATAATGAAAATAGTTTTAGTGGATAGATCTATCAGTTTAGATAAAATTCGCTACATAATAAAAAAAATGTGAAATTTGACCTCATTTGACCTCACTTGACCTTGAAAATGACCTTGAAATCCAAAATTGACGATGGCATCCACCCACATCTTATTTGTAATGGTTCAAAGAATTGATCTAGCATGGGTGCCAGCTATTACCAAAAAATGCCGTGAATTTTTTTTCTAGAGGACTTTTTCCTGTTTGGCTGGCACACTATAATAGCCACAATGATTGTAAGCTTCATCGTCGGTTGCCGTAATTGTCGTCCGTTCGACATTGTCGTTGTCGCAACAGTCATTGTCACCTTAATATCCTTATATGTACGTTCCGATAATCCCAGTTAGTCTTACCAGAAGCCAGTGTCGGATCAAGAGGTGCGGAGGGGGCATCCTCCCCCGGCAGTGACCGATTTTTTTTTAAATATGGCAATTTTCACTTGAAAGAGCCCCTAGCCCTCCGCCCCGGCACAGCCTCAGCCACCGTCACTATGCTCTCTGGATCCGCCCTTGAAAATGAAAATATCCGTAATCTCTGATGCTCATAATACTGATTATCCCCATCAATTATATTTCACATAATAATCCCAATCAGTCAATAGTCCATATTCATCCTTAATACCATTCGACGCTTAATCAATCTCCTTGCCTTTAAGATATCCACTATTATACCCTCATCATCGTCTGATAGTTACACTAAATGTAGAACATCGGAATCACCATCAATGAAAATCCCCGTAATCCCCTAATCCTCATTTACCTCTCTTCCCATCAATCAAATATCGCATGTAATCCCAACCAGCCAATAATCAATAACATCCTCATTATTTGACGCTTAATCAATCTCCTTGTCATCATGCTGATCCCCAATATTCCATCATCCTCATTGAGCCTCGATCAACCACCTCTCCATTCTGATCATCATGAACATAACATATTCATATCGATTCTTGGTGCTGATGTGAGTGAGAGAATAAGACCTCTTCCCATCCCCCCAATACAGACACAAACTCCCCTTCATTCTCCACTACTCCCGGCCACTCATCTACCCATCTAGTCAATGTTACTTCTAGAAATGTTCGACAATATCCTTACTCAGTGTCATGTTAGACGAATAGCACGGTTTGTGTTCATCGGTGAACCGGTATCTCACGTCGGCGCATTGGCAGGCCTTCAAAATCTCTCGGACCACACAGCTCTTTTCGCATGCCTGGTGTGTAATTAGTAGAATATCATCGAACAAAGTTTTTGTTATACCACCCATATTTTAAGATTGTGACATGTAATTATTGGACAAGAGTTCGTGTGACACATTTTCAAAAGTCCATGAACGGATTCCGCAGGTGCATGGGAGTGAATTAATCACTGTTGTTTTTCACCTGGTTACTGCACATGATTGTTCGCAAAACTTTTGAACTGAACACACATGGGGCGTAATTTACTTATGATCAAATGTACATGCACTCACACAAAACTAAAGAAGATTTTGTCTGTTTTTAAACATATTGCATAATATAAATTCTATCCATCTTTTCCATCGTATAGCAAATTCCTCAAAATAAAAAAAATGAGAATGGGAAACCCCATATTTTGAATTTTTTTTACGTAAATGTAAAATATGAGATATTAATCGAGCGACTAAAAGAAATTTAGATGGACATATTCTGGGGTCCTTTCCTCGATCGACGAGCATTTACTCCAACTAATTCGCTCTTTTTATGAATAATTGTTATTTTAGTTGGGTGCGAACCTTTTGTTATGTGCTATACGCAATATGGAAATGAAAAACGCATGAAATGAAATTCGAATGTAATGAATAATTCCATAGAATTCCATAATTGGACAATGAATAGCTACCTTCGAACCAGAGGACACTTACCAACAGGCTGTAATCGACATTCTCATAAAAGTCACTGTAGATGGTACTCGCACCCTTGGAGCAGTTTGTGTAAGGCTCACCGATTCGATCAATACGAACCTAAAAGGGGCAAGAACCTCTCAACTTGTTTTCTCTCTGTGTGAGTGATTTCATACAGTTAGTCCTGGCCATAAAGGAGTAAACGGCTAAAATGTGTAAACGCAAGCATTTTACTTACACAAAAACTGCGACTTCACAGTTCTCATGAGAAAACAAACCAGAAGCAAACCCAGTAAAGCTGATGCCAGTCATCTGGGTCATTTTGCTTTGGCCAAGGCGAGGCTTATGCAAGTTGAATGCACAAGTGACATGTCGGGGAGTCAGTAAGTCAATGAAACAGGTGCGAAGAGGACTATGCCGGCTAACTCCCCCCAGCAAAGTGGAAAAAAATACGGCCTATGCAAGTTTAATTCACAAGTCGGACTGTCAGTCAGTCAGTCAGTCAGTCGGTCATGACTCAGTCATCAGTAGGGTGCGTGTCACAGCCCGGAGAATGACCCGAATGTTTGTAGCCCTGTACATTTTCATTGGACCGCTTTTGCTTTTTGACGCCAGGCCCATTTACGCGCCTGCGTGCATGCGCGTAATGTGCAATTTATTGTGCAATGTGCAATTTATTAGTAAAAAGTTCCATATCATAGACGCTTGTGCGCAAGCGGCTATTCCATTGACTACTATACTGCATGGGGCCTGTCGCAATGACCATAAAAAGGATAGGTATAATAGAGGAAATTAAAAGACGATGCCTGTGTCTGTCTGTCGGTGGTGCCTACAGCATGTCTTGCCGACTGAAATCAGGGTATCCGAAAACTTCATTCACTCATTTATCAAACATTGGAGGAGACATTAATGATCACGTATGGACTGTTACCCCCGATGGCATAACTTAGGGGGTGGTCACGCCATGGGACTCTCGCTGGAGGCCTTTGGCCCTTTGTGTTCCCCGGCTCAGAATTTGGAAACGGCAGAGAAACTATAATGCCCCTTGTATGAAAATACTAGTGCGGCACTGTGCTTTATTATGCACCCAATTGAAAAAAAACAACTTACATTGAACGGAACCTTCATATTAACTCGTGCAAAAAGGACAGTGTTTTGAGTGTCATTAATTAACTCTTTTTTTTTGCAAAATCTAAGCAGGATGCAGTCGTCATTATATAAAATCAAGTCCCGTATCATCTTGGCGAATCAACAAACTTGCATCGTTCGTTCAGGCTGATCAATAAGCTTCTGGGCATGTTTAATTAGACCCATTAGACATTGGTGTTATTAGACCATTAGTGTAATTTACTCGCTTGCCTTGCTAATGGATCAGCCGCGCCCAGCAATTAAAGACTGTTTAATATTGCATTTAAGAAGGTACAAACATTACAGACATTGACACTAATGGAATGAATCGTCGTATTCCACGCGACTATTAACTTCAAAATAAATGCAAAGAGGTTTTCCCAGAAAACTACACATGCGTGTTTCGATTTCAACTGCTTGCTGCAGATCATGAGAGCAAATTAGGTTCCACTATGCAAGTTTAAACATCCATTGTTCGATAGGCGTAAATCCGGGGGGGGGGGGTAATCCCCCACCTTTTGACCAGGGGGATGGGTAGGGTTAAGGGACGTAAGCGCGCAAGTTTGCATAAGAAGCGCATTTGAATCATGAACAGCGCCCCATGGTGTCATGTGGTGTCCAACTCCCCCCCCCCCCTCACCCAGACACATCTTTGTAACACCGGCATTCGTGGACCCCCTATTGTCCCTACTCCTCATTCCTCTGTACTTTTTTAGCAACAACTCTCATTGGTTTTGTACACGATTTGAGATCGTGGACATTCGGCCAATCGTGGACCCTTGTTTGTGCCCTTACCCCTTTGTCCCTAGTCCACGATTGCCGGTGTTTACATACTCACACACACTTTCGGAATTCCACGGCCGGGTACTTTTAGGTTTTTGGTACTTTTAGGGTTTTTGGTCATCCCACTTGCCGACACATATTTATACGCCACTGCAGTGTTCCCATTCTGGCCTGGTATATGGCCTCAGACTTGCTTTTGTTTTACTCTATAACCCGGCCGGTCGACCGTCAACAAGTGCACCCAAGCATGGAGCTATAAAACGGAGACAAACAAGCCACCTTGGCATAGATTGGTTGATTTAGGGAAGCATTATAAGCTTAATCCAATCTTAAGTATGGACCAGCCTTTTCAACAGTAATAGACATGTTATGAGAGAAAGAGTAATCTATTTCTGCAGAGATCCAATCAGCTAAATCAATCGCAACTGAGAAAACAAAACTGCTTAATAACACTTTGTCTTAAAATTATTGGCGATGGCCAAGGACAAAATTACCGACGTTATTTTTCAAGCCTTTCCTTGAGTTTTCAATGGCACATGCATTACAGGTGGCAGCTTTCCGAGATGACAGGATCAAAATGGGTACGAGACGGACTCACCTTCTTCAATGCAATTGAGGTTTCGTAACCAGGGCCGACAATGACCCCTTTGTCCTCAGGAAACGGGACCTGGTTTTGTTCTGAGATGAAGACCTTGACTCCAGCCGAGTTCTGTAGACCGGGTACGTATTGTGGCTGATCAATGTAAAGCTCCATAGTAAGTCCTGAGTATGAGTCAGGTTAAAAAAAGAGTCAAGATGAAAAGCACATCATACTGAATAGGGGCACTATGTCCTGAAATCCTCGAAAGTGTCATGTTTTGGATCGTTTACTTATCCTATTTCAAACATATGGTCGCAAAGGTGGACCCCGAAATTCGTTCACGCACGCATAATACAGGATAACACAAAAACGCCCAGTTTTAAAAGGATAGTTGTGTGGATGTTTATATCTTACTTTTAAATGTTCTTTCAGATTAACATCATTTCGTCCAAAGCGCATTTTGTAGCCCAATTGGGCTGTTTTCCAGTTACCAGACTAAAAAAATGTATCGTATGTTCTCTCAAAATGTAAAGTAACCACTGAGCTGAAACGTTAGCAATTTTGTTGCTTCAAATGATGAAAATACACAGAGAGGAAATGGTCCTAAAGTGTCTGTAATCTATATTGTCAAGATGTCTTCACTTACCACCAAATGGCCCGGCCTGTGTTACCTTTTGAGCGCGTCTGCCATCAAAATTAAACGTGTAGCAATTGCCGTACAGGTAGTTGTAGAAATGGGTGAAATTCCTATATCATGATTATGAAAGAGAATGTTCAAGCATGAATATACATTATTTTTGAAGGGGTTATATTACATATCAGAACTAAGAGATGCATCTGAAAAGGTAGTTTTGTTTGCATTATCTTTTAATACAGAAAATCATGCTTTTCAATGAGAAACAGTGCATCTAAATAACAGGTTGTTACAACTGATAATGCAATGACCAAGAAATAACGTATCACCAACCACAAATGTAACAACAATTGACCGATACTGTATCACTAACCAATAATGTAACAAAGATTGATAGTGTAGTAAATGTTACTACACTTCCAGTACATTTTTGTTACATTATCGGTTAGGACTGATAATGTAACAAAAATGGAGTGCTAGTTGTCACATTTGCCGGGACTCTCACAATAAGACGAATGAACTATATCCTTTATATTTACAAATTACTCTTACAAATTTATTTGACAAATTTACACAACATCAAAATCGTACGTTCAGAAATGTCAAGGGGAAATCTTCGTTATGAAATCGTATTAATAGTCAGCTTATAGGTACATATAAAACCACCTCAAAATATCAATTCAGTTTATGCAATGGAATTATAGCAGGTAAGTAACAATCAAATATCTACGGTCAGTATCAGCATCCAGTATCTATATGTAAGTGCCTAGCAATAAATCCACACTTTTAACAATTCAATCAATAAATCTGCACTATGAACAACCCGGATAATAAATCCACACTATTAACAATTCAATCCATAAATCCACACTATAAACAATCCGTTCTGTGTTCACCTAAACATCACTGGCTGCTTAAAACTTTCCTATTCCAAACCTACAAGTCAATATCCAATTCAACGATTCAATCAAAATCACATAGATTCCTGGGGTTTCCTCACAAATATTAAACTAAACCAATTCAACAATCTCCATTCCTTTTAAGTCAAAGAACACTGCTACATGTAGCTGGACACCACAGGTTACATCAATACACAATATTCACAAATTATACATGTACATCCAAACAACAGCACCTGTGCAGCAATACACAAGAGTATATGCACAGAATAATGCTCTTAATATCCAGGCAAATAGTTGCATCAAATTATTAACTTATATGTGAAATGGTACACTCAAAATGTGCGTAAATATATCAGGTGATCAAAGTGCAAAAAGTAGTATTAAGAAACTATACAATTCTAAATCAATCTGCTGTTGAAGTTTTGCTGATAGGCTTAGTCTCATCTGCGGTAGGTATCCCGCTCTCATCGTCTAGGTCAGAGATGGACAAATCCAGTCAGAGGGACATGGCGTTGTAAGTCGGCGGTCATGAGACCAACCCTCAGAATTCACCACTTAGTAGGGCCAGGTAGTACATCACAAGTACATCAACTTCAGTAGGGCCAGGTAGTACATCACAAGTACATCAACTTCAGGTACATCCATGGACCATCTATAATTAAAATAATTAACCAACTCGATGCCAGTACTTTCTCCAAAGAAAACATATTTACATATTTCAAGGCTTGTTCAAGCAACAACAACCAATACTCAATCACCAATAATTCAAGCAATAATGGAGAAACAACAAAAGGAAATGTAGCTTACGATTGTCCAATTGTCACGCTGACCCATGCTTGTCCGAGCCACACCCAAGAACCTCACAGAACTGCAACTTCTATGGTGATGGCCGAGGGACGGCACAAGCTGCCAAAAATGGCTACGCCAGCATGCACTCCAAAACACAGTGTTAACCCAACAACAGCATGTATAGCAATACTCACACACACCCACTTTGCCCCGTCTTGTATCAGCCAACACTCACATTTACCGCATACTGGAAAGTACTCAAGCACGCCAACTAACTTCCAGCACCAAGCCCAGGCTGAACAACAAAAGTCTACTGGCCAGTGTAGAGGATTTAGTTAGGATTACAAAAGATTAACTGTACAATTTGCAACGACAATCATGGTCCTGCTGTGGAAACTTAGAATAGTTAGAAAAGTTATGCTTAATCAGAATCAGCTGTGACAATAGTGTATAGTACGTAAATTGTACTACACTATCGGTAAATTTTTGTTACATCGGTTAGTGATACAGTGTCGGTCAATATTATTGTTGCTACACTATCGGTTGGCGATACGTTGGTTATTACATTATCAGTTGTAACACAGGTGACAGTCGGTCAGTCAGCCAGTCGGCCGGGGAGGTAATAAGATACAATGAGGACATCAGGCTGGCCCTATGGGCCTAGGACCAGGATAAACAGAAAGTCGAGCAACTCACTTTGGCGAGCATGGGTATCCCCTGAACGTGCAGGACAGCATCATATCCGATAGAGGATGCCCAGTAGAGGAACGGTTTGCATAGGGAAGGCTCGACAAGATGTCGATCGACAAGGCTGTAATAGCGAAGCTTGTGTCTATCTCATCATACGTTAAGTCATAGTCCCACGATTGATATTCCTATATGGAAAATATGAAGCAAAAATAGCCCTATATGTTTGTAATATTTTCATGAATAATTAATAAATTGTCTCATTTTACAGTCATATTTTTTCTTAATGTCTGAGAAATATCACCTATAAAATGTTCACCTAAATCGCCCGTGCTAAACGCACGGTGAAAATGACGGAGGAGACATTGTGTGGAACGACGTCATACTTTTACGGCACATTGTCAAAATGCAAACTATAATTTTGACGAAATATTTTCGTATATCATTCTTAGAAAGGGACTGGTTTAGCCCAAATGGTCGTGTTCATCTTTTTTGTTTTTACAATTTCGTACAAAATAACACAATTTCAAGAAACTTTGTGGCACGAAAATGCTATTTTATACTGGTTTTCCCTTTGGCATTATCCTCTGTATTAACCGTAGAGCAAGTTCTAGCGCCAATTATAGTTAACAACAGTTCGACTTTCGGACCGCATGGCACGGTTCTATCGCTGGTAATACCAATAGCCGCGCACATCATAAAGCACACAGGGACCCAGGACCAAGACGCTTTGTTATGACGTTTTGACCAGAGTTCGACTAGAGGCGTTTGCCAACGTGCGCACAATTAACAAGCGGTCGACTAATATTGCCCTTGCCCCAACTTGCTTGTAGCTAATGACCCTAGTGGGGATCCAGGACTCTCCAAAGGGGGTGACTGGGGTATTGATATTCAAGATTTTCAAAGGTTTGAGGTGTTGCAGTCAAAACGAACAAGATTTTGCAATATCTAATAAAGCCCGCCCCACACGAGAGCTACGTGCTGAGCAAAAAAGTCATTCGAGGCCGTTTGCTAGGCACGGATGCAGCTCACATAATACCCCCTCGTGCCTCATGAGGCCGTGAGGCAAATATCTGAGCTTGGCCGCACACGATGAGTTTTTCGCCTCACAAGACGAAAGAATTCAAACAGGCTACATATTTGTCTCACGGACTCGCGAGGCAGAAGACTCAACGCACAAGAGGATATTTTGTGAGCTACGTACGTGCTGAGCAAAAGGCCTCGAATGACTTTTTGCACGTAGCTCTCGTGTGCGGCGGGCTTAATAGTGGTGACGCTATTTAGCTATTTGGTCAGAAGGGGAGATGGGGTGCGGTGGTTTAACGACCCCCTTTGGATCCATCCTTGCGCCCTAAACATCCAGAAACCACCATAATAGTCAGTGGCGAAGGTAGGATTTTGCTGATGGGGAGGCCGTGAGGGGGATGTCTGCACAATCTGACAGACGGCCAGCCAACAAACCTTACTTTTGGGTGTAATCATTTGTTTTTGTTACTCCGAGGAGAAGGGATGGCATCAAGCCCCTTAAGTACGCCACTGGTTACAATGTACACTGTACCTGATGTTGCAGGAATCCGTCTATCAAGCCCTGAAGCTGCAAGAATTTGCCGTCGCTTAACACAGCTAACAGAGGAATCCTGTTCAGGTTGCAGAACGTCACGGCGGGGAACGTGGCTTCCGTCTCAAACCCTAGCTCGACGTTCACGTTGACGTTGTACTTGAGGAACCGGACTATCAGTTGGCTGCTCTGACTGAGAAAAAACCCGAAGCCGGCCAGGAACAGACAGGCCCAGACAAGCCGGCGCTTGTGAGTGGCTGCCCTTCCGATGTTGGGAAGACCGTGCGCGCTGATGTTCTCCACGGTGCGAAAAATTCCCGAGGTGTTAACTGGCTGTGCTTGGTCACCCATTGTTCGTGGGTGGTGTGTCCAGCCCCAGATACCTCACAAGAAACTGTCGGAACTATGAAAAGGGAAAGTAATTGATAGAGATGTTCGTATTGTCGCGGGATGTATCAATATGATGTATTTAAATTCTAGCATTGTGGAAATACAATAGGCCTAAGTAAAGAGCTATATAACATCAGTTCTATGGTTCTTACCGATTCAGCGCACAGGGTTAGCGCATGGCCAACTTCCCATACTCTATCATATAAATTACTTTCTTCGGATGTTAAGTATCGACTCGTGCAGTCATTCTTGGGTTATGATGATTCGCACTGAATACTAATTAATCCCTGCTATAAGCGTCAACTTTGATTGGCTGGTAGTGGTCCACGTGGTTCACCTGTTTTGAAACTGTGCGTCCACACATCACAATACACTGGCGGCGGGGGGATGGGGGCCTTACAAAGCCGGAACTACAGTGCCAACCAGTATCAGTCCTTTTTGTTATAATTACACCAGAAAAGAGTGAAACGACTGTGTTTGAATCGATGCTACTCATTCCTCGTGCCTCTATACGAATTCTTGAAATATAAATAGAAAGACAGGGAAAAGGGGGAAAGAACGTCCCCTGTCGTCAAATGAATTTGCAACAGCCGGCCACGCCAGCCACTTGCCACTACCCCCGTAAATTGTGGTTCTGGATCCACCAGTGCATTCTATGAAGTGATTTAACTCATTTTAAATGTAAACATATCAAAAAAGTCCACACTCATTGCAGGGGTCATAATTTGAATCTGATTGTCTTATGATGACGTCATTTATAGACCTTTTTGGAATTTTGATTGCTACACCCTGTTTGCTACCAAAGCTTGTGAATCGTTCAAGGAATATGCCCACTCTTTCAATAATGTTAATGAAGTATTGTTACTAGTTTTGATTTTCTTTTTAATAATGCAGGCTTCGCTACAAAATAACCAACAAACAATATCATATCATCTAGAATTGCTGATATAGCTGCCGTATCGACTGCATGCAACCACCCTGTTGGATCTCCAGAATACATCGCTGTTGATCGTCAATTTTGGCAACAGCGATTGTTTTTAATAGATATTCAGAAAAACGAATTGTAAAAATGCATTTTCCAAATTACCTCAATGCGGAACGGGTCTTTTCCCCCCTAAAATTTATTTTAACATAATGACAAACATGTTAAAGTGGTTGTAGTTTCAAACCAATCCCCGACTGAGTTTCATACCAGCAACATTAATGTACACATTATTTGCAATGTGTTGGGCAAAGAGAAGTGAAAGCGTCTGCCATTAGAAAATGAAGGAGCACATCCATGTGATTTTAAGTCCGTTTCAAATTTCTACTAATTTGTTAACTGCACGATTTATCTATAGGTAGAAAATAACTTGACAACGTCTGCGGCACACAGTGCATGCTTATATATTTGGTAACTGAAGATTACGGTCTAGATTTGTATATGCACTAAGCATGTTTGTCAAAGCTTAAGAGACTTTTACTTCTGAGGTCTTAAGCCTAGGTAATTGCTCTGTCTCAGTAGTTAGGCAGTCGATAAATAAGACATTAAAATAGAAACCACTTCAGCATCCATCTCGTGGATGATATTTGTTTTGACCATGGTGATGTAACTTACGTCATGCAACAGTTATTGATTGAATGTAATGATAGGCCCTTAAGAAAAGAAAAGGACAACCGGTACACTCGTTTAGGGAACACGGGAATATTTTAGACAAATCTGCACGGTTGAATTGTTTGAGATTTTATCAATTAGCGACAAAAAAAAATATCAAAATGAAAATCTTCCTTTATGGGGAAAAGTCAGGCCTGGTAAAGCTGGACCAGAGCGCTCAAAATTATATTCCATAGGTTGAGAATGGCTATTAACTGGAAGTCTATTCTTGGATCTCTGTATACACAATACGCTTTATTCACTTGTCGGCCATATTAAAATGAAAGCGAGGTTAAATCTTCAATTTTGGGAACTCGCGAACTGAAATGAAAGTAATGAAATAAAGTTAATTACAATTTAATACCAGTTCTGCTCTGATGAATAATTCAAAATTTGTTATTAAATATACACTAAAGTTTTAAGCCACGTTCAAAAACAAATTGAAAGTGGCGTGGAACGCATGAATAGTGACTGGTACCATCCCATTCAACAGTTGCAAGGCCTAGTAGTGTTCATTCGTTTTGAACGTACACAGGACGGGCATTTACGTCTCAGCCAATGAAAAGCTTTGCTTGCCACGCTCCACCCACAGTTACCGCCCACCATGACCGTCTACTGCCTTACTTTTATTATTCAAATTGTTCGTAGTTTCTATTAATCACGATAACAATGCAAGAGGATTCCAAGTCGTTGAGCGGTACAAATTTCAACATAACAAAAGAACATTCTAAGTGGCAGGATCGGAACCATAAAGTGGAGTTGTATAGTGCTGTACCTATAGGCGACATAATATTATGACGTGATGAAGAAAAGCACTGGAAATGTTGTACATGTACATGTATACGTGTAAAGGATACTATAGTGCACGTACAACTCAAACTCATGTTGAAATCTTTCGACAAAGTTTGTCAACCCTTTTTCCTGTCAATCAAAGTAAACACAAACAAATCTCTGTTTCTTTGAAGCTCTATCGTATAATCTCCGATAAATAAAAACTGAAATTAACAAAATAAAAGACTTGTTATCGATTATATCACATGTATTATAAATAAATAATTATAAATAAAAATTTGAAGGACTTGCGGAAATATGGGTCAGCTTAGTTTGTTGATTGTAGTTTCAGGTCAATGTACTCTTTAAACAGTTTGCAGCAGTTTTATTCGTTTTTAGTTATGAAAAGAATATGATAAAAATACGGTACATACAAATATTTCTTTTTATTGGAGATTCAGTTAAGGTTAATTTTAAACGTAATGAGCCAAACTTTTTTTTCAGCGTCGTTAAACATTTGTGATTTACTCTATAAACTAATGATTTACTCCATAAACCTCTTCTTTGTTTATAAATTTATGGCGATATGCATTTAAAACAGGTGCCCTCTCCTCATCATTGATATTCACACGGGCACATTTGTCGAACGTCCCCCATTTCGTGCCTCACATTCGTCTTGCTTTCAGAGTGACATTACCCAGCGGTACGTGGCCTTTAGCTTTAACACTCCCCATACAAATGTATATGTCTTGTTAATCTGAATACTGACTGTTCCCTGCGTAACATCTATAATCCTATGTACCGTTTTTATTGTTTTTCTAAGTAGCGCTCGTACCCTGCCTTAGCCTTATTATTTCCTTGCGTTCCGAGTGTATTGTTAATCTGAATACTGACTGTTCCCTACGTATAAGCCTTTTTAATCCTACATAGTTTCTATTGTAGCGCTCGTACCCTGCCTTAGCCTTATTCTTTCCTTACGTGCCAAGTGTATTGTAAATCTGAATACTGACTGTACCCTACGTAAGCCCTTATAATAGTGTCTATTGTAGCGCTCGTACCCTGCCTTAGCCTTATTCTTTCCTTGCGTTTCAAGTGTATTGTTAATCTGAATACTGACTGTACCCTACGTAAGCCTTTATAATGGTGTCTATAGCACTCGTACTCTGCCTTAGCCTTTTTCTTTCCTTACATTCCAAGTGTATTGTTAATCTGAATACTGACTGTATGCCGTACCCTACGTAAGCCTTCAGAATAGTTTCTATTGTAGCGCAATCTTGGTAAAGGTGCAGGCAAACAAAATATGCCCGTGCAGAGAAAACCCATAAACAGAGTGTTGAAATAATTCCAAAGAAAAACCAGCTCTTAATTCGTCGAGAAAAAATCAACAGGGGGTACACTTATCAATAACAGAAAGTAATAACATAGAAAGGAACATGATTGTGGACACGGGATCCATGACTAAAGGCAGTATGTACAGTAGGCTTAAATGCTGAGAGGACTCCCTGCAGTGTGAATTCATATACCTGCACTAAACTAATTACGTGCGTAATTCTGTTTGCTTTACCGACTAGATTTTGTTCAAAACACATCACATGTACTTGCAAAATTGCTTCGATAGAGAGATTCAGCAGGTATTGTGTCAGACAGCTTTCTTTGTAAGAGATCCTCTTTTGTTATTTAGATTTTTGTACCGCTCAACGAGTTGGAATCCTCTTGCATGCAGCAAACAATTTGAATAATAAAAGTAAGGCTGTGGACGGTCACGGTGGGCGGTAACTGTGGGTGGAGCGTGGCAAGCAAAGCTCTCCATTGGCTGAAACGTAAATGCCCGTCTTGCGTACGTTCAAAACGAATGAACACTTATTGCACAGACGTGAGTTTGTCGCAACGTGTAGCTTAGCCCTACTACGCATGCGTGAAGTGTACAGAGCCATACTACGCATGCGCGAAGTGTACAGCGCCATCCAAACAAGATGGCGGCCAACACTAATCGACAAATTCGTCGTACATTTCGCGTTAAAAAACCAAGTTTTTGAATAATTTTAACTTTAATTGATATGCAGAAGATGTTCTTTATTGCTTTTTCTACCATATAAAGCTAATTTTAATGTTCAAAAGCATGTACAAAATTTGTTGACGCTCGTTGACGACCGTTGAGGCTTGTTGACGCTTGTTGACGCACTTAAGTAGGACCGCCGTCGTGAGTAAGGTCTAAGGGCCAGACTAAGGCCACGCATTGGCGTTACGGGTAATCCTATAATATACGAGAGCACTACCCTGTAGCGAGTCTATGAGTCAGCGAGGTTCAAAGAAGACCATGACCTTCTCTGGGACCATGCAGCAAAAAATGTTTAAAATTTATATTTTTATAAAAGGTATGTTCCTGGGCTGGCATGAAATTCATGGGTCGATGTTGTAGAAATCTGCTGCAATCGGACTATAAAAATAAAAGTCAGTTGACGTCCATTCAAGAATGAATATAATGTGTGGTTGATTTATACCACAGTTGTTAGTAATATCTGACGACCAGTAGTTTTGTACTTTCTCATCGTTTGGGTAACCTTGTAATTGGTAGTTTCACAGATCGGTTTTAATGCTAAATGATTATAAGTCGGTTTACTTCGACGCTCCGGATGAAGTAGGCCTATATATTGTTAACGTTTAGTGTGACGTCACTTTCCTTAAATACGCCGACGTGTTGGACAATAATTATGGTGGACTCGTTTATCACCAAGCTTCGCTTCCTCACGGCATCATTATTGCTGACTCCGTAACAGTTTCAAAGCCTTCAATGCCAAAACCAAATGGGGTTTCTCTTTGAGGGTGGCCTCATAATAATGCTTCCAAAACAGAACATGGAGATATGTTAAATAAACCGGAGTCTCGAAGACATGCGGGGCGTTCAATTCTCCTGGAGACCAAGCTGGAAACGAACCGAAGTTTGGAAAATCTCGCTTTACTCGGAGTACAAAAATTATGGTTTTCTATAGCCAATGTTTGCAGTCAGATGGCAAGTTGTGAGTTTATTTAATGTGCATCCGATAACATGTTGCATTGTTGAACTGGCATAATTTAACTTGCGTTGTTATAAACCTTCTGGGTAAACAAAGACATATTTTATGCACTACATTAATTTGCCCATATGGATGTAAGCGGTACGTGTGTCTTAATATACTGAAGACGAACTACCACAAATGGAACGCAAATCACAATCCCAACCAGAATCTCAGCATATTGTAGACATCACTCTTTATTATCAGTATCAACATTCTGCCGTAAAACAGCACCACACCCTTCGTTAACCATCATTACTCTTGATACCGTCTGTGTCCACCTCTACGTTAAGATATTTGTCTTTTATATAAGCATGTATCTTTTATAATAAGCGAACAATAATATGTCTTTCATAAAAATCCATGCATCTGAGTATTTAATTCAATAGTCTTCTTTGATTTCAATTTATATTTTCAGAATTATATCCATTGGAATGCAGTCACCTCTGCTCGGAGATAGTGTAGTTGAATTTTGTAGTCCTTTACCGAATGTGACGAGGAAACCAAAAGTGGAAACAAGTGGAAACAAAAGCTGAATTTAAGTCTTTGTGGTTTTGGCTATGGGTAAAAACTGTCAGAGAATTCGCAAAGTGACTTGAACTGAAGTCCACAAATCTTTTTGCAACCAGTTGTACTTTTATCAGTGCGTTTCTATAAACACTCAAATTCCAGGTACTCACTCAGCTTAGTATTGCTGCTTATATCAGGGGCGGTTCCAGAAATTTTTGCGGGGGGGGGTGTCTCATCAGCATGAAAATCAATGCTGAAATGTAAAAAGGTTTTTTTTTTGTCCGAACACTTGGCTCCTTTATTACAGGATAGTGTACAAATACCCCCATAACACAGCGGGCTCTGTCCGTATTTTGTGCACACGCAGGCGTATTAATACCAGTATAATTGTTTTTGGGTGTCAGAGCGGGGGGGGGGGGGTAGCGTTATTTTTCTATGAACTTCTATGGAAAAATGAATTTTTGACAGAGCTGGGGGGGGGGTTGACCCTTAAACACGCCCCCCCGGATCCGCGTCTGTATATAGGCTTCTCCTGCCATACAACATCGCATTGCAGTGTATTTGGGGACTCTTACAGGGACTCGACCACAACTCAGGTGTAGATTCACTAGATAAAAACGTCAAAGTGATATTTGACGATGGCATCGAAGTTATTTTCCATTGCGGAAAGAACCGCACCACTGGCTTGACTCAGAAATGCCCAAGGATATCTCACTTGGGAGTCGGGTTGACGTAGGGGAGTCGGGATGGCAGAGCGGTCGTTTCCCCGGCTTCCATGTATCGCTGTGGCCTGGGTTCGATTCCTGTCTTGGTCCACATGTGGATTGGCTTGCCAGTCCCTATTCCGTGGGTTTCCCCTAGAATCTGGGATTTTCCTCCCACCTCTAATACTGTAATTTCTTCTCATATTTATCTCTCTATGTTTCTTAATGTTTGCGAGCTGCAGTGCCTAGAGTGCTTTAGTGGAATCCTTGGTTTCATTACAGAAATCATTTACAATAAGAATAACTATAAAGATCATTAACTATTATACTGCACTCCTACTGACGTACAGTCATTTTTCTCTACTGTAATAAAAAAAAGCGCTAGCCATAAAGGGCCAATGCAATGTATTATTTTAATGCAAATCTTAAAATGACCTTCGTGTCCCATTCAACCTTATTTTCAATTTTCGTTTTCCCATTTCCAAGGGTATTTTGGTGCCTTATTGGTTTTTATGCTAATGCGATTTTCATATACATGAGCAATTGTGATATCATTCCGGGCAGAAACCTTACAGTTATTTCAGCACATAAAGTTGCTAGAATGCTGGACATTTTGCTGTCGTAAATTTTCTTTTCTTTATTTATTTGTTGTTGTGTCAGTACATGGCAGTATTAAGCCAATGAGCAAACCTTTCTCACTAATGTTTTCAAGGAGCAAATGTTTGGTTCACAATTTGAACAGGAAACCCCAAAATTGAATAGTGTCTTCCTGAAATGTCACCAAGCGACAGCACCCTCAGTTGTCCAGAAAAGTATGGACAATCTTAAATATTTAAAGAAGTGTGCATTTTAATAAAATTGACCAAAGAAGGATATCAAAATAATAGTTTTCATACATTTACAAGGAGTAGAATGTTGCACAAACTATGCTCTAAGAAAAAAAATCAACGCATGGACCCTTTAATTTAAGAGACTCGTGGTTAAATGGGAACCAGCGCCAAATCTATATGAAAAAGGTTATACATGCAACTAGTATACTGACGCCCTCTTGTACAAAAGTGATTTCAAGACGGGGTTGTTATAAAGGCCGTGCATTGCTTTCTAGATGCTACAGACTGTGCATGTTATTTCACGCCCTTCGACATAAGGAGGGCACAGGAGGGAGCCACACTTCCCCTCAATGATGTAGAGCAGCGCGCCGTTCTGATTGGTCTGACTGCCGGCGGTTGCCTCGGGCGCCACGTCCACGCACATGGCTTTGGATCGCTGCTCGTGGCCGTGGTGTCCGGACATGAGGAAGCCTGTGTATTCCTCTGTCCAGTTCTCCGGGCAGCCGAGCTTGGCCGGGAAGAGGTGCTGGGTCCCGCGGTCCGTGAGACGGCACACGGCGCACGGGACGTCACGGTCGTGCAGGAACTCGGCGTTCTCGTGGGAGAAGGGATCGAAGCCGGAAACTTCGTACTCCATCCCGTACAGGAAGGAGTTGGAGTTGATCCCGTCGTTGTGAGAGGCCGACCACTCCGGTTCATACGGAAGGCAGAAGAAATCAACAGAACCACCCTTGTGAGTAAAATGCGCGCCTGCGGCAATACCTAAGCACAAACAAAAAGAAGAAACAAATACAGATTTAAAGTACGCCTTTAAGCTTTTCAGTGGCGTATTACCAGAACGGTCCCTTTTTTTAGCGCATGAGGGCGCAATGATGCCATGGCCTTGAAACGAGGCGGTGTTTTTGACGGCACTTGAAGTCACAGTCATGTCGTGAAACATGTTTCCAATTTCCAGTGCACCGTGAAAACGCCTGACCAACAAAATTGTTCGTGAAGTCACTTTCTAAACAAACATGGCGGTTAGCAAACCATAATGACCATCATTGGAATACGAATGTTTTGGTCAATTGTATACGATAAATAAAGATGTGGTACTTGGCGTAAACGTTATCATTTAATAAAAAAATAATAATAAAGGTAAAAAATATAGGCTCAGGAATATTCAAATTAAATTTAGCTTGGTTGAAAAGATTCGACACCAGATCAAGCACAGAGCCCTGCAAAATTGATAGCCACCGCGTGCAGCGAAGCGCTAAGCTGTCTGGGTTATTGTATTCATGGTATTCCCACCTGTACGGGCCGTATATCACTCAACTAACCAAGATTTTGGCAGAGTCGTTCATCCTTCTCTAAAAGAGTACAGGCCCGAAATTGTCCACGCCGGCCAATAACGATTTGCATGCCCTCAAATTCTCCGGTATTAGAACATTTTGAGGGCCGTGTACTTGAGGATTTGAAAGAAGGGTGGAAGCCGTGAAGAGGACTGCGAGCTCGTATTTGTGTGAAATTTGGATGAAATTAGGGGCCCTAAAATGGATCTATTTTGCAATGGAGCGTAGGCGTCCATTTGCAAAATGGCGATAGGCTTCAGGACTGCTATCAGAGGTGATCATCTTCGGATGGAATATTCTCCCAAAATTCATGAGAGAATGGAACAAAAATTGAACAGAAAATTAAAGAATGTGATGCGTGTCTCAACCAACTTGGAGAGTTGTGAGCATTTTTAATAATGTTCGGAAGTGCTCGTCATTAGCACTGAGGTCTATGGCAGTCTATTTACTGGTCTGTAACCCTAAGATCCGTGCCCTATAACGCAATATAACGCTTCAGGGGATCATCTAACCATATCCGGTAGCTCAAAGGGCCAAAGTAATCACTATGAATGTAGTTTCAAGCCAAGACTACTAGACTTTGGCCATGTACAAAGCATTCTCGTCTTCTCCAAGCTAAATGCGAGGGTCACATGGGTTCGCAAGGTATAATAATAATGTGGCGCTTATATAGGCTTTATGCCCAAGGTTTCAAAGCGCTTGACAAAGTTATCCTTGCTCATCAGGAATGAGACCATTGTTCTGCAGCAGCTCGAGATCAGCGCAATTTGGGCCCTACCTTCCCAAGTACCCATTTACTCCTGGGTGAAGAGAGGCAATCGTAGTAAAGTGCCTTGCCCAAGAACACAATGACCATGTTCCCCGTCAGGGTTCGAACCCACGTATCACGGCGCGTGAGTCGAACACCGTAGCCATTGGACCACAGCGCCCCAAGGTATATCCATATGAAGATAGAAATGTGCATAACTACTAGAAATCTTCAAGTAATAAGTATCCACTGCCGCTTCTACCTTCACCTGTGAACAAAGAAGCTACATTTTGTACATACCCGCATAAACGAGCTCCGTGTTTATATCACTCGGGCAAGTAGTGCGCCCCCATCGGACGTACGTCTCTCCCCCAGACGGCTTCAAGGTGGGATACACGTCATGCGCGCCCGACTCCCGATTTTCTGTCACAGTAAGGGGCAATAAAAGGATATAATAATTGTATCGTAATATGCCACAGGAAACAGATCAGATGATGGGACCAGCAAAAAACTTGAGGTCTCCAGGTGCCTTTCGATGAAAGCTTTTAGTCTGTTTTGTGTCCAGTGCTCACAACGGAGCGGATACATTGTGAATTAATCCGCTTACTGGTCTTGTTTTTGCGGACAGATCGGAAGTGTGCAATGATCAAGATATACGGTACATTGCAATGCGGGACACTTCATGCACTACGGATGGAAATTGATGCAGCATAAACAGTCTCGCAATGCAGCACAACATACACAGTGACTGCGCGTTTCCAATCTATCGGCCATTCGTGAAAATATCTATAAAATGTGTCTGATTTATTACTCTTGTAAAATCTTTGTAGCTCATTACCGGCTGTAAGTGATGAATTGCCGTCGCCTAGATCTCGCTTGGCCCGTCTGTGCAACATCATTTGTGATGAGCCTCGATCCGTATCAATGCCAGGATCTCCCTGTTAAGGTCGAATTAGAATTAGTTAACATCATCACTGGAAAGCTTAAAATCAATTTGTTTCACTAACCGGAAGTATTTTGAGTTGGTATTCGGTTTTTTATTAATAAAAGATATAGGCGAACCGAGGATTTTCCAAAGTGGGGTGTCTTGGGAAGCCGGGGTGTTGAAGTCCAAAACTTCCAAAAAATAAGGGGATGTGAATGGGGAGTTGCAATCAACGCATTAAAAGACAAACTGCCTAAGATGATAAGTCAAGATTTGCAATATTGAGTGATGAAGTTATTCGGGGAGCTATTAAAAAAAAGATCTTTTCCACAATGTAAATAATCAACATTGTTCGGTCGGAGGGAAAGGGTATGGTCATCCACTACAAACACCCCTCCCCCTGGACTCCTCTGGACACTTGGGCGTCGTTTAGATAATCTTTAACAATTTGACAGGAGACTTTGACGAGGATAAGATATGGTGTGCGTCATTATGGTACATCTTTCCGCAGTGGATTTATTTTAATAATATATTTGGTTCCAATGAGAAGGTATTAAACTTTTCGCATATCCTATATACGTGTAATAAAAACCAACTAACGAACCTACAAACAAAATGACATATCTTGTACTTAATGTTGCATTTTGAACTGTAGTCGTTTTCTTTCCCAAACTTTGCCGGGTTATTTAGGCTTTTTGAGGTATTGTGGGCAAAATAGGAAGGTGCTATTTATACGAATAGGCTTACACTCCAAATAGCGCCCTCCGGTTGTGTTCATAATTTCAAAAGGGCTGATGCAGTTTTTACCTAAGTGTTTCAGCAGGGTTTTTTTTTCAAGCAAAAAGCGGACTTTATGTTTACCTTTTCGCCCTTGATTCCTGTTGGGCCGGCCGGTCCCGCTGGGCCCTGGGCCCCGTCCTGTCCATCCTTACCGTCTCTCCCATCACGACCGTCCCGGCATAAAGCAGCACCTGCATTTCCTGGTCCTGCTGAATAAAGCAATTCTGTATTTTGAGATGAGGTTTAGACTTCGGGCCAAGATCAAAGCGACATCATGGAAACGTAGTTAATGCAACGAGTGTTGGATATAATGGACGCCGCGCCGTATAGGTACAACACCTGTGTCATTTTTCCTTCCCCCCCCCCCCCAAGGGAAATTTTCTGTTTTTAATAGTTGTGTCTATCTAATCGAGCAAATTATTCCCGATGTATATCTTGAGGATTGTTTTGATTAAAAAGTAATGGATTGATGATTAAGAGTTTTACCCACCGTAACCCGGAAGGTGCGTTGCGTTTCGTTGGCCGCTGCGGCCAGACGACACTTGAGCCTGCCGATCTCGTCTCGTTCGCAACTGGGCATCCTTCCAAGTTAAGACATCTTTTCCCCCGGCGTCTTGTTTCGACGAGTCACTTTCCAACCATGCCAAACGCTCTTCGTGAATTTGCATCTGGTCCTGTTTAAAAAAAAGGTAAGGCCTGTTTCAGACGTCGTGCTTATGCCGTGTCGAATAAAATTGAATTTAGCGCGACGTTAGCACGGCACAATCGCGGCAGTGGTTTCAAACGTCGAACTTAATTACAAACGCCCAGTCGAATTTAAATAAATCCAACATGGCAGACCAACAGTCACAACAACAAATACGATTTTCTGCTCTTAATCAATTGGAGTTGCATGATAAAAACGAATTTGTTTCAACATGAACTCCTTGAGTACTTATTCCCGGAGGAAAGCTCTACTGGTGTCCCTTATTACAGTCCTTTTGTTGTCATTGACCGATGAGAACGTTACGGTTTTCGAAATACTCACAACTCTCACAGGTATTTAAGCTGCATCGAAAAATGATGATCAATGTGTCATCTTTAATTTTCTTTTCAATTTGGTTGACCATTGGCTTTTCAAGAAATTCTCACCCAAAGAAGACGACCCCTTTTTTCCCAAAGCGGAAAATAGCCATCTTTAAAAACGATCCCTCCACAACATGGCAAAATAGCGCCACTTTCGGGCGCAATTGCATCCGAAATGCTCAGAATTGGAAGCCTGAAGTCCGGGCCAGAGGTTCATTGCCATATCTCTTCAATTCCCCAATTTCATGGCTCTCAGAACTCTCTAATATTGAGTATTTTGAGGGTATAACTTGTATTCGTGAGCTTGGCGGATGGGTTTAGGCCTATTTACAGGTGTGCATCCCTATGATTCTTGAACATTTTTTGTTGATGCGTTTGTTAGTTGATTATTTCTTTTATACTCGTACACACGTTGCGAGCATGAGCATTCCTGATTATAAACGATGTTCACGGTAGTAGCACGCACTGATCTCTGTATAAAGACTATAGCAATCAATGGTAGCACGACACGGTTTCAAACGTCATGCTACTGCCGTGTCGAATACAATTTCAGTTCGAAGTTGGTCGGAATTGAATTGTATTCGACACGGCAGAAGCTCGATGTTTGAAACCGCGCCGTGCTACTGCCGTACTCAATTGATAAGCACGGCAGATCCTGTCGAGCTAAAGTCTTTTGCCGAGCCGAAATCAATAAAAATTGGTTTTAAACGTCGTGCTTGGGCCGTGTCGAATAAAGAAATTCAATTTTATTTCTATCGACACGGCATAAGCACGACATCTGGCCCGCTCTAAACGTCGAACTTCTGCCGTGTGGAATTCAATTAATTGCATTCGGCAAAAAGCGGCAGAAGTGCGGCAGTTGCTCTAAACGCCGGTTTTCTGCCAAATGTAATTCGGTCATTCAAGATGGCGGACCAAGAGAAAAAAATATGATTCTGCAACAAATTCTATCCGGCTAGAAGAAAACGCACTCTCCTTCAGCAATCCATTCTTTTTGAGGCCATCTTTGCAAGGAGAGTAATTGTTTGCTCATTATTGCTTTGAAAACCCCTCTGTAAGCGGTTACGCATCTGGTGCGGTTCCTTTTAAATCAACCATAATGTGATGCCTATTTGTTGAGGCTCGAAGAAGATACCAATCGGATTTTATGGAAGCAAAACGTTTGGCAACTTGACAACAAGTCACGGAAGAAAAGTATCAACTGAAATTGTATCGTATATAGTTCAACAGGATATAGCCTTGACCAAGGCTATTAGCTTGTTCCCATGGGAGCTTGTTCCCGCTACCGCACACACTGCGCGCGTCGCGACACACTAGTTGTACTATGCCGTTAGCCTCAACGACCCTTGCGTGTACTTTGTGTGCATGTACGTGCGCCACACACACACTTCCGCAAACAGCCGTACAGTAAGTCGAGGTCCTCCGCCTCGACTTACTGTACGGCTGTTTGCGGAAGTGTATGTGGTGTGTACGTACATGCACACAAAGTACACGCAAGGGTCGTTGAGGCTAACGGTATACCTGTAGTACAACCATAGATATAGGGTAGCAGACCAGTAAATAAACTTCCATAGACCCCAATGGTAAATGCTCCCACTTCAAAAATTCGGGAAAAATACTCACAACTCTCCAAGGTGTTCGAGACACACATCAAATTAAAGCTTATTTCATCATCTTTCAATTTCTGTTCAATTTACGGGGGGTCAACTGATGACTTTTAGGAGAAATTCCCACCTGAAGACGATCACCCCTGAAAATAGTCCTGAAGCCCATCGCCATTTTGAAAAACGATGCCTACACTCCATTGCAAAGTAGAGCGCTTTTAGGGTCCAAATTACATCAAAATTACACAGAACTGCAAGCTCCAAGTCCTGTGCACGGTTTCCATCCATATTTTTAACAAACCCTCAAGTTCATGGCCCACAGCATGCTCAAATACCGAAGATTTTGAGGGCATGCAAATCGTGATTTGGCCGGCGCAGGCAATTTCGGACCGATTTACTGGTCTGCACCCTATAGAGAAGCAAGGTTTTGAAAAATTTCTCCAAACCACTTGTACGGCACGAGGAAGGATGGATGACTCATATTTCATCAAAAAATTGCGAGAAAAAAAATCTCTGACTGCGATTTCTGGCCTGAAAACAAGCCCTCTGTTTGCGGCTACCTTACTGTAGGGCGCCCCCAACGGGCGTTAATTGAGTTTTTGCTCCTTCCGACCCCAAATTACCCCCCCCCCCCCTTGTTCGCTCGAAATTGCTGTGATCGGAGGACGGTCCATCGGCCCTATTCAGATTTTGGGCGCATTTGTTGCGGAACCGCCATTGGTGACCCCTTTTGAAACGCTGCCCCCCCCCCCAGGTTCCGCCCCCTGAAAAATAAACACTCCGCAAACATTTTGACAACAAACGGTGGAAGGCGCCATTTTGAAACTACAGGTAGCAGACCAGTAAATAAACTTCCATAGACCCCAATGGTAAATGCTCCCACTTCAAAAATTCGGGAAAAATACTCACAACTCTCCAACGTGTTCGAGACACACATCAAATTAAAGCTTATTTCATCATCTTTCAATTTCTGTTCAATTTACGGGGGGTCAACTGATGACTTTTAGGAGAAATTCCCATCTGAAGACGATCACCCCTGAAAATAGTCCTGAAGCCCATCGCCATTTTGAAAAACGATGCCTACACTCCATTGCAAAGTAGAGCGCTTTTAGGGTCCAAATTACATCAAAATTACACAGAACTGCAAGCTCCAAGTCCTGTGCACGGTTTCCATCCATATTTTTAACAAACCCTCAAGTTCATGGCCCACAGCATGCTCAAATACCGAAGATTTTGAGGGCATGCAAATCGTGATTTGGCCGGCGCAGGCAATTTCGGACCGATTTACTGGTCTGCACCCTATAGAGAAGCAAGGTTTTGAAAAATTTCTCCAAACCACTTGTACGGCACGAGGAAGGATGGATGACTCATATTTCATCAAAAAATTGCGAGAAAAAAAATCTCTGACTGCGATTTCTGGCCTGAAAACAAGCCCTCTGTTTGCGGCTACCTTACTGTAGGGCGCCCCCAACGGGCGTTAATTGAATTTTTGCTCCTTCCGACCCCAAATTACCCCCCCCCCCCCTTGTTCGCTCGAAATTGCTGTGATCGGAGGACGGTCCATCGGCCCTATTCAGATTTTGGGCGCATTTGTTGCGGAACCGCCATTGGTGACCCCTTTTGAAACGCTGCCCCCAGGTTCCGCCCCCTGAAAAATAAACACTCCGCAAACATTTTGACAACAAACGGTGGAAGGCGCCATTTTGAAACTACAGGTAGCAGACCAGTAAATAAACTTCCATAGACCCCAATGGTAAATGCTCCCACTTCAAAAATTTGGGAAAAATACTCACAACTCTCCAAGGTGTTCGAGACACACATCAAATTAAAGCTTATTTCATCATCTTTCAATTTCTGTTCAATTTACGGGGGGTCAACTGATGACTTTTAGGAGAAATTCCCATCTGAAGACGATCACCCCTGAAAATAGTCCTGAAGCCCATCGCCATTTTGAAAAACGATGCCTACACTCCATTGCAAAATAGAGCGCTTTTAGGGTCCAAATTACATCAAAATTACACAGAACTGCAAGCTCTAAGTCCTGTGCACGGTTTCCATCCATATTTTTAACAAACCCTCAAGTTCATGGCCCACAGCATGCTCAAATACCGAAGATTTTGAGGGCATGCAAATCGTGATTTGGCCGGCGCAGGCAATTTCGGACCGATTTACTGGTCTGCACCCATAGAATAAAAAGACTAGTGTGTCATGGCGCGCGCTGTGTGCGGTAGCGGGAACAAGCTCGTATGGGAACAAGCTGATAGCCTTGGTCAAGGCTAACAGGATACAGACAGAAGGAGAGTAATTGTTTGCTCATTGCTTTGAAAACCCCCTCTGTAAGCGGTTATGCATCTGGTGCGGTTCCTTTTAGATCAACCATAATGTGATGCCTATTTGTTGAGGCTCGAAGAAGATACCAATCGGATTTTATGGAAGCAAAACGTTTGGCAACTTGACAACAAGCCACGGAAGAAAAGTATCAACTAAAATCGTATCGTGTATAGTTCAACAGGATACAGACAGAATAATGTCAACAAGACGGGAAAGTACCGTAATGGATACAAAGTTCATTTCAAACAAGGACATTGCAGATGGCAATGTGGTGTACCTTGAGCATTTTGTTCGGGGTGGATCTAACTTTCAGGAAACGGGTGCAGGAGGGATATGATATGGTGGGGTGAGTGTTGAATGGTCGAAATCTACGATGCTTTCTCCTGGCATTCTATGGCAATTTGAGAATAAACTTAGGAACTTTAGCATTCCATTGATTATTTTTGCCCCATCTTTTTTATTTTTTATTTATTTTACAATCATCATAACATTAGCCCCACACCCAAATCAGTTTTTTTGGGAAATGTATTTCCAAGTTTATGTTGCATTTGCTGCTGACGCTGCAGCTATACTAGTCTTGTCCGGTGTTGCTTTGTTGTTGGTGGAGTTGATGTGGCAGCATGAATGGGGCGCTGCAGATACTAGACTGTTTCTGTATAGTATGGGCCCCACAGCCACCTGTACTCTGAGGATCAGACATTCACGTGTGCAGAGCCACGATCGAACGTCTGATATATCCTGACGTGCAAAAGTTATGAAACCCCGCGCGTCAGCCAATCTGAGTCGACTTTAGAAACTGTGACGTCAATTTCGATCCGAAATATGGACCAAGTTGTTGATTGTTCAATATGGCTGCCATGTTTTGTAATACAACAACGGGTTACCAAAGATAGAAGGCGCCCGCTGAATAGTCAGATTCTTGACAAAGTCTTGTTTTGCATAATTAATCGCCGAATCAGCTCGCAAATCATAGCCCCTTGCTGTGCAAGAGGATATTTGATAGACTATGGGCTCTGTGCGCCAACAAAAGAGGGCGCGTTTTTACCACTTTTGAGAGCCCCTAATTGGACAGAACACTGCGTGTGCGTACTGTACTGGATCGAATTAAACTTGCGATGGTCTCCCAGACTAATCCCTTCCCCCAACACTTTGGATCATTGGAAATACGCAGTGGATGGACCGGGAACCTGTCTAGGTCTCCCCCAACTCTCCTTTTCTGGCCGTTGAAGGGTACTCGTGCACGTCACCAATTAGCCACCTGTGTCAAAATGCCTCAAAATTTGCTTTTTATGGCTGTCGGAAATTTGAATGTCTAGTAACCTTATTTCTGTTTTGGATGCAACTTTCCTGGTAACCACATGTAACATAGGGGGACAATTTTTAAATTCTCCTGAAGACCAAGCTAACTGGAGGCGAACTGAAGTTTGGTAAATCCCCCTTTACTCGGAGTACAACAAGTGTGATCAGCGGCGGCGGAACGCTTTTTAAACTGGGGGGCATCACCAAAGAGGGCCACTTGCATTGTAAAACTTGTTTCGTTCACATTGCAAGGAATACAAGTTACCCGGAACAAATTTACTAAAAACATTGATATACACTTTTATGTTTGCGTTAAAAAATTAAAAATCTTAATTCACTTACTCACAAAATTGCAGTGTATGCCTATTCCTGAAATAGTCTTAATATAGCCGTATTTTTGTGAAATAAGGTAATTTTTACTTGAGAAAGCCCTTCGGCCTCCAGTACACCCCCGGCAGTAACCTCTTTGAATTTGACTAGTTAGGCCTATGTAAAGGGACCATTTTTTATCGTGAGAGGGGCAGTGTTACTTTTGATGGCCAGTTTAGTGACCATTTTATTCGCGTGAGAAGCACAAAATCATTATTTAATTACAGATCAGTTTTCCATCTTGGGAGGGGCACAGTTTTAATGTTGAGAGCGGGGCACTAATTGTGCTTTCGAGGCGGGGCAGTTTTCCATCTGGATATAAAAAGTCATCACGAGAGGAGCACTATTGTTTTTGATGGCCAATTTCCCATCGCGAGAGGGGCACAATTTTATCATTGCGAGGGGGGTATTTGTGCTTTCGAGGGCTAGTTTTCCATCTTCGATCGAGAAGGTTCACAATCGTGTTAATGCGTGAGGGGTATTGTGTTTTTAAAGGGTACTTTTGCATTACAAGAGAGGAGACAATTTTGAAGCGCGATCATAATGCTTTCATGTGTAGGCCTTTACGTTTAAGGGGCAGGTTTGTTTTCATCTCGAGGGGGCACATTTAAGACCGCGAGAGGGGCACTTTTGTTGGCTTGTAAAAATCTGAGGGAAAAGTGCCCCACCCCCCGGTTCCGTCGCCCCTCAGTGTGGTCTTTCATAGTAAAAGTTTACAGTTAAAATATAATGTGCAACCGATAACAGGGTGTATTTTGAACAGGTATAACTTTTTGCGTTTTATAAACCTTCTTGGTAAAAAAAAAAAAATTTTAATGCACCACAGTGGTAAGAGGTATATGTATTAAAAATCAGGAAGATCGTGGGTTCGAGTCCCAACCGAGTGAGTTTTTATCACTTTTACTCAATGGCGGATCCAGGACGGTTGAAGGGCAAAACCTAATTAAATTTACATCACCCCGACGCAAATTCATATCTTAATATGAATATCCCTCCAATTGTATCGAGACCCCCTTTATCCCCTGCGATTGGATATTAAAATTAAAGTGGAAGGAGGTTGGGGGCACCGCCCCTTACTCTCAAGGCCTGTGCCCCCTACCCTTCCCCTTGTCTCAGTCTTTTAGAACTCGGATTAAAAAGAAGAAGAATGTAATGTACTTGTAGAATCAGAGACCAAAATGATCTTTGAGTGCCCTTCCAGAAAATAAAGATACGAGTTACATAATTATACTACACTGAAAAATTGCCTGGGTTAATTTTACCAAAGAAAGGGTGAAAACTGGAACTACCTAAACTTGGGTTGTTCTATAACCAATTGCTTGGGTTGTAATTTATGTTAAATTCAACCAAAAGTTGTAGTCATTCAAGACCAAATTAAATTTAGATAAGCCTCAGTTTTAAAAATTTGAACTTATTTTCCTGTTGAAAGACTGCGGAGTCGTTCCAAAATAATGACTGAAAAGGTCGATCTTTTGACAAATTGCGAATGTTGTCGCCATTTACTGTTTCGAACGTCAATCGTTTAATTCAAATCTCAGAAATATTTTGTTTCGGTGAGACTCCGGTACTCCAGTCTGAAACCGGCGTTAGGAACGTACCTTGAGTGACTGCAGCTCCGTGTGGACGTACATCACAGTCAGGCCGACTGAGGCCGCGATGATGCACACATTCAGCAGCGTTCCCGCCAAAAACCAGAGCCAGAACCTCCCGTTCTTAGCTGGGTAGTTCTTCCCCATGAGATATCCTCCATCGACAGATACCTCGGAAAGCTTGTGATTGGGAGCCATGTTGTCAAGTAACTGAGAATAAGAATGCTGCACCGCCGTTCGGTCCCAGGACTCTGACTGCCAGATACCTAGTGAGTTTGTCAGTGATGGCAAACAGACTTTGGGGTTTTCCAATCATTGGCTTCCTCCCGGCTTAAGGCTCCAGGAGGTTTGTGAACACTTCTGACATCGGACTCCGAATCAAAATAGGTCCGTGTTCTACTTCTGGTACATCAATCCTTTAATAAAATTATGAGGCCACAATTAGAGGAATTTCATCTGATTGAGCATGAAAGGCCTAAATATTTTGAATCTACAGGTGAAGCCAAACCGGCAAGGAAGCCGTGGCTTTGAAAACCGCTCTGTAAGCGATAATGCATCTGGTGGGGTTTCTTTTACATCAACCATAATGTGATGCCTATTGTTGAGGCTTGAAACCAATCGGATTTTATGGAAGCAAAACAAGGAACACGAGGATGCGAAAGGTTTAGCAACTTGACAACAAGCCACGGAAGAAAAGTATCAATTGAAATGGTGTCGTATAGTTCAACAGGATGCAGACAGAATAATGTCAACAAGACGGGAAAGTACCGTAATGGATACAAAGTTCATTTCAAACAAGGACATTGCAGATGGCAATGTGGTGTACCTTGAGCATTTTGTTCGGGGTGGATCTAGCTTTCAGGAAATAGGTGCAGGAGGGATATGATAGGGCGGGGTGAGTGTTGAAGGTACGCCTTGCTAGGGGTACAGGGGCATGCCCCCCCCCCCCGGAAATGGTCGAAATCTACGATGCTTTCTCATGGCATTCTATGGCAATTTGAAAATAAACTTAGGAACTTTAGCATTCCATTTATTATTTTTGCCCCCTCCCCCCTTTTTTAAACAATCATCAAACATTAGCCCTCACACCCAAATCAGTTTTTTGGGAAATGTATTTCCAAGTTTCTGTTGTATTTGCTGCTGACGCTGCAGCTATACTTGTCCGGTGTTGCTTTGTTGTTGGTGGAGTTGATGTGGCAGCATGAATGGGGCTCTGCAGATACTAAACTTTTCTGTATAGTAAAGTGGCGTTGCACGGTAATTTTTATTGGGGGGGGGGGATAAAAACATTTTGAAAAGGGCACTTGCACATCCGTGCTGAAATGAAGACACGTCTTTTCCCCCGGACACTTGGCCTCCGTACAATCAATTAGGGGGAGGGGGGGGGGGGGGCTTGAACCATCTTTCGATGGGGGCGCTGTTCAAAACCGACGATTATGCACACTAACGGACAATATCTGGTGCTTCTAACGGAGATAGATACATGCGCGAAATTAACAAAAAAGGCACCCGCAACGGCAGATGGCACCAAAAAGGCCACCACATACCTTTAAAAAGGGCACTTGTTCAGAAAAAAGGGCACTTGTTAAAAGAGGGCACTCTTTACAAAATGTAGGGGGTGGGGTGTAAGCGCTGATAAAAAAGGGCATTTGAATAGAAAAGGGCAGTCTTAACAAAATATTGGGGGGAGGAAATACCCCTTACCAACCCCCCCACCCCCACCCCCACCCCACCCCCCCCCACCCCGCTGGCTACGCCTATGTAGTATGGGCCCCACAGCCGCATGCAGTCTGAGGATCAGACATTCACGTGTGCAGAGCCACGATCGAACGTCTGATATATCCCAACATGCAACTGTTATGCGACCCCGCACGCCAGCCAATCGGAGTCGACTTTAGAAACTGTGATGTCACTTTCGTTCAGAAATATGGTCTATTAAAGCTGTTGATTGTTCAATATGGCTGTCATGTTTTTGTAATACAACAACGGGTTACCGAAGATCCGATATAGAAGGCACCCGCTGAATGGTCAGAATCTTAAGGTCACGTCAAGACGCAGTCTTGTTTTGCATAATTAATCGGCAAATCTGCTCGCAAATTTTATAAGACCCTTGCTGTGCCAGGGGATATTCCATAGACAGAGCCACCTGTGGCAAAATGCCTAAAAATTTTCTTTTTCTGGTATTGAAATCTGAAGTCTTGTAACTTTATTTCTTTTGTGGACGCAACTTTCCTGGTAACTATATACATGTAACGAAGGGGGGGGGGGGAATCTTAAATTCTCCTTGAAAACAAGCTCGAGACAACCGAAGTTTAGAAAATCTCTTTTTACTCGGAGTACAAATAAATATGGGCATAGTCCGGGTTTGCAAGTTGTGGGTTTATATTATGTGCATCTGATAACAGGGTGCATTTTGAACTTGCATAACGTCTTGCGTTTTTATTTACCTTCTGAGTATAGAAAGATATATATTTTATGCACTACATTAATTTTCTTGTGTTAAATATTACTGGTGTATTACTGATGTTTTGCAGCGTGCCTTAAAACAGCACCACGCCCTTCGTAAAACATTCTTAATCTTAATACTGTTTGTATGCAATACTACGTTAAGATGAGTATTGTGCGAAAGCGTCTTCGACACCAGCGCGCACAACAGCGCCCTCTTGTGATTTATTGTTTATAATCGTCTAATCCTTATCGAATCACGTCGTTTCCAGATAATTCGTGTTCTGTAAAATCTTTGTGTATGACTCCTAATCATCATTTGCCTTAATTATCCAATTACCAGGTTAATTATAAATACCCCCTGTGCGTGAATTACAGAAAGTGAGTACAAATTTGGTTGATCTAGATATGATATTTGGGGGATTTAACTTCATGTTTTTTGTTTACTTTGGGATGCAATTTACGCTGTAATAAGGCCAAATAAAAAAAGAACATGTTTAGCGTCCTGCCTTTTTGAAAAAAGGAGGCCCTTTTTCCCCCTCCAAAATGGCCGCCCGAACGGGCTATTTTTCAAGATGGCCGCCAGCTTTTTTTTTTTTTTTAATGGCCGCCACTTTGACTCAGGAAATGACATAGGCCTACCAGCTTTATATGGGCTTGATGCAAAAGACAAAGATGCCGAAATGATGTCACTGTTTAAAATGTATGATTTTTTCATTTTAAAAAAGAAAAGAACAAAAGGAGGCGGCCTCCTAAAAGGAAGCGAGCGGTGACGCTAAACATGGTGTTTTTTTTATATTTCGCCTAACGTATGGGAATTACATGTCATGCCATACATGCCATACGCGTGCTTATACACACATGTTTTGGGGGCACTTTACTGGGAATATTTAGGGTTTTTCCATAAATCTTGTGCTATTATACCAACGTATGGCGGTGTTTATAAGTATTTGGGCCCTTTTCCTCCATATTTGTGTTCATGTATATCGTGTTATGTAGGCCTACGCGTATTGCTAGACTGATCATGGGCAAGCATAAGTTTACATGTACATTGTTAATGTTTATGACATGATTATAGGCCTGTGCACATAGTAATTTAGTTCCCCTTTGTGTTTATTCCTCCCTCTAGAACCACACACCTACCACGCCCACACGTGATTGTTCGAACTACTCATCATATATACACACCACTGGTTTTTGCATTCCGACTACCAACCCTGTACCTATTACCAATGTCTCTTTCCAGCCCTTCACCAGTTTGGTCGCCTACTTCTTTTCAAGTATCTTTTATAATAGGCATGCATTTTTCATAATAAGCAAAGGATAATTATCACTTTAATAAAATTCATGCATCTGAGTATATAATTCAATGGTATTCTTTGATTGAAAGTTATATTATCAGAGCTATATTCACTGGAACGCAGTCACCTCTGCTCGGAGATAGTGTAGATGAGTTTTGTAGTCGGGTCCTTTGCCGAGTCCGACGAGGATACTTAAATAAAAGCTGGTGCCGTGGAAATTAAACCTACCAAAAAAAGTCTTTGTCTTTTGACTGCGGGTTGAAATATGCATATTTGGACAAAAGGTTATGCTGAAAATGTCAAAGAGTTTTAAACGGATTAGTACTCAAGTTTGAGTCTTTTTCAAACCATGCGCAGTAACACATTTTAAGGGTGCTTTTTAGCAAAGCCTCGGTGTTTATAGCTTGATTCATGTTTACACCGTAACACGGCAGTGGGACTTAGGAAGGGATCCGACTGTTCAGCATAGATTGAAGTTGTTGGGCTTTTTTTCAGAAACAACCAAACAACGGGCTTGATTTAAAAAAACAACAATCATTAGTTCTTACTAAAGGAACGCTCACAACATACAATATCATTAAGTATTAACCCCTACCGACGTACAGTCATTTCTTTCTACTGATCAAAACTCTAGGTAAAACGGAGACGACGCCGAATCTAATGAAAAAGGTAATACATGTAGTATACTGACGCCCTCTTGTAGACAACAGTGATATCAAGACGGGGTTTGGCATAAAGACCGTGCATTGATTTCTAGATGCTACAGACTGTGCAAACTATTTCACGCCCTTCGACATAAGGGGGGCACAGGAGGGAGCCACACTTCCCCTCAATGATGTAGAGCAGCGCGCCGTTCTGGCTGGTCTTACTGCCGGGGATCGCCTCGGGCGCCTCGTCCACGCACACGGCTTTGGACCGTTGCTCGTTGCCGTGGTGTCCGGACATGAGGAAGCCTCTGTACTCCTCCGTCCAGCTTTCCGGACAGCCGAGCTTGGCCGGGAAGAGTAGCTGGGTCCCGCGGTCCACGAGGCGGCACACGGCGCACGGGACGTCGCGGTCGTGCAGGAACTCGGCGTTCTCGTGGGAGAAGGGATCAAAGCCAGAAACTTCGTACTCCATCCCGTACAGGAAGGAGTTGGAGTTGAGCCCGTCGTTGTGAGAGGCCGACCACTCCGGGTCAGACGGGAGGCAGAAGAAATCCACAGAACCACCCTTGTGAGTATAATGCGCACCCGTGGCAAAGCCTGTGAACAAAAATTAAAATATTTTTCAAATAAAGTTTTTTTTAAAGAACGCATTATCAGTGGCGTAACCAGAGTCTGATCGGCCATTTTTCTTTAGCGAAAGAGGGCGCAGTACTCTCTAAATGTGAAAGAGTGAAAAACCACTTAAAGTTGTCCCCCATCATGGACCCCTCTAAAAAGAGTGGTAGTTAATTAACTCTTTTTGAGCGGTTTTCACTGTGGTCCATTATGAAATATTACTCAAAAAGATGCAAATCTTTTCTCCAAAGCAGTGAAAAATCACTCAAAAACAGTTTTTCCCATTCTTTCACATTTGGAGAGCAATGACGCCATTTTTTGGGTACCGTATAACTAGTGTGAATCTCAAGCTTAAGACTATAGTGTACTTTAGGATAAGAGTTAAGGTATGACGCTTTTACAATCTTTATGTTGCACTTGTGATGAACAAAGAAGCTACATACCTGCATACACGAGCTCCGTGCTTGTATCATTCAGACAAGTGGTGCGCCCCCATCGGACGTAGGTCTCGCCCCCAGACGGCTTCAATGTGGGATACACGTCATGTGCGCCTGACTCCCGATTTTCTGTAACAGTAAGAGGCAATAAAAGGATAGAATATTTGTATTGCAATATAAATGCACCTCAAACAGATGAAAATGATGGGACCAGGAATAATGTGAGACCGTCAAGCGGCTTTGGCGATGAAAGCGTTTTTAACAGTCTGTTTTGTGTCAAGTGCGCACCACGGAACGGACACTGCATAAAAAGTGGATGAAATCTGCTGGTCATTTTACGGAAAGATTGAAAAGGTGCAATGAAAGGTATACGGTACGTTGTAACGCGGGGGACGCTATACACTACGAATGGGAATTTATGCAGCATAAGCCGTCTCATCACAATGCAGCACGACAAACACCATGACTGCACATTACCGTCTTAGTCCAGCGTATATGTGACAAAATTGTGCACTTTTTCATAAAAGCGTGAAACTTGGCACATATGTTTATATTCATGCCAGAAAATGTTTTAGATGTGGAGCCATCGCAACTTTACCCTTTCAGGGGCGCGGCAGCAATTTAAAAAAGGGGAGACTCGTGCCCACAGTGAAATCGGTTGTTCCCACTTGGCACAAAAGCAGGAAACTTCACAAAGACATAATTATATAGGTTATATGTGTTTTCCAGATGTGGAGCCACCAGAAAAGCACCTTTTTTTTGGGGGGGGGGGTAATTATTATGCCCACCTTGGGCAAATTGTGCCCACATTATGAACGAATGAAACTTCTCATAAACGTTTATATTCATGAGAAAAAAAATCCAGATGTGGAGCCATCTCGAACAATACCCTTTTTGGGGGCGTGGCGACCATATTAGAAAAAAGGGGCGTGGTTTTCATTGGGCCCACCATGGAGAAATTGTTCACACATTCATAAAGCGGTCATTCGTAAAAAAAAAAATCTCTGGAAATGTGTCAGATGGATTAATCTTGTAATGTTTGTAGCTCATCACCTGCTGTAAGAGACGAATCCCCGTCGCCGAGGGCTCGCTTGGCCCGTCTGTGCATCATCACTCCTGATGAGCCTTGATCCGTATCAATACCAGGATCTCCCTGTTAAGGTCGAATTAGAATTAGTTAATTACTTTGTTATGCCTACTACGGTTTTTTTTTATCAAAACAAGTTATATGCTACAATACTCTTTAGATCGTGGATTTTCCAAAGTGGGGGCCAGGGATGTGTTGTTGAAGTTTAAAACTAAAAAAAAGGTAGAGGTGAATGAGGAGTTCAACGCGTAAAAAGACCCTCTATAAGCGGTTAAGCAACTGGTGCGGTTCCTGTTAGATCGACCGTAAAAAAATGTATTTGTCCACTGTGTATGTAAATAATCAACATTGGTCGGTCAGAGGGAAAAGCAGGCGCGGATCCGAAGGGGGGGGGGGTAATAAAAAAAAACCCAGCTCTGTCCCCCCCCCCAAAAAAAAAAATCATAGAAATACCTTCAAAATAATCCGACCCCCGCTCTGACACCCAAAAAATATATATATACTGGTAATAATGTCCGCCTGTGCACAAACTGCGGACAGAGCCAGCCTGGTTAGGGGTATTTGTCATATATTTTGTAATTATAGTGTTAATAATCGTCAAATTTGAACAGCGCACCCATTGAAAATATGGTACGAGCCCCCCCCCCCCCCGGTTATTTAGCATTTTTTATGTGTGCTAGACACAATACGAAGGCGCTTTTAAGAGTGCGTAATCTTGTTTATTACCCAACATTTACCACTCCAAATAGTGACCTCCAATTGTGTCCATAATCTAAAAAAAAAACACCAAAAGGCTAATGCAGATTTTACCTATAAGCGTCAATTCCAGCAGTTTTTTTCCGGCAAAGGGCGGACCCTATGTTTACCTTTTCGCCCTTGATTCCTGACTGGCCGGCCGGTCCCGCTGGGCCCTGGGCTCCGTCATGTCCATCCTTACCGTCTCTCCCATCACGACCATCCCGGCAGACAACAACACCTGCGTTTCCTGGTCCTGTCGAATAAAGCAATGTATTTGGAGATAAGAGGTTTTAGATTTCCAGCCAGTATCGTGACTCAGTGGTTAATGCATTGTGTTCGGATAATGGACGCCGTAATGGTGTCATTTTCTTTATTCCCTAAAAGGGAACTTTTCTGTCTTTAATAATTGTGACTTATCGAGGCCTACTTTTCAATGAAGTAAAATGCCAATTATTTCCGATTTATTGCTCTTGAGGATTTTTTGATTAAAACTTAATGGATATTATGATTTGTAGTTTTACCCACCGTAACCCGGAAGGAGCGTTGCATTTTGTTGGCCGCTGTGGCCAGACGACACTTGAGGCTCTTGATCTCGTCTCGTTCGCAGCTGGGCATACTTCCAAGTTGGGAAGCCTTCCTTCCCGGCGTCTTGTTTCGACGAGGCATCTTCCAACCATGCCAAACGCTCTTCGTGAATTTGCATCTGGTCCTGTTAAAAAAAAAACCCACCAGTTTCAGGGGCTTGCCCATTTCGCATGAGGATTGGAATTATTGTTGACACCGGTTAACTCATCCTCATTTGAGTGGTGTATTTAATGACTTTGCCAGGTATTTTATACGAGAAACGAGTACCCACATTACTTGGGACATTTGAATTTGGCATGCAGTGCGCCACCAAGCGTTTGCCACGGAGAGTCAATTTTACAAGTTTACGGTGGACAAAACACGGCCCAATTGAACGAGTGTCAGTGGACAAATTGAGCTATTTTGTTATAGATTGGGGCATAGCGTACTACCGCCTTACAAAAAAACCACCATATTGATAAAAAGAAAAGAAAAAGGCAAACAGATCTTCGAATCGTACGCTAGCCTTGACCAAGGCTATCAGCTTGTTCCCATATGAGCTTGTTCCCGCTACCGCACACCGTGCGCGCAGCGACACAATGTTTTACTATACCGTTAGCCCCAACGACCCTTGCGTGTGCTGTGTGTGCATGTACACGTTGTACTTACGCCCCACACACACTTCCGCAAACAGCCGTACAGTAAGTCGAGGCGGAAGATAGCCTTGACGCAGCCGTGTATGCCGAATATGATAATTAGTACGCGCTATGGTAAATAGTCTTCTCTTATTGGATAACGGCTGACAAAAAAATGAATATTTATTGCATTGCATAATACGACCAAAGTTTATAAACCAGACGGCCTGTGGTAGCAATAATTATTGTAAAACACCCCCTTAAAATCTTAAATAATAGTAGAATAATATTTAGAAAGTTACACATAGTTTGGGTCGAAAATGAAATGAAAAGGATGAAAAATTAGACCTTCAAAAAACGGCAAACGGTACAAAACCGCACGCCGGCAAAAACGATGTCACCATGCACAGAGGCCACGTTGGGGCCGTCCACTGTAGGCACCGGCCCGGCTGGCGCCATGCAGTAAGACACGCTGCGCTTTCACGTTCAGCGGCAAAAAAAGCGCTCACACTACACTATTGAGTATATCTACCGCTGACTTTTTTGAGGGGGGGGGGGTATTTCTTCTAAGCTGTCAAGGGGATATGGGAAAAAAATATCTCTCCTTCAGCAAACTTATTCTGTAAGACTGATTTTAACTTGTATGAACAACTTATAAGTTATATGTCGTATGTACGACTATGATATCGACAGGGTACAACATATTTCGACAGGGTACGACTAACATCATCGACAGGGTACGACATATATGTCGACAGAGTATGACATATCAAACATATGACATAATGTCGACAGGTGCCGGTACGACATATATGTCGTGCATAAGTCGAGTCGACAGGGTACGATATATGTCGCATACGACAAAGTCGTATATAAGTACGACTTAATATCTCGTGTGTACAAAATATGAATTGTAACTCGTATGTTTGACTTGTTTGTCGATTATGTCGTACATACAACCTATCTTGTGAGAACGACTTGTATCTCGTGCGATTTACATCTACGACTTACATGTCGTACGTATGTCGTAGGTACGACATATACGATTCATACGTACGCGTTAAAATACATGTGTCGTACGTATGAGATGTAATTTGCACATGGTACGAATTCAGGGAGAGTTTTTTTTGCACCATGTACCTGACAGTTTCGTATATTTCCATCCCAAAGTCAATAGCTCGTTTCTTGCAGTTAATTCATACGGGTGCTTATAGATACGAGTTGACCTGCATTCGATTAAATGGGTATGATTTGACCTGGGTCCGAGTTGACCTGTTCCCTACATTCACTGTCAGAATAGCACGGGCAGGTAGCGGCGTGATAATGTACGCTGTTGCACCGAAAAAACGTCGGCGGACTGTCTTGAACTGTCCAATTCGCAATACATTGGAAATAGTATCATTTTGAACATTTGTTCACTCATATAGCGGCATGTTTCATTTGTTTGTAATAAAACTGGAGAAATGGTTTAAAATGGGATTGAAATACCTGGACATACCATGGTTTGAGTGAACATACACGGTGATGTATACAGTAATTTGCGGTCATGAATATGTATGTTACGGGTCAAAGTTTACGGGCTTTGATTGGATATTGTGTAATATATGCGCATTATAAATTTTCGGCCGAAACTATAAAGAAACACATAAGGAATTCGCCACGGTTGCGTCAAGGCTATCTTGCGCTTCGACTTATTGTACGGCTGTTTGCGGAAGTGTGTGTGGGGCGTACGTACATGCACACAAAGTACACGCAAGGGTCGTTGAGGCTAACGGTATAGTACAACTAGTGATTGTGTCGCGGCGCGCGCGGTGTGCGGTAGCGGGAACAAGCTCGTATGGGAACAAGCTGATAGCCTTGGTCTTGCGCTTCGAATTATTGTACGGCTGTTTGCGGAAGTGCGTGTGGGGCGTACGTACATGCACACAAAGCACACGCAAGGGTCTTTGAGGCTAACGGTATAGTACAACTAGTGATTGTGTCGCGGCGCGCGCGGTGTGCGGTAGCGGGAACAAGCTCGTATGGGAACAAGCTGATAGCCTTGGTCTTGCGCTTCGAATTATTGTACGGCTGTTTGCGGAAGTGTGTGTGGGGCGTACGTACATGCACACAAAGCACACGCAAGGGTCTTTGAGGCTAACGGTATAGTACAACTAGTGATTGTGTCGCGGCGCGCGCGGTGTGCGGTAGCGGGAACAAGCTCGTATGGGAACAAGCTGATAGCCTTGGTCTTGCGCTTCGAATTATTGTACGGCTGTTTGCGGAAGTGCGTGTGGGGCGTACGTACATGCACACAAAGCACACGCAAGGGTCTTTGAGGCTAACGGTATAGTACAACTAGTGATTGTGTCGCGGCGCGCGCGGTGTGCGGTAGCGGGAACAAGCTCGTATGGGAACAAGCTGATAGCCTTGGTCAAGGCTAATGAAACTGCGGACCGGAAAAACTAACAATTTCAAATGTCCCGCGCTGCAAATTTGTCGACCATCTCCCACCATGCACTGGAAAAAATGAACTCTCCGTGGCAAACTCTTGACGGCGCACTGCATTGTGAAACGCCCGAATTATTTTCTTGTTTCCACGTCGGACAATCACAAACGTGGAAGAGTGCACGGCAGCTTTTTCGTAGGGAAGGATGCTTGGGGGTAAGCATCCTAATTTCTTTCTTCCCTGCCCATTTATTACCTGGAGGCCTAAACGATAACTCATACATTAAGAATCTCTAAGCCAGATTAAATAATTTAAGGATTTTCTCGAATTTTACCGAAATCATTTTTTGAAAGATCGCCAAGTGAATTAGTTAACTTCGTAACAATTCCCGAACCTTTGCCCGCATAAACTGAGCGCGTGCATGGCTCCCCATTGTGGTTTCCTCCTGGTATTTCCGTCGGGTGATTTATCATGAGTTCAATTGTCGCGAAGCGTCAGGGGGTCACCAGAAGAAAGTTCAAGCCGGCGAGCAATGAGTATTCCAACTGCTCAAAATAAATATTATACCTGTCCAGATTTGACGATTTCCTTTCCCGGATGATCACACCACAGCTATAGCTAAATGTACACAACTCATGGAGGCAATGATAGTTGAACAGGCCATCTGCAATATTGTTCATTTCATGCAATGAATGGGAAAAAGATAGTGTAGGCAGAGTGAATTACATTGCAACTCTCCTTTTTTCGGAGATTCAAAGTGAACTCAAAACAAGAAAGATGTTGCAAGCATTGCGGACGTGATCTGGTTAATCTGGACGTGCGCATGTGGAGTTCGATACCAGAAGGTGTTTTTGGACATTATACAAAACACTATACAAAAAACAACTGTTGTTTAAAAAAAAATGATTAAATTAAATTGGTACAAAATCAGATGTTGGTCTTTAATATGGAATCCAGCGGCAGAAATCGAGGTAGCAAACACCAATCAGCGTATTGGGGACTGTATTATACATGTATACTACAAATTCTTAATTGTGATGAACCCTTAACGCAACGGTGCATAAGGCTTAATTTTGATTGTACAATGCTCTGTCCTGCATTCTAGGGCAATTGAAGAAGAATTAGCAACTTTATAGCATTCCTTTTATTATTTTTGGATCCATTTGACTAGTTTTATAAGTCAGCGGCTGAAGGGAGGGGCGGTGGGGGTGTTGGTTGGGATGCGACATCCACCTCCTCTAGATCCGCTATACTGAGGCTAGATATATCACTTCAACGTTTCTAAAAATATGAAGACACAAGCTCATTTTCAACTCTCTAAATTGTGTTATGAAGCATGTAGGAGTTCACTTGCACTAATTCGGTTTCAAAGGTTGTTTCAATAGACTTTAATAGAGAAGCCGGAATTGATTCCTGCAGCTTCGTCGAGTGTTTCGCTCTATGCGTCTTCTCACCCACATTAGAGATGAAAATGAATATCTCTCCAATTATATCGGAATCAACCCCATTTAGCACCTGGGAATGGCTTATTTAAAGTGGAGGGAGAATGGGAGCACAGCCTCTTACTCTCAAGGCCTGTGCCCCTGCCATGCCCCTCCCTGCCATTATTTTACCTTTTTTAATTTTATTTTACCACAGTTTTTGAGCGCCACTCCAGAGAATAAAGATAGTTACTAGTCCCCCCCCCCCGCACAATGTTGGATCTCAAGTACTCCAGCATGATCCGCTAATGCCTTTTCTATGTCAGGGTTACCTGACTTTCCCAACTGTTTATCTAAGCGTGCATTTTATCACACGAGATTGTTAAGCATGACCGACGACTCTCACAGGCTTTCATTCGTTTTAGACTGACGTTCAAGTTTCTTACCGAACCAAAAAAGTACGATGAGCGACTGAAGTCCCCAATCAGGTTTCAGTTGGGAAATGCCGTGAAATCCAACGCACGTCCGACCACATGATGTATATTTTACCAGGTCATTAAGGTGGTGGTACGTCAGGTCTATAATTGTGTTCTACTAATGGTGTTTCCAAACAGCAGCCCATTAAAGTATCTGCGATGTACGTCCGAATTTACGGACTTGTCCAACCTCAAAGTTCTTACAGTTTAAAAACTGTGTGTATCGATTTCCTGTTGACAAGACTTGGGGTCCTTTCAAACGACTGGAACAGTCGATATTTCGGCGAATTGCGCCTGGTGTCGCCCCGAAATGTTTCGAACGTCCATCTTTTTATAAAAGTTCAAATCTTACACTTTGTTTCGATGCGACTCTGAAACGCCATCGGAAACATAATACAGGCCTACCTTGAGTGACTGCAGCTCCGTGTGGACGTACATCACGGTCAGGCCGACCGAGGCCGCGATGAGGCACACATTCAGCAGCGTTCCCACCAAAAACCAGAGCCAGAACCTCCCGTTCTTAGCCGGGTAGTTCTTCCCCGTGAGATATTCTCCATCGACAGATACCTCGGAAAGCTTGTGATTGGGAGCCATGTTGTCCAGTAACTGAGAATAAGAATGCCGCACTGCCGCTCGGTCCCAGGACTCTGACTGCCAGATACCGTGAGTTTGTCAGTGATGGCATACAGACTTTGGGGTTTTCCAATAACTGGCTTCCTCCCGGCTCAGGCTCCAAAGGATTTGTGAACGCTTTTGACTCTGGATTCCGGCACAAATTAGGTCCGTGTTCTGCTTCTGGTACATATCAAATCTTAAATCTGAGTCCACAATTCAAGGAAGTTCCTTTTGGTTTGGACCTAAAGGGCTGCTTAATTATTAGAAATCTATGAGCCGAAGCCAGCAACGAGCCTTGGTTTTGAAAACCCATCTGGGCTGTAAGCGGTTAATCATCTGGTGCGTTCTTTTTTAGTTCAACCAAAATGCCATAGCTATTGTTGAAGCTTAAAGAAGATACAAATCAGTTTTTGCGGAAGCAAAACAAGGAACGAGAGGATGCAAAAGGTTGAACCCTCGACATAAAGCCACGGAGGGAAAGTACCATTCGAAATTGTGTCGTAGTTCAACAGGATAAAGACACATTAATGTCAGGAAGAAGGAAGTACCGAGAAGGATACAGCGCTCAATTTTACACAAGGACCTTCAAAATGGTGAAGAGGTGTACCTCGAGCGTTTTGTTTACTAAAGAAACGGTTTGGGAAACCTATTTCCAGGCTGCTCAGTGTTGTATTTGCTGCTGACGTTGCAGCTATACATGTACATGTACTTGTTTGGTGTTGCCTTATTGTTATAATGCAGTTGATGTGGCCGCATGAATAGCTTAGGGCTCTGCAGGTACTACCTGCCTCTGTATATTATGGGCCCAACAGCCAACTGTGGAAAACTGCCTGAAATTTGCTTCTTTTATTGGCAATAAAATATCAAATGTCTAGTAACTTTATTTTTCGGTTTGGATGCAACTTACCTGGTATAACATATACAGTGAAAATCTGAGCATTCCTAACTTCTTTGTTTTGTTTCCATGTAAATTTTAGAGGAAATTTTCGGGAAAAAATCCTCGAAATTTTCACAAGTGGCCTTATGGCAATCTAGTATCTGAGCCCCAGTTAATGATGGTGTGTCCTTGCTCACATGTAGTTTGCTGTCGAGAATAATGACACTTCTGATACTGCAATATTGAAATCGTTTTGATACCGCTTAAAATGTTATTTTCTCTCTTTTAATAGGCCAGGTCTAAAGACCGTTTAAACAGACACGACCTCCTCTTGACAAAGAAAAAATGAAACTTGCAACAATGCACATCCTCTCAATGCTTATGACAAACCTTTATTTCCATTAGCGATTCATTTGTCTGGGTACAATACAGGGCGCTCTTCAATCGAATTCAATATGCTTTTCACCACACTGTATGACAGGGGTGCAAATCACAAATATTTTGAAAAATGAACTTTTAATGCATATTATTTCTCATCAAATTGAGAAAAAAGTATGATTTGGATCAATACTAAATACCACTCATTGAGTATAATAATATCGTTTTGACATGTTGACGACATATTTGATGCTGCTGAAATCAACAACATGTCAAGTGGCATATTCCTCTTGTAGTGACTGACAAGGCAACACATTTTACGTAATATGCGATACACTACATTGTATATAAGATGCATTAATATAAATGTGCAGGTCTTTGGTGGACAACAATTTTTAACCAAAGTATGAGTCCATACATTGCTAAGAATTTGAATACAAAACAGAGAAGTTTAATCATGACATTTCTCACGCGATGAAAAGATCATCTTTGATTGAACAACTAAGCCTCTGCGTATTATGGCGCTTCGTCGCCATCGGCAATTGGTTCAGAATCTCTCCCACGGACCGGAAAAACTATTAACTAATTTCAAATGTCCCGCGCTGCAAATTTGTCGACCATCTCCCACCATGCACTGGGAAAAATGAACTCTCCGTGGCAAACTCTTGATGGCGCACTGCATTGTGAAACGCCCGAATTATTTTCTAGTTTCCACGTCGGACAATCACAAACGTGTACGGCAGCTTTTTCGTAGGGAAGGATGCTTCGGGTAAGCATCCTAATTTCTTTCTTCCCTGCACATTTATTACCTGGAGGCCTAAACGATGACTCATACATTAAGAATCTCTAAGCCAGATTAAATTATTTAAGCTTTTCTCGAATTTTACCGAAATCATTTTTGAAAGATCGCCAAGTGAATTAGTTAAGTTCGTACAATTCTCGAACCTTTGTCTGCATAAACTGAGTGCGTGCATGGCTCCCCATTGTGGTTTCCTCCTGGTATTTCCGTCGGGTGATTTATCATGAGTTCAATTGTCGCGAAGCGTCAGGGGGTCACCAGAAGAAAGTTCAAGCCGGCGAGTAATGAGCATTCCAACTGCTTAAAATAAATATTATGCCCGTCCAGATTTGACAATTTCCTTTCCCGGATGATCACGCCACAACTATAGCTGAGGGTGGCCTCATAATTATAGGTATATGCTTCCAAAACAGAACATGGAGATATGTTAAATAAACAGGAGTTTTATCATTGTACATCATTGTTTTTGTACTTTCTCATCGTTTGGGTAGCCTTGTAATTGGTAGTTTCACAGATCGGTTTTAATGCTAAATGATTATAAGTCAGTTTACTTCGACGCTCCGTATGAAGTAGGCCTATATATTGTTAACGTTTAATGTGACGTCACTTTCCTTAAATACGCCAACGTGTTTGACAATAATTATGGTGGACTCGTTGTTTATCACCAAGCTTCGGTTCCTCACGGCATCAGCCTAATTGCTGATTCCGTAACAGTTTAAAAGCCTTCAACGCCAAAACGAAATGGGGTTTCTCTTTGAGGGTGGCCTCATATATGTAATGCTTCCAAAACAGAAAATGGAGATATGTTAAATAAACCGGAGTCTCGAAGACATGCGGGGCGTTCAATTCTCCTGGAGACCAAGCTGGAAACGAACCGAAGTTTGGAAAATCTCGTTTTACTCGGAGTACAAAAACTATGGTTTTCTATAGCCAATGTTTGCAGTCAGATGGCAAGTTGTGAGTTTATTTAATGTGCATCCGATAACATGTTGCATTGTTGAACTGGCATAATTTAACTTGCGTTGTTATAAACCTTCTGGGTAAACAAAGACATATTTTATGCACTACATTAATTTGCCCATAATGGATATAAGCGGTTCGTGTGTCTTAATATACTGAAGACGAACTACCACAAATGGAACGCAAATCACAATCCCAACCAGAATCTCAGCATATTGTAGCCATCGCTCTTTAATATCAGTATCAACATTCTGCCGTAAAACAGCACCACACCCTTCGTTAACCATCATTACTCTTAATACCGTCTGTGTCCACCACTACGTTAAGATATTTGTCTTTTATATAAGCATGTATCTTTTATAATAAGCGAACAATAATAATATTATGTCTTTAATAAAATTCCATGCATCTGAGTATTTAATTCAATAGTCTTCTTTGATTTCAATTTATATTTTCAGAATTATATCCATTGGAATGCAGTCACCTCTGCTCGGAGATAGTGTAGTTGAGTTTTGTAGTCCTTTACCGAATGTGACGAGGAAACCAAAAGTGGAAACAAATGGAAACAAAAGCTGAATTTAAGTCTTTGTGGTTTTGGCTATGGGTAAAAACTGTCAGAGAAGTCGCAAAGTGACTTGAACTCAAGTCCACAATTTTTTTTTTGCAACCAGTTGTACTTTTATCAGTGCGTTTCTATAAACACTCAAATTCCAGGTACTCACTCAGCTTAGTATTGCTGCTTATATCAGGGGCGGTTCCAGGAATTTTTGCGGGGGGGGGGGGGTGTCTCATCAGCATGAAAATCAATGCTGAAATGTAGAAAGGTTTTTTTTTTGTCCGAACACTTGGCTCCTTTATTACAGGATAGTGTACAAATACCCCTATAACACAGCGGGCTCTGTCCGTATTTTGTGCACATGTAGGCGTATTAATACCAGTATAATTGTTTTTGGGTGTCAGAGCGGGGGGGGGGGTAGCATTATTTTTCTATGAACTTCTATGGAAAAATGAATTTTTGACAGAGCTGGGGGGGGGGTTGACCCTTAAACACGACCCCCCCCGGATCCGCGTCTGTATATAGGCTTCTCCTGCCATACAACATCGCATTGCAGTGTATTTGGGGACTCTTACAGGGACTCGACCACAACTCAGGTGTAGATTCACTAGATAAAAACGTCAAAGTGATATTTGACGATGGCATCGAAGTTATTTCCCATTGCGGAAAGAACCGCACCACTGGTTTGACTCAGAAATACCCCAGGATATCTCACTTGGGAGTCAGGTTGACGTAGGGGAGTCGGGATGGCAGAGCGGTTGTTTCCCCGGCTTCCATGCATCGCTGTGGCCTGGATTCGATTCCTGTCATGGTCCACATGTGGATTGGCTTGCCAGTCCCTATTCCGTGGGTTTTCCCCTAGAATCTGGGATTTTCCTCCCACCTCTAATACTGTAATTTCTTCTCATATTTATCTCTCTATGTTTCTTAATGTTTGCGAGCTGCAGTGCCTAGAGTGCTTTAGTGGAATCCTTGGTTTCATTACCAGAAATCATTTACAATAAGAATAACTATAAAGATCATTAACTATTATACTGCACTCCTACTGACGTACAGTCATTTTTCTCTACTGTAATAAAAAAAAGCGCTAGCCATAAAGGGCCCATGCAATGTATTATTTTAATGCAAATCTTAAAATGACCTTCGTGTCCCATTCAACCTTATTTTCAATTTTCGTTTTCCCATTTCCAAGGGTATTTTGGTGCTTTATTGGTTTTTATGCTAATGCGATTTTCATATACATGAGCAATTGTGATATCATTCCGGGCAGAAACCTTACAGTTATTTCAGCACATAAAGTTGCTAGAATGCTGGACATTTTGCTGTCGTAAATTTTCTTTTCTTTAGTTATTTGTTGTTGTGTCAGTACATGGCAGTATTAAGCCAATGAGCAAACCTTTCTCACTAATGTTTTCAATGAGCAAATGTTTGGCTCACAATTTGAACAGGAAACCCCAAAATTGAATAGTGTCTTCCTGAAATGTCACCAAGCGACAGCGCCCTCAGTTGTCCAGAAAAGTATGGACAATCTTAAATATTTAAAGAAGTGTGCATTTCAATAAAATTGACCAAAGAAGGATATCAAAATAATAGTTTTCATACATTTACAGAATGTTGCACAAACTATGCTCTAAGAAAAAAAATCAACGCATGGACCCTTTAATTTAAGAGACTCGTGGTTAAATGGGAACCAGCGCCAAATCTATATGAAAAAAGGTTATACATGTATTAACTAGTATACTGACGCCCTCTTGTACAAAAGTGATATCAAGACGGGGTTGGTATAAAGGCCGTCAGGTTGGTATAAAGGTTCTAGATGCTACAGACTGTGCATGTTATTTCACGCCCTTCGACATAAGGGGGGCACAGGAGGGAGCCACACTTCCCCTCAATGATGTAGAGCAGCGCGCCGTCCTGATTGGTCTGACTGCCGGCGGTTGCCTCGGGCGCCACGTCCACGCACATGGCTTTGGATCGCTGCTCGTGGCTGTGGTGTCCGGACATGAGGAAGCCTGTGTATTCCTCTGTCCAGTTCTCCGGGCAGCCGAGCTTGGCCGGGAAGAGGTGCTGGGTCCCGCGGTCCGTGAGACGGCACACGGCGCACGGGACGTCACGGTCGTGCAGGAACTCGGCGTTCTCGTGGGAGAAGGGATCGAAGCCGGAAACTTCGTACTCCATCCCGTACAGGAAGGAGCCGGAGTTGATCCCGTCGTTGTGAGTGGCCGACCACTCCGGGTCAGGTGGGAGGCAGAAGAAATCAACAGAACCACCCTTGTGACTATAATGCGCGCCTGCGGCAATACCTAAGCACAAACAAAAAGAAGAAACAAATACAGATTTAAAGTACGCCTTTAAGCTTTTCAGTGGCGTATTACCAGAACGGTCCCTTTTTTTAGCGCATGAGGGCGCAATGATGCCATGGCCTTGAAACGAGGCGGTGTTTTTGACGGCACTTGAAGTCACAGTCATGTCGTGAAACATGTTTCCAATTTCCAGTGCACCGTGAAAACGCCTGACCAAAAAATTGTTCGTGAAGTCACTTTGTAAACAAACATGGCGGTTAGCAAACCATAATGACCATCATTGGAATACGAATGTTTTGGTCAATTGTATACGATAAATAAAGATGTGGTACTCGGCGTAAACGTTATCATTTAATAAAAATTTAATAATAAAGGTAAAACATATAGGCTCAGGAATATTCAAATTAAAATTTAGCTTGGTTGAAAAGATTCGACACCAGATCAAGCACAGAGCCCTGCAAAATTGATAGCCACCGCGTGCAGTGAAGCGCTAAGCTGTCTGGGTTATTGTATTCATGGTATTCCCACCTGTACGGGCCGTATATCACTCAACTAACCAAGATTTTGGCAGAGTCGTTCATCCTTCTCTTAAAGAGTACAGGCCCGAAATTGCCCACGCCGGCCAAAAACGATTTGCATGCCCTCAAATTCTCCGGTATTAGAACATTTTGAGGGCCGTGTACTTGAGGATTTGAAAGAAGGGTGGAAGCCGTGCAGAGGACTGCGAGCTCGAATTTGTGTGAAATTTGGATGAAATTAGGGGCCCTAAAATGGATCTATTTTGCAATGGAGCGTAGGCGTCCATTTGCAAAATGACGATGGGCTTCAGGACTGCTATCAGAGGTGATCATCTTCGGATGGAATATTCTCCCAAAATTCATGAGAGAATGGAACAAAAATTGAACAGAAAATGAAAGAATGTGATGCGTGTCTCAACCAACTTGGAGAGTTGTGAGCATTTTTAATAATTTTCGGAAGTGCTCGTCATTAGCACTGAGGTCTATGGCAGTCTATTTACTGGTCTGTAACCCTAAGATCCGTGCCCTATAACGCAATGTAACGCTACAGGGGATCATCTAACCATATCCGGTAGCTCAAAGGGCCAAAGTAATCACTCTGAATGTAGTTTCAAGCCAAGACTACTAGACTTTGGCCATGTACAAAGCATTCTCATCTTCTCCAAGTTAAATGCGAGGGTCACATGGGTTCGCAAGGTATAATAATAATGTGGCGCTTATATAGGCTTTATGCCCAAGGTTTCAAAGCGCTTGACAAAGTTATCCTTGCTCATCAGGAATGAGACCATTGTTCTGCAGCAGCTCGAGATCAGCGCAATTTGGGCCCTACCTTCCCAAGTACCCATTTACTCCTGGGTGAAGAGAGGCAATCGTAGTAAAGTGCCTTGCCCAAGAACACAATGACCATGTTCCCCGTCAGGGTTCGAACCCACGTATCACGGCGCGTGAGTCGAACACCGTAGCCATTGGACCACAGCGCCCCAAGGTATATCCATATGAAGATAGAAATGTGCATTTCTTCAACTAATCTTCAACTAATAAGTATCCACTGCTGCTTCTACCTTCACCTGTGAACAAAGAAGCTACATTTTGTACATACCCGCATAAACGAGCTCCGTGTTTATATCACTCGGGCAAGTAGTGCGCCCCCATCGGACGTAGTCTCTCCCCCAGACGGCTTTAAGGTGGGATACATGTCATGCGCGCCCGACTCCCGATTTTCTGTCACAGTAAGGGGCAATAAAAGGATATAATAATTGTATCGTAATATGCCACAGGAAACAGATCAGGTGATGGGACCAGCAAAAAACTTGAGGTCTCCAGGTGCCTTTCGATGAAAGCTTTTAGTCTGTTTTGTGTCCAGTGCTCACAACGGAGCGGATACATTGTGAATTAATCCGCTTACTGGTCTTGTTTTTGCGGACAGATCGGAAGTGTGCAATGATCAAGATATACGGTACATTGCAATGCGGGACACTTCATGCACTACGGATGGAAATTGATGCAGCATAAACAGTCTCGCAATGCAGCACAACATACACAGTGACTGCGCGTTTCCAATCTATCGGCCATTCGTGAAAATATCTATAAAATGTGTCTGATTTATTACTCTTGTAAAATCTTTGTAGCTCATTACCGGCTGTAAGTGATGAATTGCCGTCGCCTAGATCTCGCTTGGCCCGTCTGTGCAACATCATTTCTGATGAGCCTCGATCCGTATCAATGCCAGGATCTCCCTGTTAAGGTCGAATTAGAATTAGTTAACATCATCACTGGAGAGCTTAAATCAATTTGTTTCACTAATCGGAAGTATTTTGAGTTGGTATTCGGTTTTTGATTAATAAAAGATATAGACGAACCGAGGATTTTCCAAAGTGGGGTTTCTTGGGAAGGGGTGTTGAAGTCCAAAACTTCCAAAAAATAAGGGGATGTGAATGGGGAGTTGCAATCAACGCATCAAAAGACTAACTGCCTAAGATGATAAGTCAAGATTTGCAATATTGAGTGATGAAGTTATTCGGGGAGCTATTAAAAAAAAAAAATCTTTTCCACAATGTAGATAATCAACATTGTTCGGTCGGAGGGAAAGGGTATGGTCATCCACTACTAAACCCCTCCCCTGGACTCCTCTGGACACTTGGGCGTCGTTTAGATAATCTTTAACACTTTGACCGGAAACTTTGACGAGGATAAGATATGGTGTGCGTCATTGTGGTACATCTTTCCGCAATGGATTTATTTTAATAGCCTAATATATTTGGTTCCAATGAGCAGGTATTAAACTTTTCGCATATCCTATATACGTGTAATAAAAACCAACTAACGAACCTACAAACAAAATGACATATCTTGTACTTAATGTTGCATTTTGAACTGTAGTCGTTTTCTTTCCCAAACTTTGCCGGGTTATTGAGGCTTTTTGAGGTATTGTGGGCAAAATAGGAAGGTGCTATTTATACGAATAGGCCTACACTCCAAATAGCGCCCTCCGGTTGTGTTCATAATTTCAAAAGGGCTGATGCAGTTTTTACCTAAGTGTTTCAGCAGGGTTTTTTTTTCAAGCAAAAAGCGGACTTTATGTTTACCTTTTCGCCCTTGATTCCTGTTGGGCCGGCCGGTCCCGTTGGGCCCTGGGCCCCGTCCGGTCCATCCTTACCGTCTCTCCCATCACGACCGTCCCGGCATAAAGCAGCACCTGCATAAAGCAATTCTGTATTTTGAGATGAGGTTTAGACTTCGGGCCAAGTTCAAAGCGACATCATGGAAACGTGGTTTAATAATGCAAAGTGTGTTGGATATAATGGACGCCGCGCCGTATAGGTACAACACCTGTGTCATTTTTCCTTTTTCCCCCAAAAGGGAAATTTTCTGTTTTTAAAAGTTGTGTCTATCTAATCGAGCAAATTATTCCCGATGTATATCTTGAGGATTGTTTTGATTAAAAAGTAATGGATTTATGATTAAGAGTTTTACCCACCGTATCCCGGAAGGTGCGTTTCATTTCTTTTGCCGCTGCGGCCAGACGACACTTGAGGCTGCCGATCTCGTCTCGTTCGCAACTGGGCATACTTCCAAGTTGGGACGTCTTTTCCCCCGGCGTCTTGTTTCGACGCGTCACTTTCCAACCATGCCAAACGCTCTTCGTGAATTTGCATCTGGTCCTGTTTAAAAAAAGTTAGGCCTGTTTCATACGTCGTGCTTATGCCTTGTCGAATAAAATTGAATTTAGCGCGACGTTAGCACGGCATAAGCGCAGCAGTGGTTTCAAACGTCGAACTTAATTACAAACGCCCAGTCGAATTTTAATAAATCCAACATGGCGGACCAACGGTCACAACAATGCAATAATTGCATCCAAAATGCTCAGAATTGGAAGCCTCTAGTCCGGGCCAGAGGTTCATTGCCATATCTCTTCAGTTCCCCAGTTTCATGGCTCTCAGAACTATCTAATATTGAGTATTTTGAGGGTTTAACTTGTATTCGTGAGCTCGGCGGATGGGTTAAGGCACAGGTGTGCATCCCTATGATTCTTGAACATTTTTTGTTGATGCGTTTGTTAGTTGATTATTTCTTTTATACTCGTACACTCGTTGCGAGCATGCGCAGTCCTGATTATAAACGATGTCCACGGTAGAAGTAGCACGGCGCGGTTTCAAACGTCATGCTACTGCCGTGTCGAATACAATTTGAATTCGAAGTTGGTCGGAATTGAATTGTATTCGACACGGCAGAAGCACGATGTTTGAAACCGCGCCGTGCCACTGCCGTACTAAATTGATATGCACGGCAGACCCTGTCGAGCTAAAGTTTTAAACGTCGTGCTTGGGGCGTGTCGAATAAAAAATTCAATTTTATTTCTATTCGACAGGCATAAGCACGACATCTGAAACAGGCCTTATAGGCCCGCTCTAAACGTCGAACCTCTGCCGTGTCGAAAGACTCGAATTCAATTAATTGCATTCGGCAAAAAAGCGGCAGAAGTTAAGTGCGGCAGTTGCTCTAAACGCCGGTTTTCTGCCAAATGTAATTCGGTCATTCAAGATGGCGGACCAAGAGAAAAAATATATGATTCTGCAACAAATTCTATCCGGCTAGAAGAAAACGCACTCTCCTTCAGCAATCCATTTTTTTTGAGGCCATCTTTGCAAGGAGAGTAATTGTTTGCTCATTATTGCTTTGAAAACCCCTCTGTAAGCGATTACGCATCTGGTGCGGTTCCTTTTAGATCAACCATAATGTGATGCCTATTTGTTGAGGCTCGAAGAAGATACCAATCGGATTTTATGGAAGCAAAAAGTCTGGCAACTTGACAAGAAGTCATGGAAGAAAAGTATCAACTGAAATTGTATCGTATATAGTCCAACAGGATACAGATAGAATAATGTCAACAAGACGGGAAAGTACCGTAATGGATACAAAGTTCATTTCAAACAAGGACATTGCAGATGGCAATGTGGTGTACCTTGAGCATTTTGTTCGGGGTGGATCTAGCTTTCAGGAAACGGGTGCAGGAGGGATATGATAGGGCGGGGCCGGAGTGTTGACGGTACGCCTTGCTAGGGGTACAGGGGCATGCCGCCTGGAAATGGTCGAAATCTACGATGCTTTCGCCTGGCATTCTATGGCAATTTGAGAATAAACTTAGGAACTTTAGCATTCCATTTATTATTTTTGCCCCTTCCCCCTTTTTTTTTTATACAATCATCATAACATTAGCCCCCCTCCCAAATCAGTTTTTTGGGGAAATGTATTTCCAAGTTTTTGTTGTATTTGCTGCAGCTATACATATCCCGTGTTGCTTTGTTGTTGGTGGAGTTGATGTGGCAGCATGAATGGGGCTCTGCAGATACTAGACTGCTTCTGTATATAATTATGGGCCCCACAGCCACTTGTAGTCTGAGGATCAGACATTCACGTGTGCAGAGCCACGATCGAACGTCTGATATATCCTGACGTGCAAAAGTTATGCAACCCCGCGCGTCAGCCAATCTGAGTCGACTTTAGAAACTGTGACGTCAATTTCGATCAGAAATATGGACCAAGTTGTTGATTGTTCAATATGGCTGCCATGTTTTGTAATACAACTGACAACGGGTTACCAAAGATAGAAGGCGCCCGCTGAATAGTCAGAATCTTGACAAAGTCTTGTTTTGCATAATAAATCGCCGAATCAGCTCGCAAATCATAGCCCCTTGCTGTGCAAGAGGATATTTGATAGTCTACGGGCTCTGTGCGCCAACTAAAGAGGGCGCGTTTTTACCACTTTTGAGAGTCCCTTATTGGACAGAACACTGCGTGTGCGTACTGTACTGGTTCGAATTAAACTTGCGATGGTCTCCCAGACTAATCCCTGCCCCCAACACTTTGGATCGTTCGAAAAACGCAGTGGATGAACCGGGAACCTGTCTAGGTCTCCCCCAACTCTCCTTTTCTGGCCGTTGAAGGGTACTCGTGCACGTCACCCATTAGCCACCTGTGGCAAAATGCCTGAAAATTTGCTTTTTCTGGCTTTGAAATTTGAATGTCTAGAAACCTTATTTCTGCTTTGGATGCAACTTTCCTGGAAACCACATGTTACATAGGAGGACAATTTTTAAATTCTCCCGAAGACCAAGCTAACTGGAGGCGAACTGAAGTTTGATAAATCCCCCTTTACTCGGAGTACAACAAGTGTGATCAGCGGCGGCGGAACGCTTTTTTAACTGGGGGGCATCACCAAAGAGGGCCACTTGCATTGTGAAGCTTGTTTCGTTCACATTGCAAGGAATACAAGTAACCCGGAAAAAATTTACTAAAAACATTGATATACACTTTTATGTTTGCGTTGAAAAATTAAAAATCTTAATTCACTTACTCACACAATTACAGTGTAGGCCTATTCCTGAAATAGTCTTTATATAGCCGTATTGTTGTGAAATAGGTAATTTTTACTTGAGAAAGCCCTTCGGCCTCCAGCACACCCCCGACAGTAATCTCTCTGAATTTGACTAGTTGGGCCTATGTAAAGGGACCATTTTTTTTTATCGTGAGAGGGGCAGTGTTAATTTTGGTGGCCAGTTTAGTGACCATTTTATTCGCGTGAGAAGAACAAAATCATTATTTAATTACAGATCAGTTTTCCATCTTGAGAAAGGCACAGTTTTAATGTTGAGAGCGGGGCACTAATTGTGCATTCGAGGCGGGGCAGTTTTCCATCTGGATATAAAAAGTCATCACGAGAGGAGCACTGTTGATTTTGATGGCCAATTTCCCATCGCGAGAGGGGCACAATTGTATCATTGCGAGAGGTGTATTTGTGCTTTCGAGGGATAGTTTTCCATCTTCGATCGAGAAGGTTCCCAATCTTGTTAATGCGTGAGGGGTATTGTGTTTTTAAAGAGCACTTTTGCATTACAAGAGAGGAGACAATTTTGAAGCGCGATCATCATGTTTTCATGTGTAGGCCTATACGTTTAAGGGGCAGGTTTGTTGTCGTCTCGAGGGGGCACATTTAAGACCGCGAGAGAGGCACTTTTGTTGGCCTGTGAAACTCTGGGGGGAAAGTGCCCCCTCCCCCGGTTCCGTCGCCCCTCAGTGTGGTCTTTCATAGTCAAAGTTTACAGTTAAAATATAATGTGCAACCGATAACAGGGTGTATTTTGAACAGGTATAACTTTTTCGTTTTATAAACCTTCTGGGTAAAAAAAAAAAATTATTTTTATGCACAACAGTGGTAAGAGGTATATGTACTAAAAATCAGGAGATCGTGGGTTCGAGTCCCACCCGAGTGACTTTTTCTCACTTTTACTCAATGGCGGATCCAGGACGGTTGAAGGGCAAAACCTAATTTGATTTACATCACCCCGACGCAAATTCATATCTTAATATGAATATCCCTCCAATTGTATCGAGACCCCCTTTATCCCCTGCGAATGGATATTAAAATTAAAGTGGAAGGAGGTTGGGGGCACCGCCCCTTACTCTCAAGGCCTGTGCCCCCTACCCTTCCCCTTGTCTCAGTCTTTTAGAACTCGGATTAAAAAAAAAAGTAATGTACTGGTACAATCAGAGACCAAAATGATCTTTGAGTGCCCTTCCAGAAAATAAAGATACTAGTTACATAATTATACTACACTGAAAAATTGCCTGGGTTAATTTTACCAAAGAAATGGTGAAAACTGGAACTACCAAAAATTGGGTTGTTCTATAACCAATTGTTTGTTAAATTCAACAAAAAGTTGTAGTCATACAAGACCAAATTAAATTTGGTCTTGAATGACCACAAGTTTTGGTTGAATGTAGCAGAAATTCTAACCCAAACAATTGGTTATAGAACAACCCGAGTATGGGTAGTTCCAGTTTTCACCCTTCTTTGGTAAAAATAACCCACGCAATTTTTCAGTGTACAGCCCCCCCCCCCCCCGCACAATGATCGGATCTCAATGCTCCAGTGTGCCCTGCTACTGCTTTCTTTATGCCAGGGTTACCATTCGGAGTTTATATCAAAGTTATCAGTGACGTTCCCGTATGCATCCTTTTTATATAAAAAGCATGACCTAGGACTCTGTAAGGCTTTTATCCGTTTCAGACTGGCGTTAAAAGTTCTTACTCAACCAAAAAAGTACGATGAGCGACCGAAGTCCACCAAGATAAGCTTCAGTTTTAAACATTTGAACTTTATGTGTTAATTTCCTGTTGAAAGACTGCGGAGTCGTTCCAAAATAATGACTGAAAAAGTCGATCTTTTGACAAATTGCGCATGTTGTCGCCAATTACTGTTTCGAACGTCAATCTTTTAATTTATATCTCAGAAATATTTTGAATCGGTGAGACTCCGGTACTCGAGTCTGAAACCGGTGTTAGGAACGTACCTTGAGTGACTGCAGCTCCGTGTGGACGTACATCACAGTCAGGCCGACTGAGGCCGCGATGATGCACACATTCAGCAGCGTTCCCGCCAAAAACCAGAGCCAGAACCTCCCGTTCTTCGCCGGGTAGTTCTTCCCCGTGTGATATTCTCCATCGACAGATACCTCGGAAAGCTTGTGATTGGGAGCCATGTTGTCTAGTAACGGAGAATAAGAATGCTGCACTGCCGCTCGGTCACAGGACTCTGACTGCCAGATACCTAGTGAGTTTGTCAGTGATGGCAAACAGACTTTGGGGTTTTTCAATCATTGGCTTCCTCCCGGCTTAGGCTCCAGGAGGTTTGTGAACACTTCTGACATCGGACTCCGAATCAAAATAGGTCCGTGTTCTGCTTCTGGTACATCAATCCTTTAATAAAATTATGAGGCCACAATAATATTAGAGGAAGTCCATCTGATTTGAACATGAAAGGCCTAAATATTTTGAATCTACAGGTGAAGCCAAACCGGCAAGGAAGCCGTGGCTTTGAAAACCCCTCTGTAAGCGGTTATGCATCTGGTGCGGTTTCTTTTACATCAACCATAATGTGATGGCTATTGTTGAGGCTTGAACAAGAAATTAATCGGATTTTATGGAAGCAAAACAAGGAACACGAGGATGCGAAAGGCTTAGCAACTTGACAGCAAGCCACGGAAGAAAAGTATCAATTGAAATTGTGTCGTATAGTTTAACAGGATACAGACAGAACAATGTCAACAAGACGTGAAAGTACCGTAATGGATACAAAGAAAGTTCATTTCAAACAAGGACATTGCAGATGGCAATGTGGTGTACCTTGAGCATTTTGTTCGGGGTGGATCTAGCTTTCAGGAAACGGGTGCAGGAGGGATATGATAGGGCGGGGCCGGAGTGTTGACGGTACGCCTTGCTAGGGGTACAGGGGCATGCCCCCTGGAAATGGTCGAAATCTACGATGCTTTCTCCTGGCATTTTATGGCAATTTTGAGAATAAACTTAGGAACTTTAGCATTCCATTTATTATTTTTGCCCCCTCCCCATTTTTTTTTTATACAATCATCAAACATTAGCCCTCACACCCAAATCAGTTTTTGGGGAAATGTATTTCCAAGTTTCTGTTGTATTTGCTGCTGACGCTGCAGCTATACTTGTCCGGTGTTGCTTTGTCGTTGGTGGAGTTGATGTGGCAGCATGAATGGGGCTCTGCAGATACTAAACTTTTCTGTATAGTAAAGTGGCGTTGCACGGTAATTTTTATTGGGGGGGGGGGATAAAAACATTTTGAAAAGGGCACTTGCACATCCGTGCTGAAATGAAGACACGTCTTTTCCCCCGGACACTTGGCCTCCGTACAATCAATTAGGGGGGAGGGGGGGGGGGCTTGAAACATCTGTCGATGGGGGCGGCGCTGTTCAAAATCGACGATTATGCACACTAACGGACAATATCTGGTGCTTCTAACGGAGATAGATACATGCGCGAAATTAACAAAAAAGGCACCCGCAACGGCCGATGGCACCAAAAAGGCCACCACTTAACAAGGGCACTTGTTCAGAAAACAAGGGCACTTGTTAAAAAAGGGCACTCTTTACAAAATATAGGGGGGGGTAGGCTCTGGTGAAAAAGGGCATTTGAATAGAAAAGGGCATGTCTTTACAAAATATTGGGAGGGGGGGGGTAATACCCCTTACCACCCCCCCTCCCCCGCTGGCTACGCCTATGTAGTATGGGCCCCACAGCCACCTGTAGTCTGAGGATCAGACATTCACGTGTGCAGAGCCACGATCGAACGTCTGATATATCCCAACATGCAACTGTTATGCGACCCCGCACGCCAGCCAATCTGAGTCGACTTTAGCAACTGTGATGTCACTTTCGTTCAGAAATATGGTCTAAGCTGTTGATTGTTCATATGGCTGCCATGTTTTTGTAATACAACAACGGGTTACCAAAGATCCGGCACCCGCTGAATGGTCAGAATCTTGAGGTCACGTCAAGACGCAGTCTTGTTTTGCATAATTAATCGGCAAATCTGCTCGCAAATCTTATAAGACCCTTGCCGTGCAAGGGGATGTTCCATAGACTAAGCCACCTGTGGCAAAATACCTGAAAATTTTCTTTTTCTGGTATTGAAATCTGAAAGTCTTGTAACTTTATTTCTTTCGTGGACGCAACTTTCCTGGTAACTATATACATGTAACGAAGGGGGAAAAATCTTAAATTCTCCTGGAAAACAAGCTCGAGACAACCGAAGTTTAGAAAATCCCTTTCCACTCGGAGTACAAATAAATATGGGCATAGTCTGGGTTTGCAAGTTGTGGGTTTATTATGTGCATCTGATAACAGGGTGCATTTTGAAATTGCGTAACGTCTTGCGTTTTTATAAACCTTCTGAGTATAAAAAGATATATATTTTATACACTACATTAATGTTCTTGTGTTAAATATTACTGGTGTATTACTGATGTTTTGCAGCGTGCCTTAAAACAGCACCACGCCCTTCGTTAAACATCCTTAATCTAAATACTGTTTGTATGCAATACTACGTTAAGATAAGTATTGCGCTAAAGCGTTTTCGCCACCAGAGCGCCCTCTTGTGGTTACTGTTTATAATCTTCTAATCCTTATCGAATCACGTCGTTTCCAGATAATTCTTGTTCTGTAAAATCTTTGTTTATGACTCCTAATCATCAATTGCCTTAATTATCCAATTACCAGGTTAATTATAAATACCCCCTGTGCCTGAATTATTACAGAAAGTGAGTACAAATTTGGTTGATCTAGATATGATATTTGGGGGGATTTAACTTCATGTTTTTTGTTTACTTTGGGTTGCAATTTACGCTGTAATAAGGCCAAATAAAAAAAGAACATGTTTAGCGTCCTGCCTTTTTGAAAAAAAGGAGGCCCTTTTTCCCTCCAAAATGGCCGCCCGAACGGGTTATTTTTCAAGATGGCCGCCAGCTTCTTCTTTTTTTTTTTTTTAAAATGGCCGCCACTTTGACTCAGGAAATGACATAGGCCTACCAGCTTTAAATGGGCTAGATGCAACAGACAAAGATGCCAAAATGATGTCATTGTTAAAAGTGTATCACTTTTTCGTAAAAAAAAGGAGGCGTACTCCACAAAGGAAGCGGGCGGGGACGCTAAACAAGTTTTTTTTTTATTTGGCATAACGTATGGGAATTACATGTCATGCCATACGCGTGCTTACATATACATGTTTTGTGGGCACTTTACTGGGAATATTGAGTTTCCTGACTATATTTCAGGGTCTTTCCATAAATCATGTGCTATTTTACCAAAGTTTGGCAGTGTTTATAAGCATTTGGGCCCTTTTCCTCAATATTTGTGTTCATGTATGTTTGTAGGCCTACACGTATTGCTAGACTGACCATATCATGGGCACACATAAGTTTACATGTATATTGTTAATCTTTATGACATGATAAGGGTTTCCTTGGCCTGTGCACATAGTAATTTAGTTCCCCTTTGTGTTCATTCCTCCTTTTAGAACCACACCTACCACGCCCACACGTGATTGTTGGATCTACACATCATATACACACACCACTGGCTTTTGCATCCCGACCATCAACCCTGTACCCATAGCCGGAGTCAATAAATAAACCTGTTTCCAGCCCATCACCAGTTGGGTCGCCTACTTCTTTTCAAGTATCTTTAATAATAGGCATGTACGTATCTTTATAATAAGCAAAGGATAATTATCACTTTAATAAAATTCATGCATCTGAGTATTTAATTCAATGGTATTCTTTGATCGAAAATTATATTATCAGAGCTATATTCACTGGAACGCAGTCACCTCTGCTCGGAGATAGTGTAGATGGGTTTTGTAGTCAGGCCCTTTGCTGAGTCCGACGAGGATACTTAAAGCTACAGTCCATCATTTGTAATTTGTGCATTTTGTTCGTTTGAAGCAACAAAAGAGTTCAAAATCTAATGAAGGATACTGAGCAACTAACCTGATGAAGTTTCAGCTAAGCTTCAGCTGTACATTCCGAGAAAAACAGCATTCTAAGATCTCAATTTCAAATCCAAAGTTACTGAATCATGTTTTGAATTGTTTTGAATTGCAGCTATACGCGACGTCGCGCACTGATCCGACGAATTATAACAACCGCGCGCGCGTGCGTCGTTCCAATACTTGTGCGCGCTGCGCTGAATAACAAAACGAACTACTAATTTAAATTTTCCTACGGTGCTTCTTAAGAATCACCGTTGGAAATGCCTTCTTTCGTTGATTACTTCAAAATGACAGCTTCCCAGAAAGAATAATTTCACAGGGAGTTTAGTCCCCTTACTATTTTTCAACCAAGTTTGTTTTTCAACAATAATTACGCCAGTTACTTTTCGGATGGCTGCAAATGATGGACTATACCTTTAAATAAAAGCTGGTGCAGTGGAAATTAAACCTACCACCCCCCCCCCGAGTATTCGTCTTTTGACTGCGGGTTGAAATATGAATATTTGGAGAAAAAAGGTTATGCTGAAAATGTCAAATAGTTTGTAAACGGATTGGTACTCAAGTCTGAGTCTTTTTTAAACCATGCGCAGTAACATTATTATAAGGGTTCTGTTTTAGCAAAGCCTCAGTGTTTATAGTTTGATTCCTGTGTACACGGCAGTGGGAATTCGGAAGGGATCCGACTGTTCAGCATAGATTGAAGTTATTGGGTTTTTTCAGAAACAACAAAACCACGGGCTTGGTTTAGAAAAAAAAAAATCATTATTTCTTACTAAAGGAATGCTCACAACATACAATATCATTAAGTATTAACCCCTACCGACGTACAGTCATTTCTTTCTACTGATCAAAACTCTAGGTAAAATGGAGCCGACGCCGAATCTAATGAAAAAGGTAATACATGTAGTATACTGACGCCCTCTTGTAGACAACAGTGATATCAAGACGGGGTTGGGTATAAAGACCGCGCATTGATTTCTAGATGCTACAGACTGTGCAAACTATTTCACGCCCTTCGACATAAGGGGGACAAAGGAGTGAGCCGCACTTCCCCTCAATGATGTAGAGCAGCGCGCCGTTCTGGCTGGTCTTACTGCCGGGGATCGCCTCGGGTGCCTCGTCCACGCACACGGCTTTGGACCGCTGCTCGTGGCTGTAGTGTCCGGACATGAGGAAGCCTCTGTACTCCTCCGTCCAGTTTTCCGGACAGCCGAGCTTGGCCGGAAAGAGGTGCTGGGTCCCGCGGTCCACGAGGCGACACACGGCGCACGGGACGTCACGGTCCTGGAGGAATTCGGCGTTCTCGTGGGAGAAGGGATCGAAGCCGGCAACTTCGTACTCCATCCCGTACAGGTAGGAGCCAGAGTTGATCCCGTCGTTGTGAGAGGCCGACCACTCCGGGTCAGGCGGGAGGCAGAAGAAGTCCACAGAACCTCCCTTGTGAGTATTATGCGCACCCGTGGCAAAGCCTGTGAACAAAAATGGCAATATTTTCCAAATAAAGCTTTTTAAAGAACGCATCATCAGTGGCGTAACCAGAGTCTTATCGGCCATTTTTTTTCTTTAGCGAAAGAGGGCGCAGTACTTTCTAAATGTGAAAGAGTGAAAACCCACTCAAAGTTGTCCCCCATTATGGCCCTTCAAAAAGAGTGGTAGTTAAATAACTCTTTTTGAGCGGTTTTCACTGTGGTCCATTGTGAAATATTACTCAAAAAGAAGCAAAACTTTGCTCCAAAGGAGTGAAAAATCACTCAAAAACAGTTTCCCCCATTCTTTTACATTTAGAGAGCAATGACGTCATTTTTGGGGGACAACTAGTGTGAATCTCAAGCTTAAGACTATAGACGAATCCAAGCGCGGTTTACGAAAGGGCGCCCTCTTTCTTTCCCGCCATTACTGGGACGCATTTTGCATTATGCATGTGACCGCTGACCTCTGATTATCGATCGGTATGGCGGGAGATATAAACGAAGTGCACAGTGGCAGACGATCAACAACAAAATTATGTATTTTAGACCTTAATGTTTTATTTAGTTTGTTGTTCTTTACCACATTGATGGTGTAATTGTTTTGCTTCAAGAAAATATGTCTACGAATAAAAAAATCCTCCAAGACATGACTAAAATTATTAATTTACGCGCACTGCCCGGCGGAATTTGTCCGTGTCCTAGCGCGCAATTCGTTCAGTCTTCGACGGGGCTTGCGTGGCGTCAGCCCCCGTACAGTCAACTGCATTCACGGTGCGAATATTTGGGTGTCATGACATGGTGCAGCCGTGTACAGCTGATTTATTTATTGCCAGGATTAGGTTTTGTATCTGAATAGCTACCAGCATCACAACTGCACACAGGTGAGTTTCGCTTCTGACATGTCTGACAATGACGCGAAGAAAGGCTTAGAAAAAGAGAACTTGAACAAGCTGAAGTCGAAGTTGCAAATTTTCTGGGTAGGCCTAGCCCTATAGCCTGACGTTTTACATTATCATGCATGATTAGTACTGGCAATATTTCATGTACTTTTAGCAATTCACGTAAGCCTTGTAACAGGCCTAGATTTTCTCATAAGTCCTGTGCAATCCCTTCCCAAGTTTAAAAATAATTGTGCACAATGTAATTTTCCAAATTATCATATAAATCAGTGATATAAGTCATGGAACGCCAACCAAAATGGTCATGATCAGAAATATTGTTTTTGTCCATCTTATAACAGGCCTAGCGTTTTTCCAAATACATGTAATTCATGGAGTGGACTGATGATGTACGTCAGTGGCCTAGGCTAGAATTTCAAGGTAATTTAAAAAGAAGGCACGGTCATTTACAGATTACAGATTACAATTTACAGATAACTTTATTTTCAATAGGTTTAGAAAACTATGCACAATCATATTTGCCAGTGTTGTAGTCGAGTCCTCCTCATCCGAGTCCGAGTCCGAGTCCGAGTCCTTGAGCAAAGGACTCGAGTCCGAGTCCGAGTCCTTGTCAATTTTTGATGTCCGAGTCCGAGTCCGAGTCCGAGTCCTTGAAAAAAGGACTCGAGTCCGAGTCCGAGTCCTTATGTATCAAATTCAAGTCGCGGTTCACCAATACTATATTAACGTTTTCAAAATGTCACTATCAAATGTCAGGTGATAGAGAAGGGGTAATGGTTTTGGCTGTATGCACTATGCAATGCATGCATTATGTTTATAATGTACATTAAAAAAAAACTTGCATTAACTTTTACCTTAGTATGCGTAGAAGCCTACAGATATTGACGCAGATACTACAGTAAAGTGACAATTACAATTAGCATATGATCTTCAGTCCAACACATCGGCAAGCAACTGAATAACTGATGAATCGATTGATTTGGTGGGCAATTGGCTAGGTTAGGTTGGAATGAATCAATTGATCATTGATCAATCGGCAAGTTATTTTTGCGAGCGGCAGAACTGCGGAATTCGGTTCCACAGCAAAACCAAATCACGGTGAAAGACATAAAATAATTGAAATAAAACACCTAAAAAAGACCCGATTTTGCCGGACTCGAGCCGGACTCGAAGCCGAGTCCTCAAGTCCTTGGGGTCCGAGTCCGAGTCCGAGTCCTTGAGCAAAGGACTCGAGTCCAAGTCCGAGTCCTTGAAAAAAGGACTCGAGTCCGGACTCGAGTCCGAGTCCCGAGTCCGAGTCCTACAACACTGATATTTGCAATAGAATTATGAATTATCTTTTGCAATTACTAGTCTGTCTATGGTCAGTTGCAGGATTTTTTTTTTGAAGTTGCTATATTTTTTTATTTTGTGATATGGATGAGGCTGCATATGTATACATTTTAGTAAATTTAATTATTCTTTCAAATCTTAATAAATATGTATTACCTTTTTACATGAAAAATACATAAATTTAATTCAATTCATCTATTATCTCAAATAGTCTTCATAAATAATTATTACATTTTTACATGAAAGACATGTGCGCTGTAAGTAAATTCAATTATTGTTTCAAAAAATATTAATAAACATTACCGTTAACTCTTTTTAATTTCAGATATTTATGACTTCTACATAAATGGACCTGCATGCGATGATCATCCCAATTTAAATCATCGAAGTATAAGTGAAGGGCTTAACTACCTTCATTCCGGATGGGTAGGAGCTATAAAGCATTACTACAAAACTGTTAATAAGGACATCATTACACTGGCTGGTCAAATTCGCTTTTCCCAGAGGATAAACAACTTTCACAATGTTGAAGTAACAGTGAATAAAGCAAATAGGCAAATAGTTACTGTTAAATGTAATTGTACTGCTTCTGAGGGGAAATCCTGCATCCATTCAGCTGGCCTTCTCTTCAAAATTGTGGAAGCTAACAAGTGTGGATTCACAGCCAGTTCATGTACGGATAAAGCGTGCATCTGGAATCATTCAACACAGGAAAATGTACTTCCAGACAGCATAAGTAATATCCGAGGGAAGAATGAATCCACCGTCAATACAAGTCTTGCATTTGATACTGATGAGCAACTTATGGACCATTTGAATAGTTCAACACTGAAGGAACTATCTGCAATACCCGGAACTATTTTAAATCACCTTAAATCAGCCAAGCCATTGTCCCATCCCCACAACAAGCGCACACTACCAGACCATGAACTGCACAACACCAACATGGAGTGCCCTGCATGTCTCATGACTTATGAGAAATACGTGCACCTTTCAACTACTGACGCTGTATTGCTTGCACAGTCTACAGTTAACCAAAAGTGTGCTCTGTGGACAACACAGAGAAAACTTCGAATAACAAGCAGCACAGCAGCTAGTGTTCCCAAGAAAGTTGGCACAGACCCTGCCAAGTGGATTGCAAATCATTTGCATCCAATATTCTTAGGAAATTCTGCAACTCGTTATGGGCAAGAACATGAAGCGGTTGCACGTGAGCAGTTTGAGAGGGACACTGGTAAACATGTGGAAACCACTGGTCTGGTTGTCAATCCAAGAGAAAGCTGGCTAGGAGCCAGTTTAGATGGAATTGTAGATGAAAATACCATCCTTGAAATTAAGTGCCCCACACAACAGAAACTGTCTAAATATGGTTCTGTCCATGGCTTGATAAATAGTGGACAGTATGACGTAAGAGTTCAGCATGATGGATGTTTCTATTTACGAGAGACAACAGCAGCAAGTGGCTATTACACACAAGTACAGATTGCAATGTTTTGTTCACGCAGGAAAATGTGCAAGTTCATGGTGTGGTCCCAGACTGATTATGTCATTGTAGATGTGATGTACATGTATAATGAAGATTGGGTAAATAACAGAATTTCACAGCTTAGAGAATTCTATTTCATACATCTACTGCCAGCCCTTACAGATAACATTGCTAGGGGGGATCTACATATAGTTGACTTACAAAGCTAAAATGGAATGGATATCTGAAAACAAACAAAAGCCAAGATTTAATTGATTTATGGTTTTAAGTACAAGTACATGTAAGCCTTACAAGTTAGGAAAGCATCCACATGCAGAAGTACTTAGCAAAATATGTTATCTTCAAGTAAACTTGTATCCTCCACCCTTATTGGTCAATCCTTGGCAACAACATATCACACTGTTGCATCAGTGTGATACACAATGTATATCCTTCCACACGTTCCCTATTCCAAGCTGCATGCGCAATAACCGCTAAAAGGTTCTTGTTAAGCGTGCTAGTTCCAACACACATGCCCATTTTATACTGTGCATCAAGTTTACTTGAAGATAAATTTGTTACCCCGCTCTTGCTCGTAGAACACGGAAAAATGTAGTGTGTCTGTGTCCATAGACGCACTACATTATTCCGTGTTACACACACACTCGCGGGATAACTTAAAAAAGTATGAAATATGTATTTAGCAAATTATTTAAAATTTCAAACATGTGATGTAAGTTTACGGGCGAGGTTTTGAACAGCGTATACATGTACCACCAGAAAAAAAAAATTGTGCAAAATTTAAAACTTGGTTTCATGGAGGTGTGAACTTAGTACTGACTACATTGTAGCTAAGCAGGATAAAACTCAGTCCTCATCTTCAAACAACCATTCATCCTCAAAATCATCATCCGACTCTGTGATCATTTCCTCAGTTTCAGGCTCTCCTTGAATTAGTAGCGGTTGTAGATTACACAAACCTGCACATACAGTGACAATGTTGTCCACATTCATGACACGTCCTGGGATAACTGTGCTTAGTATCTTGTAACACTTCAGGCGTCTGATGGCTCTTTCCACATGTATACGAACATTTGCAAGTCTCCTTGTGCGTGTAACCTCCTCTTCTGGAAGTATATGGTCCTTGTTGCCAGTGGTGAAAGCTGGGATGGATAATTTCACCCCCGGTGGCAGAATGTCATCAATGGTAAACCCCTTGTCAGCAAGAACTTCATCACCAGGTTGTAAATGCTGTAAAATTCCTGAACTTTGAGTGATAAATTTGTCACTTGCACGCCCACCAAATAGTTTTGATAAGTACATGACAAAGCCATTAGGAGCAATACAATAAAGAAGCTTGAATGTATTGTGATGCTTATAATTTGAATAGGTCTGAGCACGTTGTTTCAGGTTCCGTGGTCTTTGTACAAACATTTCGGTACAATCTATTATACAAGTGGCCCTAGGATAGTGTTCCAAAAAGCATCTTGGTCTGATCCTTTGCAGTGTGTCCCTCGAAGGCCAAAATATCAAGTGTTCACGCATAAATCTTGCCAAGATGGGAATCCATTCTCTGAAAATCTGGCATGCTGTAGATTGGGAAACCTTAAAACGTGTTCCCAAGTCAAAGAAGAACAAACCAAGTCGGAGTCGCATCAACACAAGCAGAAGTTGATTGCAGAGCTTCATCTTGAAAGTTGGCAGATTTGGCAAAATTGACAGGCATTTAACCAATGCCCAAAATACATGGACACTCAAGCCAGTGTAGAATTTGCTCGTATCATCACCCATATCAGATGCGGACAGTTCGGGAGAGGTATCCGTCTGACGTGTCTGAGTTGCTTTCACTTGGCTTTTCATGGGGCAACTGCGATTTTTAGCATATGTGTGATCTGCAGTGCTAAAATCATACCACTGCACTGAGGCGTCTTTACATGTAGTTGCTAAAGAAGCAGGCAGTATGGTTTCTCCACACACAGAAGAAGCATGTGGCATCTCATGAACGGCATGCTCAGACACAGACACAGATTCTTGTTCTTGAACTGAGGATTGCAGCTTCAAATCTCGTCTCAATCTTGGGGCATGTCTGCCAGAAGATAGTTGTTTCTGTAATGACAAAAATGTATACATGTACATTCATCTATCCCCAGACCATGTGTTCATCTTGCCCTTAAGCTTACGTCCCATAATAAAGCTATGTAAGTTTCAAACTATAGCATAACCACCCCTGACTGAAAGGTAAGGTCGGAAAATCCCTCATATGACATGTAATAATTTCACATGGCTTATTCCAGCCACTGTTTAGAAAACATACTTTGTTTTTTAAAAATATTCAGACACCTGACCCTACTACAGCAACCTACAGATTGTCAAATTATTTACCTATCAATGGATTAAACATATTTAGTAGTAATGTGCCATGATTTTAGAACTTACGTGAGGTTTATATCCCATGTGCAGTGATGGGTAGGGGTTATTCTTTGATGGTTTCCCATCCTGGAAGTGGATTGAGCAAATCTGCAAAATGAAAAAAAAAATGAATAAATATAAAACTAAACCTAAACAAATTTATTTATTTGGTCAGATATTTTGGCTTTGGGCAGCACTGCAGGTTACTGTCCCTTTGTTCATCACCAAACACTTCAAAAAAGGGAGAGTGCTGTTTTTTTTTTATTTCGCAGGCTATTAAACATTTTATTGAATTTTTTTTTTTTTTTTTTTTAAATTTCGCCAAAAAAGTAAACCACACTTCTTCAATAGCCTACGTGAAAAGTAGATATCCAGGCATTTCTGGATCAGTTTCCCTTGTAATATGAAATAATGTACACCACAACATGTGTAAGCACACTTCCAAACTGGAAATCAACTTACAAGACATTATGCAGATTGTCAGACTGCAAAAAAAAATCGATACTTTTTCCACAGGTGATAGGGGCTAAAGATACACATACATGTACACGTAGTTTGGAAGAATTCCATACACAGACATTGTTAATTGTTTTCTGCAGTGAAATACACTGTAGTAAAGTTGGCCTCATTTAGTTTTGCACGTTTCTGAGCACTCCAGAGCACTGTCTGGCTAGTCTTTAACTTTTATTAATTAGGCCTAATAATATTCAATAAAGTTAAACTACACTTGTCAGTTTATCAGGTAATTTAAAAAGGTGTGCATACTCACCCTGCTATTTTTAGTTGGCTCAAAGTCCTTTCTATTAAGGTTTTTAATCCAATTATTACGGCTGCTGAAGGACCACACCTCACAGTCACTGCCGGCGGGAAATCTGTGTAGCTGCCATGGTTGCACACAGGAACATTCACAATGAGACTTTGGAGAGTGCAGATCGCACACCGACGTTTTCCACTCAGACAGCTTTTTGCTGCTATTTTTGCAGCCCACCACCGCACAAACTTTTCCTGAATTTCCCGAACTCATTTCCTCTTTGCCTTTAATTTGGTTTACTTGAAATCTGGAAATGAGCTTAATTATTATCGGAAATATCTCAAAAATTGACTTTCGCCAATGTATCTGTGCACAAAATTTGACAAAAATGCGTCCCAGCAATGGCGGATTTGAAGAGCGCCACCTTGTGACAAAAATACAGCGGCGCAGAAAACGCGCGTAATGGATTTGTCTATAGTGTACTTTAGGATAAGAGTTAAGATATTACGCTTTTACAATCTTTATGTTGCACTTGTGATGAACAAAGAAGCTACATACCTGCATACACGAGCTCCGTGCTTGTATCATTCAGACAAGTGGTGCGCCCCCATCGGATGTAGGTCTCGCCCCCAGACGGCTTCAATGTGGGATACACGTCATGTGCGCCTGACTCCCGATTTTCTGTAACAGTAAGAGGCAATAAAAGGATAGAATAATTGTATTGCAATAATGCACCTCAAACAGATGAAAATGATGGGACCGGGAAACATGTGGATTAAATCCGCTGGTCATTTTACGGAAAGATCGAAAGTGTGCAATGAAGGTATACGGTACGTTGTAACGCGGGGGACACTACACTACGAAGGGGAATTTATGCAGCATAAACCGTCTCATCACAATGCAGCACGACAAACACCATGACTGCGCATTACCGTCTTAGTCCAGCGTATATGTGACAAAATTGTGCACTTTTTCATAAAAGTGTGAAACTTGGCACAGATGTTTATGTTCATGCCAGAAAATGTTTTAGATGTGGAGCCATCGCAACTTTACCCTTTTAGGGGCGTGGCAGCCATTTAAAAAGGGGGAGACTCATCATGCCCGCAGTGAAATCGGTTGTTCCCACTTGTCACAAAAGCAGGAAACTTCACAAAGACATAATTATATAGGTTATAAGTGTTTTCTAGATGTGGAGCCACCAGAAAAGTACCCTTTTTGTGTGTGGTGGGGGGGGGGTGTAATTATTATGCCCACCTTGGGCAAATTGTGCCCACATTTCATGAACGAATGAAACTTCTCACAAACGTTTATATTCATGAGAAAAAAAATCCAGATTTCGAGCCATCTCGAACATACCCTTTTTGGGGGCGGGGCAACCATGTTAGAAAAAAAGGGGCGGGGTTTTCATTTGGCCCACCATGGAAACATTGTTCCCACATTCATAAAGCGGTCATTCGTTAAAAAAAAAAATCTCTGGAAATGTGTCAGATGGATTAATCGTGTAATGTTTGTAGCTCATCACCTGCTGTAAGAGACGAATCACCGTCGCCGAGGGCTCGCTTGGCCCGTCTGTGCAACATCACTCCTGATGAGCCTCGATCCGTATCAATACCAGGATCTCCCTGTTAAGGTTAGATTAGAATTAGTTAACATCATCACTGGAAAGCCAAAATAAATCATTTACATCCCTAATCGGAAGTATACTCAAGTTGGTAACTTTGTTAGGCCTTCTACGTTTTTTTTTTATCAAAATGTTATATGCTACAATACTCTTTAGGGGAGGATCGTGGATTTTCCAAAGTGGGGGCCAGGGATGTGTTGTTGAAGTTAAAAACTTAAAAAAGGGGTGGGTGAATGAGGAGTTCAACGCGTAAAAAGTGCCTCTATAAGCGGATGAGCATCTGGTGCGGTTCCTGTTAGATCGACCGTAAAAAAAATGTATTTTTCCACTGTGTAAATAATCAACATTGGTCGGTCAGAGGGAAAGGCAGGCACGGATCCAGGGGGGGGGGGGGTAGTAAAAAAAAACCCCAGCTCTGTCCAAAAAAAAAAATCATCATAGAAAATCCTTCAAAATAATCCCCCCACCCCCTGCTCTGACACCCCCCAAAATATACTGGTAATAATGTCCGCCTGTGCACAAACTGCGGACAGAGCCAGCTTGGTTAGGGGTATTTGTCAAATATTTTGTAATATAGTGTTAATAATCGTCAAATTTGAACAGCGCACCCATTGAAAATATGGTACGAGTCCCCCCCCACCCCCCTTTGATTTTCGGAGGCCAAGTGTCCGGAGAAAAAACCCTGTCTACATTTCAAAACAAAATTCTGATGAAACACCCCCCCCTGCAAAAATTCCTGGATCCGCCCCTGAAAGGGGATGGTCATCCAGCCCAACCATCCCTCCCCTCAACCTCGTCCCCAGTGCTTACTTTATTTCCAACCGCGTTTCCAATAGTAAACCCTGGATAGGAAACTTTCTTCCTGTATCCTGATTGGATACCGCAATTGGCTAGTAATGGATTTTTATCGTGTACTTGGTGCTATATATTCACAACGTGCAGTACTTGTTTTCGCGATCATTCGTCCACGCCTTCTCAAAAATACTAATTTCCTTTCCAATTTGCTCATATTAATATGAAAAATGATACTGCATGTTGTCTCGATAAGATCGTAACAGTTTGATTTCAAAAATCGTGTTTTCGTAACTCACGCCGTGCTCGCGCTGCTACGAATTGACTCTGTTTTTACCCCAGACACCGCATACAAAAACAAACGCTAATGTGTAACGCATATCCAGGCACCAGACTGTTCCTCATTTGCATACGTCTGCAAAAATCTTGCACATGCAAATGATCCAATACCAGGGTGAGAGAGCAGGTAGTGGTGGGCGCGTACTGCTCGACACCCTGGGTACGAGGTTGCCCTCCCCTGGACTCACTCTTGACACTTCGGTGTCGTTAAGATCATATTTAACACTTTTACAGAAAATCCTGATAAAGTTAGGATATCCTGCATATGTCCATCATAATTATAGTAGGCCTACACTGTTGTGCATTGGATTTATTCAATAATTCATTTGGTTTCTATTTTATCAGGTCACTTTTTCGCTTTTTCTATACTCCAACTAACGAAACTACCAACATAATGACATAATCTTGTACTCTTGGTGCTGCACATTGAACTGTAGACGATTTTTCAAATGTTGCCGGTGTTATTTAGCATTTTTTTATGTGTGGTGGACACAATGCGAAGGCGCTTTCAAGAGTTCGTATTTACCACTCCAAAAAGTGACCTCCAATTGCGTCCATAATCTAAAAAAAAAAAGGCTAATGCAGATTTTACCTAAGCGTCAATTCCAGCAGTTTTTTTCGGCAAAGGGCAGACCCTATATGTTTACCTTTTCGCCCTTGATTCCTGACTGGCCGGCCGGTCCCGCTGGGCCCTGGGCTCCGTCATGTCCATCCTTACCGTCTCTCCCATCACGACCATCCCGGCAGAAAACACCTGCGTTTCTTGGTCCTGTCGAATAAAGCAATGTATTTGTAGATGAGGTTTTAGATTTCGAGCCAGTATCGTGACTCAGTGGTTAATGCATTGTGTTCGGATAATGGACGCCGTAATGGTGTCATTTTCCTTTTTCCATAAAAGGGAACTTTTCTGTCTTTAATAATTGTGTCTTATCGAGGCCTACTTTTCAATGAAGTAAAATGCCAACTATTTCCGATTTATTGCTCTTGAAGATTTTTTGATTAAAAATTAATGGATATTATGATTTGTAGTTTTACCCACCGTAACCCGGAAGGAGCGTTGCATTTTGTTGGCCGCTGTGGCCAGACGACACTTGAGGCTCCCGATCTCGTCTCGTTCGCAACTGGGCATACTTCCAAGTTGGGACGCCTTCGTTCCCGGCGTCTTGTTTCGACGAAGCATCTTCCAACCATGCCAAACGCTCTTCGTGAATTTGCATCTGGTCCTGTTAAAAAAAAAAAACCCACCAGTTTCAGGGGCTTGCCGATTTTGCATGAGGATTGGAATTATTGTTGACACCGGTTAACTCATCCGCATTTGAGTGGTGTATTTAATGACTTTGCCAGGTATTTTATACGAGAAACATGATCCACATTACTTGGGACATTTGAATTCGGGCGTTTCACAATGCAGTGCGCCACCAAAAGTTTGCCACGGAGAGTCCATTTTTCAAGTTTAAGGTCGACAAAACACGGCCCAATTGAACGAGTATCAGTAGACAACTTGAGCTATTTTGTTATAGATTGGTATGAGGCGCCATGTGTAAATAAATTATTTAACAAAATTATTTATATATAATTCATTGTTTATTATATAATTCCTTTTTCCGGACAATTATATGTAAATAATTGTTTGGCAGTTTGCATTATATGTAAATAAATTTATTTCTCACTGCATTATTTATATATAATTTTTTTGGCAACCTAATTATTTACATATAATTTTGGGCAAACTAAAATTATTTATATATAATTTATTTGCAACCTCATTATTTATATATAATTTTATGCACCCTTTTTTTATTTATATATAATTTATTTGCAAACTGATTATTTATATATAATTTTTGCACACTTTTTTTTATTTATATATAATTTATATGGTACCTTATTATTTATATATAATTTTTTGCACACTTTATTTATTTACATATAATTTATTTGGTACCTCATTATTTATATATAATTTTGTGCACGCTTTAATTATATATTATATAATTTATTTGGTACCTTATTATATATATATAATTTTTGCACACTTTAATTATTTATTATATAATTTATTTGGTAACTTATTATTTATATATATTTTTGCAGACTTTTATTATTTATTATATAATTCATTATATAATTCATTATTTATTATATAATTCATTATTTATTATATAATGCATTATTTAGTATATAATGCATTATTTATTATATAATGCATTATTTATTATATAATGCATTATTTATTATATAATGCATTATTTATTATATAATGCATTATTTTTTATATAATTCATTATTTATTATATAATGCATTATTTATTATATAATTCATTATTTATTATATAATTCATTATTTATTATATAATTGTGCGCCCGAAGCGAACGAGGCTATGATTTATAAATAATGGTTTTCAGCAAACCAGGGAACCAGACTACAGCAAAACCATTATATATTATATAATGGTTTTCTGAGCTAAATAATGAAACTCGCATGCAAATTAACTTCACTAGGACACGCCTATGTTTTAAATATTCATATCCCATAGCGCACCAAAACACCGCACTTGCTATAAAAACACGCAGTATTGTGTATTTTGGGTATTGTGGGTCTGAATGTTTCTAATTTGCGCCCCGAAAGTATTGGAAATGACTCTCAAATGCTGTAAACTAGCGTATTTCAGGTCAACGATTCTTAAAAATTACGGAGAAATTAGCTATGCACAACGCTCGCGCTAGCTAGCTACGATGGCCATCATGATCTATCCCGCGACAGTGCTGTCATATTAACGCTGATATAAGCGCGCCTGAGCTGACAATGCGTGCACCGTGCCGAGGTGTAGCGGGTATCGGTAACGAACTGGATGCGCGCGGCAGAAAGTTTCGGGAAAACAAGCTGCTGCAAGTACAAGCGGTACAATCAGTACGCCCCGAAAATAAACAATAAATACAAATGAATACATCAACACGGAAAAGGTAAACCACGGAAAATACATAATTACACATAATTGTGTAACCGAGACCGAGTTGACTAGGACCGAGTCTTTCGACTCAACTCGGTCCCAAGCCAACTCGGTCCCAACTCGGTCCCAGGTCAACTCGGTTTTATGTCAACTTGATTGGGAGAAATTGATCTAGCAAGGAACCTTGGACAAAATTCAAATTGTGCCATAATAGGGGCTGTGCCTTGTTAGGGTACATCATTAATACACCGTTAAAGTGGTTACGTCATACACCGCTGAGGTCATGCCTTACCGAGGTCACGCGTTCCACACCTACCTGGCCTTACGTAGCTTTAACATGGTGCCCACTTGTTACTTTTTTTTATCTGTTGAAAATGATTTTTAAAAAAAGCCATCAGTAGTATGGTGCCCACAAAATGATAGCAGATTGTTACAAATGCCGTGATTTTTTGATCATTTTCAGTGATGGATTGATGCGCCGTGCTATATAGCTATGTTATTGTAAGGCCATGAATACAATCTGCCGTCATTTTGTGGGCACTATGCTTTAACTAGGTATGACATTGTTAAGTAACCGATGTCTTTTGTTACCATTTTTAATGGATAAAAAAAATAAGTAACAAGTGGGTACCATTAAAGCTACGTAAGGCCAGGTATGTGTGGAACGTGTCAGGCATGACCTTAGCGGTGTGTGACGTAACCACTTTAACGGTTTATTAATGATGTACCCTAACAAGGCACAGCCCCTATTATGGCACAATTTGAATTTTGTCCAAGGTTCCTTGCTAGATCAATTTCTCCCAATCAAGTTGACATAAAACCGAGTTGACCTGGGACCGAGTTGGGACCGAGTTGGCTTGGGACCGAGTTGAGTCGAAAGACTCGGTCCTAGTCAACTCGGTCTCGGTTACACAATTATGTGTAATTATGTATTTTCCGTGGTTTACCTTTTCCGTGTTGATGTATTCATTTGTATTTATTGTTTATTTTCGGGGCGTACTGATTGTACCGCTTGTACTTGCAGCAGCTTGTTTTCCCGAAACTTTCTGCCGCGCGCATCCAGTTCGTTACCGATACCCGCTACACCTCGGCACGGTGCACGCAGTGTCAGCTCAGGCGCGCTTATATCAGCGTTAATATGACAGCACTGTCGCGGGATAGATCATGATGGCCATCGTAGCTAGCTAGCGCAAGCGTTGTGCATAGCTAATTTCTCCGTAATTTTTAAGAATCGTTGACCTGAAATACGCTAGTTTACAGCATTTGAGAGTCATTTCCAATACTTTCGGGGCGCAAATTAGAAACATTCAGACCCACAATACCCAAAATACACAATACTGCGTGTTTTTTATAGCAAGTGCGGTGTTTTGGTGCGCTATGGGATATGAATATTTAAAACATAGGCGTGTCCTAGTGAAGTTAATTTGCATGCGAGTTTCATTATTTAGCTCAGAAAACCATTATATAATATATAATGGTTTTGCTGTAGTCTGGTTCCCTGGTTTGCTGAAAACCATTATTTATAAATCATAGCCTCGTTCGCTTCGGGCGCACAATTATATAATAAATAATGAATTATATAATAAATAATGAATTATATAATAAATAATGAATTATATAATAAATAATGCATTATATAATAAATAATGCATTATATAATACATAATGCATTATATAATAAATAATGCATTATATAATAAATAATGCATTATATAATAAATAATGCATTATATAATAAATAATGCATTATATAATAAATAATGAATTATATAATAAATAATGAATTATATAATGAATAATGAATTATATAATGAATAATATAATAAATAATAAAAGTCTGCAAAAAAATATATATAAATAATAAGTTACCAAATAAATTATATAATAAATAATTAAAGTGTGCAAAAAATTATATATATATAATAAGGTACCAAATAAATTATATAATATATAATTAAAGCGTGCACAAAATTATATATAAATAATAAGGTACCAAATAAATTATATAATATATAATTAAAGCGTGCACAAAATTATATATAAATAAAAAGATTCCCAATACATTATATATAAATAAAAAAAAGTGTGCAAAAATTATATATAAATAATCAGTTTGCAAATAAATTATATATAAATAAAAAAAGGGTGCATAAAATTATATATAAATAATGAGGTTGCAAATAAATTATATATAAATAATTTTAGTTTGCCCAAAATTATATGTAAATAATTAGGTTGCCAAAAAAATTATATATAAATAATGCAGTGAGAAATAAATTTATTAACATATAATGCAAACTGCCAAACAATTATTTACATATAATTGTCCGGAAAAAGGAATTATATAATAAATAATGAATTATATATAAATAATTTTGTTAAATAATTTATTTACACATGGCGCCTCATAGATTGGGGCATAGCGTACTGCCGCCTTACAAAAAACACCATATTGATAAAAAGAAAAGAAAAAGGCAAACATACGAAAGCCCTGTAGTGCCATAGAGATTTGTTTTTCTCGAAGTTCGTTTTTAGGAGATTTTTTTTCTCGAAGTTCGTTTTTACGAGATTTTTTTTCTCGAAGTTCGTTTTTAGGAGATACATTTTACGGAGTTACGGAGTTTTATGAAGTTACGGAGCCCCTAAAGGGACATCCAAAATTATTTTTTTATCTCGTGCGCACGACATAATATCTCGTGCGCACGAGATAATTATCACGTGCGCACGACATATATCTCGTGCGCACGACATAATATCTCGTGCGCACGACATACATCTCATGGAATGTCGGACACTTCGCCCCATTTCCACGTCGCCCCATGTCACTTCGCCCCTAACCACTTCGCCCCATCCCCAATTCGCCCCATCCCCACTTCGCCCCAGCTTTTACATGTAAAAAAAAATCTCATCTAAGGCCAAAAAAAAAAAGTCTCCGGTTTCTGGTATGAAGCTTGCCCCAAAAGTGGTGCGGCGACGCGGCTTCTTTTTTTTTTTTTTGACTTTTTTTCCTTCAAATGTCGGCTGATGACTGCAAATGGTGCCCGACTAAACTTAGTGCAAATAAATGGGAGTCGAGAGAGGCCACATAAATCTTATTCTCGATCATAACCCCATCTAAAAACACGTTAAAATTGTGCAGCAGCAGAATTCCAGGCAAACAGTGAGTTTGGCGGTTTTGAAACATCATCTTGTATTGAAAAAAAAACTTTTTCATTTTGCCGACGCGCATGGCTACGGCGACGCGCGCGCATACCAGAAACCGGAGACTTTTTTTTTTGGGCCTAAATGTATTTTATTGGCTTAAAAACAATTCCAACAGATTCACTAATTGCTAACCAACGGAAAGAATTAGCCCACCAATATTGACCAAATGAACAATTCATAACAAACCTCTCAAGCTATCACTCTCCCCTACCGAGAAAAAAAGCTTGAAGTAAAAGATCCAACTTTGTTCCCAACCCGGCTATACCAACCCGTCTCCCACTTATCTGAGAACGACAATACCAATCTACATGGGGCGAAGTGGGGATGGGGCTAAGTGGGGATGGGGCGAAGCGGGGATGGGGCGAAGTGGGGATGGGCGAAGCGGGGATGGGGCGAAGTGGAATTGGGGCGAAGTGGGGATGGGGCGAAGTGGTTAGGGGCGAAGTGACATGGGGCGACGTGGAAATGGGGCGAAGTGTCCGACATTCCATGAGATGTATGTCGTGCGCACGAGATATTATGTCGTGCGCACGAGATATATGTCGTGCGCACGTGATAATTATCTCGTGCGCACGAGATATTATGTCGTGCGCACGAGATAAAAAAATAATTTTGGATGTCCCTTTAGGGGCTCCGTAACTTCATAAAACTCCGTAACTCCGTAAAATGTATCTCATAAAAACAAACTTCGAGAAAATGTATCTCATAAAAACGAACTTCGAGAAAAAAAATCTCGTAAAAACGAACTTCGAGAAAAAAAATCTCGTAAAAACGAACTTCGAGAAAAAAAATCTCCTAAAAACGAACTTCGAGAAAAAAAATCTCGTAAAAACGAACTTCGAGAAAAAAAATCTCCTAAAAACGAACTTCGAGAAAAAAAATCTCGTAAAAACGAACTTCGAGAAAATGAATCTCCTAAAACGAACTTCGAGAAAAAAATCTCCTAAAACGAACTTCGAGAAAAAATCTCCTAAAAACGAACTTCGAGAAAAAATCTCCTAAAAACGAACTTCGAAAAAAAATGTCCCGTCAAAACGAACTTCGAGAAAAAAATCTCCTAAAAACGAACTTCGAGAAAAAAAATCTCCTAAAAACGAACTTCGAGAAAAAAAATCTCCTAAAAACGAACTTCGAGAAAAAAAATCTCCTAAAAACGAACTTCGAGAAAAAAAATCTCCTAAAAACGAACTTCGAGAAAAAAATCTCCTAAAAACGAACTTCGAGAAAAAAATCTCCTAAAAACGAACTTCGAGAAAAAAAATCTCCTAAAAACGAACTTCGAGAAAAAAAATCTCCTAAAAACGAACTTCGAGAAAAAAAATCTCCTAAAAACGAACTTCGAGAAAAAAATCTCCTAAAAACGAACTTCGAGAAAAAAAATCTCCTAAAAACGAACTTCGAGAAAAAAAATCTCCTAAAAACGAACTTCGAGAAAAAAAATCTCTATGGCACTACAGGGCTTTCGTACAAACAGATCCTCGAATCATACGCTTATGAAACTACGGACCGGAAAAACTAACTAATTTCAAATGTCCCGCGCTGCAAATTTGTCGACCATCTCCCACCATGCACTAGAAAAAAAATGAACTCTCCGTGGCAAACTCTTTATGGCGCACTGCATTGTGAAACGCCCGAATTATTTTCTTGTTTCCACGTCGGACAATCACAAACGTGGAAGAGTGTACGGCAGCTTTTTCGTAGGGAAGGATGCTTGGGGTAGGGGTAAGCATCCTAATTTCTTTCTTCCCTGCACATTTATTACCTGGAGGCCTAAACGATAACTCATACATTATTTAAGCTTTTCTCGAATTTTACCGAAATCATTTTTGAAAGATCGCCAAGTGAATTAGTTAACTTAGTAACCATTCCCGAACCTTTGCCCGCATAAACTGAGTGCGTGCATGGCTCCCCATTGTGGTTTCCTCCTGGTATTTCCGTCGGGTGATTTATCATGAGTTCAATTGTCGCGAAGCGTCAGGGGGTCACCAGAAGAAAGTTCAAGCCGGCGAGCAATGAGTATTCCAACTGCTCAAAATAAATATTATGCCCGTCCAGATTTGACAATTTCCTTTCCCGGATGATCACACCACAGCTATAGCTAAATGTATACAATTCATGGAGGCAATGATAATTGAACAGGCCATCTGCAATATTTTACCTTTTATGCACAGGCGCGGTTCTAGAACCAATATTTTTGGGGGGGCTAGCACGGTGGATCCAGAATTTTTTTCAATGTGGAGGGTGTCTCCCGCCGGCGTGGACACTTTTTCGTCGATTTTTTTGTGTGACTGCGTTTAAGATCGCGATATTTGAAGCAATGCATCGATCCTTCGTTGATCCCAGACAGGCCCCCGAAATTATAACGCAACACTGAATTATACGTGGCGGGCAGCGAACTCACCGTAACGCTCAGCCCTGGTGGAAGCATGGAGCTATAAACACATGATGGAAACAACAGAGCATTGGTGGGTTCCCCCGTCCCCCGTCAACTTACGCACATGATAATTGTGCACCATGGCAACTGTCTGTAAATGTTCCCGTTGGTCTGTTAAATTGGCATTTTGTGAGGCAGTTGCATTTGGAAAACGTAGTGAAAAGGAGTACACAGTCGAAGGGTGATTGTAAAGTTTTGACAATAAATCATAATGCAATAAAACGTGAAGGTGTTATTTGAAATGAAAATGTCGAGTGTTACCATAAAATTACAAACGGTCTGAATCATGGAGGAAGGTCATAATTAAGTTTCAGTATTGGAGTTTCAGCTATAAACACATGATGGAAGCAACAGAGCACTATATCACGGATCCTTTCAGGAGCAAACATCGTCTCGGAGGCCGAGTAAATCTCTCTCTTATATATATATAGATATATAGATGTATAGATGTATACTACAAATTCATAATTGTGGTGAACCCTTAACGCAACGGTGCATATATATGGCTTGATTTTGATTGTACAACTGGGCGTTGCAAGGCTCAGGGGGGTACGTAGTCTAGTTTTCAGAAAACAGGGGGAGGGGGGTGGTGATATGAAGGTGTAGAGGAGGAGTTGAGTGAAGGCTGGTCGAAGGCACTCCTTGCTGGGTGGTCCAAGCGGCTTGCCCTGGGAGAATTTTGAAATCTACAATGCTCTGTTCCGCATTCTAAGGCGATTGAAGAGAAATTTAGCAACTTTATAGTTTTCCATTTATTGGCTTTTCCGCAAAGTTGCGGAAAAGCCTTTGTTTCTCTACGAATTTTTTTTTTTTTTTTTTTTTTTTTCCCTCTTGGGACTTCCAACCAAAATGCCATAGACTTTGTGCACGTTTTTTCTAGCAAACACTTTTGGCATAAAACAAAGTCATATGACATCAAAACTTAACATAGTCACAGAACATATAGCAAAGGTCGTTCGCGAAGATAGACGCAATGATGACGTCATCATGGGTCATGTGACGTCATCGCAACGTTGCATATTTCAAAGCCCTATATCTACAGAACGGTATGTCCGATTGGCTTGAAACTCAGCATGTGGTTAGACAGGGAAGTGTTATAGATAAAATTTGAGATGACGTCATCATGACGTCATCATGTGATTTTATATTTAATTTTGAATTTTTGAAGACTTTTGCCATATCTCACTAACGCAATATGATAAATTCGAAATTATTTTTGTATTAGGTTCGCTGGGCAATAGATATATGCACAAAATTTGGAAAAATGCGTGACGTCATGATGACGTCAGCAAAAATGCGATTTTTTGAAACACATATAAGGGAATGTCCGATCGTCATGAAACTTGGTGGGTGGGTAGATAATAACACTAGTACACAAAATCTTGAATGACGTCACGATGACGTCATCGGTCGATTTTTAAAGAATTTTTTAAATTTTGCTTATTTTATTCTGCTTACAAAATTTAACACTTATATTAATCCGATTGTTTTCAAACTTGGTACAGACTAAAACCACAATAAAATAATGAGCACTGCCAAGTAATGTTACGATGACGTCATCATTAGACATGTGACATCATCCTTAACTTGTATATTTTAAGCCCCTATATCTCACGAACAGTACGTCAGATTGGATTAAAACTTGGTATGGGGGTAGGCCGGGATGTGTTACAAATAAATATTGAGGTGACGTCATCATGACGTCATCTTGTGATTATATATATATATTTTATATATTAGACTTTTGCCGTATCTCACAAATGCAATATGCCAAAATCAAATTTCCCTTCGAATGAGGCTTGTTAGACAAAACATAAATGCACACAGTTTTGCACCAAACCAAAAACATGACCCCAATTTAAAAAAAACATAATGCGGAAAAGCCATATGCTCTGTTGCAAACAGACATAGACCTCTAGTTATTTTTGGATCCATTTGACTATAGGTTTATAAGGTAGCAGACCAGTAAATAAACTTCCATAGACCCCAATGGTAAATGCTCCCACTTCAAAAATTCGGGAAAAATACTCACAACTCTCCAAGGTGTTCGAGACACCCATCAAATTAAAGCTTATTTCATCATCTTTCATTTTCTGTTCAATTTACGGGGGGTCAACTGATGACTTTTAGGAGAAATTTCCATCTGAAGACGATCACCCCTGAAAATAGTCCTGAAGCCCATCGCCATTTTGAAAAACGATGCCTACACTCCATTGCAAAATAGAGCGCTTTTAGGGTGCAAATTACATCCAAATTACACAGAACTGCAAGCTCCCAGTCCTGTGCACGGCTTCCACCCATATTTTTTACAAACCCTCAAGTTCATGGGCCACAGCATGCTCAAATACCGAAGATTTTGAGGGCATGCAAATCGCGATTTGGCCCGCGCAGGCAATTTCGGACCGATTTACTGGTCTGCACCCTATAGAGAAGCGAGGTTTTGAAAAAATTCCCCAAACCACTTGTACGGCACGAGGAAGGATGGATGACTCATATTTCATCAAAAAATTGCGAGAAAAAAATCTCTGACTGCGATTTCTGGCCTGAAAACAAGCCCTCTGTTTGCGGCTACCTTACTGTAGGGCGCCCCCAACGGGCGTTAATTGAGTTTTTGCTCCTTCCGACCCCAAATTACCCCCCCCCCCCTTGTTGGCTCAAAATTGCTGTGATCGGAGGACGGTCCATCGGCGCTTTTCAGATTTTGGGCGCATTTGTTGCGGAACCGCCATTGGTGACCCCTTTTTGAAACGCTTGCCTCCCCCCGGTTCCCGCCCCCTGAAAAAAAAACGCCCCGCGAACATTTGAAAAAAAACCGTGGAAGGCGCCATTTTGAAATTACAAAGAAGCGAGGTTTTGAAAAATTCCCCAACACCAATTGTACGGCACGAGGAAGGATGTATAACTCATATTTCATTTAAACAATTGGGAGAAAAAAATCTCTGACTGCGATTTCTGGCCTGAAAACAAGCCCTCTGTTTGCGGCTACCTTACTGTAGGGCGCCCCCAACGGGCGTTAATTGAGTTTTTGCTCCTTCCGACCCCAAATTACCCCCCCCCCCTTGTTTGCTCAAAATTGCTGTGATCGGAGGACGGTCCATCGGCGCTTTTCAGATTTTGGGCGCATTTGTTGCGGAACCGCCATTGGTGACCCCTTTTGAAACGCTGCCCCCCCCAAGTTCCCCCCCCCTGAAAAAAAAACACTCCGCAAACATTTGACAACAAACCGTGGAAGGCGCCATTTTGAAACTACAGAGAAGCGAGGTTTTGAAAAAATTCCCCAAACCACTTGTACGGCACGAGGAAGGATGGATGACTCATATTTCATCAAAAAATTGCGAGAAAAAAAATCTCTGAAAGCGATTTCTGGCCTGAAAACAAGCCCTCTGTTTGCGGCTACCTTACTGTAGGGCGCCCCCAACGGGCGTTAATTGAGTTTTTGCTCCTTCCGACCCCAAATTACCCCCCCCCCCCTTGTTGGCTCAAAATTGCTGTGATCGGAGGACGGTCCATCGGCGCTTTTCAGATTTTGGGCGCATTTGTTGCGGAACCGCCATTGGTGACCCCTTTTGAAACGCTGCCCCCCCCCCAGGTTCCGCCCCCCTGAAAAAAAAAAACACTCCGCAAACATTTGACAACAAACCGTGGAAGGCGCCATTTTGAAACTACAGAGAAGCGAGGTTTTGAAAAAATTCCCCAAACCACTTGTACGGCACGAGGAAGGATGGATGACTCATATTTCATCAAAAAATTGCGAGAAAAAAAATCTCTGACTGCGATTTCTGGCCTGAAAACAAGCCCTCTGTTTGCGGCTACCTTACTTTAGGGCGCCCCCAACGGGCGTTAATTGAGTTTTTGCTCCTTCCGACCCCAAATTACCCCCCCCCCCCTTGTTGGCTCAAAATTGCTGTGATCGGAGGACGGTCCATCGGCGCTTTTCAGATTTTGGGCGCATTTGTTGCGGAACCGCCATTGGTGACCCCTTTTGAAACGCTGCCCCCCCCCCAGGCTCCGCCCCCCTGAAAAAAAAAACACTCCGCAAACATTTGACAACAAACCGTGGAAGGCGCCATTTTGAAACTACAGAGAAGCGAGGTTTTGAAAAAATTCCCCAAACCACTTGTACGGCACGAGGAAGGATGGATGACTCATATTTCATCAAAAAATTGCGAGAAAAAAAATCTCTGACTGCGATTTCTGGCCTGAAAACAAGCCCTCTGTTTGCGGCTACCTTACTGTAGGGCGCCCCCAACGGGCGTTAATTGAGTTTTTGCTCCTTCCGACCCCAAATTACCCCCCCCCCCCTTGTTTGCTCAAAATTGCTGTGATCGGAGGACGGTCCATCGGCGCTTTTCAGATTTTGGGCGCATTTGTTGCGGAACCGCCATTGGTGACCCCTTTTGAAACGCTGCCCCCAGGTTCCGCCCCTGAAAAAAAAACACTCCGCAAACATTTGACAACAAACCGTGGAAGGCGCCATTTTGAAACTACAGAGAAGCGAGGTTTTGAAAAAATTCCCCAAACCACTTGTACGGCACGAGGAAGGATGGATGACTCATATTTCATCAAAAAATTGCGAGAAAAAAATCTCTGACTGCGATTTCTGGCCTGAAAACAAGCCCTCTGTTTGCGGCTACCTTACTGTAGGGCGCCCCCAACGGGCGTTAATTGAGTTTTGCTCCTTCCGACCCCAAATTACCCCCTTGTTGGCTCAAAATTGCTGTGATCGGAGGACGGTCCATCGGCGCTTTTCAGATTTTGGGCGCATTTGTTGCGGAACCGCCATTGGTGACCCCTCTTGAAACGCTGCCCCCCAGGTTCCGCCCCCCTGAAAAAAAAAAAACACTCCGCAAACATTTGACAACAAACCGTGGAAGGCGCCATTTTGAAACTACAGAGAAGCGAGGTTTTGAAAAAATTCCCCAAACCACTTGTACGGCACGAGGAAGGATGGATGACTCATATTTCATCAAAAAAATTGCGAGAAAAAAATCTCTGACTGCGATTTCTGGCCTGAAAACAAGCCCTCTGTTTGCGGCTACCTTACTGTAGGGCGCCCCAACGGGCGTTAATTGAGTTTTTGCTCCTTCCGACCCCAAATTACCCCCCCCCCCCCTTGTTGGCTCAAAATTGCTGTGATCGGAGGACGGTCCATCGGCGCTTTTCAGATTTTGGGCGCATTTGTTGCGGAACCGCCATTGGTGACCCCTTTTGAAACGCTGCCCCCCCCCAGGTTCCGCCCCCCTGAAAAACCAAACACCCCCCAAACACTTGACAACAAACCGTGGAAGGCGCCATTTTGAAACTACAGAGAAGCGAGGTTTTGAAAAAATTCCCCAAACCACTTGTACGGCACGAGGAAGGATGGATGACTCATATTTCATCAAAAAATTGCGAGAAAAAAATCTCTGACTGCGATTTCTGGCCTGAAAACAAGCCCTCTGTTTGCGGCTACCTTACTGTAGGGCGCCCCCAACGGGCGTTAATTGAGTTTTTGCTCCTTCCGACCCCAAATTAACCCCCCCCCCCCTTGTTGGCTCAAAATTGCTGTGATCGGAGGACGGTCCATCGGCGCTTTTCAGATTTTGGGCGCATTTGTTGCGGAACCGCCATTGGTGACCCCTTTTTGAAACGCTGCCTCCCCCCAGGTTCCGCCCCCTGAAAAAAAAACACTCCGCAAACATTTGACAACAAACCGTGGAAGGCGCCATTTTGAAACTACAGGTAGCAGACCAGTAAATAAACTTCCATAGACCCCAATGGTAAATGCTCCCACTTCAAAAATTCGGGAAAAATACTCACAACTCTCCAAGGTGTTCGAGACACCCATCAAATTAAAGCTTATTTCATCATCTTTCATTTTCTGTTCAATTTACGGGGGGTCAACTGATGACTTTTAGGAGAAATTTCCATCTGAAGACGATCACCCCTGAAAATAGTCCTGAAGCCCATCGCCATTTTGAAAAACGATGCCTACACTCCATTGCAAAATAGAGCGCTTTTAGGGTGCAAATTACATCCAAATTACACAGAACTGCAAGCTCCCAGTCCTGTGCACGGCTTCCACCCATATTTTTTACAAACCCTCAAGTTCATGGGCCACAGCATGCTCAAATACCGAAGATTTTGAGGGCATGCAAATCGCGATTTGGCCCGCGCAGGCAATTTCGGACCGATTTACTGGTCTGCACCCTATAGAGAAGCGAGGTTTTGAAAAAATTCCCCAAACCACTTGTACGGCACGAGGAAGGATGGATGACTCATATTTCATCAAAAAATTGCGAGAAAAAAAATCTCTGACTGCGATTTCTGGCCTGAAAACAAGCCCTCTGTTTGCGGCTACCTTACTGTAGGGCGCCCCCAACGGGCGTTAATTGAGTTTTTGCTCCTTCCGACCCCAAATTACCCCCCCCCCCCTTGTTGGCTCAAAATTGCTGTGATCGGAGGACGGTCCATCGGCGCTTTTCAGATTTTGGGCGCATTTGTTGCGGAACCGCCATTGGTGACCCCTTTTGAAACGCTGCCCCCCCCCAGGTTCCGCCCCCTGAAAAAAAAACACTCCGCAAACATTTGACAACAAACCGTGGAAGGCGCCATTTTGAAACTACAGAGAAGCGAGGTTTTGAAAAAATTCCCCAAACCACTTGTACGGCACGAGGAAGGATGGATGACTCATATTTCATCAAAAAATTGCGAGAAAAAAAATCTCTGACTGCGATTTCTGGCCTGAAAACAAGCCCTCTGTTTGCGGCTACCTTACTGTAGGGGGCCCCAAACGGCCTTTATTGGATTTTTGCCCCTTCCGACCCAAAATTCCCCCCCCCCCCTTGTTTGCTCAAAATTGCTGTGATCGGAGGACGGTCCATCGGCGCTTTTCAGATTTTGGGCGCATTTGTTGCGGAACCGCCATTGGTGACCCCTTTTGAAACGCTGCCCCCCCCCAGGTTCCGCCCCCCTGAAAAAAAAAACACTCCGCAAACATTTGACAACAAACCGTGGAAGGCGCCATTTTGAAACTACAGAGAAGCGAGGTTTTGAAAAAATTCCCAAACCACTTGTACGGCACGAGGAAGGATGGATGACTCATATTTCATCAAAAATTGCGAGAAAAAAATCTCTGACTGCGATTTCTGGCCTGAAAACAAGCCCTCTGTTTGCGGCTAACTTACGGTAGGGGCCCCCCCACGGGGGTTAATTTGGTTTTTGCCCCTTCCCCCCCCAAATTTCCCCCCCCCCCCTTGTTGGCTCAAAATTGCTGTGATCGGAGGACGGTCCATCGGCGCTTTTCAGATTTTGGGCGCATTTGTTGCGGAACCGCCATTGGTGACCCCTTTTGAAACGCTGCCCCCCCCCACGTTGCGCCCCCCAGATAAAAAAAAACACTCCGCAAACATTTGACAACAAACCGTGGAAGGCGACACTTTGAACCTACAGAGAAGCGAGGTTTTGAAAAAATTCCCCAAACCACTTGTACGGCACGAGGAAGGATGGATGACTCATATTTCATCAAAAAATTGCGAGAAAAAAAATCTCTGACTGCGATTTCTGGCCTGAAAACAAGCCCTCTGTTTGCGGCTACCTTACTGTAGGGCGCCCCCAACGGGCGTTAATTGAGTTTTTGCTCCTTCCGACCCCAAATTTCCCCCCCCCCCCCCCTTGTTGGCTCAAAATTGCTGTGATCGGAGGACGGTCCATCGGCGCTTTTCAGATTTTGGGCGCATTTGTTGCGGAACCGCCATTGGTGACCCCTTTTTGAAACGCTGCCACCCCCCAGGCTCCGCCCCCCTGAAAAAAAAAACACTCCGCAAACATTTGACAACAAACCGTGGAAGGCGCCATTTTGAAACTACAGAGAAGCGAGGTTTTGAAAAAATTCCCCAAACCACTTGTACGGCACGAGGAAGGATGGATGACTCATATTTCATCAAAAAATTGCGAGAAAAAAATCTCTGACTGCGATTTCTGGCCTGAAAACAAGCCCTCTGTTTGCGGCTACCTTACTGTAGGGCGTCCCCAACGGGCGTTAATTGAGTTTTTGCTCCTTCCGACCCCAAATTACCCCCCCCCCTGTTGGCTCAAAATTGCTGTGATCGGAGGACGGTCCATCGGCGCTTTTCAGATTTTGGGCGCATTTGTTGCGGAACCGCCATTGGTGACCCCTTTTGAAACGCTGCCCCCCCCCCCAGGTTCCGCCCCCCTGAAAAAAAAAAACACTCCGCAAACATTTGACAACAAACCATGGAAGGCGCCATTTTGAAACTACAGGTAGCAGACCAGTAAATAAACTTCCATAGACCCCAATGGTAAATGCTCCCACTTCAAAAATTCGGGAAAAATACTCACAACTCTCCAAGGTGTTCGAGACACCCATCAAATTAAAGCTTATTTCATCATCTTTCATTTTCTGTTCAATTTACGGGGGGTCAACTGATGACTTTTAGGAGAAATTTCCATCTGAAGACGATCACCCCTGAAAATAGTCCTGAAGCCCATCGCCATTTTGAAAAACGATGCCTACACTCCATTGCAAAATAGAGCGCTTTTAGGGTGCAAATTACATCCAAATTACACAGAACTGCAAGCTCCCAGTCCTGTGCACGGCTTCCACCCATATTTTTAACAAACCCTCAAGTTCATGGGCCACAGCATGCTCAAATACCGAAGATTTTGAGGGCATGCAAATCGCGATTTGGCCCGCGCAGGCAATTTCGGACCGATTTACTGGTCTGCACCCATAACATTAGTCAGCGGCTGAAGGGAGGGTTCAAAGGTTGTTTCAATAGACTTTAATAGAGAAGCCGGAATTGATTCCTGCAGCTTCGTCGAGTGTTTCGCTCTATGCGTCTTCTCACCCACATTAGAGGTGAAAATGAATATCCCTCCAATTATATCGGAACCAACCCCATTTAGCACCTGGGAATGGCTTATTTAAAGTGGAGGGAGAATGGGAGCACTGCCTCTTACTCTCAAGGCCTGTGCCCCTGCCCCTCCCTCCAATTATTTTACCACAGTTTTTTAGTACCCCTCCAGAGAATAAAGATAGTCACTAGTCCCCCCGCACAATGTTGGGATCAAGTACTCCAGTGTGCTCCGCTAATGCTTTTTCTATGCCAGGGTTACCATTACCTCTATAATTCGGATTTGTCATCAACAAAGTTATCACTGACTTTCCCAACTGTTTATCTAAGCGTGCATTTTATCACACGAGATTGTTAAGCATGACCGACGACTCTTACAGGCTTTCATTCGTTTTAGACTGACGTTCAAGTTTCTTACCAGTGTTGTAGGACTCGGACTCGGGACTCGGACTCGAGTCCGGACTCGAGTCCTTTTTTCAAGGACTCGGACTTGGACTCAAGTCCTTTGCTCAAGGACTCGGACTCGGACTCGGACTCGGACCCCAAGGACTCGAGGACTCGGCTTCGAGTCCGGCAAAATCGGGTCTTTTTTAGGTGTTTTATTTCAATTATTTTATGTCTTTCACCTTGATTTGGTTTTGCTGTGGAACCGAATTCCGCAGTTCTGCCGCTCGCAAAAATAACTTGCCGATTGATCAATGATCAATTGATTCATTCCAACCTAACCTAGCCAATTGCCCACCAAATAAATCGATTCATCAGTTATTCAGTTGCTTGCCGATGTGTTGGACTTTTTGTTCAATATTACTAACATGGTTGACACAATGACAAGGAGCTATCTCAGCCGCATGGAATCAACGCCATACAATTGGGCTCGAATTCATACCCATTTAGCGCACGTGGGTGCTTTTACACGCCCAATATGATCAATATCGCCCAACGTGCCGCGTATTGCATGTACGATACAACTTCCGGGTTTGGGGTGTTTGGGCGAAAAAAACACCCAAAATTTGATAGTGACATTTTGAAAACGTTAATATAGTATTGGTGAACCGCAACTTGAATTTGATACATAAGGACTCGGACTCGGACTCGAGTCCTTTTTTCAAGGACTCGGACTCGGACTCGGACTCGGACATCAAAAATTGACAAGGACTCGGACTCGGACTCGAGTCCTTTGCTCAAGGACTCGGACTCGGACTCGGACTCGGATGAGGAGGACTCGACTACAACACTGTTTCTTACCGAACCAAAAAAGTACGATGAGCGACTGAAGTCCCCAATCAGGTTTCAGTTGGGAAATTCCGTGAACTCCAACGCATGTCCGACCACATGATGTACATTTACCAGTAAAGGTGGTGGTACCTTAGGTCTATAATTGTGCTCTACTAATGGTGTTTCCAACAGCAGCCCATTAAAGTATCTGCGATGTACGTCCGAATTTACGGACTTGTCCAACCTCAAAGTTCTTACAGTTTAAAAACTGTGTGTATCGATTTCCTGTTGACAAGACTTGGAGTCCTTTCAAACGACTGAAACAGTCGATATTTCGGCGAATTGCGCCTGTTGTCGCCCCAAAATGTTTCGAACGTCCATCTTTTTATAAAAGTTCAAATCTTACACTTTGTTTCGATGCGACTCTGAAACGCCATCGGAAACATATTACAGGCCTACCTTGAGTGACTTCAGCTCCGTGTGGACGTACATCACGGTCAGGCCGACCGAGGCCGCGATGAGGCACACATTCAGCAGCGTTCCCACCAAAAACCAGAGCCAGAACCTCCCGTTCTTAGCCGGGTAGTTCTTCCCCGTGAGATATTCTCCATCGACAGATACCTCGGAAAGCTTGTGATCGGGAGCCATGTTGTCAAGTAACTGAGAATAAGAATGCTGCACTGCCGCTCGATCCCAGGACTCTGACTGCGAGATACCTAGTGAGTTCGTCAGTGATGGCATACAGACTTTGGGGTTTCCCAATAACTGGCTTCCTCCCGGCTCAGGCTCCAGAGGATTTGTGAACGCTTTTGACTCTGGATTCCGGCACAAATTAGGTCCGTGTTCTGCTTCTGGTACATCAAATCTTAAATCTGAGTCCACAATTCAAGGAATTTCCTTTTGGTTTGGACCTAAAGGGCTGCTTAATTATTAGAAATCTATGAGCCGAAGCCAGCAACGAGCCTTGGTTTTTAAAACCCCTCTGTAAGTGGTTAATCATCTGGTGCGTTCCTTTTTAGTTCAACCATAATGCCATAGCTATTGTTGAAGCTTAAAGAAGATACAAATCAGATTTTGCGGAAGCAAAACAAGGAACGAGAGGATGCAAAAGGTTGAACCCTCGACATAAAGCCACGGAGGGAAAGTACCATTCGAAATTGTGTCGTAGTTCAACAGGATAAAGACACATTAATGTCAGGAAGAAGGAAGTACCGAGAAGGATACAGGGCTCAATTTTACACAAGGACCTTCAAAATGGCAAAGAGGTGTACCTCGAGCGTTTTGTTTACTTAAGAAACGGTCTGGGAAACCTATTTCCAGGGTGCTCAGTGTTGTGTTTGCTGCTGACGTTGCAGCTATACATGTACATATGTACTTGTTTGGTGTTGCCTTCTTGTTATAATGCAGTTGATGTGGCCGCATGAATAGCCTAGGGCTCTGCAGACACTACCTGCCTCTGTGTATTATGGGCCCAACAGCCAACTGTGGAAAACTGCCTGAAATTTGCTTCTTTTATTAGCAATAAAATATCAAATGTCTAGTAACTTTATTTTTCGGTTTGGATGCAACTTACCTGGTATAACATATACAGTGAAAATCTGAGCATTCTTAACTTCTTTGTTTTGTTTCCATGTAAATTTCAGAGGAATTTTTTGTGAATTTTTTTTTTCACAAGTGGCCTTATAGCAAACTAGTATCTGAGCCCCAGTTAATGATGATGTGTCCTCGCTCACATGTAGTTTGCTGTCGAGAATAATGACGCTTCTGATACTGCAATATTGAAATCGTTTTGATACCGCTTAAAATGTTATTTTCTCTCTTTTAATAGGCCAGGTCTAAAGACCGTTTAAACAGACACGACCTCCTCTTGACAAAGAAAAAATGAAACTTGCAACAATGCACATCCTTTCAATGTTTTTTTTTTCCAAACCGTTATTTCCAATAGCGAATCATTTGTCTGGGTACAACACAGGGCACTCTTCAATCGAATTCAATATGCTTTTCACCACACTGTATGACAGGGGTGCAAATCACAAATATTTTGAAGAATGAACTTTTAATGTATATTATTTCTCATCAAATTGAGAAAAAATAATGATTTGGATCAATACTAAATACCACTCATTGAGTATAATAATATCGTTTTGACATGTTGACGACATATTTGATGCTGCTGAAATCAACAACATGTCAAGTGGCATATTCCTCTTGTAGTGACTGACAAGGCAACACATTTTACGTAATGTGCGATACACTACATTGTATATAAGATGCATTAATATAAATGTGCAGGTCTTTGGTAGACAACAATTTTTAACCAAAGTATGAGTCCATACATTGCTAAGAATTTGAATACAAAACAGAGAAGTTTAATCATGACATTTCTCACGCGATGAAAAGATCATCTTTGATTGAACAACTAAGCCTCTGCGTATTATGGCGCTTCGTCACCATCGGCAATTGGTTCAGAATCTCTCCCACGGACCGGAAAAACTAACTAATTTCAAATGTCCCGCGCTGCAAATTTGTCGACCATCTCCCACCATGCACTGGGAAAAATGAACTCTCCGTGGCAAACTCTTGATGGCGCACTTCATTGTGAAACTCCCGAATTATTTTCTTGTTTCCACGTCGGACAATCACAAACGTGGAAGAGTGTACGGCAGCTTTTTCGTAGGGAAGGATGCTTGGGGTAAGCATCCTAATTTCTTTCTTCCCTGCACATTTATTACCTGGAGGCCTAAACGATAACTCATACATTAAGAATCTCTAAGACAGATTAAATTATTTAAGCTTTTCTCGAATTTTACCGAAATCATTTTTGAAAGATCGCCAAGTGAATTAGTTAACTTCGTGCAATTCCCGAACCTTTGCCCGCATAAACTGAGTGCGTGCATGGCTCCCCATTGTGGTTTCCTCCTGGTATTTCCGTCGGGTGATTTATCATGAGTTCAATTGTCGCGAAGCGTCAGGGGGTCACCAGAAGAAAGTTCAAGCCGGCGAGCAATGAGTATTCCAACTGCTCAAAATAAATATTATGCCCGTCCAGATTTGACAATTTCCTTTCCCGGATGATCACGCCACAACTATAGCTGAGGGTGGCCTCGTATAGGTATATGCTTCCAAAACAGAACATGGAGATATGTTAAATAAACAGGAGTTTTATCATTGTACATCATAGTTTTTGTACTTTCTCATCGTTTGGGTAACCTTGTAATTGGTAGTTTCACATATCGGTTTTAATGCTAAATGATTATAAGTCAGTTTACTTCGACGCTCCGTATGAAGTAGGCCTATCTATTGTTAACGTTTAATGTGACGTCACTTTCCTTTAATACGCCGACGTGTTTGACAATAATTATGGTGGACTCGTTGTTTATCACCAAGCTTCGGTTCCTCACGGCATCAGCCTAATTGCTGATTCCGTAACAGTTTAAAAGCCTTCAATGCCAAAACCAAATGGGGTTTCTCTTTGAGGGTGGTCTCATATATGTAATGCTTCCAAAACAGAACATGGAGATATGTTAAATAAACTGGAGTCTCGAAGACATGCGGGGCGTTCAATTCCTCCAGGAGACCAAGCTGGAAACGAACCGAAGTTTGGAAAATCTCGTTTTACTCGGAGTACAAAAATTATGGTTTTCTATAGCCAATCTTTGCAGTCAGATGGCAAGTTGTGAGTTTATTTAATGTGCATCCGATAACATGTTGCATTGTTGAACTGGCATAATTTAACTTGCGTTGTTATAAACCTTCTGGGTAAACAAAGACATATTTTATGCACTACATTAATTTGCCCATATGGATATAAGCGGTTCGTGTGTCTTAATATACTGAAGACGAACTACCACAAATGGAACGCAAATCACAATCCCAACCAGAATCTCAGCATATTGTAGCCATCGCTGTTTAATATCAGTATCAGCATTCTGCCGTAAAACAGCACCACACCCTTCGTTAACCATCATTACTCTTGATACCGTCTGTGTCCACCTCTACGTTAAGATATTTGTCTTTATATAAGCATGTATCTTTTATAATAAGCGAACAACAATAATATGTCTTTGATAAAAATCCATGCATCTGAGTATTTAATTCAATAGTCTTCGTTGATTTAAATTTATATTGTCAGAATTATATCCATTGGAATGCAGTCACCTCTGCTCGGAGATAGTGTAGTAGAGTTTTGTTTTCGAGTCCTTTACCGAATGTGACGAGGAAACCGAAAGTGGAAACAAAAGCTGAAATTAAGTCTTTGAAGTTTTGGCTTTGGTGAAAACTGTCATCGAATTCGCAAAATGACTTGAACTCAAGTCCACAAATCTTTTTGCAACCAGTTGTACTTTTATCAGTGCGTTTCTATAAACACTCCAGGTACTCATTCAGCACAGTATTGCTGCTTATATCAGGGGCGGTTCCAGGAATTTTTGCAAGGGGGTCTCATCAGTATGAAAATCAATGCTGAAATGTAGAAAGGTTTTTTTTGTCCGAACACTTGGCTCCCTTATTACAGGATAGTGCACAATACCCCCACAACACAGCAGGCTTTGTCCGTATTTTGTGCACATTGGGTGTCAGAGCGGGGGGTAGCATTATTTTTTGTATGAACTTCTATGGAAAAATAAATTTTAGACAGAGCTGGGGGGGGTTGACCCTCAAACACGCCCCCCCCCGGATCCGCGTCTGTATATAGGCTTCTCCTGCCATACAACATCGCATTGCAGTGTATTTGGGGACTCGTACAGGGACTCGACCACAACTCGGGTGTAGATTCACTAAATAAAAACGTCAAAGTGATATTTGACGTTTTTATCGGAGTTATTTTCCATTGCGGAAAGAACCGCACCACTGGCTTGACTCAGACATACCCAAGGATATCTCACTTGGGAGTCGGGTTGACGTAGGGGAGTCGGGATGGCAGAGCGGTTGTTTCCCCGACTTCCATGCATCGCTGTGGCCTGGGTTCGATTCCTGTCTTGGTCCACATGTGGATTGGGTTGCCAGTCCCTATTCCGTGGGTTCCCCCTAGAATCTGGGGTTTTCCTCCCACCTCTAATACTGTAATTGCTTCTCATATTTCTCTCTCTCTATGTTTCTTAATGTTTGCGAGCTGCAGTGCCTAGAGTGCTTTAGTGGAATCCTTGGTTTCATTACCAGAAATCATTTACAATAAGAATAACTATAAAGATCATTAACTATTATACTGCACTCCTACTGACGTACAGTCATTTTTCTCTACTGTAATAAAAAAGCGCTAGCCATAAAGGGCCCATGCAATGTTTATTTTTTAATGCAAATCTTAAAATGACCTTCGTGTCCCATTCAACCTTATTTTCAATTTTCGTTTTCCCATTTCCAAGGATGCCTTATTGGTTTTTATGCTAATGCGAATTTCCATATACATGAGCAATTGTGATATCATTCCGGGCAGAAACCTTACAGCTATTTCAGCACATAAGGTTGCTAGAATGCTGGCTATTTTGCTGTCGTAAATTTTCTTTTCTTTAGTTATTTGTTGTTGTGTCAGTACATGGCAGTACTGAGCCAATGCGCAAACCTTTCTCACGAATGTTTTCAATAGCAAATTTTTTGGCTCACAATTTGAACAGGAAACCCCAAAATTGAATAGTGTCTTCCTGAAATGTCACCAAGCGACAGCACCCTCAGTTGTCCAGAAAAGTATGGACAATTTTAAATATTTAAAGAAGTGTGCATTTCAATAAAATTGACCAAAGAAGGATATCAAAATAATAGTTTTCATACATTTACAAGGAGTAAAATGTTGCACAAACTATGCTCTAAGAAAAAAAATCAACGCATGGACCCTTTAATTTAAGAGACTCGTGGTTAAATGGGAACCAGCGCTAAATCTATATGAAAAAAGGTTATACATGTAGTAACGAGTATACTGACGCCCTCTTGTACAAAAGTGATTTCAAGATGGGATTTGGGTACAAAGGCCGTGCATTCATTTCTAGATGCTACAGACTGTGCAAACTATTTCACGCCCTTCGACATAAGGGGGACAAAGGAGTGAGCCGCACTTCCCCTCAATGATGTGGAGCAGCGCGCCGTCCTGGCTGGTCTTACTGCCGGGGATCGCCTCGGGCGCCTCGTCCACGCACACAGCTTTGGACCGCTGCTCGTGGGTGTGACGTCCGGACATGAGGAAGCCTCTGTATTCCTCCGTCCAGTTCTCCGGGCAGCCGAGCTTGGCCGGGAACAGGTGCTGGGTCCCGCGGTCCAGGAGACGGCATACGGCGCACGGGACGTCACGGTCTTGGAGAAACTCGGCGTTCTCGTGGGAGAAGGGATCAAAGCTGGAAACTTCGTACTCCATTCCGTACAGGAAGGAGTTGGTGTTCACCCCGTCGCTGTGAGTGGCCGACCACTCCGGGTCAGACGGGAGGCAGAAGAAATCAACAGAACCACCCTTGTGATTATAATTCGCACCCGCGGCAGTGCCTGTGAACAAAAACGACAATATTTATCAAATGAAGCATTTTAAAGAATGCATTAGGCCGAATAAAAAAACCCATGTTTCTCGTCCGGGGTATTTGAAAAAAGGGAGGAAGCGGGGCTTTTTATTTTTATTTTCTATTTTTTTCAAGATGGCCGCCATTTAAAAAAATTCCTTCAACCGTTGGTGTTCCACTGTTCAAAGACACCTTTAAAAATGAAAGAAAAGTTGGACGAGAGAACTGAGCATATTAACAGTGTCATTTAGCCTTGACCAAGGCTATCAGCTTGTTCCCATACGAGCTTGTTCCCGCTACCGCACACAGCGCGCGCCACGACACGCTATATCTTTTTATTCTATATCTATGGTTGTGTACTACAGGTATACCGTTAGCCTTAACGACCCTTGCGTGTGCTTTGTGTGCATGTACGTACACACCACATTCACTTCCGCAAACAGCCGTACAGTAAGTCGAGGCGGAGCCACGACTTACTGTACGGCTGTTTGCGGAAGTGTGTGTGGGACGTACGTACATGCACACAAAGCACACGCAAGGGTCGTTGAGGCTAACGGCATGATAGTACAACTACATGTAGTGTGTCGCGGAGCGCGCAGTGTGTGCGGTAGCGGGAACAAGCTCCCATGGGAACAAGCTGACAGCCTTGGTCAAGGCTAAGTGTCATTTAGAGTTCTATTGGTATTGGTATTTATTTTTCGATGAATTTGTGGACTTTTCCGGTGTTTTTTGCTACATTTCTCAAAAAATAAAAAATAATAAAAAAAATCCAGGTGGCCTCCAAAAAGGAAGCGGGCGGTCTGATCAGCCATACTTTACCGAAAGAGGGCGCAGTACTCTGTACATGTGAAAGAGTGAAAACCCACTCGAAGTTGTCCCCCATAATTATATGGCCCTACAAAAAGAGTGGTAGTTAATTAGGCCCCCAAAAATTCTCCGGTTTCTGGTATGGAGCTTGCCCCCAAAGTGGTGCGGCGACGCGGTTTTTTTTGTTTTTGTTTTTAACTTTTTTCCCCTTCAGAATGTCGGCTGATGACTGCAAATGGTGCCAGACAAAATTTAGTGTAAAATATATGGGAGTCCAGAGAGGCCACATAAAGCTTATACTCGATCGTAACCCCATCTAAAAACATGTTAAAATTGTGCAGCAGCAGCATTCCATTCAAACCAGTGAGTTTGGCGGTTTTGAGAGGTCATCTTACAGTGGAAAAAAACTTTTTTTATTTTGCCGACGCGCATGGCTATGGCGACGCGCGCGCATACCAGAAACCGGAGACTTTTTTTTGCCTTAACTCTTTTTGAGCAGTTTTCACGGTGGTCCATTGTAAAAAAAAAACATTCAAAAAGTTGCACAAACTTTACTCCAAAGGAGTGAAAAATCACTAAAAAACAGTTTCCCCATCATTTTACATTTAGGGGCCATTCAGAATTTTCAATGTTTTAAAATTTCGACTTGTTTTCCAAATTATTTTGACCCACCCACCCACCCCTAATTTCGATTAATAAAAAACTGAACATGTACATGCACTTACATGTACATGTACATATACTTGAACATGAACATGTATATCCCTGTACATGTGTGTCTAGTTCAGTGACGGCGTGAAGTTGTCGGTCTTCCTCTTTTGCACTGGTGACCTTCAGTTTTCTTGTGTTTTGCCAGCTGATATGCTGTTGGGAATGACAGGTTGCAGTTTTTGGAAGCCACAAATATGACCGTGGTTTTGTCGTTTTCTGGATGAGGTGGATGACATGTGACATACGAGGTTGTGCCTGTCACGTGAGGTAGCTGAGAAAAACATTCGCTCGTACCCCCGCCCTGCAGGGCGGGGGGGGGGGGGTACGAGCGAAAGAAAAACATCAAGTTTGGGCAGACAGCGTATCACAGGCTGCGGTCCTCGTTGTCTTGGAGTCTAGTGGTTGAATAGTCCAGTTTTTATAGCGATTGGTAATCGACGCCCGCGGCGTGTTATAGAGCCGATCTAGTACACCTGGTACCCTGCTGCCTCTGCACGGCCTAACCGCTACAAACGCCCGGGGACCAAGTCTACTCAAAAACCATCTCCCTCTCATGCCACAGTGGGTCTGTATACACGTACATGACGTACATGTACAGTACATACAGGGGACGAAGTTGGAAAAGAAACACGTATCGCGATATCGGAACGCTTGCGCGTAGTTCAGACAAGTCAAAAGATCTATCTTTCTTTTCTTTTTTTATCTTTTTCCATGGAAAGTGAATTTCGATTTTCAATTATTTAGCTTGACCCACCCACCCACAATTTGGAAAAAAGATCGAAATTTTAAAACATTGAAAATTCTGAATGGCCCCTTAGAGAGCAATTACGACATTTTTGGCGTAGTGTGAATCTCAAGCTTAAGACCATAGTCTACTTTAGGTTCAAGTTAAAATATTAGGCTTTTACAATCTGTAATTTGCACCTGTCTGGTGAACAAAGAAGCTACATACCTGCATACACGAGCTCCGTGCTGGTATCATTCTGATTCTGACAAGTAGTGCGCCCCCATCGGACGTAGGTCTCGCCCCCAGACGGCCTTAAGGTGGGATACACGTCATGTGCGCCTGACCCCCGATTTTCTGTAACAGTAAGAGGCAATAAAAGGATAGAATAATTGCATTGCAATTATGCACCTCAAACAGATAAAAATGATGGGACCAGGAAAAATGTGAGACCCCCAGGCATCTTTGGCGATGAAAGCGTTTTGAACAGTCTGTTTGTGTCAAGTGCGCACCACGGAACGGACACTGCATAAAAAGTGGATGAAATCTGCTGGTCATTTTACGGAAAGATCGGAAGTGTGCAATGAAAGGTACACGGTACGTTGTAACGCGGGGGACACTATACACTACGAATGGGAATTTATGCAGCATAAACCGTCTCATCACAATGCAGCACGACAAACACCATGACTGCACATTACCCTCTTAGTCCAGCGTATTTTATGTGACAAAATTGTGCACTTTTTCATAAAAGTGTGAAACTTGGCACAGATGTTTTTGTTCATGCCAGAAAATGTTTTAGATGTGGAGCCATCGCAACTTTACCCTTTTAGGGGCGTGGCAGCCATTTAAAAAGGGGGAGACTCATCATGCCCGCAGTGAAATCGATTGTTCCCACTTGTCACAAAAGCAGGAATATTCACAAAGACATAATTATATAGGTTATGTGTTTTTCAGATGTGGAGCCACCAGAAAAGCACTTTTTTTAAGGGGGGGGGGCGTAATTATTATGCCCACCTTGGGCAAATCGTACCCACATTATGAACGAATGAAACTTCTCATAAACGATTATATTCATGAGAAAAAAAATCCAGATGTGGAGCCATCTCGAACATACCCTTTTTGGGGGCGTGGCGACCATATTAGAAAAAAAGGGGCGTGGTTTTCATTGGGCCCACCATGGAAAAATTGTTCCCACATTCATAAAGCGGTCATTCGTAAAAAAAAAAGTCTCTGGAAATGTGTCAGATGGATTAATCTTGTAATGTTTGTAGCTCATCACCTGCTGTAAGAGACGAATCACCGTCGCCGAGGGCTCGCTTGGCCCGTCTGTGCAACATCACTCCTGATGAGCCTCGATCCCCATCGATACCAGGATCTCCCTGTTAAGGTAAGATTAGAATTAGTTAACATCATCACTGGAAAGCCAAAATAAATCATTTACATCCCTAATCGGAAGTATACTCAAGTTGGTAACTTTGTTAGGCCTACTACGGTTTTTTTTTAATCAAAATACCCTTTAGGGGAGGATCGTGGATTTTCCAAAGTGGGGGCCGGGGATGTGTTGTTGAAGTTAAAAACTTAAAAAAAGGGTAGGGGTGAATGAAGAGTTCAACGCGTCAAAAGACCCTCTATAAGCGGTTAAGCAACTGGTGCGGTTCCTGTTAGATCGGCGGTAAACAAATGTATTTGTCCACTGTGTAAATAATCAACATTGGTCGGTCAGGGGGAAAGGCGGGCGCGGATCCGACAGCTCTGTCCAAAAAAAAAAAATCATAGAAATTCCTTCAAAATAACCCGACCCCCCCCCCTGCTCTGACACACCCGCCCCCCCCCCCAAAAAAAATATACTGGTAATAATGTCCGCCTGTGCACAAACTGTGGACTGGGCCAGCTTGGTTAGAGGTATTTGTCAAATATTTTGTAATATAGTGTTAATAATCGTCAAATTTGAACAGCGCACCCATTGAAAATATGGTACAAGCCCCCTCCCCTCCCGCCCATTTGATTTTCGGAGGCCAAGTGTCCAGAGAAAAAAACTGTCTACATTTCAAAACAAATATTCTGATGAACCCCCCCTGCGAAAATTCCTGGATCCGCCCCTGAAAGGGGATGGTCATCCAGCCCAACCATCCCTCCCCTGGACTCACTCTTGACACTTCGGTGTCGTTAAGATCATATTTAACACTTTTACAGAAAATCCTGATAAAGTTAGGATATCCTGCATATGTCCATCATAATTATAGTAGGCCTACACTGTTGTGCATTGGATTTATTCAATAATTCATTTGGTTTCTATTTTATCAGGTCACTTTTTCGCTTTTTCTATACTCCAACTAACGAAACTACCAACATAATGACATAATCTTGTACTCTTGGTGCTGCACATTGAACTGTAGACGATTTTTCAAATGTTGCCGGTGTTATTTAGCATTTTTTTATGTGTGGTGGACACAATACGAAGGCGCTTTCAAGAGTTCGTATTTACCACTCCAAAAAGTGACCTCCAATTGCGTCCATAATCTAAAAAAAGGCTAATGCAGATTTTACCTATAAGCGTCAATTCCAGTAGTTTTTTTTCGGCAAAGGGCGGACCCTATGTTTACCTTTTCGCCCTTGATTCCTGACTGGCCGGCCGGTCCCGCTGGGCCCTGGGCTCCGTCATGTCCATCCTTACCGTCTCTCCCATCACGACCATCCCGGCAGACAACAACACCTGCGTTTCTTGGTCCTGTCGAATAAAGCAATGTATTTGGAGATGAGGTTTTAGATTTCGAGCCAGTATCGTGACTCAGTGGTTAATGCATTGTGTTCAGATAATGGACGCCGTAATGGTGTCATTTTCCTTTTTCCATAAAAGGGAACTTTTCTGTCTTTAATAATTGTGTCTTATCGAGGCCTACTTTTCAATGAAGTAAAATGTCAATTATTTCCGATTTATTGCTCTTGAAGATTTTTTGATTAAAAATTAATGGATATTATGATTTGTAGTTTTACCCACCGAAACCCGGAAGGAGTGTTGCATTTTGTTGGCCGCTGTGGCCAGACGACACTTGAGGCTCCCGATCTCGTCTCGTTCGCAACTGGGCATACTTCCAAGTTGGGACGCCTTCGTTCCCGGCGTCTTGTTTCGACGAGGCATCTTCCAACCATGCCAAACGCTCTTCGTGAATTTGCATCTGGTCCTGTTAAAACAAAAACAAAACCACCAGTTTCAGGGGCTTGCCGATTTTGCATGAGGATTGGAATTATTGTTGACACCGGTTAACTCTTCCTTATTTGAGTGGTGTATTTAATGACTTTGCCAAGTATTTTATACGAGAAACGAGTACCCACATTACTTGGGACATTTGAATTCGGGCGTTTCACAATGCAGTGCGCCACCAAGAGTTTGCCACGGAGAGTCCATTTTTCAAGTTTACGGTCGACAAAACACGGCCCAATTGAACGAGTATCAGTAGACAACTTGAGCTATTTTGTTATAGATTGGGGCATAGCGTACTGCCGCCTTACAAAAAAAACACCACATTGATAAAAAAAAAGGCAAACAGATCCTCGAATCATACGCTTATGAAACTACGGACCGGAAAAACTAACTAATTTCAAATGTCCCGCGCTGCAAATTTGTCGACCATCTCCCACAATGCACTAGAAAACAATGAACTCTCCGTGGCAAACTCTTGATTGCGCACTGCATTGTGAAACGCCCGAATTATTTTCTTGTTTCCACATCGGACAATCACAAACGTGGAAGAGTGCACGGCAGCTTTTTCGTAGGAAGGATGCTTCGGGTAAGCATCCTAATTTCTTTCTTCCCTGCACATTTATTACCTGGAAGCCTAAACGATAACTCATACATTAAGAATTTCTAAGCCAGATTAAATTATTTAAGCTTTTCTCGAATTTTACCGAAATCATTTTTGAAAGATCGCCAAGTGAATTAAGTTAACTTCGTACAATTCCCGAACCTTTGTCTGCATAAACTGAGCGCGTGCATGGCTCCCATTGTGGTTTCCTCCTGGTATTTCCGTCGGGTGATTTATCATGAGTTCAATTGTCGCAAAGCGTCAGGGGGTCAACAGAAGAAAGTTCAAGCCGGCGAGTAATGAGTATTCCAACTGCTCAAAATAAATATTATGCCCTTCCCGATTTGACGCTTTCCTTTCCCGGATGATCACACCACAGCTATAGCTAAATGTACACAACTCATGGAGGCAATGATAATTGAACAGGCCATCTGCAATATTGTTCATATCATGCAAGGAAAAGGAAAAAGATAGTGTAGGCAGAGTGAACTACATTGCAACCCCCCTTTTTTTCGGAGATTCAAAGTGAACTCAAAACAAGAAAGATGTTGCAAGCATTGCGGACGTGATATGGTTAATCTGGACGTGCGCATGCGGAGTTCGATACTAAACCACTTATAGATTAATCTACCGAGCTGAGAAGGTGTTTTTGGACATTTAGAACACTATACAAAAAACAACTGTTGTTTAAAAAATTGATTAAATTAAATTGGTACAAAATCAGATGTTGGTCTTAAATATGGAATCCATATTTAAGAAAATTGAGGTAGCAAAGACCAATCAGCGAATTGGGGACTGTATTGTACACAAGCTGATTTACCCGATCATAGATCGGGTAGGGCGTATTTGTGTTGGGGTTGAAAATGTGGGGAGTTAAATGTAAATGGGGATTTAGTTGAGAAGACATGCAGTTATAGAAAAGCAATTTCTGTGGCGCTATCTGAGGCAATTTCTGACCACGATAGTAAAACCACTGTATTGTTTGAACAACTTAAAGATCATATTTTAAACATCATTTTCGAGTTTGGAGTTATTGAATCAGCTATTCTGAGCAAAAGAATATTTTAGTAGGCTACAATTTTTATTCGGGGAAGAAAAAGTGCGGGGGGGGGGACAAAACGATATTCCCCGCTTTAAAATGTTGGGGTGGGGGTCCCCCGTCCCCCACCGATTGACGCCCATGATAATTATGTACCATGGCATGTATAACTGTCTGTACATTCTTCGTTGGTCTGTTAAATTGGCATTTTGTGAGGCAGTCGCATTATTTTGTGGGAAAACTGAGTTGAAAGACTTACCGTATAGTACACAGGCGAAGGCTGATTGTACAGTTTTGACAATAAATCATAATGCAATAAAACGTGAAGGTGGCATTTGCAATGAAAATGTTGAGTGTGTTACCATAAAATTACAAAGTCTGAATCAGGTCATTATGAAGGTACAGTATTGGACTCTTCATCAAACGTAAACTTGAACTTCTTACAATTTGCGAGACCTGCGAGGAAAAAGTCGATTTAACTGTTTTATTCAAGCTGGTTCAACCCTAATTAATAAAGCAAGGCCAAACAGCCAACAACCGCTAATAGATATTATTATGCACTCTTCGTTATTCCAACCCAACATGGTTCAATGATTGCAACATTTGAAGCAATGCATCTATTTTTTGTTGATCCCAAAACATGCCCCCGAAATTATAACGCGACACTGAATTATACGTGGCGGGTAGCGAACTCACAACACTCATCCATGCATGGTGGAAGCAACAGCACTCTATCATCACGTCACACGCTTGTACTTAACATGAAATAACATATAATGCAATAAAACGTGAAGGTGTCATTTGAAAGGAAAATGTTGAGTGTTACCATAAAATTACAAACGTTCTGAATCATGGAGGAAGGTCATAATTAAGTTTCAGTATTGGACTCTTCAACAAACGTAAACTTGAACTTCTTACAATTTGCGAGACCGTCTGCGAGGAAAAAGTCGATTCAACTTTTATTCAAGTTGGTTCAACCATCTACATTTGTTTGTATATAAGAGCAAGTTTTACTCGGCCTCCGAGAAATGTTTGCTCCTGAAAGGATCCGAGACCGCGGTCTCCGATCCCACGACGCCAAAATGGCTCCACGTCCGTGGGTTTGACTATAGTTTTATAACATTAGTCAGCGGCTGAAGGGAGGGTTCAAAGGTTGTTTCAATAGACTTTAATAGAGAAGCCGGAATTGATTCCTGCAGCTTCGTCGAGTGTTTCGCTCTATGCGTCTTCTCACCCACATTAGAGATGAAAATGAATATCCCTCCAATTATATCGGAACCAACCCCATTTAGCACCTGGGAATGGCTTATTTAAAGTGGAGGGAGAATGGGAGCACAGCCTCTTACTTTCAAGGCCTGTGCCCCTGCCCCTCCCTCCCATTATTTTACCACAGTTTTTTAGTATCCCTCCAGAGAATAAAGATAGTTACTAGTCCCCCCGCACAATGTTGGGATCTCAAGTACTCCAGTGTGCTCCGCTAATGTTTTTTTCTATGCCAGGGTTACCATTTCCTCTATAATTCGGATTTGTCATCAACAAAGTTATCACTGACTTTCCCAACTGTTTATCTAAGCGTGCATTTTATCACACGAGATTGTTAAGCATGACCGACGACTCTTACAGGCTTTCATTCGTTTTAGACTGGCGTTCAAGTTTCTTACCGAACCAAAAAAGTACGATGAGCGACTGAAGTCCCCAATCAGGTTTCAGTTGGGAAATTTCGTAAAATCCAACGTACGTCCGACCACATGATGTACATTTACCAGGTCATTAAGGTGGTGGTACCTCAGGTCTATAATTGTGTTCTACTAATGGTGTTTCCAACATCAGCCCATTAAAGTATCTGTGATGTACGTCCGAATTTACGGACTTGTCCAACCTCAAAGTTCTTACAGTTTAAAAACTGTGTGTATCGACTGAAACAGTCGATAATTCGGCGAATTGCGCCTGTTGTCGCCCCAAAATGTTTCGAACGTCCATCTTTTTATAAAAGTTCAAATCTTACACTTTGTTTCGATGCGACTCTGAAACGCCATCGGAAACATAATACATGCCTACCTTGAGTGACTGCAGCTCCGTGTGGACGTACATCACGGTCAGGCCGACCGAGGCCGCGATGAGGCACACATTCAGCAGCGTTCCCGCTAAAAACCAGAGCCAGAACCTCCCGTTCTTAGCCGGGTAGTTCTTCCCCGTGAGATATTCTCCATCGACAGATACCTCGGAAAGCTTGTGATTGGGAGCCATGTTGTCCAGTAACTGAGAATAAGAATGCAGCACTGCCGCTCGGACCCAGGACTCTGACTGCCAGATACCTAGTGAGTTTGTCAGTGATGGCATACAGACTTTGGGGTTTTCCAATAACTGGCTTCCTCCCGGCTCAGGCTCCAGAGGATTTGTGAACGCTTTTGACTCTGGATTCCGGCACAAATTAGGTCCGTGCTCTGCTTCTGGTACATCAAATCTTAAATCTGAGTCCACAATTCAAGGAATTTCCTTTTGGTTTGGACCTAAAGGGCTGCTTAATTATTAGAAATCTATGAGCCGAAGCCAGCAACGAGCCTTGGTTTTGAAAACCCCTCTGTAAGTGGTTAATCATCTGGTGCGTTCCTTTTTAGTTCAACCATAATGCCTAGCTATTGTTGAAGCTTAAAGAAGATACAAATCAGATTTTGCGGAAGCAAAACAAGGAACGAGAGGATGCAAAAGGTTGAACCCTCGACATAAAGCCACGTCCGGAGGGAAAGTGCCATTCGAAATTGTGTCGTAGTTCAACAGGATAAAGACACATTAATGTCAGGAAGAAGGAAGTATACCGAGAAGGATACAGCGCTCAATTTTACACAAGGGCCTTCAAAATGGTAAAGAGGTGTACCTCGAGCGTTTTGTTTACTAAAGAAACGGCCTGGGAAACCTATTTCCAGGTTGCTCAGTGTTGTATTTTGCTGCTGACGTTGCAGCTATACATGTACATGTACATGTACTTGTTTGGTGTTGCCTTCTTGTTATAATGCAGTTGATGTGGCCGCATGAATAGCCTAGGGCTCTGCAGACACTACCTGCCTCTGTATATTATGGGCCCAACAGCCAACTGTGGAAAACTGCCTGAAATTTGCTTCTTTTATTGGCAATGAAATATCAAATGTCTGGTAACTTTACTTTTGTTGGGATGCAACTTACCTGGTAACTACAGGTAATATATACAGTGAAAATCTGAGCATTCCTAATTTTTTTGTTTCCATGGAAATTTCAGAGAAATTTTCGGAAAAAATCCTCGAGACTAACGACATTTCTGATTCTGTTAATATATTTTGATATCGTTTTGATACCGCTTAAAATGTTATTTTCTCTCTTTTAATAGGCCAGGTCTAAAGACCGTTTAAACAGACACGACCTCCTCTTTTGACAAAGACAAAAATGAAACTTGCAACAGTGCACATCCTTTCAATGCTTATGACAAACCTTTATTTTCAGCAGCGAATCATTTGTCTGGGTACAATACAGGGCGCTCCACAAAATATTTTGAAGAATAAACTTTTAAACATTTGGAGTTTAATGAGGTTTAACTAACTCGAAATCTGTATAAACAAGTTTAACCAGCCCATGTCCACATCAAGATTTTTTCAATAGGCTTTATTCACGAGTCGGCCATATTAACTTGAAAGCGAGGTAAAATCTTAATCTTCATGGCCTATTTAAGATATGGCCGACGCAATAGAGGGCGATATTTGGTTTGGGTAAATAAAAAAGACTTTAACCAAATCAAACAGCGCCCTCCTATGGGTGTCTGCCATACCTAAAATAATAATCGTTGTGGGGTGCTTGTGCACGGAGGCCACACTCAGGCTTTCAGAAATTATTTGCTGGGATCTGAACGAACTCCCAATCTATATCTATATGATAACTGTAAGCAAGTGTCAAGCATTTAAGCATGATAACTGCAAGCATTTCAACTGCGCATGTGCACATCAATGCAGTAAGAGACAAACTGCAAATAATGTTACTCTAGACCATGAAGTCCGCTTCCAGTCATCATTCCCCAGACGTCGGTACAAATTTATTTGACATGTCTGCCGCCTTAGATGCTGCAGACGGTACAGGTTATTTCACGCCCGTTGACGTAAGGGGGGCAATGGAGGGACCCGCAGGCCCCCTCTATGATGTAAAGCAGTGCTCCGTTATGGTCAGCGTGACTGCCAGAGACCACCTCCGGGGCTTGGTCCACGCACACGGCTTTGGATCGCTGCGCATGGGAGTGATGTCCAGACATGAGGAAGCCTCTGTACTCCTCCGTCCAGTTCTCAGGACAGCCGAGCTTGGCCGGGAACAGGTGCTGGGTCCCGCGGTCCACGAGGCGGCACACGGCGCACGGGACGTCATGGTTGTGCAGGACCTCGGCGTTTTCGTGGGAGAACGGATCGAAGCCTAATTCGTATTCCGTTCCGTACAGATACGACTGCGAGTTCACCCCGTCGTTGTAAGATGCCGCCCAGTCAGGATCAGTGGGAAGGCAGATAAAATCCACGGAGCCGCCTTTGTGGGTGTAATGCGCACCGGTTGCGAAGCCTTCATTGGGATTTTAAAATATGCATATATCAACACAAAGGAATAGTTTACGAGATCGGGAACAAGGGAATCTCTAGAGGGAGTCAAGCGTCTGATAGTATTCAAGATTTGTCCGCTCTGAACAGCCCCCAATGCAGAGTGTGTCCATCCCTACCACACAAAGAATAATTTACCAAACAATTCTCTTTTAAACAGTTCCATAATATCATTGCACGGCCTACCTGCGTACACCAGTTCTGTGCCTGTGTGATTCGGGCAAATAGTGCGCCCCCATCTGATGTAAGTCTCTCCCCCTGACACCCTTATGTTGTCACGGTGGTCGCTTGGCTCTAAAAAAAAAAAAAAAAAAAAAAAAAAAAGAAGAAGAAGAAGAAAAAAATTATCATGTATAAAATTATTGTAGAAATAGGTTGAAATGTACCAAAATCAATGATGACCGAAGTCAACAGAGTTGTTTACTTTGAGTGAATTGCCTTTTCTGAGCGAGCCTGGAATTATAGGTCTACCAAATAACTCACAATATCACATATTTCTATGTTTTCTAAATTTAAGGTGCATTGTACCCTGCCGGAAGTCATATATCAGCAGATCCTAGTGTGGACCATGAGGCGTCCTTCAGATGGGGTTTCACTGTCTTGACAGGCCTCAGGATCCAGACCAGTAAATATATTGCCGTAGACCTCAGTGGAATTATGCGCACTTCCCAAAATTAGTATTAAAAATACTCACAACTCTCCGATGCAAGACACGCATCAAATTATACAGCTTATCCATCTTCTTTCATTTCTCTTACTTTTTATTTGGAGGGGGGGGGGTGGAATTCAATGACTTTTGGGAGAACTTTCCATCCGAAGATGATCACCCGTCCTGAAGCCCATCGCCATTTTGAAAATGTCATCCTAATTTCACAGAAATACAAGCTCACAGTCCTGTGTACGGCTGAATTCCACTCTCCTTTTTACAAACCCTCAAATTCATGGCTCACAAAATGTTCTCATACCGAATAATTTGAGGGCACGCAAATCGTGACTTGGCTGGCGTAGGCAATTTTGGACCGATTTACTGGTCTGCACCCCTCAGCGGCTTGCTCAGATTTTGCGGGAAAATTACGATTTACATAGACACGTATAAACATGTGATCCCTACACCTGGGAGCCAGCCTGAAATCAAGGCTACTCACATTTCTCTGTTTATAATTGTCCCAGCTACATGTTAAACATGCTGGAGGTCATCTATCAGCATAAACACATTGAAAAACCAACTTGGAGGGATTTATCCCAAACAACTCTGACATGTTTGGCTCGTGTTTGGGTCCTTTTCACTTTCAGAATAAACCCATTTAACTACATTACGCGGTTTGAAAATCATCCACGCAGGAGCAAGTTATAGGTGAAATTTAGATACTGGCTCAGAAAGGGTTGAAAAAAATCAACATTTTAACCAAGATGTCAAACCAGGCGATGTACAAAGATGAAGAGTGCACTATGCTCTTTCTTTGCATTGCTCATAAATAGAAATTAACAGGCCAAGTTGTAATATTATCCTGATCACTCATTTCGCAAGATCTGGTCATATTTTGATGGGAGGACTTGGAGGGACTTTATCCCAATAAAGCGCCTTTAAAAAGGTTGATCGGCAACCTCAACGCACAGTTTGATAATTCGGGTAGTGCATTCCCCAGCAAAAAAAAGTAGCCTAATGATTGTATGAAACACCCATTTGAATGAAAAAAAGAAATGTCCGAGCTTTTTTCGCGTTCATCCGCAAATAGATTTTTGTGTGAAAAAAAAATCGGCCCAGTTTAGGCCTAAGTTATGGAATGATGACTTCACGAAGTTCGAATTAGTTGCCCGCAGTCCAAAAACAATTCAGTTTTTGGAACTGGAAGGGTTCCTACCTCTCTTTCACTATCGGGGATCAATTAACGGGACCGGGAACCAGTCTACTTGCATGTCGGCACCGTTCGTTTGCAAAAACAACCCACAAGGCAATTTGTTTTCGGAATGTCGCAGTCGCCTTAAATAGTAAACAAGTGCGAGTGCACGATAAGCTATGGCCGCCTTACAATGCACAAGCCCGAGCCGCCGTGCCGTCCCACGCGAAAATCACGTCCTGAATATTGACCAAAATAAGCCCTGTAATAAGTTTCCCATAAAAATAGCGCGCTGTATACCACGTGACTATAACATTACTGCGCATTATCTTGCCTCCATTTTCAAACTTTGCATAAACAACCATACGAATTGTTACAAACAATTTTTGTTAAATATTTCATTTCTTTTTTTTCTTTAAATTAAAACTTGGTAGTTATATTTTATGGGAAACGTAGGGGCTCGTTTTTGGTCAATTTCCAGGGAAAGACGTATGCGAAAAAAATAGACGGGCATGCGCATCGATGGAGTCCAAGCCCGTTTACCGATAACTATCGTCAAAAGTGCACTTTACTGACGACGGCATGGCATTTGGTCAATTTTTAGTCAAAATGTTTTTTGGTCAATTTTCGGGGACCGACAGACCAACCGACCAACCGACCACCAAGTGATATGTAGAAGCTCCTGCCAGAGCTTTCGTAAAAATAAAGCGAACAATATTATTTTGTCAGGAAAAACCTCAGTGTGTTATAAAGGGCCCGGAGAGTGCACCTTTAAATCGTACATCTTGTTTATCTCTCACATATTTTGGATGTAATATAACAAAGGCGAAACGAACCCGTGTCCTCTGAGTCTCCCTTTGGCCCTCTGGGTCCGGCTTTGCCAGGAGGTCCTCGAATTCCAGCAGCACCTGGTAAGCCCTGCCGAATAAAAACATGCTGGTTTAATAAAGCAAGCCTCAGTTTCATAGGTATATGAGTAGAGTATGGGTTAGCGTTTCGAAAGTAGAGGCCATGTTAGTTTTTCAGATGGTGGACACAAGGAAGCAGTGGTGCAACCAAGTGGGGGGGGGGGGGGCACGGGGGACGGGCCCCTGCTGGAGCACTGAGCCCCCACTGTGCCTCGACGTTCAAAATTCAGTTAAAGAGAAAGAATAGCTTTGTGTTGTAAATTGTCTTGCTGACGGGAAAATCGTGTGTCCGTAATTGGCAAATGTGCCAGGATGAAGAGCACCACCTACTGGCCGAAAGTGCCCATGATCGTCCGCTTATTAAAACAACGCCCCCTATAGGAATAAGGATGCTGGGTGACTAGGAAGATATGATTTCGACTCCAACCCAAATTGAGTTGGAATGTGAAGACTCTGATTTAGATTGAGGGATTCACACTTCGTCTCGGAGGATCCAGACTCGGGTATGAACTCCGAGGACTTAAAGAGGACTAGGACCGAGGACAGACATTTGAACTTAACTCGGAAACAATGTGACACAAAATTGTTTGAAGGAGCGATTCAAAATGCAGTGTGCAACGAAGAGATATAGCGCAAATGGCATTTTGTGGAAGAGTTGACATCCGCGAGCAAAACTGTATTTTGCACAAGGACTCGGCGGTATTTCTGGTCTTTGACTACAGTGTATAAAGGAGTTTATTTATGAGGCTTCTAACAGTACTTGTGTACGCTTGGTAATAAAAACAAACAGTGAAGAATTTTGTATAGACAGGATGACTGTCAACAATGTCGTTAAAAGTGGTATCTTTGGGAAAAAAATATCGGTTTATGGTGCAGCGTGTCGAAATCGTCCGTATATATTACAGCTACAAATCTGCCAAGTTTGGTGCTTTGGAAAACTTTGTGGCGACTTCTTTGACAACTGGATCATCTGAGGAATGTCTGATTGGGATTCGTACCGGTTCACCTTTGACCCCTTGTGGGCCCGGCTGGCCTGCTGGGCCCTGAATTCCATCTCGTCCATCACGGCCGTCCCTACCATCACGACAGCCTCCATATCCAAAACGCCCTTGATTTTGTGAAGAAAAAAAACCCCATACGATTAAACAAAAACTAGCACGGAAGAACTCTGAGGAGAGAATGTAGCATCCGTTTCAACAGCAGCAATGAAAAAAAGTAATGCACAAAATCAAATAACAATAATAATTTAGGGTGTGAATCGCGAAGTTAACGGATCAGGCCTGGAGTTATGATCTTTGAGCAGACTTTTTCCTTCCAGATTTCAGAAAGAATTTTACTTTCAAAGATCGGGTCATCGGAACGTTCCCCCTCTGTGATTTGAATATTTCAGGTCAAACCTGTCAGGATTTTGGAGTAACTTCTGAAATAAAAATATAGTTTGTTTTCTTTTTCGAAAGGTACAAAATTCTTTACCAATGTCCCGTCGAAATGGAAAAGTCAGATTTTGGTCGGCGTTGTGGCTAACTGGCATTTGGTCCCTTCGAATTCGCAGTTGGGCATTCGTCGAAGTCGGGTCATTATTTTCTTGTGGCATCGCCTTCTCGACTAATGACAGACGCTCTTCGTTGCTCGCTATTCGTTGCTGATAAAAACAGACATAGGATGTGTTGGAAATCGAAAATAAAATGGTCAGCAGAGAGAATCTAGTGTGACGATCTCCTTGGAGATAGTTTCATTCAGTGACCTATAAGTTGCTCTATAAACTTCTAATCGTTGATCCTTCTTGTGCTGAAGTTGCAATTGGCTGTTGAACAATCTACGTACGTCATGGACGCAATTTGCTTGTAACGGCTAATTTTAAGGAATAAACGGAAAGTATTTGTTTGGAATTCTTTATTTATATACATGCAACATGATACGCTAATGCGAAATCAATTTGTATAATAATAACTTCCCCTTCAATTTCAAATATACAGTTCCCTGAGTGCCGACATTTAGCAGCACAGGAATTACATGAATTATTGGAACTCACTCATCAATGACGTAGGGGCTGTAGAGCTGCAAAACTAGCCTTTATAACATGCAAACTCACTGAGAGTTTCAAGTCGATAAATTGAACTAACTTATCCTTGTCAGATTAGTATTCATTATTTTGATACCCTGTATAATTGCAATACTTATACGCAGCCTAAACCTTACTTGTCTAAGCTCAGTCATTATAAAATGTATCCCATTTCATTCATTTCATTTCATTTCTTCGCTTTTTTGATAAACATGTCAAAATTATAACAAAACATCCAGGTTTACAAATTACTCACCCTTACTGACTGTAGCTCCGTGTGGACGTAGAACACAGTCAGGCCAACCAGTACCGATGTGATGCACAGGTTCAGCAGTGTCCCTACCACAAACCAACGCCAAAACACAGCATTCTTGTTGGACTGTTTGCTTTGGTCGAACATTTCCATTCCAATATCTGAAGACTTGTTCATTGGTGCCATTGCAGCGATGGTTGAGGTGTACACTCGACTCTCAAATGAGACGTGTCTGGTTAAATTTGACGGTGTCACTTTTAATAGACCGATCGGTTAAGCCCCGCCCATTGCAAGTGCAAGTGGGCATCGACACAAACACACTCCATGTTCCAGCCGCATTGACGCGTGCGTCATACGCAACTGCACGCATGTCGGGGCATTATTCAACATTGTGATTGGTCAAAACATCATGGGGCGGGGCTTAATGGAAGGTTTTTAGCGCCAAAATGTTTCTCTGCGTTGGTCTCTGCTATTCTCATTTTAGAAACAATATTTACCTCGTTGACTTGGTGAAGACCATTTCAGCGTAAACAACGATAAACCCAAGTAATCCTTTGCACCTAAAGGTCGTAAATAGTCACTGTGACACTGTTTTACAAAGGAACTTACACTGGCAAACTTAACCGTACATAAACCATGGTCATTCGACTTCACTCATCTGCAAGGACTATAGGTCTGCGCCATAAAGCGTGTCTTACTTCACATATAGGTTTGATTATGCTACATTTTGACAGCGGAAGATTCGCAATGAACGTAAACGGGGAGGGAGGTACATAGCCCCTGCTTGAAGGCCTCCAAGAGCGGATCCAGGGGGGCCAAAGGAAGCCATGCCCCCCGCCCCCCCCCCCAAAAAAAAAACAACAACAACAACACGAAACCAATTGTGTGTTTTTTATGTGACGTCGCAATAAAGGCAGGCAATGAGTACACCACCATCTTTTCCTCAAAAACATTGGCTAAAGTGGTCAGAAATTGCCTCAGATCGCACCACAGAGCACCACAGAGCATCATTTGGTTTGTATCTTGGCGGTGCGAGACCACTATTTTATTCAGCACGCCCTTTCTCGAAAGATTTTTTTTAGTTGTTTGACGGTTTCTCACGAAATGTAATACTCATGTAAGACATCAAGATCGATCACTTGCTGAACTTTCAACTAAATATAGCTTGACCTGGTGAGCTTGGGTTAATGCTCAAACAACGAGTGTATTATTATTTTTCCATGGACGTTGACTTTTCATTTTTAATTTGGTTTGTATATTTACGTTTAAAACACTATATTTCTTTCGGGTATGCTCTTTTTCATTGTTTGATGGTTTCTCATGATATTAAATCTCATATTAACACAGTCATCATGACAAATCACTGAATACTCAATTTTGAAATACAGAACAAACTCGTTTTGGAGGCAACAACTCAAGAAATCCACGTTACATTTCAATGAATTTTCGTGCACTCATTTGTCATGATATTTAACATGAACAGATTTAATTTCAAAAGAAAAGGTCAAACAATCAAGCTATTATGACCGTAACAATACAGGGTTTTTATCGCGACAAATACAATCCTAATGGAAGTCAACGTGGATTTCTAGCGTTTTAAACACTAGATTGTTACGATCATATTATATTTATAGCTCCACAGTTTCGCATGCCATTCAAACTACTTCTGCTACACATCGTGAAAACTAATTGTACGAATCTTCAATTGAATCCATTTCGTATTTCTTGAGTAGTTCATCGGAAACGAGTTTGTTCTTTTTGTCCAATTTTGCAGCATCCGTGTTGATGCATTGTTGAGACCACTATTTATTTGGCGCGCCCTCTATTGAACGAAACTTAAAATATTCTACGGCGTGCGGATGTATGTCTTGGCGGTGCGAGACCACTAGTTTTATTCAGCGCGCCCTTTCTCGAAAGATTTTTTTTAGTTGTTTGACGGTTTCTCACGAAATTTAATCTCCTCATGTAAGACATCAAGACCGATCACTTGCTGAACTTTCAACTAAATATAGCTTGACCTGGTAAGCTTGGGTTATTGCTCAAATAACGAGTGTATTATTATTTTTCCATGGACGTTGACTTTTCATTTTTCATTTGGTTTGTATTTTTCACCTTTAAAATACTATGTTTGTTTCGTGGATTTCTATCGTTTCAAACACTAGATTGTTACGATCATATTATATTAATAGCTCCACAGTTTCTCACGCCATTCAAACTACTTCTGCTACACATCGTGAAAACTAATTATACGAAATTTCAATTGAATCCATTTCGTATTTCTTGAGTAATTCATCAGCAACGAGTTTGTTCTTTTTGTTCAATTTTTCATCATCCTGTTGATGCGTTGTTGAGACCACTATTTATGTGGCGCGCCCTCTATTGAACGAAACTTAAAAAATTCTACTACGTGCGGATGTATGTCTTGGAGGTGCGAGACCACTAGTTTTATTCAGCACGCCCTTTCTCGAAAGATTTTTTTTAGTTGTTTGACGGTTTCTCGCGAAATTTAATACTCATGTAAGACATCAAGACCGATCACTTGCTGAACTTACAACTAAATATAGCTTGACCTGGTGAGCTTGGGTTATTGCTCAAACAACGAGTGTATTATTATTATTCCATGGACGTTGACTTTTCATTTTTCATTTGGTTTGTATTTTTTACGTTTAAAACACTATATTTCTTTCGGGTATGCTCTTTCTCATTGTTTGATGGTTTCTCATGAAATTAAATCTCATAATGTAACACAGTCATCATGACAAATTACTGAATATTCAATTTTGAAATACAGAACAAACTCGTTTTGGAGGCAACAACTCAAGAAATACACGTTACATTAAAATGAATTTTCGTGCACTCATTTGTCATGATATTTAACATGAACAGATTTAATTTCATAAGAAAAGGTCAAACAATCAAGCTATTATGACCGTAACAATACAGGGTTTTTATCGCGACAAATACAATCCTAATGGAAGTCAATGTGGATTTCTAGCGTTTCAAACACTAGATTGTTACGATCATATTATATTTATAGCTGCACAGTTTCTCACGCCATTCAAACTACTTCTGCTACACATCGTGAAAACTAATTGTACGAAATTTCAATTGATTCCATTTCGTATTTCTTGAGTAGTTCATCGGAAACGAGTTTATTCTTTTTGTTCAATTTTGCAGCATCCGTGTTGATGCGTTGTTGAGACCACTATTTATGTGGCGCGCCCTTTATTGAACGAAACTTAAAATATTCTACGCCGTAATTTTTTGACCCACTTTTTGGGAGACACAAAAAAATTGTGTTCTGGATCCGCCCTTGAAGGCCTCTTAGCTTTGTATGGTCCAAACTACGACCAGACCCATCGAGGATCCCCTCCAGAATAGGAAAGAGCCCCGTCTCGTGCCCACTGCATATTCTTCTCCCTCACAACGTATGTGCAAACACTTTAAAGACTGGGGCACAATGTCGGATGTACCGTGGATGTGCAGAGGGTAACAAAACGAGTGGATTGACTGCAGGAAATTGTTTTGGGATAATTAGGCCGAAGTATAAGATATTAGAACCGGTCGAGTTATGTTACGGGTAAGGTGCTTCCTGCCGTATATGAGAAAATGTTCTGTTTCTGTCCCCCACTCCATCATCTCTCATTATATTTGATGGCCAAAAGAGTACTCTTTGTATGAATTTCGTCTGGCCCTATTATATGTTATCGTCTCGGACTACGTGCCTATACCTAAATGGACTATTGGTTGTATCCAGCTTAAGAGTGGCCATGGGTAATGGTATATTTCCCAAATTATTTAGATGTAATTTTGCCAACGTAGTATACCAACTCTATAGGTTCGTTTGCATGATCAATGAGTTCTTTTATAAGTACTGAGGTTCCGGCACGATCGTCAGAGAAGCTCCCTTACCGCGTTCAAAAGGGTGACAGTTATATGTCGCCCCAATAAGGTATGTCGCCCTAGCATTCAGTAGAATAATAATAAGCATAATGGTAATTTATAATCCGTCACATAAGCAATACAATCAGAACAATTCAGAAAATCAAAACAATTAAAGACAACTAAACCAAAAAAATTGTGGATATTCTGGAACAACTAAGTCTTCAGAGCAACACGCAAAGCCTTTTGCATGTGTATTTCTGTATCCTGTTAACTGCGAAACAATTTAAAATTCATACTTTTCCTCCTTTCTAGGAATGCCAACGTTTTCCCCCTGTTAGTATGTTATTTTACTTCTTTATTAGTAACCAATATGTAGCTATTGAAGCCAGAAATAAAGTTAAAAGACGGTTTGTTTTTCCAAGACAGCTGGGGATATTTTCAGGTTTTTTTCCCCATGTGGCTATATGGCCCAGGATACAGTCAAGTCAAGTCAAGTATCTGCATCAGTACATGTACATGTATCAGTTGCGCTACACCTGATGTTGATGATGTGTCAGTTTGATATTGAGGTTAATGGCATTGTTGTTACGTTGATTTTTAGTCGTTGTTAACATCGTTTTTGATACCACAAACGATGTTATTTCTCTTTAAATGCTTAGGCCAAGTCTAAAGACCGTGTAACCAGACACAATCTCCTCTTTTAACGAAGACAAAATGAAACTTGGAACAGTGCACATCCTCCCCATGCTGATGACAACACGTTTATTTCTAACATCAAATCATTTTCTGGGTACAATACTGATCGTGCTTTTGGCTGTGAAGTGTTCACGACATTTTGATAACACATTTATGTAAGTAATATAATGCGATAAACTACATAGTCTATTAGTTGCCTTTTGTGAAAGTATAAGGTCAGCGATACTAAACAATATTTAAATACATTGTAATAACGTATACATTGTTAAGCCAAGTAGTTTAATCAGGATCGACGTTTCTGGCACGATGTAAAGATCATCTTTGATGGAATAACTGAGCCTCTACGTATTATGGACTCCGTGCATGAACACTAGATGGCGCTTCGTCACCACTCACGAGAATTTAAGTATGAGGGACACATCGGCAATTGGTTCGGAATCCCTCCCAATTGTTCCTCCCAACTCGAAATCTGTATTCTGTATAAACAAGTTTAACCAGCCCATGTGCACATCAAGATTTTTTTCAATAGGCTTTATTCACGAGTCGGCCATATTAAATTGAAAGCGAGGTAAAATCTTAATCTTCATGGCCATTTTAAGATATGGCCGACGCATCAGAGGGCGATATTTCGTTTGGGTAAATACAAAAGACTTTAACCAAATCAAACAGCGCCCTCCTATGAGTGTCTGCCATACCTAAAATAATAATCGTTGTGGGTGCTTGTGAACGGAGCCCACACTCAGGCTTTCAGAAATTGTTTGCTGGGATCTGAACGAACTCCCAATCTATATCTATATGATAACTATAAACTAGTGACAAGCATTACAAGCATGATAACTGCAATCATTTCAACTGCGCATGTGCACATCAATGCAGTAAGAGACAAACTGCAAATAATGTTACTCTAGACAATGAAGTCCGCTTCCAGTCATCATTTCCAAGACTTCGGCACAAATATGTCCCATTGGCTAGAGTGACATGTCAGCCGCCTTAGATGCTGCAGACGGTACAGGTTATTTCACGCCCGTTGACGTACGGGGGGCAATGGAGGGACCCGCAGGCCCCCTCTATGATGTAAAGCAGAGCTCCGTCTTGGTTAGCGTGACTGCCAGAGACCACCTCCGGGGCTTGGTCTACGCACACGGCTTTGGACCGCTGCTCATGGCCGTGATATCCGGACATGAAGAAGCCTCTGTACTCCTCCCTCCAGTTCTCCGGACAGCCGAGCTTGGCCGGGAACAGGTGCTGGGTCCCGCGGTCCACGAGGCGGCACACGGCGCACGGGACGTCATGGTCGTGAAGGACCTCGGCGTTCTCGTGGGAGAAGGGATCGTAGTTGCTTACCTGGTACTCTGTTCCATACAGATGAGACTGCGAGTTCCACCCGTCGTTGTAAGATGCCGCCCAGTCAGGATCAGTGGGAAGGCAGATAAAATCCACGGAGCCGCCTTTGTGGGTGTAATGCGAACCGGTTGCGAAGCCTTCAATGGGATTAAAAAATATGTATATATCAACATAAAGGAATAGTTTACGAGATCGGGAACAAGGGAATCTCTATAGAGGGAGTCAAGCGTCCGATAGTATTCAAGATTGTCCGCTCTGAACAGCCCCCCAATGCAGAGTGTGTCCATCCCTACCACACAAAGAATAATTTACCAAACAATTCTCTTTTAAACAGTTCCATAATATCATTGCATGGCCTACCTGCGTACACCAGTTCCGTGCCTGTGTGATTGGGGCAAATAGTGCGCCCCCATCTGATGTAAGTCTCTCCCCCTGACACCCTTATGTTGTCACGGTGGTCGCTCGGCTCTAAAAAAAAAAAAAAAAAAAGAAGAAGAAAAAGAAGAAAAATTATCATGTATAAAATTATTGTAGAAATAGGTTGAATTCTACCAAAATCAATGATGACCGAAGTCAACAAAGTTGTTTACTTTGAGTGAATTGTCTTTTCTGAGCGAGCCTGGAATTATAGGTCTACCAAATAACTCACATATTTCTCTGTTTTCTAAATTTAAGCTGCATTGTAACATGCTGGAAGCCATATATCAGCAGATCCTAGTGTGGACCATGAGGCGTCCTTCAGAGGGGCTTTCACTGTCTTGACAGGCCTCAGGATCCAGACCAGTAAATATATTGCCGTAGACCTCAGTGGAATTATGCGCACTTCCCAAAATTAGTGTTAAAATACTCACAACTCTCCGATGCAAGACACGCATCAAACTATCCGATGCAAGTCCATCTTCTTTCATTTTCTCTTACTTTTTTTTGGGGGGGGGGATGGAATTCAATGACTTTTGGGAGAACTTTCCATCCGAAGATTATCACCCGTCCTGAAGCCCATCGCAATTTTGAAAATTTCATCCTAATTTCACAGAAATACAAGCTCACAGTCCTGTGTTCGGCTGAATTCCAATCTCGTTTTTACAAACCCTCAAATTCATGGCTCACAAAATGTTCTCATACCGAATAATTTGAGGGCACGCAAATCGGGACTTGGCTGGCGTAGGCAATTTTGGACCTATTTACTGGTCTGCACCCCTCAGGGGCTTGCTCAGATTTTGCGGAAAAATTACGATTTACATGGACTCGTATAAACATGTGATCCCTACACCTGGGAGCCAGCCTGAAATCAAGGCTACTTACATTTCTCTGTTTATAATTGTCCCAGCCACAATGGTAAACATGCCTGAGGTCATCTATCAGCATAAACACATTGCTGAAGTAGGAAACAACTCTGATGAGATGTTTGGCTCGAGTTTTTGGGGGGTCCTTTTCACTTTCAGAATAAGCCCATTTAACTACATTACGCGGTTTGAAAATCATCCAGGCAGCAGCAAGTTACAGGTGAAATTTAGATACTGGCTCAGAAAGGGTTGGAAAAATCAACATTTTAACCAAGATGTCAAACCAGGCGATGTACAAAGATGAAGAGTGTACTATGCTCTTTGCATTGCCCATAAAAACAAATAGGCCAAGTGGTAATATTATCCTGATCACTTATTTCGCAAGATCTGGTCACATTTTGATGGGAGGACTTGGAGGGACTTTATCCCAATAAAGCGCCTAGTTGATCAGCAACCTCAATGCACAGTTTGATAATTCGAGTAGTGCATTCCCCAGTAAAAAAAAAAGTAGCCTAATGATTGTATGAAACACCCATTTGAATGAAAAAAAGAAATGTCCGAGCTTTTCTCGCATTCATCCGCAAATAGATTTTTGTGTGAAAAAAACCCGGCCCAGTTTAGGCCTAAGTTATGGAATGACGACTTCACGAAGTTGGAATTAGTTGCCCGCAGTCCAAAAACAATCCAGTTCTTGGAACTGGAAGTGTTCCTACCTCTCTTTCACTATCAGGGATCAATTAACGGGACCGGGAACCAGTCTACTTGCATGTCGGCACCGTTCGTGTGCAAAAACAACCCACAAGGCAACTTGTTTTCGGAATGTCGCAGTCGCCTTAAATAGTAAACAAGTGCGAGTGCACGATAAGCTTTGGCCGCCTTACAATGCACAAACCCGAGCCGCCGCGCCGTCCCACGCGAAAATCACGCCCTGAATATTGACCAAAATAAGCCCTGTAGGCCCTTATAAGTTTCCCATGAAAAATAGCGCGCTGTATACCACGTGACTATAACATTACTGCGCATTATCTTGCCTCCATTTACAAAGTTTTCAAAAACAACTTTACGAATTGTTACAAACAATTTTTGTTAAATATTTCATTTCTTTTTTCTTTCAATTAAAACTTGGTAGTTATATTTTATGGGAAACTTAGGGGGCTCGTTTTTGGTCAATCTTCCGGGGAAAGACGTATGCGAAAAAAAATAGACGCGCATGCGCATCGATGGAGTCAAAGCCCGTTTTCCGATAACTATCTTTAAAAGTGCGTTTTACTGACGACGGCATGGCATTTGGTCAATTTTTTTGTAGTCAAAATGTTTTTGGTCAATTTTCGGGGACCGACAGACCAACCGACCACCAAGTGATATGTAGAAGCTCCTGCCAGAGCTTTCGTAAAAATAAAGCGAACAATATTTTTTTTTGTCAGGAAAAACCTCAGTGTGTAATAAAGGGCCTGGAGAGTGCACCTTTAAATCGTACATCTTGTTTATCTCTCACATTTTTTGGATGTAATATAACAAAGTCGAAACGAACCCGTGTCCTCTGAGTCTCCCTTTGGCCCTCTGGGTCCGGCTTTGCCAGGAGGTCCTCGAATTCCAGCAGCACCTGGTAAGCCCTGCCGAATAAAAACATGCTGGTTTAATAAAGCAAGCCTCAGTTTGTTTCATAGGTATAATTATGAGTATAGAGTATGGGTTAGCGTAGCGAGAGTCGAGCCCATGTTAGTTTTTGAGATGGTGGACACCAGGAAGCAGTGGTACAACCAAGTGGGGAGGGGGGGGGGCGCACGGGGGACGGGCCCCCTGCTGGAGTACTGAGCCCCCACTGTGCCTCCACGTTCAGAATTCGGTTAAGAGAAAGAATAGCTTTGTGTTGTAAATTGTCTTGCTGACGGGAAAATCGTGTGTCCGTAATTGGCAAATGTGCCAGGATGAAGAGCACCACCTACTGGCCGAAAGTGCCCATGATCGTCCGCTTAGAACAACGCCCCCTATAGGAATAAGGATGATGGGTGACTAGGAAGATATGATTTCGACTCCAACCCAAATTGAGTCGGAATGTGAAGACTCTGATTTAGATTGAGGGATTCACACTTGGTCTCGGAGGATCCAGACTCGGGTATGAACTCCGAGGACTTTAAGAGGACTAGGACCGAGGATAGACATTTGAACTCAACTCGGAAACAATGTGACTCAAAATTGTTTGAAGGAGCGATTCAAAATGCAGTGTGCAACCAAGAGATATAGCGCAAATGGCATTTTGTGGAAGAGTTGACATCCGCGAGCAAAACTGTATTTTGCACAAGGACTTGGCGGTATTTCTGGTCTTTGACTATAGCGTATAAAGGAGTTTATTTATGAGGCTTCTAACAGTACTTGTGTGCGCTTGGTAATAAAAACAAACAGTGAAGGATTTTGTATAGACAGGATGACTGTCACCAATGTCGTTAAAAGTGGTATCTTTGGGAAAAAATATCGGTTGATGGTGCAGCGTGTCGAAATCGTCCGTATATATTACAGCTACAAATCTGCCAAGTTTGGTGCTTTGGAAAACTTTGTGGCGACTTCTTTGACAACTGGATCATCTGAGGAATGTCTGATTGGGATTCGTACCGGTTCACCTTTGACCCCTTGTGGGCCCGGCTGGCCTGCTGGGCCCTGAATTCCATCTCGTCCATCACGGCCGTCCCTACCATCACGACAGCCTCCATATCCAAAACGCCCTTGATTTTGTGAAGAAAAAAAACCCCATACGATTAAACAAAAACTAGCACGGAAGAACTCTGAGGAGAGAAAGTATCATCCGTTTCAACAGCAGTAATGAAAAAAAAGTTATGCACAAAATCAAATAACGATAATAATTTAAGGTGTAAATCGCGAAGTTAACGGATCAGGCCTGGAGTTATGATCTTTGAGCAGACTTTTTCCTTCCAGATTTCAGAAAGAATTTTACTTTCAAAGATCAGGTCATCAGAACCTTCCCCCTCTGTGATTTGAATATTTCAGGTCAAACTTGTCAGGATTTTGGAGTAACTTCTGAAATAAAAATATGGTTTGTTTTCTTTTTCAAAAGTTACAAAATTCTTTACCAATGTCCCGTCGAAATGGAAACGTCAGATTTTGGTCGGCGTTGTGGCTAACTGGCATTTGGTCCCTTCGAATTCGCAGTTGGGCATTCGTCGAAGTCGGGTCATTATTTTCTTGTGGCATGGCCTTCTCGACTAATGACAGACGCTCTTCGTTGTTCGCTATTCGTTGCTGATAAAAACAGACACAGGATGTGTTGGAAATCGAAAATAAAATGGTCAGCAGAGAGAATCTAGTGTGACGTTCTCCTTGGAGATAGTTTCATTCAGTGATTATTAAGTTGCTCTATAAACTTCTAATCGTTGATCCTTCTTGTGCTGAAGTTGCAATTGGCTGTTGAACAACCTACGTACGTCATGGACGCAATTTGCCTGAAACGGCTTATTTTAAGGAATAAACGGAAAATATTTGTTTGGAATTCTTTATTTATATACACACTACATGCAACATGATACGCTAATGCGTAATTAATTTGTATAATAATAACTTCCCCTTCAAATTCAAATATACAGTTCCCCGAGTGCCGACATTTAGCAGCACAGGAATTACATGAATTATTGGAACTCACTCATCAATGACGTAGGGGTTGCAAAACTAGTCTTAAGTCGATAAATTGAACTAACGTATCCTTGTCAGATTAGTATTCGTTATTTTGATACCCTGTATAATTGTAATACTTACGCAGCCTAAACCTTACTTGTCAAAGCTCAGTCATTTTAAAATGTATCCCATTTCATTTATTTCATTTCATTTCTTCGCTTTTTTGATAAACATGTCAAAATTAAAACAAAACACCCAGGTTGACAAATGACTCACCCTTGCTGACTGTAGCTCCGTGTGGACGTAGAACACAGTCAGGCCAACCAGGACCGATGTGATGCACAAGTTCAGCAGTGTCCCTGCTACAAACCAACGCCAAAACACAGCATTCTTGTTGGACTGTTTGCTTTGGTCGAACATTTCCATTCCAATATCTGAAGACTTGTTCATTGGTGCCATTGCAGCGATGGTTGAGGTGTACACTCGACTCTCAAATGAGACGTGTCTGGTTAAATTTGACGGTGTCACTTTTAATAGACCGATCGGTTAAGCCCTGCCCATTGCAAGTGCAAGTGGGCATCGACACAAACACACTCCATGTTCCAGCCACGTGACGCGTGCGTCATACGCAACTGCACGCATGTCGGGGCATTAATCACGTACCATTGTGATTGGTCAAAACATCATGGGCGGGGCTTAATGGAAGGTTTTTAGCGCCAAAATGTTTCTCTACGTTGGTCTTTGCTATTCTCATTTAAGAAACAATATTTACCTCGTTGGCATGGTGAAGACCATTTCAGCGTAAACAACGATGAACCCAAGTCAGCCTTTGCACCCAAAGGTCATACATTAAAGGTACAGCCCATCGTTGGCAGCTATCCAAACAGAACTGACGTAATTATTCTTGAAAAGTATACTAAAAATAGTAATGCTACTAAACTCCCTGTGAAATTATTCTTTCGAGCGAGCTGTCATCTTGAGGAAATCAATGAAAGAATGTCTTTCCAACGAAGCGTCTTAAGACGCACCGTTGGGAATTTCCGTTAGTAGTTCGTTTTTTTAATTTGGCGAAGCGCGCGCAAGCGTTAACTCGCCCACGTGCGCGCTGTTGCTATTATTCGTCGGTTCAGCACGTGCGCGACATCTCACAGAACTGTGAGAACGTGTCTCGAATGCTAAATTCAGGCCCAATTCAAAGCATAACTCAGCACTTTTTGATTTGAAATCGGAATATACAGCATTCACTGAGCTGAAACTTCATCAGGTTAGTTGTTCTGCACCCTTTTGAGCACTTTTGTTGCTGCAAACGAACATATTGCACAAGTTACAAATGATGGACGCTACCTTTAAATAGTCAATGTGACATTGTTTTACAAAGGAACTTTGTTATATGGAGTACACTGGCAAATTTAACGTACATAAACTGTGGTCACAACTTCCCTCATCTGCAAGGACTATAGGTCTGCTCCAAAAAGCGTGTCTTACTTCACATTTAGGTTGGATTATGCTATATTTTGACAACGGAAGATTCGCAATGATCGTAACGGGGAGGGGGGGGGGACACATAGCCCCTGCTTGAAGGCCTCTTAGCTTTGTATCGTTCAAAACTACGACCAAACCCATCGAGGGTCCCCTTCAGAATAGGAAAGAGCCCCGTCCCGTGCCCACTGCATATTCTTTTCCTTTAGTACGAATGCGCACACACTTTGAAGACTGGGGGCACAATGTCGGGTGTGCAACTTATGGATGTGCAGGGGGTAACAAAACTAGTGGATTGACTGCAGGAAAATTGTTTTTGAATAATCAGGCCTAAGTATAGGATGCCGGTAATGTGCGTACGTAGCGTTCCAAAATACGCATTCCTGCAGCACGAGAACAATTTCTGTTTCTGTCTCCACTCCGTCATCACTCATTATAACATGGCCAGAGTTGCTGACTCGAGTCATGTGACTTGGACTCGAGTCGGACTCGAGTCGCTATTTTTGTGACTTGTGACTTGACTTGTAAATACCAGCTTTGACTTGTGACTTGACTTGGACTTGCAAACAATGACTTGTGTCTTGACTTGGGATTGCAAAAAATGACTTGTTACCAACCCAAGTCAGACGCTACTCGAGCGACCCAATACACTCTAATTAAGCTATTATACTTTTAATTAGCTTTTTCATTCCAGAAAATAGACCTCAGTGACTGAATCCAGTAAAATGAATAGTTCCCACTAGTTTCAACAGTTTTCAATAAGACTGTCACAACAAACTACAGTTTTCAATGACCAATTGTCTCTTGCTTAATGTATTGGTTGAACAAACTTTGAAAAGAACCTTTCATGAAAAGAAAGCAGGCCTTTGTCAATTGCATGTAAAATACCGGATAGCCTAACCCATTGGTTGGCGTTTAGTATACATGCAAATTGAACAATAAAGTGTTAGTATACTACATGTAATCAAGTGAGGAAGTCTTTTTTTTCACGGTCATCTCAACATTTATTTCTACAATGTAAAGTACATTTATTAAAGTATACAAAGGGCTAATATCCGACAGATCAACGGCGGCGGAACACTTTTAAAAGTGTGGGGGGGGGGGGGCAAGGTGCAGTTACTGCTCCCGGAGCAGGATTAAAGCAAAATCAAAGCAAATGGGAAAAGTGTGAAGTTGGTCCGAAACGAAAGTGTGACCTACGTAATGTCTGCTAACCTATGCATGTGGACTATTCCTACCGGTATATCCCTATTTTTCGTATCATTTTTCTTATTTTGTGTCGCCATACTCACTTAGGTATAAGGCCTATTGTCAAATTGCACCCCCAACCAGGGGTGTCAATCGCTTTTCAAAAGTGGGGGAACATACCTTGATCAGAACTGATGCAAGCGTGAAGCGCGAAGCCCTTGAGGCGTGAGGTTCGGGGCCCGCTTTTAAAGGGCCCCGAAAAAAAATGGATTCTAGATGCTCTGTGGTGCGATCTGAGGCAATTTCTGACCACTTTAACCAATATTTTCTGAGCAAAAGATACATTGTAGTACATAATACTATTAATAGGGCCCGATAAATAATTTTTATCTCTTGTATCATTTTAATTAACCTCCTTTTTAAAATCGCTCCTGGAAAAAAGTGGTGGGGGGGGGGGGCAAAATAGCTACCTATTCAAAAGTGGGAGGGCAACTGCCCTCTCTGCCCCCCCCCCCCCGGTTCCGCCGCCGGTGCGACAGATATGTGATAAACTACAATAATAGTAATTGCAACACATTGAAAAAGGGGAATTAAGGAGGCATGTTCAAAATAACTCGTAAGTTCACGCCAGGTTAATTCTTTTAGCTTATTACAGCTGGACAAAATAATGTGCAACTTGACGTGTTCTTGGACAAAGATACTTGTGACTTGACTTGTTTTTAGACCAAATGACTTGTGACTTGACTTGTGACTGGACCTAATGACTTGTGACTTGACTTGTGACTGGACCTAATGACTTGTGACTTGACTTGGACTTGCAAACAATGACTTGTGACTTGACTTGGACTTGCAAAAAATGACTTGCTGCCACCTCTGAACATGGCAAAAAGAATACCTTTTTTGTATGAATTCCGCCTGGCCCGATATATGTTATCGTCTCGGACTACATCGGGCCTATACCTAAATTAACTATTGGCTACAAACTTGCGAGTGGCCATGGGTGGTGGTATCTTTCCCCAATTATTTCGATGTTAATTTTACCAACGGAGTACACCAATTAGGTACCTTTGCATGATGAATGAGTTGTGAGTTTCTGGCACGATCGTCAGAGAACTCCCTTACCGAGTTCACAGATATACAGGGTTTTGCATAATTAGTCATAATTATGCAGGAATAAAGGTAAAGGTTAGGGAGACAGCTATGTGTCTCCCTAAAAGCCGGTGTCTCCCTATTATCGAAAAAAAAAACGATAATGTGTCTCCCTAATGGTAATATAATAAAAATAATTACCGATTATTGGGCATTAGGGAAACATTCCCATAGACTTGTGCACACATTTTTTTCCAACTTTAATGACCCCTAACCCCAATTTTACCTTATCCTACCCCCCTGCACAAATGTCGGTATTTTTTACTAATTGAACCACGAGCAATCGATCTAGCCTAGTTTGTATGGTGTACTATATAAACACGGCGAACCTCTCCACAAACACGACGGACCTCCTCACAGGCACGACGGAGCTCCCCACACGCACGACGCACTGCTTACAAACACGACGGAGCGCTCCACACGCACGACTATAACAGATAAGTGTCCTTTATAGAACACCATATATTTGCGACACTAAAGGAGGGGATGAGGAATCAGAGAGACATTATACAAATATAACATGGTTAGAGGGTGGACAGTCGATATTCGCTCCCCGAGGTATTGGAAGTTGACAAACTAGTTCCCGAGGCGAAGCCGAGGGAACTAGTTTGTCAACTTCCAATACCGAGGGGAGCTAATATCGACTGTCCACCCGAAATAAACCATGTTATATTTGTTTTACTATACCTCATACATATTCAGTTGCCGAATTTTGTTTTATTATTATGCACCTAAAACAAAATTCGGGGAAACTTGTACAGCTCACCACAAAATTCAACTTCAATTACTAGTTCGGTTCGTTTGCAATATAATACAGTGACTACAGTTGTAAATACAAATGTTTGCAATGTGTACAACTTTCTTTTGTACAGGAGACATCTTTACACGGTCTATAAATTTTCTCCAGTACGGCATCGTTGAGCTCTGGAAATTAACATTTACGCGAACCATGCAACCATGCATCTCTCCTGGGCGATGTTCGCGCGTGCGTACTGCACCCGTGCGACAGTTCCTCGATTGCTCTGTAAAGCGCATGCGTAGTAGACTGTCGCACGGGTAACCCATGCGACAGTCTACTATGCATGCGTATTTACAATGTGCGTGAATCCTCGCGCGCGCGTTTGGTAAACAGCAAGAATAACATCTGGCACGTGATGGTGAATTGACCAGTGAACGTTCGGCTCTCGATCATGAATATGTATGAGGTATAGTAATGAAGAAATGTTTCCCTAATGGACCGATCCAGTAAGCACCGCTCTATGGTGTTCTGACCAATCACAGCCGTGATTTATGTCCGACGTGCGTGAACAAAAGTCCGACATGCGTGCACGCGCGTATGATGCGCGTTGCAGGAAAATGCAGCGTGGCATTAGAGAGGAGCACGTGTTAATTTGCCCAGTGGGTATGGGCGGGGCTTACTGGATCGGTTCATTCGACATGTCTGTCATAGGTATAACTTACGACGCTAAAGTGTCTCCCAAAGGGTATACTTGTTATCATAAGCATAATGGCAAATTATAATCAGCCAGAAATGACGCTCATGGCGCAATACAATCAGAACAATTCAGAAATATCAGAACAATTAAATACAGCCCAACCAAAACATTGCAGCTATTCTGGAACAAGTAAGTCTTCAGGGCAACACACAAAGCCATTTACATGTACACGTATTTCTGTATCCTGTTAACTACAACACAATTTAAAATTCATACTTTCCCTCCTTTCTAGGAATGCCAACGTTTTCCCCCTGTTGGTATGTTATTTTTCTCCTTTTTTAGTTACCAGGTAAGTATATATGTAGCTATTAAAGCCAGAAATAAAATTCAAAGACGGTTTGTATTTCCAAGACAGCTGGGGAAATGTTCAGTTGTTTTTCAACATGTGGCTATATGGCCCAGGATACAGAGGCAGTCAAGTATCTGCATCAGTACATGTATCGGTTGTGCTACCCCTGATGTTGATGATGTGTCACTACTCATAGTTTGATGTTGATGTTTAATGGCATTGTTGTTACGTTGATTTTCAGTCGTCGTTAGCATCGTTTTTTTGATAACCACAAACGATGTTGCTTCTCTTTAAATGTTTAAGCCAGGTCTAAAGACCGTGTAACCAGACACGATCTCCTCTTTTAACAAAGACAAAATGAAACTTGAAACAAAACACATCCTCCCCATGCTGATGACAAAACGTTTATTTCCAACATCAAATCATTGTGTTCACGACGTTTTGATACTGTTGAAATCAACAAAAGGTCAAGTAAACTCATTTCTCTTATAGTGACTGACAGAGACAATACAATTTTATGTAAATAATGTAATGCGATAAACTATATAGTCTATTAGGCCAAAAAAGAAAATAGTCGGTCTCTGGTCAGCGCGCGCGTCGATTTTAATCATGCGCGTCAACCTTTTTTTCCCTTCAAATTGTCCGCGGTAGCTACAACAGCGCCCTCTATTGCCGCACCTCCTCAAATTTTTGTATAAAGGAATGGGGAAATTGCACCAAAGCAAATGATGGAGGGCCCAAAGGCAAATTATGGAGGACACCAATGAATATGAGAACACAAAAAAGCAAAAAATAGTGCCCACCTTGTCTATACAATCCAAGCTTGAATAAAAAAAGCAAAAAAACCCCCAAAAAAACCGTGTCGCCGCATCAATTCTGGAACGTTGGTCTGACCAGAGACCGACTATTTTTTTATTTTTTTTTGGCCTTAGATTCCTTATAATATAAATGTGAAGGTCAGTGATACAAAACAAGTAAAGCTATACATTGTTAAAATTTGAATGCAAAGCAAAGTAGATTAGTCAGGATTGACGTTTCTGGCACGACGTAAAGATCATCTTTGATGGAATAACTCAGCTTAGGCGTATCATGGACTCCGTGCATGAACACTAGATGGCGCTTTGTCTATACCACGAGAACTTCATAGGGAGGGACACATTGGCGATTCGTTCCAGAATCCCTTCCATCTAGACCATGAGGTCCACTTCCGGTCATCATTTCCCAGACGGCGGCACAAAATTATGTACCCCATTGGGTAGAGTGACATGTCAGCCGCTTTAGATGCTGCAGACGGTACAGGTTATTTCACGCCCGTCGACGTACGGAGGGCAATGGAGGGACCCACAGACCCCCTCTATGATGTACAACAGTGCTCCCTTTTGGTCAGCTTGACTGCCAGAGACCACCTCCGGGGCCTCGTCTACGCACACGGCTTTGGATCGCTGCTCATGGCCGGCTCTTCCGGACATGAGGAAGCCTCTGTACTCCTCCCTCCAGTTCTCAGGACAACCGAGCTTGGCCGGGAACAGGTGCTGGGTCCCGCGGTCCACGAGGCGGCACACGGCGCAAGGCACGTCATGGTCTTGAAGGACCTCGGCGTTCTCGTGGGAGAAGGGATCGTAGCTTACCCTGTATTCTGTTCCGTACAGATACGACTGCGAGTTCCACCCGTCGTTGTAAGAGGCCGCCCAGTCAGGATCAGTGGGAAGGCAGATAAAATCCACAGAGCCGCCTTTGGAGGAGAAATATGAACCGGTTGCGAAGCCTGCAATGAGATTTTAAAATATACAAAGGAAACATTTAAGAGAACGGCAATGAATGGCGAGGCTAGAGTGTGCGGGCGTGACGAAAGTGTCACCCCTCCCCAAACATTAATAATTTTGTGCGGACGAAATCTTCTTCCTGTCCAAAAAATTGGGGGTCAGAAAATATTCTGTAATAAATAGGGCTACCCAAATCATGCACCACGAACAGCGCCCTTAATAAGCAGTTTTTTTTCCACCCCTAAACAGAAAATATTTGCTGAGCAGTATTCTCTTTCAATAGCTCTTTGCTAGGCCAACCTCTTTGTTAGTATCTTTGGCAGGCCTACCTGCGTACACCAGTTCTGTGCTTGTGTGATTGGGGCAAATAGTGCGCCCCCATCTGACGTAAGTCTCTCCGCCTGATCCCGCCTTTCTGTTATCACGGTGGTCGCGTGGCTCTAGAAAGAGTTATCAGGCATTGTAGAAATGGGTTGAGATTTACCAAAATCATTATGTGATCCAAGTCAACACACTTATCCCGAATCATAGGCGTAGCCAGCGGAGGGGGGGGGGGGGAGGCACGTGGAGAGAGGAGGGCCACAGGCCAGCGCTACCCCCCCCCCCCAATATTTATAAAGAGTGTCCTTCTTTTGTTAACAAGTGCCGTTTTTTTTCTGAACAAGTGCCGTTTTTTTCCTGAACAAGTGCCCTTTTAAAAAAAACGTCTTGCCCTTTTTGGTGCCATCGGCCGTACCGTGGGTCTTTTTATTTAAATTTCGCTCATGTCTCGCCCCTTAAAATCACCATTATATTGTCCGTTGCTGTGCATAACCGTGGGTTTTGAACAGCGCCCCCATCGACAGATGGTACAGCACCTAATTGATAATTCGAGTACTGTAATGCATTCCCCATTACAGACTTATAGCGGAGCTCCGAAAATCCTTGTACTTTCTTAAGCATTATTCTCAATTCATCATTTTTCGAGAGTTGGCGATGGACATTTGCCCATTGCACTCCAATTAACACCCCTGCGGACGCCCATGTTGTTTATGTGCATTAAATTGACAGCAAAATGACTTCCTGCCTCGTCTTCTTCCTTCCCCTTTTTTCTCCGTTTTTTTGCTTTTACGGGGTGGTGGGGGTTGTTGGGGGAGCGCCCCCTTGCCTCCCCCTTGCGACGAGTCTAATAGTTATCAGTGTTGTTCGACCAAATCTCATATTCACGAAAATAGCTTTTTGTGTTAACAGACATCGGCAAAAAACAATATCGGCCCACATTTTAATGGAATAACACTTCACAAAGATCGAATTATTTGCAGCCCAACGATCTTGCAGGGTTCCTGCCTCTCTATCAGGATAGATAATGAAGAGAGCGGGAACCAGTCTAATATTTGTTCGTCGGAGCCGCTGGTGTAAAAAATTTTTTTTTTTTAATTTAGTGTGCATTAGGGTTTTTTTGTCAGGAAAAAAAACAGGTTTTTTTTAAAGATCCCGGAGAGCGCATCTAAATCATACTCTTTTTTTTTGGATCTCTTATTTTGAATTGAATGTAATAATTATAAACAAAGGCGAAACGAACCCGTGTCCTCCGAGTCTCCCTTTGGCCCTCTGGGTCCGGCTTTGCCAGGAGGTCCTCGAATTCCAGCAGCACCTGGTAAGCCCTGCCGAATAAAAACATGCTGGTTTAATCAAGCAAGCCTCGGTTTCATAGGGATTTAAGGGTCAGCATTGCGAGAGTCAAGCCCATGTGAGTATTTGAGATATGGTGGACCCACAAGGAAGCAGTGGTTCAACTAAGTAAGTAGGGGCGGCACGAGTGACGGCCGCCTTCTGGAGTACTGAGCCCCCATTGTGCTTCCCCGTTCATGATTCGAAAGGGCAACAATTGTTTCATATTGTTATCGGTCTTGCTGTCGGCAAAATCGTGTGTCCGTAATTGACGAATGTGCAGGGATGAAGAGCGCCACCTACTGGCCGATAGTGCCCATGATGGTCCGCCGGGAACAGCGCCCCAATAGAAAGATGGTGTCCTCCGCGCTTTCCGGTTTACGGAGGCCGGGTGACTAGGAGGAAAAAATGACTTTGAGACTTATACATGAACTGAGAAATTTCCGACTCGAACCCAAATTTATTGGATTGGACTTCAGTGGATTTTGAAGACTCTGATTTACATTGGGTGGATGAAACTCATTTTTATTGTTTGAAGGAGCGATTCAAAATGCAGTGTGCCACCAAGAGATAACTGCATAAACGGCGTTTGTTGGAAGCATCCGCGAGTATAACTGTATTTTGCAGAAGGACTCGGCGGTATTTGCTGGTGTTTGAGTACCAGTCTACTGTCTAGCGTATGATTTTATTTGTAATCTTCTGAAAGTACCTATGTGCGCTTGGTAATGAAAATAAACTGTGAAAAATTGTATATACGCAATATGTCAACAATGACGTTAAAAGTGGTATATACATGTATCTTCGGGACAAACGGTTTATGGTGCAGCGTGTTGTAAATCGTCTGTATTGCACGGAGCTACACACCTGCCAAGTGAGGAACTTTGGAAAACTTTGTGGCGACTTCTTTGGCAACTGGATAATGTCTGAGGAATGTCTGATTGGGATTCTTACCGGTTCGCCTTTGACCCCCTGTGGGCCCGGCTGGCCTGCTGGGCCCTGAATTCCATCTCGTCCATCACGCCCGTCCCTACCGTCACGACAGCCTCCATATCCAAAAGGCCCTTGATTTTGTGGAAGAAAAAACAAACGATTAAGCGAAAACTTGTACGGAAGAACTATTAGGAGCAAAAGTAGCATCCGCTTCAGCAGCAGCAATGACAAAAAGTAATGCACAAAATCAAATAACGATAATTTAAGGTGTAAATCGCGATGTTAATGGATCAGGCCAGGAGTTTTGATCTCTGAGCAGACTTTTTCTCCAGATTTCAGAAGGATTTTACTTCAGTCGAGATCGAGTGGTCAGAACCTCCACCTCTGTGATTTAAATATTTCAGGTCAAACTTGTCAGTATTTTGGAGTAACTTCTGAAATGGAAAATATGGTTTGTTTTCTTTTTCGAAATGTACAACATTTTTTTACCCCTGATGTCCCGTCGAAATGGAAACGTCAGATTTTGGTCGGCGTTGTGGCTAACTGGCATTTGGTCCCTTCGAATTCGCAGTTGGGCAATCTTCGAAGTTTGGCCATTATTTTCTTGCGGCAAGGCCTTCTCGACAAATGACAAACGCTCTTCGTTGCTCGCTATTCGTTGCTGAAAAAGAAAACAGACACAGGATGTGTTGAAATATCGAAAATGAAATGGTCAGCAGAGAGAATCTACTGTGGCGTTCTCCTTGGAGATATTTCATTCAGTGACTTTTAAGTTGCTCTATAAACTTCCAGTCGTTGATTAAATTCTTCTTTTGCTGAAGTTGCAATTGGCTGATGAACAACCTACGTACGTCATGGACACAATTTGGCCTGCAAAGGCTAGTGTCAAGGAACAAACGGAACATAATTATTGTTTGGTATTCTGTATTTATATACATGCACCATGATACGTTAATGCGTTTCAAAATGTATATTATAACTTCCCCTTCATTATACAGTTCACCGAATGCCAACATTTGTATCTCAAATATTACATTAATCATTGGAACTCACTCATAGGCCTATATGACATGAGGGTTGTACAGCTGAAGAACCAGCCTTTATCACATGCAAACTCACTAACAGGTTCAAGTCAATAAATTTAACATGGATCCAGTGTTGACAGATAAGTATTTAGTAGTGTGATCATTATTATACCCAATAATAAAATCGGAAGATTTACGCACCAGGTTTAAACTTGTCTGAACTCAGTCATTATCAAATTTATTTCATTTCATTTATTTCATTTCATTTCTTCGGTTCATTTCAGACACATTAAATTACAACAAAACGCACTTACCCTTACTGACTGTAGCTCCGTGTGGACGTAGAACACAGTCAGGCCAACCAGGACCGATGTGATGCACAGGTTCAGCAGTGTCCCTGCCACAAACCAACGCCAAAACACAGCATTCTTGTTAGACTGTTTGCTTTGGTCGAACATTTCCATTCCAATATCTGAAGACTTGTTCATTGGTGCCATTGCAGTGATGGTTGAGGTGTATTTACTACACTCTCAAATGAGACGTGTCTGGTTAAATTCCGCTCACCCACTGTTAATAGTCCGGTACATTAAGCCCCGCCCATTGCGCCTCTCCAATGCAACACTGAATGTTCAAGCCGCGCAAGTCGTACGCACGTGCACGCATAACGGACATTGTGATAGGTTAAAACATTATAACGATTTATATTGGCGCCCAGATGTTTTTCGCCAATTGTCCCTAATCGTCGCAACAAAGGAACAATATTTACCGAGTTGGCATGGTGAATGTCATTTTTAAAGTAAACAACGATAAATCGTGGTTACCTTTGCCCCAAAGATCATGCATTTCACCTTCCGAGGACCTGGGGAATACGCACATTTCAACTGAGTTTCAACTTATCGCTATTGCCTGGGTACACGAAGCTATACTTCCTCCATCTGCAATGACTATAATGCCTGTACCGTAAAGCTCATCCAACTTAAATATAGGTTTTCTTGCACATTTTAAAACTTTGTTCATTCAAATTCATAAACGGTTAACTTCAATTTCGTCTCGAAAAGACTGGAACGCGCAAATGCTACAATGAGTTTGAATCCGTCTTTTGATCAATCGATTTCAAGACATTTTCGAGACAAAAATCAATTTGCACGCTGGTATACCATGTACAGACGTATATATGGCACGGTGTATTGCAAGAGAAAAACTTGAAGGTTTAACAAACAATCCAAGGGACAAGAGGAACAATTGAATTGACTGTTTCCGAAAGATGTGGAAATATGAATGCACTGATTTTGCTTTTCATATTAAAAAAGTACATAATTATGGGCCTACTTATTTCTTGAAGTTAACCGTTTATGAATTTGAATTAAAAAAAAGTTTTAAAATGTGCGGGAAACCTATGATTGGAAAGAGCATTAAATAATAGGATATAAACGCCCACAGAATCATTCTTTAAAAACTTGGCGTTTTGTGTAATTCTTGCGAGAACGAATATCATGCGTCAAAATGTTGACTCTCAAAAATCGAACTGTGGAGTGCTAGTTGTGAATCGTGCCGCACAGTGGTTCGCATTCTGCGGACGCGTGAGAAGCAATATGTGTGTATTGGTGTTGTGTGATGATGTGACACACACAACGTGTGCAATTGAATAGACACGGCTTGAAATACGTATGCCTATGTCACAAGATGTCCACTGCGTCCGATGTTAACAACCGTCTTTTGTCGGCTTTTCTTTGGAACGGTAAGACATTAGGTTAGTTTCTTTTCAACGAGACCCTTGAAATACGATACATAAACAATCCAAAAACATGATTTTTTCGGGAATTTCAAGCCGGAATTCCCCCTTTAATTGTGATGTTAGACCACATTGAATCATGCTACTACATGTAGCAAGGCGCGTTCGTACATATGTGTAGCATTTCAAGATACACCATCCTGCCGTACGAGAACACCCGGCCCTATGATATCGACTCAGAATACACAAGGCCTATACTTAACATTTTGTTTAAACCTAACTGCTAAATGGCCTCTCTTGGTTGTCTACAAACTTACGAGTGGCCAAGCCATTGCGGGGTATCTTTTTCCCAATTTATATTTTGATGTAATTTTCCCAATTATTTAGATGTGATTTCCCCAATTATTTAGATGTGATTTTCCCAATTATTTTCATGTAATTTTGCCAAACGTAACATACCAACTATAGGTAGCTTTGCATGAACAATGAACTCTATAGACCTTATTCACGAGGCAGCCATTTTTGATCATGTTCCCTGAATCTATTTTAATTGTAAACTGTTGAATGGGAATGCGTCAGACTATTTTCTGATTGGAGTGAGTGCCAAGCCTCACTTTCAGTTTGTTTTTAAAATTGTGTCTTTAAAAATTATGTTTAAACACAAATTTTAAGTTATTCCTTAGAGCAGACTGGTATCAAATTGTAATGAACTATTAATGCATTGCCTTACTCGCAAGTTCCAAAACTGAAGAGTTTACCTCGCTTTCAATTTAGTATGACCAACTCGTGCATAAGGCCAAAAAAAAAAATATTCGGTCTCTGGTCAGACCAAAGTTCCGGAATTGACGCGGCCAAGCGGTTTTTTTCTTTTTTTTCTTCAAGCTTGGATTGTACAGACAAGGTGGGTACTATTTTGCTTTTTTGGTGTCCTCATGTACATTGGTGTCCTCCATAGTTTGCCTTGGTGCTTTCGATCATTTGCCTTGGTGCAGTTTCCCATTCCTTGGTGCTCTTTGGTAAAAAAAAAAACCGAGGAGGTGCGGAAATAGAGGGCGCTGTTGGAGCTACCGCGGAACATTTTGGAAAAAAAAAGATCGACGCGCATGCTTAAAATCGACGCTCGCGCTGACCAGAGACCGACTTATTTTTTTTTTTGGCCTAAAGTCTTCTTTTTTTTTTATAAGTCCTGAGGTTTCCAACCAGGTTCCGGCAGGATCACCACAGAGCTCCCTTTACTGCGTGCATGCATGCAAATATTCATAGATGTACATTCAAATCATTTGCATGGGTACAATATTGAGCGCTCTTTAACCGAATTCAATAACCTTTTCGTCAGACAGTGCTACAGTTGTATGGTCACACCACAAAGATTTGGAGGAATGGAGCTCTGAGGCATGGGTTGTCTTATCGAAACGTCGAATGAGGGACCGTTGGAGCAATGCCAAATACTACTCAGAGTATTAATAAGTTGTGACAGCCGTGTGGTTACGAAGGCGAAGTGTGGCCCGTTGATAAGCAAAGTTAATCCGATGACGTAGACGCTATAACCTAGCACTGAAAATCATGCACCCAGAAAACATGGCTTATTTGAACGTTTTGTTTTTCATAAAATATGCTCAGTATGACTGAAACGTTAAGTTATAACGAAAGAAGAAATTCTAAACTTCATGTAAGTGAAAAAATAGCCATGATCATCGATGCCGAAACCTCAATCCTGGTTACTGGTAAAGCTGACCTTCAAGTCGGGAAGAAATCGTTCGAAAACGTCCCCAAATCTTCGTATTAATTTCAATTTCTAGGAAGTTCATAAAGTTGTTATTTTACGAGTAGTTGAACACTTCGATTGTCTACGTTTCAGCTTAATATGTTGTTGCAAACGCAAGTGTTACACCTTGAACAATCTCCAAGGAAAATTTCGACGAGTATTTTTTGCCAAACAAACATGCATGGTTTTCAGCAAAGATCCTATAGCGACGTAGGCGCTATGGTTGACATATTCATTAGCATATTGAGCATATTCATTAGCGTCACTCGGCGTGACTTGGCGTGAATCTCGGTATCGACCACTGGAAGCCGGCAAAAAGGGTGATATTTATCAATTAATAACTCGTGAAGGAGGCTTTTCTCCACATTTTTACTGCACACCATAATGAATAGGAACCTTATTAATATTCGTGAGGCTTGAGAAGATTGACAGATAGTGCAAACGCCATGTGCTACAACTGTCAAAAATGCACGTAGCCAGGCCTATTTTTTCCAATTTCAACGAAAAGTAGTGAACATCACAACCATTTTTAGCACATACTTGGATCAGTATAAGGGAAATAAGCCCCGAAAGTTGCATGAAGATACGGTTTTCCAAACGGGAGAAATTAATTTTCAAAGATTTCGCCCGCCAACGTGAACATGTCTGTGTGGATGTAGTTTCATTCAAAATAAAGTGTTGCGTAACCTTTAGGAATCGCCCGTCGCAACCATACGGCTGGTGAAGTGTTCACGACATATTAATATTGATACTTCAAAATCAACAACAGGTCAAGCGACTAATATCTCTGCAATAAACTACATTATAGGCCACATATAAACAAAGAAGCCTGAAGTGAAAGTCAGCGGTACAAACAATATTTAAGTAAAGCAGAATTGTACATTGTTCAAAATTTGAATACAAAGCGAAGCAGTCAAATTAGGACCCAAGTTTCTGGCACGATACAAAGATTATCTTTGATGGAATAAACTGACCCTGTGCGTATTTTAGACTCAGTGCTTGAACACGAGAGCTTTCAGTGGGAGGGACACATCGGTTCATTGTATTTTGTTCCAGAGTCCCTCCCATTAATTGATCCTTCCCAACATTCTCTTTATTACTGTTGAGGGGGTGCTAACTTCCAATCCATATTTATGATAACTAAATGAAAATCGGCATTATACTGCGCAAGTCCACATCAATTCAGTTAGTATGCAGCAAATACTGTTACTGTAGGCTAGTCAATTTTCTGTCAATATTCCCCAGTCGACGTCACAAATATAACCAGTTGGGTAGAGTGACATGTCAGCCGTCTTAGATGCTGCAGACGGTACAGGTTATTTCACGCCCGTTGACGTACGGGGGGCAATGGAGGGGCACACAGATCCCTTCTATGATGTACAGAAGTGCTCCGTCTTGGTTAGCGTGACTGCCAGAGACCACCTCCGGGGCTTGGTCCACGCACACGGCTTTGGACCGCTGCTCATGGCCGGAATTTCCGGACATGAGGAAGCCTCTGTACTCCTCCGTCCAGTTCTCAGGACAGCCGAGCTTGGCTGGGAACAGGTGCTGGGTCCCGCGGTCCACGAGGCGGCACACGGCGCACGGGACGTCATGGTCGTGAAGGACCTCGGCGTTTTCGTGGGAGAACGGATCGTAGTTGCTTACCTCGTACTCTGTTCCATACAGATAAGAATCCGAGTTCCACCCGTCGTTGTAAGATGCCGCCCAGTCAGGATCAGTGGGAAGACAGATAAAATCCACAGAGCCGCCTTTGTGTGCGAAATACGAACCGGTTGCGAAGCCTTCAATGGGATTAAAAATATTCGTTTGAATACAAAGGAAACGTTTAAGAGAACGGCAATGAATGACGAGGCTAGAGTGTGCGGGCGTGACGAAAGTGTCACCTCTCCCCAAACATTAATCCTTTTTTGTGGACGAAATCGTCTTCCTGCTCAAAACATTGGGGATCAGAAAATAATCTGCAACAAATAGGGCAACCCAAATCATGCACCTTGAACAGCGCCCTCAATAATAAGTTTGTGTCACCCCTGAACAGAAACTATTTGCTATGCAATATTCCCTTTTTCAATAGCTCTTTGCTAAACCAACCTCTTTGTTAGTATCTTTGGCAGGCCTACCTGCGTACACCAGTTCTGTGCTTGTGTGATTGGGGCAAATAGTGCGCCCCCATCGGACGTAAGTCTGTCCCCCTGACGGCATTCTGTTGTCACGATGGTCGCGTGGCTCTAAAAGGAATTATCAGGTATTGTAGCAATGGGTTGAAATTTACCAAAATCATTTGTGGTTCACGTCAACACACTGATCCAGAATTCGCCATTTGAGTGAAAGGCCTTTTAAAATCTTGAAAATGGAATTTCAAAATGTTATACCCATTTAACTGCCTGAATAGGCGACGTACGTACACAAATGAACAGTGCCTTATTATTTTCTTTGCATAATTGCACATACAAATTACCAAAAGGCCAACGGGAAAAACTATCTTGAAAACGTCTCACGTCGCAAGATCTGGCAATTTTTGGATGGGAAGACTTAGCGAGATTTATCCCAATCCAGCCTCTTAAAAATGTTGATCAGCAACTCAACAAACATGTTGATAATTCGAGTCATGCGTTCCCCTGTAACAACGTAGCCTAGTAGTTGTCAGGATTGTTTGTGAGCTATTATCGCGTTCAACTGGAAATCAGATCTGTGTGTTATTTAACAGACATCGACGAAAAAATATCGGCCCACGTTTTAGTAAATGGAATAAATTACTTCACGAAATTCGAATTATTTCCTGCACAATGATAATTCCTTTACTGCAAGCGTTACTACCGCTTTATCAGGGGATCAGTAATGTAGGGAGCGGGCGGGAACCAGTCTATTACTCGTCGGAGCCGTTTGTGTACAAAAGCAACCCATAAATGTTTTTTTACGAGTGTCTCAGGCGCCCCAAATAGAGGAACGTAGCTCTTTTCGTCGTGATAAAGCGTTCAATACGTTTAGTCAGCAAAAATCCGATTATGTTGGATTGCACCTCTATATCGTATAATTGTTTATCCCTCATCTTTTTTTAATGTCATAATAACAAAGGCAAAACGAACCCGTGTCCTCTGAGTCTCCCTTCGGCCCTCTGGGTCCGGCTTTTCCAGCAGCACCTGGTAATCCCTGCCAAATAAATGAATGTTTGTTTGACAACGAAAATAAAGCAAGCGTCGGTCTGATTTGATAGAAATGTAAGTAGAGTAGGCCTAAGGGTCAGTGTTCTGAGAGAGTCGAGTCCATTAAAGCTTTTGAAATATACCTAATACGTAATGACGTCACACTCACACTTTGTTAACATGTGCGCTTTCCTACGAGTGTCAGGTTCAACATTCGGAGAAGGGAAAGAAGAAGCTTTGCATTTTAAATTGTCCTGATGCAGTCGGCAAAAACTATGCATTATGTCCGTCGACAAAATAATGTGCAGTTTTTCTGGGATGAAAAACGCCACTTATTGGCCGATAGTGCCCGGATCGTCTGCTTTCAGGGGCGGATCTATAGCTTTCAGGAAACGTGGGGAGGGGTGACTATAGGGGGTTGAGTCTAAGGCGGAAAATTTTGAAATCTATGACTTTTCCTTTGTTCTTAAGCAAGAGCATAAATTGAGGAGCTAGCAATTCTGTTAATATTTTTTGCCTCAGTTTACTAGTTTCATAACATGAGTCAGCGGCTTGACGGCTGGATAGCACCACCCCTCCTCCTTTCGTTCCCAATAAGAATACCCCCCTCCACTTTTGAATATTTCGGAGGGCGAGTGGCCGGGGATATTTTCTGTCTACCTTTGAGATTCTGTCGGCAAATTTGTGTCAACGCCCCCCCCCCCCCGCCCCAATTGAAAGTGGTCTAGCGACGTTTCCGGTTCTAAGGCTCAGACTTAGAGCCTTATGACTTGTGAACTGGGAAGACTTGGACTCGAACCCGAATTTAGTGGACTGGACTTGAATTTGAAGACTCTAATTTAGATTGGGTGGATTCACACTTGGACTGGGGTATGAACTCCTAGGACTTTTAATCAGGACTCAACAGGACTCGTATCAAGGACACGGACTCCAACTCACTGACTGACCACATGTCATTTGTCAGCTGGGCAGCGCTATCGAATGAACTTACGATTATACCATTCTGCGCTTGGGGAACTGAGTTTAAATGGGCTTGAATGGTCTGGTTTGGGGGAGGGCAGTGATATAAACTTAACATTATGTGTGAAAATAGATATTAGTTTATTTGTAAGGCTTCTAAAAGTACATATTAGCGCTTCGTAATGCAAGTACACAATGAAGGATTTTGTATAGGCAGGATGTCAAAAATGACGTTAATAAACGGTATCTTATGGCGCAACGTATTGTAAATCGTCCGTATTGCCCGGCGCTACTAATCTGCCAACTAGGCCTGTGGGTACTTTGGGAAAACTTTGTGGCGACTTCTTTGGCAACTTGATAATGCCTAAGCAATTTCTGAATGGTATTCTTACCGGTTCTCCTTTGACTCCTTCTGGGCCTTGCTGGCCTGCTGGGCCCTGAATTCCATCTCGTCCATCACGCCCGTCCCTACCGTCACGACAGCCTCCATACCCAAAAGGCCCTTGATTTTTTGAAGAAAATGACACTAACGATCACAAATTACTCCGAAAGAACTTTAGGAATAAAAAGGAGCATGCAGTTCAGCAGCAGCAGCAATGAAAAAGTGATACAAAAAATCAAATAACGACAATAATTCAACTTGTAAATCGCAAACTTAATTGAACAGGTGTGACATTTTTTAAAGCAAAAATGTGTTTTTTTTTCCTTTAGAAGGATTCAGCCAAGATCGATATGTCCCTGCACCCTCTGTGTTTTGAATATTTCTGGTCAACTTGTCAGCATTTGGGGTAACTTCTTAAATAAACAGTGGTTTGTTTCAAGATTGTTTCCTTTTTCAAAAGGTTTACAAACTTCCTTTACCAATGTCGCGTCCAAATGGAAACGTCAAATTTTGATTGACGGTGTGGCTGACTGGCAGGGGATTGCCTTGGTCCCTTCGAATTCGCAGTTGGGCATTCGTCGAAGTCGGGTCAGGTGTTCCTTGTGGCATGGCCTTCTCGACTAATGACAAACGCTCTTCGTTGCTCGCTATTTGTTGCTGAAAGAACAGACACAAGATGATGTGTTGAAATATCGAAAATAGAAAAGTCAGCAGAGAGAATTCAGTGTTTTTTAAATATAGAAATCACCCCAAAGAAAGGCTATAAAATTCACTCTTGGCAAAAGGCTAGAAAGAACAAATACATGTATGATGAAACGAAAAGTAATTATCAAGAAAGCTGGAGTTAGGCAGTAGTGTGGTGTTCACCTCGGAGACATATTTTCTGTCGATGACTAAAACAGTGGTTCCAGAAACGTTAATCGTTGATCATTCTTTAGCTAAAGTTACAGTACGTTGGCTGATAAACATCCATACGCGATGACGCAATTTGGCATGCGATGATAAACTTTGAGTAATAAACGAAACATTAATTCATTTGTTCACAATGCATCATTAAATACAATGCATCTTCGACAATGTCTAACTCCCCTTTTAAAATACAGATCACAGCTGCAGGAGCGCATTGTTGAGACAGCTCAGGATGTTTTTTTTTTCCAGTCATCCATGACTGCAGAAAAGAAAGTTTAAGAACCACCCTCTATGAGATACGACGTCACCAACAATAGTTTTCAAGTTCATTTAGTTTAAAATACATACGGATCTATCATTTTTAGATTAATAATTATTCAATATTTGATATATTCTGCAATCCCAATTCTTGTTTAAGTTCAGTTAATATGTGTACTTAAGAGTAATATTGAGTTTATTTCTTTGGTTTATTTAAAAGATATCAAAATTAAAACAAAACATTCAGATTTACAAATTAGTCTTTACTCACCCTTACTGACTGTAGCTCCGTGTGGACGTAGAACACAGTCAGGCCAACCAGGACCGATGTGATGCACAGGTTCAGCAGTGTCCCTGCCACAAACCAACGCCAAAACACAGCATTCTTGTTGGACTGTTTGCTTTGGTCAAACATTTCCATTCCAATATCTGAAGACTTATTCATTGGTGCCATTGCAGTGATGGTTGAAGTGTACACTCGACTCACCATGAAGATGTGTCTGGTTAAATTTGAATGTGTCACTTTTACTAAACCGATCGATTAAGCCCCGCCCATTGCAAGTGCAAGTGGGCATCGACACAAACCCACTCCATGTTCCAGCCACGTTGACGCATGCGTCATACACAACTACACGCATGTCGGGGCATCAATCACCATTGTGATTGGTCAAACATCATGGGGCGGGGTTTAATGTAAGGTTTTTGGCACCAAAATGTTTCTCTGCGTTGGTCTCTTCTATTCTCATTTTAGAAACAATATTTACCTCGTTGGCATGGTGAAGACCATTACAGCGTAAACAACGATAAACCCAAGTCACCCTTTGCACCCAAAGGCCATACATTAGTCACTGTGGCATTGTTTTACAAAGGAACTTTGTTATATGGAGTACACTGGCAAACTTAACCGTACATAAACCATGGTCATACGACTTCCCTCATTTGTAAGGACTATAAGTCTGCTCCATAAAGTTTGTCTTACTTCACATAAAGGTTGTTTTATGCTATATTTTGACAACTGAAGACTCGCAATGACCTAAAACGGGGAGGGGGGCACATAGCCCGTGCTCAAGGCCTCTCGGCTTTGTATCGTTCAAAACTACGACCAAACTCATTGAGGGTCCCCTCCAGAATAGGAAAGAGCCCCGTCCTGTGCCCACTGCAAGTTCTTTTCCTTCAGTATGCGCAAACACTTTGAGGACAGGGGCACAATTTTGTGCAACCTATGGATGTGCAGGGGGGGAAGCTAGTGGATTGACCGCAGGAAATTATTTTGGGATAATTAGACCTAAGTATAAGATATTGGAACCCGTTGACTTATGCTACTGGCAAGGTGCGTGTACAGAGAGTGTTCCAAAATACGCATTCCCGCTGAATGAGAACAATTTCTGTTTCTGTCCCCACTCCATCAAACAGCACTGACAGACCTTCTGGCTTTCTCAGCGACAAGTCAGGATGACGTTCCATGAAGCCTCTGTACCAATCATATCCTGCACTCTTCCTGACATGACTGAATCTATGCTTTATACCAGCATGCTCTGCCATCTCATACGCAAGCTTGCACACAGCCTGCAGTCCAATGCCGAAGCCTTGGCTTTCAAGATCTTTGATGTGGCGTACAAGTTCATCCTCATCAGCCATGCTGAATACCGGTGCTCGGAACTCGGTATCCCCTTGCGGATCCTTCTTGACAGTGTTGATTTGGGGACTCCATACTGTTTAGCTGCCTCTCTGATGCCTAGTCTCCCTTCAGTTACTGCTGTATAAGCACTAGCCATTGCATCGGACTGCCACTTCCCTTGCTTCGGAGTCCATGATTTTTTCTTCCTAGCCATATGTGCAGGTCTGCAACAAACAAAACAATTAAATAAAATATAACTTTATGTAATTGGCACAAGTACTCTGAAATAAACTTATGAGAGTTTATAATTATATAAAGTGACATAAAACTTTGAAACTATTTGAGCACAGCCAAATATTTAGCACCAACACGTGCACATTCACGGTGCACATGATGCTAATTCCAACCTGTCCCACTTACCCCAAACCAATGGGGTAAGTGGGACACATGGAAAATATGCATATAAGATATTGGAACCCGTTGACTTATGCTACTGGCAAGGTGCGTGTACAGAGAGTGTTCCAAAATACGCATTCCTGCTGAATGAGAACAATTTCTGTTTCTGTCCCCACTCCATCATCTCTCATTATAACATGGTAAAAAAGAATACTTTTTTGTATGAATTCCGCCTGGCCCTATTATGTTATCGTTTCAGACTACACCAGGCCTGTTTCATTGGTTGTGTATAAACTTGCGAGTGGCCATGGGTGGTGGTATCTTTTTTACCAACGTAGTGTACCAGGTAGGTACCTTAAGTTCTTTTATACGTTGTGAGGTTCCGGCACGATCGTCAGAGAACTCCCTTACTGCGTTCATAGATACACAAGGTTTTGCATAGGCCTACTTAGTCATATACAGAAATAAAGGTAAAGGATTTGGGACTAGTTTGCATAAAACCTTTTTTGAATCACCGGTGCAAGACAGCAGTTTCGTGAATTGCTTGAAAGTGAACACTACTTCCGTTTCCCAGTAAGACCTTTTCCATTCGCGACAGCTACGTCTTTTTTTCATCTAAACATCCCCATAAACTTGTGCACGCATTTTTTCAAATTTAAATGTGCCCTTACCCAATATTCCCTCGTCCACAAATGTCGGTATGTTTACTAATAAGACCACGAGCAGCAAAAAATATCATTGCGACTATACAATTTTGCCTCTAAAGGGGTGCTGTGGCACTATAGGAAGACATGAAAATGTCTCCCTAATTACCGGTGTCTTCCACCGTTCGAAGAAATTACGATACCGGGTCTCCTTTACACGTACAGGCATAATGCCCATTTATAATCCGAAACAAATGGCGATCATGGCGCAATACAACCAGAACAATTCAGAAAAATCAAAACAATTCAATACAACTAAACCAAAATATTGTGGATATTCAGGAACAAGTAATTCTTCAGGGCAACAGGCAAAGCCATTTATTTATATGTATATTTCTGTATCCTGTTAACTACGACACAATCTAACATTCATACTTTCCCTCCTTTTTTCTCCTTTATTAGTAACCAGGTAAGTATGTAGATAAGCAAGAAATAAAGTTAAAAGACGATATGTATTTCCAAGACAGCTGGGGAAATTGTCAGGTTTTTCCACATGTGGCTAATATGGCCCAGGATACAGAGGCAGTCAAGTATCTGCATCAGTACATGCATAAGTTGAAATTACTGCATTATTGTTACGTTGATTTTCAGTCGTCGTTTACATCGTTTTGGGTACCGCAAACGATGTTATTTCTCTTTAAATGCTTAAGCCAGGTCTAAAGACCGCGTAACCAGATAAAAGGGAAAATTGGAACAATGCACATCCTCCCCATGCTGATGACAAAACGTTTATTTCCAACATCAAATCATTGTCTGGGTACAATACTGGTCGTGCATTTGGCTGTGAAGAGTTCACGACGTTTTGATGTTGTTGAAATCAACAACATGTCAAGTAACTCATTCCTCTTATAGATGGCCGACAGAGATAACACATTTATGTAAATAATATAATGCGATAAACTACATAGTATATTAGAAGGCACAAGGTCAGCGATACCATTCAATCTTTAAGTAAAAGCATACACATTGTTAAGATTTGAATACAAAGCAAAGAAGTTTAACTGGATCGACGTTTCTGGCACGATGTAAGTAGTTTAAGTAGTCTTCCTGGTACACTTTGACCTTTGACCTAGAAATATGTAAAGGTCACATAAATATGTAAATATGTAGATACAGATATAAATATGAATGAAGGGGGTTAGGAAATTCTGGCACAGTTTGACCCCTAATGAATGGATGGGATGAATAAGGAATAGGTGAGGGTATAAGGAATGGGGTACAGTTTGACCTATTCTATGGGAAAGATTGCATATATGTATGGGGAAATATAAAAATTTATAGTACAATTTGACCTTAGCCCTAACAATACAGTATATACATATATCTGTACGTGAAAGAAGTCAATGAAGTTGACTAACTAAACATGATTTTAAGCCTTAATACCCCTTTACCGCTGTCTGTACAGGAATGCACCGAACCCTAGTTGTACCACCGGGCCGGACTTGTTTACAAAATCAAGGATATATATAACTAGGTCTTTTTGTGTTAAAGCAATGGTATGTACTTCTATTGTATATTAAAGATTTAGAGTGTCATAAGGCAACTAAATTTTTTACCTCCAACAAAGTCCCAAAGTTGGACACGGTGCGTGATAAAGCCATACATGAAGCATTAAAGACCGTAAATATTTCGGGGATTATCAACAGGGCGCGTCCAAACACTAATTATATGACTGCATTACAGTAGGGCTTTCCCGATTGTTTAACTGTAAGACAACACCAACAAAGAAAAATACAACTGCAGAAAGAATATTGTGCAATTGGTATTGCACCATAACATACACAATATGACAAGGCAAATATCGGTGCAGAAGCACGGAGTTATTTATTTGCTCCATGATCGGTGCGGTCATCGAAGGGTGATCGACCATCGGTCTCCGTATAGAACGCATGGATTCATTAGCTCTCTGATCTATTATTAACACAATTCCTCCATGGTTAAAACAATCATCGGACTATACCGTGCAAGTACGCTGTTCACCGGTGAGTGTTTGTTTACTACAAATACATAAATTATTTTTTATTTTTTTCTAACTTTTTTCAAACTCGACCATCCGACAATTTCGTTGATTCTTGATTTTGTAAACAAGTCCGTAACGGTGGTACAACTAGGGTTCGGTGCATTCCTGTACAGACAGCGGTAAAGGGGCATCAAGGCTTGAAATCCCGGAAAATGTCATGTTTTGATTCTTATTTTCAAACATATAAGTAAACCATAATGTGTTATCGTGCCTGAGAAAGGATGAAAAAAAAACCCACGGTTCTCATCGGATGCACGACGGTGTACGCATACGTTTTTCATGTCGAACGCCAATATGATTTCTCATACGTCTGCAAAAGGCGAGCACTTTACTTAATTATATTGCTTGGTTTGTTGTCTTTTTTTGGGGGGGGGGGTGGGGTTACAAATGGGGGAACCCTGAAATTCGTTCTTGCACGAAATAACACAAAACGCCCAGATTTAAACGATGGTTGTGTTATACAATGCTCTTTCCGATAAACATCATTCGAGAAGCATTGCTTAATCGGGCACTGTACGTCCATGCCGTAGTGTCCCTTTAAAAACCAACGTTTTTGTTATGGCTATAATGACGCTTTTTAAACCAATGAATCCATTCCTTATTGTACGCGCATCTATCTGTAGACTTAAAGATATAGAGCCTAATCGATAAATTAGCCTTCGTGGATTAAGCGCCATCTGATCGGACGAGTGTAATGTATACAGTAGAATGTCACAGGTGCATGTGTACCAGCATTCGCTCTGGCTGACGCCAAAACCTTCCATTTCTACGATCACCGCGCACAGATATATATATTTTACTTGGGTGATTCTGGTGGCAGTGTAGAATAATGCCATTGGTATTGTATCGAATAACAAAAGGAATATAAATAATGAATATACGACCAGTCTCCGTACATACGCATAGATTACTAGCTATCTTGGACCTTCGATTTATCAAAAACTATGCCTCACACCACGGCCTACGGTGGCCCCTTTCGAGAAATATCGATCTGTTCCGATCCGGCTAACCCCCACGGAATACTTCTGGCCACTTAAAGTCCCATTGTCCGACAGATTACACACTCACCACACGCGAGCGCACCTACGTCAACAGTCCTATTGTCCTAGAGGATTACGGATCGATGCTCACTTCCGGACACCACCTACGTCAACAGTCTATTGTCCAAGAGGATTAACTACCAGCCACAGCTGGCCGTGGTCGAATTGCGTAAACCGCATGTAATCCACGTGTAAATACATAACTACATGTATATACTGTATTGTTAGGGCTAAGGTCAAATTGTACTATAAATTTTTATATTTCCCCATACATATATGCAATCTTTCCCATAGAATAGGTCAAACTGTACCCCATTTCTTATACCCTCACCTATTCCTTATTCATCCCATCCATTCATTAGGGGTCAAACTGTGCCAGAATTTCCTAACCCCCTTCATTCATATTTATATCTGTATCTACATATTTACATATTTATGTGACCTTTACATATTTCTAGGTCAAAGGTCAAAGTGTACCAGGAAGACTATTTAAACTACTGATGTAAAGATCATCGTTAATAACTGAGCCTCTGCGTATTATGGACTCCGTGCATGAACAATAGATGGCGCTTCGTCACCACTCACAAGAACTTAAGTATGAGGGAACACATCGGCAATTGGTTTAGAATCTCTCCCAATGGTCCCTCCCAACTTTCTTTTTATTACCGTTGAGGGCGTGCTTATACACGGAGTCCATATTCCTGCAGAAATAAACAAGTTTCACCAGCCCATGTACACATCACGATTTTCAATAGACTTTGTCTACGAGTCTGCCATATTAACTGCGAGGTAAAATGTTAATCTTCATAGACTATTTGAGGTATGGCCGACGCACTAGGAGGGCGCTATTTGGTTTGGGTAAAAATAAAAACGACTTAACACAAAACAAACATCGCTAATATAGGCTAATAATCGTTATGGGGTGCTTGTAGCCCATACTCAGGCTTTTACAAATTGTTTTCTGGTATTTGAACGAACTCCCAATCTCCATCTATATGATAACTATAAGCATTACAAGCATGACAACTGCAAGCATTACAACTGCGCAAGTGCACATCATGTCAAAGAGACAAACAGCAAATAATGTTACTCAAGACCATGAGGTCCACTTCCTATGGTGTTCTATATCTGCCATCTCGCGTGGCGGATCTCGCGTGGCGGATCTCGCGTCGCGCCTCGCGGATCTCGCGTCGCGCCTCGCCGATCTCCCCTCGCGCCTCGCCGATCTCCCCTCGCGCCTCGCGGATCTCGCCTCGCGCCTCGCGGATCTCCCCGATCTCGCGGATCTCGCCTCGCGGATCTCGCGTCGCGCCTCGCGGATCTCGCCTCGCGGATCTCGCCTCGCGGATCTCGCCTCCCTCGCCGATCTCGCCTCGCGGATCTCGCCTCGCGGATCTCGTCTCCCTTCGCGGATCTCGCCTCGCGGATCTCGCCTCGCGTTTTTTTTCTTCTGGGTGTTGCACATGCGCATATAAATAAGAGAAATGATGGCTCTATCCCATTCAGAGACGCCTCTCCTATAGATTGGCTTGTGAATAAAAATGTGCGTAAGAAATGCGCATGCGCAACACCCAGAAGAAAACAAACGCGAGGCGAGATCCGCCAGGCGAGATCCGCCAGGCGAGATCCGCCAGGCGAGATCCGCCAGGCGAGATCCGCCAGGCGAGATCCGCCAGGCGAGATCCGCCAGGCGAGATCCGCCAGGCGAGATCCGCCAGGCGAGATCCGCCAGGCGAGATCCGCCAGGCGAGATCCGCCAGGCGAGATCCGCCAGGCGAGATCCGCCAGGCGAGATCCGCCAGGCGAGATCCGCCAGGCGAGATCCGCCAGGCGAGATCCGCCAGGCGAGATCCGCCAGGCGAGATCCGCCAGGCGAGATCCGCCAGGCGAGATCCGCCAGGCGAGATCCGCCAGGCGAGATCCGCCAGGCGAGATCCGCCAGGCGAGATCCGCCAGGCGAGATCCGCCAGGCGAGATCCGCCAGGCGAGATCCGCCAGGCGAGATCCGCCAGGCGAGATCCGCCAGGCGAGATCCGCCAGGCGAGATCCGCCAGGCGAGATCCGCCAGGCGAGATCCGCCAGGCGAGATCCGCCAGGCGAGATCCGCCAGGCGAGATCCGCCAGGCGAGATCCGCCAGGCGAGATCCGCCAGGCGAGATCCGCCAGGCGAGATCCGCCAGGCGAGATCCGCCAGGCGAGATCCGCCAGGCGAGATCCGCCAGGCGAGATCCGCCAGGCGAGATCCGCCAGGCGAGATCCGCCAGGCGAGATCCGCCAGGCGAGATCCGCCAGGCGAGATCCGCCAGGCGAGATCCGCCAGGCGAGATCCGCCAGGCGAGATCCGCCAGGCGAGATCCGCCAGGCGAGATCCGCCAGGCGAGATCCGCCAGGCGAGATCCGCCAGGCGAGATCCGCCAGGCGAGATCCGCCAGGCGAGATCCGCCAGGCGAGATCCGCCAGGCGAGATCCGCCAGGCGAGATCCGCCACGCGAGATCCGCCAGGCGAGATCCGCCAGGCGAGATCCGCCAGGCGAGATCCGCCACGCGAGATCCGCCACGCGAGATCCGCCACGCGAGATCCGCCACGCGAGATCCGCCACGCGAGATCCGCCACGCGAGATCCGCCACGCGAGATCCGCCACGCGAGATCCGCCACGCGAGATCCGCCACGCGAGATGGCAGATATAGAACACCATAACTTCCAGTCATCATTTCCCAGACGTCGGCACAATACTAATGACTATAGAGTGACATGTCAGCCGATTTAGATGCTGCAGACGGTACAGGTTATTTCACGCCCGTTGACGTACGGGGGGCAATGGAGGGGCACACAGGTCCCTTCTATGATGTACAGAAGTGCTCCGTCTTGGTCAGCGTGACTGCCAGAGACCACCTCCGGGGCTTGGTCCACGCACACGGCTTTGGACCGCTGCTCATGGCTGGTATATCCAGACATGAGGAAGCCTCTGTACTCCTCCGTCCAGTTCTCAGGACAGCCGAGCTTGGCCGGGAACAGGTGCTTGGTCCCGCGGTCCACGAGGCGGCACACGGCGCACGGGACGTCATGGTCGTGAAGGACCTCGGCGTTCTCGTGGGAGAACGGATCGTAGTTGCTTACCTCGTACTCTGTTCCGTACAGATACGAATGCGAGTTAAACCCGTCATTGTAAGATGCCGCCCAGTCAGGATCAGTGGGAAGGCAGATAAAATCCACGAAGCCGCCTTTGTGGTTGTAATACGAACCGGTTGCGAAGCCTTCAATGGGATTAAAAATATTCGTTTCAATAAAAAAGAAAACGTTTAAGAGAACGGCAATGAATGGCGTCGCTAGGAGTGTGCGGGCGTGTTGAAAGTGTCACCCCTCCCCAAACATTGCTCATTTTGTGTGGACGAAATCTTCTTCCTGTTCAAAACATTGGGGGTCAGAAAATAATTTGCAACAAATAGGGCAACCCAAATCATGGGCCTTGAAGGCGCCCTCCATAATCAGTTTGTGTCCACTAATAAACAGAAACTATTTGCTAAGCAATATTCTCTTTTCAAAAGCTCTTTGCTAAGCCAACCTCTTCGTTGGTATCTTTGCTAGGCCTACCTGCGTACACCAGTTCTGTGCTTGTGTGATTGGGGCAAATAGTGCGCCCCCATCGTACGTAAGTCTCTCCCCCTAACAGCATTCGGTTGTCACGGTGGTCACGTGGCTCTAAAAAGGATTATCAGGTATAATTGTAGAAATGGGTTGAGATTTACCAAAATCATTATGTGATCCAAGTCAACACACTTATCCCGAATTCATCGCTTTGAGTAAAAAGCCTTTTAAAATCTTGTAAATGAAACGTCATGATTTGTACCCATTTAACTGGAAACAAGTGCGAGTGCACAAGCTCTGGCCGTGTTGCACGAAGTGTTGCATGACAGTCTTGCATGAAATCGATCAAAATGATCCCAGTCAGAGCTGAAAAATGCGACGCCGAAAATGTGACGCCGATGGCGCATTATGGAACACCTACAGTGGGGGGAGGGGGGGGCTTGCCTTTCCCTTGCGACGCCCACTTGAAACCTGATGGTACTGTTCGAGCTATTCTCACGTTCACCCGGAACATAGATTTTGGTGTTAACAGACATCGCGAAAAAAAACATTTTAGTTAATGGAATATTTACTCCACACTTTCGTATTATTTGCAGCCCAACGATAATTCAGATCTTGCAGGGCTCCTGCCTCCCTATCAGGATCGATAATGTAGAGAGAGGATCGAATCAGTCTACTTATTCGTCGGAGCCGCTTGTGTACAAAAACAACCCAGAATTTGTTTTCAGATTGTCGCAAACGCCTTATATAGAAAAACGTAGGTTTTTTGTCAAAATAAAGCGTGCAATTTTTTTGTCAGGAAAATCCAAAGTTTGATAGAGAGCCTGAAAAGCACGTCTCCAAATCCGACGGGTTTTTTTGATCTCCCAATTTGAATTGAATGTAATATAACAATGGCGAAACGAACCCGTGTCCTCTGAGTCTCCCTTTGGCCCTCTGGGTCCGGCTTTTCCTGCAGCACCAGGTAAACCCTGCCGAATAAATACATTATTGTTTGACACCGAACTAAACAAAGCAAGCTTCAGTATGAGACTTGATAGGAATATAAGTAGAACAAGGCTGAGAGTCGAGTCCGTTAGAGTTTTTGAATTTGCGGACACAAACGGAAGCAGTTGTGTAACTATACGTTGCACGGACTCGAACACACTGACTGACTCCGGCCCGGATTTTGTCAGCTGGGAGGCGGGATCGATTAGGATTACACCGTTACGCCAATAATTGGGCTGAGTTTGGGGGAGGGGCGGAGATTAGTATAGTGATTATAAGCTTCTAGTATGTGTGAAAATAGTTTACACGTTTATTTGTGAGGCTTCTAATTTCTAAAAGTACCTGCTTGCGCTTGGTAATGTAGGTACACAATTCAAAGGGGTTTGTATAGGCAGGATGTCAACAATGATGTTAAAAATAGTATCTTCGGGACAAACGGTTTGTATTGTGCAGCTTGTTGTAAATCGCTCGTATTGCCGCCACAAATCTGCCAAGTTCGTTACTTTGAACATAGTAGTTTATCGAAATTTCTTTGGCAACTGGATAATGCCTAAGGAATGTTGGACAACTCGTACCCGGGACAACTCGTACCCGGGACAACTCGTACCCGGGACAACTCGTACCCGGGACAACTCGTACCCGGGACAACTCGTACCCGGGACAACTCGTACCCGAGACAACTCGTACCCGGGACAACTCGTACCCGGGACAACTCGTACCCGGGACAACTCGTACCCGGGACAACTCGTACCCGAGACAACTCGTACCCGTCTGAAAATAAAACACTGTGCAGCGTACTCGTATCTGTGCCTTACTTGTGCCGACTGTTATCATACTTATTTCCAACCAATTATTATTCAATTATTTTATCTCCATTTTTCATTTTTAAATAGAGAAGAAGTTTTTAATTTAAATAGGTATCTCTGTTGTTGGCCTGAAGATTTTTTTTTTTAATACTGTTTTATTTTCATTCCGTTTCAGAAACTCTGATGCAATCTCTTTTTGGGAATGATGTGGATAGAGACTGGAATAAACCGATGAAGACTTTGCAGGCTTCTGCAGCGATGGAGAAGAATAGCGTACCTGAAAAGGGAAAAGCATTTTCATATATAATTGCAATTGTTATAATTTTTTTAATACTGTTTTATTTTCGTTCTGTTTCAGAAACATTGACGCAATCTCTTTTGGGAAGATGTGGTGGCTCTGAAAAGAGCCGTTTGGTTTGATGTTGGTGTGGCTCTGAAAAGAGCCGTTTGGTTTGATGTTTTTACTGGAGTGGTCCGGTCAGGAACTTGCATGCCGCCAAGAAGCTCGATGTCTCGATCTCCCCAACCTGGTACCGGTCCCACAGCTTGAAGAGGCGCCCCTGGACCGTCCGGACTTGTCGTCGCTGGTTACGCTGGATCTTGGCTTCCTTGACCAGCTTCATCTGGACCTTCACCAGCGATGCTTCTTGATGGAGCAGCTTGATGACACAGTAGAGTTGCACGTTGTGTCGCCCCGCCCTCCCGTTGATTCTGCGAGATTCTTGAATCTCGCAAAGTGACTTGGAAAGCTATATCTGACTTGGACTGGCCTCATCTAGATGCTGATCTTTGACGACGTGCCCCTTTTATAGACATATGATGGATTCTGGGCACTTTTTAATCCACCAATCGCTTTCCAGATTTCTCTTTTTTTTGAAGAGCCGCCACCCAATAGGCGACGTCGCGGTCCACGCATCGGGGTTGCACGCCCCAGTAGCTGGCGTGGGCGGCCCCGATCAAACGGGAGCGGCGTCTTCAGAACTATCCATTGGGCCAGAACACAATGACTCGCTAAACATGGCATCTCATGCTACTTATACAAGGCTAACAATAATAATTAAGTGGCTTTTCAATTATTTCACATAGGCAAAGATTGACACGCTACTCGGATTGTTGATGGTATGATGATTTGTGTTGATTGAGTTATCCCCGTAAAATAAAACCCCATGAAATGAAAGACAAAATTAATGTCATAAAAACTGTAGAAGGTGACATAATTATGTAACATTTCATAATGACTCGGTACACTTATTTAGTAATGCAATAACTGAAGATCAAATAACTTACGAGCAAACTCCGCCCTAGTAGCTGGCGTTATAGCCCTGCAAACGGGAACACAATGACGCGTGAAACATGGCATCTCACGCTACTCACTAAGCTAACAATTCTAATTAAGTGACTTTTGAATTATTTCACATAATTATGCAAAAGACTGACACGCTACTGGGATTGTTGATGGTTATCAAAATAAATGTCATACAAAGTGTAGAATCAAAATTAATGTCATAAAAAGTGTAGAAGGTGACATATGTAACATTTTTATAATTTTAATGAATCGGTCCACTTATTTTAGAAATAAGTTTTCTCAATAAATGAAGATCAAATAAGTTAAGAAGCTCATGATTGCTATAGCTCCTTCACTCAGCGAATTCGGCGAACTCCGCGATCATCGGCCAGCTGCCAGAATCTCTCCAGAACAATCTCTTGCTTGTCACCACTGGCAATTCCCCAAAACTCAACGGTTTTTGGTTTTCCACATCTTCGGATTTGTCAATTACATCTAACTGAAAAGGAACAGAAAAGTAAATGGTAAGAAAAGTACAAGGTACGAATCGTCCCGGGTACGAGTCGTCCCGGGTACGAGTTGTCCCGGGTACGAGTCGTCTCGGGTACGAGTTGTCCCGGGTCACAAATTTGGGGTACGAGTCGTCCCGGGTACGAGTTGTCCCGGGTACGAGTTGTCCCGATACCTGCCTAAGTAATGTTTGATTGGGATTCGTACCGGTTCCCCTTTGACTCCTTGAGGGCCTGACTGGCCTGCTGGGCCCTGAATTCCATTTCGTCCGTCCCGTCCATCACGTCCGTCCCTACCGTCACGACAGCCTCCATATCCAAAACGCCCTTGATTTTTGGAAGAAAACGAAAAACAAACGAATAACAATTACTACGAAAGAACTTTAAAAAAAAGAGTAGCATCCAATAATATCAAATAACGATAACAGTTCAACTTGTTAATCGCAAAGTTAACGGAAGAGGCATGACGTTTGATCTTTGAGCAAAATGGATTTGTTTCTCTCCATACTTTGGAAGGATTCTACAAATATCATAATGTTCCTGCACCCTCTGTGATTTGTATATTTCTGGTCAACTTATCAGCATTTTAGGTAACTTCTAAAATAAACAGTGGTTTGATTCAAGATTGTTTCCTTTTTCAAAAGGTTTACAAAATTCCTTTACCAATGTCCCGCGCAAATGGGAACGTCATATTTTGATTGAAACTGTGACTGCCTGGCAGGGGATTGCCTTGGTCCCTTCGAATTCGCAGTTGGGCATTCGTCGAAGTCGGGTCAGGTGTTCCTTGCGGCATGGCCTTCTCGACTAATGACAAACGCTCTTCGTTGCTCGCTATTTGTTGCTGAAAGAACAGACACAAGATGATGTGTTGAAATATCGAAAGTAAAATAGTCAGCAGAGAGAATCCAGTGTTTTTTAACCTTGCGCAGAGTGACCTGCTGCCCTTTGGGCCCCAGGTAACCGAATTTTTGGGGGAAAAAAAATGAGGGCCAATGACGGTCACCTTCCATCTAATCCTCATTCGACCCTTGCCAAATAAGCTGGTTCAATGAACTTTGCAGCTAGGGCTACACCCAGGCCGTGTCAACAAACTTTCGACCAGGCCTCCTGTCAAGTCTCATTGAAACATCAACAAAGACCTGTAACTTGACACAGTCATCTCCCTTCATAACTGCATACCACAGCCGTCAGTCAATTATCTTTCCAGCGCACTGTCTGGACACTGTCTGGCACGTAGCTTTTTGTTGTATTGCTATGAATAGGGTCTTGCTTAGTGCGGAAAAGTACCTGCTGCCCTTACGAGTTGTTGTAAAGTTTTTTTGTAAGCGCTGCGCAAGGTTGAATAATCACCCTAAGCAAGGGTATAAAATCCATTCTTGGCAAAAGGCAAAAAAGAAAAAAAGATGATGAAATAATTATCAAGAAAGCTGGAGGTAGGCAGTAGTGTGACGTTCTCCTCGGAGACATTTTGTTTTTCAATGACTAAAAAAATGGTTCCAGAAACGTTAATCGTTGATCGTTCTTGTGCTAAAGTTGCAGTGTGTTGGCTGATAAACAGCCATACGCGATGACGCATTTGGCATGCGATGATAAACTTTGAATAATAATCGAAAAATTAATTAATTTGTTCACAATGCATCGTTAAATTCAACGCATCTTCGACAATGTCTAACTCCCCTTTTTAAAATACAGATCACAGCTGCAGGAGCGCATTGCTGAGACAGCTCAGGATATTTTTATCAGTCATCTATGATTACAGAATAGAAAGTTGAAGAACCACCCTCTATAAGATAGGACCTCACCGACAGTAATTTTTCAAGTTCGTTAGTTTAAAATATATACGGATCTATTTTTTTTAGATTAATAATTATTCAATATTTGATAAATTCTGCAATCCCAATACTTGTCTAAGCTCAGTTAATATGTGTACTTAAGAGTACTATTCAGTTAATTTCCTCGGTTTATTTAAAACAAATCAAGGTTAAAACAAAACATCCACATTTACAAATTAGTCTTTACTCACCCTTACTGACTGTAGCTCCGTGTGGACGTAGAACACAGTAAGGCCAACCAGGACCGATGTGATGCACAGGTTCAGCAGTGTCCCTGCCACAGACCAACGCCAAAGCACTGCATTCTTGTTAGACTGTTTGCTTTGGTCGAACATTTCCATTCCAATATCTGAAGACTTGTTCATTGGTGCCATTGCAGCGATGGTTGAAGTGCATACTAGACTCTCAAGCAAAGACGTGAACACTCGATTCAGTCTCAATGCGTGTCTTGACAAAGTTGCTGGCTTTCCCACGGTCGATTTGGGGTTCAAATGATTCTTTACGTGGGTCCCTGCATTTCGCATTTGACATTTTCAACTTTGGCGTGGTGAATACATTATGTTAGCGTAAAATGATACACTCTACTTACCCTTTTGCCTCCAAAGCTCATGCAAACACGCTGACACACTTTTAAATAGGCATATTTGAAGTGAGCTCTTACCTCAGTTGACCCTGGGCATACAATCTACTTCTCACATGTGAGAACTACAGGCATGAAGTTCATCAAACTTTACTAAGGTTGGACATATATTTTTTTTAAATTATGCAATGGGGCGGGAGGGTCGCTTGGGGCAGAGCCCCCCTCCTAAACACCCATCCCTCAAGAGCCCACAGCTCAGAATTAGGGGTAGCAGGGGCGTAATTCCGGGGGGTATCCCCACACTTTTTGACCAGGGCCCCCCCCCCCCACTTTTTCGTGATGAGAAGAAAACAATGCGAATTTTGAGGAGATTGCCGAACATCCCAACAATACAACCCAAATGTATTCAATAGCACTGAAAGGTGAAGAAAGAAAGTACGCAAGCTTTTAAAACGTGCCGTTTTGCTGGAAGCGCGAATATACGCGCCCTCTTGTGTACTGTGGTGTCCAAATTCCCCTCCCCCAGCCTTTCAAATTTCAACGGCCGGGGAATTTTTGGATAATGATCTTTCCCCATTCCCCCCTCCCCCGCTCGCCGGCACAGATTTACGCCATTGGTAACAAAAGAGCTAAATATTATTTGAAATTATGTATACATAGACCTAGCTATCAAGGGCCCCTCGGTGTATTGTTTCTGGCAGTTTATGCGCCCACTTCAAACACTCTAAAGACTGACTATACATGTAGATGCACACTGTTGGGAGCGCAACTTCTGGATCAAGGAGTGCAGGGGGAAGAACTAGAGGAGAGACTACAGGGGGAAGTGGATGGAATGCAGAAAATTTAGTGGAACAATCCAATACAATTCAGTGGGGTTTTCAATGGTGGATCCCGAGGGGAGGCGGTTGGAGGGTTGCAACTCCCCGTTCAGTCGCTGACTAACGTTGATATATTAGCCAAAAATAATAAATGGAATGATAAGGCTCCTATAGGTTCTCAAATAACTTGAGAATGCAGGAGAAGCATCGTATTTTTCAAAAAATATATATATTGGGGGGCATGTCCCTGGAACCACCCCTCCCCTGGCAAGGCACCCCTCCGGTACGCCTTTGCTCAACCCCCTTCATCTCCTGTTTCATAAAAGCTAGATCCTCCCCTGACATTGGACCACATGGAAGCATGCTGCTGGCAAAAGGTGCGTAAGCATTCCTGCCGTACGAGAACAATTTCTATTAGTGAGTCATCTTCCATTATAACATGGTCAAAAATAAAATGTCCTATTATTTTGTATGAATCCGCCCGGCCCTATATGTTGCCGTCCAAGAATATAGGTAAGTTGTTTTAACGCAACCGTTGTGTACTGCGCGTACTCACTGTCGAAGCGTGGAAACGGTATCCCTCGGTCATCATAATAAAAAAAACCCAGATGTTAGAATCAACAGATGGTACAAGGCTGGCGACGTTGTTTCAAACTAAAATGCCAGCAAATATATCAGCTTTTTATATATATTTTGGAGTAGCCATACGTGCGAAAGTTCATGCTCTGTTTATTGTAGCAAATTGAAGGGAAAACACTACGAGAATCTGAGTGTCTTTCACCCACACAGCGTGATAAATATTCACGTAAGGCTGCGTGATGTGATTGGTTAAAAATACGATGTATTTTGGCCTCCCAAAAAAATACGCGGCCAGCGAACATAACTTGATCGGCTGTCAGTACATGTATGCCTCCTTTTTCACTGCAAGTGTGCTAGTAGGCTGAATCTTCATCGTGGCTCGTTATTTTCTTCACGGACCTGTGTAGTGGCTATATGCCTGACAAGGTGAGTGGGTGAGACCAGAGGGGCATTAGTGTGTCACGGGGACAAAATGGCACATTTTGGAATTCAATTTTTAGAAATACTAGTCCGTGTTGAAAGTGTTCTCCAGCCCTATTACAACAACCCAATGATAAAATATAGGGCTGAGATAACTCCAGATAGGTTGGAAAGGGTTTGAAAGTGTTCGTTTATTGATTCCTTGCTATGGCTAATATAAAATGAAAACTTAGTGGCGGCTTTACTTCTGTACAAACATCAATTCCGTGGACCTTCATTCTGACTTTTTTGGTTCTTTAGGCCAAAAAAAATAAGTCTCCGGTTTCTGGTATGCGCGCGCGTCGCCGTAGCCATGCGCGTCGGCAAAATGAAAAAGTTTTTTTTTTCTCAATAAAAGATGATGTCTTAAAACTGTCAAACTCACTGGTTTGACTGGAATCCTGCTGCTGCACAATTTTAACGTGTTTTTAGATGGGGATATGATCGAGAATAAGCTTTATGTGGCCTCTCTGGACTCCCATATATTTTACACTAAAGTTTAGTCGGGCACAAATTGCAGTCCTCAGCCGACATTTGAAGCAAAAAAAAACAGGTAAAAAAAAAAAAAGCCGCGTCGCCGCACCACTTTTTGGGCAAGCTCCATACCAGAAACCGGAGCCTTTTTTTTTGGCCTTACGCTTTAAATCAACCAAACAAATGCCTAATTCTTACTGATCTGAATAAATCCACACATGGGCGTCGCCAGGATTTTTTCTAGAGGGGGGCAAAACATATTTTTTTCCCAAAAATTTCTTGTATTTCTCAACAAATTCTCGATTTATCAGTATTAGAGGGGGCAGGGACATTCCCTCCCCCGACTCAATAAATTTACACCACTATGACTTCGCGCCTCTTTTTCTTTTCGATTTGTTTCATTGCCCCGTATAACAACATTTAGGGACGTCTGGTTGACAACAAACAAGGTCCAATCACAAACCAGGTTTGTTGTACATTCTTCCATTTGCTGGAAATCCAATGGAAAGTGTTCAAAGACGGGTGGGGATCGACATGCCCGCGTGTTCAGTGAGGATGCATGCGTTCGAGAAGCTTCCCCGAGTCACCCAACTGCTATCGTACGCGTTTTTGTTCCACCATAGGGTGAGCCCTGGCTGCCCTGAGAATGACGTCAGACCTAATCGAATAGCCGAGTCGAACGCGCCCTGAGGAAATCAAGGGTCGGGCTCTGGACTGACAGTTTGTAAGAGCCAATCACAAACTAGACAACTCATCGTGGTCACGGTCAGGTTGAGGAAATACGGAGCTGGAACGAACACAAAGAGACTTGCACCCCTCAAAATTCGCTTTGACCAAATCACACGAGCATCGTTTTCACTTTCACGCAGCAAAAGAAATCGCACTTGCAAGAACAAGATATCAAGGTAAGGATGTATTTGTGTATATGTTTTTGTCACTTCATTGACCTGCAGTGGTTCGACCGACCATGGTCCGACTCAAAATGTGAGTGAGCAATAGTGTTTGTACGTATTATGAAATCCTCGAAACGCACCTTCGTATAATTTCAGTGTTCAGTTGAAAACCTATAACCTGTTTAAGTTTCAGCCCAGTGGATATCACAGGGAAAAACCATGCACAATCTTTTGATCACGAAGCACGATTTTGTCCATAGCACTCTTTATTCCCCCAAACAATACCAGTGCGATTTTTAATACAAGTAAGCTTTTTTTTAGTGGTAACAATTTGGTAGGTTACTTTTGGGATAAATGCAAAATGATCCTATTATGTCTTTTTAAGTGTTTCTTTTAGTACGCAATGGCCAGGACATATATAATCAAGCTTATTGCGCAAACTGTTTGAACGAAATGAGCTCCATTTTAAGGTTCTAATTTTCAGAAGCTGAAAGTTGCTCTCCCCGCGCTTTTTTCGAGTTTCACCCTGAAATTAGATTTTCCTTTCAAATTCCTATTTTTCTAGTACATGTAATACAATCGTCATTCCCTTTGCATGAGACATGAACAACAAATTTGCCCCACGTTTAGTTAGGAGTATTTATTTTACAAATGTCGAATTATCATGCAGCCAGACAATAAATGATATTCAGGATTATTTTTTTGTGCGTTATATGCGCATAAGAAACCCAGCACACGTATTTTGGTTGAAATGTCTAAAATATAAAAGGTAGCCTGAGCATTTTCCGTTGAAATAAAAATCACATGCCTATCAAAAATTCTTCAGGAGGAAAAATCGAATACGTTGCATAGCATGGATAGAACAACTTTCAAATTGTTCAAATAGTGACATGAAGCAGCAGCGCCGTGTCACAAAGAATATTGTAAATGATTCTATCAGATGCAGATATAGACGAATTTCAAAGTCATATTATAGAATAATATGACAAGAAAAGGGACCACTGACACAGTGCATGTACTGCTTTGAGTTCGCCATAAAAAAACCGAAAACATGGAACAGTGTGGAAGAAGTTTAGTTTTATCTCAAGGGCACACGCAGGGAGAGGTTTGGTTATTATAGGCTAGGCTACCCCCCCCCTCCCATTTAATAATGAAAACAAAAACACACACAGCCTATGAAACTTAGCTCAATCTTTGATCGTCCATTTCCTCCGTAAATGTTTTGCCAGACTTGATTACAGCAGGAAGTGAGCTGACTTAAAAATAAGAATATAACATATGGTGGATGAAGCGGGTGTTTTGGGAGATAAGACCCATTCAGAGAAATTCCATACAAAGAAACGAATAACAGAAGTTCCTGATGTGTATATGCGTTTTGGAATTTCCCTCGTATCCACCGCGTAATGCAGTGGTGATAGTCTTGGTTGCAAGGCGTCTTAAGTGGTGTTTTCACTTCAACAGCCATGGGCCGTCCAGAGTTGTACACATGCAGATATCAGTAAGAATCTCATACACAAAATTCTTAAGAAGGAAACGCAGACCTTGCAAAACATTTCCAAAGAGCCTAGCCATGGAAGTATGACCATGATGGCGTGCGCAAATGGAATTTGTGTGTGTGTGTAAATGCTAATGAGTCCTTCAAGTTTATTTTATCAAAATTGTCAATCCTATCCTAAAATACATTTAAGTCTCCTTTTTAAGTTTCAGTTTTTATCCAGTGACTACCACAAAATTATTTTATAAATGTTCATCGTTTTACTAGTACACCGAGTTCCACTAGTCCACATGTATAGTAGATTTCCGGAAGTGAGAGGTCAATTTTTGGCACGATATTTCTCGTTTACGCCTTTTTCGAGGGTGATTTTTGCAAGAAATCAATGCACCAAAAATAAGTGCAAATCTTAGAATTTTTGCACCATCCATTTTCCTATTCAAGGGTTCCGCAAGCGCGCCACCAAGGGTGAACTTTCAGGCTCGTTCACTCAGTGACTGTCATGTGTGAATTAAACTGGTTATCTTTCTCGCCACGGATCTATTAAACAGCTCCATGATCAGCTCGCCTATTGTCACTTATAAATAAGGCTCGTAACCTATCTCAAGCCTAGTTTCCCTATCCAGACTGCGCAGACAGTGCGCGGAACCGTCGGCAACGTCTGCGAGATAGTACGCTTCTGGGTTATCGGTGACATTTCCAGGTGAAATGTTTCCATATAATTATGTCTGCGATGCAGTTTGGGTCTTGTTTGCGTTGGTCTCTGCGTTGCTTACTTCGATATGGAAACCAGACTTTACTCACGTGCGTTGTTTAAGTCTCTCACTGCCTAACTGTCACCTGTGAATTATATAGCTTGCTCAAGTCTCTCACTCACGGGCACTTGTGAATTAGGCTGGTAACTTATCGGCGAAAGTGTTTTTTTTTTTTACTTTTCAAATTCCATATAAATGCCATGACTAAATCAATGCAGTAGAATTTGTGCGCCATCTGGAACCACGACTTTACTAGAAGTCTTGTTTTGTCAAAGCCTGGGGCCCAAACAAGAATAAAAAGCATCTCTCTACATCTTTTGTGAACATGTATACGTTTAATTGGCGGTCATTATCTGAGCCGAAATATTTTTTTGTCCAAATGTCACTATTTTTTCTCAATACTTACCACACTTTCAAATAAAAACATCAAAAAAAAATACGATTGATCTGCTTGTTTGACAAGCTTTGTGACTGTTTGTTTTGCAATGCAGATGAAGCTGACAAAGGTCGTTGTATTGTTGTGGTCGATACTGAGCCAGAGCGTGCCGTCGGTCAACTGCACCACGCCCTCCGATGAAACGCCTTGCTACTCCTGCTGTCAACACGGTACCCCCGGAGTGCCGGGTATTCCAGCTGTACCCGCACCCCAGGGGCCCATGGGTCCCAAGGGGGAGCTCGGGAGCCCGGGGGAGGTCGGTCTGAAGGGGGACAAGGGAGACAAGGGCTCGGTGGGCGCACCAGGCGAGACAGGGGAGCAAGTTGTGGGCCAGCCTGGCAAGCAAGGACCTGCGGGACTGTCTGGTCAGAAGGGGGAGAAGGGAGACCCAGGACCCACGGGCCCGATGGGACAACAAGGCGAATCCGCCGCAAGTGCCTCTCAAGTAGCCTTCACCGTTGCGAGAATCACAAGATACAGTGCCTCAGGCGGCCGCCTGATCTTCGATGAGACCGTTTTTGACGAAGGGGCAAATTTCGACTTATCCGCGGGCACTTTCACGTGCGCGGTACCTGGCATCTACGCCTTTATGTTTTCAGTCTTGAAAACACATGACTCGAACAGTATTTACGTGTCTTTGTATAAAAACACAGAGCGAACTGTGACAGTTCATGATAACACTTTAGGATACCATCAACTGAGCAGCAGCGCAGTGATGTCGTTGGTGCCAGATGATCAGGTTTATTTATCATTAAATGGCGCTGTTCACGGTACTTCTGCTTATTTCACTTCGTTCACCGGGTTTCTGCTGAACGCAAACTAGGTATACATGTACATGCACGCCCCGACCTACTTGGGTCAATGGCCCGTGAAAGTTCAGTTTGGCATACAGACGTAATGGCTTAATTAGCTGAACAAGTAGTAGTCGCTGAAAAAAATTAATTTGATTAACTTTATATAATCATTAATAGCTTTATAAGTACATCTATGTACCATACTATTGGAAAGCATACGATAGAAAAGTAGTTGCTCTATAACGTATTTAGTTGCCTAATCAATTTGGTGTTTCTCGCTGGAACATATTAGCAAAACCGGCTTTGGAGTTTCTAACGTTTATTTTTTTCAATTGATATAACACGATCTGTCGAAAAGGGCGTTCCTCGCTAGCGCACATTTAACCCTTTTTCAAACTGGTTCACATATCACTTGGAATATTAAAAAGAGTGCTTTGTTTCTAGGTGACAGATTATTCCAACCAGTGGTTGATTAGTAAACTGTACCATTGAGAAACGAATGAGGATAATTAAAGTTTGTAAGCATCAGCAATTTAAAACAATGAATAATTAATAAGACCAAGAACAATCCTGCTTTTCTCTAATAAAATTAGGGTGTACAAATTAATGTAGCATAAACTTCAAAAAGTGTTGCCAATGGATAGTGACAATGGCGCGCACAGTTAGGTTAAACTATGAGAAGAGTATCAAACTCTGCTTCCACGATTGGTAATCTTGTGTTCACGAAGAAACACTAACTGAAATATTTTGACAGTGAATGCCATTATAACAGTAAAAGAAAATCGTGTGGATCGCCATAGAACACTGGCCAATTAGATTAAAGGGAATGTACATCATTGGCTTTTGCTGTAATTTTCAGAAATTAACTATTTGTGGGGTTAGTATAATAGATCAAATATTGTTACACTGACATGTTTGAAGTTTTGTGTTCGAAAATGCTGGAAAAACCATGAAACTCCACTTAAAGATGAAATGGATAAAAAAAAAAAATGCCGGAAAATTGTAAGGTAAGGGCACCAGTCTAGCTGGCCTGCACCCGTTCATGACCCGTGGAACCAATAGCAAACACAATTTGGACTGGGAAAAAAATGGTAAATTCGGAGTTGAAAAATAGTTAGGTTTTTCCAACGGTGGTCGGCCGACCACCATTGGAAATGTATACAAAAGTACCATTTTGTCTTGAAAATGACTTCACACCAGGTGCCCTAATTTTACATGATGCTTTAGACTGTCATTTACCAACATCCTAGTAAGGTATTTCGTAACAAATTGGTAGCTTTATTTTTCGATGTTTGCAAGTGTTGTATTTTGCCTGTAAAAGGAAATGAAAGTAGTTAATCTTTCAAAATGAGCATGTTTACTGTTTGCCACCGTCTTCTTTCCCCCTCCCCCCTTCTCAAAATTATTTTCTTGGTCCGCCGGTGTTTATACTTGTTTCAACTTGGGACTTGACTGCAGCCTCGACCTAAGACGCCCAATTAACCATCAATACCTGAATTCTGTCACCTTTATGGCGGCTTTTGGAGAAGCATAACGCAGCATCAATGTGTACGCGTTTTTCAAAAGCATGCATTGTGTGGGCCTTAATAATCATAGAGTCGCGTTCGAACCCCCTTTTTCGACCACGCCCTGGCCCTCAAGATACCCATGTAACATTCCCATACCGTGACAGGTCTGCCTATTATATGCAGTCTGTAATATACAATGACTCTGGCACTCAATGCATTGGCAGATCAGAACTAAGATATTCCGGGGGGGGGGGTGGCTGGGGTACAATAAGTACAAGCTTTTTTAGGGGGAGGTAGGATGAGACGTTGTAAACACCAAGCAATAAATCGAGATTTGCAATACGAATGACAATGCGGGAAATTTAAAGAAATTTTGGATTTTTTTTCAGTATATAATTAACATTCTGGTAAGTTGGGGGGGGGGGGGGGTTAGGGTTTGCCCAAAAAGGCCAAACCACTCTTGGATCCGCCACTGCTGCAGCTGGCCGTTGCCCTCATATTTTATCACATGCACCTCTTTATACGCCTATCAATTGTTCCCCCTCCCCCGGGCTGCCCCACCCTAGACATGGGGATTGTCACTTTTGAAGTGACAAAATAATCTCTACCCCTCATGCAAAACTCCATGCTCCGACATAGCCCACATACGGGTGCAGACCAGTAAATCGGTCCGAAATTGCCTGCGCCGGCCAAATCACGATTTGCATGCCCTCAAAATCTTCGGTATTTGAGCATGCTGTGGGCCATGAACTTGAGGGTTTGTAAAAAATATGGGTGGAAACCGTGCACAGGACTTGGAGCTTGCAGTTCTGTGTAATTTTGATGTAATTTGGACCCTAAAAGCGCTCTACTTTGCAATGGAGTGTAGGCATCGTTTTTCAAAATGGCGATGGGCTTCAGGACTATTTTCAGGGGTGATCATCTTCAGATAGAAATTTCTCCTAAAAGTCATCAGTTGACCCCCCAAAAATTGAAAAGAAAATGAAAGATGATGAAATAAGCTTTAATTTGATGTGTGTCTCGAACAGCTTGGAGAGTTGTGAGTATTTTTCCCGAATTTTTGAAGTGGGAGCATTTACCATTGGGGTCAATGGAAATTTATTTACTGGGCTGCTACCATACGTGTGGCGCACTGGTGATTGCCCTTCCATGTAGTACGCAAATAGTACCAATGTTTTTGAGTGACCAAAATCCCCACCCTGTGATATGAAAAACGTGACCAAACCCCGACATCGGACCATGGGGGAGGGGAGGAGGGGAGGAGACATATCATAGGCGCATTACGGCTCCACTCTGATAAAGAACGCCCTCTATTGACGGACTTCCGGAACTGTTAACAAGAAGAGCGCCCTCTAGGCCAGTACGGGGAGGGGAGGGGAAATGCTATACATTTCTTCCTCAATGATAAATTATTAAATTTTGACAAATTTTACATGAACAAGCGTTGGGATTACGGTTTGCCCTTTATCGATGAAGGCTTAGTCCCTCTCATCTTCACCCACCCACCCTTCCCTATATCCCCCTCCTACAAAATGGAATTCCTAAATGAACCTGATTAATTCTATATGCACTAGGCCTGAAACAGTTTTACTTTTACTTGGTAATCAATACAATGGATAACAATCTTGTGAAACTTGCATCCTCGTCTAAGCTCATCTGGAAGGGTGACGATGTTTGAAACCTGTAACTCATCATGTTGGTTACAGTAGCGTAAGTGCATGGGAGTCCTATGGGGAAATTAGGGGCCTAATTGTCTAGGGGGTACAATGGGGAAGGGGGTTACAGGCCTCCGGTGCAGGGTCCTGTTCCCCCCCCCCCCCCCCCTTGTCACTGGTTTGTTACTTTTAATTAATCACTGATAAAATAATTGTTGTAGTCAACAAACTTGGAGACTGAACCTATGATCATTTTCTTGACTCTCTTTGGCATCGGAATATCGTCCCAGTTTCTTCAAAACAGACATAACCAGTTCCCAGACCAAAATATTCCGACTATTCTGAAAAATCTTAGGTCACCGTCAGGCAGCCATCACATTCAAAAACAGAACATGGCACATATAAGTCCAACCTCTGTACAAATACTTAGAGCATTCTGGGTAATACACGAGGCGTTGAGGTTTTTAAATGCAAGCAAAGAATTGATGTATTTTGTAAATAAAATTGTATTCAGTAACTTTCGTACATTTTCAGAATTTCTTGTTTTTTGGTTTTTTTCCGAATACACTGTATTTTGGTCTGGGAACAAGACTAATAACCCATCCAACTCAAAATTGTTTTGTCACGTGTCTAGACGCTTCAGTCAGCACTTCACCAACTTTATTGGGCCGATTCAACAGTTCTTTAAACACTAATCTATAAAATAGATCCAGATCGTTAAATGAATTGTACAAATTAAGTTACGTATCATAGGTACATCACTGGAGATGTTTGTTTCACAGTCAGGACAGTCATTTTGTTGTCCAAAAAAAAAGAAGATATGATGAAATAGTAATTTACCGTCGCTCGTTCCCTCCACAGTGAAATCACTCTTTGAAAATGTACAACAAAGATTTCCCTTCCAGTTTTTATGTACACGTATACATGTCTTGTTATTTAAACCCTTTGTATGAACACTGAGGTTACAACCATTACACATTCAACAAGAGTTTAACAGAAAATGTTACAAGAAAATAGCAAGAAATGTTGGAAGAGACAGAATACAGCCTTATTAAAAGTGTTGCAACAGCCAAGGGCGGATCCAGAACACAATTTTTTGGGGGGCCAAACAAATTTTTTGGTCCCCCAAACAAAAAAATTACTGCGTGGGGTTCGTGAAAATTTTTTGGATTCTAGATGCTCTGTGGTGCGATCTGAGGCAATTTCTGACCACTTTAACCAATATTTTTTTGAGGAAAAGATGGTGGTGTACTCATTGCCTGCCTTTATTGCGATTTCATATAAAAAAAAAAATTGGTTTCGTTTTGGGGGGGCCATGGCCCCCTTTGGCCCCCCCCCCCCCGGATCCGCCCTTGGCAACAGCTCAAAGATGTCTGCTGAATGCGATCGATGTATACGGGGGAACAAACTTGTTTTGCGACCAAAATGGTATAAAACACAACAGGGGCAATTTATTTTTAGGGGAAAGTCCTTCACAAGTTAAAGAAAATCCACAAGACAAAATAAAAAATTGTGTAAAAAAAATACTGATTTTGCCCAGTCGAACACTTTTTTTTTCTGTGCACAACTTCACTATGCATCATGTTCAATGTATCAATCAATTTTGCAAGCAAATAGGGAGCAGGTGGAAAAGAGTGGAAACAAATCAGCTTGCGAAAACACTCAGGTTAACTCTCATGAAACAGTGAGTTTAGGGACACACTGAATGAATGAATTTCAAAATGGTGGCCCTGCAAGCCTGTTCTGCGATATTATTCCCAGTTGTATCCAAATCTCGAAGGGACTAGAAAAAAAACTTGCTTCAAACCGTTACCATTGGCCAAAACAAAAATAAGGTCCGTCTGATTTAGTTTCGGTTTGTGGTAACACCGTGTGGTAATAACTGATGTCGCTTAGTAGATTTATTCCTGATAAGAACAGTCCTAGGAAGAACTTGTTAAGTTATCTACTTTCGCTAAGTAGGTTGGAAGACGGTGGAACTTCTCACCATTATCTTCACTGAGGCTGAGTGAGATAAGTTTGGGCTCAGCGTAGTCTCCTGACGATGACTAGTTGAAACATTGAGACCAAACTTATCTCACTCAGCCTCAGTGAAGATAATTGCGAGAAGCCCCACCACCTCCCAACCTACTTAGCGGAAGTAGACAAGACAAGAGACAAGTTCTTTTTAGAACTAAGGAGGACTGTTATCAGAACTAAAGCTACTAAGCATGGTGTTTACCGCAAACCGAAAATAAATCGATACTCCACCATGCAAAGCCTAAACTCTTCTGAGAAGGTCAGATTTCCTTCCATGTATTTTTCTTTAGCCATAGATAAAAAACAGTCCTCTTTTGCATATCATGTACGTGATTTTATTAATTTGCCAAAATGAAATGAAATTACACAAATTTATTCAGGTAATTCGACTAGGAAAATTTGTAACGGTACATCAGCATTTTTTTCCCAGCCAGGATCCTGCATCTTTTTTTTTCTGTTTAAATGCATGGACCTCAATTTCATTTCTTGGACATATTCATGAGTATTAAGCATGATGGCAGTGTTCACACTATCAAATACTATTACATAATCACTTCAGCTTCCAAGCATATATCATGTATTCTTTCTATTCCTTTTAGAAACTGGATTTTAGCATACGTGTAGCATCCATGGCCAAACCAAAATACATACGTGTGATTTTCTGAAGGTCCATAATAAGGCCAATACATGTATGCCGATGGGTCACTTGATCCAACAATTAATTTTTTTACAGTGTCTAATCAATGAATGTGAGATGCTGCTTTGCATCAGTCAGCTCACATCTTCACTTACAATTCCTAGTCAAAAATACAGGCACTCATTCTGACATCAGAATGATGACATCAATCATATCTTGGTTTCAACTGACGATTGAGACTCGATTTAGACGCGAGACGTTCGCGTTTTGTTAATTGGTGCGGCTGATATCAGCACAGCACTATTTACATAAATGATCGTCTGCTGGGTTTGAGATGTCTAATCGCCAAACATGCATATTGGGTCAAGGACAAGGCTATCATCAAATTGGAGGTGACAGCATCACTCCATGGTAGACGGTAGACAAGACTTCTTCCTAGTCACCTGATCACATTAAGATCAACCTGCTGGGGGACACTGTTCAGAGCAGATGAGACTGGACATTATTGGACAACAGGCAGCGGTGCACCACCAGATCAATTTGAATGGGATGCATTTGACAACAATTTGCCAACAGGCCATCCACGCTGGAAGACAACCTGGGTTTTTTCGGTCACCCCACAAAATCAACGTGGGGGGGGGGGGGGGGGACAGACGCACAATTTTTCCCACAGGAAATTTTTTATGTCAATTAATGGGGATGTCACACCCCCAACATCCCATTTGTGACAAACACACCGAGCGTTTGCCAATAAAAATCACTAAAATGGAGAGGGTTGGAGTGCCACATCTCTTCCCTTCAGTGATGACCTTGGGTGAGGAAGAACCACCGTCACAATGCATTATTGCTATGCTGCACACTACATGTATGCAACAAGTGAACTCCCAAGAGGTGTAAGGAGCGCAACACAACGGGCGCAACAAACAAAACCACGCCAATCCTTAGTGAGCAAGTCATGATGTCTTGACTTTAAAACAAATGACCTCTCTTTTGGCAAGCCCAGTTTGGGTATGTTGGATACAACCCATTGGTGTCGTGAACAAGGCATAATCTCATAACCTATGATGCTCCCGGCCTGAACCATCAGTAAAGTAATAATACATAAAGAATATACATCCTAACAGTAGGAATCCGAGGACAGATAAACACACACTTGGGTAAATGATCTGTGAAACTGAAACTAGGAATGAACGTTTCCACATTTTCATGACAGCAAAAACAATGTACACAACTCCTGGTAGCTTCTCTGGGAAGTTCTTGCGAAGTGTTAACTTCATTCAAACTTACCTTTGTAAGTGACGACAGCATTGTGAAACAAAACAACAACAAGAACACGAACGAGAAAATCCCAATATTATTCCCATGGGTGAAAATGTGGAGTATCCTGAAAATAGGATGACAACAGTCGAAGCAGGACAAGCTTTGCAATTTTGTTGCACATTATTAACTCTCTGGGGAGGGGGGGGAAAATGAAAAAACAAAAACAATAAAATCCATCCTTCGAATCCTGAAGTCCAGAGAAACAAAGTCAAATCTCTTTGTATTCAAGTCTCCGCGGAGTGTGTAAGTCGCCGACGCCTCCACATGTCGAAGTCGTTTCCATGTCGAGTAGATCTTTGTAGGTATGGTTTGATTGTCTGGCTTCCACAAGAGTCACAGCCGAGTCAAACTTGCATGGGTCGACACAATAGTTCAGGTTTGACGGGGTTGGGGGGAGTCCTTTGATCGGTCGGCTAACCATCCTCTTTTGGTGGAGTAAACCATCCTTTAGAACAAAGAGGAAGTTGGCTGGAGTAAGTGAAATCGTTCAGCAAAAATGTCTGGGGCTTAAGTTGAAGTTACTTTTCAGTGGATTCAATGCAGCCCCTCGGTCTCAGACCCCCACAAGTTCATGAAGTCCAACATTGCAGGTCCCTTCTTGTTCCCCTTTGAAAGCAACTTCTAATAAAACCGTCTTCAATCCCTTTGGCAGCTCAAATGACCCTTCCAAAGCAAAGTTCAAATGTGAGGCGTTCTGGCAAAATGAGACAGAACTAGGAGAAGATCGAAATAAGGGTTTGCGAGTATTAGTAAGGAGAATAAAAGTCTCCTTAAAATACTGTTTGTTGCACTTCAATCGGACATTCCGTTGATAAGTAATGATTCTTGAAAGTTCACACTTATCAACATGTTAAAAAGTAAAATACCGAGAATACCTTTAAAGTTCTGTTTTGCAATTGTAAAACCGAAAGATGCCAATTGTTTTTCCTTAAATGCTTTTTTATTCCACAATGTTAATAGGCCTACTATTTCTTTTAAATATGTGGAATAGACATTTCAGAGATTACAAACAGCAATATTAATCTGAAAATCGGGGGAAAAAATGGCCCTCATTTGGTTTTTGGCTCTTTTCGCCACTACGGTATGTGTCAATTTCCGTCTCATTTTGCCACAACGCCAAACGAATTACTTTTGAAGTTTTGCATGGCAGAGTCAGTACATTAGGCCAAAAAAAGAATAGTTCTGCTTCCGGTTACCCGACCGACCCTATTTTTAGGCTGCGACCCTAAAAATGTTATCGGCAATTCCAAAAAAAAATTTAAAAAAATGATTGAATAAATAAAAATAAAAACCTTATGTCTTGTCTGTCTTCACAAAATACCTCTCAACAACCCTTTTGCATAAAAAAATGCTTGTATTTATTGTTTTCTTACTTACATTCGCTATTTTTTCAAAAGAAACCTCCGTTATTTTTACAAATTCGCTTCGCGATTCAACTACTTCGCTATAATCACGTGCGTACTAGCGCAATGCGGCGACGACTGGTTCCCGCCGCGCCGCGCAGGGGCCAATGATGAAAATGCGGTAACTAGTCTGTTCACGGCTATGCGATAAAGCATGGCTATGCAGGCGCAGGCACGTGCTCTGTCAACTGAAATGAAAATGCCAAGAAAGACATCGTAAAAATGCCAAAAAAACACCGGTGGAGAAAGAACAGTTTTGCAAGTTAATTCACAGATTTGATATAGCTTGTCTGTGTATGTATTTTCCGTGCTCAAGAGTTCATTTTGAGATCGCACTACTCGTATTTGGAGTGATACAATGCAGCGTGTTTCCCGAAATGTTCGACCCGTTGGCCGCGGGCACATGTACATGTACAGTGCATCACACACTTCAGAGTTTTGGCCAGCTCCCCTTCTTGACTAGCGTTGTGCATATGGTGCGAACGACCTGAATTTTCCACAATTTTTTTTACGAATTATCGAATGTAAATATATTGACGATAATTAAGGTAGGTTTTATTCACTTTTTGTGGCCATTTTGTGTATAGTTTTCGTAGTGCAATGGAAATAGTTCAGGCTAAAACTTCGCATATAATTGAATACCCCATTCAATCTGCATAAAAAAAATTGGCAAAAAAAAAAAAATTTCCGACCGACCGACCCTATTTTTGAAAGGCATGTAATCGGAAGCAGAACTATTTTTTTTTTTGGCCTTATGATTTAGTTCGCAATTACACCATGTAAAAAGAAATGACTTTGGTGGGTGTGAGGGGTTGGGAAACGAACTAGTGGGGGGAACTCAACATTTCAGACAGTATGCTGAAGATCAAATGAACCTGCACTATGATATTTAAAGGGCCATGCAATGTAACTTTTGTAACGCAATCATTGAAAATACACGTATGTGTCCCGTTTTAACCCTATTTTCAATTTTCGTTTTTCCATTCTCAAAGGTATTTCGGTGCTTTTTTTGTTTTCATTCTAATGTGTACTTCCATATTCATGAGCAAAAGTGTGATGTCATTTCAGACAGAAATCTCAATATCACAGGTATTTCAGCACCAACAGTTGCCAGAATTTTGGATATTTCACTGTCGTAATTGTTCTTTTCTTTAAGTAGAAAGTTACACAAAATATGCTCCTAAGAAAGATTCACTTCATGGCCCTTTCAACAAAGTATACAACATTATGTGCATTTCAGGAAAATCGTCACAAGAGATAGCTCATGCTAAGGGTCTGTATTGATTCATCAACTTACCGTTCTTTTCGTGAATCTGCACCAAAGATTTGAATGATTGCTGTGCTCTGGCCAAACTATACTGACGCTGCTGGGAAAAGGACAAACACAAATATCTCTGTAAGTACACATCAATAAAAGGCAAGGGCTTAAATTTGAAAGAAAGAAAAAACTATCAAGAATGTGTGCTGGGTTCTCAGTGTTTGTTCTCAGTGGTGTTTAGGTCCTAACCATCGTTAGGCCAAACAAAAAAGTCTCCGGTTTCTGGTATGCGTGCGCGTCACCGTAGCCATGCGCGTCGGCAAAATGAAAAAAGTTTTTTTTCAATAAAAGATGATGTCTCAAAACTGCCAAACTCACTAGTTTGACTGGAATCCTGCTGCTGCACAATTTTAACGTGTTTTTAGATGGGGTTTTGATCGAGAATAAGCTTTATGTGGCCTCTCCGGACTCCCATATATTTGCACTAGGTTTAGTTGGGCACCCATTTGCAGTCATCAGCCGACATTTGAAGCAAAAAAAAACAGGTAAAAAAAAAAAAAAGACGCGTCGCCGCACCACTTTTTGGACAAGCTCCATACCAGAAACCAGAGACTTTTTTTTTGGCCTTAGTACTGATACAAAATTCCTCTTTTCTTGAGAATGGCAGCATACCAGACTCAACATTTCACAGCATTATTTACTGACAATCAAATTGGTAATTTCATCATATTTTGGCAGTTTTCGTTTGTGAGTGTCATCAAATGATCCTATGTGCCTTTAAAAGGTCCTTTGCTATAATTCCTCTAACCTTGGAGGCGCCAAACTGTATCCGCGCTTTGCCCTTGACTAGCGTAGCAGCAATCTGCAAGATGACGGCCTCCACCGTGTAGGCACTGCTCCAGCCCTGCTTGGTCAGTAGCTCCATGCAGATGGCCCCACCGCCAAGCACATAGCCACCAGTCAGAACGGGGAAGATGACCCTCACAAACGGCGGGTCAAAGGGGAAGTTATCCTGCCAATGGAATTGGTGACACGTGATAAGGTACATTTTTTCTTTACATATGACACTATCCATACGTACCCACTTTGGTAAACAGGGCCGTGCATCGGAAACCGGGTACCTGAGTACCTTTGATGTCAGGAACCGGTTCCAAATTATGGGATCGGGTGCCCATAACCAACTTTACATATTACTTAGTACACTTCTCAGACAATGAAAAAGAAAGGTTTTGAATGCCACTTGTGGAGAATTTCAAAATGAAAACAAGGCCACTTGTTAAAACAAAATGTGTTCACGTTTATAGCGCTCGCGACAGTTGCAGTTTACACTGTAAAGCTATAAAGCTCACTGTACACACTTGAATCTTTAGTTATTTTTATTTTTTTATTTTTTTTATTAACCACATCCAACCGCGGAAGAACCGCCAATTACAGGAATGGGGGAAAAAAACCCACACAGATATATAAACATAAATATTAAAACCATTATACCGATGTACATGTAGTACAGATCTTTATGAACAGTCTGAACAGTTACTTACGAGATTTGAATTTTGGGGTTGGGTTTCTTTAACGGGTCCCCGCGTACCCAAGATTTTTTCAATCGGGTACCCGATTCCCGTTCTACACTGCACGCTCTTCATGATTAAACAAGAGGTAAATTAAAAAACTTGTATTCCTTGAGGTAGTCAAATCAGGGACACCTATTAGGTCAAACAGCATCAACCTTGAAAGCTTCTGCTGAGAGTCACTGTTTGTCTAGCCTTCCAATATGAATTTTGGTTGCTAATAAGATTGTTGATAAAAAAATCAAATACTCATTGTTTGATTATTAATATTTGTACGTTTCCTAAAAAAAGTTTGGAGGTCTCAACACCCAGGGCTAAATGAATATAGATCACAGCAATTAAATTAATCAGGATTTTGAAAAAAAAAGAGAATTTTGATTTTCAAAGATTTGAAGATGAAAAAAGAGGAAAAGTGTCCATTATAAATGGCAAAATAATGTCACGTGACTAACACAGTTACAAATGAACCATAGTTACAAATGCGATTATAACAACTATACATGTAAAAAGATGTCAACAAAGGGAAGGGGGGGGGGTTAAGAAGATTTGGAATGGCAACTCACCTTAAATGTCATATTGAGTAAGATGTGATCTTTTCCTTCCTTTTCTTTGAGTTGCTTCAGGTCTGCATATAAGGGACTGTCATTGTCAACCCTGTAATTACAAAGCAATTTTTCCAGACTTTAAAGCCCTCACTCTCTTGAGTGTACTTTGCTGTCCTTGAGGGCCAGCGTACCGTATACAACTGTTGTCTGCTGTGATGTAGGCCAGGGCGTTTCGAACCCCCGAGGGAGTAAAAAAAGCAGCGGGACCAAAATGTTCAAAAGTCTTTGGGAACGATGAAAGGTGAGGTTCCAGTGGAACATGAGGAGACGTACTCCACAGAGTCCATCAGGTTGTCATACATGAACTTGTACGTCACGTGAATAGTTTTCAGCCAATAAAATTTCAAACTCAAATTCCATGATAGGACAAACCTTTTTGTACCTTAAAGAGGTTGTGGAATGCTCGAAGACATTTCCGTCTTTTTTCGGGTATATGTAGCCTAAGGTGTGATGAAATAAAAACGACTATTGTGTCGGTCATGAAATGAGTACAAAAGGTACTTTTGAGAGCTGTTTTTCAGGTTCTGTTTCGACCCAAATGTGCAATTTGTGTAAAAGTCGTCGTTTGGGGCAGCAAACAAAACATAGTAAATCGTGACATAATAAACAGGACTCCCGATGCAGCGTAGTATAAACGAGTCCTGTTTATTATGTCACGATTTACTATGTTTTGTTTGCTGCCCCCAACGATGACTTTTACACAAATTGCACGTTCGGGTCGAAACAGGACCTGAAAAACGGCTCTCAAAAGTACCTTTTGTACTCATTTCATGACAGACACAATAGTCGTTTTTATTTCATCACACCTTAGGCTACATATACCCGAAAAATGACGGAAATGTCTTCGAGCATTCCACAACCTCTTTAATACTGACTGTAACTTGTGAATTGTAGACTGGTTACCTATCTCACCGACTGACTGCCACTTGTCACGTACATCGGTCTGGCAACAGCTTAACGAGGCGTGCCTAGATTCATGTAGTCATGAAGGATGTACACCACGTGTGCATTAGTCTGGCGCCACTTGTTTCATGTACTTTCATGATACACGTGCAGGCAATAAGTCAAATCTCCATGATCAGTGAAAAAGTGGCTGTTTCATTTCCATCACTACACTACCACTACAGCTTAGGCCAAAAAATAGAAGTTCTGCTTCCAGTTACCCTACCTACCCTATTTTCACACCCCTACCTCTATTTTTTTTTGGGGGGGGGGGGGGGGGAAATGAGGAAAAAAACTGGAAATCAACAATTACTACCTTTTACCCTTGACTACAGCCAGACACCCCCATATGTTCGTAAACAACAAAAAATGCACCCCCCCCAAAAAAAACCCCCTACCTACTCTATTTTCAAATGCCATGTAATCAGAAGCAGAACTTTTTCTTTTTTTTGCCTTATTCTACAAATTTTTTTTTAGCCCTTCTAAATCAAATGAATAAATTTGGGTGATTCACAATGCAGTGCGCCAAAGAGTTTGCCATGGAGAGTCAACTTTTCAAATTTATGCTCGACAAAACATGGCCCATTTGAACAAATGTCAGCAGACAAATTGAGCTAACTTGTTATAGAGTGGGGTATAGCGTTCTGCCGCCTTACAAATAAAACCATATTGATAAAAAGAAAAGGGCAAACAGATACTCGAATCATGCTTACGAAGCTACTGACTGGAAAAATCAACAATTTCAAATGTCCCGCGCTACAAATTTGTCAACCATCTCCCACAATACACTGGGAAAAATGAACTCTCCGTGGCAAACTCTTGGTGGTGCACTGCATTGTGAAACGCCCGAATTGTGTGCACTCTGGGACCAGCTTCACCAGGCTTGCCCTGTCTTGTTTGACAGTCAGCTGGTTTGCCAAACCTCGGGTCTCTCCTCTCGGGCTTTGGCGTCATCTCTTGAAACAATCCATCTGACTCTAGGGGGCGCTGTTCAAGCATATGAGTATGCAGATACAAGTACGTATGCTTTAAAAGCCCATTCCCCACTGTATGTATTCGGTCGAAGTTAGAAGATTTTCCATTTTTTGGTGACGGAGAAATGGTCATCTCCTAAGAGACGTTTGTAAAAGTTTACGGAGCCTGTGAGTAAAATGCCACCGATTAGGATGAGCAAGCACAGGGCCAACTTACGATAGTATTTTGATGTGCCAATCATACAAACTGTCGTTGACCAACTCCACGTAGTACATTTTCTTCTTGAATGCTTCCGACCTGTAGACATCTCTTAGCTCCTTCATCAGTCTGTCTGTGGCCTGCACTGACCCTGATACCGAGCCCTGTAGGGGAGGAGAGGGGGAGGGGGTGGGAGACACGAACAATCATATTAAGGAATTATTTGCCTGAACACTTTGAGATTGGTGGTTCTTTCCACTTCACAAATTCACAAGCTTAGTCAGGTGGGACTCGAAACCCACAACCTCCTGCTTACTAATTCAGGCATCTTACCACTTGTCCACCGAGCTTGCCGGGGTCGACTAGCCAGTTTGAATCTGACATAAAAGTGAGCAATTTATCATCACACTTTATTTTATTATGTAATGTCTCAATGGAAAAGCTTGCAATTTGTTTTACTTTTTGCGGTTGAAATACCAGAAGAAAAAAAAATGACAAAAAGTCCACAGAACGGACTGGATTTCTGTGTCACTTTAGCCACCAGCTATGTATGACTCCAAAGCAAGAACTAAATGGCATATGCAATCCTTGACTTCAGTATTAAACATCTAGTATTGTGCATTTTTGGAATAATTAAGTACTCATTATTCTAACTTGGGCTTTAATCGAATATTCAAAATGTGCTAATGAAATTTTACATACATCAGCCTAAACTGGTTCATGATTGGGATTTGCATATCCAAATGTGACAAAGAGCTTATTAAGTAATACATGGAACATCAGGCATGCTTTGGCAGACTTCAAAAGAAGAAATTGGAGCTAACTATTCCTCATGCAAGCTCTCCAATCAAGCGTGTGAATTGCCTTTCAGCAAAAATGTGGCGTTTAACAAAAATGAAAACCATGCAACTTGTATTATCATTTTCTCGAGGCACTTCACATTTTTCAAATTTTTGTATAAAAAAATGCAATTCGGACATTCGGTGGATGATGGAATAGTTGAATTTATAAAACCGACATACAGATCCTTGTCATTTGATTGGTGGAACTCACATCATTATTCATTAATTCCACCCCGCGCGCGGCTCAAACTATCCGCCCATAGGGGGGAGGAAATACTATTGAAACATTTAGGATCATGATTTGTTAGATCATGATTTGTTATGTGTGTGCAAATGCATGCTGGTGTCTTGTTGGTGTGTTGCGCTGCTTGTTCGTATTGAGCCAGCGCAGCAGCGTTGGTTGAAACATTTCGTGAAGGATTTCGGTGATAAAGAAATACATTTTCCTCCAGTTTTGTATTGAAAAAAAAAGTTCAAATATATCAAATGACAAGGATCTATATGTCAGTTATATAAAACAAATATTGAGTGGCTTTAAATTGTGAAATGGGAGGAATATTATTGCTCGGTAAACTCTGGAAAGTCCAGATTTTACCTTGCGATAAAATTCCTCCCATTCCACGCTGAGCCACTCAATATTTGTATAATATGTGCTTTTAATTTAACACCACCCTTACGTTTTGCCCCACTGAGTAAATAAATGACCCGTCTGGGATGAACCACATCATGTTACTGTGTGACGTGGCAGTGCCTAACACCTCACCTTTAAGTAATCTCTTCTATGGTTGGTTTTTAATCTCTCCAGTACTGCGTAGTTCTCTGGAGCTATGTCTTTGTCATCCTTCTCTTTGACTGATTTGCTGTGGGATAAATGTTGAGATAGTTAAAACAACTGGAAATCGGCTTACATCAAGGTTATCAGGTGCGGAACCGAGGGGGGGGGGGGCAAAATGTGGCTGCAAAAAATCCAGGTAGGTCTAGTTAATACCGTTAATACACATTTGATGTTTTCAGCCTCAACTTGCTTTTTAAAAATGCATTTATAAATACCCGAGACAGTCCACCTATTCTATTGGTCAAAAATCTGTCACGTGGCCAGCAATGTTTAAAACCGGTAGGGAGACGATGTACTCTGTGCCACATACACGCAGTTTGCGCAACGCACCTCCTACAACCGGGTGCTTGGGAATTGCTGATATGATCACCATATAAGGAGAATGAAATGATGAGCAAACCATGCATGCATGACACGCACCATAGCGGCGGTCTAAATTGAACAAAACGTCGTCAGAATTTTGCCACTTTTGGGACTAAAGAGTTTGCAAGGTGGACATGATCAATGAATGGGAGGTTTGCGGTAACACCATGTGAATGATAGATATCTCTCAGTGAGTTGTGTGGTTCTGAGAAGAACCTCTTGGTTTGACTCGACGTTTTGAACAGTATGCTCTGCTCGTCATCGGGACAAAGGTTTTAATGAATGGGAGTAGTGTGGAGCAGTTTTAAATGTCTGGTTTCAAAACCTCAGTTTAACCGGTTTTAAACCAGACGTTTGTCTCTCACACTATTATTCCCTTATTTTTCTTTCCGTACAATTCTCCATGGCTTGGTTCCATTCTTACCTTGGTTCTTCCTCCATCTCGTAATGGTCCATACAGTCCTCCATGTCTTGATTCTCTTCGTCTTCTTCTTCTTCGTTCTCGTCATCGTCTTCCTCGTCGTCGTGTGCATAATCATCCAGACCATCCTCTTCATCAGCACTGGCCATGTCGTCATCGTCATCACTTTTCTGCACACACAGAGCAAAAGCAAACAAAACAAAAACAGAGATTGACAAAGAAGTTCTCATTTGTTTCTTGGGAAGGTTCAGTAAATTCAAAGGAAGAGTAAGTTGAATCAACAAAAGGTGACTCAACTGCTTTATAGTCCAAATGAATGCAAAATTGAGAAAACAGTCTAAATTTTCTAGCAGATAATGCACATATTCACCACAGTGTGATATTTGTATCTACAAAAGTTGATTGAGCAGTTTTAGTGAACAAATGCCCTACAAAAAGGAACACAGCACTGGCCTCTGAGAAAAGTAGGGTCCTCCCCTAACTTTCCAACTCCTGACATTTCCTGAATTGGTTTCTGCAACAAATGGACTGATAGACTGAGCAGAATTGCCATTCATACATATGAATAATTAATTAGCCATAATTCCAAAACCCTTTGACCTATAGTCATGAAATTTCTTGGGTATGTTTAGGAAGAGTTGCTCTATGCATGTGCTGAGTTTCAAAAAATTTCGTCACTCGATGGCCGAGATCTTAGGGGGGGGGGCGGAATCCGCCAGACACCAGACCATGCAGGGTTGACAATTTTTTTTATTTTAATTTTTTTTTTTTTTTTATCGGATTTAATTCAGATTTTTTTAATTTAAATCAGATTTTTAAAATTTAAATCAGATTTTTTTGATTTATTTTACTTTCAAAATATTGATACATGTATGCCTAAACATGTGTCTAAATCTCCCCATGCACCCTTACACCCGTCACAATAAGGCTGAAACGATACATCGATATACATCGATATATATCGCATCATTCACGATCATACGATACGATATATATATCATATCGATATCGATATTATTAATATTAATAATATAATAAATAGCAGCAGCGCAAGCGAAACAAAATGCAAGCAACTGCATGATGCATGAGAAGACGAAAAAAAAAAATATATATTATACGCCGTGGGCTTTATATTCGAAAGTTACAGTAGTACCTTACTGTATTTTATCATATATATATATCGTTTGATTTGATATGTATTGTGATACGTATCGTATCGTGACACAGGCGTATCGTTTCAGCCTTACATCACAAAGGAGTTTACAGGTTCCTACAATACCCATCTTCCACAAAACTCAATAAATTGATAAATGCATTTGAAAAAAAATTGTATTGAATCAGTGATTAAAAAAATCACTTGATTTCTTCTACATGTAGTCTACATCATTGGTTAAATGGTACATTATTACTGAAGATACAGCTGAGATACGTTGTGTGTGGATATGAACAAAAACTTCAGTTATGGTACCTGTGCATGTTGTACCAAAAAAAACCGACAGTTCTCCATGGGCATGTTGATTTCATAAAAATGCTTCTAATTTCAAAACCGGCGGCACTGATCCTTGTGTAAGTTATAGTGTTTGATTGATGGTCCAAAGTGGAGAACAGAAGTCAGGCGTTGCACCTTTAAAAGGTTTTATATAAATCTCAATCTAAATTTTTAGGCAGAAATGTTAGGAATAAGACTATCAATTGGGATTTTAATACACTTTTTGATGGCTAATGTGAGCCTACACCAGCACAGTTGATTCACAATATTACTGTAAGCAGATCAAGGAATGGTTAAAGCAAACGTGAGTGTGCTCTCTTTAAAATTAAAAACTTTGAAGAAAAACTTTTAAACTCAGATCTTGACTTAATTAAAACAACTATTTTGTGTAATTATGCAAAACCTAAATTGAGTCGATGGTGATGAAGTAGGGGTGTTTGAATGTGTTAACATCATCTTTCACTTTGTAATTAAGTAGAATCAGTTGATTTAATGATTATAATGACCCTCAATCAATTGATTTTGCCAAAAATAAGATTTTACAAAAAAAGTGATTTAACACGTTGACTGCCGACTACAAGTATACTCGTAGTCACAGGTGTACCGGATTCTGCCACTACGAGTATACTCGTAGAAAACGAAAGGTTTTTGTATTGTAAATTGAATACACTGGCATCACTGATAACGCAACAAAAATGCTGCTGGCAATGCCCAGGACATACATCTATAAAATGTTTATGTCAACATTGTTTGTTTTCGTGTTTTTTCCGGTAGAAATAAAATCAGAAATTGGCAACATTTGAAATGTCGTGTGCCACCTTGTGTACTTTATTTTCAATCAAGAGTGAAAAAGAAATTCTTATACATGTACAGCCAATATATCTTTGCATTTAGACTTGTGGCTTTTCAAAAAGGTTTGATCACATTGGTCTATCCGCCTGGGGGTGGGGGGAGGTGGGGGCAGGAGGGCAACTTGCCTTGCCTCTGGGGACATTTTGCCCTTTTTCAGAAAATGAAAGTGAAAAGTGAAGGCCCCCCCCCCAAAAAAAAACACACACACAAAAATGAGAACAACTTATCCATTCGCCCCCGCCCAAAATCAGTTTGATTAATTTCTTATATTTCTTGACAGTTCTGATTTCTGATTGTATGATACCACTTGAAACATCCGAGTCCGAAGAAATCGCTGGATCGCTTTTTCCATCAGACAAAGAATCACTACTTTCACCTGTTTGTGATTCATTCAAATCACTTTCATTCCTGGGCATTTCTGAAGTTTCATTTCCGTCATATTCGTCAACAGAATCCATATCATCATCATCGCTAGCGCTGTCAGAATTCATCATGAGATATGCCACTCTGTCCGCACTGAGCTGCGCCATTTTGTAATAATGAATGTGGCTAGGATGGCTCAGTTCATGTAACATGCAATCCAATGGCAACCACAGTGAAAACTTTTGCAGAATGTCATATATATTGCATAACTGTCAAGGAGAAGCAAAGAAGGTTGTTACCCCATTGCCAACCTACGAGTTATCTCGTAGTGACGCGGCACGAGATAACTCGTAGTCGTAGCTGGCAAACCGGAATAATCAATTCTATGCCTTTGCCAGCCTACGAGTTATTGCGTAGATATTTTTTTCCACATAGAGTAACTAGAAATGAATGCACTACAACATATAGTCACCGAAAAAGGACCTATTAAGTATGCGCGCATGCGTACAACGCTTGGCAAATGGGCACACCCCGTGAAATTACGCGCGGCAGTCAACGTGTCAAATCATTTGAATTAAATCGCGATTTAATCAACGTCATTTAAATCAGCCAACCCTGAGACCATAATTGCATTAAGTAGAGATAAACCTACCATTTTTAAGGCCGTATCTTACTTCATTTTTTGGTGTCACAATGAAACAATAATTTGCACCATGAAATTTGCTAGAACTATTTTGCTTTCATTTCAAGTCTGAACGCATATGGATTGACAACAGACCACTTGACGGACTTGAAATACAGTCAATCACAAGTCAATCAGAAGTAATCACAAGCCAATCACAAGCCAATCAGAAGTAATCACAAGCCAATCACAAGTCACACACCAGTTGTCCAGTCTCAAGTCAAGTACCAGGCTATACATGTACATAACATTTGTGACAAAGGAGATCCACTGTCTTTGTACATCTCCTGTTCCTTGTGACGGGACCTGTGATTGACTCAATGCCAACTCTGTCGCTTGATCTCTCTAATGCATCCCATTAAACAGCCTGATCAGCTTCTGCCGTTGTCTTACCTCTGAGGGTAGCTCTTGATCGAGGATGGACATTGTGGAGGGTTCTTGGACATTATGTAACTTGCACAGGTCTCGAACCAGCCGCCTAATCATTTTTAGGAGCTATCATGAAAACAAAACAAATAACATGAGAAATCAATTAAATGAACACACCGATACTGGTTTATCTTAATGCCTACATGACACATTTTCAGACTTGTATCAAAGTAAGAGATATTGACTTTGACTATCTAACCCTAACCGCCCTGAATCCTCCAAAATCCTTTTTCCAAATTGGAGGAATTTGCAGGATTGAGGTTACATGGCAAAAGTACGTTGCTGATTTCGGACTTCCCACTGTGTCAAGGTCTCGGGCCGGACCTTGTGTTGTTTATGCCCAGCCTTGCATAAATTTAGTCCTTGATTAAACTTGACATCCTCCGCACTGCTCCAGGATGTCACTGCCTCTGCCTCAGCCTATCGACAGTCATAGCCGGAGGATTTTGCAGGATTCAGTCAGTGGTCACCCCTCCATGGACCATATTCAAGAAATACCGGAGGAATTTGCAGGATTGAGGATGCTATTTTTCCATGAGGCCAATTGGAGGATTTTGCAGGATTGAGGCTACATCCTAGCAAAAAGGCCTAGGGAGTTAGGGCTAAAGTTGAGGACACAGAATAGCCCAGGTTTCAAAAAGTGGAGAATAAACCTTCGCAACTCTACAATGTTGGTGGCAGAAATTGGTTTTAAACAATGATCAACTGATTTCAGAACAAGGGGCATGGGGCATTGTTCCAAAGTTAATTTGACCAACCCTAACCCTCCTTAATACTCCAAAATCAACCAGGTGCTTTTGGAAGATTTTGGAGGGTTGAGAGGGGTTTGCCAAATAGTGTTGGTTGATTTCAAAGGATGCATTGTGTCAAGGTCTTGAACAGCAACTTGTATTGTTTATGTTCAGCCGTGCATAATCGAGCCCTACAGTATGTACATTATACTGAGACATCTTTAGCACTGCTTCTGGATATCACCTGCACTGCCTCAATGTATTACAGTGATCGTTGGAGGATTTTGAAGGATTGAGGCAGTGTTCTCCCCTCCAATGAAAATATTCACCAAGTATTTACTGATGATTGTGGAAGATTGATGCTGTATCCAATTTTTACATAGTGGAAGTTGGAGGATTTTGAAGAATTGAGGATTCATCCTAGCAAAAAGGGGCTAGGCGGTTAGAGTTAAACTGAGTGAAAGGCATGAACCATAGGTTTTTGTTGATGTTTTTGTTTTTGTTTCCGGGGTGTTTAAGACTTACCAGCTGGCCCGAAGCACTTATTTCAGACAAACGTTGAATCACAGTCGACAAGACGGGATCTTCTGAATCTGAAAACCATACTGGCCGAGTCTGTGGGTATGAGTCCTATAAGTATACAGAAAATCAACAGAGTCATCTTTCTATTACATTACAATATTATCAGTGAACTTCAGTATTTGTCAGGGCAAGACACATTCATGACATTATGGCCTACATGTAATTATCTCGGCAGATTTGTGGGGTTGTGTGTTTGTACACCAGATTATTCAAGAATGTGAGATATTTCAAACTTTTTGGGAAATAGTTGAAAGATTGTTCCCGACTCCAATAGACTTTGTTCACAATCAAAAAAGTTATGAATATATATACTGCGTTCTTTCTATCAACATGATCAATGTCATGATTTAACGATGAGAATTTTGGTGTTTAAAGTCCCACGACCCATATCCACTGCAGTATCAATTATCCCGATGTCAAGACACAGTCACAGACATTGTTGTGGGGGCCCACTTTGACCAAGCTAACTGAGTGTGAAGCAAAAAGGTTTTTTTAATCACGTTTATTAACTAAAAATAAATGAACGAATTTACATAAAGAAACAAGCATGACAAATAACGTAAGCTTTTCCTGGTATGATGACAACATTACACCCTAGTCTTTTTTTCTACTGAAACGATTTTCTACTGAAACGTGTGGATGATTGACAAACGACCAAGACCCTCCGCCTGCTTTATTTGTTCCTGGTTCCAGTGCCAAACGCCTGACGTCGATACTCACTGTGAAATTACAATGTACGACGAATTCCTCCTTGTTGCAGCCGATGAACTTGCATGTCAACTCGTCCATGGTGGCAGCGTGGATCTGAAATCTCTCATTATCCTTACCGAATAGTGATTCTGAGAGTTGGAGTTCTTGCTTAAGTGACGCCACACAGGCCATATTTACATGTTTTTCCTTCTGCCTGCGTGTGATATTTTGGCCTATTTCTCTCACCGAATCCGTGTCCGAAACAAAAGTTCTCTGAAAATGGCGTTTTGTTATTTTCTACGCAAGCTCAGTGTGAGTGCGCCCTCTATAGTGCTGACGGGTCTCCACTTTTTTCTTTATTGTCCCACATGCGCATGCACACGGAATGTTTCCGGTTAAATATGTGTTGATAGAATGGTCAAGGAGACTCAGTAGTGAACAAGAATGAGTAATACAAAATGACCAACTCAACATCCTACAGCTAGGCTTTGTCACTGGAAGCGTGGGCCTACTTCTTTTACTAATGCATGCTTGTCAGATTTGAGAACAATGGGGGACCCACACTGTGTGGGTATTGTTTTGATCCAATTAGACATGCATGCAGTCCGATCCTGGCCGCGACCTGGCTTGGGGGGGGGGGGGTGAAGGGTCAGAACATGATCCCAACCCCGTTGATTTATTGTATTAAGTAAGAACAGCCCCGAAAAAAAGATCACTGGGCACAGAACGTTTATTTTTTCAGTTTATGTAATGCACTTATTAAAGCAAGCCTAAATCGTTCATGATAGGCGAGGAAAAAGTCAATGCTATAGTTGCGAAGGGCCTTGAGGATGCGGAGCAAGGATGATTAATTAGCTTGCTATTATGTCCTATTTAATCCCCATGCATGTTACTTTTTGTTTAGTTCGCAGTTACACATGATTAATTATAGGTGCGCATGTCCCCCTCTCACACCCTCGGACGCCTCAGCCCCCCCCCCCTCCCCCTCCCGCCTCCGAGTCCACCTCCTCTCACTTGAAATTTCGGGGAAGGACTTTTTATTGTGTCTAATGCCCACGGAGGTGCAGACCCTACAGAAAATGACATCCTTCCCAACGTTACACCTCCCCATGCACACATTGGACCCTAGTCATTCAACGCCCACTATATAGTAGAATGACTCAAGTTCACAGTCATGAATATGATCAAAACAATTTTGTCATTTTCTGTTCAAGCCTATAAAGGGACTCGGAGAATGTCCGTGGAAAATGATCAGTTGCGGATCATATTAGTAAGGTGCTGGGTGGGGTGGGGTGGCATTTATATGGGGCCATGGTTTCCCGCTTTAAGCCTATGACAACTCCTTAATCTCCAACCCCAGGCCGGCTCAGAATTTGGAGACTGTTAAAATAGTTTTGCATTGTTTGACACTAAGACCAAAACCGTTATGTACATAATTCCCCCTCCGGAATTGAGGCCCACCTGAGTGCCCCATCTTCACCTTTTCCCGTCGATCTACCCGTATATATCATGCATGAAACACCAGACCGTTTCAGAACTGCGCTTAAAAAAAGAATCATTTCAAGTTGCGTTCTCTTCAACAGATTCGATTTTGTTTTTCTATTGATAAATTGTCAACGTGTATGTTTTATTCCAACCCAAAACACTTTCTGGACGTCTGCAAACCGAAAAAAAGTTTTTATTAAGCGCAAATAATAGATCCGCTTTGCGAGCGGACTAGCTAGTCCATCAGCATCGTGGGTGAAAGCTATTATTGAGAACGGAATTCAGACGGCTAATAAATCGGAATTGTAGAGTAAAATCCAATTACTATAAGCTTGGGCCGATTTTTACTCCCGATGACTCATTCAAAGGCACGTGAATAACGCTTGTAGTGCTTTATAAAGAACTTAGAAAAGGAATAAATGTTTAAAGTGAAACTCGAAAATAGCTTTTGGAGTATATCTTTAATAGGCTCCGGACCGTCCAATTTTAATTTCGTCGTCTGTTGTTCAGTACTAGGTTATACCACCAGTTGGCTAATGTTAACAAATCATCTCCCATATGCAATTGGTCTAGGCCCATATACGTGCTTTTTCAAAATTTCGATTTTCTTTATCGAACGAAATTTAAAGGAATATAATGTCCTGTAATAAGTATATTTGCTTGTTTGTTTTTGCAGGCCTTTGTATAGTTTTAAACATTAGTTTTAATTGTTGGTTTGTTTTTGCAGGCCCTTATACAGTTTTAAAAATTGGTTTCAAATGGCGCGCTCCAGTTCAGAAATTGCGCAAACTATTCGGAACGAATGATGAGCGTTCCCGCTCTTAATTCAAAAGTTAAAATTAATTAATTGATTACTTGTCATGGGCTGAGTTTTTCGTGTGATGTCTCATTGGAAAACTCATGACTAATGTAATGTTAGAAAATTATCAATTCAATCTAAAAATCTATTTTTCAAGGTGCCACACCCAAAAAGCACGTATTCACCAACTTTAACGAAACACCTTTATAAACCCGAAGCCACTTGATGCCATTTTTTGTCTACCCACAGAAAATCGTTTTCGGGGTATTGGGGTTTGTTTTTTGTTTTTTGTTTTGGCTAAAATAAATCTGACATTTTTTTTGTAGCCCATTTGGAAAAAAAGTGTCGAAATAAGCCAAGAAAGAGAGTCATTATCAAGACTTTTAGCAGTAGATGGAGAACTTGATTTGAGAATTACATGTTGAAACACAATTTTGGACCGCAAACTTTCTTTTTAAGTGGCGGGACACCTTCATAATTTGGGGTACAAACAAACAGAAATTATAAGATATTATAATCCAAACGTATGTCAATCTATTTCTGAATTTGGCCTCAGTCTAAGCAGTAAATTAAAAGATATTATAATCCAAATTGTATTTCGCTTTTATGTATTAAAGAGGGGTAAAATTTTCTTTAAACGAGCAATGATAAAAACAAAATCGATCTGGATCGGAATGTCTATTCTTTAAAGCAAATCCGGCACATAAAAGGGGTACTTTAGGGTGGATTAAAAAGTATTTTTAGAATTAATAAGGAAAGAGTCCAAAAACAAAATATGAGTAAATTTGAGTAAACAATCAAATTTTGTGTAAATTTCAGTTGTCGAATGAACATAGCAATTTGAGATACCTTTAAAGATGTAGTGTGATAAACTTTTATTTCGCTGATTTCTGACCCCCCCAAAAACGACACAATATTTGGCCTTTCACTTTTTCACCAACTTTTTTTCTACTACCACTTTTGGACATTTTAGTTTTACGCCTAAAAACAAAAGACCATGCCAGCTATTTCCTAGAAACATTAACGAGCTTTATATTTTTGCCTATTTAATGTCTTAAAAAATAAAAATCTGGGTTAGTTCTTTTTTAATGCAATGGTGTGCCCCTAATTGTGACATGCGCCCCAAAGGGGAACAACAGGTTTTTGATTTGACATGTTTACATTCTTCCCAACCCGTTCACAATACTGGATTGAAAAACACACACCAAGATTGCCCGTTAGGTAGATTTTCTGTTTACACCTTTTGCTCCCCCCCCCCCAACTTTTTTTTTAAATGTGGCCCCACTCGAACAGAGGCAAAATTCTGGAATTATTTTATTCTCGTGATGTAGCACTAATTGGGTGAGCTTTCTAAATGCGAAAAAGCATTTTTTTTTTTTACGGGCGAAGCCCCCCACTTCCTTATGTCACGGCCCCGCCCATAAAAGGGTCGGAAAAAATAGCATCAAGTGGATTTGATCTTGTCGAGGTATCCATAAGTGATCCTGAGAGTTACAAAGAGTGTACCCAAAAATACATATGGGCCCCACAAGCCCACCGAGTAATATGCGCTTAATTCAAAGAGAACGATGTAAACTTGTGAAATTGCGATGTCGTCTGCCTCCCCCCCCCCTCCGACTCAGGTACGCGCCCGCTCAAAGAGCATAAATATCGGGAATAATTGGTTGTCACCCATCTCGACCCAATTTGCCATTCAAAACTGCAGACCAAAAACCCTGCCTTTATCTTCCAAGACAACATAACACCCCCTCAACACTTCCCAACATTATCTCCCACTCTCTTGGCCCCAATGACTGCCAGCTCTGCACTCTCTTGTCTTTTCTGCATTCTCAGTGTATGAAATGGATGAAAAAGTTTCCAAACTAAAGACGACAAATAACTGAAAAAAGGACAAACCACAACATTCTAAATAGTTAATATCCATATGTACAACTGCAGTTTATTACAAAAATTGTAGGTTTCAAAAAAACAACTTGTGGATACTTGATCCACACGTTTTTTTTACCAAAGTGAGGGAATGACTTTTTGGAGAAAATGAGACCCTGTTTTGTGATTGAGAATCAAGACTCCACAGTTACTAGTACTCAGAAGGCATCCAGTTTCAATACAAGTCACAATCTGTTCAAATGTAACGTGACACAGACACTTCCTTGTTATTGTTCATTCCCATAACTTGAGACTTGCCTTCTACCGTGACTCGTAATTGATTGGAGTACAACTCTAGCATTTGTCGGCTCACCATCACATTTTCCATGTGTTCAATGGCATCATCTAGCAACCGACAGTTTGAAGTGGGGGATGAAAAATTCTCCCAAAACGTCTAAACAAAACCCAAACTATAAATAAGTGGCCTACGTTCACACGATGTTCCTTTGAGTTAAACATACATACATGTAGCACAGATAATTAACAGTGTTTTCAAACCTGTGTAATTAACAAAACCTTACTTGAGTACTGTACATGTACATTCTGAGTACACGTAGTTAAGTTTTTTTTTACTTTTTCAATAACTGCCTATTTAGTATGTCAGTTATCGTTGATTTATCTTGTCAATCACGCCGGTCCACAGACATAATGGGCAGGCATCAGCCTTTTATACAGTTCTTAAAACAGTTGTGAAATGTTTACAAAATTAAACGCAAAGTCACATCCTCAGTAACTTGAACTGAAGTTCACAGACAAAGCTGGTCACATGATCACTGTACACTTACAATGGTGAAAAGCAGTGCGTCAACTGTTGCTTGAAATATTAAAGAGTATTTGTTTCATGCAGCAAACACCCCATCATGGCCCAAAACTTGCATACACTTGGCTCAGACCTGAGACATCTAGACCAGATTTCCAGCACTCTACAGAAAGCTATCTGGTCTCAGGTACTCCATGTATACACGCAGGTAACTCCCTCAGAGAGAAAGATGGACATTACTGCCGTGCCCCAACACTCATGTTGCATCTCTTTTGCAAAAACTCTTTGGATTTGTTTAAATTCTGATGAATATTGGTTGCGTTGACTCTATGCCATGAACATACGTATATACGTGTTCTACATAGCCCCCAAGGACCGACACACAAAGGGAGAACAACAGATCCTTTCAGTCCTCGGAAGTTGGGTCTTTTGTTGGAAACAGTCTTCTGTAGTAAGTTTGTGTGCTTAGTCTATGGGAGAGTGCTATATTACAGGGACAGAGGGAAACACAAAGCATTGTCCTCGAGAGTATAGTAAAACAAGAGTGTGTGTTCGGGTACATATAATGTCTAGCACACTGAGGCTCTCATGAGTAGGCAAGGCAGTGTGATCTTATGTTCCTTCATGGAGTCCATATTGGTGTGTCAACACCTTGCTGATAGCTAGGATCTCACTGCCTGGACACAGTCATCAGAATGAAGCAAGTTTAAGTGGTTGAATGGCCCGCTAGCGATTCATTTTCTCCTCGTTATGGACTCATGTCATTGTGTTGTTAGTGACGGGAAACCCTGGTCTGATCTTATACTTGCAGGCTCTAGTGGCAAAGTTTGAAGGATCTTTGGTCAAAGTGTACATGTCATCACGAATACATCCACTCATAGCTCCTTGCTGTATATGCATGGCTATTGATAACTAATTATCAATGCAAAAACCTCATTAAGCTGGTGCCAATGGTTAATTATACTTGTCCAACTGCTACTGACTGGCACTCATTCAATGAAGGTTAGATGAACAACTACAGTCAATCGCACTCTGACGTTTGCTGGTTTTTGTGTGTTGGAATCAGTGTTTATCATGAGTTCAAGACGTGTTTTAGGTATCCGAGTTAAAGTCTGTTTCTCGGCCAACTCATTCTTTGCCAGTACGGCAAACATTCCAAGGTCTGGTGGCACTCTATTTGATGTTTCAGTGTTCACCACGACATGTTTCAGGTATCCGTGGCAAAATTTGTGGATAGCGGGATGATGCTATAGCTGTAACCTTTCTCCACAGCACTGGTCATCATTTTGGCCGCGTGGGTCAGCTGCATGGCGGCATCTGGGTGGGCAGTCCAGGGCAGGATGGTACATTCTCTTTCCAGCATCTGGGACATGCCAAAGAGGAGCTCTGTCATGCCCAGCGACAGGGCTGCACGACGCAGCCTGTTCAACTCCTGTCAGATGAGATCAAGAAAACAGCTTAATTAGGAAGCTCTTAAAGCCCCGTTTTCAGAGTGGCATTCTACAGTCACATCAAACCAAAATATTTAAAAGATTTGGATTGACCATGTAACAGTCTTAAGGACCTTGCTGCATTGTCTAGCACAAACGCGGATGATGAGCAACTCTATGTCAATGGAGAAAGCTGTAAACTCAATGAATGAATGAAATTGTGCAATTAACGCCAGTGCATAAACCGCCAATTCAGTGACAATGAGAGCTAGTCCATTGGACGGTGCCACAGTTGTATATTGCTGCATATGGTGACCACAGACTCTGAGGCAGTTTATGGTCTTGAGATTTTTGACCTGATGGATCTTGCTACGCTGGGCAGGCTTCTCATTTTGACAAGTGTTTCATGTTGTTGCATTTAGCAGTTTTTGTAGCCAATATCCCCTTGAGGCTTTGGGTTAAGTACATGAACATGAACAACTTGACATTTGAAACAGTTAGAAGTCCAGTCAATGGATAATTAACCCAAACAGAACTCAACCCATCAAACCCCAAACGACATGTTTTGTTGGAATCTGTCAGGGTGGGTACAGTACCCCTAAACTGACAGTCTTTTACATTGGGTTGGTACACCTCCAGAATCAAAGTCAGAAATATGTGTGTGCAGTTTCCCATATGGTGTTTGCCAGGATGGGTATGGTTCCTAGTAAATCATGCTAGGGAGTTAGGGCTAATATATAATTTAAATATTTGGTTTGGCATTGACTCTGGAACACCATCCTGAAAACAGGTGTTAGATACAATCTGAAATCACTTTCTGGAAAGAAATGCAGCACTCACCGTGTTGGTTGTGTACAAATTGTCTAGGGAGGCACAGAGCATTCTCTAACCAAATGTTACTGTTTGTCTATCAATCCCAAATTTACGGGTTTTACAAATACTTTTGCAATGACTGACGACCATAAAAGTACGATGAAAAAAGTAGTAGTATGTAGATATCGAGACTTCATTCTTTGAAACTCGTCAAAATATACCCTGCAGGATTTGTGGCAGAGGGTAACCCCCCCCCCCCCCAGGATACACCCTAGACTATTACTACCCAACACGTCCCCCTTGATATCTCAAAAGAACTCCTGAGATTCCGATAACCAATGACCAACAGAAAAAAGGGGGGGGGTCCTCTCTCACATATCTTGCTACATATGAATCACAATCTGACTGTTCGCTAACTATTTTTCCCGACTTTTTTTGTTCCCAACCATTTTTTTCAAAATTAGAAATTACCTTGTAGAAAACTTGTGTCTTTTCAGGCAACTTCCTGGCGTAACGGAGAATCTTTTGAATATCAGTCTACAGGTAAATACACAAATAAAGAAATACGTACATCAGTTTAAAAAAAAAATATGCAGTACTTGTAGAACACTTCAATGAGTCTTAAATAATCTTTGCAAAGGCTTTATTTTATTCTGCAAATCCAAACAGGTATATTGACTATCTGTGCATAACTTTGCAAAATAGAAACCCAATGAATCAAACGTTCAATGGAACACCTCAGGAGACCAGTGCTACTACACTCAAAGCAGTCAATTTGTTTTAGCAAAATATTGCATTTACCTCCAGGAAAAAAACAGTCAATATTTTTTGTAGCCAGTTTTATTATACCATTCAAAGCAGTCAATATTTTAAAGCACAAATGTTGCTTTTACCTGCAGGGAATTGGGCCTGATCCAGACGACAGGATTCTGGGAGTAACTTCTTTTGTCTTGGAGACGGACAGGAAACGGGGTCTTGTTGCTGTCCTCTCCATAGGGATCACTGGCAAATGCTGCTGGCGACATTAAACGTCAACATTTGAATACATTTTTGGCTTGACATAGAACGCTTACCACAAAAGGGTTTGGGTCCTGGGACCTGAGATATTGGGACCTTTCCAACTGAGCTACATGTTGTCAGTTGTTGGCAGCCTTCTTTGGTCAATGTCGTTCTTCTTTTGCGCTTTCACTGGATATTTGAAACAATAACTTTGAAACTCATACTGTCTCACCTTATGCAACTGTACGCGTATAAAAGAATGTGGGGACAGTTTTCTTGAATTGGAATCACAGAGTTGTAGTCGAGTACTTTCCGAGTACCCGCTTAACAACCAGATATTGAGATGGTTTGGTATGGATAAAGCTCCATAATACAGACATTTAGACAGTAAATACTTACCACAAGAAAATAAAGATTTTGGACAATCATAATCTTGTATGAACTGAGCTTTTAAGACAAAAGCATTCGGAAAGTACATGTACTCGCCGAGTACTTTTCGAGCACTTTTCGAGTACTTCTCAGTTCTGTCCCAAAAGATCATTTAAAAAGTGTTATGTATCCCAAGTCCCAAGTTTAATTCTTCCCCTCTACTGGACAGTAAATACTTACCACAAGAAATTAAAGACTTTGGACATTCAGAATCTTGTATGTACTAAGCTTTTAAGACAAAGTATTCCGAAAGTACATGTACTCGCCGAATACTTTTCTAGTACTTTTAGAGAACTTCTGTCCCAAAAGATCAAGTAAAAGGTTTTTTTTATGCATCCAAAGTCCCAAGTTTATTTTGTACCCTCTGCCACTGACTTCGTTTGCTGTCTACTGTCAATGTTTCCCTTGCGTTGTTCACAACAGCTAGCTCAATATTTGGTAGTAAACAAAGTACTTGGAAAGTACTGGACTACAATTCTGTCGAATCACCTTTAACCCTAACCCTCCTGGTTCCTTTAAAATCCACCAGGTTTTGAAGGAGTTTGTAGGAATGAAGAAGGTACAGCCCAGCCATTGTTACTTTTTCATGGGTTTGATGCCCCTTGAAAGCTGAGGTACAAAGAATGAGCTACATTGGATTTCTACGCAGGATTCTTGAAGGCTTGAACAGAAACGCCTGAGGATTTACCGTTTAATTCTTTTAAAAAGATGTTCGAGGGTCTAAGCATGCACTTCAAGCGTGCTTTACCTTGTTGTTGGGGTGTAACACAGAGAGATGACTGTATTAATGCTTTAATCGTTACACCAAGTAAGAACTTCAAGAGTTCTGGGTACAGTTTAATTTTTCAAAAGTTGTAAGGGGCCAAATTTTTTATTACCTTAAAATCACTCAAATTCAGTAGAAAAGAACAAGTCTTTGCAATTCAGGGAGGATAATTAGCAATAATGCAATTAACCCTAACCCAGTGGGCCCTTGTTTGCTAGGAACCATCCTCAATCCTCCGAAATCCTCCAACATTGTGCACTTATGTTCAAATGAAGGATATCCAGGCCCTCAATCCTTCAAAATCGTCAGACTGTCCTGGCTAAAAAAATGCATTCATCCTCAATCCTCCAAAATCCTCCTCCTTTTCAAACACCATTCATCCTCAATCCTCCAAAATCCTTCAAAACTGCCAGGAGGATTTTTGAGGATTGAGGTGGGTTAGGGTTAAAACAATCTCTTTCTAGATGTTTTGGATTTGTTTGTTCTTAGAAGACCCAACATTGACAATGTATCTTGTTTCAAGAAAGTGTTTTATTCCCATTTTCATACTTGTCCTCGTAATTACCTGAGCACGGCCCTAAGAGATGGAACCTTCCCAGCCATGGAATAGCCTTGTCTCCATGCTCAAACAATGACATCATCAGGTTGGACTTCTTTTTGCTGTCTGCGCAGGAGTGCAGCAACCCGTACCAGTTTTCACTGATGAAGAAAAAAACACATTTTGCAATTTGTCAGAGCCTTTGTTTTTTAAAGAGTTTTCTGGGCTCACTGTAGTACGTTGGATTACTTCATGCAACCAGGCCTTTGAAAAATTGTTGAAGAAAATCTGTTTCTGTTTACAAACTCAAAATTGTGGTTTTTTTTAATGGCTTTAAATTCTGTTTCATCAACTGATTTGTGTTGAACAAAGTTTTTTCTCCAACAGTATTCCCACATACATGTAACTGAGATTATTACAACCATCAAAACCAATAGGATCATGCCATTACGCTTGGTATTGACAAAAGTTGAAATGGAAGACACCCAAAGTTGTTTTTGATGTTTATAACTCTTTGGTACACACACTATACATAGTTCTTTCAAATTCTGAATACAGTCAATAGGGAATTCTTATATATGCATGATAAGGGTCATTCTATAAATTTAGGGTCGAACGTGTGATATTTTTTATTGTTCCCGTTACCTCTGTACTTTGTAATTTGCCATTCAAGTATCAGAAATGACTTCAAATGATTTCTTTGTTGGGTAGGCAGTTTGCTATTCATAATCACTCTTGGATGATGGCTGCATTAAGGAGTGCATCAGAATTAACTTTACATGTACATACCCAACATTAACGAGTGCAACAAGGTTCTCAACTTTCAAGCTGCCATGTAGGAGCACACAAAAGGAAGGGGTGGAGCCAACTTCAGAAGGGGTGGGGCCATTATCCTTTTCCTCAGTCTTGTCTCCGCCTTCAGCTCCTCCCTCCCCTGAGGTGACGGAACTCTTTTCTGCAAGAAAGCGATGGCTATTAGCTGACCCCGCTATGGACTCCGTGCCCAAAGTACCCACTTGGTCAGGGCAGGGTGGAGGGGGGCCGGGGAGGAGGGGGTTAAAGGGCACAGCCGAGTGGGAACGGCCGTCTGTGTGCCTCTTCCATTCAAAAAATAGGGGTGTTTGAAATGTTGGGAAAATGAACATCCGCTTTCAAGTCTTAATTTTAATGCTTTTCGGTTTCCACAGACATTATTCAAGCATTTGTTCTATACCAAACGTGTATATTAGTTCAGCATCGAAAGACCAATTCTAGAAAAGAATTCGTATTCGCGTTGGTCTATCATGCAGTGATTCCTGCACGCAAAGTAGCACCTTCATGGACGCCCCTTTAATTCCGGTGTCACATGAAAATCCGACTCCTATGAAAATCGGACCCCTTTTCCCTATTATTGGTTAATTTCTCTCACGTGACCGGTCACTTTCCTAATTACCATACTTACGCATGCGCAGTATTACCAATGAGTCCGAATTTCATAGAAACGTAAATTCACGCTACACCGGCACAAAAACGATCTTTTTTGTGAAAACGCCTTTTTAATATTTCATTTTTATTGCCTAAAAATATCATCAAAGGTCTTATATCATCAAAGGTCTTAGAGTTAAAACCCATCAGTGAAATAAGGGAACCACTATCAATAAATAAACTCTACAGATGAAATTTACATGTACAGTAGGTTGGATCTGGCTTGCCTTTATTGGGAAGTGGTAGCATTAGATGTCTTGAGATGACGGGTGGGCTGCATACATCTGAACAGTCCAAGAATCCACAAATGCTGAGCTCAGACGAAACCGTCTGCGACACCACTTCAAAGTCACGCATGATATTCAACTTCTGCGGTGGCGGGAACAGCTGCACGTCCGAACTCAGGTGGCCACAGACCAGCTTGGCGTGGAACGCCGAGTAGTGCTCTTCGGCAAGCGTGGTGAACATCTGTTGCGCAGACTTGACGGTGAGGGCACCCTCTACACAGTGAACTTTCCCGTTCTGTCGGTTGGCGTCCAGGAGTCTCTGACACAGGGCCTGGGAGTTCCACTGCTGAAGCTCGGCTGGTGTGGACAGCAGTACCATGTGTAGGTTGTTGGAGAACTCAAAGGGGAGGGGGAAGGGAGGGTCATCTGGTTTGGGGTCGGACAGCATCTGAGCAACTTGCTTCAGTGAGCCTGGGCCGATGCCTGGGCTGCCATCCGTCACCAAAATTATCTGAAAATCAACACCGTATAAACTGAGAATCAACACAGTAACAGCTTTACTCAACCCCAAAGACATTTCAAAACACATTATCCTGCAACTTGGAGAGCAAGCCACAAAAGTAAGAAAATCCAAGCGCAGACACATTTTACCCGGTCGGTTTCTTCCAAATTATCGTGGTGAAATCTTAAAAAAAATATTAGCCCAATGCGAACAGGACTTTAGACAATGTGCTTTCATTTTATATATTTTTTTTCTTTCCAAAAACACTTCTACCTTGAATACTTATTATGTTACATCACACATTTTTCAATTTGTTTTGTGTTTTTGCTAACTGCGAGCTAAATCAAATGATGAACATTCATGGAAAACCATTGTGTGACATCTTTGTGTATGTATTGTGGTATAAAAAAGTAACAACTTGAGAATGACCACCTTTAATCCTTTCACATGAAACTGTCATAATAAGTCCAAAAATCATAGGCATTTTGCTTAAACATTATCATTTGGGATTCCTTCAAAATCCACCACTGGGCATGAAGGATTGCACATTCTTACTTATAAGAAAGCGAATGCAATCCAGAGACAAACTAACATGCACACAACTTGCAGGGATTACCTGGCATGGCGAACTAACTCCCCACTCCTCCACCACCATGTTTCTGACTCCTTCCAATGCAACCTCAAGATTCGTTTTATCAAAAGTCTCCACAGATAACAGTGCTTTCTGTCAACAGAAAACAAAATGAAGAGCTGCAATTTCATTCCAAAAATCCAGACACAAACAAATGTTAATAAAATATTTACTGAATCAATATCAAATATGACTGATGGTGCCTTAGCAATTTGGCATCCAAGCGTATCTTAACACTCAAGGGTTCGTTTTAAATTGACATTCATAAATACCTAAGACAGTTTACCCATTCCCATTGGTCGAGAGCCCGTCACGTGGCCGGTCTGAAACAGATGATAAAGACAGGCTGGCTGGTCTTAAACACTTTTCCAGTGTCACATAAAATTTGGACTCCTGTGAAATCCTGAACCTTTTACCGTTTTATTGGATGAACGTTCACAATCCTCACATAAGCATGGGCAATACTACCGGTGAGTCAGTATTTCATAGTCCTAAGTTCACACTACACCAGCACCAGTGCGTTCTGCACCAAATCATGCAGTACGCGTGAGGCGCTCGCCAATCTCAAGATAAGGAGATTGGAAAATTTAAACAGAACTTAAACCCTAGTTACGCCACTGGTATTTTGTGCACAGACTCCACAGGATTTTTACATGAGGCAGATAACATTCCAAACGTGTTTAGCCAAAGTCCCCCAATTCAGGGGGCCTAAAACGTCCTGAAGTTAAGACAAAGACGGGGTTTAAAGAAACTCCATACTTTCAGTTCAGCAAAGTCTCTGGTGAAGGGCACCACCACTTCCCACAGTGAGGAGAAGATGACTAGCGCGGTGAACTCCAGCTTATCGTTGGCTGCCACGAAGTCAAAGAGGGCGCTTAGCCCCGCCTCGGCCAGCTGACGTCTGGTGATGACATCGCCACCGCTGCTGCCCTCAGCTGGGGCGACAGGTCGCGTCATCGAAAGTGAGACGTCTAAGAGTATCACGGTCGGCATGCTGAAGCTGTTGGGGGGAAAAAGAGATCAACACTGAAAAGAACTGTGTAGATGCTGAGACCCCTTGGCCCCACGCCCGGCCATGCAAACAAAAGGTCATAAACTGTACAATGTATATTCGCCCAAGCGGGCCCTCATAATGCATACATTACAATGCGTCTGCCATTTTGAAATCCCATGGAGGAACATTTCGAGACGATATTCGAGGGAGCTGATGACTGACTGTCGATTTTTGGCCAGATGGATGAAGATTTCTAGATAAAGGAATGTGTTTTTGAGCTACTCTACAACTAGGTACCTTAACTTTGGAAATTTCTATCCTGGATGAGAAGCTACAAATCTCGATCAAAATTGGTAGCAAAATCGCTATGTAAAAAACATCACTTTTTAGCACTTAGGGGAGCATCGCCTGTCTGGCCGTAAAATGAAGCTTGTGATAGTATGTACAGCCAGAGGCAGTCGGGCTACTATTTACTACACATTTTTCCATAGTCAGTCACCGGACTAATGATACGGAATGAAGAGGTCAGTCTTTTCAAATAGTCGGCCCATGGTTGGACATGTACCAATCTAGTCTTTAGCCTCATTTTGAAGTCACTTGACTTTTGTCTCATGTGCGAAATGTTGAAGAAATGTCTCCTTTAAAAACTGTCTCCTGCGAACTTGGTTGGTGAATTACTTGGGACCTTTTCTTTTCCCCAAAACAATGGAATTTTTAGCGAAATTTGCTGGCTAAAAGAGTGAGTATAAAGTTGGCCTGATTTAGTTTTGCATGTTTCAGAACACTCCAAGTCCCAGTTTGGCCGCAGGCATGCATGGCAGGGGGAGCAGCTAAGCCTGCATCATGCACAATGGTGACTGCAAAGTCTGCACGCAAATTTGGGCGATCGTGTAGTGTAGGGCCCCTGTTTAGTTTCGATCAAATTAGAGTCAAGGGTGTTTTTTTATTACTCAAAAATGACCCTTTCAACCTAAAACATGTAGGAAAAATAGACTTCTCTCAATGACACCTTTTCTGTCTGTTATGTATTAAGTTTAAACGGTTTCTTGGGGTAGAAATAACGATTTTCCTTTGCAGTTTACGGTTGGTGCCATGCAATTCAGCGCGCCTTGCGCGTTCAATCACGGTACATCGCGCGGTGATCGCCATCGTGTTGCGTTTTGTCGTTGACGTTGTCACCGTCATTTTACCCCCAAATTTCCCTCCAAAATTCAAAACCCTGCCCTTGATCTATGACATACCTGCATGTTCTTAATGTCGCCAACTAGTTTGATAGGTCAAATAATTTAAAAGTGGATTTTGTTCCCTTAGGCCTTACTATAGGAACCGGGCCCGTGGCGTCGATACACGATCGCTCCCCAAAATTTGCATAAATGTCGGCAGCGCACAGCGGAACTTAGCCCCATAAATGTGGCCTATTTACTGGACTGCTTCCGTAAACATAGGCCACACACCGACCATGTACAAAAACGTGTCGCACTTTGCCAAATTTTGATTTTCACATTTAGGCTTACTTTGTAGGTTTTTTTTGCTTTAGAAGCATTCTCACCCTCTATATAGGCTAATCAGAAATTGCTGCCTTTTTCAGATGTCTAATTTTTGTGAAATTTCATGTTGAAATTTTGATATGAAAACGTGTAAAAATGAATCTGGAAATTTCACGAAAAATGGACATCTGAAAAAGGCAGCACTTTCTGATTAGCCTATATAGAGGGTGAGAATGCTTCTAAAGCCAAAAAACCTACAAAGTAAGCCTAAATGTGAAAATCAAAATTTGGCTCCGTCGACACGTTTTTGTACATGGTCGGTGTGTGGCCTATGTTTACGGAGGCAGTCCAGCAAATAGGCCACATTTTGGGGCTAAGCGGAACTGTGTCAGTGTCAAACTCAAAGTCAAACACAAGCCTGGCAAGGACAGACCATTGAGTTCAAAACCTCCTCCAAATTAAATCACGCATCATTACCTGTACAGTGCAGATAGTACGTGTAACGGTCAACTTCAGCCTGAAGAAATCGGCATTTTCGCTTGTGTTTGAACAGAGTGCTCACGACACATGTGGAATGATGTACCGGTATATCGTCGGTATATGTATAAGTAATATAGTCGAATCCCAATATAATGGAGTCGTTAGCAAAGAGTACAATCAAGGGAGGGTACCAGTCTGCAATCAACTTATTTTTTTAAACATCGGCTTCTTTTCAGCATCACCTTCATTTCTGGCTCATTATTATAATAAAAAAAAAACATAAAAAAAACTCTATTGCTCCTACAAAAGGGAAATTTCCCAAAGTTTGGCCTCATTTTATCCGATTTTATGTTTTGAAGTAGAACAAGGACCCGTGTTGGTCCAGAGTCTTGTCTCCTGTGTCAAGACTGAAGAGCCTTAGAAACATGTCCTGAAGTCAAATTTGAAACGAACTCGAAGTTTGAATAACTCCCTTATGGCCACCCGTACCGTATTTTCATTGAGGGCATTCTGCGCTCCGAGCCAGTCTCCGGTGCTCTTCAGATTTTTGTCATTCCAAGCATGGGGTGTTCCTTCCTCCATGTTCCAATGAACGACTTTTTACTTTTATGCTTAAAAACTACATGGTATCGCCTGAACAGTTTATTAGAATGCAGAAGATTTTTCTAAGGCCCTTGAAAGTTGAAGATGCCCCCCCCCCCGGCCCTGGGCAAGTAAGCCTTCATCGAAGCATGGAGGTACTCCATGATCGAAGCAATCATGTGAATATGGTTACAGAAAATGTGACCTCATTATAAACATGATAAATGTATTATTATTTTTTTAATTAAGAGCACCATGAAGTTCCGATCTTAACAAGATCTTCTTCATATGCAAAAAAAATAATGTTTTGGGTCTGGTTGCTATATGCGCCTAGTGGCGTAACGTAATTAGGGTTCTGGGGCATCCCTGGGGTGCATCAATTTGAAAGGGGGAGGGGGCATGAGTCAGGCCTAATGTTTTTTCGGGGGCAGGGGTATAGATTCCGCTGGGGGGGGGGGGGGCTCCGTGTTTCCCGTGTTCCCCGTAGTTATGCAACTGGCACCTAATGATGTTTTTCCTCTTGATTAGCCAAGTTCGGTATGAACGATATTTGAATAAGGCCATGGAGATGGAACAGACTCCATCGTCTCGATCTCTGGCACTGCATGTACACAAGGGCGGATCCAGAACACAATTTTTTTTTGGGGGGGGGGCAAAAAATGTGTCCCCAAATATTGGGTCCAAAAATTACGGCGTGGGGTTCGGGGCCGACCCACTTAAGGGCCTCGAAATGTTTTTTGATTCTAGATGCTCTGTGCATGGTGCGATCTGAGGCAAGTTCTGACCACTTTAACCATGGAGAAATGCTGTAACCAATTAACCTTTTTGACTGAGGAAAAGATGGTGGTGTACGCAGTGCCTGCCTTTATTGCGACGTCACTTAAACAAAAAAATGGGTTCGTTGTTGTTGTTTTTGTTTTTTGGGGGGTTTTTTTGGGGGGGGGGCATGGCCCCCGTTCCCCCCCCCCCCCTCCCCCTGCAAACAGGTTTGCAGGGCCGGGGGTACGGGCACGAGCGAATCCGTTGGCTGCACCTTGGTCGCAGTAATAGCGCCCTCTACTCTGAATTATTTGGGTCGGGCGGGTCGATCGGAAGCGCGGCAGGAAAATGATGTTGAGCAATGTTTTGTTTCACGTGACGGTGTTGGAGGGAATGTGTCATGGAGTTAATTTCAAACTTTGATATTTGCTTATTATCTATTCAGTACATCCCAACGATTCCGATAAAAAAAATCTATACTTGGACCTGTCAACTTCTCCCCATGCTCTAAACCAGATTCGTATTTTTCTTCTTATAGGTATTTTCAATTTGTGAGAAAACTACGTCTCTTCTGACAAAAATGCATATTTTTTTTTAATTTGGGGCTGCGTCCTTGCGCCTCAAACGCAAAAAACCCCCAATGATTAAAAAATCAGTTTAATTTATTGGGTAGCAAGATATTCGAAAGGTATAAAGTATTATTCCCAAGCTACACACGGTTGATTTTTTTTGTTTTACGACTTTCAAAATTGAATTAAATTGTAATTTTAATTGCAAGAAATGTAACGTTACAGCAATGACCAAAAAAATCGGAGTGAAATCTGACATTGGCTCCGGGAGCATCTTTTCACCCAAAAACTTCGGAACAAACCCTTAAAAAAACAACATAACATGTGGAGTTTATCATTTCGGGATTATGATTTACTTTCAGTGTCGTAAATCTGTTCCGGCGAGAGGGAAGGGGGATGGGGGATGACGAAAATCCGCAAATTGCCCGGCCATGGAAATTCGAAAAAGGGACACCACAATACAAGCGCGCTCTTCAGAATAATGGATGTGTATCAATAATACTAGTTGTACTCGAGCGCTTACATCAAAACGGCGCATTTTAAAAGCTTTTGTACTTTGTTTCTCCACTTTTCAGTGCTATTGAATACATTTTGGTTGTTGGGATGTTCGACAAACTACCTCGAAATCCGCATTTTTTTTTTATGAAAAAGTGAGGAGGGATGATTCAATAGCCCATCCCCCTCAAAAAGTGGGGAGATACTACCCCCACCCCCACCCCGGATTTACGCCCCTGTTTACCCTTCATTCACATGCTCAAATCAAAATTGGAAGATTTCAGTGGTAAACCCAGGATTTCGCACTGGGTGAGGGTGTCAGTGGGGGTGGGGTGGGGTAGGATGGTTGCTTGGTGTGTTTGAAGGTCCCATGCAATGTATTTTTTTTTAATGCAATCCGCTTGAAATGCACCGTTGTGTCTCATTAGTTTAACCTCTAATTTTCAATGTTCGTTTTGCCATTTTCCAGGGCATTTTGGTGCCTTTTTTGGCTAATGCGAATGTCCATATTCATGAGCACAAGTGTGATGTCATTTCAGGCAAAAACCTCAATGTTACAGCTCTTTAAGCACCACAAGTTGCCAGAAATTTGGATATTTTGCTGTCGTAAATGTTCTTTTCTTCGGTAGTTTGTTGTGTAAGTAAGCCAATGAGCCGAATTTATTTCACAAATGTTTTCAATGAGCAACTTTTTGGGTTCACAATTTGAACAGAATACCCCTACACTGAACAGTGTCTTCCTGAAATGACATCACAGCAACAGCACCCTCAGTTGTCCGGAAAAAGCATGGAAAGCTTATACATGTTTAAGGAAGTGTACTTTTCAATAAAATTAACCAAAAAGGGATGTCAAATAGTTTTCAAACATAAAAGAGTAGATCTGAGTCGCACAAAATGTTCCTCAGATCAGAAAAAAAAATCATTTCATGAACCCTTTAAAGGGAATGCACAATTGCACATCATTGGCTTTTACTGTAATTTTCAGAAATGAACAATTTGAGGGGTTACTATAATAGATTAAATATTGTAACAATGACATGTTTGAAGTTTTGTGTTCGGAAATGCTGGAAAAACCAAGAAAAACACAAAAGGTGGAGAAGTCTGGTTCCCCGACTCCACTAAAAATAAAATGGATCAATTTATAGATGCCGGAAAATTGTAAGGTAAGGGAACCAGTCCAGCTGGCCTGCACCCGTTCATGAACATGTAACCAATAGCAAACAAAATTTGGACTGAAAAAAAATGGTAAATTTGAAGCAGTAGTTGAAAAATAGTTAAGTTTTTCCAACGGTGGTCGGCCGACCACCGTTGGAAATTTTTACAAACATACCATTTTCTTGAAAATGACTTCACACCAGGTGCCATAATTTTTCAGGATGCTTTAGACTGTCATTTACCAACATCCTAGTAAGGTATTTCGTAAAAACTTGGTAGTTTTATTTTTTCGATAGTGTTTGCAAATGTTGTATATTCCCTTTTAAGCTTGTTCAAGGAATTGCTGCAGTCAATTCAGCAGTGGCGAGGGGGCGGAGGGGGGGGGGGCACGTGCCCTCACAAATCCGCGGTCCCTCCTAGGTGCCCCGACCCAAAAATCTGAAATTTTCCGCTTGCCCATTTATTTGACTTATTACAACGAAAAGGAATCCGGATGACCTGAACCGCACGGCTTAATGAACATGTGAATAAATTGATAAGAAAAAAGAGCACCCTGTAGCGTCAAAAGTGTCCCCCCCCCCCACCCCCCCCCGTGGTGGCCTGGAATTGGGGGAAATGTTGTTGTTGGATCCACCCTTGGTGCCCCCTGGTCCCCCTCCCGGATCCCCGGCACCCCCTCCCTCGATGATCCGCCACAAGCGTGCTGAGCCACGAGCGTGCATGTAACGTAAAGTCCTATTGAAGTTTTCTGGCTTAAGTAACGCGTAGTTCATTCCAGTGACAAAACTGTACAAGACATCCAGACTCGACTACACGTTGAGGAAATTCAGCGTCACCATGGGTAAAATGGGACCGTAGTCAACGCTTTCGCGTAGTTGTGTTGTGTTTTTGTGAGAACTAAAATGACATTTTACTGAGGTTACATGCTTTAACGACGAGATTATCAACCACTGTATGATCTGTAAGTAAATGCTTTATCGTGTTTTGCTATTTTAAACGTTATTTTCCCAGTTTAAATCGCCTTTTCTTCCCTCCAGCAATGTCCGTGTTCCGCAGACTGCAGACTGCAGACTGCTATTGTATTGTGCCAAGGTTATGAACTCGGCCGGCCTACATCATCATTAGCTGGAGTTACCCAGCTCTGAGTTTTATCATTGGGTTGTCATCTAGAGCTGGAGCTCATTTTTCTCGAAAACGATAGTATAGGCAAAAAAAATTTGGAAAATGTTGAATTTTGTCCCCGTTACACACTAATTGCAACTGCAACTCACCCCAAACTTGCCTGGAATAACCATTACACAGGTCCTTGAAGTAAAAAACGATCCACGATGAAGATTCAGCCTACAATTGCAGTGAAAACAGGAAGAATAACTGCTAACCTGACAACCTTGCGAGCATGGCCAGGATCGCCGATGGTTTGTGCATAAAAAAAATTTGTGTACGATTGAATGGCGGTCGGTTACCGGTACCAGGCTGTCAACTAGTCGTTTTTGCCGGCTGGCGATTGGCTGTTGGCGCATGACGTCGCGCGGAAGCGTAACACCCGATGACTGTTTCATGTACTCATATTAAGTTTACCACTCGCATCACAGCTGCGGTACTGGAACCGCAACCGATAGTGCACGAAACAGTCATCGGGTGTTACGCTTCCGCGCGACGTCATGCGCCAACAGCCAATCGCCAGCCGGCAAAAACGACTAGTTGACAGCCTGGTACCGGTAACCGACCGCCATTCAATCGTACACAAATTTTTTTTATGCACAAACCATCGGCGATCCTGGCCATGCTCGCAAGGTTGTCAGGTTAGCAGTTATTCTTCCTGTTTTCACTGCAATTGTAGGCTGAATCTTCATCGTGGATCGTTTTTTACTTCAAGGACCTGTGTAATGGTTATTCCAGGCAAGTTTGGGGTGAGTTGCAGTTGCAATTAGTGTGTAACGGGGACAAAATTCAACATTTTCCAAATTTTTTTTGCCTATACTATCGTTTTCGAGAAAAATGAGCTCCAGCTCTAGATGACAACCCAATGATAAAACTCAGAGCTGGGTAACTCCAGCTACATCATCATAGCCCTGTTGTGCCCATTCTTGAAAATCACGCATTCTTAAGAATGTGCAACTGGATCCTTGTCCAATCTTCGCAAAAAATAACTCTTCCAGATTGAGCGCACATTCTTAAGAATGCGCGACAAGATAACGGTCTTGTCGATGCCGAGCACCGGCTGCGCTTGGCAAGTAGTCTAGCTGCATCCTCGTTCACTGATTCTCAATAATTATACTGTTGCAACGCAAGGCGCTGAAAAGTAGAGTGGATATGATAAGTATCTATAGGCGTATTGATATGGGGGGGGGGGACCGGGAAAAAATAAGAGACATAATAATACTAGTGGAAAGAATTCTGATTTTTGGGATAATAAAAGCGGTTGGGGGACGTAAGAATGAAGAATGTGAAGAATGAGAATGAATACTGCGACATCCCATAGTGCTAATGCTATTTCCCATTTAAATTTCCACCAATTTATTGTTCACACCCCACCATTACGTCGCAGAGCTGGATTCTATCTAATCAAAAGAGCAATTTTGGCAGCTTCTGGACATTGTTTTTTTTTCGTGGCATGCATATGATACATACAGGGACTTGTAACTTGTCTAGCCTAAACAAAGCACTTCCCAGACTAGTTCCCAGTCCTCCGTTATTACAAAACTTCCCATAGTGGGCAGAAAAAAGCAATAATAACAGGTTTAAATTGATTCAAATTATCGTAGTTATACGAGTACAGAAGCATAGAACATTTTCTTTCCTCTTTATATAAATTGTTTCCCTTTTAACCGCTATACATTTCATTTAACATAATTATGTCGTGCAATGTTTGTTAAGATTGGGCAAAATTCATAAATTGTGCACGTGATATTCCCACCCAATCTTAAGAATGAGCGCTCATTCTTAAGAACGCGTGCTCGTTCTTAAGAATGGGCGCTTATTCTTAAGAATGAGCGCACATTCTTAAGATTGCGTGATTTTCAAGAATGGGCACAACAGCCCCATAAATGTGGCCTATTTACTGGACTGCCTCCGTAAACATAGGCCACACATCCACATGTACAAAAACGTGTCGCCAAATTTTGATTTTCACATTTAGGCTTAGTTTGTAGTGTTTTTTTGCTTTAGAAGCATACTCACCCTCGGCCCTCTTTATAGGCTAATCAGAAAGTGCTGCCTTTTTCAGATGTCTAATTTTTGTGAAGTTTCATGTTGAAATTTTGATACGCAAACGTGTGCAAATGTATCTGGAAATTTCACGAAAAATTGACATCTGAAAAGGGCAGCACTTTCTGATTAGCCTATAAAGAGGGTGAGTATGCTTCTAAAGCCAAAAAAACCTACAAACTAAGCCTAAATGTGAAAATCAAAATTTGGCACAGTGCGACACGTTTTTGTACATGTATGTGGATGTGTGGCCTATGTTTACGGAGGCAGTCCAGTAAATAGGCCACATTTATGGGGCTAACATCATCAATGATCATGATCATCATGTATCCTCGATCCTCCTATTTCTGCGCAGATATTGGGGTTTGCAACCAGCTTAAAAATAGCAAAGCAACCACTCTTTTCCCAAAAGAAACTTAGCCTATATTGTTGGCTTTCGATCATCCACCATACCGATTAACAAAGCGAAGAAAAAAATCCTGATCCTGCATAATTCTACGCAGTGGATGCTGCATGGAAAATCTGTGCTGTCCGGGCCTTTTAACTCAATATAAACATTTTTTTTTAGTAACTTAGACTTCTTGTTTAGGAAAATATATTTTCTTGAGCTTTTTAAACATATTTTCTTTGTTTTTTCTTTCTTTTTTCAATGCCAATACACTTGTCATAATTTCAAGATTATTTTCAATATCCTAATGGTTGAATCATTACAAAGGCCAATATTTACATATTTGCATAAATACATTTTATGTATTTGTGTCTTAAATACTACCTCCGTATAAACACAGCGATGCGTGCTGAAGTAAATGAATTCCCTGAAATGTGGTGACTGTGTAGTTTATGCCGGGAGCGGTTCCCTTGTCTTGAAGAGAACAACTCTTTTAATTTATTTGACTTACCAAACTAGTTGGCAACATTGAGGAACATGAATGTCACAGATACCGGTAGAGGGCAGGGTTTTGAATTTTTGAGGGAAATTTGGGGGTAAAATGACGATGACAACAAAACGCAACACGAAAAATAAAGGTGACGATCACCGCGACGTACGCAACTGCCCGACGTGCAATAGTACTTTGCTGCATTGCACGGCACCAACCTTAAGCCGCGTACAAAAATCCCAAGAAACCAGTGTTTCCCCTGGCAACGCAACACAAAAATAAAGATGGCAGTTCACCATGATGCACTGTGAAATAAGCACCGTCGATATCGATAATACTCCATTATTCCATATTAATTTGATATCGATTCGCCGAAATATCAGAATTTTCGATATTGAGGAATGATATCGAAAATGCGTCAGATTATCGTCAAAATATATCTCTCTTTTGTGCTTTTACTTTGTGTTTAATGTTTGCTGTATAATGCAATAAAACTCGGCGACAACTTGTGCTTGTGACTCACAATAATAACATCCTAGTTTAGTTCAACACTGCAGTAGGACTACATTTATAGATGTGAAAACTATTTTATAACTTAATTAATGCAGTATTTTGATGCATTTTGACGCCACTTTTTTATACCATGTGTATACACTTATAACCCTTAAGTTGCAATTTTAACTCACTCATACGCGTACAATATATGTACCCGTATTTGTCCTACATAATGAAAACTAAGTCTGCTTGTGCTTGATGTAAAGTTTATGCCCTGTTTCATAATTGTACTGGTATATCATGGAAAATTTCAAATTAAGGACAAAAAAGTTCATGTGAACTTTAACTGGCCTGTATCTATGTACTGTCTTTGTACATAAAAACCCTCAATATGTTTGGTGCTAAAAGTGTGCAAATTTACTTTTGTTCTTTTTATCAATAAGATCAACACTAAACCAATGCAGATGACAGGTGCGTGACTGTAGACTACCAACATGGAGCTGTGTGCATACGATCTACACAATCTGTTCAGTTCTACAATTTTTTGTTACTTGCTTTCCAGAGTCCGAAATTGAGGAAAACTAAAATAAAAGAAGATCATTTACAACCAAATGTTCACAGATTCATCAGTGAAAAAGGAATTTAATCAAAACAAAAATATGAAAATTGCAGACAAACCATTCTCATGTGTAATGTTAGAAGTGGTCCATCATTTGTGTGCATGCATGAAAAAAAAATGGAAAATGGGTATTTGCAAGCTGGTGTTTGTCTATTCTACACATATGTGCTGTAGACACAAATGTACCACGTATATAATTTTATATTCAGTTAAATATTTGGTTTTGCAAGTTTTGTAGGCTTTATATGAACGAAAAATGTATGACTGTATGACAGGTGCTTTTGTTGGGAATTAACAACCACCATTTCACAACAGTCCGTAAATTTATTGATAAACTCTGTTACTGAAGACATTGATGGAGCAGGTTCATATTTGTGTAGAGTTTAACATACATGTAGGGGCTTATTGTTTTAAGTTTGTGCAAGTGGAAGCAAAAATTAATCCTGTGATTTTAGAGAATACCTGTAGGTTTTTGTTTGTCCTTTTTGTACTTTGGCTCTTCCAATTCCTGTGTTGCATCATGGAGGAAGGAATGTTCCTGTAGTATTACTCAGTGCCAACAGTGCAAAAGAAATGTACACGTACGTCATGTATTTTTTTTTTCTGTACAGACTACATGTAGTACCCGTACCAGTGTATGAAGCACAGGATACAGGTAACCAAGCGATACTAATACCCAAGGATGTTTGGGCAGAGTTGCTAGGTGACATGACAGTGCGTTGGAGCATATCTGGCAGAGGAGCCTGGCTCCAACCATCTGATTGAGGTTGATAACATTTTGCTAATTGCACTGTTCTGGCAGCACAAACTTGGTTCAACAGAAGACCAATGTACAATGTATATCGTAAAGACAGGAACAGAACTACTAGTATTATGCATGTTATGCGTAGGCCTACAATTTAATGCAATTACCCCATGTAATGCATTAATTGAGTCAGCTATACATGTACCTGTAGTATACATTGTGTGATACATGTACAATGTACATGTAGTTTCTGTATCAGGTAAATGTGTTGTTATAAATTATACAACACTGTTCACTTGTACAAAACTGATCCCTGAGGGGCCAGATTGTAGCCCTTAGACCTACTAGTACCGTACCTGACTGACTGACTGACTGACTGACTGACAAATTACACATGTACAGTACATGGACCTACATGTACACGTATACATGTACATAACGTGTAGGGCCTACGGTAGATACTCTTATTACTGACTGTCACATGTAAATTAGATTGGTTACTCTAAGTATTTCCATCACATTACCACTACAGGGTGAGTCAAAAAGAAAGTGACCGATTTAGAAAACAATATTGTTAAAAATAATGTGGCTCGCTCTACATACATTTCATATAATATCATAATTACGTGCATGTTCATGTTACTAACAAGTAACTGTGAACATTTTGCTTAATTTCCAAGTTATGACTACATAGGCCCTACATGTACATGTACATGTACATGTATTTTAATAATAAAAAGATCACAAAATTCAGTTGTCCACCACTGATTGCTTATACGAACTGATGAATGCCAATTAAATACAATGAAAGTTGAAACATGTAAATGTTTTCCCACCTCCTTGAAATTGAATGAACAAAAACTTGCAAAGGAAAACAGAAAAATCGCCATCAATATTTCAGAACAAATGAGTGGACTTGTTCCTCATATTGAAAACACAAAATCTGACAGCGAAAATAATGTTGCAGTCTTGGTTCAAATTACAAAAATCCCATTTGTATAATGCCTGTGTGTAATCTGTAAAATGTTCTCACTAACTCAATAGTTTTCAATGGCATTTCATGGATCTAAAAAAGGTTCTTAAAAAAAGAAAGAAGTAACTTAACATGCATAACTTCTGATAGTATGGATCAATTTCAGTAATTTTTTTTTTAGATGAGTGGAAGAACATGCTCTTTTAAGACACATCAGTCATGTAAATGATCGTTTTTGAAAAAAAAATTCATTAATTCCAGGTCACTTTTGTTTTGACTCACCCTGTATGTATTCGGTTCGTTATTCTATGTATTTTTTTGCCATTTTACATGTACGGTAGATCATGTAGTCTGGTTTTATTTTATTTAGGGCCATGAGGTTTTTAAGACAAGGTTCTCTTCAAAGTAAATTTACCTGCAAATGGAACATGGGTACACAATTTGCTAATGTAGTCAATTTTCGCTGAAGAGCATGCATGCAGGGTGTCAAAACGCACACAATATACAGCGTCGCATGGCCAACAAATTGAATTTTGGATCCACGGAGAAATACCCAAAACGACATGAAGAAAAAATGATTTAGCATTTGTTCAGATACAGACATACCGGGTATTGTGTGAATAATGTCACGTTGTAAATGTACACGTGCACGTACTGTTCGGGTGCATGTTGGTTTTTTTAGCTGTAAAGAAATTCAAACAGTGTGTTTTCAAATCCTTGTCGTGAAAGTCTTCAATTAATGCCCTACCGATGGCGGTTAACTGCCCCCCCCCCCAAAAAAAATCCATAATTGATATTAATTGCACCATGCCATAAATTCCCCAAGTTTCAAATGTCAGCATATTTAGCCTCTTCCTGCATCCCATCCACTTAAGGTCTTGAATCAATCAAACCAACTCCCTCTTCTGCAAATTTCCAAGTTCATCCAGGAGACCGGGGGAAGGGGGGAAAAAAAACCCCTGTGAATGTTGTCCTAGCAACGGATTCATGTTTACCATTCTTGTTACCTCTATTTGGTAAAGTGTTCTGGTAATAGAAGGAGCTGCTTGCTAAATATTTGAGCAGAGCGTGGCAAGTGGGAGTTGCTTTGCAAACGGGGAGATGGCTGAGAGGTTTTCTTTTAACGCTCTGACTGGGATGGACCATCGTGTCTGGTGAGAGTTGTTATTGCTAGTAGCTCTGCTGCATGGTTCCCAGCAAACTACAAATGTCTATAGTGTATCTCTTGGTGCCAACATGCCTGAATTATCAAGAGGGCATGAATATTGTGCTTGAGGAAGTGCTAGGGGCTTGTATTAGTTACTTTGTGTGACCAACATCTATGATGCATGTGTATGTATATTTTGTATGTCAGAACAAAGGCTTGGCATTAACAGGCTCTCAAGGAATACCAGCTCACTTAAAACTGCTGACATTCTGGATGTACCGGTAATCTTAATGGCTATCTTGTAAACAACGTACAATGTACAATACACCCTGAATATCAAATACTTCAATATTATAGCTTTTCTTTTTGCCAGTTTGAATATTCAAAAAAATAAAAACTACGCACATACACATGACAACTGTGATATGTTTGCAACGGTAACTTTATTGTCCACATCCTGTTAGCAGGTTAAAGCCCTTAAACATGTTAAAATGCTAACTGCATAACACTCCAGCGTCCCATATCGATTGCCACATACTAATTTTAACTGGCACACTCTTTGTGCAACGTTTTACCGGTGCAGCACAAAGTTGCAGCGTCAAATTAACGCAGTTTCGAGTAATCGAATACTAAATTATGAGATTTGAAGGTTTGCATGGTGGAAAGATACTAAGACAAGATAAGTTTGCGGTAGCACCATGTGAATAAATCTCTTTTGTGAGTATGTGTGGTTCTGAAAAGAACCGGAGGACACTTATCTTGTCTTAGAATACTAAATTATTCGAAAGTGGACAGCCATAATGTACGCGTGTCATTTACAATTGAGGACTTGAGCGAAAGGGTTACCTGACATACATGTATCTGCCTGACTAACCGTGAGGACCTTAGCCCAAGGCCTCAGTAGATTTCATGTGAAGAAAAAAGTGGAAGTCCAAGTGGCAACAGTAAGAACAACAGAAGAGAGCAGTGCAGCTCCCCAGAAGTTACTAAAAAAACAAGACTTTGTTTATGCATGTATCACACATCCGTGTTAATAATTTATTTCTAATAATATTCAAGAAACCTTACAACTTACAAGCGCATGTGTAATGCAGGATCAGTATTTCCTGCCCTTAATGGAAAAGTTATTAATTTTTAATCTTGCTTTAGTGACTCTGGTGATTTATTTGTGAGTCGTGAAATTCTGAGTGCCGTATAATGAGAGTGATACATTGTGCAGCACGTGTTCAGGATGTCTATTGCAAATCGTATCTGGCTGGGGGAATAGGCCTATATAAATTAATGGACTTTTAATGTCTATTCCGTGTATGTGCTTGTCCAGTGTCAACAAAGAGAGCGTTCATACATGTTTGTTTTACAGTATATTCATGAGATATAGAGTTGTACTTGACTTAACTGTACTTGACTTAACTGACTTCTGTGTACCTAGACATTGAAGTTCTATCATGTGTCTATGCATTGTATCTATAGAGCTTTTGCTAAATAGATACATGTATACATTGTATATAGAGTTCATAAATGACTGGATGTGAACTCAATACCTTTTGGGGAGAGGTTTATTTGAAATTTATACATGAAGTTTCATCAGCTGCACCAGTGAGTAATTCCATTTAGGCCAAAAAACCAAAAAACTTCTGCTTCCGGTTTCCCTACCTACCCTATTCTGACAGCCCCTACCCTATTTTTTTTATGGGAAAAATGAGGAAAAAACCCCTGAAAACCATCAATTTCTATGTTTTACCCTTGACAACACGTAGACGCCTCCATATGATCGTCCACAAAAAAAATATGAAAAATAAATAAATTCCCTACCTACCTACATGTACCCTATTTTCAAATGCCATGTAATCGGAAGCGGAACTATTTTTTTTGGCCTTATGCTGTAAATACAAACTGCTATGCAAATAAAAAAAAAAATTAAGCAAAAACACTTGTATTTTGTACAAAAATTTGTTGAATTCTGTACTTAACGTTTCCACACACTTTACAATGCCAGTTAAGGAAACTCACTCCCCAATGAACATCTACAGATCCTTGAAGTGTAACTAAAATGTGTGTATGTACCGGTATTACATGTAGTTGATGTACACGTACATGTACATGTACATGTATGTGTGCAGGACTTGCGCACATGTTTGTAAAATGGATCTCTTTAAGTTTCTGTGACTTGAGATCGCATGCCCCAACATTCTTCAAATTTGTATTTATATCTACATGTAAATGAGTCATGAAAACTAAGAAAAAATAACTTTACAAGTGGATTTGTGTCATGTTAACACTTTTGAAACAATATTGGGATTGCATATGGACTTGGTCATCCATCAGTTGTCCTTGTTATCACAAGCCCTTTTACAATGGCAGGTTGGCACTCCAAATTGTAATAACATTTCCTGCACCCAGAAAACTCAGGCCTCAGAATGAAATCGGGATTTGTAGAGCGTTGGCCCCTTCAACACTACTTCAGTGCCTAGGAACAGGATGATATCACATCAGAAGATGACATCTGTATCATTGACATACTGAGTTGTTGACCAGTAAGTTTCTGTTCAAGCACATTGTTTTTCGACTTTGATCTTTTGGTGCTCTCCATTATAGGCCTAAGGGCCCATCTGTTTCTATATTCTACAAAAATAATTAGAGTATACAGCGTATGTACGTGTACGCGTGTACCGTACTTCAACATTTGACTGGGCTTGCTTGGATCCAGTAACATGGTATAATGCAGTTACAGTTTCAGTAATTTTACAACCATTCTAAAAAAAAACTTGCAAAACTTAAAATGAAATTCTGAATAAATGTGACGGGCTCCACAAAAAAGGGTATCAAGTCGTGCTGAGCATTATTGTTTAATGGCCCACTCAACATTAAGAGGGAGAAAATTTCGTCAAAATGTGATTTTTATTTTTTGTCATGAATGACATCTTTAATACCTACAGTTTCAGGTTTCATTCACAGAAAAGTTGATTTTGATGAATAAAACGGAAAAAATAACCATTTTGTGCGCATCGTTCTGTTGTTGCAACAGAGCCAGCTATTTCAAAGCCTGTTTTCTCAGTTGTGTAGTTTGAACTCCAAGGAAGTAATTAATATGCAAATACATCATATTTCCAGAACGAGAGGGGCTATGGAGCTCTGTTAAATACCAAATGAAAGCTTACATTGTGGGCTATCCAAACATGTATAACTCAATTTCACTTTTTTGCGACATAATACCCTTTTTTGTGGAGCCGGTCACAAATAAAGATGGAAATTCTCTCAGCTTCTTTGCCCCTTTTGTTGCCGTCCCAACCCCCTTCCCTGTACATGTAGGCTAAGAATTTGAATATGATGATGATGATATTGATTATGATGGTGATGATAATGATGATGACGATGATGATGATGATAAATGATGTACATACATGTGGGCAGTTCAATTGCCCAGTACTGTACATGTACACGCATATATACCTGATATACCCACGCAATTTACAGAACAGAACCTCTCCTCTCCGTCCAGTTGTCAATATTATGTTAAAGGGAATATACATCATTGGCTTTTGCTGCAATTTTCAGAAATGAACTATTTGAGGGGTTAGTATAATAGATCAAATATTGTTTAACTGACATGTTTGAAGTTTTGTGTTCGAAAATGCTTGAAAAACCAAGAAAAACAAAAATGTTTAAGTAGTCTGGTTCCCTGACTCCACTAAAGATAAAATGGATCAATTTATAGATGTCAGGAAATTGTAAGGTAAGGGAACCAGTCTAGCTGGCCTGCACCCGTTCATGAACATGTAACCAATAGCAAACAAAATTTGGACTGAAAAAAAATTGTAAATTTGGAACAGTAGTTGAAAAATAGTTAGGTTTTTCCAACGGTGGTTGGCCGACCACCGTTGGAAATGTATACAGAATTATACAATATTCTTGAAAATGACTTCACACAAGGTGCCATAATTTTAAAGGATGCTTTAGGCTGGCATTTACCAACATCCTAGTAAGGTATTTCGTAAAAACTTGGTAGTTTTATTTTTCGATGTTTGCAAATGTTGTATATTCCCTTTAACTTTGAATGACGAAAAACTAATGTTCTTCAAAATCTAAAATATGAGCTTGGTGCAAATAATCTAATCATTTTTTGTTCTTGGGGGAAGATTTACATTGAACGAAAGTGTAGCGCGTCTAGCATGTCTAGCATGAAGATGTGATCAGCAGTTATGAGATGGCATTCGGCTGACTAGGCAACGGATAATAACCTTGTCCCAGCTGCTGAACGTAGCGTGGACATGCTGTCGCCATGGCAACCCTCGTCCATGTCATCAGCACTGGTTGGCTTACTACGTACAATGTATAGTCTAGAGAACTTCAGACATGTCTGAAGGAAGAAGAGTGTGTGGTGAAGATTGCAAGTTTTCTTTAATATTTGTGGATTTCACATTCTGCTATTATTCATCGTATTCATTATTTCCTTTTCAAACAGTGAATCTCTCCTTTTCATTTTATTGTCTTCCTGTCTTCCTGTACTTTTAGTACTTAAGCGCTTTTCCCCCGAGTGGCTATACATGTAGTGGGCATCTTCCATTATTTAAAGGTAGGGTAGATTACAAAGTGTCAGTTGTGCATTTTTTTCGTTTGAAGTGCTCAATAAAAATGCTCAACATCTAAAGATGGGTGCTTAACAACTAACCTGAAGACGCTTTAGCTAGGATCTCGATTTCAATTCAAAAGTTGCAAAGTCATGTTTTGAAAATTTTGTTCCTGTAATCCGCATCCACGTTATCCGGGACACGTTTTCATTCAGCTGATTTCAGCTACACGATATTATGCACAGAACCGACGAATACCAGTAGTACATGTAGCAATCGCGTGTCAATGCTTGCGCGCACATGTTCACAGATTCACCAAATTGCAAACCTACTAATAATGCAAGGTTCCAAAAAATGCGGCACTTGACGCATCTTTGAAAGTCTTTTATTGTTTTCTTCAAAGTGACAGCATGCTATAAGGAATAATTTCACAGGGAGTTTAGTGCCATTACTAAAACCTTTTCAACAATAATTTCGTTACTTTTTGGATAGCTGCAAACGATGTACTCTACCTTTAACAATTTAATCCATGTAGCTGAGTTGACTAATTAGAAAGAAAAAGAAGTTCGCTACAAACAGGAGTTTAGTTTGTTTCGTATATTATACACCCACTGTACATTTCGCCATTGTGTTTATGAACTGACACACAAGCACTGCGTCAACTGATGCTTTAAAAGGTTTGTCAGTCCGTGGTGTCAGTGACCATTTATGCATGGTCATTATTAATTTTGCTTTCATTAATGGAAAGCATTGCATTATCTCACGAACAGGATATAAATTTTCATGACTTGGAGTTGCTAGCCCTTGCGGGTGTACACATCATTATGTATTAATTGCTTTTGCGTGATACAGGTTGAGCAGCTAATGAAAAATCATTTGTTGTAATGATAAAATGTATTACAAGAAAGGTTCACTAAATGTCCATTTCACCGTATGCAATGAGTTGGGTTCGAAATGTTTGTGAGTGATTTTTGATATTTTTTGTCTCAGTATAGGCCTACTCAGCGCGAAAGCAAATGCAACTTTTGTTGTTGTTGCACTGTACACTCAGTGTTTTGTCAGAGGCTTGTGAGAAAAAAACTCACGAGCAAATGCATAACTCGGGTAAACTTGTGAATTACTCGGGTAAGGTCTTGAAGTTGTACATAAAATACATTTGTAACTTTACTGAACTGTGTGGTTACATGGCATATGATGGGAAAGATTGAGTTTGCGTGGGTTGGGAGTGAGGTTGTGGGCATGTTGGAGGCACGCGTACTCATTGACAATTCAACTTTAATAAAAACTGTTTTAAAAATCCTCAATTTTGTTTTCTTCAGCTGTTCATGATCATAGCTGATGTAGTTTTGTTCTATTTGTTTAATCATACCGGTAGTTCATTATTTACAACAGTGCGTGTACATGTTTACTGTTACATGTATTCAATTAAAATAAATTAAATGGAAGTCAACTTTACTATACTAAAGGAGAGAAGTTAATAATGTGCATGCAGATTCCCTGACTGGCTTATCTCTAATCCTAAGCTCTTCATGAATAATTTACTTTACTGTTTCTATTGACCCTGTAATGCCTCATCAGTTCCTCTTCATTAACACCAACAATTATCTGCCTGAGTGAATTCACTGCCATGAATGGCTGCAGGAGGTAACATACGAAAAGATTGCTGAGGATCATATGCTTATTGATTGGGCTGTCAAACAATCAGGTTACTTGTGTTGTGCATACTGTGTGTTGTGACTGGTGAACCATAAAGTGAATCAGCCGGGGCAACCGGTGTAAACATGTACTGCATCTGCTTCAAGCAGTGAAATGTACACATGTATACATTGTATAAAAAATTTAAAACAGGGTAACCTGTGTGATTCTTATTCTTATCAACTTTCATCGACTTGTGAGGTTGTAAGGTAAAGCATAGAATTTTGTAACATGTTTTAGTAGTACATTGTATTTATATTTACAAATACCTCTAGGTTTATAAAGTGCAGAATTTTAGGACCACCTGTTCAAGGAAGCTAAAGATTTGCCACTAATTTTCTGCATGACTGGAAAACAGAAGGTTATTCATTTAAAGAAATTCGCTTTTTGAAAGTAAACATGAACAAAAACCGTATAGTGTGTGCCCAAAAAAGATTGAAGCTTTTTTTTCCATGCAATTTCAAAAATAATTAATGTAAGTTTTGGTGATTTGATTTCTGTTTGGCAGAAACTTTGTCTAGTCATTTTCAGTGAAGGTGCGCTGCATTGAAGATGCACATGATGCATTTGGAAACAGATTATCTTGCACAGTTTTTACATGTGTTGTCTTGAAATGGAATTAAGATTTTCCTCAAATTGAAAAGGGACATTTTTTTGAAGCGGAAAAATCAGTGGCCTTACTTCAGATGCATCAGATGTCATGGGCATCATCACTGGAGGCTACAGACTGAGCATGGCTCCATCCCATTCGGCCTGGCCCAAGCCAGCCGATCAAATCCTCCCCAAATCTGCCCTTGAGGCTTTAAGAGATCTACATGTACCGCGTCATCACGCGTATCTCAAGCAGAAAATGGCCTGGCAGAGAAGCTTTATTCCCTCTTACGAGCCTGTCCGTCCCCTGTGGCCTTCTCCGACCCATCCCTCTCTCAAGGATACCTGCACCTTGGGATGAAGGTCTGCAATCCATAATCATTAGATGGAGATGATGGTGGGCAAATGTTTTTACTGAGAAGTGGAGGGGGAGTTGGGGGGGGGGGGATTTAAGTACGGGGTTATAATTTAAATTTGCAAGGACTTCCTGTTGCTTACTTTAATTACAATCCTGTGTACATGTACACGTACACATTGTGCATGCACATGTACATGTAGCTGAGCTACCGGAATTTACATGTGTAGCTACTGGTATATTTCAAGTTGCCTGCAAGAAGCCTCAGTATTTATTTGTTCCAGTGAATGTGTTGCCTGTAGCAACGTGTATACTGTGGGCTGCATTTGTGGTTGTGTGATGTCAAAGGGATGTTGAATACAATACATTCATAAGATGGAATTTTGCGTCGGGGTGATGTTAATCCAATTAGGTTTTGCCCTTGTACATCAGATTCGAACCAGCCAACGGATCCCGTTAGCTCGGTGGTCGAGTGGTAAGATGTCTGCACTAGAAAGCAGGAGGTCATGGGTTCGAGCCCCACCCGAGTGCTTTTTCCAACTTTCACTCGGGAGGTAACACACTGACGTTGGTGAAGGACAAAACCTATACATCACCCCGACGCAAAATTCCATCTTATGAATAGTTAATGCAGTACCTGCTGCTATGTTCATCAGATTCAAACCAGCCAAACGATCCCGTTAGCTCGGTGGTCGAGTGGTAAGATGTCTGCACTAGAAAGCAGGAGGTCATGGGTTCGAGTCCCACCCGAGAGATTTTTCCAACTTTCACTCGGGAGGTAACACACTGAGTATACAGTGTATACGTTGGTGAAGGACAAAACACATCACCCCGACGCAAAATTCCATCTTATGAATAGTTAATGCGTTACCTGCTGCTATACATGTATATACATGTACATCAGATTCGAACCAGCCAACCGATCCCGTTAGCTCGGTGGTCGAGTGGTAAGACGTCTGCACTAGAAAGCAGGAGGTCGTGGGTTCGAGTCCCACCCGAGTGATTTTTCCAACTTTCACTTGATAGGTAACTCACTGAGTATACAGTGTTTATACATCGGTGAAGAGCTAAACCTATTGATTTACAATATCTACCGATATATTGTTGGGTTTTATAATACCATCCGTGCATTTACAGAATGTAATAGGCCTATAAAATATGTAAAAAAAAAAAATGTGTAGATCAACTTGACCATGTTGACTTCTCAACTACATGTAACAACATAAAAATAAAAGTTATTTTTTTAAAATGGTCCCATATTGCTTGTACCGTACATGATGTATACAAACACATGTACCGGTAGGTGTAATGAATGGTAAAAATTATATCAAAAAGAGAATGTCAATGTACCGTATAGTGTATAATGTATGGAGAACTTAAAGAAAACTTGTTCTGCCATTTTTCAGTTTGCATCCACTGCTGTGCATGGTTTCAATGGGAAATACATCATACCGGTACTATGTACATTGTGTACATTTCTTTTACAATCCTTGAAAGTAAATGTACTTGTATTTATAACTTGATCAGAAATTTCTCAACAGAAAAATTAATGGACATTTTGAAACAGAAAATTGTCATTTTTATACGCAGAAAAATATACTTGACTCATTGGAAGTACCATTTTAAATGGAAATTGTATAAAAACATGTCTAATTCTCTCATAAAGACATTATTTCTAAAACAAAATTCAGGCCTGTACATGTACAATGTACATGTATGTGTTCGTGCACATACATGTACATTGTACATAGCTTTTTAAGTAGTACCGGTACATGTACAATGCTTCTTTTTACACACACAAAGTACCGGGACCATATGTTATGCACAAGACAAATTAGGGTTGTAAGCTGTGCTCATTAAGACTTGGCCTATTAGTGAAAGCATCTCTATGCAAATCAGTACCAGAAAAAAGTCACGCACGACCTGCCACCAATTTCTATGTTAAGGTTTCTTCTTTTTTTTTGCACTAAGTGTAGCTCTTGACTGTACTGCTCATGTCCTGTCTTTTATTTGTCTTCCCACAGGGCACTGAGTAGGAGCGTGCTGGTGATGTATACGATGACGTGATGCAAGCGGTCGGTCGGAGAGACATGCAGGTATATCGCCATTGCCATGGTACAGCTGTACAGAGAGAGGTTTGCAGCCAGCCGTGAAAGGATGACTCTTATACCTGTACACACTCGCCGGTCTGCAGCTCACATGGACGGACGGACGGCGGGATTATCGTAATTTAGTAAATCTGACACGCCAGGCATGGCTAAATCTCTGGGGCACGCTTGGCTGGCGCACACTGTAATTGGATTACAAGGAGACACCAGATTCGATTGTCCAATAACAAGCTAATGACTTGTTTTCTAAAACTCTGAAAACAAAAAAATTATCCCATTTGTTGGGTGTTTGGAGTAGGGGAGCAATCATGGGGGCCAGGGTGTGGAGCATTCGTGGGACCGTCAGTCGGAGAAACAGTGGCTTGAGATTCGCTGTACTTGGAGGCATGCTAGCCCTAGGATGCATTATTGTATTTATTCGATCAAACCAGTTCAGTATGGACGAGCAAAACAAAATGCTATTGCACAGGAAACTGTTATCAACCGATGATGACCAACAGGAGAATCTACATGTATGGGACACGCCAGAAAGTTGGAAAACTCGATATTTGCTGATGGCAAATCAAACCGACAATGTGACTGATTTTCCACCCACGACACCCAGACCAAAGAGAGGGATATATCCACCTGATGCCTTCACCCCTGAACAGCGAAGAAAGGGTGCTGTCGTACTCCACTGTCTAGGCATGGTGTACATGTTTGTTGCCCTAGCCATTGTGTGTGATGAGTTTTTCGTCCCCTCACTTGGGGTCATCATCGACAGATTCCAAATCTCGGACGACGTGGCCGGCGCTACCTTCATGGCGGCCGGCGGGAGCGCGCCGGAACTCTTCACCAGTCTCTTTGGTGTTTTCCTGGCCGAGAGCGATGTCGGCATCGGAACCATAGTAGGCTCGGCCGTCTTCAACATTCTATTCGTTATTGGAATGTGTGCCATGTTTAGTAGAACCCTTTTGAAACTCACGTGGTGGCCTTTGTTTCGGGACGTTGTCTTCTACAGTATCAGCCTGATTCTTTTATTGGTGTTTTTCCGAGATAACATGATTGAATGGTACGAGTCACTACTGTTGCTGTCCATGTATTTCTTTTATGTACTTTTTATGAAGTTCAATGTGCCAGTGGAACGATTTGTAAAGTCAAGACTGAGCAGGACGATCAAAACAATCAGTGTAGCTGCACCGGTAGGTAGCATTTTTCTTCTCTTCGTTTTTTTGTGTTTTTGCTTCAGATGTACTTTCTGAATCCTCTGGAGTCCTCCACTGCATAGGAAACCAATGGCACATTTTCTGTACTCATGCGCAGTCAAGATGCATCAAGTCCCATGTACAAAAAGCAAAACTGTCTGAGTATTCGATTATTCGATACTGCGTTTGACCGAAAAGTCGAAGATTGTTCACATGCATCAGCTGTAACTGTGTGCCACATACACACCGGTCAAATATTGCACACACAGCGCGTCTATTACATGTAGAATTTGCGTGCGGCGATTGATATTATGGGCCACTGATGGACATTTGCGCGCGCCTGTGTTCAAGATCATCATGTGCGTACAGTATATCGACAGTTTAAAAGTAACTGACTGGCTGACCTTGTGTATAAAAAATAGGGGCATCTGACAATGAAGCGCCGCAACTTTTAAATTAAAATATAACAGCCGTGTACACAGTACACGTACCGGGCACATGCCTGATTGAATTGGTGTATTTGGGACAGCCCTAGTCTGAGCTCTACCTAGTCCTCCAAAGCTTCCTGGTAGATTTTGTATCTCATCACCTGTGAAAGTTAGAAATATGACAACACACAATGTAACATACCGGTAGTAGCTACCGTATAATGATTCACCTTGCACTCAGCATCAGCCAGGCGGCATCTTCCCTGGTACCGTATCTCCACTCTCCCATCTTTCTTATTGTGAATACAGCCAGCTCTGTTGTAGTCTTCAATAGTGTTATAGTCGAAACCGGATAGTCCGAGACCGAGACCAAGACCGAGACCTGAAGTTGCGAGACCGAGATCGAGACCGAGACCAGCCCCTTCAAGGCGGACCGAGACCTAGACCGAAATGGTTCGAGACCGAGACCGAGACCGCGGATAATAAATAACAATAATCTAAATAATCAACAAGACACTAATTACAGCTGAACAGTCTGTCCTTGAGATGTTGATGTTCATGGGGATGTAAAGGAAGTATTGAAAGTTAGGAATCACTTGTACCTGCTCATTGTGTCATGCGAGTGCTCTTCATGTTTGCTTCATGCCATAAATTACAACATGGAAACAGAATTTGTTATTGTCACAATCAATTAAAAAAATTGGAAACAACCTAATTTAAAGAAGGGGAAAACCTTATTTGATGAACTCAAAATATAAATTTTTTTTTTTTAAATTGTTTAACTACTATAAAGTGTAAATCTGATGAAGAAACTCTAACTTAGGAGTACGACAATTTGTACTAGTTTTTGCAAAACTTGAACATGTTGAAACTTGACAGAAGTAAAAAGTTAAAGGTGGATGTTTCATCTGTTATAGGAACTCGGACCCTAAACTCCACAGCCACCCCTTGGTTTCAGCAAAGACCACTAACGGATATTTAAATGCAACTTTAATTTTACATTGGACCTCCTTGTAAACCTGATTCGAAACAAATTTGGAGCAAGAAAATATTGATTTATTTTTTAAAATTTCAGTCATGGAATATAGATTTGTACATGTAGACCAAAAAATTGAGAGATGGTAGCCAGATATGGATTGGTCTGCCCCCCCCCCATCCCTCTTTGTGATTCTCCTTCCAACCCTGCATGTTTGTGTGTCCCCTACATGTTTGTTTCTTGTTCCTCTGTCATTTACCTCTGAAGAAGGCCTAGCTAAGGCTGAAATGTAATGCCACTTTATTTTTGTTTAATGTCAATAACGTTACATAAACTATAGAACATTGATGAACCATAATTGCCTGATCTACATGTATCTTTTGTTAATCTGCCCGCCGTCATCATCGTCATTAACCTATTTGAGAATATGGCCGACACAATAGAAGGGCGCTGTCACAAACTGAATGTGGTGGGCGAGATGTACTTTTAGGATTCATGGCTCGGTGCCCACGCCTCTCTGTGTTTTGTACCGTGCCATCGTATCGCCCGCATCAGTTACTTTGCTGGGCAATTTACTTGAATATTTTAGTGATTAACAAGTATGACATATTGCCAATATATTAATAGTTTATTGTGATGGCCGTAAACAGCATATATAGCGATTAATGGAACACAATTCTTTTCGACTCATGCAAATGCAATTGACATTTAGGAAGGAGACGAGGCAGGTAATTAGACTCTATTTTTGGGTGACTATGGCAGTAGCTCAATTTGTGTTTATCACAGATGAAAAGATGAATACATGGTGAGTCAAAAAGAAAGTGACCGTATGATAAAAAAAAAAAAATGGCATGCTCCATTTTGTAAAAAAATATAATTGGGATTTTAAAGAACATGTTATTGAGTAGTAACTGTGAACATTTCACGTAATTTGCATACTCTTCCCAAGTCGTGTCTATTTTAATAAAGAGATCACAAAATTCAGCTGTCCACCACTAATACCAATTTAACGGTCTACGAATTGATGAATATCCATTAATAAATATAATTTAAAAAAAATGTTTTCCCGCCTCCACGAATAAAGGAAAAATTGAAAAGGAAAATAGAAAAAAAAATCACCAATATTTCTAGGGAAAAAGAGTTGAATTGTTCCCATATTCAAAATACAAAATCTGACGGTAAAAATAATGTTTCAGTCTTGATTCATAAGATTTAAATCTCAGTTGTATTTGGAATCAATGAGGATGGCTATAAAGTGCTTGTTTCAACAGATCATCCCACAATAAAAACGAGAAATAAGAAGAGGAGCAATGGTTATTGGACTATGCCTCACTCACTAGAAAGTGAAGAGAGACATGTCCATTAGCATCACACTGCAGTCACATTTGCCCTAAACTGATTCTTTACTTAATTTAACCCTAAAAGGGCCGGGAGCGGAATCCGCCCCCCCCCCCTCATTATTTGGCTGGTCTCGACTCAAGACCAGCCAAAACACTAGACCAAAGGGGACCGAGACGGAGACCAAGACCGAGACCACAGCTCCCGAGACCGAGACCGAGACCGAGACCGGCAAAAAGTGGTCTCGAGACCGAGACCAAGACCAAGACCGAGACCGGTCTCGAGACCTACAACACTGGTCTTCAACCAAGTAGGGCTGTGCATCTGAACCGAGTACCCGACCATTGATGTCAGGAACCGGTTCCAGATCATGGGATCGGGTACCAAACTTGGTTACACCTCTATGTTCCGACACCCCTATGTTCCGACTGCACATATTCCTATTCCTAACCCTAACCCAAACCCTAACCCTAACCGGGAGTAACACAATCTAGGTTGTCGGAACATAGGGGTGTCGGAACATAGAGCAGTCACCCCAAACTTAAAGCTATAGTCCATCATTTGCAGCTATCGAAAAAGTAACTGACGTAATTATTGTTGAAAAACATGCTTGGTTGAAAGATAGTAAGGGAACTAAACTCCCTGTGAAATTATTTTTTCTGGCAAGCTGTCATTTTGAAGAAATCAAGGAAAGAAGGCCTTTCCAACGGTGCGTCTTTATTCGGCGAAGCGCATGCAAGCTTTTGCACTACGCACACGTGCGCGCGGTTGCTATAATTCGTCGGATCGATGCGCGACATCGCGTAGCTCAGTGAGAATGTGTCTCGAACGCTGAATTCAGGCCCAATTCAAAACATGATTTAGCAACTTTTGATATGAAAACGAGATCCTAGAATGCTGTTTTTCTCGGAATATACAGCTGAAGGTGAGCTGAAACTTCATCAGGTTAGTTGTTCAGAACCCTTCTTCAGATTTTGAGTACGTTTGCTACTTCAAACGAACAAATTGCACAAATTACAAATGATGGACTATACCTTTAACAAATTATTTAGTAACCTCTCAGACACTGAAACAGAAAGGTTTTGAATGTCAATTGTGAGGAATTTTCAGAATGATAACCAGGCTACAAGGGAAACAAAACATATTTCACATTTTGAAGCTCACAAAAGTTGCAGTTTGTTGTACCTTTAAAGCTACCGGATATGCTCACTGTACACACATCTTGCTGTACTGACGCACCGCTGTGGTATTATTATCGTACAGACCTTTATGAACAATCTGGACAGCAACTTCCAACATTTGAACTTTGGGGTTGGGTTTCTTTAATTGGTACCCAGGTGCCCGTGTTTTGTTTCAATAAGGTACCTGGTTCCTGTTTTACCCATACATGCACACCCTACACCCCAGCATCCCTCTTCAGGACACCAACGTACCGTAGCTCATCCTTTGTCCTCCCCTCCATCTTGAGTCTTCCACAATATTGCAAACTGGGTGTTAGATTCTGGAATGTTCTGAATACTCAAGAAAATACAGTATTCAAAATCGGTACAACCAATTTCGCACAGTGAATATAAAACTGTTGTTGAAACTACCAGTACCGTAAATGTTCAGTGAATGCAGTGAAATGACTACAAACGGTAACTTTGAGAAATGGTTTGTGGGTTTCTTAACTTGAGGTTTGGACATTTTAAAGAAAATCTAATTGGTACATGTATTGGAATACTTGTACATATACCGTACATGTACACGCACACGCACATCTACATGTACATGTAACATGTCTAAAGGTTTTCGGTTTCCTTTAATGTGGTGATCGAGTTGAATGTGACAATATTTTGTCGTATTAGACGTGTTTGCAATTTTTGACTTGAAACTTCAGTGTTACAGTTAAGACTCACATTTTGATTGTCGAAATTGATGAGTACACGTATGTAAACTATACTAAAATTGCTTTGCCTAAAGGTACGTGTACATATGGAAACTTTATTTCAAAGGCCCTTGTGCAAAATTTACGGTTGAACATTGTAGTCATACTTTCATAGACGTTCAGTCTCAGAGAAGCTTTATGGCAAGCGGTTGTTCCACACCCAATATCGTACTTGATTTCATTTGCTGTATTTGTGTTCCGAAACATGTACACGGTACCGGTACGTTATGAATGTTTAAAGCATTTATGAGCAAATTATATAAAAACATCCTGTCTCCAAAATGTCTTGGATTCTTTTCACGAGATTCTCCACATACTCCTTTCAGCGCAATCTGTGTTGTTTCCCTTTCAATTTGAGAACAAGGAGAAGAAATCCTTTGATCAGAGAACAATGCTTAACTGATGAATTGACGTCAGCGGAAGACAGGACTCACAGACACAATTAATTGTCTATACACGTACACGTGTAATATGTGCTTGCATTGGATGCACATTTTTCATGCAACGGCTTTTCTTACCCTCCTGCACATGTCAGTTTCAGATGGATGGGAATGTAAGTTTTTGTGATAATTGAGCACATGTGGACATTAACAGTACATTTACCAATACCGGTACTTGAAATTGTTGTTTGGGCTTGAATGTGAATTCAGATTCTGTCCAGTGTTCATGGTGTTGAAATGTTTTTTTTCTACCGGCACATATTTTATACAATTTATATTTATTTATTTATTTCTTATTTTAACTGGGTAGCCCATTCAGTGGAATCCACTGATCTCCCATGGGTCCCAGTAAAGAGAAGGCAATGTGAAGAAATGACAGTTTTAGAGGTAGGAGGAAAAGCCCAGAAGAGTATTCTGAGAAAAACCCACGGAATCAGGTAGGGACTGGAAAACCCAATCCACATATTGACCCAGGCGGGATTCGAACCCAGGTCACAGCGGTGGAAGGCGAGGAAAGTACCGCTTCGCCAACCTGACACCCCCTAAATTTATACATTTATACATGTTATATGTACCGGTAGGATTAAAATGTGACAAAAATTACCAGCATACATGCATACGTGTACCGGTACGTACACATCGTGTGCATTATGTAAGGTGGTATAATGGAATGGCTTCAAACAGATTTTCCAATCTAAACAAATATTTGTACAGGTCCATCATCAGATCATTTACGTGTAAGTATTTAATTGAATGAGTGCTAACATCGTAATAGCTGCCTCAAAAAATACCATGGCTACGGCAAGAATAGAAATCCATGGTCAAAATAAAAAATTCAAATTACACTGAACAAGGTAAATTTACAGACATGTAATGATGTAGCGGGGATGCAGACGTAATTTTCAGAATGTTGTAAAATGTTTTGAACTTCATTTTACTTGATGGGGTTGGGAATCTTCATATGTTTACGGAACCCAATTAAGTCTGTTCGCTGAAAAGAATTCTTATTGTATTAGCATGATATACCGGTAGTGGGTTCCATTGGGGAAAAAATAAGGCAAAGAACTTAAAAAAGAAAAACAAAAATGCCTGCAAGCGAACAGGGCGTCAGTGCAGTACTCATCACGGACTCTCAGTAAACATTGCCCTCTAATCATATCCTCACTGTTCCTCAGTTTATACATGCATGGCACTCCACCCCCGGCGCGTACGGTGGGGAGAAACTTCCGACGCCAAAAACAGTTGACTCTCAACTCGCCAGGGTCTGCTATATTGCCCTGATTGTGGGGTTGATAGTGAAGCTTACCCACACTATCCCTGGGGCTGCCCTCCCCCCCCCAAAAAAAGAAGCGAAGACAGCGATGGATTTTCAAATGCCAGATTATATAAATTAACCATCTTTTTGCCCAAGGTATTGGTATGGATTTGAATGCAAGGTAGCTGAACTTCATGCTCTATTGACCTGTTTGTGGGGAGGGGAGGAAATGGCCTGATAGTGATAAACAAGGCAGTTCTACTGGTAGCTGTCCTCATTAGGTAAAGAAAGAGAAAACAGCTAGATCGTACTTAAAGGGAAGATACAACATTTGCAAACATCAAAAAACAAAATGATCAAATTATCACGAAATATCTTACTGGATTGTTAGGGAATGACAGTCTAAAGTATCCTGTAAAATCATGGCTCCTGGTGTGCTTACATTTTCAAGAAAACCTGTATTTTTCCCAACGCTGGTCGGCCAACCAGCGTTGGAGGAAACTGGCTTTTTTTTTAAAACTGCTCCTAAATTTTCACATTTAGCTATTCTGCATTTTCTTTGCAACTGATTACACACCCGTGAAGGGGTACAAGCCTGCTAGACTGATTCTCTGATCTTACAATTCCCAAAAGTCTATAAATTGCTCCGTTTCATCTTGAGTGGGATAAGGGAACCAGACTACAAGAACATGGTTTGTTTTCTTGGATTTCCCAGCATCTCTGAACCCAAAACGTGAAGCAAGTCAGTTTCACAATATTTGCTATAACATACTAATCCTCCAAATTCATTTATTTCTGAAAATTGCAGCAAAAGCAAATGTTGTACATTCCCTTTAAACTTAGGTAAAGAGTTTTCCAGTGCGAAGTTTTTCTCTCAAATAAACCATAAAAGGAAACTGACCAGAATTATAAAGTTGAACAAATCAGTCAATTTCTTTGTTCAACAACTTTATGATTATTAAGTTTCGTTTGAAGAGATCCAGCAACCCTGATCTTGTTGGAATACTGGTGGGATAGGCAGTCATTGTTTGACATTCAGTGTCATGTTACTTCTAGGATGTCGATTTCAATTCAAAAGTTGCCGAGTCGTGTTTGGAATTGCATCCAAAATCAGCATCCGGGATGCGTTCTCATTCAGCCCATTGCAGCTACCGTTTCACAATGTCACACATGAACCGATGAATTATAACAAGCAAGCGCACGCGTGTGTGCATCTTGTCAATGCGTGCATGTACCCATTCATGGCTTGCCGAATTAAAAAAAACGAGCTACTAACGGAAATTTCCAAAAATAGGGTGGATTTCGACGGAGTCAGGGGAGGTTAGGGTCAATATAAAAATATGTAAGTTGGCAAAACTATGACTTAGTAAACATTTGTTTATTTTTTGTTTGGAAATTTAAACTGAAAACGGATCTGGTACATGTGTGCATGTTCATTTGTACATTGTACAGTGTGTAATCTACACACGGGTTAAGGAAAAAACACCAAACATGCTAAATATTCACTGAATTGCTGTCATTTACATTGCCACTTTATTCTAATTGCCACATGTGCTGTGGCCAAGGCTTGCGCTGTAGCCTACATCTAGTAGTTTGCAAAAATGTATGTATAGGTCCAAAAAAAAGAAGTCTCCGGTTTCTGGTATGGAGCTTGCCCAAAAAGTGGTGTTTTTTTACCTGATTTTTTGCTTCAAATGTCGGCTGATGACTGCAAATGGTGCCCGACTAAACTTAGTGCAAATATATGGGAGTCCAGAGAGGCCACATAAAGCTTATTCTCGACCATAACCCAATCTAAAAACATGTTAAAATTGTGCAGCAGCAGGATTCCAGTCAAACCAATGAGTTTTTCTTTTTGCCGACGCGCATGGCTACGGCGACGCGCGCGCATACCAGAAACCGGAGACTTTTTAATTTTGGCCATAGCCAATACGTTGTAAATGTCACATTATAAATGTTAGGCCTATTCTTGTTTTATCAGGTTAATTCCATCAGTTCAATTTCTCTAATGCAAATTAATCATGTGTTTGAACGCAGAATGCATCCACGCATGATACGCATGTTGTACCATTCCAACCATTTTTGTTTTGTTAATGGTTCTCCACATTTTGTTGAGTGCAATCAATCATTGTTTGCAGTTCATCTTCCAGAAAGTGCATGTGGGTGGCTGATGGTAATGAAAGCAGTAGACTAATCATGGGATCATGCATTGGATTTGATAAACAGATAAAAAATGGAGTATTACTCGCTAATGAATTGAAGGAATTGGCTGAAAGGATCAAATGCCTTTTTCATGGATTGGCTTCCGAGGAATAAAGTGCAGCGCTATGAATTTTTTTTTCTGTTTCACTGAGGTCATTGGGTCAAGTTGAGAATTATGAGAACAGAAAGACTGTATCTACCGTATTTGAAAGTGTACACATTTATCAGGCATGAGATTTTTCAGACTTTTGTCTGAAATCAGGCTTTTTTTAATCTGAGAGAAAGACATTATCAGTAGGCCTATAGAAATGCATCATTCAGACCTTTCATCCCATTTGCAGACTTTTTGTATAAATTGACAATCTCATCCCTGATTTATAGTTTACATTTAAAAATATATCAGTGTACAATAAATATGTGCAAAACAATTATGTACATGTGTAATATCCTCATTACCAAAATTAATTGCCGTGGTGCAGAAGGGCATGTAGGTGGTCGGTCCAATTCTTTTTCCACATCGACAAAAAAACGGACAGAATTATGGACAAAATTTCCTGGTTGGAATGGTAGAAATTCATCATTAAATATGAACGAGGAGTGCTGTGGTCCAATGCTGAGAAACATGGGGCTTGTGTTCTTGGGAAAGACCCTTTACTACAATTACCTCTCTCCACCCAGGAGTATAAATGGGTACCTGTGAAGGTACAGACCAGAATGCGCTGATCTCGATCTGCTTCACAAACATGGCCTGATGAACAGGGGTAATAATTGTGAAGCGCTTTGAGTCCTTTTGTAAAAAGCGCTAAAGATAAGCAGTACATTATTATTAAAATGCATACATTGTGTGCAAATGTATAGATGATCTGTAATCTGCAAAAATAACATAAATTTACTAAGTACCGGTACTGTTTGTGACAGGCCTGCACAGTACTGTACATGTATACATGTAAGGAACTTGTAGTTTTCTCAGGGAACTTAATGTCAAAACAAATATAAAAAAGACAAACAAATAACGAATTGGGAAGCTGTGGTTATTAGTTTATTAATTGTTTGTCATATATTTGGCCATTGGCTACCTGCACATCAGAGCGTGCACCTTGCTTGATTTAATTACATTCATCCGTGCCTTTGAAACATGCTCCGACAGCTTCAGTGTGTTTTCCCCCCTCCATTTGTCATCTCACATAAAACGTTGCTGGCAACATCAAAGGGCTTGCTGTTTTGAACTCACTGGTTTTTTTTTTATATTAGGCTGTGAAGGACAAGATTTTTACGCATTGTGCAACTCAATTTTATATCAAGTACAGTGAACGCATAATACAACAAACTTCTTTTTTCCCCCTTTTTTTATTTCCTGACCAAAGGAGCTACATGTAGTTCTGTCAATATTATCGATTTGACACTGCTCTGTACTAGGGATTGCCACACAAAGAATATTTATTTTAAACCGTACCTCAAGTACATTTTAATTAAACAGGGCTCGACCTTAGCAGTAGTCCGCTCGCCAAATGCGAGTAAAAACAACGGCGGACTCGTCATTTCCCATTTCCTAAGCACTGTAGTCCGCCTGGCGAGTAACATTTATTGTAAATAACATCGTTGTTTATGACATTCTGGTGCAAAAATTAAAAAAATCTGTTGCAGACTAGTGAAAAGGCCTGTGAACTAGATAAGAGTCTGTTTCAGTATCGGCTGGCTAGTGCAATGTAAGTTAAGGGCGAACCCTGATAAAAATCATGTGTAAAAAAAAGGAAGCTGTTTTTCTAAGCTTGAATGTGCAGTTTGCCTTGCTGGCATTATTTGACAGCATGTACGAGGCTCATGGGTTGTACTTTTGCAGTTGATGCTGTCCTTAGGATATAATTCCCCTCAGGACAGATGGAGTACAAATTACTCGTACATGTACTTTACTGTACATTAAAAAAATATTTATGCGTACACGTAAGTAAATGTATGAACTGTCATAAAAGTCAAGGAAATACTCTCATACTTTTTTTTTCTATTTGCAGAATCAGTTCAACCAACATTTCCTCACAGAAGAGACCAATATTCACATTGTGTTGTCTGCACACTTCATTCTTGTATTGTACATATACTTCCAATTTACATGTAACAACGCATTTCATGGTACAGTGGATACACAAGTTACCCCTCAGTGTTCTTCATTAACCCTAACTCCCTAGGGGGTGTGCATAATCGTATTGAAATGGGAGGATTCAGGACTGCTATTGGGCTTGTTGTCAACTTTCTACAAAGCCCATATATGCTCATCCATTAGATGTCTTTATTTCATTTTGTTTGGAAAAAATACTTGTACTGAACATACATGCATGTACGTACCACTCTATAATTTTTTTACAAATGTGGATGAGTTTTATTATTGATGTTTATACATGTACACTGTACAACATGCATGGCCCATGCTCAGTTACGGTACACTAGGTATTGTCTTTTTCTTCAGTCTTCTATTGTTCTGGGGCAATTATGCAAATAGGTGTTTTCCAGATGCCCATTTAATTTTGTGTATTATTATACCTACAATGTACAATGTTTTTGTACCGGTACATGTACCCGTAAGTGTAAGTAATTGCCTCATATTATCATTTTATAGCTCCATGGTCATATCAGTTTAGTTGCAGACATGCCGCAAATTTCCGAAGTTGCTGCCCATTGCCAAGTGCTGTGCAGTCATGATGATCAAGGGTGATTATTAGGCGGGAAACATTCGTGCCACGATGGGCCCGGGATTGATTTACAGCGCCGTAGACTCTTTATTTGAACATTCATGCAGTCCAGTAGCGCTGGTCGGCACCTCCATTTCGATTTTTCCTGACCATGCCCCCTCAATTAATTAGGAGTGGCAGCTGGAATTTTTGTTCACACTTTTGGCATGTTTGGGAGAAGCCATTACGTTCATTGGAACATGATTAGGATTGAACCCCTGGATAGAATGGATGTGTCGCGCGGGGGCAGTTTTCTGCAATTTGGACACATCTTGTGGTTTTTAAGAAAAAGTTGGAGGATGGTTTAAGGGAAACCGCGCAGGTTTGAAAAAAACTACTGTCACTTCTTTACTTAAATTGTTGAATGCCATCTCTTTGTTCTTTATTTATAATGGAAGATTTTCTTGGAAGATAAAATGATCCCAGTGATAAGTTGAAAAATTGTCTCAGTTTTTGAAACAAAATTATGTTTATTTTTACAAACATACATATATACATGTACGCACGTAGTCATGTACAATGTATAGAAAAAGAAATTAATGGGGAAAAAATGATTTTGTACATACATACACATGTGTTTTCCCATTGTAATTGATCCATTTGGGGGATCAAGTCAGTTTAAGGACACTGACCAACTCGGTTGAAATTTTCCTAATTTATTTTTTCTCAAATTGTGATCCCTGTTAGGGAATTAATGTCCATTGACATGTGAGTTTTATCGAACACGTCCCGTACATGTGCCGGCCGGGAACAAAAGTCCTGAAATCCAGACCAGCCAATAAACCAGGCTTTTAAAATCCTCATTGAAGTCTGAAGCCAAGGTCTCATTATGAAACCCATCAGTATTAATTTGGTGCTCAGGAGGCCTGAGAGGCCGAGACATACATGTATGGAGAAGGCCATTCATTTCCTCCAGGGGGATGGAGCAGTTTCCAAGGGAAAAAGAAATAACCCACAAAGTGGAGGTTATCTTGAGCATCCATCTCAAGCCGACTCATAAGTATGCAAAACCACGGGCAATGTTACACGAGCTGCACCGAATCAATCCTCCTTCGCATCATATGGGCATTAGATTGAAATAAATGTGCCTTTACACATTCACAGAGAAAGGTTTTTTTCCCTTTCTATTAACTTCCCTTTAGTACTACCTAATATATTTTCCTTTAGGAAACTAAAATAATAATAAGAATTGTTAAGTACGGTACAATTCAGTGCGCGTTTGTTGTTCCCCTCTTGTTGTTACTCCTAGACAGTTAAAGGAAATGTACAACATTTGCAAACATTCAAAAACAAAACTCCCAAATGTTTATGAAATAACTTACAATGTACTTGACTGTAACTGTAAGTGAATATTAGCCTCAAGCATACTGTGAAATCGGTGCACCTGGAATGCTGTCATTTGCAAGAAAAGTGGAATTTTGTATCAATTCCCGACGATATTTGGCTGACTATCATTTGAAAAAAATGGCTTTTTTCAAAATGACCGAATTTACAGTTAGTCCACATTTTGTTGTTGTTGCAAATGTCCAACCGGTACCTTTAAATAATGAAAGAAAAAGGGTTATAACTGCGGCATCTGGAAATTTTAATACCAAAATAGTAAGCAAATCATGTACATGTATACATGTATACATTATGTACAATGTACACTTTGTAAATCATAATATTCCATCATTTCCAAAGGAAACTTGTTGTTATGATTTGTCCATAATGAGTCGTCCTCCCCCCATATTAGATTCTTCTCAATTTGTGTGCAAGTGTGGCGCATAGCTACCGTAGATTGTCAAAAATAACCAAATAGGGGACTACATGTACCCCAACGATTCTTTGAAATATTTTTTTCACAAGGAAGTGCCCCAGGCACGCTGCAAGATAAAAAAAGAAGAATAACACCGTAATTTTCGGAATATAAGCCGCGGCTTATACGTTGAATTTGCCCATGAAAATGTTAACTGCGGCTTATACACAGGGCGGCTTATACGCCGAGACTTGAAGAATAAAAATGACATTTACATGTGTATTTAATGTACTGGTACAAGAAGAGATGTGTTGCTGAAATAATTTTCAATTAAGAAAGTCATTGACAAACCGAAAGCACGTCCCACAAAAAGGTACCGAGCAGTAAAAAGTACGGCTAGTGAAAGCTGTCCCTTGGACATCGACAACCGGCCGTACGTGATGCTGCATGAATGCTGCATTAATGCTGCATGTATGATGCATGGATTCCCCATGGACCACACCATTTGTGGTAATAAAGGGGTGCACTTTCTTGGGAACAATAATTACCAATATTTCCCCTGTTTAAAAAAAGAAAAAAAGACAACTAATACAAGTAATAAAAGTACATGTAATGCTGGGATTTTCAGAGGAAAATTGGAAGAGAAAAACTGAATCAGTGATTTGATTCAAATCAAATCAGTATTAACCAAAATGCGAACAACCAATCTATGAAAACAATGTTACATGTACTTCCGAACTTACAAGAAATGCATGCATGGTTCCATTTAAAAGGTTCCTAAATTACTGTATCGCAAACTACATGTACATGTACCGGTAAGCTGATAATGGTGCCTTGTTATTTAAAACAGTACATGCAAACAAAAGAGAAAGCTTTTCAACACTGTTGCGGTCAATGCCAATGCAATTAGGCCAATCAAGTCCGTCAGACAGCTAGAAGTTTCTTTGCTCAGGCGATTGGCATATGTGTACTTTGGGATCTACCTGCGCTGCTTAACTGTAACGTGATCGTCCTGTGTATATATGTTACCTAGGAAATTGATCAGGAAAGATGTGTTATATTCTCTGTGGCTATAGTCCCAACAGAATCGTGTGATATTGCGTCCATATCATATTGCACGGATAATTTGCAACGAGGAAAGCAATCCTGTTCCTGATGGGTTCGCTCTGTTGAAACTGACCAGCACCAAGCAATTTTTGTAGCTGTCTTGTGTATGGAATGTACACAACTTTTTGGAATTCTGTAAATAAGGCCCCAAAAAAACTATAGTTCTGCTTCCGATTACATGGCATTCGAAAATTGGGTAGGTAGGTAGGGAATTAGTTTTATTTTGCCATTTTGTGTGTGTGTACATGTACAATCATATGGAGGTGTCTACGTGTAGTCAAGGGTAAAAGGTAGAAATTGATGGTTTTTGGTGTTTTTTCCTCATTTTTCCCATACAAAAAATTAGGGTAGAGGCTGTCATAATGATAGGGTAGGTAGGGAAACCGGAAGCAGAACTATTAAATTTTTTTGGCCTAAGTTGAAGTGCAGCAGGGAGTTGAATCTTGATTCACATGTAAATCGTGGAACTGCGTTCCTGTCGTGGTTGGGGAGGGATCACGCAGGGCCTATAATTTGGCACTTTTAATGCAACCCCCCCCCCCCAGCAAAGTTTTTGATATAAATGTCTGCACTTTTTGGGGTACTGTACGGTACATGTACATACCGGTATTTGTACCAGTATGTATGCATGTATGAGTTGGGACTATACATGTACACGTGTAGTGAAAAACAAGAAGTTTTAATATTTTTGCAGATCTAAACAAATCTGTGAGTGTGAGTCTCAATTTTGGTGGAATTGGTTTTTGCCCCGTCTCCATAACCCCCTCTTAAAAAAAAATAAATGAAAAATTATAGGGGCCTATCTGTTCAGGTTTTTCCTGACTCTTCCTTTTTTCTTTTTTTTCATATACACACGTACACCCCTCTAAAAAAAAGGGAAAAAAAAGGAAAATTAAATCTGTTCAGGTTTTTCCTGATCCTTTTTTGGGTCATCATAGGGGAAAAAGTGTGTAAACTTGTATCAATTAATGTGTACATGTACATGTACATGTAGGCCTACATTGAGTTTACATACTTATGCTACATGTAGGAAGTTTCAACCCTAAACCTCCCAAATTATCTTGCGCAACCACCAGCCCTGCAGCCGCTATATTACAACACGTACCGGTACATCACAGGCTTGATGCGCCTTGAGAGTTCAAGTCCAAATAATATGTTACTACCGTACATGTACGTTTCCTGCCGGCGAGGATTGTAGGGTGGAATTCAGGAATAAGGCTCTAGCAAAAATTACCTTGGAGTAATTTTACTCATGCATGGATTGTACTTGGCCTTGGCTACATCTTATTTATATATTTCCTTTCCAAGAACCAGTCAAAAGAATTGTACGTCAGACGGCTATAATATAGATACTCTCTGGAATTAGAATTGTATGGCTTTTACACAGGTACATTTGTACGTACAAGTACACTACATGTACGCAGTAGGCTTTTTACAGTGTGACTGCTGGTCATTACCTGTGTACATACCGCCGGTACATGTCCGAGGAGGCTCACGAATAAATTTTAAGGCAAACACAGTAACATCATTTTTGTTTTTCACTTTTGTCCAGTAAGATGTTCACATTTCAGAAAGGATTGTCTGTTGTGTTGGGTTACAGTATAAATTAAAGTAATTAATAAATGTATGTACCGGTACTCTGTACATATTACCGGTAACTGGCGGTTCTATTCAACTAATTCAATAACAGTTTTTTTTGTCTTCAGATTTTTTTTCAACTTATAGGCCGCCTACATGTAAATATAAAAAACAAAAAAACAAAAAAACAATTGAATCAAACTGCAAATATTTTGAACTTTATTCAATAACTAAATGTGGGAATTTTTTTTATTTTTTCTTTCAATGCTTCATTCGAAAGTGAGTAACTTTTGTATTTCAAGAAAAACAGTAAATATTAATTTGAAAAGACCATTTTGTTGTTCAGGGTGAAACTCCCAATAGCACGGACATCTTTAATGGTATTGTTTGTATTAAATTCCTGGTACAATTAAGTCAGTGTGACAGCGTCTTGCAATGAATTACCTGTGTCGCCAAAAATGCTAAACTCGTAACTGCTCAGTGACTTATCAATCTCAATCGATCGCATGTATGCTACGGGTACACACAACTGAGCCGGAAAATATTTCGCCTGCGGTCTGCGAGAGATATTCACGGAACTGTCCCGTGTATGGTGTTTAAAATGCCTCGAGGTGGTGTGGCTAATGGCCCAGGAAGCTAGAAATCGGAGATAAAAAATTGTGACACTTTTTTCGTTGATGTTTTCAGTGTCCAGTGCAACAATTTATTCATTTGTTCATTTTTTCCCCTTTTTTCCAATTTCTTTTGCCTACAGCCATTTTGGTAATGAGATCACGAGAGCTTTTCTCAAAATACATACAGGTCTTGTTTTTTTCCTTGTTTGACAAACGAGAAATTTCTGGTGACTTCCTTCCGTCATGTTTTGGCCAAAAGCTGTAACGACTTACTTTACCAGGAATCAAGTAATGATTTACATACATTACGTTCATTTCAGGCCAGTGCGCTTCTGCTGAGAGAAAATTACTCCAGAAATGTAGGTTACCAAGCGCTGAATGCATGTTGTACTCCTTGAAAAAATATAGGTTACTGCTGATGCATGCACGGTACTGGGTGCGTGGATGTATTGAGATTAATAACATATAATTTGATTAACGAGCTTGACGTTTTGTAGGCCTCTCCACCATCCCATTTGCAATGTAGGGCAGAACTTCACATTACTGATGACATAGTTTTCAATTTCATAACAATCAGAGAAGTCTTCGTTTGTTTTTTGTTTTTTGCTTTTTCCCCCCTTTTTTTTGGCTCTTCAGTAAAATAGTTTTGGCTCTTCAGTAAATATTTTTGGGCTCTTCAGTAAAGGTTTCCTTGGCTTTGAGGATGATATTTATTTCAGGTGTTCATGTTTGCCTGTCATACATGTAGGAAATGAGTATATGTACCGGTACACACCGGTATGTGTACCCAAATTACAATCATTGGCTGTAGGCCTACTATATTTTAAGCATTTTAAGTAGGTTTTGTGCTGAGCCCTCCAAGTTTTGGGTTTTCGTCTCAAAGAAATTCTACAGTAAATAGCTTCTGTTTGAAAATCAGAAATGTTTTGAGAAGTCGGACGCTCTTTTCTCTGAACGCATTTCCCCTTGTACTACCGGTACATGCGTACATGTACATTGTACGTCCGTCATACGGTACACATGTACCGGTACCTTCAGTGTGGCTGACCTTTGATGTTGAGGAACAAATTAGATGCATAACATCCAATTGCAAAGCAATAATTCAAATCTGGCCCTCCAACTTTTTTCATTAATTGCCTGTGGTTATCACGACCATATCTACACCTCTCCCCCCACCCCCACCCCCCAAAAATAAAATTTTTCAATACATAGCTTCATATTGGTTTTAAAAGGTTTTTAACCCCTCTCCCCATCTCTCCCCTCCCTCCTCCCCCGACACAATTTCCGCCCATTTAAACTAACCCCTTCTATTTCTCTCATCTGCAAATTCCACCTCCTTACGTCTTTTACGTCGCAGCTGTACGCCAATTTCACGCATGGCAGTCGGGGCTGTTCCCCGCCGTCCCCGCTCTATGTAAACCAATCAATTGTGCTATGTTTGCCAAATAATGACGGCTGATCTCTCCCTCGTGCCGCTTTTTTTTTCCCTCCCCGGCCCGCGGTTGGTGGACAACCCGGGAACCTCAAGTGTTTCCTGCGCTGTGTGTTCTTGCCCCACAGCTGCAGTGATTAAATCAGCCCGCAGACTCATCTATCTTCCTTTTTTTTGTAATAATGATAAAAAAAAAATCCAAGTGTAGCACTGCTAAAGTCGTTTCCTGGCTGACTGTTTAATTCCAGCTTTTTATGCTGGAGCAGGCTTGCACGCCCTAGTATGAAGCTTGCGTTTAGATGATAGGGAAAGGTTAATTGGAATAAATGGCTCCTGATAGTCTAGGAACAAAAAAAGGAAAAGGTTAGCCAGGGGAGAGTCACTTTTACCTGAACTCGGGGGGGTGAGGGGGGGGGGGAGAAACTGAAAAGATTTTTGCCCTTTTTAATTAATACATGTACGGTACTTATGTAATAAAGCATACGTCATGTGCATGATAGTCGTATTATGTTCAGGGCTTCTATCATAAATTTACATACTAGACGAAATAAAAAAAAAACATGTTTAGCGTCCTGCCTTTTTCCCTCCAAAATGGCCGCCCAACCGGGTTAATTTTAAAGGCGGCCGCCAGGTTTTTTTTTAAATGGCCGCCATTGGACTCAGGAACTGACATTCATACTCATAGCTTTATATGGGCTAGATGCAACAGATAAAGAGGCCAAAATGATGCCACTGTTGAAAAGTAATCATTTTGTCGAGTTTAAAAAAAAAATATTTAAAAAACATGAAAAAAGGAGGCGGCCTCCAAAAAGGAAGCGGGCGGGGACGCTTAACATGTTTTTTTTTTTTTTTAATTCGCCTTACAGCAATTTTATTTTTCCAAGTGCATTAATGAAAAATTTTGAAGAACTTTTTTTTTTAATTGAATTACATGTTTGATTTTTTTCCTGTTTCCTGTGAAACCTACAAAATTAACATGTACATTAACTTTTAGCAAATGCACTACACATTCCAGATGCAGCAATCGTGTGGAAATTATGAGAGTCGAATAAAAATGAAGTCAGTCAAAAATGTAACAAAATTGTGTGACAGACACTGACAGAATGTGCCATTGTTTTACTCACACGACGATGGAGGATTCAGAAAGTTATGAGTTACTACTGACATTGTATTTGGCATTTGAAAACAAACTACTTTCTTGAATATTGCTTGATTTGTCCCTGATTTCTTCCATCCTTTTCCCTCTGCAGGCCAAGGGTTTACCAGTTGGGCGGAATCGACGTCACAGTGTGCCGCACTTTCGCAACACCAACATGTTTCGGCACGGTGCATTGCAACTAATGCTGCACACCATTGACCCACTAAGTGAAAGTAGGTGTTAACTCTCATATTTTTCTTTGGAAAGAAATGGGGAAGAAATTTTAATTAATTCTTTTTTTCCCCCATTCTTTATAGGAGACTGGCTTGAATGGGAATCAGTACATTTTTCCAGTTCATGATCTTACCCCTCACAAACGGAAATATCAAAACTGAGGTGAAGAAACACTTGCAATAAAATTTGCCAGAGTCGAAATATGTTTGTCTGAATACTCGTGTCAAAAATCACTTTTGCACATTGCTTTTTGGCTCAGCAGCAAAAGGTTTTCAACAACAAAACTGCAATAAATTCCTGTTCACGTCTCTTTCTTACCATCTACCAGCCCTTAGCATCACGCTCTATCAGGCTATTTTTGCTGTACAACCTGTGCACTTGACAACGTCACAAAATTAGTTTCATGCTTTTGATTTTGCAGCTATGATCTTGATCGCTATAACTATGGTCAGTCTTCTCTGAAGACAACATTCACTTGATTTGTCCTGTTTGTGTTGCTAAGGAAACATAACATCAAACATACACGTACTATGCAGTATCCTTGCGTATCTATTCAGCTCGCACACGTATGCATTGTACAAATTCAGTCTGCCACTTTCATGATTTGTGTACCAGTCAAAAGAACAAGACAGTCAATTATTGAGTTGTATGTACTTGTACCGGTATGTACCGGTATGAACTGGTATGAACCGGTATGAACCGGTATGAACCGGTACATACATGTACATTGACAGTGAATCTAAAATTGACTCAAAATGTGAGTTTGGGCATACCGTACAGTACCTGCATGTTTACACATACCGGTATGTAATGTTTGAACAAATGAAATCAAAGTTTTTTTCTTCAGTTTTTGCCTCTGTCAAGATTAAAGAGGCGTTTTGGAACATATTTCTTGGCCTAATATACATGTATTTGTGAATACAGGATGACGTCAAACTTGACCATGTGTATGATACCAGGTATCTCCTGAATGCTGAAGGGCGATCTCTGCTGGCATTCAAGAAGGGAGTCAATGTCAGACCTGCATGTGTGCATTAACTACCGGTACATGTACCGTATGTCATGTACATGTAGCAAAGCTCTTAAGTGTAATTGGAATTTCTGGCCTTGCATCAATTTCTGTAATGCGTGCAAGCGTATCACATTCACAAAAATGTATTGTGCATTACATGTATTTTCTTCTTCACTGGTATACACTTAGTGTAGGTATGCAGGGGAGCGCATCAGCACAAATGGATCATTTGAATTAGATTAGGGCGTGTCTAGGTTTAAAGTGTGTCAAACAAGAATTAAACATGTACTGGTACCATATGATCCACTACTGGTCATGCTTGTACTTCAAGTACCATTACTCTGTACATGTACAATGTACATGTACACAAGTTTGTGCATGGAGTTTTTACAAAAAAAGTACCGGTACATGTGTTACATATATATATATACGGTACATGTACATGTACAGGCAATTCCAAATCAGTCATTGTTTTGAGCTCATAAACTAGAACTTTTTTTGGAATCTAGTACCGGTACATGAAATCCATCATCTAGTAATGGTCAAGGAGATTATCACAGGGGGTTTAGATCATTTAATCATTAAAATCATTAATTAATTGACTCCATCACAGATATTACTTTTTTTCCATAAACTGGAATTGTACAATGTACATCCGTACAGTCCACAGGTTTGTGATTGTACCGCGGTACGTGTTGGGATGAGAAATTGCCTGATTTTTCTCCCCGTTTTTTGTTGTTGTTGAAAAGCTGGGAATGTCCTCTGTTTGTTACTTCCAAGTTCCATGCTTGCTGTTTTTCAACCAACTGCCGAGAATAAAATGGGGTTTTTTTTTGACAGAAAAATGTCACTCATAGAATACGGGACAAATGTGATAAAAGTGTATTCAATAAAATGGTTGACATAATATCAAATTGTGTTACAAAGGTAGGTTACTTTTTGCCATATTACCGGTACCTGCTACAATTTGTATCAGGTTGGAAATCAATATCAAACTTGATCTTGCAAGAAAAATTAGTCCCATTGTCATACGTGATTAATGTTTCGTTTGATCATACATGGGTCTTGATCGCAGACAATTACAGATATGTCACAGATATGTCACGAACATGTCAAGACAGATTTATTCCTAGCAGACACGGCATGGACTGCTTTTCCAGCTTAAATGTCAGTTGGGGAGCTGTATGGATTTCTCCATATCCCTCCTGATTGTTGAGGGCAAGTTATACAGGGGAAGTGGGCTATCTCATTGCTGTCTTGAATATCAGTGAATATTGATTGCCAATGATGTTAAGGTGTCGGGCTGCCCGTAGGGCGCGGTTCATTGAACCGAATTGATTGAACCGACTTGCTAAGTTCATTCCAAGGGGTCAGATATTAAAAGTTTAACAATTAAGCTGTGTCTGCCTGCTGCTGGAGTTGGGCACCTAAGGGGGACATATACAGGGTACTGGTAAGGAAGAGGAATGCCCTCGCCCTTTGAGCATATCCAGACACCTCCCCCCCCCCCCCTGAATTTGGGGAAAAGCAAAAATGTTTTTTTTTATTATCTGAAAAAAATTGAATGCTGCCTGCAGAAAATTACATAAATGTAAAGTAAATTGACAGGTACTGAAAATAACTTCTAAAAATTTGGCTGAAGAGCTTAGCATCATAGAGTTTAAATATGTACATGTATGTACCGTACGTGTATCTTTATAAAAACTAGAGAGCGCTATGCTACCGGTAAGCTATGCGCACTATATGTGACCATGTCAACAAGGATGCACGGCTTCCATTTTCTAAGGGAGCACAATAAAATGCACTGAAAGTAGGCACGTCCAAGTATTCATATTTGTCGTACCACTGGTCACGCTAGTATGTTCTAATTATGGCTCTGCTATTTTGCCCACTTAGAAAATGGCTGCCGAATATCCTTGTTGGCACAACCGTGTATAGTGAATGCACTCTCTACCCGTAGATGTTTTTTTTTTTTTTAACACTTGTATCCTGAATGCATGCACATTTCAATACGAATCATGATATTTATGAACAATGCATCTTTCTGCTATTATCTAAGCATATTAGGTTTGAGTGTACATTTTACACATTGGTGATTAGCCTTGACATTGTAAATCTTTAATTATTTGTTTTTCAAAGCTGTCGTACAGGAAAAAGCAGTACAGCTGCGAGCCATGGCCAAACCGGAAAACGGCATCCAGAGCCCGAGTAGGGAGGCCAACGCAACCGCCAATGCCAATGGAACGGCCAATGGTCACCGGCCCCAAACAGGCCAGGGCTCCCCCGAGGCCCCAACCCATGTCTCCTTCACCCAACCTGATCTGGCCCACTACCAGCAGCAAGGAGACGGGGACCACACCTCCTCCTCCAGGGAATGCATCATAAGCGCCGAGCATCTCTCTGATGATGTGGAGAGCAATCGGGGCCACATCCGCACCATCTCCCATCCCAACATCCCCGAGGAGGCTGTGACAGATTCCTCCCCTGGAGCCCACAGCGACCAGAGGACCGTCTCTCTTGACATGCAGACGCAGTCGACGCTGGTGGATGATGCCAGCCAGTCTCCGTCACAGGTGAAAGCAGGCAGAAGGTTTTTTTTTTTTCAGCAACTGATCAAAGTCATTTTCATGCGGAGCTTGAACGCCCAAACAGGGTTTTCTCTTGACTTTATAGAATCAAATAGGTGGGCATTTACCGGTAGATAAAACTTGTGCAGAGCACAGGAAATACCATTAAAAAGCTCATTTTTTGCCTTCCCCCAAATTGACGATGCAATGCAAGAATCTGCCTACTTGGAGTGACATTTGAAACGACGGCTGATGCTCATGTGAATACGCTATGGCTTTGTGCTCATTCAGAATAACATAAGTCTTGCTTACTTTGCACTATGCAGGGTGAGGAAAAAAAAACGAAACCCAAACTTGGCAGGACCAATTTTTGAATGAAGTGTTGCCTGAAGCACTTTCAAAATCTAGGATGAATGAAAGCCCAGTCATTAAGCTTTCTTTTAGTACAAGAAGCATTCAAATCCCTGATGAACTTTTCAAGTTACGGAATGAGGATTCACATGCATTCGTATATGAGAACTTTTTGTGATCCATGGACAGAAATTGAATACGATGGGAATTGTGTTCAAAACTCTGTGACTCAAAAAGTACATGAGTAATTTGAATGATTCTTGTACTAAAAGAAAGCTCATGGGCTTTTAAATCCTAGATTTTTCATATCCTAGATTTTGGAAGTGCTACAGGCAAAAGTTCATTCAAAAATTGGTCCTGTCACTTGGGTTTCTCTTTTTTTACTCACCCTGTATGCTCGCAAACCAGTACGCACAAGCAGTATGTCCCGTCCATGGGCTCTCAAAGGTGGTAAATATGCCCAGTTTACAACAGCTTCTCGGATCCTAAAATTATCATTAACTGGCTTCATTTAAATGCTTTGTGAATGTGTACTAGAAAAATGGTGTTTAATTTTACGTTATACCCATCGCAAGTGTAGTATTGACTTGCTCACGTACCGTATGTGTACATAACTTTATAATACAAATCATGGTACAATACATCATGCACTCAACCTATGGTACGGTACATTTTACATTTACACATGCAGATTTAATACATGTACATGTACATGTACATGTGCATGTATCTGCCACTAATTATTGCGAGCCAACAGTTAATTGCCCCACATCTCAATTTGCAATTAGGATCTTTTTAGAGTACATTAAATTCTGAGAAAAGCCATTAAGACTCTTGGTACAGCAGGGAGTTTTAATGGCAGGTCATCTAATTTTTTTCTAAGTCATAAAGGCAATTAATTAGGACTAGCTGGCATGTGTTTTGAGATTGATTGTGCTTGTCTTGTATTCATACATGAAGGCATATGTATCATCAAAGACCTACAGTAGTCTTTGGTCGACACTTAATTTGCAATACCAATCTTTCAGTGTTGTCGGTTCTGAGAAATGAGGTTTTTAAATGAATGACGGTCAGCAGAGCCATCCAATGCAATCTACCGGTAGATGTAGACGACCATTTGTTGAGATTTCACAATTTCTGTCGCTGACAACCTCATCTTCTCAGAATGATTGCGTGACGATTTGGAAACCCAAAAAGAAAACCTTGAAAGACATACGTACATGCATGACATGTACACTGCAAACGTAGGCGAACATGCCATTTGAGAAACAGCAATATCTGATCGCTTTTGTATAGATCTGCCTTAACGGGAGAATCTGGCCGGAAGGGCTTTTGTAGAAGGCTAGACACGGTATATCCGATCAAATTTGAAGGTCCCGTGATGCGGGCTTGCGGCTTCTGCCTGCTGTGCGTGGGTCTGTGTTCACCTCGTTTGCAGTGAAAGGGCATACTGATAAAATGAGGGAGACAGTATATGAAAGGAAATTGTAACACGGTGTGATGCTGTAAGTCTTTGCAACTTGGGCAAATAAGAGAAGGCTAAAATAGAGGCCGGGTTCATACAGGTATTTCATGGAATATTATGAGCGAAGCAATTTAGTGGTAATGTATACAAATATAGAGTGGCTCAGCATGGAATGGAAAATTATCGCAGAAGCCGAGTGAACTGGAAAAGTCCAGATTTTACCGAGCGGTAATATTCCTCCGTTTCACAATTTAAAGCCACTCAATATTTGTTTTATATAACTGACATATACCGGTAGATCCTTGTCATTTGATATTTGAACTTTTATTTCAATACAAAATTGGTGGAGAATGTATTTCTTTCTTCCAAACCACCCCTTCACGAAAATGTTTGAACCCAATGCTGTAGCGTTGGCTCTTTGGAACAATACCCTCTAGATGCGAAATGCTGAACGCGCACACCAGCATGCATTTGCACACAAATACCACATCATGGAACAAGAATGATCCTAACTGTTACCGTAAATAGTATTTCCCATTCCTCATGGGCGAATGGGACTTTTTGAGCACTGGTGCGAATGGTAGCAATAACGAATGTCACGTGATGTGAGTTCTACCAATCAAATGACAAGGATCTGTTTGTCGGTAAATACATGTATAATGAACGATGAACAATGATGAAACTTAAGTTCCTGATGTCGTAAAATTTACTTCACTTTCAGATTTTTAAAGTTACAGGGCATTTACATGCATGTTCATGGTGCAGACCCTACTATTTGTACCAGTACATTTACACCAGACCAACTGTAGCCGGGATTAATTAAACTGCCATACTCACAAGTACATGTATGTGCCCTTATTGTGTACTAATGCCAGCATTTACGCCAAATTGCCAAATTTTATAGCACTTACGTGCATGTCGTGCATTAATAGTTTTGACATGTACATGGCTATGCACATTTTGTTTTTCAGTGCGGCACTGTTTATTTTTCAAATTCCCAAAATGTGTTTTACTATCCTACCGGTACATATAATACTACTTGTTTGTACTATGTCTACATACAAGTGCAACATTGCGGTAGCATTGTCCGATTACATGCAATATGATACAGGACATACAGGAGTAGAGTCAGCCCATCCAATTTAAAATGAGGGCATTTGCACTTAAGATGAGTGACATCTTGCTCTTCCTTGAAGCAGAAACTGTCCTCTCTATAGTATATCATCATTTGAAAGCCGATACCTGAGTCGTCTACCTACCGGGCCCCAGCTTCATCATCATCATCATCATCAAGTAGGACAGGATCTGAAATGTGGCTTCGCATTCCGGCTAGAAATCCAGCGTGGATATTGCCAGACTTCCTCTCGGCATCAAGTAATTAAGATAGATGCATTTGATCGGGGCAATCTCATAAATTCATAGCAAGAGAGAGAGAGAGAGAGAGACCCCAGACTAATATTACTCCGGAATAAAGTCTGTGCGTGCACATATAGCCATAGTATTCAGGTATTATGTGGGAATTTACTGGTACCTAGACATGGAGGCGGATTTTTTTTTTTAAAGATTAAATGCTTCCAGGGTTTTGCTCAGAAGCATTCTTAAACCTTCAAAATGCAACTCTGCAGTAGAGCTTATACCAAACTTACCGGTACTTCCCCATGTGTGATATTTCGGCTGGGCTGTACATGAACGAAATGTATACAGGTACCGGTATGCCTGATATGAACCCATTCAAATATTGCAAATCTTGTGTTTATAATGTTGATGGATTGAGTGGGGGGGGGGGGAAGTCTTCCTCAGTTTACACAAGCGTCATATTATGAAGATGTGGAAGCAAATGTTTGCACACTGCAGTACTCATTCTAGAACTTATTTTTGCTAGTCCAAGAGGGCCAGCTCACAGTCCTCTCACATGTATCTTGGTGGTTTCACCCCGGTTCAGACAGGTGTTCCAGAGTCGCGCCGAACCAAATAGATTAGGAGCGACTCCAGGTCGACCTTATTAACATTTTGGTTTCAGACAGGGAGAACTTAATACATTGGAGTATTGTGTACAAACCAACAAACATGGGATCTTAGCAACAAGCCGCCATGGTGCAGCATCGATGCATGGGCTGCATGTGCGTTCCTTCACTATGCAAACGCCTGGCCATGTAGAATACGTAATCGACGCATCGACGCTGATTGAGAGCGTACTGCGTGCAGTGCGCGCGTATCGAAGAAGACAGCTAGCCTAGCACGTACGCCATGTGCACTCGCGTAATCTCTTGCATGTCACGCCACGTACGAACAATTTGTATAATTTCAAGACTGCGCCGTGCCTGTACAGCATGCGACTCTAGCACGCCTGTCTGAACCGAGGGTTACAGACTATCACTTTGGAATTACATGTAGAGTTGGAATTTGATTTTGGAATTACATGTACCGGTACATGTAGAGTTGTTAAAGTCTCACCTTTGCCCAAAAGTTTGTCTTTGATGACTACATAAACCTCTTAGACCCTATCCGGTTCGTAGGTGACTTTGTCATACACGCGCGCACGCACCACTGATGACAAGCACCCATGGGCTATAAACACTCAAGTTGCGTTAACTTCTGGTTGGTTCCATTAGTGCAATGCTACACTGTGTGCAGTAGGCTTATGGTTAAGTTGAGATGATGTCACACTTACGAAGGGGATTGATTATGGACCAGCTGAGCGCGTCTAGTCACATCACAAATGTCAGGCCTGCATCGTTATACATGTACATGCCAATGCCATGCACCCAAGATGCAACCCACTTGTTATACATGTAATGGTTTGAAGTACGTATATGGCACACGACAGACCTACCGGTACATGTAAAAAAACTCTACAGGGCAAGTCCAAGAATTCGCGCACGCTACATATCCCATCTGTACATGTACAAAAGTTATAAGCTCTCTAAGATATTCATGGATTTCATTGTTTGTTGTTAAGCATCTGCAACGAGAATATATACCCCCAAGAAGTTTACGTTGTTAGTGTTTGCGATGATTATGTAATTAAAGAAAACCTGGTGTTACGTTTGGGACAAAAAGGGAACCGTTCTTGAAACATGTTGAAAGGTTTTCCCTGGTCAATACATACATGTATGTCATGGTGACAACACTGATTATTGATGCTTACTGCTGATTATATTGCCTGAGAGAAGTGCGTGGCATTTGGAAAAAGCTCAGAGAAAGCACATGTACTGATGTATGTAATTAATGATGGACATCAGACCTAGACATCTACCTGTAATGATAAATCCTGAGTGCTTTTAGAGTGTTCTCTCTCTCCCCCCCCCCCCCAACATGGTCAGGATCATTCAGACAAAATGTTGGCCTCTTGACATTTTAGTTATTGTTACTGACATAAAGCAAACATGGGATTAGGGTTGATGTTTGTAGCAAGTTACAAGTTCATGCATTGTTAACTGCAAGAAATAACCATAAATACTGATAAAGTAACAAAGGATAAAAAAACTAAACAACATTAACATGCGATCCGGCAAAAAGCTACGTACATCATTAAGTGGTAATATGTCCTGTTTTTTTCCTGACTAAGTTTAGTCGGGCACCATTTGCAGTCATCAGCCGACATTTGAAGCAAAAAAGTCAGGTAAAAAAAAAAAAAAAGCCGTGTCGCCACACCACTTTTTGGACAAGCACCATACCAGAAACCGGAGACTTATTTTTTTTGGCCCAAACCCCCCAAAATATTTTTCATATTTAAAAAAATATGTAGCACCAAACATAATAAAGCCAATTTCATAAGCTACTTTTAGATGAAAAAAATTACTGAAATTGGTCAATCCTTTCAAAGAATATCACCATTTAAACGCAATGACCCGAAAACCTGTCTCTTAAAAAAAAAGAAAGCAATTTATCTTGTGTTTTGACTGTTTGGAACAACAAAGAAAATGACACTGAATACTTGTTTCATCAACTGTCACCAACTAAAGTACACAATATCTTTATTAACAACCCTGGTTAGGCAAACAATATGATTTATAAAATCTGCTTTTTTTTTTAAAAGACTGGCCTTCAGAAGGACTTTGTTGAATATTGTTAACGTTTAAACTGAGAGTTTATCGCTGGTGATGTTTGAAGACAATTGTGACGACGATTCTTGAAATCACATTTTTTTTTGGACGAGATAGGTTTCAGGGTCATGTTTAAATGGTGATATTCTTTGAACGGATTGACCAATTTCAGTATTTTTTTCTATCTTAAAGTAGCTTATGGAATTGGCTTTCCAGTCATTATTATTTGACTCATCCTGTACAATTGCAGTATGTGAAAGTATGCAGGTACATATACATGCACATCCTTTTCTAAACCTGTCATCAGAGGATATATACCGGTAATTATCCGGTACATGTACAGGTAGTAACAATTTCCCATTGTACATGTATATATTTTTTTGGCATTTGTACAAAATTTCTATTCCCATCCCTAATTTAAAAAAACACGACATTTCCGAGCATCTTTTTACTTGGGATACAGTCACTATATGTACTGCGTCATCTGCCCCGAAACATGTACAATGCCCATGGAGAATAAATTACTACAACTCAGGTGTACATGTACATGTACCCAATGAGGGAAAACTTGATCATCTGGCAGCCCGGCCATTATAGGCTTGTGAAGGACTTTTACGTATTTCCGTTCGGTTGAAGTGGCTTCAGCGGAATTGGTTTTTCGTTATTGGCTATGACAAGATGAGACAGAGGAATCTTATCACTGTTGTTATTGTCATTGTGAAGTCAGTGTCTGCATTAACATTCCTGCAGACACGATACTACATGTAAACCTCAAAGCGATGTTTTTTTTTCCTGGGATGGGTTTATTTTTATGATTTTTGTGTGTGCTTGTGTGGGATTTACAGTACAATAGGGAACAAAAGATTGTATATGTCTCCACAGGGCAATTTCTACAGATGAATACGTCTCCACAAGGTTTTCACGATATGGATTTTACTCAAAAAGTAGAAATTTCCAAGCTACATGTACTGTATGTTGATCTGTCGCAAATGGAAGAGTTTTAGAAAAGGGATATTAAGTCCAAATTTCAGCCGAGGAAATTAATTCTGGTTAAAATAAGAGCATTTTTAAACTACACTTTCAAACTCGAAAACTTTAGTATATGAGAACAAAGGAATGACTCCACAAGGATACAAATTCCAGTATGCGTGTGTACATGTTATTTACCATCATTTAATTTCTTCTTCATTGGCTGTTCAATTAAATGTTGACCAAGAAAAGTTGACTACGGTAGTGTGGTGTTCCTGGGAGTTGCAATTTCAAATCCACCCTAGTCACATTCTTTTGTGAATGTTGTTCATTTATCAATTGAAATTTAAGTGAACCTACGGTACTGAAATGTGCAAGTACGGTAGTAAGCATTCCTTTTAGGTTTATTTGGTGATCATCTTTTTTCAGTTTTACATGTATTACGTTCGTACTTCGTACATGTAGGGTACATGTACGGCCGGTACATGCACATGAATTAGAGATCATCATGTAAGTTAAAGCTACGTATTTGAAGAATTGTGTTCATGATGTTCAATTAGAGTTTGTAGCTTTAATTTGTTGATTATGACCTTTATATCCACATATAAAATCTCCATCATACTGTTTGTTTGGCTGCACAACAGCAATTTCACTGCACTTTGCTTGTACACGTACAATGTACAAGTAGCTGGGGAAAAAAGGAAAAGAAGTTGAAATTTGACTGAACATGCTAATTTTCATTGGTACCCATGTGTTTCATTTAGGAAATGCCTGAGGAAGAGGTGGAGGAACCGTTGGACATGAGCTGGCCCCCTACGCTACGGAAGCGAATCACTTACATCTTGTTGGTTCCGCTGATCTTTCCAATGTGGCTGATGTTACCGGATGTTAGGAGAGAGGTTGGTACAAATGTACACTGTAGCTGTATCTGTAGCTGAAAGCCATTTCAAATGACATTTTAAAGTTTCAGTTAGGGATAAACATTAATACTCCCTAGCATGATTTACTAGGAACCATACCCGTCCTGGCAAATTCCAACACCATGCGGGAAACTGCACACACATATTTCTGACTTTGATTCTGGAGGTGTGCCTACCCAATGTAAAAGACTGTCAGTTTAGGGGTACTGTACCCATCCTGACAGATTCCAACACAATCTGCTGTTGGAGTTCGATGGGTTGAGTTCTGTTAGGGTTAAAGGTGTTGCTTCTGAGAAAAATGTCCGACCAACCAATCTCACTAATTGAGATTTGATGAGGATGAACAGACTTAGTCCAGGGTCATCATTGACATCATTGACATCAAGGCATTCTCATTAATAGTAGGAAGTCATTAGGCATGTGTGCCTTCTCACTTACTTGGTTCCTCGTTCAATTTGTCCAGTGTACAAGCAAGTTATCTCAGTGCTTAAGTTCCCCTCATACCCTTGTAGGTTTTCCCTCTACATTATTTTTAACTTGGTACTTTTCTAGCAATGAAAAAACGTGTTCAGTTATACATGTAAATGAGACATTGAACAACCCTGTTGATGTTTATTTATAGAATAACTAAATGATGCCAAACAAAGTGTGGGTTTTTTTGGTTATAAAGCAAAAAATTACACATTTGTTAGGAGGAGAAAAAAAGAGGAATTTGTTTGAAGAGCAGGGAGAGCTCCTTTGAGCTCGGATGCCAAAATGATTCAGTGACACAGCATTTAAAAAGAGATATTTGAAAACCTGTCCATTTCCATATTTAGTTTTAGTCAGTGGTGGTGACGCATTCTATTCTCCTGTGCTTTTCACGAGGAAAGAAAAGGAGGCTGGCGATCTAATTGAGATGCTTTTGCCTGGGGTTTTGTCAGTGGTCAGTACTCGTTGCAACATGGTTGCAATAACTGTGACCTCAATAAGAAAAATAGCCTCAGTCTTATTTCCCTTTGGAAGGACCAGCTTTTTTATATTTGAAAAACAGCTTATTTTGCTTTTCCATTAAAAGCAACCCCATGTGCCATACATTTAAATTCAAAAGACTTTTAAGAATAAGGATAAATACATGCAGAACCAAAAACATGTACCGGTACGGTACATGTAGAGAAATATATACACCATTTAACAACAATTTTCTCTTTCCACATGTTCAACTCTGTGTGAAATTTGCCTCACACTTACTGGTCTGGTCGGCAATTATTGACAGGTCATGGAATTTCATTGCAGTTTTACAACACGGGCCAAAAAGATCTTGTAGATCTATACATGTATGGATGTTCGCATGTACATGTACACACACTCAAAACGCAATACCCAAATAATGATGCATCAAATGTGGAGAATTCTCAGAGAATTGTTATTAAACTTAATGTGTACCAACGTCTGTGTGTACATTTGTATGTACCGGTACGAGAATATATTGACCAATGCTCCAGAGTCATCCACAGTGGCAGCGGATATTACCACCCAAACCGCAACATAATGAGAAATATCTCTGGCCATTCTGCTACCGTTGAATTGCCTGTCAGCTCCATTATGTCACAAGGCTGCCCGTTATGGGTTTTTTAAAAGCACAAAAACAAGTTAACGGAACGTGCCAAGTGCAATTTATTGTGTTTGTGCCATGCACGCAGTCTGGACGAACCAATATCGCAGCAATGCACTTTGACATCTATCACACTGTATATTGCTTGTCACATACCGGTAGGCAAGGATTTATTTCATAGAAGTACATGTATCATGTTTTCCTTCACTATTTTTTCTTTCTTTACGTTTTCATTCCTTTTTAAGGGTAAAATCCATGTATTATGCAACACTCTTCTGAAGCCTTTTTGACTTTCCAATCTTTTTCTAATTTCCACCTTTTATTATGTTTTGTACAAATATGCGTGTATGAAACTCATTCCTGTTTTGTTTCATTTCCATTTCCGTTATTTCATCAGTGCATGATCACCATTTCCCAGGTTTAAGGTTTTCCTAACATCCCTTGGCTCCAACTGTGTCTTTATCCCTTGGCTTAGCAGACCCCAGCAGCAGCTCCACTCATGCATTTTTGTAGCCCCTACGCTCCTACAACTGACTGTACATTTCTGTTCACCAGACATCCTGTTCTCTTCTCTTGCTTAAGCTCATACATGTACCTCCTTCTCTAAGGACCCCATTCCCCGCGCAACCAATAAGCCACCAGGCTCCTATGCACTTCTTTTTCTGCTTCAGTTACTTCCTTAACACATGCCTAGAGACCCTCCCCTACTCATACAGTGTAAGTGCAGCCAGATGCTCCTCATCCACAGTTAACATGTGTCTTCGTGTCCCATTTTGCTTGACCCGAAGGCTATACTGCCCTCTGACTGAGTTACTAAGTGACTGATTGAAACACTGAGTCTATAGACCTTATGCAGTAATAGGCAGTGTGAGAGGGTAGTGGTTTAATTGTGTCGCTAGGATGGGCTTAGTGCATGAACAAGAGAGGGCGCTTTTTACTACGTTTGAGAGCCCAGTGGATGGGACACACAGCGTGCGTGTACCCATTTGTGCCTGCATGTATAGTGCGAAGTACGCATGACTAATGTTAGTTTTATTATTTTTGCACAAAGCCATAGCGTCTTTGCGTAAGCGTCAGGTATAGTTGGCACTGCATTCGACGAATGTCTCTCCCAGTGGCCTCCCCAAACTATCCCTTTCTTCTTCTCGTGCATGGAACCCCAGGCATGAGTCAAATTACCCGCAACGCATAACAAGATCTCTAAATAAGGCTATACAGTAGCACCGAACGCCACTACAACGAACACGATGGGGTTCATAAAAAAATGTTTTTTTTATAGTGGTCATTCGTTATAGTGATTGTGTATAATAGAATTTTCTATTTTGGGAGCCAAAAGGGATGTTCGTTATAACCAGATGTTTGTTACAGTGGTGTTCATTATAGCGTTAACGTTTATAGCGTTAAAAACTTAAATACCGGTACATGTAAACTGAGACTTAATTGGGTCCAACTTGACTAGGCAAGCCTGGTCTTGTTTTGTCTTTTTTAACACATCATCGTCTCTTTCAACCCCTTCCAATCGTTATCAGATTCTGCTCTGATTACTGCAACACAATCTCCAACGGTTTCATACTTCCCATATTTCTGTCCATGTGTATGTACTTGATCCCCTCGTTCCATCTGTATGTCTTCATCCGTGCCTCCATTCATCCGTAAATTGTCTCCTAACCTGCTTGTCCCTGGCCCACATTTTCAAAAGCCACTCATCCCCTTCCAGCTATTAAGTTGTTTGCTTTTTTTTCTCTGACCAGCCCTCGGATTGCCACATTTTCCCATTCTGTTCACCCACATAATTTCTGAGGTAATCAAATCATAAACTCCTCTCCTGTCATCCCAAAGAGCCTCTCAAATCATCCTTGAGTTTTGCCCTTTTTTCCATCCTGTTGACATTAAAAACTAAGCCGCCAGCACCGCACAGTCTCCAAGATGTGGTCTCTGTAAAAGCTGTCAAGCTGACTGCCTCATGTTCAAGGGCTTTCTCGCACATCTAAGAAAGCCATTTGGCAAATTTCACACCTACTTCAAGCCACTTGTGTTCCTGGTCCGCTATATTTGATTTATAACCTTTTGCCTGGCTAATCACTCATGCGATGGCATTATCTCGGCATCTGCTCTATCGCCGTTCTTGCATAGTGCGGATCGTGTAATTAGTGTTCGTCTGTAGCGCACGCTGGAATACCGCAGATCAAGGCTTTTGGCCGATCTGTTTGAACGTGTGCGGACAGTAGGGCACTCAACAACTGTTTGATTTGAATTAAAAACACATTGTTAGTTAATAATTGAAGCATTTAGAACGCTTCTCACGAAGAGCCTTAGATATCTCAACTTATTTTGCAACATGCTTTTTCAATTCAGTTGCAATACATAATCAGCAAGGACCCAAGACAGGAGAGTTACATACATGTAGTAGGATAGATCACTTTAATGAAATTGAAAGCGTTGAGCTCTTGCTTCCCCTATTCCAATCTGCATGTACAACAAAGTAGGCCAAGCCTTTCAGATTTTAACTCCTTCTAAATTTAAATATGCAAAGGGAATTTAGGCTTTTATATTTCATGCAATGTATGTATCATTTACCCGGTTAAAAAATCAGAACACTACAGGAGTGGTCTTATAAGATTTCATGTGTGACACTTTCATTAAGTCACAGCACATGAAAATAAGTTCTACACTTCTACTATCCTATCCTAACAGAGCAAATACACTGCCTTCCAAGATGGCTTCCACGCACAAGGTCTATTCCTGTGCAATTTCTGTGCAAACCTGATAGGACCCTGCAGTTCCCCAAATAAGCTCCGATGACTAGTATAACACCAGATATTGCAGCTGAATTATGAAGCAGAAAGGAGAAGCTGGCTATCTCATTTGATGCCTAGAACTCGAAAATGTCAAATGTTTCTTCAGCACACCTACCGGTACATGTACACATTTGTTTAAGGTGTAAATCGAGGATTTCCTTTTGTTCCTCTTCCCTTTTCCTTTGTTTGTACTCTAACTTTTTCGCAACAGCTCTCATTCGTTTTGTACACGTTTTCTAATCGAGGTCGTCCTCGATTTGATTCCCGTCCTCAATTCACCGATGATGTTGCACGTGTGTGTCCTCGATTTACTCCATAAACACGCACACGTGTACATGTATGTATGGCATTTGAGTATCTGTCTTTTGACATGTTTGAGCTTGTACATGTACCTGTACATGATGTACACGTACCTGCTCAAGAGGCATGGTTACATGCATTTCCAGTGACAGAAATCACAAGGGGATAGAAGTTGTGTTACAAATGTCAAGCCCTTCTCAGGTTTTGCCCCGTGTGTGTTCTCCAGTGTCTGCCAAAATTTGTTTGTTTTATACAATGTACAGTGTATATCTGGCCTTAATATTGCCAATCATAAGCCTGACAACTGAGTTGAACAATGTACACCTAACAATTGCTGACTAGCTGCTGTGATGATGGACATGGCATTATTTTTTTTTTTACTTTTGAGTGATGCATGGCTATGCTTCCTCGAAGGGGTTAAAAACCATACATGTGTGTACGGGTATGTCCCACAACACCGCAGTCAACAACTGTTTTGTTGTATTATCCCAATAAGTCAAAAAGATAACAGTTGTCACCCTGTCTGCTAAAAAAAAAAGGTCATATTTCTGTGAGAATTCAATGAAATGCTCTATCATGGATTTGTGTGGGGTGCCCAACACATCTAGTATCCTGTGTTATGTGCTGCACGTGTTTTGTGACACATATGTGATTAGAGTTGTAACGACTCAAGTCAATTAATGACTCGACTCAATTGAGTCCAATTCAAGTCGCAATTTTTGGCAGACTTAATTGACTCACCTCAAATCAGTACAGGCAAATTATTTGACAATTGCCAGTATATGACTTGACAATTGCAAGCAAAAAGCTCATCAACACTCGATCAAGTCCTTAAAAACAAAAACAAAACAAAAACAAAATAATTACAGCGGCTACTAACAAGCTTCAACTTCACATCAAGAACAATGAACGGAGCCGTGTTCGCATGGGACTTATTTTGGATAAAACTAACGGAGACTGTTTCCAAATTAAAGTCCAGTGCGGACAGCCGGTAAATTTATCGTCAAGTGTCGACTGCCGATTGTAAGTTTTACGGTCTACAGAAGTAAGTTTCACAGGGCCAACTGGGTCAAGAATTACATTGTTAGTTTTACATAATTAATGACTTTTCGTGGACCAAAATTAATTGTAGTGCAGGGACAACTGCGTCGCGGAAGAATTACATTGTTATAGTTTTATGTAAGAACTTACTTTCCATGGACCAAAATTAAATGTAGTGCGGAGGCATGGTAGAATAACCACAATGAAATGCTAACAATCACTTGGTGTAATCTGTTTACAAAATCAAGTGCAATGCGAATGTGGCTTTAAATTTGGCTTGAACTTGCAGTACAATTATGCATCTAACCACGAACTCCAGCCTTGCGCTTAGCTTTTAATACTATCATCATCCCTGAACCAGAATTTATCAAGTGCTGAATCTGAATCCACTCTTGACTAGTCGACCTAAAAGTTAAACTCCACATGTAATGACTCGACTTGACTCAAGTCACTGCTTAAGAACAACCGGACTAGACTTGAGTCATTGCCTCGACTCAACTCAACTCACAAAATTAAGTGACTTGTGACGACACTTGTGTGCCAGGTTCGCATGTGAGTGACATAAATGATGTCACCTTCATTTTTGTAAACTGTTCTCATTTGACCATTCCAGATCAAAGAAATTTAACAGTGACCAAGACAAGTACTAGTGTTGACTGATGTTTTGGTTTTTTGTTGTTGTTGTCTCATTTCAGGAAAAGAGGAAATATTACCCGGCGACTTTTCTAGGCAGTATCTTGTGGATTGCACTCTTCTCCTACCTCATGCTGTGGTGGGCGACAGTCTTTGGGCAGACGATTGGATTCAGTGATGAGGTAGATTGTAGCTCACTGTCTTAATTATCCCCATCCTGGTTGCCAGGGTTTTGCCTATGCAGTGAACCAAAGCTATTGACACTGCAAATAAACATCTGCCATGACATTCAGACTTATGTTTCTGGCAACATTGCTAGCAAAAGGAAGGGTAGTTTAAATGGACTCTGTGCGCAAATATCAAAGGGGGAGACCACTGGGAGAGTCATTGGAATGCATTGCTGGTGATGTCTAAAGCTCACACGAAGACGTTATGGCTTTGTGCACATTCAGAATAAAATTAGTCGTGCGTATACTTTGTGCCATACGCATGTAAACCAGTATGCGTGCAAACCAGTACGCGCACTTGAAAGTGGTCGAAAGCGCAATTATTGTTCATGGACGGTGTCCATAGAGAGTTTTTTTTCCAGTATGCTGTAGGTTCATGAGGGCTGCATGGTGCATACATTATGTAAATCAATGCTGCAATTTGCTTGAACACACATGTACATGTACTCAGTCCAGACTTTGTGGGGTTTTTTCTCCAATTAAATATTGAACTGAACAAAACATGTTTTTACAAAGAACAAATACAGTAAAATGTGTATATATACCGGTACATGCACTGCATGTTTGCTATGAAGGCAGAAATGGTCGAAGTTTTGAATGTGTAGGGATTGGGATTGAATTTCAAAGCACCATCCAAGTGCAAACACAGCACACTCGCATCTGTTTTCAATGAAAGAATTTTCCAGTTGGCTGAAAAGCACATAATATGTCAAGTCCGCATTGACATTCGACTGTCGGCAGCTACAGTAATCAGCAGCATTCAAGTCCATGCAGCTTGTTTGAGTTCCTTGGTAAATTAATAATAATAATAATAACCAATTCTTGTATAGCGCCAAATATGTCAAAATTGACGCTCGATCAAGACGCTTCAAATTGCCACAGATAAAAGAGTTATTGTACAAGGTTGTATTGTCAAGTCCGTCACACATTAAGCCAAATCACAAGTCAGTCACAAGCAAGGTGACAATTAAGTAACACCTAGGGGATGAACACTGAAAACAAAGAGTGCTTCTGCGGCACTTTACTCATATGTGGCTGCTTGTGGAAAATGCTTGCGATCTGACTTGAGACTATACCCATCCGGGCATGCTGCCAATATTATCACAAAGGCCCCCTTCAGTGGCGAAAGCATTGTGCTAGCTATTTTTTAGAAAGTCGTCATTGGACAGTTGCGTTATACAATAGTGTGCATAATGGTTTCTCCTTTGAAGGGGGCCTCATCAAGAGTGTGCAGTTATCACATGCCCAGATTTGTCCAAATATACCGTATATGGAGAATGTGTGATTGACTGGTGAGGCTAAATTGTCTACAACTCTCTCATTATTAACCATTTTGGGTTCCTCATTGTTTCAGGTGATGGGGCTTACATTCCTTGCAGCGGGTACCAGTATACCGGACCTTATCACCAGTGTCATAGTTGCTAGGAAGGGGCTTGGTGACATGGCAGTCTCCAGCTCGGTGGGGAGCAATATATTCGACGTCACCGTTGGGTATGTACATAATACAGTGAAAACTTTGCAAATGTGCTGATGGTGCTGGCAGTGTAATGATCAACCCACCTCTATAGGGTGTATCAAAATATATTGTCCCCACAATAAATTTCTTTCGCCCGACATCTTTACTTTTCACTTTGCGAGTCTTTCTGCATGCTTACCCCTGTTTGCATCCATCTTGCATCCATCAGTCAGTCTGTCACCCTGTGTGTTACCCCATGTGTCAACCTCTTCCCTCTCTCTTGTGCTTGTATACAAAACTCCCCCTCACATCAATATTGACCCAAAAAAATCCTTTTCCCAAATTGGTTCCCTGCCACGTGCTCAATTCCTCTCACCAGCCATGATCACTGCTCAAGATCCACAACAAAAAGGGTCCCTCCTTAACTGAAACCCGCAACCCTGATAGATCAAATTAATAGCCGTTAACATTTAATCAGAGGGGCCGGCCCCAGTATTGTCTCCAGGTCTCTGCTTGGATACTCAAAGACATGTCTGGGTCCCCAACCAAGTTTCCTTCCACTCCCAAGTCGAGGTGCTTTCTATATTAGGTTCAGGGACATCATTCATACTTAATCAGCCGTGACAGGTGTCCCATCCCACACCAGGAATGGAGGAACAGGCTAGGGGAGCTTGCATGAGGGAGCTGGTCATTAAAAACTAATGAACGCAATTAATGCCTCGTAGCACAGCGTGGTGTTTGCTTATTGATGGGTGAGCACAACCCACTCCAACAGCCACCATCGAGCATTAGCCTTTAAGAGATGCGGAGAGCACCTCGTGGATAAAATACGAAAGACTTTACGCAAAACAAAAAGGGCCCTCCCATATTGTATCTGCCATATCTCCTAATAATACATGTAATTGAATGAATGAAATGCTGCTAATAGTCACGCTTCTCCCACTCACTCCATCGTTTGTACTGCCTGTCATTTCAAAACTGAATTCCCTCCTGTTTTGACCCTCCTTGTTTTTCCCCTCGTTTTTGTCAACATTGATGGTGACCCTGAAGGTTGGAGACGTGATTCAGATTTGCTGATGTTACCGGGTATACTTACAAACATGTTACTTCCCAAATAATTTTATTAATCAAGATATTGTTCTGCAGTTGATAGCCTAGTCTTTTTTTTTAAATTAAAACTGGAGTAACCACATAAAAACAAAACAAAATAAATGCATTAGGGATGTCCATTTTTTGGAATAATTTTGTATTCGATTACTCAAAACTGCGTTTGACCGAATATTGGGTTATTCGAAACTGCCAGATGCAAGTGCATGCTGCGCCAGTAAAAAGTTGAACGAAGAGCGTGCCAGTTAAAATGTGCATGCGGCAATTGATATTGGGGCACTGGAGTGTTTTGCAATTAGTATTTTTTAAACGGCTTTAACCTGCTATTTGAATAATGAGCCGTCGTCAATAAAAACGTTACCGTCAAGTGGCACCTGACAATGAAGTGCTGCAACTTTACAATACAATAACATCACAGTCGTGTGTATGTGCACTGTTTTGTTTTTCGAATATTCAAGAATATTCAAGTATTTGGTGTATTTGGGACAGCCCTGAAATGCATTCCAAAGCATTCAAAATATAAAGAAAATACTGTAATTCACATAAACGAATTCTATATCCTCCTCCCTCCCCCCCCCCCCAAAGTAAAAAGTAACTGCCACCACTTTGACAAACGATTTACAAATGAACGCTGATATTTGTCCATTGATACTAAGAGAAGGAGTTGCGTCATCTATTGCTGATCCCTTATATTCAGGCTTCACAATATCTTAATTTAAAACCCCTCAATAAACTTGATGATGTTTTTCAGGTTGCCGCTACCATGGTTAATCTGGTCCATCACCCAGCTAGGCTTGGCGGTCACCGTGGAGTCCAAGGGCCTGTTCTGCTCCATCTTGCTCCTGTTCGGCATGCTGATCATGGTCATCATCGCCATAGCGCTCTCCCGCTGGCAAATGACTAAAGTCCTGGGGTCGGCCATGTTTGTTCTGTACTTCATCTTCATCACCGTCAGCTTGCTGATGGAGAACAACATTATCCCATGCCTGCTTACTCAGTAGCTGTTTGTAACGTTTTATGTGCGCTTGTGTTTTACATCAGATACACAATTTTAAAAAGGGCCAACTTTTTTTTGTGCTGCAACAATGCCATTTTTTCGGGTTGCAAACTGGCATGTATCTGGAGTTATTGACATGAGATCCCATGTTGCTACCGGTAGTTTGCTGTGATTAAAAAATTACATAGTCTTTGATTTTAAGAATTAAGTATAAAGGTTGCTCAAGTGCTTCAATAAATGTGATATCATTTCAACCCAGAAAATGGCATTTCCTTAACCCTCATTTCCAAATCAAAAATGGCCTATTACAAATAGATTTTGCCCTTCAAGGTGTAATTTTTTTCAAGCCTTACATGCTCAGTGATGTTCGGGAGACGGCAAGAAAGCAACATTCACAAGCTTGCTCGAGTGAGATTGGAACCCATGACCTCCTGCTTACTAGTGCAGATGTCTGAGGTTGGTGAAGGCAAAAACCAATGCTTGAAAGTTTCATCTCACATTCAAAGGAATTGTATTAAGAGGAGTTGCAGAAAAGGTAAAGAGTTTAAACGAAGCCATCAGGAGAACACTATTAGAAACCGTAGATGTACACCATAAACAATAGCTAATGCAGAACTTGACAGAGGGTTGCACCACATTTTTACAACATGGACAACTTTACATGGTTGGTTCAGGTTCCAATGAGTGAACATCTTTTTTGTTAATGCGTGAAGATTTTACTTTGAAATAAGACGATTTTGCAAAGACTGTGGTCAATTGCTTTGGGAGAAAGTAGAGAGTGTTGTCCCCGGCCATTTGTCACTTTTCAGCATTTAGACAGTTGATTAACAATCATTTGTGAATGGCAAGTTTCTGTATGCTTGAGTTTTCTTTGTGATTGTCTTGGAAATTTGGGGAAAGTCGGAGGGTGATGGATGTTCATGTAGGTGGGGAAAAAAATTCCCCAGCTTCCCAAGCCTGCAAAAGCTTATGCAGAGATCTTAAGTTACTGGACAATATGCAGTCGCAGTGCGCACAATGCATGTACAATTCACATAGTTCAATAACCAGCCTCCCGCGGCAAACCACACACTGAGTACACTAGTTATTGTGCGTTCAGCATGACGAGAACGGCGTTACATGTGTTCAGCAGTCAATGACGCAAACGATCCCTATCAGAAATCATGTTACGGTGATATGCATTCATTCCGCTTCCTCTCAGCGATAATTTCATTTCGCGCATGTCCAGAATTGTCGTCCCCCAAGGGTATGCTCCAGGGTGGTAACGACATTTTTTTTGCTCACGCACATGAATATTGAAAGGTATGTCCAAGCGAATTTCATGCCTCATTGTGTCGCAGTGGGAGCGAGAATGGATGGTCGGTGTCAGTGGAAAAGGTGTTTAATGAAATCTTACTCTAAAATAACAGTTCTGTGGTCTTTCAGAAGCTAGAAAATACGTGCAAACAATGGTTGAGGTGATATTGAATTGTGAAGGAAGGAGAAGGACTGTATAGTATGTTTTGATTTATATGAATGTAACAAATGTTGGGATCTCTCAAAAAATTCTTTCAGTTGATATTCTTTAGTAACACAGAGGTCGCCGCTGAGGTGGGTATTTCTTGCACAGTTAAATGTGATACTGCTGTACAGTGCATGAGCGTATAGAACAAATTGGAAGTACATCGTGTGGAAATTGTTGTGTTTGCTGTTTTCTTATTCAACGTGCAATAAAGCCCTGTACATGTACATATAAAATATAAAGTATAATTTGGTTATGACAGCTTTATTAACAAGATGTAACATAAAATTCTTTTATAACATTCCATTAAACAATATACGAGGCATTTGTAGTTTCCCAGGTTGGAATTTACATGTTCAGTATCCATTAACTAAAATTTGGATATTTTCAGAAGTATTACCAAAAAGTTACGATACGGTCCAGATTCGTGACTCACGCACTCCGCGCATCGTGCTTTTCGAATAAGATGCACACGCTATTCCTACTGCATGCACATGTGCATGATAATGTAGTATGATAACTGTGAAAAGTCTGTGTAAAGCGTGTGTGTTCCATCTTATCTGTGCATTACATTTTCTTGAAGGTGAATTGGGAAAATGTTATGATCTCAGTGTGTTCCATATACTACTCGGCCTTCGGCCACGTGGCATATGGGAGACACACGCACCACAGCTCCTGCCTGCCGCACAAATTCCTAAGTATTAATCAATGTCATACCTCGTATAAAAATGTGGAAATGTAACGGAAGAAATGTAAAGATCAAAATGCATATCGTTAACAATTTACATATATGTTCCATGGAATTGTTATTGCTTAGAAAAATAACTCTGTTTTAAGTCAATTATGAATTGTATCGGTACCTTTCAAAAGTATGTGCCTGTTTATGGTGTAGATCGAGGCCACACACGTGCAACATCATCGGTGAATCGAGGACAGGAACCAAATCAAGGACGGCCTCGATTAGAAAATGTATCCAAACCAATGAGAGCTGTTGCCAAAAAAAGTTAGAGTATAAACTAAAAGAAAATGGAAGAGGAACAATAGAAAATCCTTGATTTACACCATGAACAAACGTGTCTGTGTTTGTGTGTGTGGGTGTGCTGCTTCAATTGTTAAATAATATTTTTCCATGTTTTTGTTTTTCTGCTTTTAACAAACAAACCTACAGGAGTGTGTTTTTAATTGGATGCGTTTAAACTACATTTTATTAATGTACATGTACTCTCAATTATCGATTCTGATCAAGTACATAGTGTTCTAGCACAACTAATAATATTACATTGCAGGTACATTCAATATTGTAATATACCGTTAGCTGTACAGCGTCATATACAATTGTAAATATATATATATATATAAAAAATGAGAAATCTTATTCAGAATCTATTGCATGAAAGCCTGTGTATTGAGATATTATGTGTGAACTAAAATTCAATTTAACAGTTAATTCTAAGTGTTCAAATTCCTTCCAAGATGTATGGCAATATACCGTTATATACATGTACCGGTACATGTATTCATGTACTTTTTGTTGCAAGTATTGTTAACCTAAGGAAAGTGAATTTTCTGTTTAATCCATGTATACATAAATTTTAAGCATTGCTATGGTAAAAGACCCTTCTCGTCATACATAGCAGTCATCTTCGTGTGAAAATTGCAACTGCGTATTCAACACCATTAGGTACGCGTGCGTGCTGTGTGCAAAATGTTCTAAACATTTTAAGCATGTTGCTCGAAACTTCATCGAAATACGGCATGAAAAGTTGACTCCCCAAACGCCGATGCACTTGACAATCTGCTGGCAGTGACGTCATTTGAGAGCTATCTATCCGATTCGTTAGTGACTTCATTATACACGCGCGCGCACCACTGATTACTAGCGCCCATTGGATAAACACTCAAGTTGCGTTAACTTCTGGTTCCAGTGGTTCCAATGCTACTTAATGTGCAGTGGGCGTGGTTTAAACTGAACTGACGTCACACTAACGAACCTGTAAGCCCTGCCTAATGACGCTTTTGACCAATCACAGTGGCAATTAATGTTCAACATGCGCGCATAAAGTCTGCCATGCGTGCACGTGCGTGTGACGCGTACAGCCGGAGCATGTAGTGTGGGATTTTGATTAACTGGTGCCTAATGGATCAAGCAATCATTTGAGCGTTCTTAAATTTAACCACTATCCAGTTCGTTAATAAGAATGTCATACACGCAAGCAAACCACTGATTACAAGCGACCATTGGCTAAACACTCAAGTTGCGTTCCATCGTGCTATGCTACGTGTGAAGTACGCATGGTTATTAAAGTTGAGATGACGTCAAACTAACAAACTGCATAGCTCCGTCTTCTTCAGTATTCAAGGATTATCAAAACTCAATAACAAGTGCTCTCTTTAAGCCAGTAAGTAACATGCTACATTTATTAAGAGACAATGACATTATTCCTTCGTCAGTATTCCCCTGTTAATTGCTAATTTGACTTGTGATTCACTTGCGATTGGCTTGACTCAAACATTAGAAATTTTACGGAGAAAAAAGATATATCTCATACTTTATATGTATACATGTGTGATATTCTGTATTATATTAATGAATATAATCTACGCAACAAAGTAATGTATATTGAAATGCATGCTTGTATATTTGTAAATATTGAAACACTGTAAAGAACAAAAAAAAACTAACTGTAGAACAAAAACAGTTGATTCAATAATCTCCCTCAAAAAGTTGGGAGTTTTTTTTTAATGTAGAAAGAAAAACGCACAAGGAGTGATGTGAAGGGCTGGATTAAAGCGTTCATGAATCCAGCATGGCAAACATTCACACTTGAATTTGCAATTAACATTAAATTCTTTACTTTTCTGTTTGTTTTGTTTTATTCATTGTTTCATAAACGGCAGCTTTAACAACAAAACGCAAATTTATTACATTTATTTTTGTAGTTTGGGATTTTCTTGTAGCAAGCAGATGTGTGATGTAATTATTTGTATTTTTTTTTTACAAAACATCAGGTACATGTAGATTTATATAACTTTGTCTAAAAAAGAAAAGAAAAGACATTTAAAGTATGGTTGTCAGCAAGTAGCTTTGTACTTAAAGGCAAAGATTTAAGAAACTTTCTGTCCTCGTAAGCATTCCAAGCCTGCAATTTTTAAGTTGAAAATTTTAGTAAAATAGTTGACTTTGGGTTTAAATAAATTAGTTTTCACTTTAATCCCTGACATGTTATACACCAGCGTGTCTGTTTCCATTACTTTCGACCTCTGAAGCAATCACTTCAACTTTACTCTAATGAATTTTGAAGATGTCATCGTTGATTCGACGAACTACCATTACTACTAGTATTACTCTGTGACACAGCGGATGTTGCCCGAGGCAAAAATATATGCCGTTTAGTCTACAAAATTGTCTGACGATTTTTTTTTCTTTTGAGGTCAACTCTGAGAAAAAAACCTACCTTATTATAGAAACTACAGTGAGATAAAACAGTGAGATAAAAAATTTGAACTGTGAACAACAGGAAGTAGCCTGTTTTGGTATCAGAAACGGACATTTCAATATAATTTTGAAATGGCACAAAATGCAAGTACTTTTTTCCTTGCCCATTAAAGTACATGTGTAATTCCAGCGATGTTATGAAATGTCCGTTACAGCGATGTTAAGAGCTCAGTGAATAAGCATAAAAAGGAATTCCCCCCTTCAAATCTTGGCATCCATCATCTAGTACCGGTGGCGGTCAAGGAGATTACAGACTAGGATTTCCGGATCTGACAGTCTGATCTTTAATCAGATATCATAGTTAATTGGCTCTGTCATGGACATTAAACTTCCTTTCATAACGCTGGAATTACCCACATATTTTGTTTTGCAAATTTAATTATACGGATTCTTTATATCCAATCCTTTATTAGATACATGCATTATTAATAAGTCGAAAATTGACAGCAGGGGATAGGGGTATACTTCAGTGCATAATAATAGTAGGTATGTGATGTACTGCTGTGATTGTTCAAATTCGGTACTGTACTTATAAATCAATCCAAATAAAATCTTGGTATTTGAGCACAAAAATTACAAGTTCCTTCCGGGTTTAGTTCTAATCCAAGCTGCCTTAAAGTCTTCAGGATCATCTGCCAAGGGTTTTCTCTTAATTCCAAGGATGCTTATATCACCGGCCATTATTTATTAATTTTTTCATCATAATCTTGTGACCGGACGGAATGGATTTGCCTATTTTGTCTTTGAAGACTACACAGTACCACACCTGGTGGTCCGCAATTATCGCCATGCTGTAACATACTATTATATACATTTGTATCACCAGATAGGTTATTACCGGGCAGATGATTGGGTTTCTATGAAAACGTCCTTCTGAGGACCATGGGGCAGTAATTGCTGTGAAATAGCCAAGTCAATATATAATTTGTTGTCCCTCGGTGTACACACATTAGTTGTTAATTTTTAATGTAGTTAATCATCACAGCTGCCAAATAAGTTGTGAATCTGTGTGGATATTGTAAATATGTGTGAATACTACAATGTTTTTATGTGCAAAAGAACACACAAACAAGCTAAGTAAGATTTATGACAGCATCAGAGGGAAAACATTGATAAAAATTTCAAAGATTATGCAATTGTTTGTTTGTCGGTTTGTGTTTGTCATTAATAAATCAATCACTTTTTCTCCACTTTTTTTTCCTGTGAACATTCAGTGATCATAAATTCAGTGTACTTTCTCCAGCAATTATCAAGCTTTCTATTAGTTTTCTTTAGCTCATACTCAAGGGGAAAAGGGTGTGAGCGCAGATCTTGTCTTCATAACAAAATATGTTTTATTTCATGTCTTGGAAATGTTCAAATTCCAAAGCTACGACTATTAAGAATTGTATATATTTTATCGTAAGAAAAAAATGCAATATACTGATATCCATTTTTATTATTGTCTATAATTGTGTGGCAGTCATTATGTACAGTGAGAGTGTGGCTCATATAGAATAAATACCCTGCACTCGCATGCAGGTTTGAAAACTTACAAACTCTGTTCCTCAAGCTGTGATAATTTCTTGTAAGCTGTAACTTTTTTCTTGGTTGATGCAGACATTTTTCACAAATAAATATACAAACAGTATTGGTCTGTAAAATAATTTATTAATAAAAACATGGGGAAATCTTATTCCAAAAATCTTATGTTTAGGCCAAAAAAAAAAGTCTCCGGTTTCTGGTATGGAGCTTGTCCAAAAAGTGGTGCGGCGACGCGGCTTTTTTTTTTTTACCTGACTTTTTTGCTTCAAATGTCGGCTGATGACTGCAAATGGTGCCCGACTAAACTTAGTGCAAATATATGGGAGTCCAGAGAGACCACATAAAGCTTATTCTCGATCATAACCCCATCTAAAAACACGTTAAAATTGTGCAGCAGCAGGATTCCAGTCAAACCAGTGAGTTTGACGGTTTTGAGACATCATCTTTCATTGGAAAAAAAAACTTTTTCATTTTGCCGACGCGCATGGCTACGGCGACGCGCGCGCATACCAGAAACCGGAGACTTTTTTTTTGGCCTTAGGTTTTGTACTGCTCGTATTGCATTTTCTTTTTTTTTCCCCTCGACTTTGTCCAAATTTTGCCAAATTTTAAAAAATTGCAAGGCCTTTGTTGTTAATCTTAAGCTTTTCAACATTTTGATTTTTAACCCTGAGCATTTCCAGAAAAGAAATTCGAGCCATAGTTAAAGGGGAATGGTTTGTATCGACGCAAAAGGTCTTTTAGCGATGTTTGGAAACCGTTTAAAAACAAAAATCATCCCAAGCATGAACAGCTGTCTGAGATTTGTTTTTCCGTATTTTTACTTTCTTAATTGTTATTCATAAAAACACACACAAATTTAAATCATTAAAAATGTACTCAGAAGTGAGTGGGCAATTCTAGCATTACGACAGGAAGTGTATAATGTCCATGATGTCCATGACAGAGTCAAAGAACCACGATAGTGATTGAGACAAATGATCCAAAACTCCTAGTCTGTATAATCTCCGTAACCATTACGAAATAATTTATGTATAACTATAAGATTTGGAAAATACGTTTTACATATATAACGCTGGGTGATTGCCCTAGCTCAAAGTGATGAAAGTTTATAGTCCGACACATTTATTTTCATAAACATGCAAACTGTATGGTTCGTAAACAGGGGCCTCTGCCAACTAGCATTACTGAAAGAAACAAATTAAGGGACATCACACTGTTCAACAACCTCCCTTGTCTGACTGCTGAGACTGTTATGATATAGCTGCTTCCGACCTCACTGCCAGCTTGATTATTTTTTCCACATTCTAGGCGTCGAAATTAACAGCAGGAGACCCAACGGTGTTATGAAAACTGCCACTCAGACAACATAGGGGTCGCATAACTCCCAGACCTAATCAAACTGCCATGTCCATTGGGATGGCGGGAGGGGGTTGGGTGTCGGGAGGGGGAGGGGCATTACAGATGAGTCTGCTGTATAGGCAAACGTGAAAACATACTTTAGAGATGAAAGGTGAGTTTCAACCCCCCCCCCCAAAAAAAAAACACCTAAAAGATCAGTTCATTTACTTAGCAATACAAAGGTGTTCCTTCCTCCATGGTCAAACAAGTGCGAGTGTGCACAATAAGCTCTGGCCATGCTGCAAGAACTCTTGCATGAAATCGATCGACTTAAATGATCCCTGCGACGCCAAAAAAAAAAAAAAAAAATTTGAATTTTTTTGCGGCCAGACATTATTTAGACAGTGTAAAATATAGGAACTGAGAACTGATCCACTTGCAGAGCGGATCTGTTTGCGTGCAAATGATCCCAACAGAAACGCGGAATAAACCCCAAAATAAACACAAATACATTTTTCAGAAAAAGAATCAAAATTTGTTAAAGAGCACGGACAGAAATAACCAACATGAGCTTTTTTAAAGGTCAACGGCGGGCTCGATTATTCCCAATTGCAAGTTTTTAACAAAAAGTAATTCCTTCTACAAAGCAGGGCCAATGATCTGGTGTGGTTGGAATTAATTAAGCTAGGATCGCTTAGGTTTACCTGGGAATTCATTTTAGCACCTGGAAATTGGAATTCACTCCTTACTAAATTGCAAGCTCTCTGAAGCGTTGTAAGAGGTGAGAAATGTGTTACCAACTTGTTTTTGGACCGTTTTTTCCCCTTTCTTGTGGCAGACACTATAGTCAGAGGCGTCTCTGGTCTACAGGTATGAGTTTGTTTTCGCATTCAATAGGGGACATTGAACAATACAGGACAATAAGGTCCACAATTCCCGAAGGTCCACAATTGACGATCGTGTACAAAACATATATGGGATGTCTTCCTAAAAGGAAAAGTACAAACAAAAGAGGGACAATTATAGGGGTCCACGATGAAGACGTTTACACACTTGTCTGTGTGTTATATTACAGGGACAAAGAGAAAAACAAAGCATTGTCCTCAGGCGTATAGAAATTTACGATGGTGGGTGTGGGTGTAGTGGATGTGCTTCCCTATATCAGTCTTTTTAATGATTGTCGACAAATCATTGTCTTGTCTGCAATATCGGCAATATCGGCGGCAGCAAAGAGTGCCACATCCAGGATTTTTTTTCAGCAAATCAATGCTGAAATATAGACAGGGTTTTTTTCTCCAGACACTTGTCCTCCATAAAATCAATAGGTGGGGGTGGGGCCCTCGTACCATGTATGGCCATACTTTCAATGTGGGCGCTGTTCAAATCCAACGATCAGTAACACTTTATTACACGATAGGGTACAAATACCCCATTACCCACTCCAGCTGGCTCTGTCCGAATATTGTGCATTTGCAGATTTTATTACCAGTAAGAAATTTGAGCAAGGGCAGGTTTTTTTGGGGATTCCACCCCCCCCCTCCCCCGGGATCCGCGCCTGATAAATAGTAGTAGTCGAAGTCCAGTCTCGTCCATTTTGAGCAGCGCCCTCTAGGCTTGATTCTTGTGATACATTTCAGAACTTAGTGACTTGGAAAAAGGACTACACTACAAAATGGTACTAATAGGGTACCAAAGTCTGACGTCGGATGTGTTTGTTCTGGTTAAAGCGCTGATGTCTTCGCACACTTAAGCTATGCAAGTCAACCAGAATACACGCCACATTGTGCTACTCTATGACCGACAATATCAAAGCAACAAACATCCATAGTCCCACATTCGGACTTGCTCATGCTCAAAGATCAGAGTATCTCTTGCATGGTACACTTTAAAAGAAAAGGAGTTTTGGAAGTCACATGAGGGCGCCAGACATCAGCCAAATGAACACAAGTACTCACGCCGTTGTACATCTCTCTCCCTTTTTAAGATTTTATTCAAGACATTTCAGCAGATTTCCATTCGCATCCTCTGCAAAACAAAATACATAGTGGCAGGCATGCTGCTGACATTTAGCTTACAAAAAATCCCCAAAAATTCTAGCATCTAACGTTTTGATTATGAAGGCATTATCGCTCAAATGTTCAATAACTCACCAACATAACCCCCAAAAAACACCCACAGATCAAAGACATTACAGAACTTTACTTACAACTTATACATAATTTAGCGTACATATTACATACGTGTAATTTTGTATACTGTTGCAGCAGTACATTAACAAATAACCACAGAGAAATGCGGTCGAGGCGAAATGACTAATATTTAACCCCCTACTGATGAGCAACTGGAATGAGGTTAAGGCCAAAAAAAAAAAATATTCGGTCTCTGGTCAGACCAAAGTTCCGGAATTGACGCGGCCACGCGGCTTTTTTTTTTTTTTTGCTTTTTTTTTCTTCTTCAAGCTTGGATTGTACAGACAATGGTGGGTACTATTTTGCTTTTTTGGTGTCCTCATGTACATTGGTGTCCTCCATAATTTGCCTTGGTGCTTGCGATCATTTGCCTTGGTGCAATTTCCCATTCCTGGTGCTCTTTGGTAAAAAAAAAAATTGAGGAGGTGCGGAAATAGAGGGCGCTGTTGGAGCTACCGCGGAACATTTTGGAAAAAAAAAGATCGACGCGCATGATTAAAATCGACCGACATATTTTTTTTTTTGGCCTAACAGAAACTATGTCCATTTTCCAGAAAGCAGACATAACCAAGACACCAACGAAGTTATCTAAATGATACAGACTCTATCCACTATGGAAATAAAGCTACAAAGAGCAAAGCATATCAAACAGTTATTTTGTACACATGTACACTGCGGCCATTCAATCACTGCACAATTTGTCTTGATACTGTCCATTACACGTAAATTTTACGTCCTTACGGTAACACTAAAATATTCAAATATTTATATACACAAGTTGAAGGCCAGTCAACTTTTCCAAGACGATGGAAGAATGAATGGAAAGCAACTACATGCAATATTTGGTTCTGTTATGTTCTTTTTTTGCCATCTGATAATACTCCTCACACATTCTATGAAAATTTCATGTCAACTTTATTAGCAGAAATTTGTCACTGCTTGACAAGGTTTGACAATTAGCGTTTTGAGAAATGGTGGACACGATGGTGGCTTGGGTAAACTCTTTTGTATTCACCCAAATTTTTCCGAACCAAACAGCCCAACCTATCGCGTCCGCCATACAAACATGTACATGTATCTCCAAAGCCAAACAATAGGGGGAGTTTTTGGTTTTGTTTTTCAGTACAGGGGGAATAATTTTAAGTAAATCACTGATTCATTGACGTACAAAACGCAGCAAATCATATCAATATTTGGTGAACACAGTTTGAAAAGTTGACAGGCCTCGCAGAAAGCTGGAACATACATGTATGGGCCGGGTGTTCTTTTATACAGGCAGTCATCATCAACGCGGACAATGGGGGGGGGGGGGCAAAACTCACAAACCTAATTCCCGTGGAAGAAGGTAGTAGAGGTAGAGCATCTTCACAATAGCAACCTCCTCTGTTAACCCTTAAACTTTCACATCCTTTAAAACCCTTTAAAGGTTTGGAAGATTTTTGTCGCCACTTCCAAATTTTAACTACAAAGACAATTCCGCTAGGTTCTGGCACAAAGTGGAGAATTTTGGAAGGATTTAAGAAAGTTCCAAACAAGGATGCCTACGTAGTAAGGTTACCTCAAGCCAGGCAGATACACAAGAACCCCAAAAAGCTTACTCATCTAAGCTACGTTTCTGACGTCTTGTTTTGGCAAGGCAGCATGTTGTCCATTTTGTCACTTCTCATGCTTGTTATCATTTGTGCTGTCAATGCATATGTACATGTATGGATCTATGAATGTTCTGTTACCCTCTGTAGGGGGTTGGGTGCCGGGAGGGGGAGGGGCATTACAGATGAGTCTGCTGTATAGGCAAACTTGAAAACATACTTTAGAGATGAAAGGTGAGTTTCAAACCCCCCCCCCCCAAAAAAAAACCACCTAAAAGATCAGTTCATTTACTCAGCAATACAAAGGTGTTCCTTCCTCCATGGTCAAACAAGTGCGAGTGTGCACAATAAGCTCTGGCCATGCTGCAAGAACTCTTGCATGAAATCGATCGACTTAAATGATCCCTGCGACGCCAAAAAAAAAAAAATGCGACGTCGATACCTATATGGAACACAACATTTTTGGTCAATTTTCAGGGGAGCGACCGACCGACCACCAATTGACATGTAGGAACTCCAGCCAGAGCTTTAAAAAATGGAACAAATAGGCTTAGATACGTCCCCTTACATACCGCTGACTTTTTGAATTTTTTTTGCGGCAGACATTATTTAGACAGTGTAAAATATAGGAACTGAGAACTGATCCACTAGCAGAGCGGATCTGTTTGCGTGCAAATGATCCCAACAGAAACGCGGAATGAACCCCAAAATAAACACAAATACATTTTTCAGAGAAAGAATCAAATTTGTTAAAGAGCACGGACATGAGCTTTTTTTAAAGGTCAACGGCGGGCTCGATTATTCCCAATTGCAGGTTTTTAACAAACAGTAATTCCTTCTACAAAGCAGGGCCAATGATCTGGTGTGGGAGGAATTAATTAAGCTAGGATCGCTTAGGTTTACCTGGGAATTCATTTTAGCACCTGAAAATTGGAATTCACTCCTCACTAATTGCAAGGCTCTCTGAAGCGTTGTAATAGGTGAGAAATGTGTTACCAACTTGTGTTTTGTACCGATTGTTTTTTTTCCCTTTCTTGTGGCAGACACGTCTCTTATAGTCTAGAGGTATATCTAAGTTTGTTTTCGCATTCAATAGGGGACGTTAAAAATGAACAATAGAGGACAATAGGGTCCACAATTCCCGAAGATCCACAATTGACGATCGTGTACAAAACATAATGGGATGTCTTCCTAAAAAGGAAAAGTACAAACAAAAGAGGGACAATTATAGGGGTCCACGATGAAGACGTGTACACACTTGTCTGTGTATTATATCACAGGGACAAAGAGAAAAACAAAGCATTGTCCTCAGGCGTATAGAAATTCATTTTTTTGCGGGGGGGGGGTGTCATCAGCAAATCAATGCTGAAATATAGAAAGGGAAGGTTTTCTCCCGACACTTGTCCTCCATAAAATCAATATGGGGGGTGGGGGGGTGGGGGGGGGGGCTCACACCATGTATGACCATACTTTCAATGGGGGCGCTGTTCAAATCCGACGATCAGTAACACTTTATTACACGATAGGGTACAACTACCCCATATCCACTCCAGCTGGCTCTGTCCGAATATTGTGCATAGGCAGATTTTATTACCAGTAAGGAATTTGAGCAAGAGCAGGTTTTTTTTTGGATTCCACCCCCCCTCCCCCCGGATCCGCGCCTGATAAATAGTAGTAGTCGAAGTCCAGTCTCGTCCATTTTGAGCAGCGCCCTCTAGGTTTGATTCTTGTGATACATTTCAGAACTTAGTGACTTGGAAAAGGACTACACTACAAAATGGTCCTAACATAGGGTACCGAAGTCCGACGCCAGATGTGTTTGTTCTGGTTAAAGCGCTGATGTCTTCGCACACTTAAGCTATGCGCACGTCAACCAGAATACACGCCGCATTGTGCTACTCTATGACAGACAATATCAAGGCAACAAACATCCTTAGTCCCATTCGGACTTGCTCATGCTCAAAGATCAGAGTATCTCTTGCATGATACACTTTAAAAGAAAAGGAGTTTTGGAAGTCACATGAGGGCGCCAGACATCAGCCAAATGAACACAAGTACTCACGCCGTTGTACATCTCTCTCCCTTTTTAAGATTTTATTCAAGACATTTCAGCAGATTTCCATTCGCATCCTCTGCAAAACAAAATACATAGTGGCAGGCATGCTGGTGACATTTAGCTTACAAAAAATCCCCAGAATTCTAGCATCTAACGTTTTGATTATGAAGGCATTATCGCTCAAATGTTTAATAACTCACCAACATAACCCCAAAAAACACCCACAGATCAAAGACATTACAGAACTTTACTTTCAACTTATACATAATTTAGCGTACATATTACATACGTGTAATTTTGTATACTGTTGCAGCAGTACATTAACAAATATCCACAGAGAAATGCGGTCGAGGCGAAATGACCTATATTTAACCCCCTACTGATGAGCAACTGGAATGAGGTTAAGGCCAAAAAAAAAAAATATTCGGTCTCTGGTCAGACCAAAGTTCCGGAATTGACGCGGCCACGCGGCTTTTTTTTTTTTTTTGCTTTTTTTTTTTTTCTTCAAGCTTGGATTGTACAGACAATGGTGGGTACTATTTTGCTTTTTTGGTGTCCTCATGTACATTGGTGTCCTCCATAATTTGCCTTGGTGCTTGCGATCATTTGCCTTGGTGCAATTTCCCATTCCTGGTGCTCTTTGGTAAAAAAAAAAATTGAGGAGGTGCGGAAATAGAGGGCGCTGTTGGAGCTACCGCGGAACATTTTGGAAAAAAAAAAGATCGACGCGCATGATTAAAATCGACGCGCGCACTGACCAGAGACCGACATATTTTTTTTTTGGCCTAACAGAAACTATGTTCATTTTCCAGAAAGTAGACATAACCAAGACACCAACAAAGTTATCTAAATGATACAGACTCTATCCACTGTGGAAATAAAGCTACAAAGAGCAAAGCATATCAAACAGTTATTTTGTACACATGTACACTGCGGCCATTCAATCACTGCACAATTTGTCTTGATACTGTCCATTACACGTAAATTTTATGTCCTTACGGTAACACTAAAATATTCAAATATTTATATACACAAGTTGAAGGCCGGTCAACTTTTCCAAGACGATGGAAGAATGAATGGAAAGCAACTGCATGCAATATTTGGTTCTGTACGTTCTTTTTTTGCCATCTGATAATACTCCTCACACATTCTATGAAGATTTTATGTCAAGTTTATTAGCAGAAATTTGTCACTGCTTGACAAGGTTTGACAAATAGCGTTTTGGGAAATGGTGGACACAATGGTGGCTTGGGTATTGGGTAAACTCTTTTGTATTCACCCAAATTTTCCCGAACCAAATAGCCCAACCTATCGCGTCCGCTATACAAACATGTACATGTATCTCCAAAGCCGAACAATAGAGGGGAGTTTTTGATTTTGTTTTTCAGTACAGGGGGAATAATTTTAAGTAAATCACTGATTCATTGACGTACACAACTCAGCAAATCATATCAATATTTGGTGAACACAGTTTGAAAAGTTGACAGGCCTTGCAGAAAGCTGGAACATACATGTATGGGCCGGGTGTTCCTTTATACAGGCAGTCATCAACGCGGACAATGGGGGGGGGGGGGGGGGGGGCAAAACTGACAAACCTAATTCCCGTGGCCGAAAGTTGTAGAGGTAGAGCATCTTCACAATAGCAACCTCCTCTGTTAACCCTTAAACTTTCACATCCTTTAAACCCTTTAAAGGTTTGGAAGATTTTTGTATGGATCTACATGTATGAACGTTCTGTTACCCTCTGTAGACCTTAATGCAATAAACTGGAGCAGGTTACATACTGTCAAAATTGATGCAAAATTACTTCAAGCTTTTGTTAAACCAATGAGCTGTGGCAGCAAGGAAAGTGTAAAAAAAAAAGAGTTACACCCGGGTAATTCTGAAAATGAGACTACTCTAAAATGAATAATAATGTATTGGTTGAGGTTGTGACCTATGATTACAATGTTGTACCTTGTTTAATTTACGAACAAAAAACAGGTGTACTATTCTCATTCAACAGGGTTCTTTACAACACACATGTACATGTAGACTAATATTTCCTCCACACGTTAAAGAGTTTTTCCACAAAGCCATGCTAAAGTTCAATTCATGGATGCTTAGCACCCAGCTGGGCTCCAGATCTTAAAAAACCTTGTTACAATAAAGCCACATATAGCTGGGCAGTTCCTGGTTTCAAGATCTGAATGAAACCTCTGACATCCCCGGAATGGAACTGAAACAGGTTAAGATACATGAAGACCCCAACAGGTTTAGTGTCAGTTCTGCGCTCCCCCCCCCCTTTTTGTTTTGCCCCTACCTCTCTCGTTACATCCCCCTTCCTCGCCCACTTTTACACAGCCAGTTTACTGATCTCGGTGGACTGTTTCCTGTGTGGTATGGAGGCAGGGGTGGGGATGGTCTTTCCGGTGGCAGGACCCCGGGGGAGGGGGGCAGGCATGGCTCCCCCTACCCTGGCTCCGGCCAGACCCATCGGCTTTCCACTGTTGGGTCTCAGTTTCATCTTACCAGACTGCTGCTCCATCTGGTAATCCCCAGAGTCAAAATATTTGACCTATTCCAAGTTGGCATGAAAAGAGACCAAAAAAAAACACAACATGAATTGAAAATATTGACTTAGTGCATGGAGGTCTGCTGTGGAATGTGGACAAAGTATGACATTTGGAACTACCAAAACTGTGTATTGAGAGTCCCCAATTTTTAGATAGTTGAAACAGGGATGCCAGTGGGTTTCTGCTCAGAAACCCACTGAAAATTTGCCATGATCGCAACACATTATCCATACTCACATCGATGTACCACACACTGATGCATGTCCACAATGAACGTACAATACATAAATTTGTGTATCACGTTAGCATGGCGATTGTCATGGTGCTAGCAGCTTATGCACAATGATCTAAAACTCGCACACCAGAACACTTAGCTTTTAAACTATCATACAATGTGAATATGGTGAGTATATGCCGAAAACTTACGCTGGATCTAATTTTCTTAATTGGCGCATGAGCGACTGTCAAACAATGCGTAATTTGCTGAATGACGACATAAAGCCTTTTTTTTCATCTGCACGCAACACATAGATTTCTGTTCCAGCCTGTGAAGGGCCAGAGTCCCCCCCCCCCCCAAAAATATAAATAGCTGGAAAACTGGCATCCGTTGTTCATTTCAGAACATGATTGTTCATAAAGGTTGTTCATAAAGGTCTGCACGATAATACTACAGCTGTGCACAGTGTGTACAGTGAGCTTTATAGCTTTCAGTGTAAACTGCCACTTTCACGAGCGTCATTAACATGAAATATGTTTTGTTTTCCCATGTGGCCTGGTTTTTATTTTGAAAATTCCCCATAAAATGACTTCAACACCTTTCTTTTTCATTGTCTGAGAAGTTCACTAAGTAATATGTAAAGTTGGTTATGGGTACCCGATCCCATAATCTGGAACCTGTTCCAGACATCGGGTACCTGGTTCCGTGCACACCCATAGTCTTTACTTCTTGTGAAGGTCCTCTGACCTTCATTATGACCTCCATAATGAAGGTCAGAGGAAACTTGCTCTGTCAATAGAGGGCACTTCTTGCCAATCTATGGGTGCGTTGGAGTAGCTCACCAGGATCGACTTGGGTAAAAGCAGACAGGTCAGCCACGACAGACGGGCCTTCATGCTCATGGCGGGCAATCACGATTCTCACGTGATGCCTGTAGCCGTGGCCGTAGCCACTGACAAAACGCCGAGTTGTGCAGTCCATTTAAAAAAAAAATTAGATCTTAGTTTGAGATTTACTCTTTGAGGTTTGAGATTTAATTGCACAACTCAAAAAAGTTGGGCAGGGACTTATGCCCTCAAAATTCGCAATGAAATCAATATATGATTACCTTTAGACTTCAGATAAAGTTAATTCGTAAGTCCACTTGAGATTTCTGCTGTCCAGCCGCCATATTTGTCTGTTTCTTGGAATGAACAACGCATGCGTGTGACGTATTTCCACCACTGACTCTGCTCATCGAGCAGGGTCTGTGGTGGCTGACCCGGGTTAGCCCCGAGAATGACGTCAGATATAATCAAACGGCACACTGCTGACCCGCATCGACCCGGGTGAGCTAAACGAATGCACCCTATATGATTTTTGCAACACTGTTTCCTTGGTAAAACTTACGCCTTTGTTTAATCTCTTGCGTAGGAAGTCCGAGCCACCAGGTTTCAGCTTGCCGTATTTGGCACTAAGTTTGGCCTCCTCCATCTTTTCAGGGGAGAGCTTATGGGCAAGAAACAAAAAGAAGATAATATTACAAAGGTACATAGGATCATTGCCAATTGTCGTCATTTCATGAAAATGTACCAATTCAGGGGCAATTTATTTTATTATAGCAGATATCATTCCACTAAGCTGGTCAATGTTCTGTGTCCATTGGTGCAGGAATAACATGACAAAATGCTGTTCAATTTCAACCATCAATGTGCAGGTCACATGTCACAGGTCTCAGTTCATAGGATTTTTTATATTATTATTTACTTACAGTGAAGTGGGATATTTCATAATATTTTGGTGCATGTACCTTTTTGAGTGTTTGCAAATGATCCTACATGTACCGGTATACGGCTTTACAATTCAAACATCTTGTGCCTGATATAGCCAGACTTTTCTTTTGTTCCAGAAAATGCATACATAACCAAGTGTTGCAAAATGAAGTTTTGTATCATGTTGCCACAGCATGGTATTATCAATACATTAATTACTTCTCATAAGATGAACTTGCGTCGGGGTGATGTAAATCAATATTAGGTTTTGCCCTTCACCGACGTATAAACACTGTATACTCGGTGTGTTGCCTCCCGAGTGAAAGTTGGAAAATATCACTCGGGTGGGACTCGAACCCACGACCTCCTGCTTTCTAGTGCAGACGTCCTACTACTCGAAATGATGTCATGTAGCATGTAGCATACATGCATGATGTACATGCTACATGCACATCAGATTCGAACCAGCCAACCGATCCCACAAGCTCGTTGGTCGAGTGGTTGAATCAATATTGATTTACATTAATGACTTGTTACACTACCGTGACTGGACAAATGTTCAGAGAAAATTGCTAGCGTAAAGATGTTCCGTCCTAGCTAATTTACAGTAATTCACTGTAGTTAGGATAACAACCAAAACCATTCAGCTCTAAACATTGCTTGATTACTTGCAGCTTGAAAACAATTCAGCTATCACAGGGTAGACTGGCTCCCATCCCCTTTTAGAATCGATATATGGGGACCGGGAACCAGCCTGCTAGCAGGGTGGATCTGTTTGCGTGCACAAGTCTTGTTCACCTGAGGCTTCACGTCCAGTGGTTTCTTAAACGATGCCGCCTGCTGGCTTTCTTTGCCCCCCAGTAATGGCAGAGGGGTGGGCTTGTCTTCAATGACCTCGGGTTCCTGTGTGGTCTCCTCCTCAGCCGCTACCTGCGCTTCTGGTTTGGGTTCTTGCTCAGTTGCCTGGGGCGCTTCAGCCTTAACACTGTCGTCAGACATTGTGGATTGTTTATGGAGTGGCTGGAGCGAAGACTACGTTCAAACTGAGCAGGGTTGCTGTGGATGAAAGAAATAAAGCAGGAAGGTATTACAGGGTGAGTACTACATTATAACATGTTTTAACCTCAACCCTAACCCAGCCTGGTGCAGCACAGAGCATCAGATGGAAATGGCTGGTGCATTTTGATACATTCATCAGCTACCACCGCCAGTGCATATTAAAACAGCGGTGATCACAGACTCTGAGGCAGTTTGGCCTCGAGACTTTGGCCTTATGGATCTTGCTGCACTTGGCAGGCTTGTCACTTTTCAAACAAGTGTTGCATGTTGCTGCGTTTGGCAGGGTTACTGTCTAGCCAAAATACCCTGGAGCGTTAGGTTTAATCAAACTGAGTTGGTCACATGAGTGACATGACCAATTAAAACTTGCTAAAAGCCATCAGGTGTACAAAGAAAGAAAGAAAAGTAAACAAGATTGTGCCCTCTCTCTTGTTGTGGGTAACCCATTGATGTTTGCAAACTGCTACTGGCCTAGTTCATTCAAACAAATAATTGTAAAACCCCACTGTGCAAGCAGAAGTATCAAAACATGCCAAACACACCACCATCATGACCATGAAATAACTACCTACATGTAAGACCTGTCATACAGTTTCAGGGCAGATTATTTGGAATCAAAGGAACCGGCGCTTCTGACATGTCTGATATTTCTCAACCTGAAATCATGTGAACAATTCTACCAAGAGGAAAAAGTGTGTGTTTCTGCCAGGAAATCCTAGCCCAAGGAGAACCTAGTTTTCCGATGCCACTTTGGTGGTGCTCGTGTTGTGCACTTGGTCACAAGTACTTCACTTTGGTCACTTTCAATAAAAGTGGCATCGATAAATTGGGGAAAAAAAGGTTGCAACAAGACGCCACGTCCGCGATTGTGTACAAAGTCTATGGAGAGTCAAGAACATTTTCAAAGTATTTCCCAAACAAAATTGGAAATGTTTCTCAGTCCCAGATACATGTCTTATCACCATTTTTGCAATGACCTTAATTGATGTGATATGAAGAAAAAAGTGGCGTCCTGTGTTGCAACTTTTTTTTCCGTAAAATGTTCCATGGGCAAACAGTGGGCATCATATACTTCAGTCTACCCAGAAACAGACGCTAGAGGGCGCTGTTTATAATGTAGGCCTACATTGAGTCTGTCTTTTTTTAAATCATAAATGTTGCTCATCATACTCATTGTCATTAACAAATTGAGATTAAAATTTGGCAGTGTATATTTGACCGAGAACCGGTCCCGATTGTATTCAGTATTGTACTGGTATGGCACTGAACATGCGCAGTTAGTGTTTGTTGGGGTACTTAGACATTTTTACCACGACAAATCTTTTTTCCGCGCTAACATTTTTCATTATGACTTCGTGTTAAGGAGATGGGAGTCAGACCTATTACAATTTTGGAATTTATTTCCTTAAAAAAAAAAATCCTCCAGGGCCACGAATCAGAAAAAGAAGATGAAATATTCCACAACTAAATATACGATTTTATTTCAAACAATAAAGAAGACTATAGTTCAGGGGTTTTCCTTAACTTTTTCCTTTACTGGCCGGCCGGGCCAGTAAACCAGAGTTTTCACTGGCCCGCAACCTTTTTCACTAGCCCACATGTTTTAATAGTAATAGTAACTTTCAATCAAATCACCATAAGCATTTTTGATAACATTTTTGATAATAAATTATGCAATATGAATACAATCGGCAATTATCTTAATCATGTACATAATATTGCATGTAGTTCCTTTTTAAGTGATGTCAATGTTTCTTTAATCGTGCTTTTAACATAGAGCAAGGCTTTAATTAACAGGAATCAAATAGGGGGAGAAGTTATAATCAAAATTTATGCAGCGTGCTTCATTCCGAACTTAAGGCTTTAGGTGTTTTATTTCCGACATGTTTTGATAAAACACGAACTAAAAAAGCGTTGTCTTGAGGAACAAGAAAACATTGCACACAGTTGTGGTATTAATGGGAGTTTACCAAGTTAGTGACTGAACTGTTTTAACTTGTTTGAAAATGAGTGAGAAGGCCAGTATTTAAAAAAAAAACATCTCTCGCGCGCGCCATGCATTTCTAGCGAAGAATGGTGCAATCAGCGTGCCTAGCCAAGAAGCGCTGCGGGCGGGCGACCCACGAACTTACGCTGGTCACGTCAATCCATAACGTTTTCCGGAGTACGGTCCACTTTACATTCACTAGTCTTTACATTCAAAATAGGCCCCTCGAATCTCATATTGTCCTCATCTTTTCGGTACATTTGTTTGATAGTGTTCAAGAAATCATCCCAAGAATCCGTTCGGGCACAAGTTTTGGCAGTGAAACTGTCATGAAAGTTTTCTCCTCACCACGTTGTATGATACGAATACGATGTTAACGTACGTCCGTCCGTACCGTGTGGACTAGACAGCAGACGAAGTAAATCACGTGCGCTACAATGTGTAATGGCAAATACACGTTGATTCGCCTCATGTTCGTCGTTGGGATTTCAATGCACAGCGCACTGCGAATATACACATGGAGTGATGCGAATTCGAACTACCGATGTTTTTATTTCGGTCGGCGTGGCAAAAGTATTCATGTGTTGTATCACCCTTAACTTTTTATTTTGATTGATTGAAAAATACTGTTAGGGAAAACTTCGTTAGTTTTATTTTTTTTAAACAGTTTTTTGACTCGCCCATCGGACTACTGAGAGGAGGGTTTTGACTCGCCCGCCGCTGTTTTCACTCGCATTTGGCGAGCGGGCGACCGCTAAGGATAAACCCTGTAGTTGTTTCCCTCAAGAAACTTTTCTTTACGGAATATAACTAGAAATACTTTAAATATTTAGTGTCTTGCACTCTCCCAAATATGTTTGTATGATTGTTACGATACAATTTGTGATTTACTTCCGTCTGAAATCTGAATATAATTTGTATTTTCCGATTTTCACAACATGAAAAGGCACGACCTAACAAGATGTTGATTCTTTTTGAGATAATTCTTTATACTATGTTTAAAGATGATTGACCTTACAAACTAGTCATCAGGAAAATGTAGCAATTTAAGGGGTGGGCTGGCCTCTGGATTGGCCCTCTCATGAACCTGCTTCCAAAACTGTAAGTTTTTTTACAAACCTTACAGAAAGACCAATTGAAGTTGCTGCAGCAGAAAATTCTCAATTTTTTTCCAACCTCCAAACTATTCTGTCACGAAATGTTTGGCCTCAATATTTTACAAGTATTATCTTAATGTGGATAGGTACCTCCGGGGTGGGTTGAAATCTCTAAAATTTCAAACGAAATGTGAAATTTACAAGAATTTCGTTCACCAGGATCATTGGAGTCTCGCACTCGTCCGTCTCTCATTGTGTGCTGTCGACTGAGGGCACTTTAATTCTCTTGACCAACTACAGCATGGCTTTCATTCCGAGAGTGTCTCCTTGCCTCGCGTATAGTCTGGTTCCCAGTCCAAAAGATTCCGATTCCTGATGAATCTTAGGCTGCATCCGAATCAGTTATCTAGAACTAGGTCTAGGTCTGAGCCCATTGTTTTTTATTGCTCAAAGATCACCTGAAAGCAGACTTTTCTCAATCTAATGACACCCTTTTTGCATTTAGAACAGATTCTTGGGGTAGAAATCACGATTTCTCTGTGCGGTTTGTGCCTTGCGATTCAGCACGCCGTGCGTGCTCTCGGTACATCGCACGGTGATCGCCATCTTTATTTTTGGGTCGCCTGTTATCGCTGCGCTCTCATCGTCATTTTTACCCCCAAATTTCCCTTAAAAAAATCAAAACCCTGCCCTCTATCTATGACATACCTGTTTTTTGAGAATGTCGCCAACTAGTTTGGTCGGTCCAATAATGTTAAAGTGGATTTTGTTCCCTTATAATACTAGGAACCGGGCCCTATACTACACGATCGCCCCTTATCCTGCTTATCCTGCGTGTGTGAATGTGATCGTCAGGTGATCGTGGTTTATCATCTTTGTACAAATTGTCAATTCGCTCGAAATGTCTCTAATTAACACACAATAACGATACTTACATCTCAAATTCTCTTTCTACCAATCCGATCTTGAAATTTCTTGATACAAACCATCAAATTTGCAAGCTTGTTTCTCTCTCTCAAACCCAAGAAATTACAGAAAAACATAGAAGATGGCGCCGATGTTTCTTGATCTTAGTATAACGCTTGAGGGCGCTAGCCCAACTCCACGGTCTTGTCTAGTCTGCGGATTATGTTTTTGCAACGCAGTAAAAAGAGCTGGCGAAACAGCGCCGTATCAGTGATGCAAACGCATTTCTGTAAGCCCCCCCCCCGTATTGAAAAATAAGATCGGGGTTCCTAAGCATGGGCGTCGCCAGGATTTTTTTCTAGAGGGGGGCAAAACATATTTTTCCCAAAAAAGTCCTGTATTTCTCAACATATTCTCGATTTCTCAGTTTTAGAGGGGGCAGGGACATTTTGCTCCCCCCCCCACCAACTCATTAAATTTACACCACTATGATTTCGCGCCTCTTTTTCTTTTCTTTTTTCCTCTCCCCCCTCCCTTTTTTTGTGTGTGTGGCTTTTCCAGGAGGAGGGGGGAAAGCGCCCCCCCCCCCGCGACGCCCATGTTCCTAAGTATTGGTCACTTTTAGATTTTCTTTCATTTTCACTGATACTAGGTTCCATTTTTCGAAAACATACATTCTGTTTTTAAAGTGAATCGATTTGTAAAGATCATTCATAGGCCCTTTGTTTTTTCGAACGAATCTGTTATCTGTTATAGCATATAGGCTATAATGGATACGTTCGAAAACTGCATGCATTCAAGTTGAGCATTCCGTATGATTAGAACCATACACATTTTATCTTTAAACATACACGTTGGAGTTATAAAAACAAAATACGTTCCGTTTTTCAAAATATGCACGCCAATCTTTTTGACTGTTAGTTTCATACGTCTAATTTCAGTGCAGTGACCGCTGTCTCCCGTCTGATTTTAATATAAGCTCCACCCTGGATAAAAACGGGCCCCCTTCCATGGCGAAAAAAAAATTGTGCACGGCATTGTGCGAAGCTACAACACGACGAATTCTCTGAGCACTAAATAGCCCAATGCTTTCGCAATTGAAGGGGGCCACCGTGCTAGATTTGATAGCATGCCCAAATTGGTATGTAAAGCTTTTCTAACATTTTGCCAAACAAAAAACAAGAGATAATAATTATGACGAAATCAAGGTTGCAATATTTCTCGTCCCATTCTTGCGATGGCATCTCATTTTCTGGAGACCAATTTTGAAGGAGGAGATGTGAATGACAAGTTGGTGTGATGTTTCCTGATAGATGCTCTGTCAACTGTAGAATTCAGATTCAGAGTTAGAATGACCATCATCTGACAAGTTGAACAAGCCCGGGCGCGATTCAGGGGCTCTTTGCCCGACAGGGAACCATGCAGGGTTCAACTAGTCTGGCGGCGGCGGGTTATCGCGGCGGCGGGTTATCGCGTATCAAACAAGAAGTCAAGAACAGCGTCTAACCCCTAGACTGGGGTTCAACCACAAACAGCCCCTCGCGATGGAGGTCTCGCGAGGGGCAGGGGTGTGTCTATAGGCTTAAAGTTGCTGTTCAACGCGTATTAAGTGGGAGGGCCACGGTGACATGGGCGTATCCATGTCGATATAGGCCTATCCCCCATCTTTTTCACTTACGAAAGGATATATCCCCAATCTTTTTCACTTCGAGAATGGGCCATTGGATCGCCCCCCATATTTTTGTGATGAGAATCAAAACCATGCCGATTGAGATGTTTTCTTTTAACTTTCCAACAGTCCAAATGTATATATTTAAGCTTTATTTTTAAACTTTTGAAATGTACCGTAAGTGTAAGGTTAAGCGACGTACAAGCGTGCGTTTACATGAGATGTACATGTCTATGGGCCTACATGAACTGCGCTCCGTTGTGTGTCCAGCCAGACCCCCCCCCCTCCGCCTGCCCGCTCGCGCTGTTCCACAACTTCGACTCGCTCGCGCCAGTGAAAGTAACTATAATGTTTTTTGTTTCTATTTTTAAATACTAAGTACAACTCTATGGTAAAAGGTCATAGCCAGTCATGCGAGGGCGTACTTCTATGAAAGCAAGACAAATGCTAGTCTGGTTCCCAGACCAAAAGATTCAGACTATTCCTGATGAATCTTAGGTCAGGTAGCCTCCGGTAATACAATGTATTACAATTTACATCACGTGACTAAAACGGGAGGAATTCCTCCTTTTTCCGAAACTGTCCGAAGTTTGCCGAATTCATTTCGTCGACAATCGGATAGTGTCCGAGTATTTCCGAGTATAATATAGGTTTTATTAACTGCTAATTGCTTATTAAAAACTTTAAAAAACTAGTTGATAATTAATATCCATTGCTTTTATTTAGAAAACTTGCAATTCAACGACGATTTTGCACTCGGATCGTATACGAGGGGCGAACTTTTTGCTGCGTCATGCACTAGTTTGAATTTGACGACCGTTACCGGCATTTTCCAAAACGCGGCGTGGTCTCAATTCGGCTCGGCCTGCTAACAGTGCTGTTTGGGTGTCCACCTTTTAAGATTCCAGGTTAAAATTAGTCAATTGTTTTTACAGAAGTATTAAACTGTATATCATAACTGTATGATATATGAAGCAAGTGATTTATTTTTAAAAAAATTATCGGAACATAAAAAGCTTCATTTGATAAAGCGAATTCGGAAACGAAGTCGAGCTTTGAAAAAGGGCCGTCAATGTCGTCATGTTTATTTTTAGCCACGGAGGCTGCCTGACCTACTATTTGCATCGCGGTGGACGTTGAGGGCGACTGATTCCACATCAGTCGCGATTCTGCCGGCCCCGCGATCGGGCGCCTTGGCTATCGGGCTGTCCGATTATGGCCAAATATCTCTCCCCATAGCTTGTATATTGCTGGAACAAGTAGAGGAACAGTGCTGCATGCGGGAAGATTCAAGAGGAATGACCTATGGTTTATTTTGTATCCTTAAATGACAAATTATATATAATTTAGGAAAACGGAGTCTTCAGGTATGTTGTTCATTTTTATACGACGTGTCGAGGGTGCAGAATACTCTTGGCTTTGCACGGATGCGTGCTCATGGTGCGTGTTTGGGTTTGTTATTTATTTGGTATTATGGAGGGTTTATTTCTGCTTGGCATGGTAGCATCAACTTGTCGATTTTTATGGAATCAATTTTCTTCCATTTTGGATTGGTAAATTCGTCTTGGCTTTGGAGTGAGTGGCATGCACACATATCGCGTATCGGGTCGGTGCGCATACCTGTAATTCACATGCAAATCAGTACATGCCTTCGTTATCGTTCCGCACTGTTGCGTTCAGGCGTGGTCCTTTGTTCCTGCGTAGGCGAGGGTGGAGATCGTTTCTTGCACCATAGCACACAGATCTTTTGAAAGATTGCTGAGTGACAACGAAATCATGGCCGACGTTTACGATGCTATAGAGGTTAGTTTGTCTTTGGTTTCAGGCATTCGTTAAAGAGGCAATGCTGAGTTTTTACGGTTTATAGGGTTGAGTCTCTCTTTAGGTTTCAAGAAACTCGTTGTAAATGCATGCTTCTAATGAAGCCTTGACATGTGAGATGCCTAAAGGTGGGATAATTTTTGAGACCAATGGCCGAATGTGCATTATGTTAATAAACACATTTTAATTAAAAAGGATGGTATTGCGGGCTATCGAGAAAATTATTGCGCTTTTATTATTATCATATGGTTAATAATATTTGGGTTTTATTTTTTGGTTGCTCCGGATCCTATGGGTACATATTGATAAGCGCTAAATCTACGAGCGTTGGGAGAGTTTCGTATGAGATATTAACTTAGTTATTCGCAAATTGGTTTCATGAGTTTATAATTATTCGCGAATTGTTGATATTTTTTTTTTTGGCAGGAGAATGCGGAGGCATATGGGGAGACAGAGGAGGCCGTCAATGCGCTCTTCAAGGGGCTATGTGGAGCCTTTAAGGTCTCCAAAAAGTGTTTTGATTCCTTGGTAGGCGATGGTTGGGACGATGTAAGTCAGTTGGAAGATTTGGACAGTGATTGGCGAAATCACGTTTTGGCTTTGGCGCCAAATGGCGGTCAGAAACGGAATTTGGAGAAAATGTTACAGCGAGTTGAAGCAGGCCCGCTCGACCAGCAGGTACCGAAAAGAAGACGCCTAGATGCGGGTGGTCCAGTCGAGGGTGATGCAGGCGCATCGGACGTAGCGGGTACGTCGAGTGCGAGCGGCGGTCCTCGCGCCAATGATGTGGTGCCAGCCCCCACGTCGACGCCTTCAGCGTCTTCGCAGGTAAAGCAAACCGAAGGAAACCAATGAAATAAAAAAAGGGCAAATATCTGTTTATATATAATGTGTTCCTTACTGAGTTTTATTATAGTTGGGATAACATGGCTCGCTAAGAATTTCTGATAAAAATATTATGGACTTGTTTTGGTCACGAACCTTATGTTAGCTCGGTGAAACAAGGATAGATTGCATTTGATTTGGCCTAAGAAATTGACTCCCTTTAAAGAGCGAGGGCTCAGATTCGTTTTATTCAGGGGTGGATAGAGTGTGATGATGCGAACAATTTCAACATTGTTAGGTTGGAGGCAACAAACAGTATAAGAGTTCGGTCGAGGCAGGAGGCTCTGCACCAGCGTTCCATAGGCCTAATTATGGAATAGCAGGGTGAATGCGAGTAGAGACGTTGATAAAACTCGATGGGGAAATACATGATTGCCTCTATCTACTGACATTTCGTGGCATTATTCTCAGGTTCGTGTTTAATTATGAGTCACGGCTTTGCAAGAAGTTTTTTATGCATATTTTGACAGATCTGTGACATTGTTGTGGATGTAAATACGTGATGATATGGGCAAACAACCGGGCTCAAATATGTATGGGTTCCATACGGTAAGAAATAGGCGAAGTACAGTAGGAAGCATTATGATCGGAAGGTGAACAAGCAGAATGAGGGAAAAGGAAAACAAAGTAATGAGAATATATAGATAATTAAATGGACAGGCAAATTAATAAAGGATCCTTTTTTCGGCCTCCCCCCACCCAGAAAGAGGAAGAAAGAAAATCTTTTTCAAGGGCCATATGCTGCAATTCAGAAAAGGCGTAGCTTTGGTTTTTAGGCGAATGAGGAAGGTTGCCGTAATTGGGGAAATCAAGGAAGTTCAAATTTACGGAATGTGGATGGAGGGGCATAGGATGGAACCTAGTTTGGAGAGGCTGGTCCAGATGGTGGGCGGCAGTTTGGTTAATATTTGTGGAGGGCTGCGAAAATGGATAGTGTTTTGGCAAAATAATGATTAAGGATCAGGCAGGCGATGGAGTTGCATAAAGATGGCTGCGGTGGGTAAAGGCCTCGTGGAGATGAGGGATGGCTGGCACAGGTGGTTTAGGCGCTGAGGTGCCTTGACAGAAAAGTTGGCGGGCTTTAACAGGTCAAAATGCGTTATGTACAAAATATCAGGGGCATAACGACCCCCCCCCCCAAGGATATATATATATAGAGAGAGAATGAATAAATAAATAAAATAATGCATGAAATCCCGATTGTTTTAATAGAAAGGATAAGGAACCCTTGCCTATTTCCAAATTTAGGGGAACAGTTATTATTTCTGGTACACAAAACGGGGCTAAATGGAGATTCTTGGGACAGAAGAAAAAAAGAAAAAGAAAAAAAGAGGGGGTCAAAGTGCAGCCTGAAAATAAAGGAGATACCACAATGTAGTTTAAAAAAAAAAAAAAGAAATTGAGGAAGGGCCCCAATGGGAAAAGGAAAGAGAGGTGTAACCCTTTTATGCAGAAAAGAGTAGATAAATAAAAGAGAACGGGCCAGAATGAAGCCAAAATTGGAAAGAGCAGCCAAAAGAAGGAAAAAAAAAAAAAAAAAAAAGGAATATATGGAGAGGATGGGCCTAGATGCAGCTCCTTTAGAAAAGGGAAAGAGGATGGGCATAAATGAAGCCCAAAAAGTGGACAGAGGCCAGGCCTATAATGTGGAAAAAAGGACACACACACACACACAAAAAATGCGGAAAGAGGATGGAAAAGAGGATGGAAAGGGGATGGATCTTGAATGTAGTCCAAATTGAAATGGAGGTTGGACAAAAATGTAGACTAAAATGTAAAGTGGATGATCTTATTATGTAGCCCAGAAATGGAATAAGAAGATGGGCCTAAATGAAGGAAAATAGATGAATAAAGGAAAAATTTGCAGCCAAATATGGAAACGGAGGATGCAGCCTGAAATGGGTGCAAGGATAGGCCTAAAATACTGCCAACGATATTGAGAGAGGCCGAGGGCCTAAATACAGCCTGAAGTTTTAAAGGAGGAGCCCCAAGGACAGCAAAAAAAAAAAAAAAAAAAAAAAAGCAACATGTTTAAGTGCAGCTTGTTTTGTTTGGATGAGAATTAATATTTTCTCTCATTGCAATTTGGTAATAAAAAAAATAATAATAATAATAAAAAAAAAAATATATAAAAAAATTCAAATTAAAAAAAAAAAAAAAAAAAGATATATATAAGGCCTCTATGCCTATGTATAATGACAACAAGCAGCATGGAAATACTTGGATAAAAGATTGTTGGTTTTGGTTTTGGAGCTGAACTTTCTTCCTCTTTCAGGGCCCATACTACTCGTCAGTACATAGTAGGTCTTTGTATGTGTTTGAATACAGGCTAAGTCCGCTCTGGAAGTCCACAAGCCTTTGCGTCTAGAATTGCTGAAGGCATGCACGGAGACAGGATACGACCGTAACGTTGCATATGTAATGTCCCTCTTACGGAGATACGTGGAAGAGTTCACTCCCCTTACGTCGGAGGATTTGAAGGAGAAGCAGTTGTATATCAACCTGCTCAATGAATGCACAAAGCATGTGAACGCAAAGGTGGAGGGTATTGCAATGTACATTTATAAGTCCGTAACGGGAGAAGACTCCGACAAGCGTCTTCGCTTTGCAAGGAAGCATTTGGGTTTGGGGTCACCACCAGTAGATAGTCAGGCTCGGGCCCGCGACTCTACGCAGTGGGCTAGAGGCAGGCCGCCTTTTCGTCCCAGTAGGCGGGGTTTTATGAGGCAGTATCGGGGTTTTGGTTCCAGAGGGGGGCCTTCTTTTGGTACTTCGACGTGCTATCGATGTCAAAAAAAGGGTCATTTCGCACGCGAGTGTAAGGAGATTATGTAGCGGTGTTGATTAAAGAGATTAAATAGAGGGGCCATTTTAAGGCAGGTTTGTGGTCCAATAAATAAATTGAAAATATAATGCCTTATTGCGAGGGTTTTCAAAATTAAGACCGTCTGGTCTTGGCACAAGTGGGCGTGTTTACTTGAATTTAGGAAAGGTACTTATTATTATTTTGTACTTGATTGTAGTCTTAAGTTATATCTCATGATTTTATGGTGTACTATAAAGGACACCTATCTGTTATCGTCGTGCCTGTGAGCAGGTCCGTCGTGCCTGTGAGCAGGTCCGTCGTGCCTGTGAGCAGGTCCGTCGTGTTTGTGAGCAGACCGTCGTGCGTGTGAGTAAAACCGTCGTGCCTGTGAGCAGGTCCGTCGTGTTTGTGAGCAGACCGTCGTGCGTGTGAGTAAAACCGTCGTGCCTGTGAGCAGGTCCGTCGTGTTTGTGAGCAGACCGTCGTGCGTGTGAGTAAAACCGTCGTGCCTGTGAGCAGGTCCGTCGTGTTTGTGAGCAGACCGTCGTGCGTGTGAGTAAAACCGTCGTGCCTGTGAGCAGGTCCGTCGTGTTTGTGAGCAGACCGTCGTGCGTGTGAGTAAAACCGTCGTGCCTGTGAGCAAGTCCGTCGTGTTTGTGAGCAGACCGTCGTGCGTGTGAGTAAAACCGTCGTGCCTGTGAGCAGGTCCGTCGTGTTTGTGAGCAGGTCCGTCGTGCGTGTGGGGAGGTCCGTCGTGTTTGTGAGTAAAACCGTCGTGCCTGTGAGCAGGTCCGTCGTGTTTGTGAGCAGGTCCGTCGTGCGTGTGGGGAGGTCCGTCGTGTTTGTGAGTAAAACCGTCGTGCCTGTGAGCAGGTCCGTCGTGTTTGTGAGCAGGTCCGTCGTGCGTGTGGGGAGGTCCGTCGTGTTTGTGAGTAAAACCGTCGTACGTGTGAGTAAAGCCGTCGTGTTTGTGAGTAAAACCGTCGTGCGTGTGAGTAAAACTGTCGTGTTTGTGAGTAAAACCGTCGTGCGTGTGGGTAAAACCGTCGTGCGTGTGAGTAAAACCGTCGTGTTTGTGAGTAAATCCGTCGTGCCTGTGAGTAAAGCCGTCGTGCCTATGAGGCGCCATGTGTAAATAAATTATTTAACAAAATTATTTATATATAATTCATTATTTAATATATAATTCAGTTTTCCGGTCAATTATATGTAAATAATTGTTTGGCAGTTTGCATTATATGTAAATAAATTTATTTGCCACTGCAATATTTATATATAATTTTTTTTGGCAACCTTATCATTTATATATAATTTTATGCAACCTTATTATTTATATATAATTTATTTGGTACCTCATTATTTACATATATTTTTTTGCACGCTTTAATTATTTATTATATGATTTATTTTGTACCTTATTATTTAAATATAATTTTTTGCACACTTTATTTATTGATATATAATGCATAATTTATTATATAATGCATTATTATATTTTATCACTACAAGATAAAATGCATCATGCGGCACAGACACATACTGTTGATCAGTCACGTAATTTTCTTCAATCAGCTGGTTGTTGCCATGGGGTACGTGTGCGCGGTAAACAGTAGCCTAATCGCGTCGGTGGGCGCGGCCAGGGAACACCTGGCCGCCCCAATTATTTGCGGACGTGACATATTGAGGTGAGAGAAATTGTTCATATCGCTAAAATGATATGGATCGCGCGCCCAAAGGGGTAAAAGAAGCAATATCGATACAGTGTATTAAGTCAAGTTCATTAATTAGGCTCAGAAAGTTCACTTCGGCTTAGCTTTTCGAAGTCGCTATACATGGCAAATAAACCCACCACCTCCCCTTCGCCTCCAACATTAAGAAATTAATTAAGGGCGAGATATTACTGGGTACGACGGGCAGTGCCTCAATTCAAAAGAAATAAATAGTTCTTAAGTAAGATTTTGAATTTTGACCAATTTTCACAAGTTCGTTTTAATCTTTAGAAACACTATGCCTAGCACCCTCTAGTACTGGTGGGGCTTATTCCAACCGTGTTTTCCAACGGTGGGAACAAATCGGCGTGCCTTTTTCAAGTTTATTTTTTAGAAATTTTGGCATTTTTCAAGTTTATTCTTAAGTAATTTAGGCGTATTATAAATTCAAGTCACGTGACAAATAACACTGTGACTAACACTAATTTGTTCTGATGGGGTTAGTATCCAACCGTAGTTTCTAGCGGTGGATATATTCGCAGTGAATGATTGGCAAGCGTGCCAAGATTTGGGCCCAGTGATGCCAAGCATGCCAAGGATTTGGGGCAAACGTACGTGCCCCCGTTTTTTTTTCTGGCCAATGTGCCCAAACTGTTTGGGTTAATAACATTTGAATAAAACAAAATAAAAAAAACGGCTGGAAAAAACTTTGCCAAAAAGTCAAACTTTTGTTTCAAGGTGTTTTTGTGTGGTCTGAGAATAATTATTATATAATGCATTATATAATAAATAATGAAAGTGGCAAAAAATATATAAATATATAAATAATGGGGTACCAAATAAATTATATATAAATAATACAGTGCACAAAAATTATATATAAATGAAAAAGGTTGCAAATAAATTATAAATAAATTTTTTAAAAAAGGGTGCAAAAATTATATATAAATAATAAGTTTGCAAATAAATTATATATAAAAAATTCTAGTTTGCCCAAAAATATATGTAAATAATTAGGTTGCAAAAAAAATTATATCTATAAATATTGCAGTGGCAAATAAATTTATTTACATATAATGCAAACTGCCAAACAATTATTTACATATAATTGACCGGAAAACTGCATTATATATTAAATAATGAATTATATATAAATAATTTTGTTAAATAATTTATTTACACATGGCGCCTCATAGACACGACGGCTTTACTCACAGGCACGACGGTTTTACTCACAAACACGACGGTTTTACTCACACGCACGACGGTTTTACCCACACGCACGACGGTTTTACTCACAAACACGACGGTTTTACTCACACGCACGACGGTTTTACTCACAAACACGACGGCTTTACTCACACGTACGACGGTTTTACTCACAAACACGACGGACCTCACCACACGCACGACGGACCTGCTCACAAACACGACGGACCTGCTCACAAGCACGACGGTTTTACTCACAAACACGACGGACCTCCCCACACGCACGACGGTCTGCTCACAAACACGACGGTTTTACTCACACGCACGACGGTCTGCTCACAAACACGACGGACCTGCTCACAGGCACGACGGTTTTACTCACACGCACGACGGTCTGCTCACAAACACGACGGACCTGCTCACAGGCACGACGGTTTTACTCACACGCACGACGGTCTGCTCACAAACACGACGGACCTGCTCACAGGCACGACGGTTTTACTCACACGCACGACGGTCTGCTCACAAACACGACGGACCTGCTCACAGGCACGACGGTTTTACTCACACGCACGACGGACCTGCTCACAAACACGACGGACCTGCTCACAGGCACGACGGTTTTACTCACAAACACGACGGACTTCCCCACACGCACGACGGACCTGCTCACAGGCACGACGGTTTTACTCACACGCACGACGGTCTGCTCACAAACACGACGGACCTGCTCACAGGCACGACGGTTTTACTCACACGCACGACGGTCTGCTCACAAACACGACGGACCTGCTCACAGGCACGACGGTTTTACTCACACACACGACGCTCTGCTCACAAACACGACGGACCTGCTCACAGGCACGACGGTTTTACTCACACGCACGACGCTCTGCTCACAAACACGACGGACCTGCTCACAGGCACGACGGTTTTACTCACACGCACGACGGTCTGCTCACAAACACGACGGACCTGCTCACAGGCACAACGGTTTTACTCACACGCACGACGCTCTGCTCACAAACACGACGGACCTGCTCACAGGCACGACGGTTTTACTCACACGCACGACGGTCTGCTCACAAACACGACGGACCTGCTCACAGGCACGACGGACCTGCTCACAGGCACGACGGACCTGCTCACAGGCACGACGGAGCTCCCCACACGCACGACGATAACAGATAGGTGTCCTTTATAGTACACCATATGATTTAGATCTCAGGATGGATTTTGTACGGTGTTGAAAGATAAGGCATAAAATAGAATAAACAAAATCGGAAGAAATCAAACAAAATAAAATAATGTGAGAGGGAATGAAAAAAAAAAAAAAAAAAGGGAAGGAAACAATTGAAGTAATTTGTGAAAATGTTATTACAATGCAATAAACACCGAAGAAGAAGCGGATTGTGATAGAAACAGAAGAAGTGTGTAGAGATGTTGTTTCTGTTAGATACATTTAATCATTATCGGTTGAGGCGATAAATACGGTTACTTTCACGTACAAAAAGGCAGTAAACGGGTGGAATGTCTCAAAGAAGCATTCACGATGATTCTTTGTTTCGGTATATCTGTATCTTCTTCTCATACAGGAATATTGCCGGTATCTGCGGATATTAAAGGGTCATCCTTGGGAAAGCTCACTGCAGACGAAGTTTGATCCAGTAGCTGCTTATGTTAACAGGCGGGAGCGAGGTGTGATCTCATGGGTTGACATAGCTGGGAATCCCGCCAGTCCCCCGGACGGGAGTGCTCCATGCCCGTCGGAAGTGTTAGCTGGGGCCTGTTTGCCAAATTTTGAATTACTTCGTTTTCGGGATCCAGATAGTTTCGTTGCGGGTGGTTTGCACGAAAATCCGGAGTTATGGGAGAGCGTTTTACAGGAATGTTCAGAGGATGGTCGTATGGTTAAAAACTGGCTGCACAAGGGAGTGGACTTATATGACTTCTTTCAGCCCTTTAAAGGTTCATACCGTGGAAGGGTTTTTGATTCAATTGTTCCTCCGCCAATGTATTTTGCTAATGCGCCCGTGTGTAAAGAGTTTGTCCCCTTCATTAATGATACCATAATGAAGCGTATCAAGGAGGGATCAGTGAAGTTGTTGGGTCCAGTACATGAGGTCGCTCCTCAGATGCGTTAATGCCCTGTCCGTAGAGCCAAAAAAACCAAGACTGGTTTTGTCAATGAAGGGCCCGAACCTTTGGTGTAAGGACACTCCGTTTAACCTCACTCCTCTGGGCGAGATTGTCAGGTCGGTCGACAGGGGAGGGTTTTTCTCCGGAACAGACGACGCTCAGGGATATAAACAGGTTCTGCTAACAGAGAGGTCAAGGACCTTTTGTGGATTTGAATGGGCTGGGTTTTACTTTGTAGACGTTACACTTCCTTTTGGTTTTAAGAACAGTGCATACATATACTCTTCCATCGGATTCTGTCTCTCAACGTGGCTAAAAAACAGGGGAGTACACACGGAGATATGGATAGATGACCGCTTCATAGGGGAAGCAGGAGGAAGCGGAAGCATTTTGGGTTGAGTTTACCTTGCTTATTTTGTACTTATTTGCAGAGTCCGGGTGGCGGTCCAGTAGAGTCCGCATACATGAGAGCTTCGAGAGCCTTGTATGCAGTGTGTTACATGCAGTCCCGTCTAGGATACTTCGTGAATCTGAAGAAGAGTCATCTTAAGCCAGTTTCCAGTATGGTACATCTTGGTTTGGGTATATGCTCCAAGACATTATCTTTCTGGATACCGGATAAGAAGAAGTTGTCATTTGCAGAGGTCAGGGAGGAAATTTTGTCCAAAAATGCCGTCCTTCTTAAAACTCTGCAGCGTTTTGTAGGGAAGTGTCAGAGTTTTGCTTTAGTTTTCCCAGCGGCTTCTCTATTTACCCGGGAATGTTGTCAGCTTATGTCCAATCTGGATGATGACTCTGCGCCAGTGTCGTTGCCGCGGCCGGTAAGAGATGAGATACTTTTTTGGAGGTTTATAGACTCGCTTTCTGAGCCTATACCATGGAGGATGGAGCGCCACTTGAGATTACAGCTGTGCTCGGACGCATCTGGCTTTAGATGGGGAGGAGTGTTGTCCCTCGGAAACGGTGAGGTCACTTTTGGGGATTACTGGTCGCCGGAAGTTCAACGAATAGCTGACATTTGCTACAAAGAAGCACTGGCCCTGTATTTCGTGCTTCTCTCTGTCATCGATGTCCTTTGGGACCGCAGAGTGGACGTGCAAGTTGACTCCCAGAGTCTATATCAGGCTTGGACCCATTTGAGGGCGAAGTCACCTGCTCTCGTCGGAATACTGAAACTGATCTTTGCCCTGACGCTAGAAGCAAATTTCGATTTAAAGTTGGAATGGGTTTCCTCTGAGAGTAACCGGGCTGACGGTCCCTCCAGGGAGTTATCGAGAGCTGATTCCCGACTCACATCATCTCTGTGGCTTTATCTCCAAGAGGAATTAGGGGGCGATTCAGGATTCACGTTCGACCTCATGGCACTTCCATCAAATGTGCCAAAAGGCAGGGATGGACGCAGTCTCAAGTTTTTCTCGAGGTATCCCGTTCATGGTAGTTCGGGAGTTAATGTCTTTGCCCAACCTTGTCCAAGAGGGCACGAGTTGTACGTTTTCCCGCCATTTGTGCTCCTCCCAGCACTGATAAAGCTTCTTCGTGAGTGGGGTGGCATAGTTGTGACATTGGTGGTTCCTAAGCACAGACATCCAAGGAGTTGGTGGCCGTGTCTGAAGTCTTTTGCAAGGCAATCTCTACGACTGTCGGAATCCGGCCAAATTGGGGTTGTGGAATTCCCTTCTCGTAGTGGTTACAGGTGCAACGAAGCCGGTCTTCCATTTGAGCTGTGGGCCTTCAAGTGTTTTTTCCCAATGAGCGATAGCATTCCAATGGAACCAAGTCTGCCAGAGCGAAGTTCGGTGCTGTTGGTGTCGGACTCCATGTTTAGAGGGCTGGTCGCTTTTGGTTGGCCGTCGGCTTTGGATGTCAAGCTTAAAGTGTGTGGAGGAGGAAAGATGGCAGCACTTTGCAGGGTTTTGGCGTCACTTTGTCGAGCTAGGGCACCAGCTATAGCGATTTTGCACGGGGGAATCAATGATTTCAGCAGGAGTACGGATCGTGTGGGAAAATCGACGGACATGCTGAAGGTCTTTGAGGTCTCGTCCAAACAACTGAGGGTTCAGTTTCCGGCAGTTCGTTTTGTCATGTCCGGGATCTGTCAAACGGCAGACCAAGACACGAATCGGGTAGTTGCATCGGTCAATGTCACATTCAAGCGTTTGTGCATGGAAAATGGCTGGCATTTCCTCTCCAATGACTACATCTCCCAAGAGGATCTAGTGGACCAGGTTCATTTATCCACCTGGGGAAGCCTCAGGTTGCATCGCCGACTGCAATTATTCTTGCGGTCCATTTTGGGATTGCGAGCAGGGGTGAATATTGGTGTCTAGTGAGGCTGGTCGTAGCTTCTCGCTTTTTTAAATGGTATCTATATTTCATTTTGTGTCTTTAGCTCGTTTCGATGACTGCAAGGCTGAAGGAGCTAGATGATAGGTTGGATGGATTGGCCTACAGCAAACAGAAAAGCAGCCTAGCAAGGAGCTTGGAGGAGTTTCTGAAGGTAAATCGCAGTTCGGGCTATTGCACGGAAGGTGTGGACCTTGCTTCGGCCGCCCCGGACGATGTCGTTAAATTTCTCATTGACAGAGACACGAGGGGAAGAACGCAAGTCCACAGGACGGGCTGTACTAATCTGGGGAAGAATGGTTTTTGTGCTTGTGGCTGTGCCAGGAGGTTAGCGGCTGGAACAGTGGATTCGTATGTTGGCCAGCTAAGAGCATGCTTTAATTCCATCGGTAGAACGCAACCTTGGAGACAAGAAGGCCGTTGCGGAAATCCTTGCATATCGCACCGCGTGCAAAAGTACTTGAAGGCGATACGATTGGAGCAAGCTGAGGCGCATGTTACCCCTCGACAAGCAGTGCCAATATTTTCTGACAAAATTAAGTGGTTATCAAATGAAATAAGGAGGCGAATTTCTACCCATGCCTTAGGGGCTGGAGGAAACTTCATTGAGCGTTTCATTCTTCACAGAGATTTAGCTTTCTTTCTCTGTCTCTGGTGGGCGGGGGATCGAGCCGCTGATCTTGGTAGGGCAAAAACCAGTGAGATAACTCGGATAGAAGGCGGAGATTTATTATTCAATCATACCATAGGCAAAACGGTGAGAGAGGGGGACTCTTCCTTGATAATCATCCCAAAGTTGGACGTTGATGAAATGGATCCGGCGGGTGCGGTAGAAAGGATGGTGCAGTTGGCTGGAAAAGAGGGTCACGATCTCATCGACGGCTATCTTTTCCGCCCGATGACTTCTGATAAGCGATCGCTAGCAAACAAGCCCTTCTTTGGTAGCGCCCCGGGAAATCGCATGAAGCTGTACTTCGCGGATTCGCCTGACCTCAACGATAGAAAACTCAGGCCGCATGGGGGCAGGGCCGGAGTAGCTGCTACGCTGAAGGTCCTCGGAGCAACGGATCAACAAGTGATGGCCCACTGCAGGTGGGCGACTCATCGCACCTTTAAACATTACACACAGTTGGAGAGGGTCGAGAGACACCAGAGCACGGTACGAATGCTAAGGGAAGCGGTCAGCGCTAATGGAAGCGACCATGCATCAACGGCGGACTTGGCGGGAGGCTTCTACAGATCCTTGAATTCCGGCTTCAGAGTAGAAAGGGCGTTCCAACGGCGAGACTGTTGAGGTGCTTATCAAGAAATCCAAGGCGAAGGGATTAAGGGGTGGGTGAGATACGGGTGGTTTTGGGGGGTCCTCCGGAGTGTTCTATAGCAGATCTTGATGCAGGATTGGAAGTTTTGGAGTGAAAATCGTTTTACACCCATACCTGAGACTTTTAGAAGCCAGAGCCCGAAGACAACACAGCGATGCAAATAGAATACTATTTGCATCGCGGTGGACGTTGAGGGCGACTGATTCCACATCAGTCGCGATTCTGCCGGATCGTGCTCGAGGTGAATGGTAAGGAGGTGAGGCGTATCCGTCTATAGAATTTGTAAGTATGGATTTGTTTAAACATGTACATGTGTTTCCCGCCCACCCACCCCCAAATAGGGGAAGCGCCCCTTTTGCGGGCTCAGGTTTCTACGCTTAATCGTTTTACACCCATACCTGAGACTTTTAGAAGCCAGAGCCCGAAGACAACACAGCGATGCAAATAGAATACAATTTAGACGTGTAGACGTCGGGGGAAATTGTCAGGTCGGGGAACCAGACTAGACAAATGCAGCCAACTCAACCTCGTCCCCAGTTCTTACTTTATTTCCAACCTCGTTTCCAATAGTAAGCCCTGAATAGGAAACTTTCTTCCTGTATCCTGATTCGATACCGCAATTGGCTAGAAATGGATTTATATCGTGTACTTGGTGTTGTTATTCACAACGTGCAGTACGTGTTTTCGAGATTATTCGTCCACGCCTTCTCAAAAATATACTCATTTCCTTTCAAATTTGTTCATATTAATATGAAACGTGATACTGCATATTGTCCCGTTAAGATCGCGTATACAGTTTAATTAAAATAAAATCGTGTTTTCGTAACTCACGCCATGCTCGCGCTGTTACGAATTGATTCTGTTTTTACCCCAGACACCGCATATAAAAACAAACGAAAATGTAACGCACAGGCAGGCACCAGACTATTTCTCATTTGCATACGTGTTCAAAAATCTTGCACATGCAAATGATCCAATGCCAGGGTGAGAGAGCAGGTAGTGGTGGGCGCGTACTGCTCGACACCCTGGGGACGAGGTTGCAGCCAACTATGTTCCACATGCACTTAATCACATTTAGTTTTAAAAGTTGATACTGAAATTTATTGTAATGCAATTTCTCAGCCTCTAGCTGTGCTGCGCGTTGCGACAATAATTTAATGTATTTTTTCGATCCTCGGGGTATTTTGGGGTTCAATGAATGCTTATTGAATTAATTTGTCGATTGTTTTTTGGTTTTTTTGTACTTGGTAGTCAAGAAAAGGAGCCCCCCCTCAAATTGGGCACTTGCTAGGATGGATACTTGATAGGATGGGTACCCTTATAGCATGAACTCGTTACGGGAATAAAACCGCTACACACTTATTATGAACACTCTTTATTTCGCTCATGGGGAACTAAAAATACCCAAATCATACAAAAATTGGTATAAATATCTTGTATCCACTGCCAATTCCAGGAATTATTAAAATATCAAGCCCACCTTTGCTTGCGATATTTCCATTCTTTTGTTGGGTGCTGTCTTCTCGGCACGCCGGATGCGGCTGGCACTGTCGTCAGCCACACTTTGAGGGGTGCACACCGGTAAATAGGCCTAAATCCATCCGCTGAGCTCATGAATAAAAAGTATAACTTCAAAATATTCTATATTAGAGAGTTCTGAGAGCCTTACATTTGGGGAATTGAAGAGATATGGCAATGAACCTCTGGCCCGGACTTGGGGCTTCCAATGATTCTGAGCATTTTGGATGCAATCCGGCCCAAAAGTGGTGCTATTTTGCCATGTTGCGGAGGGATCGTTTTTGAAGATAGCTATACATTTCCGCTTTAGGAAAAATAGGGGTCGTCTTCTTTGGGTGAGAATTTCTCCAAAAGTCAATGGTCAACCCACCAAAAATTGAAAAGAAAATGAAAGATGACATGTTGATCATCATTTTTCTGTGCATGCAGCATAAATACCCGTGAGAGTTCTGAGTACGTTTAAACGAATTTTGAAGTATGGGCACTTAGCTTGTAATAGAAAGCCATAGACTGGACTCCGTGGATAACGGGTGATGCTCAGACTACATGTAGCACTGGTGTCTATGGCAATTTTAAGACACGAGTGCAATCTGAGCTCAAGGCTCACTTGGTGGTTCTGCTTGTGGGAGTTGAAACATGGCAGGAAGAGGCGGGGTAGGCAAGCTAGTATGCAGTGGCGTATCCGGGGGGGGGGGGGGGGGCACTCTACCCCCCCCCCCCCCGGCGGATTTTTGTCACAACATTTTTTGTTCAGCAATTATTTCAATAAATGGTTATAGAGTTTTAAGACATCAATCCCCAAAAACAAAACAAGCTCAAAAACCGTTACAATGCACCGTGAAAATGGGTATAATTATAATATATGCAGTGTGTATAATAATAGTCAGTTTTGAAGAGCATCCCCGTTTGGAAGGTGGGAACCAGCCCCAGCCCCCCCCCCCCCGGCTTTTTTATGTTTAGGAGGCCAAGTGTCCTGAGAAAAAAACCCTTGTCATTTCGTTGCGGATGTGCGGCTTCCCCGTGACATCCAAAGCTGGATACGCTACTGGAGCTATGTCCTATACATAACCTAGGGATACTGAAGAAAGACACTGGAGCTCAGACCGGAGGGAGTGGGGGCAGTCGTATCGGAGCCCGGCTGTGGCCGACTTGATGATGATGATGATGATGTCTTCTCGCTTTTTTGAGCTGAACACGGACTGTATGTGTACATGCACAGTCACGACTCATTTTGTAACAGAACGCAATCAGCTTTTACCGTTTTGAAATTATGGTGGTTGAAGTTATTAAAAGAAGTTGGCCCGTCCAGCAATCTCCCTTAGCCTAATCTTTTCACGGCGCTTTCTTCCTGCTAATAATGGCGAGATCATCAGTCCGGCCAGTCAGGTTACTGACGTAAACCGAAGGTTGTGCTTATGTGTTTTTTTTAACTTAGGGATGATCATCCATCTGGACTGGCATTGAACACAATGTCTCAGCCTACTGCCCTTTTGATAGCAACGAAAATTAAGTCCGTGAGCATTTTTGTGACAAACACGTCACAAGATTTCACAAGTGCAATTACCCGATGTTGCCTTGAATTATTTTTTCATCTATAACAACCTTGTTTCCTCGATATCGCCAGGTAGTTAATTATACTGATTAACTTGCTTGCTACCTGTTCCCAATTTCATCAGTTTGAAAGTTTTTTTTGTCTATCATGCATGGCGCACGCGGCCAATCTTCCGCACAAAATCTATCCCAATCGTCTGATTGGTCGAATGCGTATACTTGAAGCTGCAGCGCAATGCATTCTGGGACGTGTTAAGAAAGCTCAACACTCATACTAGCCGGTGTCGTAGAGAATATGGACTATATACTACATTTAAACCTGATCTCTTTACCTTAAATGAACGCTAACCCTCCCACTGATGCATGTGGAATACAACCAATGAGTCTGTATTTCATCGAGTCCAAATTCACACTCGGCGGCGTTATCCTTCCTTTTTTGCGCTGTAACCTACGTGCGCATGCGCCAGAACTCTTCAGGCAGTTTTACAGACACCTTTGGGTTTTTCAAAAAACCTGGAATTGGTCTATGGCTTCCACTTAAGACATCATGAAGGCTCAGTGTAGGTACATTTAAAACATCAATAGCTACAGGGGTCAGGGGCTAGCTGAAGCCGAAGTTTGGAAAACTTTATTTATAACGTTCTTTTATAGCAATCATTCTCCGAGAAGATTGAGTCACGAATCTGAATCTGATGCAAATGCCAAACTCGATATCAAGTAAAGATGCATGACCAAAAAAATTGTCAATTTACTGAATTTCACCTGCGTTGTAATTTGACATGATTGTGTCAAACTGTAGACGTGTGCGCATGCAATAAATATGGAGACGTATTACCGAGGCAGAATCTGTCGCTCCTCTTATTAATTACGGTCCCCCATTAGGCTACTCACCACGCATCAGTGCAGCCTCGTAGGCGTTCTCTGCCAAGGGATAAGTGGAGATGCTAAACAGAAAGTCTTGCTCACGAAGTTAATGTGCTTAACGAAGAACAACTCTACCGATACCAGCGGCGTAGCTACGTGGGAGGGGGGGGGGGCGCACACCACCAATGAAAAATTTTCGCCTCGCCCGCGAATGTTTTCCTTCTAAACGACATCCGCATATGGGTGTACGCTATGGCGTTTTGGACTCTACTTTTCTAAAAACATGAGAAGAAAATATGAAATTAGAAAAAAATATGAGTTCGAACGTAATGAAATTCGGACTTTATTTCACTTTTAAAAAATCCTCCGAAGCCTCAGGTTAGAAAATAAAACAATCGGGTATTAAACGGTGATTTGAACCCACCACCTCGCGGTGCAAAATCACAACCCTGCATCGACTGAGCTATCGCACTGCTCGCCAATTGCGGGGGTAATTATATACCTGTGTACGTATCATAAAAGTATCGTAGAGGGCGCTAAGCAACCATGTATGCGGATGTAGTCTGAAAAGAAAATTCGTGCCCCGCCCCAAGTAGCTCCCCCCCCCTGGAAATTTGGCAAACGAAGAAAAAGTAAACAAAAGAAAATGTTAAAAGGAACGTTAATATGCGTGGTGAAACAGTTGAGATCGTGTCTTCATACCCGCAAGAATGTTATTAATAATATAAAGAGACATTGCCCCATTTCTTGCATAGGATATGGTTTGCATTCTTAATATCAATACTATGGAACATAATTCTGTATGTCACTGTCCAATCAGAGCGCGAGTAAGGAGTTCCCATCCCAGGGCCTTTACTATTGGAAACGAGGTTGGAAATAAAGAAGGCCGGGAAACGGGGTTAAGGTGGATTGCTGTTCGACGACATTGCCAGAGAAGTAAAAGGTCATAAATCAAATTAGGTTTTGCCCTTCACAGATTGTACATCAGATTCGAACCAGCCAACCAATCCCGTCATCTCGGGCCAAGTTCGCGCAAGGACTATAGTTGACCAATGGTTAACTAACGTTTGCCCGAACTCTGTCTAGTCAACGGTGGTTGACTACGCTAGTCGACTATTTGGAACCAGCCTACTGGGGTTGGTTGCTTCGCTGGTAACCGATAGCCGTGCGTATTCATAACGCTAGCATAGAGCCAGGATCCAGAAGTTTTGCGATGACATTTTGACCAGCGTTAAGACGTTCGCACGTTGCTATCAGTGCGCAGGCGTAAGGTAGGTCACAAATCAACCACTAGTCGACTAATGGTCCTTGCCCGAACTTGGCCTTGGTGGTCGAGTGGTAAGACATCTGCACTAGAAAGCAGGAGGTCGTGGGTTCGAGTCCCACCCGAGTGATTTTTTTCCAGCTTTCACTTGGGAGGTAACACACTGAGTATACAGTGTTTAAACGTCGGTGAAGGGCAAAACCTAATTTGATTTATATCACCCGACGCAAAATTCCATCTCATAATATAAAAGGTCATAGGCAGTCATGCGAGGGCGTACTACTATATGAAAATCGACCGTATGCAGTCCATTATTATCGATCACTAACGCTTTGTACCAAGACTAGCCTCCACCAAAGTCCGTATCCTCGAAATTTAATTTCGGACCTGAATTAAAGCGCACTTAGAGAAAGCACACAAAAAATGTAGCCATTCTGTTATGCTCCACGGTTTATCACATTTAGTTCTAAAAGTTGATGCTGAAATCTGTGATGAAATTTCTCAGCTCTGCGCGTCGCGACAGTAATTTAATTTCTTTATCGATCCTCGGGGTATTTTGGGGTTCAACGGAGGCTTTTTGGAATGCTTGTTGCGTGTCAAATCATTGGTATAGGTGAGCTCAGTTGGCAATTTCTTGAGAGTTCGAAAGTGGACGGTTTCAGACCGCCTACATTAGCCGCAGAGTTGTAACGAGTCACTGATTTTTGTGACTCGAGTCGAGTCGAGTCATTTTGAAAAAGTGACTCGAGTCGAGTCGAGTCATTAGGTCAAGAAGGTCGAGTCGAGTCACAGTGAGTCGAGTCGAGTCGAGTCGAGTCAAATATTTAGCTCGAGTCATGAATAATTGAACACTATATAACAAATAAAGACAAGAGAGAACTATAAAGACAATAGAGAAAGTCATCTGATCACTAACAGGTAACAAGAAGTGAAACTTCGGTCTTATCTGTAATTTCGCCGATCGTTGACAACATCAAAACCAAATTGCATTATACAAAACAGTTTTCTGAATATTTAAAAGTGGGCATGTATCTATTTAATTATTAAAAGGAGGGCATAAATTTAGCCGGCGTTCGAATCCAAGAGCATAAAAAATCGCCCAAAGCCAATGATGAAACTTGGTAAATGTGTTTAAAGTCCGGTTCCCGGCTAGTATTTTGTGCGTTCCACAACCGCAAGGTGCGAGTCTGTGACACGTTGTATGTTTGTACATGACGAGCGGCCGCTCTCCGGAACTGTTTTCACAAAATGACGCCGAGCATACATTTTGCACGGTAAGTCATTGCAAATATTTTTTGCAAAGTTTTGCTTTTATTTTTGGGACTTGAACCTTATTAGCCGACGCTCGAGTCGAGTCGAGTCTCCTGATGAGGGACTCGAGTCGAATCATTTGCTGGCAGTGACTCGAGCCGAGTCTTTTACCCTTAGGGATTCAAGCCGAGTCGAGTCACAAAAAATAGTGACTCGAGTTGGACTCGTGTTGAGTCATTGACACGAGTCATCATCGCATCTCTGATTCCCTCGTCCCTTCCCTACCAACAACATACATGTAAATCCCATGTGCAATTCTCGTGAACAAAAAATGTTGTTCTTTTTTGTAAATTTATGTGAGTTGGCTAAATCCCATGGATATTGGACTTGACACCAGCAGAGTAAAAAAAAACCCTTGTTAAAATATTTACAATGAAAGCCAGCATAATTAATGCTTTCATATCCAAAACAGAAGAGGCTACAATGCCCATAGATGAAGGGATGCACGACGAGGCCATCCCCAGGCCCAAACCTGCTCGAGTCCCGTTCCTAAGATTGCCCCCGTTAAAAATTGAAGAAAAAAAATACTTTGTTCTTTGGAAGGATAGGCAGGATTAAAATTATATCGATCGCCTAGCTCGTCACCAACGCTTGACGAGACTCAAGTGCCCACCCCAGCAAATTGTAGCCAACGGTTGCGGTACTAGTACTCCGAGGTACATTATAGTCCGAGGCCAATGTCGATTATCCTTGAAAATAATATGGCACAGAATATCTCCCTCTATGTATTTGGAGTGGCTGATAGTTGATCAAATTACTCTTGACCGACATAATGGATCGTGGAATTGTGAAAAAGGCCCTTGATCGTGGAAGGAACATCCGGTGGTGGATTGAATTCAGTTTAGCAGACAGATTAATTTATTGTATGAGCCAAGATGCCTGGAGTATTAAACGAATGTAGCATTATTACCTTGACAGGTATATGGACGGTGTTCGTTGTCACTCCAGCGTAGTAGAGAGATATGAATAAGCTTCAACCCAGGAGACAAAAATGACATATTATACGGTTCTCGACCCAAGTGAGAACTACAAAATAATTTCTAATTAACGAACACCCTAATGTATATTTACCCATCGCCATGGCCTTGTGGTCTGGTGCTTTGATATCAGATTATATGGGTGCATCCTCCTCCGGCAAGACACTCTGTAACTAATTGCTTGTCCTAATCTAGAAGTTAAGTAGGCCGGAACTGATTTTCTGTGAAGGTGGATGGTTGTTGACGATTTTTTTGCGGAAATAACAGCATGCAGCTTTTTACTCCATGGGGAGCTGAAGGTTTTATGGACACCGTGAGCAGGGATAATATAATACAAAATTGCTCTGATGTTTGTTTGAAGGCTTATACATCAACACCCATTATTATTAATTTTCATAAACGGCGCTGGGCTTTTCGTGTAACTTATAACACTAAATGTTGCGAATCTTTGTTGAGTGCTCCCACTCTACATCTACTTGGAAGTTAATTATTTCTCCGGCTTTGCCTACCAATCTCGGTCAGCGTTCTGTCGGCACAGTAATTGATCACCACTGAATTTCAAACACGAATGGCTGGTTAAGTATTAAGAGTATCATCAATGTTGACGTTAACGTTTGACGGAGCGCGCGTGAATGCTATCTTGTTTCTTGAACAAACAATCATTAGATACAGTGGCGGAAATGAATGAAAAACCAAAAGTTTGTATTGAACATGATATGGCGGCATGAAATTGTTAAAGCTACTTTTTAGCGTGCTTTTCCATTACTACATATTGAGAAATCTGCCCCAAATTTCGACTAATATTAAAATGGATTTCGAGATATCTTGAATTTGATTCAATACAGTCGTAATGCGACACCGTTAAGGCAACACTGAACTGTTCACATAAATGGCAGTACATGTACATGTTTCTTGCAGGAGAATAAGGTTTTTTTTTCTTAAAACAAATCGGGATGACGACGCAGAAACTGGCGAATTTCTGACAGCAACCTATGGGGAAACGTTCGTCTAAATGCATGCGCGTGTATCCTCTTGACAATATTGTCGCATGTGCAGGGAATAAATGAAGGCGGCTCAGAAAGGCCAAGCAATAAGGGCTCAGATAGGCCACGTAATAAGCGGGATCAGTGGCTCGTCTCAGATCACGACACAGGAAACCAGCCCAAGCTTTGAAACTTTAAAATTTCAAGGGATAAACTTGGGAGATTTCAATAGTTTACACGGAGAGCTTTAAAGCTTAAGATTCATGCGGTCAAAAATGAAAATACGATAGTCATGCGCACCCAACAACGAGTCCAGCAATGAGAAATGTGTACATTTTGTTTTACCAACGAGCTATATATTTCTGTAAATCTCCTTTAGATTGGCTAGGGTACGTAACGAACAAACAAGACAGAGTTAAAGAGGGTCGGGAATTTAAAAATACAAGATATGATATTTTAAGAGTATTCTGACCAAATCAATGAACAGGTTGTGACCTTGTGATGGTGCGATTATTCAATAATTTGCTTGATAAGACTCATAACTTGGACATTAAGCCGTAGGTCTATAGGTTAAAAAACAAACCATTACAAAGATGTCCGAGTTCCATGATTTACTTAATGACTATGTGTGGGACAGGCCACTGAAAGATTTCTATGAACCCCCCCTTACCTCTTTATGCAAAGGCCAAAGCCAATATTTGTTTATATCTAATAAACGCATTACTGAATTTTCAGTACATTTCGAATAATTAGCCTTCCCAAAATGGTCTTTCTTCTCAATTTATGGCTTTAGCCACCATTTTGGTCTTACTTTTCTGAAGCGACAAGAAATCACATTTTGCACTCGGATGTTGTGGATATTTGCGCTAAAAACCAGCATGCTTATAGCTATCAAGCACTATAAACTCAAAAAAGAATAAACCAGCGATATTGATCGATCTCCTTTTTACATGTCTTTTTGAAGTGCAACCATTTTTAGATTTTTTTTTAACCTACCGATCCAACCAATTTTAATAGGTAGTGCATAAATATATGGCGTGTGTTCAAGCAATACAAACACATCGACCCCTGACTCCGCCTCAGCGCATAAGGTTTATATCGTTTTTCTTGGCGGAAAGGACCAACGTGTCTGCTGCCACCAACAGGCAGTTTTTAATACTGCAATGAATGCCTTGAGACAGTAGAAGAGTTAATTTGAAATTAAATGAAGAGTGTTCATAGGAAAAAATGCTTCACAACTTCAGAAACAAACTTCTTAGGAAAGTTAGGCAGGCATCGCTGATGCAAAGCGCCCTGCGTTGTAAGTGCATTAAACACTGCAAACACAGCGTTGTTAATTATAACACCATTGGTATCTATACAAATTATATAAGACTAGCTGGTGTTTAAGATTTCTGGTGTTGTCCTATAAAGATGCCAAATGGTGTTAAATGAACACCGTAGCTTTTGTAGTAAATAAGCCGTATATAATATTCACGAAGGCAACACTTTTCAGCACAACACTGTGTGACATAACTGGTGTACGTGGAATGAAATTGAAGTGTAGTACAGCATTTTTGAGCGGCAAGTGCTTTTAGTCGCACTGGCTATAGTCTTAACCGTAGGCCCTATACATAGGCCTTTATAGGCCTACATGTACAGTGATTTCATGAATGACAAATTCACCACAATTCTTCAAGTTAGTGTCTCATTCAAGATCCATTAAATGCAGTGCAGAATGTATTTTCAAGCCAATGTATCCCCTCCCGATACCGACATCTCAGTTGGTTGCGCGCCGACCCTTGTCTGCTGCAGCTTACGGCAGCAAAACATTCTCTTGAGCCCCACCTGAAACTGTCTGTACTGCATGGCGTAAATGAAGGGGTTCCCGCACATGTTGGCATAGGCGAATATTTTGGTGACTTCGTACCAAGTGCTGGTGAAGTCCAGCGGTCCGCCCAGGTTGTAGATAACGTAGGTAAATGCAATGGGTGCCCATGATATGGCATAGGTGGCGGATACTATCATCATGGTTTTGATAACGTTTTTCATGGCCTGCGATTTCACAGTGGAGCGGGCGGTCTTTCTGCTACCGTCCAGGAGATTACCGTTGGTACCGGTACCAGAGGCTCGCTCGTTGGCGTTGACAACGCGCGACAGGGTCCGGGCAGGGGATTGGGACTGCACCTTGGCAGCCTGTTGGTGGAGTTTACGGATAATCTGCGAGTAGCAGAAGGCCATGCATGTCAGTGGGATCAGGTAGGTCACGCAGAAGATCAGCACACCGCCGACACCTTGCCAGACTTTTGATTTGTAGATGGGTACGCAGAGGTTTCCCGGTAGGACATGCTGGACGTAAGCCCAAAAGGCGTCGATGAGAAAACCCAGGCCCCAGACGGCAGCAGCCACGGGAACAATGCGTCTCTTGACGGCGGCCACTTTTTTTCTATACCACGCTGGCTTGAGCGTGGCCACGTACCGTTCCAGCGTGATGCATATGAGGTTGATGCTGGAGGAGATGAAGAGAGCCCACATGACGTACTCAGAAACCCAGATCTTGCATAGGATCAGGTGACCTGTGTTGCCAGGCTCCAGCTCAAATTTAGGACCCAGGTGGATGAGGAGAAATACCAACGAGCTGGTGAAGTCGATCATGGACTGGTTAATGATGAACAGGTTGATCAGGTTCCGGGAAGACTTGCCCCGGAAGAAGACCAACAGGACCAGACCGTTACCGGTGACTCCAAGGAAGCCGATGATACCGTCTAGGACGACCCACAGAACCAGTCTCTGGACGGGGGTCATCGTTGGTCCTTCCTCGGTGCCGTTCATGCTGGCGTTGTACGAGATATTCTGGAGCGAGTAGCCGACTGCTGTCTCCGTCTCCATTATCAGAATTGATGATCAGAAACGTTGAGTAGAATTCACAGTGTTAAGTTACCAACCGCAACTTGCTCAGCGGAGTCTGTGAAGAGTCCAAGTGATTTTCAAGCAAGACGAGCGACTGTACGACTGTCTGACTGGACGTCTGATAAGCGGTATTTATGCTGACTACAGCGGCCACGTACCCACAGTTCCCTCAGTGTGGAATTACTACTTAAGGTAACCGAGAGATTATTGTTGCATTGATTGTAGACTCGCAGGATCATTGGATTAGATGTTCATTTCCTATTCGCCTCTGACCGAGGTTAAGGATATAACGAAGCAAGTCGCAAATGGCGTGCCAACAGTCATCAGCAGGAATTCACGTCACGAGAGCGCGGCGGTGCCGGTCACGCAAAATGGAGTCTCCTTGGACTTTTCTTGTTTTCTCCCTCGTAATAATTGGTCCTTCGTCCTTTGACGTCCGGTTATTGACACGTTACGAGGCGGATGCGGAATATAATCACACTCCTGGGATGGTGGAAATTACTGCAATTTCAATGATCGTGCACAAACGCTTTTTTTTCACGCGACTGGTAACATTAGGCTTTATCAAGGACTGACGACAGCTTCGATCGCACTAAAACTACTAAATTTTCAGTTTGTGTCTCTCAGGATAATATCCTGACAAATAAATTGGTATGTAGTGTAAACGTGACTGTGTCCTAACGAGTTGAGGGAAATACAAACATCTGCCGCCTGAAAGTTTCCCCAAATCGAGTGATTGTTGTGAGTGGCGACAACATCAATTTGACGCCAATAGCTCGTGAAAGTGAGGGATGGATCCCTTTTGCAGGTAGATAACCGGCGATGTCGTAATTGGAAACTGATCTGTAAGTTTGATACAACAACGATTCAACTGCATGTGCACTGCAGAGACAAACAAAGCTGTCAACTTCGGCATTTCAAAGACAACACGTTGATGCAAACTGATCGCACAACCGAAGCGTTGATAAGTTAACTTGGGCATAAGTTGATGCGTTTGTCGACGGGCACCGCAAGAATAACTCCTATGCTCGTAAAACGTATCGGAAGGGTGTAGCAACAGTGGTGCAGACAAACCATACGCATCACTGAAAAATTATCGGCACATATAGTTTAGATCACCGCAAGTTGTCAGACGCGAAGTCAGTGTTATTTTCTCAGTTGTGATTGCCGTTGCACCGTCAATAAAACATCCACAGAAGTCGATATCGCTCCGCTCCAATGTCCACGTTATGCCTGCAGATAAAAAAACCAAAACCGAAATGGATATCAAATGAAGTTCCTCAAGGCAAAACAATTAAACAAGAATTACGATCAATACAAATTGGACAATTAGATGCCACAGTTAATACCTACTGGTCCACGGGAACTTAACAACGAATCAAAACGCGCGTATTCACCTGAAACTGATGATCTCTTACTCCTTGCGATCAACCGAGCGGCGAAGTTCAATTTAATAGCGTGCGCTTTGATAGCTTTCATCCTTAACCATGCTCCGTGGAGCGAACAAGATTCGTTTCTGAAATGGCTTCGTTCGGAACGGCTTAGGCCGCATAATCGGCACGCAGAGTTTTCGGTTTGAAATGACTAAGGAATAATTTGGGGAACGGTATACGACAAAAATACAAGAGCAACTCCACAGAATGCGAGGGAAGCAACAACTCGAAATACACGCGCCGTGTTACCGTACGTTTCAACTTTCATACCCCTATTATCAAGGTGATTTCTGCATTAAATCCAGGAAACTCATGCACTCTCTGAATTATATAATAGGCCTATACTGGCAGGAACGGTAAAATGCTAATCTTATCACGCCTCTATAAACGAATCCGGGCACGTGATCACTGTACACACACGGGGCCCCTTCAATGGAGAAACCATTGGACACGCTATTATACAAAGCAACTGTCCCGTGACGGATAATCCGACGGATACACAATGCTTTTGCCATGGAAGGGGGCCTTCGTGATAGAATTGAAAGCATGCCCGGATTGGTCATGAAGATAATTCCGAAACGACTGTTATTAGGCCAAAAAAACAATTAGTCGGTCTCAGTGGTCAGCGCGCGCGTCGATTTTAATCATGCGCGTCAACCTTTTTTTTCCTTCAAATTGTCCGCGGTAGCTACAGCAGCGCCCTCTATTGCCGCACCTCCTCAATTTTTTGTATCAAGGAATGGGGAAATTGCACCAAGGCAAATGATGGAGGGCACCAAGGCAAATTATGGAGGACCCCAATGTTTGTGAGAACACAACAAAAGCAAAATAGTACCCACTTTGTCTGTACAATCAAAGCTTGAAAAAAAAGCCCCCCCCAAACCCCCCCCCCCCCCAAAAAAAAAACCGCGTCGCCGCGTCAATTCCGGAACTTTGGAATGACCAGAGACCGAATTTTTTTTTTTTTTTGGCCTTAAGCACAAACGCGCGTTTTACAAGTTGCCAGCATTCGCAACGCTGTAATACACATCGCTGCAATACACATCGCTGCACACACAACGAGCCCCTTAATAAATAATAAGAGTGTAATTCATCATTTCGTGACAGTTTTATGGTCGGTTTCGCCCTTCATCGACTTAATTTCATAAAAATGTATACTCAGTGATGTCGGCCGACGGCCTGAGAGGGAGAAAAAAATAGAAGCTTACTTGAGGGGGAGAGGAACCCGCGACCTCATGCTGATCAGTACAGAGATCAAAATTACGTCAATGAAGGACAAAACACAACACCGAATTTGAATCTTTTCACCATACAAATACAATGTAGTGGTTTTCGTGAGCGTGAGCCTTTGGCTTCAGAAATACACAACCGTATCTGATAGCCTATACGAAGAAGAACCCGAATGCGTCTCACTTGTACATGTATGAATCAAACGTAAATTATCAACACAATTAAGGCTAATTTTTTTAAAAAGATATCTGTTAATTTGAACTTGAAGAGGATTGATTGCTGACGATTTAATGAACCGACAGTATATTGAAGCATGTGTATATTGCGCAGCAGCCGGTTACAAGGTGTTTTTTTTCAGTGGCTCTATCTTGGGCAGCCTCACGGATCTACGAAGGCTTATGTGTAAGAGCTAAATCTTTATAGAGAGTAGTCTGGCAATACACTGTGGGTACATCAAGGAACGTCTTCCTTCCCTACGGTTACCGTGACGCATTAAATGTTTTTTCTTCTTCAGTTTTTGATATTACGTCAAGTGCATCATTCATCGTTTAAAATTTTTTTCGCTCAAATGTATTTTAAAAAGTTAATAGTTAATCGTGTTTTTTCCTTGACCGTTTGTTTTCGTGTTTATTCTTACTGTCTGTGTGTAGTGTCCTGTATTGACTGTTTTAACTTGTTCTCTATACAAGCCTCGGTTAATACGAACAGCCCCATACTTTTTTACCCTCCTTTGACATATTTAGTCGTTTGTAATTTCAGATATGTACTATTATTATTTATACAATTTAATATAATGACCTCCTTTTATTTGAAAACTTAATTTGACTTACTTGTGGAAAGTACGGATTGTTGTCTTTGAATTGAAGCGTTATTCGTCTAAAATAAATTGAAGTAGGTTGGATTAACGAATTCCGCCTGATATAAACGGTAATAGTTGCAATAAATCAAGTAATTAAATTTCGTTTTCGATAACTCCTCAGCGATTTTATTTCTCGGTCAATCACAAGACTTGGTTTTGGTATTCCAAGTCAAACTATCCATTTGCCGGTCTTTGTATTTTGAGCCCACCGAAATTGGATTGTATGGCTTATGCGAGCGTAACATTTCTGATCAATTTTTAAACGAGAAAATGGTATCGCGGTCGATCAAGCGGGAGAGGGGTCCTTCAGACGATGTCGCTGGCTATCGTTCAGGCAGTCAAACGGTGGTGGTAATGAGCCGTATAGAGGTACGCCAATTACGCGCACCTATTCCGCTAGAACCTTGGACTTTGCAATAACGTTGGGACAATGCCAGCATACCCCAGCTCTGGTAATTAGTCTTACTATAGGGTTGAAGGGGAAGAAAAACACAATATCGGTGAAGGGCACAACCCTATATTAAAATTGCAGTAATTGAGTTCAAGATGCGAAGTGATGTAAAGATGCCTTTATGGTACGTTAACAGTGGGTTTGAAGCTAATGCAGTTCGCATGCCATTTAGCCTATGAGAATCGCACTGGGAACAAAAACACAATGGTTGAATTGGATGCACGATTCTTTCTCATAAATGAACAAAGAACTTATCCTATACTATAGGAAGGCATCCGACATTTTCATCACTGATAACCTTGATATGCACATGCGACAAAGGGATGAAGAAATTTTCTTCATCCCTTTGTCGCATGTGCATACCAAGGTCATCGGTGATGAAAATGTAATTAAGTCGTTTCGCCCAATTATAAAGTAATTAACATCGCAAGAAGTAATTGGCCTCGTCACCAGGACTATTTCGCCTCGTAACTACATTTACGGGTAGTATGGGAATCGGGTAACCGATTGAAAAAAGAACACGGGTATCTGGGTAGCCGTTAAAGAAACTAATCCCAACATTTAAATATACCAGAAGTTGCAGTACAGCTTGTCCATAACTTAATAGGTCAGAACGATACTAATACAGTGAAAAGCCGCTATAAAGAACACAGTGGGGTCCACAGAAAGTGTTCGTTATAGTGGTTGTTCGTTATAGTGATTGTGCATTATTACAGAATTTACTAATTCGGGAGCCCATGGGGATCTTCGTTATAGCAAAATGTTCGTTATACTACATCGGTGCGGTGATACAGCAAGATATGCAAGTGTGTACAAATGGTGTCAACAGGGACATGTAGCTTTAAGTTACGTTTTCGCAAGCGTCATAGGCCTAAACATGAATCTGGGTTTTTTTTTATTTTACCTGGTTTTCATTTTAAAAATTCTCCACAAATGACATTCGAAAGCTCTCTTTTTCATTGTCTCAGAAGTTACTTAGTATAATACGTAAAGTTGGTTATACGGGTATTCTCAGTTTCATTGTGTAGAACAGAAGTTCCTGAGATAAGCGGTTGGGTACTCGGATACCCGGTTCAGATGCACGCCCCTAGGAACCAATGTTACATACAGGGCAGTTACCATGAGTTACCGATGGTGTTTTCATGTACAAGGTCTTTAGCGGGATGTCCTTATATGGGGAAATTCGTACAAAGTGTCCTTAATATTTAAGAGACTTAAAAGTGTAAAATCGAGGTATATTGCCAGGGAAAAAGATATGAATTGGCCATGGAAGTTGCTTTAACTTCAAATAGATTATTTTCGCAGGACCCCGAAGGGCTGACCAATTGAGTAACTGAGTAACTGACTGACTATTTATACAGGCCAAGTATAAATAAGGCTACGGCTACGTCTGTTGACAGCATGTTCACATTCGTGTTGTAATTGGACGAAGACCTAGCCACCTAATACGACTTTCTGTTCAACTCCACTACGCAAAGCTAGCCTTGACAAACGCCAGAATCGCAATCGGGTATTTTTTTTCCAGCCTAGTGCCTATTGCTAAAAGGGTTTACTGAAGTGGAACCGTTAATACAAGGAATTATGATAACAGCTCGGTTGTAATTTATTAATGATAGTTCTCAAATTACAGGCAATTTAATGGATCCCAAGGTTGGTTGAACAAGGTCGTGATGTCTCATGTATAAAAAAATACAGTTCTTTCTTGGGGGGGGGGGGCTACAGGGTGTGAGTTGTAGTCGAATTAAGCTTTTCATGAGAAATACAAAATGACTGACGTGTGAACAGTTGAACTCATTTAACGTTGCTTGCCAGAAATCTTATGAGATGAGGAAGAAGAAAAAATGTCAGTCCAATATAACCTTTTTTGTAATATGAAGCGAAACTAGGAGTGCCACAAGTGCTTCTCGGTGATGGCGCTACTTTAGTTTTGTTTGCAGATGGCACGGGGGTATTAGTCATTTTCTGGCGGGGGTGGGGGAGCACTCACTGGGTTTTAACAATAGAAAAGCTAAATTTTGCCCTCTCAAAAAAATCTGAACCGGAGGCATAAGTTTATAGGGGTGGACAGGCCTTGTTCGGGAGGGGGGGGGGCTGCCCCAAATCCCCCCCTTATTTACGCCAGTGGTGTAAAAATACATGGATCGGTAAGGGACTCCACGCCCCATTTTTAAAAATGAGCACTTTATAATCCCAAAAATTGCTGCAAAACTTTTTTGTATAGAATGACAACATGAATACGGCTAAAAGTGACCTGCACTTTGCAACTGCTCCCTTGAATATTAACATCAGATTGTCATATTAATCTCCCAGCAGGGACATTATGTGCAGTAGTTCACGTGGCAGTGCACTTTTCCAAGTATAAGTGGCACTCCAAAGGGCGCCCAAAGGACACTTCGAGGATGAAGTATTTGTCCATTTTAGCGGCTAATGCGAGTGTCTTGAACCAAGCAAAAAGACAGAGCGAGTATTAGACTTTTTTCTCTTATATCAGATGCTTTGTTTCGTCAATGAAGTCTCCTCTCGTTTATCCCAGAGCTACTGCGGCATTCATCAATTTGAATAAGCCATTAGGACAACCGTATAATTAAGTTAACGAACATATACTTGATATATGGAAGGCTTACTTTTATAAATTGCTTTGATGTGAATACTGGTCGGTACATTTCGAAGAAACTAATGTCCCAAAAGACATAAAGATGAGACTCATTGACTATGTTTTAATACTGGGCCGCTGGATGGAAGGTCGGATCTAATGACGTACTTTATCAAAGAACTTAGCATTTACTGGTTCTTATTTAATGACAGAAAAAGTCAGACTTTAACCGCTTTTTGTGCATCCATTAGTCCATTTGCGAACTGTTTTGGTTTTGTACTAATTTTTAGTAGAACAAGAACCTGTCTGCTCAGTGAAATGCGTTCATGTATTTGCTAAAGAAATAATGGTGCATTGCTCTCATATCAGATCGTACGCGCGCACTCACTCTCTTTCAACCAAAAGGGTTTGCCATAGATCCTTTTATGGATGGATCGGAAGTATACAATGATGCGCTGCATTGCATCCTGGGACGGTGTGCGTGACGAATGGGGCGTTTGTACAGCGTAAAACTGTCCCACAATGCCGCACAACATATACCTTCACTGCATAATATCCGGTCCGCGCGGCTATCTGTAAAAGGGTCTGTGGACCATAATTATGCAAGCGCGCCTCAAATTAACGCATGCGATTTTTGCGTTAACGTTTGTGTCACTGTCACCCATTGATTTCTATTTAGAAATGCTACCTCGGTGGCTTTTATATGTATCCTCCGGTTACGTCTATTCTTTGTAGCTCCATGCAATTCAGCCCAGAGTACGGTGGCGATTAAAACAGCTAAGTATATCTCGATGTCCATGGATCATGTCCCACTGGAATCACTCAGCAGAGATTTTCCTCCGACGCATCGAATGCTTTTCCGGGTTGTATGCTATCCAATTGTTGTTAAGTCTTTAACCCATAAAAGTCGTCTACTCTCCAAAGCCGGATTTACGTAAATAAGGCAAAGGGGCATACTTCGTTTTTAGTATATTGTATTCTATGTAATTGACAAAAGTCAGTCGGCACTCGGCAGGACTAATTCCAACAACACAAACGTGGTTTCAAACGATACCGCTTTCGAAGATCCGGAAGTGTTCGTCGGCACAAATTGGTCAAGTACGAAAATGGACTTGGCTTAATATCATTGTCTTACGTGTGCACACGCTTTTAATGGGACATCTTGTTTTTTTTCGCAAGTCATTGCCACTGGTACGCACAATAGATTGGTCTCTAAACTGAAACTCAGGAAATACTATACGTGAATAGCCGGCTTCCGGATTCTATTATTTTAAGAGAATAATTCACGAGTCAACGTCAGGTATGACCGGAATTTCACCCGAGATCCTGTAAATGTGCAGTCGATTGCCTTTGGTTTTATATAGACTTGAAGACAAGTCGCTAGACAGTCATGTTTTGTTTGTCGGCGCCCCCAATATTTACTAACACGGCGCTGCGTATTGTGTTTATCATTTGCTGGCCTTGTCATGAAAAATATTGGTATCGAACTGCACGCATATTGGGGCTGAGGATGCACAGAGCGTCCCCGCAAGTTAGTGCCACGCTGCCCGCTACCCGTAAAGTATCGGACGGTTGTTGTGTCCACGCCGGTGCTTGGTGCAGGCGAGCTAAACCCGACCAATTACAGCTATAGAACAGAATACAATAAAATGTCTGTGAACATAGCTTCCGAGCGACGATCCTTGTCCGTACTATAGTTTTAGACCGAAGTATTGGGAAAAGGATAGATTTACAAAATGAAGTTGCCATTTTTTTTGCCACGAGTGTGATTTTCTTTTTTTAATGCTGACGTCGCATTGGAGAATCTTTTTTCTTCCTTTCAAATTTGTGAGTTGCGAGGGGGTATTTAATAGGCAAAAAATACTTTTACTTCTGTTAACCAATCAAAATATGGGAAGCCATACAGTTACCCTTCCAGGGTCTGCTGTATATTTACATTGCGAAATAGCTGGAAATAAATACGACCTTGGGAACGACGTTGACCATTTTTCCAGTTGGCATATTACGACCTCAGTGCCAACAGATCAACTTCATACGAAGTCATTGCAAGCGAAATTGGAAAAACACACCCCAGGCGATAGGAAAGAGAAGTTCTTGCACAAGTCAACATTTAATATGAACATTTAATCTGTGTCGTTGGGAAAAACCGACCCGCAATTAATAAAAGACGGCCAGTGGTGTAGCTCTCAATATTTTGAGAGTAAATGTCCCCACCCATATAGACGCACAATCAAATCTATACGACTCCACAAAAACCGTATCCCTGCATTCTCTGAGGCCTTGAGAATGTAAAGCAAGTTCATTTCATTTCGTTGAGGCAGTTCATTGATTTGGCAAGGCCAAGGGCAAACACGAACGTATTCCCCAATCTCCCTATAAACAATTCTTTTTTTTGTACCGACGCATCCGTTTGTTTCCCTGCGCTGGAAATCCAGCAGTTTTGTGTTAATAACAACTTAGGGCCTACTCTTGTTGACTCTGCTTCTACGAAGTTCAAACTCGCCTCCGATATAAGGAAACGGAACCAATCACTTTGCGTCAGCGGGTGTATGCAAAAAATCTGAAGGAAAGGGACAGGAGATACAAAGTATAATTTTATTTTTTTTACACTGAAAAGCAAAAATGTTTGCGAAAAGATGTGTTCGGTCTTCTGTGGCTCTCGTACAGCAAGCTTATAAGAAAAGTCTCGACACACCGAAATATGCATTCATTTAAGTGTCGTTTTTACGGAGGACGCTTTTGAAATCTGTATCTTGACGAAGAACAGCATTTATCAAGTGACTTGCCGGTGTAGTTTGACATTTAGATTGGTTGGTTGTATATCTTTCGCATGCCTCACATCAGTCGGATTGTAACGGGGACAATAGTCAAGTGTACGGGTTAGATTAACAAACCACTCTTATGACATCACTGAATACGAATCAAGATTTTATCAAACTGTGATGTCCTGTCCTTTAACCAAAAGAGGACAAATGCCAACATTATGTTTGAGAGCAATCGCAGAATGATTTTGACAGCGAATGGAGGAACAGAGACCCCCTACCAAATTTATCATTTTCCCCCCATTTCCATTTAAAGAAGATTTTCTCAGACTTTTGGAGACGTTTGACGAGACTTTTGTACCACTGCAGTGACTAACTCAAACGGGAGTGTGGCTCCGAGGATCAAGGAGAACCAGAGAGAAATTGAGCCGACGTTTCGGTCAGTATGTTTCTGATCGTCACCAGGACAGCACACTGGCCTGCAACATCTCTGGTCCTACAACTACTCACCACGAATCCATCCCGCTTAATAACCAAATACGCGTTTCTCTCCTACTACGTGCTCTGTGCTATAGTTGAACCATGGAGCTCGGCACTCCTATACCTAAAACCATTTAATCATCAGAATGTTTCACTCCGGAAATTGCTCCAGACCTATAGGCCCCATATGATACATTAATTTCTCGTCAAACAGTGAGTAGAAAAATTGTGCTTACTGTATAGCAGAAAACTGTGCTAACCTTAAGCACTATTTCATGGCGTGGATGCGTACGTAGCACGCGCATGGAGATTTCTATTATGCCTAGGCCCTACGTCACTTTAAAGTTAAGCAATTTTTTTCTTTGAGGTAAGCGTATCTTTTGCTGTGCTTACTGCCTACGGTCTCCATGAAATAGACGGAGGCTCTGTTAGCAGAAAACCGTTTGCTTAGCAGCGCCAAGAAATTGGGCCCTGGTTTTAGTTGACATTAACGCGCGATTCAATTAATTTGGCATAATCAAACTTTTACGCTTTAAGATCGACAATACTCAACGAAAATGTCATATTTTGGATTGTTTACCTAATATCCCATTTCAAACATCTGATTGAAAGGAAACCATCCTAACGTCTTACCGTTCCCGAGAAAAGACAAAAAAAATCCCAACAGTTGATTACATCGGACACGATATAGTACGCATCCTTTTTCCTGTCGTTTCAGTAAATGTACGATACACGTTGCGTTGTGTCGCATTAATTATTATACACAGCACCAATGCACAAATGTGTTTGTTTTTACACGTCCGCAAAAGGCGATAACTTAACGGCTGATATCACAACTAGCACGAACGGCCCGATTTTTTTGGGTCGCAAAAGTTAAAGAGGACCCCGAAATTCGTTCTCGCACGGAATAACACAAAACGCCCAGTTTTTAAAGGATGGTTGTGTGGATGTTTATATCTTACTTTTGAATGTTCTTTCCGATTAACATCATTTCATTCAAATCTTGGTTTTTTTTGCCCAATTGGGCGCGTTCCAGGACGCAATGTCCCTCCTTACATACACTGGAATATATATCATCTAGCAATTGAGCCTTTGACTGAGCATTTCAAAGTCTTCAATGACAGTATAAGGTTTAACTGGCCCGGAACTCTAGATTTGAGGTTCAACATACCGCTGCACTGCCAGTTAAATACAGAGTAAAACAACAGGAAGACGGTGCTTCTTTCCTTTCATCTAAAGCGAAAGCGGATTGTGACAATGTAAGTTTCATAATAAATAACGCATCGTCAAGCCCTTGCTTCACAAACCACTCATGTTTGCTATTCACAAAGTTCGGTTTAATAAGTGATAAAAAAGGATGTCGTCTTTAAAATTGATGTCAAAGCAGTTGTCTTATGATTTTTTTAATTTCCTGTGGTTTAATTTTCTTTTAATAAAGACTCCTTCGGATAACATTTGATGAATGGGCGAATTGAGTTGCACAACTCAATTGAAGCAGGGACTACATGTACTAGAAAATATAACAACAAAACACAGCTAAGTTATAGCATCTGTTATAGAGGGCGTTTCCCTCTTGAATAAACTGGCTGTCCCCGTTCAATTATTCATTAAGATGACAACTGCGGGAACAGTCACGTTTAAGCCGACTTAGAAACGATGAAGAAATCCGTTTTATCGGCACGAAATATACAGTGACAATCGACAAGTGTCCAAACAAAGAGGCCTGCCCTGCCTTCCATTATTTAAAGATATGACATGCATTGTCGACTACACCACGAGTCCGCAAATGGATATTTCTAACAGAAAATGAAGAGTCAAGCAGGGGCACGTCACCATGACAACCAAGCAGGAATAATAAAATCATCTTTCGAATATTGAATTCACATCAGAAGAAAGAATACTCTGGATTATCTGTCCACTCACATACTGAAAAAAGCACATTTCGCAATGACGTGTCAGACTGGAGACGCCTCGCATGATCATGGGCATCGCCATGATTTTTTTCTAAAGGGGGGCAAAACATATCCCCCCCCAAAAAAATGCCTGTATTTCTCAACATATTCTCGATTTCTCAGTTTTAGAGGGGGGCAGGGACATTTTGCCCCCCCCCCAACTCATTAAATTTACACTACCCTGCATGACTTTTCTTTTCTTTTTCTTTTTTTTTTTTTTTTTTTTTTGTTTTTTTTTTTAGGGGGCAAGCGCCTGGCCCCGCGACGCCCATGCGCATTATCAAGGGAAACACACAACATATTCATTTGAACTGATAGTGACTAAAGACTATCTTCAGCACCGTTCACAGAATAACAATAATCCCGTCAATCTTCTTGACTTTTTCGAATATTCAAAGGTAGATTTCTCAGACAAAGCTGCCCATTACCAATGATAGCGGATCACAGATTCAAACCAATTTATCTCAGCCCTATAAACTGCCGAAATGTAAACCTTGAAAAGAAATATAACAATGCATTTTGCAATCATCGATCGGTGATCTTTTTTGTCTGTTGGCAAATTTTATTGGCGACTTCAGCAGCTGCTTGACATTCGCCCTGGGTGTTGCACTGGGTTTGTTTTGGTAAGATAGAAATAATATCATTGCGTTTGGTTGTTTCTAATCGAAAGTCAATTATAAATTTTATTACGAACAAAACAATCAGCTTCAGGGAAACCCGAAAGGTCCGTCTACTGAATTGTATAATTGTGGCTGCAGCAGGAAAAATGCAACAATGTAGTATAATTTCTTTGCTGTGGACGAACCGATAAAAAGAAGTCTTCAGGTGCAAAAAAAAAAAGAGCCTCCGATTAACACAAGAATGGTTTAAAAAATAACAATGCAACACAGAAAACCGATAAACAATTAATAAAAAAAACCTCTACGCATATGCAACAAAGACTGCAAAAGATGGAGCAATGATGCTTGATATAAAACAAAAATACCCTCCTGAAAAAAAAGGTTTAATTAACATATATTAGTTACCAACAGCTGTTTCGGCTGTGTTGCTGGTACGTTCTTGGGACAAAATCTGCGACTAATCATTCTCAGTTATCACATAACTGTGAATAAACAGGCAAACTTCAACCAAAAAAATTAATAAAAGAGCAGCACGTGAACGCTTGTAATTTTAGCTCCGTGCATCAAGCTTGATTAACTAATCGAAAAAAGGGAACGTTGGGTGGTGAACGAGTGCAAATAAAATGACTCAAGGGAGGAAGCAGACTTCATTGAAGGCAAAACAGGATTGTGCTAATGCGTCTAGCTGCATGAGGTCCAGAGGTTAAGCAGCCTCAGAAATGGGAAACCTTTTAGAGACATTATTAAATTTTGACGATTTGCGGGCTGACGGGAGGTGTAATGGGCTCCATTCAATCAAACTATTCACGTCTCAACGAGAAATTATTATGTAAGCTGCAACACAAAATTTTATGAAGCATTGCTATAGTCGATGAGCAAAATGCACTAAGCAACATATTTGCGACTGTAGTTGATCCTCTTTGCCTTTGTAAGAATGATGTTTACAACATTTTGCAGTCAGAGAAAAAGCCTCAAAATCAAATTGTGTTCAAGTCGTGTCTGTCGCCTGTGCCAGGAGACATCCACCTTTAGCCACATTATTGCATAGGAAAGTAATACTACACTTTTCTAAGTGCTCTTTTATTTCTACGGTGAGAATTTACTTTTTTTCGAATGAAATACGGAAAGACGTTCCGATAGACATTTAAAAGATCACTACGCATACGCAATAAGTCAAGTTGGCCTATTTCCAGCTCCAAAAGCCGAGTTGATACAAGACTCGATAGGCCCCTGGCGCCAATTGAATTCGCTGGCATTTATGCGATAATAATCCAGTTGAAATGTGCTAATTTAATTTCCCTAATGCGAATGGATTTATGGATGGCTGGGCACAACCTCGTCTCCAGGGATGAGCGGGGCGAAGCTGGTGCTAGGTTCTATTCCCAAACGATTCTTCCAAATCCGCAAGTGGCTTCGAAATGTTGGAACATTATTAAAGTGTTGAAAGATTACATTTTTTTTCCGGGTACCAATTTACGTCAAGAGCTTGCAGCAGGTGTAACACACAACAACAGGCATCATCTTTCATTGAGTGCATATCATCAAGTTGAGTGGTTGACAGAACAATATTTCATCATCTCTCAATCAATCAACCTGAATACGCGCGCTGCTGACAAGTGGCGCGATGTGATGGTCAATGTGGAATGTGGACAAACACAATCAATCAAACAAACATTTCTAAAGAGATCAGGCATCTGAGATCTTTTACTGTTTTACTATAACCAGAACAATTTGTATCGTTGACGAAGGTTCTTAATAAAATATTGCCATTTAAACATCGGTATACAAATCTGAAAGAGAAGTTTTCAAAATGCGTGGGTTTGTTAGTCCTTTAATTGAGAACGAAAGTTTTTTATTCGCGATTTCGCATTAGCTTAGCGATGGAGCATGAAGGGTTCTTTCAAATGATGTATTAACTTAAAAACTAGTGACTGGTTTTTAATTTAATTTAATTTAATTTAATTGTAATTGAAGGAAGACGGTGTGCCGCTTTTACAACGCGACCCCAGCATAAATGTGTGCAAATGATTAAAGTGCTCAGGGAATGCTAATGAATTGTGTCAACAGCCATTCGAGCGATGGGAATTCATGTCAACTCCAAAATGCATGCACTGCGCATCGCCCAAAATGTCAAGAAAACGCAGGAAACGGGGCAAGTGTTTAAACAAGGCATCTGCAGCATATAATGGTCAACTTATTACATCACTGATTGAAGTCTTAATGTTTTGGTGATGAGGTTAACTTGCAATTTCATTTCGGCCTATACGTGCGCGAATCTTTGCCTCATTTCTCTACCCTGATTTGATAAGGTTTTGCGGGTTGACTTCCATTCCCGGCTCCGAGAAAAAAAGAAATATCAATTAATTAAAAGTCGAATAGGCGAGTTCGTTGTTGTCCGCAAAAAAATGCAGTAATGTCCTGCAGTCGGGGTACGAGATTGGGTAACTATTTGCTCCGTCGTTTTAGTGATGGTGGTGCCTTATTATATTACACAACGGTCTATTAGGTTATCTGCACCCAGTGATGCGAATATTATCAATATTTTTACAATAAATAATGATTGATAGCAGACTCAGAGTGGCTCGAGAGAGTACATAATTGTAAAGACAACAAAGCAGAAAGCTCTAAAAAGTTCAGTGGAAAAGTGTATGGCTGTTATTCTTACTAACTGTATGGTATAATATTCCCTGGGATAAACTTTGTTTAACCTTAAGTTATATAAAATAAAAAAACCTTTACGCTTTGCAACTTTGAAAAACGTTTGTAACTTTGAAAAACACGCGAGCAACAATTGCCATTTTTCCACTTTAAATTTTAGAGGGTTAGGGTTGTGATTGTTCTCAAACTCTGTACCTCTAGGAGCCCTGGAATAGGGACGGGAAGTGTGATTACTATAATTTAAAATGATTAATTTTGTTCCAGAAAATTTAATACAAATCGACTATATTCAAGTTTGCTTGTCTCCCACTCAAGGTAAGTGAAGTTTGCTCTCCACTCAATCAGCATTATTAACTGCATCCATTAAGAAGTCTAAAAACCGTCCACGGCATCGATTAGAACATCGATAGAAAGTTTAAGTGCCTTCTTCTGCAAAAACGGACACACTTACGAGGTTCAGCTTGCAATCTTGGTATAAACAGTTCACCGCAGTCGTATAGACATAATGCACAACCCACTTAGCAAAAGGAAGAAACACGGGGAAATCGTCTTCAGGATAAGCTACCTCGCTCATTACAGGGTGAGTAAAAAAAAGCGGAACCCAATCCCTAACAAGTATATATTTCAAATTTAAAAATATATGTAGCCCCAAACATAATAATGACTGGAAAGCCAATTTCATAAGCTACTTTTAGATGAAAAAATACTGAAACTGCTCAATCCGTTCAGAGAATATCACCATTTAAATGCAATGACCCTAAAACCTGGTTCGTCCAACAACAACAAAAAAGTTTAGTGTGTATTCCAACTGTTTGAACAACAACAAAAATGGCACAGAATACTTGTTTCAACAACTGTCGACAACTGTAGTTCATAATATCTTTATTAACAACCCTGGTAAGGCAAACAATATGATTTGTAAAATCCTTTTTTTTTTTTTAAAGACGGGCCTTCAAAAGGACTTTGTTGAATATTTTATTCTAAATATTAACTTTTAAACTGAGGTTTTACCGTTGGTGATGTTTGAAGACAATTGTGACGACGATTCTTGAAATAGCATTTTTTTGACGAAAGAGTTTTTAGGGAGCAATTTCAGTAATTATTTTCATCTAAAAGTAGCTTATGAAATTGGCTTTCCAGTCATTTTTGTGTTTGGCGCTACATTTTTGTTTTTAAATATAAAATATAATTTTTGGGGTTTGGGTTCCGCTTTCAATTTGACTCACCCTGTACAAACTGTGCAGGCAACACAGTTATCAGACTTTGCTGTGAATCCTCTGTGCAAGAGATTCACTAGTTGACTTCTTCACAACGGAGCATCTGCATCAAGACTGTTTGAGCGCAATGAAGGCATCGTTGCATAAAGCCGGATGCAGAACTAAACGAAACTTTCCAAGAGAGTACATGTAATTTGAAATATGTGTCGATAATTGAAAAATTCATGTCGAAAACGTCAGAGTTGATTTTATTCCCCACTTGACACTTCACCTTTTATTGCGGGTTGACAAACCTAGATACGTGAGTAATATTTTTATTTGTCATTTTTTAATCAAAGGCCAACCCGCTCGTCTTTCAATATCAATCGACCATGAGATAAAAGGAGCCAGCATATACGCACGCACGACCGGTAAGTTTTGTAGCTAGGCACTCAGGTATGAAACAATGAATGCGTTGCACGCAATACATCACAATGTATGTGACCATGACACGAATTCACATAGTGCGTGAAATAATGCACCTGTCGTACGCATTCAGCTATTTTGGCCTACAACAGGGTTGAAAATTTGGGAGTACTATTCTCTCCAAGTACCCATCTAATTTCTTAGTTTTCAATGCCAAACACTCCCAAATCGTGGCACAAAGACGATATGTCGATCACTGCAACATTGGCGCTGTAAAATTAACACCATGGGTCGTATGTATAAAAACTAGTAAATGCTGGGAAGTTTAATGCAAAAAGTAAAACCATTTACTTTGGAGTACAAACATTAAGGAAAAGCAAATGCTTGATTCCGTATGAACAAAACCTTTCCTTTACTGTTCAGCATATACTATACAAAAGGTAGCAAATGCTTCTTACCGTTGGATTGTTTTCATGGACAATGATTGTCAACAATAGGGTATCTTTTGTGTGTACGAACTGCCACACACACACACACACACACAGAATGTGTGGGGTGTACATGTAGGGTAATAGTCCAATTCAAGGTGATGCATACAGTACATGTAGTGGTACATTTGAATCTCAAATCCAGCAGAAATCATGACACTAGTTTTTTTCGCCAGTTGCAGAATACAGAAAGTATACTTTCATCATTCATGAACACACAGCGTCATGCAAACGTCACAATTGCATAAAAAAAATAACAGACACGTGTTAAAGCGGGTAAAATCATACCCACAAAGAGTTTTGTTTATTGAAATATTGAACAAATAATAGTTTGGAAAGATTGGTGACCTAATGAACTAAAAAAATGATTTCATTTTGTTCAGTCCCCAGGGTGCTGTTGGATAAAATGTATCCTTAATCATTCTATGCCGCACTGAATTTTACGCTAACACTTCTCATATCGTGAACAAAGTGCAAAATTAGCCTTTCTTCTAGTAATGAAATTAATAATACAAAATATTTAAATTTCGCATAAATGTTATTCAAAATACAGTGTATATGGTATTACATGTAGTTTATTAACGTTTTGTTTTAATTTTGGTGCGATTTATATCTATATATATAAGAGAGAGTTTAACTCGGCCTCCGAGACAATGTTTGCTCATGAAAGGATCCGAGACCGCGGGCTCCCGCGATGCCAAAATCGCTCCACGTCCGTGGAAAAATGCGGAGGGTGTCTTCCGCCGGGTCGGACACTTCGGGTCGTCCTGATTTTCCTGTACGGACCGGCGATTCGTTTCGTCGATTTTTCGTGACTGCGTTTTGCGCAGGAATTTGCCGTCGTGTGCGCTTTCACGTTGACTGCCTGGCCGCCCCGTGTGCTGGCTTTTCTGCGTGTCTAGACTGTGCGAGGTCAGCGGCTTCGAATTAGGGGTTGCATTTACGTGTTCTACTCGGCTGTTCTGCGAAAGTGTTCACCAAACGGTAGCATGGGGTGACCTTGGCAAAATATTTTTTCTCCATGGTGCGTGGCCACCAAGTGTCCCTATTCTTTCATGTGCTTTGCTTGCCGCCCCTGCGCTGAGTGCAACGAATACTCAGATTCACTACACATTAGTATGCCTTGCGCGGTCTGACCAATCGAAAGTCTACACTGCGTAGTATTTCCGGGCTATGCAAAACTGTCAATGGCAACGCGTACTGCAGCCTGCTCCACACCCTGGAAACGAGGTTGGGTCTACGGTGCTCGCTATTTGAAGTGCAAGCATGTGACGTCGCGTGATAGAGTGCTGTTGCTTCCATGTGTTTACAGCTAGCTCCATGCTTGCACCACCAAGGCTGAGCGTTGTGAGTTCGCTGCCCGCCACGTATAATTCAGTGTCGTGTTATAATTTAGGGGGCCTGTTTGGGGTCAACGAAGGATCGATACATGCACAAAAAATCGACGAAAAAGTGTCCGACCCGGCGGAAGACACCCACATTTTTCCACGGACGTGGATCCATTTTGGTGTCGCGGGAGACCGCGGTCTCGGATCCTTTCAGGAGCATACATTTCTCGGAGGCCGAGTAAAACTTGCTCTTATATAGATGGTTGAACCAACTTCAATAACAGTTAAATTGACGTTTTCCTTGCAGACGGTCTCGCAAATTGTAAGAAGTTCAAGTTTACGTTTGTTGAAGAGTCCAATACTGAAACTTAATTATGACCTTCCTCCATGATTCAGACCGTTTGTAATTTTATGGTAACACTCAACATTTTCATTTCAAATGACACCTTTACGTTTTATTGCATTATTGTCACAACTGTACAATCAGCCTTCGCCTGTGTACTTTTCACTGCGTTTTCCAAATGCGACTGCCTCACAAAATGCCAATTTAACAGACCAACGCCGGGAACATTTACAGACAGTTGCCATGGTACATAATTATCATGTGCGTAAATCGACGGGGACAGGGGGACCCCCCCCCCCCATTTTAAAGCGGGGGACACTGGGTCGTATGTATAAAAACTAGCATTTGCTTTTACTACCCATTTTTAAGCATTTACTTGCATTTGTATGAATAAAAATGAAGCAAATGCTTTTACTGGAAAGCATTTGCTGAAAGCTAAAAGTATTTACTTTTTACTTGCTAGCTTTCGCTAGACTAGAAGTGTTTACTTCATTTCGTATGAATAAAAAGGAGTAAATGCTTCAGATTTCAAGCATTTACTGGTCATTTTTCAAGGCTGGGTTGGGGCAACCTTGAAAATATAAAGCAATTACTTCTGCGCAAAAACTGCTGCATTTATTAATATTAATCACCCCAAAATTGACACAAAACGTTAATAAACTACATATAATACCATACACTGTATTTTGACTACCATTTATGCGCAATTTTTATTATGTATTTTATTACTAGAATTAGAAACGATAATTTCACATTTTGTTCACGATATGAGAAGTGTTAGCGTAAAATTCAGTGCGGCACAGAATGATTAAGGATACATTTTATCCAACGGCACCATGGGGACTGAACAAAATGAAATCATTTGTTTAGTTTATTAGGTCACCAATCTTTGCAAACTATTATTGTTTTAATATTTCAATAAACAAAACTCTTTGTGTATCGAATGTTGGTATGATTTTACCCACTTTAACACGTCTGTGATTTTTATGCAATTGTGACGTGACTACAGGACACTGTGGACCTTTACAATTTTCATGAATGATGAAAGTATACTTTTTGTATTCTGCAACTGCCGAAAAGTGTCATCATGTTTGCTGGATTTGAGGATCAAAATGTATGTACTACTACATGTACTATATGCATCACCTTGATTTGGACTATTACACCATGTGTAAACCCTGTGTGTGTGCGGCAGTTCGTACACACAAAAGAAACCCTATTGTTGGCAATCATTCGTCCATGACAACAATCCAACAGTAAGAAGCATTTGCTATTTGTTGTCTAGTAAATGCTGAGCAGTAAAGGCAAACTTTTATTCATACGAAATCAAGCATTTGCTTTTCCTTAATGCTTGTACTCCAAAGTAAATGCTTTTACTTTTTGCTTAAACTTCCTAGCATTTACTAGTTTTTATACATACGACCCATTGTTTGGTTCCCCCCCACTTTTTCTTCCCCGAATACAAATTGTAGCCTACAATAATGATTCTATTGCTCAGAATACCGTGTAGCTGATTCAATTACCCCAAGCTAGAAAATGATGTTTAAAAGATGATATTTTGCTCAAATTGGTTTTAGTCGTCAGAAATTGCCTCAGACAACACCACAGAAAATGCTTTTCTATAACTGCATGTCTCCCCAACTATATCCCCCATTTACATTTAACTCCCCACATTTTCATCCCCAACACTACGCCCTGCCCGATCTATGATCGGGTAAATCAGCTTGTTAATAAATACAGCAGTTTTTGCGCAGAAGTATTTGCTTTATATTTTCAAGGTTGCCCCAACCATGCCCAACCCAGCCTTGAAAAATTACCAGTAATTACTTGAAATCTGAAGCATTTACTCCTTTTTATTCATCCGAAATGAAGTAAACACTTCTAGTCTAGCAAAAGCTAACAAGTAAAAAGTAAATATGTTTAGCTTTCAGCAAATGCTTTCCAGTAAAAGCATTTGCTTCATTTTGCGCAATGCGTGTCTTTTTTTTTCAAAGCCGTTGTTCTCGAAATGACGTTAGAGAAACTTGGCAGGACACTGTTGAAGTTCTGCGTCATATCTTTGGAATAAATTAAGCTGTAGAAATAAATTAGGTATCATTGGAAACTGCCAATGATTTGCGCTTAAACATGATGTACATAACGTGAAAAGTCAAAGGTGGGGGTTATTCTTCATTATGCAATGGCAAGTACCCAAATATAAAGCATATTAGGCCTATATAATATAGCAGTTATTGTATAGTGTAAACTTAAAGCGATATCATGTTTCCCATAGCCTTTCCCCCAATTGAACAATAAATATCAACATTTCTAAATAGATTTCCAATACCTTTTCGGTTCGACGTTTCGCCCCAGCACTTGATCAGTCGTTACTATATATATTATTGAGATAACCTGTCTACATTTCATAACGTTTTTGTTTATAACCCCCCCTTCAAAAATTCCTGCATCCGCCCCTCGTCAGACAACACAAACACCATAAAAGCCAAACATTTTAGACTCACCAAATCCAGTCAAAGCTCCTTCAATTGAGACTGAACACCCACTGCAGCAGCAGCATGTTAATACCACGCCGCCTTCAGATACAGGCAACAACGAGCGAAAGAGCATACGCGACGAATGCAGATCAATCCGATGGACGAATGATCCTGTTCGGGGAAGTCGGCAGCTAGGAACAGCTACCACGCAGTGCTACCAGGTAGTTTCCGTGATGTAGTTGGGACAATAAAAGAACTCACACCACAGGTTTATCGCGGTGTCATATCCTCTTTCAAGTTGTTGTGAGTTACATGTTTCTCCACTTTCCGGGTGAGCACGCTGACATAACCAGCAGTTCGAGTGGGCGAAAGCAGTATGAATTCAGGAACTAAACTACAGACCCATTTTGTCGCGTTTGATTAAAATATCCAACAACAGTATCAGACGCCACACAATGACCTAGCTTCTTTTAGTATAGCGCCACTTCACACAGTTTACATCTAGCGGTGGCGTTCCGTAAACACGTCATTGTCAAACGGTTCCCCAACCGAGACTCCTTTGCTTACGATTTCTGAGGCGTATCGTTCCCTGTTTCAAGGCCAACAATCTCTCTCCAGTTTCAATGAAAGCTTCATCAATCCATTCAACCGCTCGCCCCTTTTCGTCAATTCCACCACTGAACGTTTATAAAGAATAACAATTCCTGTAAACGATACTACAGGCTTGTGAGAGGATCCCTCACGTCGTTCGAGTCAAATACTAATTAGTACATTGGCCCCAAGTAATCAACGTCAAGTGGAACGCTAGAGTGGAATGACGGCCCGTGTTGACGCTAATTTACCATTATTGAAGACACTTGAACTATCTGACACCAAATGACACGATCCGTGAATGTACTTACGGAATGACAAATTTCTTACGAAAGCTGTACTGCTTCGAAGCATTATTACGGGGGCCTATACGACCCATATATATACAGACAACAGCTTATTGTTCAACGCGTAATTCAGCCATGAAAAAAGGCTGTCTGATAGTGGATTGTTACCTGCAATTTTGTGATTAAAGTCAACAGAGGGCGTCTGTGTAATATGCTCACAAGGGACCGCCTGAAAACATTCATGCACACTCAGCATAATTACCGATTGGTATAATTATCAACTATTATTAAAAATATCCATACACGTTTGCACAGGATGACCAATTATATGTGCAGCAGTTAATAAAGTGGGGACAAATGCACAATGAAAAAGTTAAAAAGCCACTATATGCGACAGGATGTTTGCATCTTCTCAATGCAGGACACTTAAGAAAACCCAAGGGTAACAAAAGTTCAGATAAAACACCCTCCACACTCTTCAATTTAATGCAATGTTCTTGTTCTGTCACGTTTTGATTCAGTGAGCCACAGGATACAATTTCGTATACAATTTCTGGGATCAACACTCATTTCGTAATTGAAAAAAAGAAGAAGATCGTTCTCATCATGAAACAGCAAAAAGGTAAAGAGAGTAAGGATAAACACAACTTGAACAAAAAGTGAAAACGCTGACAAAGCATGCATGTGGCAAACGGTCACCGTAACACAAAAATAAGTTTCATCATCGTCTCATCAGAAAAAAAAAATCATAATGAAACCAAAAGCGTTTTCGGGAGTTTCGATCAGCACGAAAACACAATGCTTTGTAAACAATAGTCACACGCTTGCATGTCAAGCAACGAAAAACTCGTGCTGCAATAATGCCGTTTCTGAAACTTGGCGTACAAAAAGCCATTATACTTCTATCATTTCAACCGTAAGCAATACAAGTCATGATCCCGCTTCGTGCGTGTTTGCGCGTGTGCGATGGGTTTGCGCACGTGATGAGCCCGACGTATTTGTCCCAGATGCATAATAAAATAATACTTTTTTTTAATAAAAACCATTCTTATATAGCGCATATCACCACGCATGTGCTCGTGACCAACATCAATAAACAGAACACTGTTAGGAGACAAGCTAATAGTACGTTTCTTACCAAGTTTTCGATTTTTTTCTCAATGAAAAGTCCGTTTTCAAAGGGCATTCCTTCGATTCGCCTTATCGAAGTATTCAAAGAGCATTCAGTTCTCTGTGTTCTATTCCACAGTGCATGACAAGTCGTTCCACTTCGTTTGTTTTAGGCCACGCCGTTCATTATTGAATTTCTCCCGTTCGTCAATCGAATTATTGCTGCTGGGCTCTCAGTTTCCCATTTGTTCTATCAAATAAAACCGTGTTTGGTGCGCCTATACGTTAATGTGCGGTGCGTTATTTTCCTTTATATATTCCGCTGAAATTCATTTTCGTTTAAAGTAAGTACCAATCGACCGTAAGTACTCGTCCTATTTTCAGGTATGACTGAAACGACCTGATCAATCAAGTGAAATCTGAAACTAACTGAATACAGTTTACAACGACGATCACTTCAAGACTAGTATAGGCCTACAGTAAAGAGACAAGAACCGAGACATTAATTGAGTGACCATTTTGCCTGCTGAATTGTGGGGAAAACATATCTCACAGGCCTTTATTCCATACCTGCGGCGTTTTTACCTTCGTTTCCCAAAACACCTACCCTGATGAACGGAAAAGATAAGAGTCCAGTTAATCTGGACCGTGTTTCCTGGTATACTGAATTGGAAATTATTTAGCGGTAATTTCTATACTGCGCTGGGTCGGACTATTGTTGATCTGACGTACTATAATTTTCGATCTGAACCCAAATTTAGATGTGGTGATAAACTGACGCGGACTTTCAGCAAATTGTTCTATTAATTTTTGCACCGCATGTCGTCACTTGAGCGGGCGGCATTTACTTATAATGTTGGGAAATAAAGATGCTTGGCTGGCTGTCTTGCTCAGGCTAAAACCGCGCGTGCTTGAAGAATTAATGCTACAAAACCAACGCCTCAAGACTAAAGACCAATCAAAATAAGGTCTTTCTCGGGAGGCGATATTAAAAGGGGAGAACCAAATTCTGCCGATGTTGATAAAATTGTTAATTTAAGCAGGTTGGTGAACACGACTACACAAGAGGAATTGTTTACCAAAATATACTTTTACGAAATCTACGAATCAAACACTGCACATACCACAGCGCCATGTCATGAAGGCATTTTGACGATATTTTCTGCTCAAATCTGCTGTTGGCTATTCGGTCAAACAGCGAGAGAGCTGGACGATGAGACCAAGGTTGTTATGACCATGGAGCTATAGCTTTATGCTATGACCGTTCGACCGACTCCAACCATAAGAGGCCCATCAATCATCGTCTGTTCCTTAATGATGGTACTAATCCGGGTTATAAAAGGCCTAATTCGTTTAGTTGACAGATAATTAGTCTGACGTGAAAGCTGAGTGATGAGACTGGGCAGTGTTAGATTACACCATGATAATTAATCAGATATAGCAAAATAATTTGACAGATCCGACGCCTCGGGGTTTTGAACAATTCAAACAAAAATGTCAATAAACAAACCGTGATGTTAAATTTGTGAAGGCAAAGCCTTCTTTGCAATATACGCATTTCAATCAAATAAGTCATTAATCGTTCACGTCAATAACAAGAATATGGGTCAACACAATGCCTCAAGCTTTGTTGTGCAGTATGCAAGATAAATATTTACTGGTGAAAACAGAAATTCACATCAACAGTGACCCACAAAAATGGATGTTTTATTTATATCCCCCGATCAATGGGCCAAAACCTTTCTGGATAAATGGAGCTAGCTATAACATTTTAATATTAGGATAATAAGGTATAATAAAATATAATGATAAGAGGCCTAATACACTAATGTAATGCTCTTCATGTACAATCGAGCACTGTTTGCTACATCCACGTAAAAAATGCACGCGTCGGCGGGTCGCATCTAGACTTTTTCCCCAACGACGCGAAAATGCCAAGCCCACCGAACAACGAGAATGTGATTCTAGAGAATGCGATTCTAAATATATACATCCAAGACATTGGAAACTGCAGCTATCTTTTATCCCTTTGCCTCTGAAGTTACTCCTCTAGTAAATGTGTTTTGTTCAATTCCTTGACATTTCGCTATCAAATCAGTGACGACGTACTATACGAGGCGGAAACGGTGGTTTAAAAGCTTTCCTGCACATAACACAAAGTGGTCCGCGAATTAAGCATCTGAATAGGCGTCGCGGGGGGGGGGGGGCAAGGAGGGGAACTACCCACGAGCAAACATAGTAATAACTAAAGAAGTAAATAAAAATAGATGAAAAGAAAAGATAAAAGGAAAAAAACAAACAGAAAAAGAGGGTCAAGTACATAATGTGTAATAATTGTATTTATTTTTAACAATAGGCATAGAAAGTGCCGGAAAAGGGTCTAAACGGCAGGTGTGTATGCATACTGCTGTGGGGGTTGTTGAACAGCCCCAAGCGTGCATTGATGTCCCGATTATCCCCCTCCCCCGAAAAAGGGGTTGCCGAGGAACGAAGACCCCCGTCCCGGCTATTCGAAAGTTCCCATGGCCGGTCGTGGGCCTGTTCCGGACACATTTTGGGGTACCTCCTCAACCCAATTGTTAAGTTTCTCGCTGCTTACAATACTTGAGACGGCATATAATATACAAAGGCAATATTATTGCCTTTAAAATGGAGTATTTGGTCATGTTTTAAAGTTAATTGTTCCTAGGAGTAGTAGGACGTCAATTTTTATATGTGTAAGCTGGTCATGGTGTTTTATTTTCCCACGTAAATCGTTACCTTACATTTTGCTGTTAATTAATGATTTTTTCAATACGCTGCTGGGTCTCGCCCTTGGGTTGACTCTACATTCCCTTTTAATTCGAGCACTATTTAATTACATGTCTTCCCCACACACAATTTTGGAAAAATTTCCTGTAAATTTTGGAGTAACCTTTTGTGAACAATTTTCTTAGCAAGAAAAGAAAAACGGGGTATAGCCTTTTGGAATCATTTTGCGACCTGAAAAAAAAACCGGGGGTAACTTTTTCAGTTTTTTTTTAGTCCAAACCCTCGCCAAATTAGTCCGTGGAAATAACCGTCCCTGGATGCATGCAAAATAGGCAGGCTGTCTTTCCATCGAAGGAAAATAATTAATTGTTGAAAAAGCAGTGATGATAAAATCACACCTCACACTCTCTCAGTGCCTAAAAATGACCCGGTACCACAGCGGGAATGATGCCCAAGGTCATATGGGATAAAATGACAAACTTTTATCTCAAATAATATTCCTCCCATTCCACGCTGAGCCACTCAATATTTGTATACTAGCCGGCCGCGCTGTCCTTGCTTCGTACGTGCGTACGTACATGTACATGCGTGACTTTCTGTGATCAATACCACAGCCTGTTTGTGATGATAAACATTGAGGATATATTTGCTGGAATCAACCATGGATGTAGAAATAAACCAGGGTAAATCAAAGCCTTTGAATTTTAGCCATGAATCTTGTTTGCATGATCCAGATACAGATGCGCATAGGCCATTAATTCAATCTATTTTTTTCACTCCGTGATTCAATTTGTGTATTTGTGTAAGTCGGCAAAATGCCAACTTGCAGCAGAAGCCGACATTCGCGTAAGTCGTCCCAAATTCTCTGGTCCCGAGAGTGCCGTCTTAGCCGGAGTTTACTGTAATCTAAACAAAAATTCGCGTCAAATTTGTTTTTGTCAAAATGACACTTTTTTCCGGATGGAATGGCTTGAAAAAGTTGGATCTGACCCGGGTCTGCTTTTCAACATGCCGACCACTTTTGTGACATGTTTCATTTTCAAGGATCCGACACAAAAAAAATTAGTTAATTTCAAATAACGCGGCTCAGTGTTTTAAGACTCTTCATTGTCAGTAAGCCATTCGCAAGCAATACTCCAGACTTTCAAGGTTTCTTATATCTCTTGATAATTTACAATTCCCCAGCATTTTATGCGATTCATGGAGTGATGGTCAGAAATGTTAACAATTAAATGTTAAACATCTCGGTTCGAACAGACATTTTAACAATTTAATTTATTAAAGCATGTCCTCACACGAACGTTGACCCAAACTTCAAAAAAGCGAAAAAAGGCTTTTTAATAGTTTCAGGATGTAGCTTCCTGCATAATTTTCAGGGTATTTCCAAGACTATTTAAAAATACAAAAACGGGTAAATATCTGTTCTTAAGAGGCATCATAGAGAGCTAGACAAATTTATGATTCAATGGCTTTGTTTATTTCTTAACACATTGTACAAATATATATAGTTTTGCACAATTCTCATGTAAAAAAAAAAAGATTACACAATAAGAAAGCATGATTATTTATTTATTTGCTGTCTTATTTATACAGGGTGGCCTTACCAGTAAAAAAAAACCCCTGCTCTCCATAAAGGCCCTGGTTCATATTACATAAACATAAATCAAAAACATAAAAGAAATTGAATTAAAACAAAACAAAAAAACATAGATATCATTATTAATACTAAGATTAACAATCAAATTAAATTAGACATAAAAAATAATAAAGACTAAACAAAAAAAAGTCCAAATAAAACAACACCGCAATTGAACTGAAAGCAGTTGATATATTAAACTAAAAGTAGAAACTGTGTTTCATCCTGAAAAGTAATATCGACTAATATACCGGAACGCTCACACAGCCCATTTCGGTAGAATATCGAAATAGTTTCCACGAAATCTGCAATTATCATATGTAAAGCAATCACTTGATACTACCATTAGCTTTAGAAACCCGTAATCAGTTTAGCCTGTAAAGTAGCTATCCGTTACATTAGCTGAATACTTTGCGCTATACATACAAGATTGGAATCATTGGCTGGCAACATTAGGCCCCCCCAAAAAAATAAGTCGGTCTCTGGTCAGCGCGCGCGTCGATTTTAATCATGCGCGTCAATCTTTTTTTTTCCCAAAATGTTCCGCTGTAGCTCCAACAGCGCCCTCTATTGCCGCACCTCCTCAATTTTTTTTATCAAAGAGCACCAAGGAATGGGAAATTGCACCAAGGCAAATGATCGAGAGCACCAAGGCAAATTATGGAGGACACCAATGTACATGAGGACACCAAAAAAGCAAAATAGTACCCCACCTTGTCTGTACAATCCAAGCTTGAAGAAAAAAAAAAAAAAAAAAAAAAAAAAAAGCCGCGTCCCCGCGTCAATTCCGGAACTTTGGTCTGACCAGAGACCGAATATTTTTTTTTTTGGCCTTACCATCTAGAGTGTCTGCCTCACAAGGATGTGATGGTTTCCATTCAATATTCTATCACATAAAATTTATATTACACGCATCACATTACACTACACACCATTGGTGACATGGCCTTCGTGGCTCCAAAGCCAGAGATAGAGTCGACAGCCACAAACATCAAGATAATGGTCACCATTTGCCCCCAAAATTGTATTTTTGTTTTGCTGATACAAAGAAAAACGGCACAATAACTCTGAAGCAGGTTATTAAAAAAAACCTGTCGCCAATTCAGCTCAGTAAGATCTATTTGTTCTGAGAAAACTGTGAAAATTCATCTTGATTTGCAAAGCAAATATCGATGCAAAGCAAGGTTTCCGTTGAAAGCCCTCTCTTCCAAATCGTTCATTTACCCTAAGTTTTACCCTACTGAGTTTGACTACGAACCGTACCAGGTCTGCCAAAATCCATCACTGACTCTGCTTCACATAAATGCTTCAGGACCAAATCCGTACTTCAACCAAAAACAAACACAGTCAGACACACAAACAAAATACAAACAGGATGCTTGATACTGTTATTAACTTACATTCAAGACTTAGTAGGTTATCGTACTATTTTAGTTGTTTGGTTTTTGGATTGTTGGCAAATGGTGTCCATTATACCTCTACCATGAAAACAGTCAAACATGCTAAAAATGAAACAAATGATTAAAAAAACCAAACCCCCCCCCCAAAAAAACCCCACCCCACAAATATGTCGTTGTTCCTTAGCCTGCGCGTCGGCAAAAAAAAAGTTTTTTTTTTTTTAAGATGAATGAAACAACTCAAAAAACTGCTGGTTTGACTGGGCTGCTGCTGCTGACTGCTTTGCGTGTTTTTAGATTTGTTTTTAGATGGGGTTATGAATAAGCTTTCTCTCTGCTCTCCCTTTATATATTATTTAGTTTTTTTCGGGCGGGCACCATTTGCAGTCATCAGCTGACATTTGAAGCAAAAAAAAACAGGTAAAAAAAAAGAAAAGCCGCGTCGCCGCACCACTTTTTGGGCAAGCTCCATACCAGAAACCGGATACTTTTTTTTTTGGCCTTACACTTCTGTTTATTGGAATATATTTACAGTGAAACAAGGAAACATCATGTTTTCCGCCAGTGGCACTCTTTGTTTTCTTTCCAGCAGCCAGTTCCTTCAGCAAACATTTCCTGTTAATGATTACATCAAGGGAAATAAAAATAAATACCACAAAGCCAGAATAGCAGGATAGCTCCTCATCAAAATAAGCAGCTTTTCTGCTTAAAACACCTCCTAAAACAAACATCTGTGAACGCATGATCTATTCCACGTAGGCCCAACAGTGTTTTGAATAAAATGGAGAGTGTCGATGGTGGGGAAAATGTCAGGAAATTCAGTGAATCCGGTCAGCCTAAAAAAATATTGTCAGGAAAGCTGGAATTTATTGAACAGGATATTGATTTTTTTCCCCTTCTAATTCTGAGCTGACCTTGCTAGCAGAACAGTATTAACTGTATAGACCATTTGCACTGTGGCCATATTTGAGGTGTGTGTTTTGTTCAACAAGGATACGCATGAGTTACACCTCTTGCTCATTTATTATTAATGAATTGAATTAACATAAAACACACCAATGCCAGCGTTGTGAAAGCAGGTGTAATGACCGTGACAGAGCATATCAACCACGATATACAATTAATGATTCAGAGAACTGATCCACAAGTTCTGGTCTGTAATCTCCTTGACTGTTACTAGATCATGGACGCATAAATATTTTTCAAAAACATACTGTCAGATTTACTCACAGTACTCTTAAATGCTGTGTCATGGCCACTACAAAACGCTTAGGAATTGCCCACCTCCTTTGAATTTGTATCAAATTTTTTTTTCCCAGGAAGTGGTCGGCGGGTTTAATGTAAAGGTTTGTGAATTTTAAAGATCTATTTAAATAAATCAAACTCCGTAAAGTTGAATGGTTTCAATCCTTTTGAAAAACTCCCTTTGCTCAATGCTCCCTTAGCTTAATGAAACAATTACGATAAACTTTAGAAGATCTTGACTGAGAAAATGCTCAACTAGAAAAAAAACCACAATGTGCTAATACACTTCAAGAATCTTAAAACTAATTGAAACCAATAAAACAAAAACAAAGAACATTTCTCATAGCCCAATAGGGAATTATTTGCGTGACCTCCTTTCCTATTAACATGTACATGGAATTGGATCATGTTCTCGCATCGCACTGTTTACAGTGCCTATCCCCTAAGAGGAGGATATACATGTATGTTGAAATTCCATTAGGCTGGGCAAGGAATGAAGCAAGGTAAGTCTTACATACTTTTTTCCAGATAGGAACGGTTGCCTTGAGCGTATCGATGCTGTACTGCACTGCTTCCAAGGCTGCCTGGCGATGAGGGGAAGACACTGCAATGATGACACTGGCTTCTTGCACTGGAACAACACTGTTGAAAGGGAATATTATGGGACAGAAAATGCTTATGGACAATTTCACCTGCACATTTATGTTACTGAACAGTCCTATCCCCTTAAAAGTCATAACGCCTCTGACTGAGTTCTCATGTTTAATAATAATTACTACGAATAACATTTCTGTTTATGGGGAATAGGTCATTTGGGGGACATTCCCATAGACTTGTGCACAAAATTGTTCCATCTTTAATGTCACTTAATCCCAGTTTTACCTTATGCTACCCCAACCAATTTTGGCATATTTATGATATGGACCACGAACAATCGATCTATTCCATTTGCGACCGTAAAATTCTGCCTCTAAATAGGAGCTGTGACATTGAAATGTCTCCTTAATGTCCGGTGTATCCCTAAGGTATAAATAAAGACGACAAAATGTCTCCCAAAGGTACCATTAACACCTTTAATTCAAAACAACAAAACTTCAGATAAAAGTGAAGTTGTTTAGAAAATCCACTGAAGGAACTACAACATTCAATTCGGAATCATCAAAGTACAAAAACAATACTTTATCAGAGGCCTTACCAAATTGGGCATGTTAAAACGCTGTAAAGTTTGTGCCAATGGGGGGGGGGGGGAGGCGATAATACTTTTCTTGGTGTCGGGAGTCATTATTTGACATTTGTAAGTGGACTTTATTCATAGATTCATTTTCATATACTATGACAGGGGAGAGATGATCAAACACCATTCATCATCATCATTTCCATTTAAGGTCCATTTTCCCCACGTTGTTGGGTGAGACGTTGTCTTTCCTTGATGGCCCTGTTCCATGCAGTCCGATTTCTGTCATCCTCATTGGCGAAGTTTGACAGTCTGAGGTCTTCTGCCAGGGGTCTCATCCCAGGTCCTCCGTGGCCTGCCAGGTGGTTTCGGACTGACTATTTCGAAGTTCCATGCTCTCTTCAGGCAATGGCTTTCCTCCCTTCTTGCTACATGTCCAAACCATCTCAGTCTGTCTCGTCTGTTATCTTCATCAGACCCACAGACTGCAGGAGGTCTCCACTCCTCTTTTCTCACGCAGGGAAGGTCTATTACATCCATCTCACCATCCTCATCTCTGTCTGCCCACAAACGTACTATTAAATTACCTAGTCAAAAAATTACCTAGTCAAAAAGTGCGTGTGTGTGGGGGGGGGGGGGTGATACATTCCCCCATTCCGCAGGATAAACATCCCTGCCCAGACGTACTGAAGACAACAGTAGCCATAATATCAAGCAGCAGACACATGTGACAGTAAAGGGCCTGAATGGTCTGGCACACTCGTCATATGCATTTTTTTCATCTCCAAAAACATAAAGCTGAACCTCTTGCCCTTTTGAGTTAGAAAATTGTTAAGTTAATAATCCATCCATTTATCTACATGTAAATGGCTACAGACAAACATGACCAGAGTTAAAGGGACACTAGGTCCTGGAACAGCCCATTTGGGCTACAAAACGCGCTTTGAACGAGATTATGTTGATCGGAAAGAACATTTAAAACTAGGATAGAAACATCCACACAACTACCCTTTAAAAACTGGGCGTTTTTGTGTTATTCCTGTATTATGTGTGCGAGAACGAATTTCGGGGTCCACTTTTGCGACCCCATAAATTCGAGCCATTTGGATGCTAGTTGTGATTTCATTCGTACGCGTAAAGTGTTCGCCTTTTGCGGACATTGAAGAAACCAATTTTTTGCATTGGTGATTGGTCATCGCTGATCCTGAGACACACAACGTGTATATCGTACACTAGAGAACGACACGAAAAACGTATTCGTACTCCGTCGTGTCCGATGTAAACAACCAAGTATTTTTACGTCTTTTCTCGGGAACGGTAAGACATTAGGTTGGTTTCCTTTCAACCACATGTTTGAAATAGGATAAGTAAACAATCCAAAACATGACATTTTTGGGGATTTCAGGACCTAGTGCCCCATTAAATACAGTACATAATATTTCCCTCTATTTGCTATGACCTACAAACTGGCCATCAACACTACAATCTGACAGAGCGTTTGAGACCACAGACGCCACCACCACGGCAGCCTAATGGTGTTTACCAAAAGTGACTTAATTTCTTGGTGCGGACATCATGACATGTGAGTGACTCATCACATGATCCAAAAACAACAGGGATGTGGTGGTTAGTATAACCAGTGAATTGCTGAGTAATATTGCACAGAAAAACAAATCCAATTTGATGAGGGGAAAACAAGCTTGTGGCCACTTCTGGAGTTGGGTTTTGTTTTGTGTTTGTTTGTTACTTTGAAAGAAATGCTTTCACTTTCAGTTATTTGGGATACATACATGCACGAGTAATGAGGATATTATAAATCTACATAACAGGCACGCAAAAAAATGGGTATAAATTAAGATGACAGTGTGAAAAAGCCTTATGTACACGCACAATGTAGTCCAGTTTTGCTGCACTAGTAATAAACGGGGCCCAAAAACATAAATTTGTTTAGCAGAAAACATGAGCTCTCCATTGGAAAATCATAACCCCCATTGTTCTAGTTTAAAATAGGCTCAGTTAATAATTAACGCAAAACCAAAATGATTAGAAATCTCAGTAGGCCTACGCTAGTGTGTTTTTATTTAATCTAATTGAAGTACCATTCTCAATGATCTTAACTTTCAAAGGAGATGGAGCCAACTATGTACTACTACTTGACATTGTACATGTACATTGCCTGGATAAAGTTGATGTCTCCTGGACAGTTAAGTTACAAAGAATATGTAGTTTCTAACTGCTACATGATTTTGTAGGATTAATCCTAACCCCTTGGGAATTTTTACTAGAAAGTATCCTGAATCTGCCAAAATCCATCAATTTTGCCATGCCAAAAAATGTTGGTGGCCAGTGAGTCCATCAGAATCCACCAGTTAGCCGGGAGTAAATCTGTTGAGATCCTGAATCCATCAAAGTCCCCCAACTGTTCAATATGGAGGAATCTTGAATCCATCAAAGTCCTGCAGTACCACTGGGCTTCATGTCCTGAATCCATCAAAATCCCCCAACTGTTTCAATATGGAGGTATCCTGATTCCACCGAAATCCTCCAAAACAGGGTGTGGATTTTGATGGATTCAGCAGCATATAGGGTTGAAGAACCTGCTCAGCATATGTACTGCTAGGGAGACAGTTGGTTTCAAATTACAAACAACAACTTGTGCCACTTAAAAACCACCGTTGACCAGCTGAAGCTTTCACAAATCTGGTTTGTGGTCGTGGAACATCCTCTACCTTCCAGTGTTGTTGTTTGATCAGCTTGTCTCAAGTGCATCTTGTACTCTGATACTGTACTTCCTAGATTCCACAGTGAGGAATTAACTTTGTTTGTATTTTGATTGTGTGTCTGACTGTTTGGTTTTTTGTTCCTGTGATTTCTGTGTGTAATTTTTCCAGGCTGTTTCACCTACAAGCCTTGGCCTATGTGAACAGCCTTGTACTCTCCTCTTTTTTTTTTAAATTTTCCACATCTATTAACATTAATTCAATTAATTAGCTTCAAAGTATTATTTTGTTACTGGTGGTACTTACCTTCAGTTTTTTTTCTTTACTTAAGTATCACTGTATTGTACTTATCATATCCCACTTTGTATTGGTTTATTGGTGAGTTCACAATAAATATCTACCGAATTGACTTCACCCCCACTTGCCTCTCTCCACCCAGGAGTATAAATGGGTACCGGCATTAGGTGGGGAGTAACCTGCGATGGATTGGCATCCCATCCAGGGGGAATAGAAATATCTTTAGCCGTTTCATGCCTAGGGAACTGGAGATAAAGTCGGCCTGATGAGCTAAATTGGCTCGTGACAGACTTTACTACTAATCAATTGAATAGAAGTTTGCATGCTCTGGAAAATGCTTTACTAAGCCTGGTCATGTTTATAGCATCAGAAAGTTCAGATTAAATTTCATTTTGCATTGCAAGACGAGGGCAATCTTTAACTGATTTGTCACAAACTAGTGTCAGCAGTCTCAAGTGTGTGATGATGTACATGTACTCAATTCTTTCTGACTTCTTGCCAAGCATTGGATCTCATAGTACTGTTCAAATTATCATTTGGCACAACTTTCACAACTATCACTTTTATGATACCTGTAAACGGCGGGTCTCCGCTGTTGGTTATCGAATAAAAAATAAAAATAAAAGATTCACAGAAAATGGTGATATGCAAGGGTGGGCAACTGTTGTTTGCATTGATGGATCCAGCATTACATTAGCCTCACCATTTATACCGAATCCGATAATCACTTATTGACTTGTAGCTGTTAATGTATACTTATGTACACACCTTAAAGGAACCTAAAATGGCATAAGGCCAAAAAAAAAAGTCTCCGGTTTCTGGTATGGAGCTTGTCCAAAAAGTGGTGCGGCGACGCGGCTTTTTTTTTTTTTTTTACCTGACTTTTTTGCTTCAAATGTCGACTGATGACTGCAAATGGTGCCCGACTAAACTTAGTACAAATATATGGGAGTCCAGAGAGGCCACATAAAGCTTATTCTCGATCATAACCCCATCTAAAAATATGTTAAAATTGTGCAGCAGCAGGATTCCAGTCAAACCAGTGAGTTTGGCGGTTTTGAGACATCATCTTTCATTGAAAAAAAATCCTTTTTCATTTTGCCGACGCGCATGGCTACGGCGACGCGCGCGCATATCAGAAACCGGAGACTTTTTTTTTTTGGCCTAAGATGAACTTACACATTGGCTCAATGCTAACTGCTCATTGCTTTAATTCAGCTTCATTAAAGCAATTCATTCTTTAGCCAGTACAGTACCATACATGTGGCCAACTTCTACCTGTGTCCCTAAACCCCACCCCCCTTCCACCCCCTCCCTCATGTTGGTGAACAAAACAACTTCATATTTGCCCAGCTTTAACCGCTGTCAGACTGCCTGACGATGTGCCATGATGTATCTAGCATTTTAACTGATTACAGGACTTTGCACAGCTGTTCCCCAAGCACGGATCGTTGCTCGTTAGATGGGTGGACATCTCGGTTGCCATGGCGATGATTTACTTGAACGTTTTTATCCCCTCCACCTCCCTGGTTAGCATCGCAAATTCTTTGACGGTACCCACTTTCTTAAGGATGTACCGTCTGTGCTTACACCCCAAAATATCAGTTTTATTGAAATTGCTATTTTACCAGCAATGCAAAAAATATATTCACTACTGAATGAGACACTGAATGAAAACCACTGGCCCCAGTTTAGTTAATGAAATAATTAGTTTAGGAATTTCAAATTATTTGGGGTCGACAACATTTCTTTCAAGGCGGACTGGTTCCTGCCCCCTACCAGAATCGATTCTACAGGGCAGTCTACTAGAAGGGCAGACCTAACCTGTTTCTACGAACACCCCCCCCCCCCAAAAAAAAAGGGGGGCGGGGAGAGGGTTGCAACGCCTAAATTCCCATTTGTCTTCTCATTTTCATCCTGAGAATGAATGGACTTTTAGCCCAGCCAAATAACATGGGAGAATCTGCTATAAGTTAACCCAACAAAATTCAAAATGCATACAAGCTGTCTGCTTACCCTATCCTGTGAAAGACAGCAATGTGCTCCACTTGCCACTTGTCTCGCACATCCCTACAGATACTGTGCATCTGTTTCTCAGCCATCGGGATGTACGCCTCGTACTCCAGACGAATGACCTCCTTACCCTCAAAATTATTCCTAGTAGTACCTGTGAGAGTGGCGAAGGGTTGGGGGGTTTAATATTCAGGTTAATTCTTCATCGGTGAAGGGCAAAACCATGAAAACCTAATATTGATTTACATCACCCCAACGCAAATTCCATCTTAAGATTTGTTTAATTTCGGTTCCCGCTGTTACATGTACATCAGATTTGAACGAGCCAACTGATCCTGCAAGCTCGGTGGTCGAGTGGTAAGACGTCTGTACTAGAAAACAGGAGGTCGTGGGTTCGTGTTACATCCGAGTGATTTTTTCCAACTGTCACTCGGGAAGTAACACACTGAGTATACAGTGTTTATATGTCGGTGAGGGCAAAAACCAAATATTGATTTACATCACCCCAATGCAAGTTCCATCTTACGAATAATAACTCTTAACATTAAACTTCCCAAATCCTCCAAAATTCTCTTAGGATTGTGCAGGATTGAGGCTATATGGCAAAAATGTGTAGCTGATTTTTGAGGATGCACTGTGTCAAGGTCTTGGGCCAGACCTTGTGTTGTTTATGCTCAGCCACGCACGAATTTAGGCCTAGATAATACTTGAAATCCTCCGCACTGCTCCAGGATGTCACTGGCGCTGCCTCAACATATTGACAGTGATTGATGGAGGATTTTGCAGGATTAAAGTTGCATCCTAGCAAAAATACCTAGGGAGCTAGGGTTAAGTAACATCAGAAGGGTGCCTTCATTCTATGTATTGTTTATTCTGTAAGTCACAAATTTCTTTGGAGGTTTTTGGACAAGAAATTTCAATTTCAAATCCTTGCCTATGACGCTTATGCGGCCTGTATTACTGTGCATAATGCTGGATAAAAACATTGAAGGAGTATAAATCTTCACTAGTGGTCCAAACCAGACTTGATTAAATGACACGTTTTGGGTAGGAAATGCAAGCATGTCAGACTCAGTGGACTCAAATATTTCAAGAGACATTTCTCAACAAATTTTCGGCTCACTCCGGTAAGCTTTGCTAAGTTTAAACCAAATCTGGGGACATGTCATTCATGAAGCAAATTCAAAATAGGGGCCAGCTCAATTGAGATTTTGAAAAATAAAACTTTGAAAAACCACAAAGGGAAACTGAGCTAGTTTGTTTTAGAATCAAATCGATTTGAACACGGAAATTGAGTGAGCAGGGTGTGAACCTGTGACCACCAGATTACAGTATTGGAGCATTACCGACAGAGCTATATCCAACACCACATGTTGGCAGTCTCCAAATCTGTCAATTACTTTGTCTATTCGGCACTTGTCAGAAACAATAAACCTAAATGTGCTATTTGTCTAAATATCACTCCAAAAGTCACGATGCTAGCAACACCCCTTAACAGTAACTTGACTTTGATTGTTCACTCACCGATGAAAATAGAAATAGCCCCCGAGGTTGGCGAAGTGACCATTCCTGTTGCCTCCTCCACACTCAAGGGGTCAGAGGTTATGCGCACAAAATCGTTGCCCGCCATCTGTCCAAAATGTCTCCTGTGAACGACAACAGACAAAACTATTTTGTTAGCCCTATAGGTGACAGTGAAAAAATATCAAAGTCTAAAAGGATAATCTGAAACCATTACTTCTATAAAAATTTAAACAGGCAATGTGCCATTCCTATGGGCTCCATGCCCAACAAGAGAGAGCACTTTTCTATGATGGGACACGCTGCGTGCGCATACACAATTGTTTTACCATACTCCCAAGGACAATGCTTTGTGTTTCCCTTTGTCCCTATAATATAACACTCTCCCATACATTAAGCACACAAACCTACCACAGAGGACTGTTTTGAAAAACAGACCCAACTCCCGAGGACTGAAAGGATCCGTTGTTCTCCCTTTGTGTGTCGGTCCTCGGGGGTTATGTAGAACAAGTACATACCGGCTCACGCAATTATACCACAAAGTACGCACGTGTATTTTTAATTCTGAATGTGCATTAAGTCTTCGCTCGGGCATGCAATTGGGGATTTAGAAAAAAACAAACGAGGAAACTCCAATCCACCCAAGACTTTGTACAGTATTTTTCAATTTGTAATGGCTATCATGAGTTATTCATAAGATGGAATTTGCGTCGGGGTGATGTAAATCAAATTAGGTTTTGCCCTTCACCGACATATAAACACTGTATACTCAGTGCGTTACCTTCAAATTAGGTTTTGCCCTTCACTGACGTATAAACACTGTATACTCAATGTGTTACCTAATTTTCATGAGTTAGTCAAATTAACGAGGAAATCAGCGGATCCGAGGAAAATTTACATGCCGTTTGCTTGAGTGTCGAGCGTTGTCTGAAGTACGTTCAAATATCACTCCAAGTGGTCTTCCACAACTCTCCCTTCCTTACCCTTGAGGGGGGTACTTGTGCACGGAGACAAGGGAGCTCTTATAATTGATCAAGCAGCGCCATGCATTGTTCAAACACGGAGCCAATAGACTTAATGTACAAACCTTGGGTAAAACTGCCTGCAATCTGGCCCGTAAGCAAGGCCTAGCCTCCACTGATTGGTGGGATCACGGCGACCTCATCATCAGGTCGAAGGTCAAGGGGGTCATCTCCACTGGTGATGTACTCTTGATTGACAGCTAGAACCACACTATCCTTGATGATGGAAAGCCTACATGTCGGGAGAATTCAAATGGAATGAGAATCCACAATGCAATTAAAACAATACTACTACTAGCATACATGCATGCACCACCTCTTGCAATGTTTTTTTTTTTTAAAGCATTGTCAACCTTGTGAATAAATTAAAATGCTTTGTACCAACATTTGATTCAACATTTTCGGACTGAACTTTGAATGCAAAAGAAAACCTGCAAACCCAGTTTTAAGTTTGATGTACCATCATTAATCGGACAGAAATCTGTACTTGTTTACACGACCATAATGCACCTATAAATCCCCCCCCCCCGGTTCATTGACTTGACAATATTGAACGTCAATATCTTTGGCTCTTGGAACCAGACTTCAGCAACCACTAAAGGCTTCTTGGACTTTATTTCCCCTGAAAGAAAATACTCCAAAGCCACAGATATTACTACATGCACTAGGTTGAGAAACAATGAGCTTTACTTCAATAAAAAGTAGGACTTGATTCAAAACCTTACATAAAAGACAAATTGTTAAGAGCAAAAATTATTCTTGCAGTGCGGATTTTGTCCTGGGACCTTTGGCATGGAATAAACGTTTAACCAATCAAGCCAAAACACTCGTTTTAAGTAGTCCAAGTAACTTGGACCCTACTTATTGCCTTTTTTTTAAAGGGACATGGTTTGACGATAGCTCACATAGGGGTCAAGCGGCGTGGCTGTCATCATGTGACACAATCGAACATTTGTCGAAATTACCCAAAGAAATATATCAGATTTTACCCTCCAAATGGCCACAAAATTACTAGATACGCAACTAAGATACAAATAAAGTTTGAGATGGTGGTAGAAATATTAACTTATGATCAATATGGATGAAAATGCCGCGCAATTTGCAACAGAGTCCTCACCGGTAAACGGTAAATTTAACTATTCATCCAGATTCTAAGTAAACCTTACACCTCGAACATAATCATCAATCTACACTTGTAGTACTTGCACCTCAGGTGGCATATCTTTTTTTGTGGACATTTTGAGCATGATGTAATAAGGGTGAAATCTGATGTCACACAATGGCAGCCATATACTGCCGTCTTGGACCCGATACTATCTTCAGAGCATGTCTCAATGTTAAAAAAAGGTGATATATAAACTGTTAGATCATGATAGGCAAAAAGGCATAGATTTAAAATGTTTTTTTTTGCAATTATGTATTGTTCATTGCAAAAGCAATGTGGTTTGGAGTACTCGGAGGTCACTGACACTGAACACTGATGTGTTTAATATCGCCTTACGACTGCCGTAAGGCGTAACACGTACGAAAGTAGTATGTTGAGATGTTACTGCGCAGTTGCAAAAGCAGCAAATATTATATATGCAAACAACGTAACAAGTCATACAACATTTGCCATTTGGTACAAGGAGTAAGGTCGGAGCTAGACCCGTGAACGTGGCTCATAAACTACGCCACGCTCTTGTACATGTTCGAACCAAGCGAAATCGTCCTTCTGTGACAAAGACTGAACATTGCCTTACCGTATGATAAGTATTCAACATCAAGCTTTCTTGAACATGTTGAAATCTGCTTTTACGCCAAATCTGGCATTTAAACTATATTCGAGGTAAAATCTGGCAAGATCTCGACGTCCTGCAACCTCCTCCTGATGCATGTGATTTACCACGTGATAAATACTGCAGATAATTTGGTATCGCAATGACGCTCCGGGCACTCCTGTCGTCCGGATCATAAGTGCAATTCCAAATTATTAGTTGCGTTTATCACATGGTCTCGTTATTGGCCAATCAGACGCCGCCTATCATATGCGCCACATGAAGCAGACAGGTAGCTCGGAGGGCTCCGATAATTTTGTACGCATATGACCCTGGGTACTCGTCCAGGGTCATTTGTCAGGGTCACTTGTAAGGTTAAAATCTAATTTCTACACGTTCGTATGGGTCTTCATTGATTGATGGCAAATTTTGCTGAAATGACACATCCTGAACACGCGGACAGGCAAATTTAGATTTCTAGGTGAGTTCTCAACATCCATACAAAATTAGGTATACAACGCCACGTTCACGGGTCTAGGTCGGAACTAGCCCCATAAATGTGGTCTATTTACTGGACTGCCTCCATAAACATAGGCCACACATCCACATGTACAAAAACGTGTCGCACTTTGCCAAATTTTGATTTTTGCATTTAGGCTTAGTTTGTAGGTTTTTTTTTGCTTAAGAAGCATACTCATCCTCTTTATAGGCTAATCAGAAAGTACTGCCTTTTTCAGATGTACATTTTTCGTGAAATTTCCAGATTCATTTTTACACGTTTGCGTATCAAAATTATAACATGAAATTTCACAAAAATTAGACATCTAAAAAAGGCAGCACTTTCTGACTAGCCTATGAAGAGGGCGAGTATGCTTCTAAAGCAAAAAAATCCTACAAACTAAGCCTAAATGTGAAAATCAAAATTTGGCAAAGTGCGACACGTTTTTGTACATGTGGATGTGTGGCCTATCTATGTTTACGGAGGCAGTCCAGTAATTAAATAGGCCACATTTATGGGGCTTGGTCGGAGCACAAGTTAAGTTAGTTTCTTTTTTCGTTCTCATCTGCTCATTTCTTACTGTGGATACTTCTTTAAAATTTGAAGTAGCAAATCATCTGGAGTCGCATTTTTCTTCACATTCAAAGTCCCTTCTTTTACTCCTGTAAGTTCTCTGCTTTTAGCGAAAAAATATAACTTGACGTCCACAAAATCAACACAACCGTTTCCTGCCATTGATACCAGGCTGATCTTGGCACGAAAATCGGGCCGGATCTTCGGCTGGCCGGATTTTCGGCTAGGCACTATTTTTACGGCGGCGCACCGCCGTGAGGATTGCCACTACGGTGGCCCTAAAAAGTCATTGCAAATTCACATTTATAGGAGAAAACGAATTATAAAGGAAGTTCAACTTCTTATCACGGTGGATTACCTTAAATAACTGAAACTGTTGTTTATTCGACTCTAAAGTAAATCGTAATGAAGACTGTGGCAATTGATTTTCAGAATTGGGAATGTTAATGTTATACATTTTAACGTTACTGAATTATAGGTTCTGCCTTATAGCCGATGAGAGGGCGCTATATCCGCCAGACTACTCCTTGAGTAGTGTTGCGTTGCGGGAAGGACCGGGTCCCAGGCATGAGTCCCGGGGGGGGGGGGTTGCCTGATTTCATATCTTTCTTTCCTGTTTTTGCAAAACTTTCCATATTTTTCATAGAAATTAATACTCATAAGGCCTGGCCGTGATCATCTTTTCCCAAAATACATGGTTGTTTAGCGCCCTCTACGATACTTTTATGACACGTACGTACACAGGTATCATAATAATTGTAAAATGATTTTGTGCCCTCCTAAATGCCGGAAATTTCCCGTTCCAGTTGCTTACACGGGTTCAGGGACATCCAAAGTGTATTCTATTCGCACCCGGAATAAATCGGTATTGAAGCAGAGTCAGGCCGATTGAATTAATCCAACGATTGAAAATTAACGTACAAAACAGCCGTTTTCCAAAGAAAATACGGATATCCCATTTTGAAATGATTTTGTACCATCCTAAATGTCCGAAATGTCCCATACACGGGTTAAGGGACATCCAAAATGTATTCTATTCGCGCCCCGAATAAATCAGTATTGAAACAGAGTCAGCCCAAGTAAATTAATCCGACAATTAATAATTACGATACAAAAGACCGGTTTTCCAAAGAAAATACGGATGTCCCATTTTGAAATGATTTTGTACCATCCTAAATGTCCAGAATGGCCGGTTCCAATTGCATACACGGGTTAAGGGACATCCCAAGTGTATTGTATTCGCGTCCCGAATAAATCAGTATTGAAACAGAGTCATCCCAATTAAATTAATCCAACGATTGATAATTACGAAACAAAAGAGCCGTTTTCCAAAGAAAATACGGATATCCCATTTTGAAATGATTTGTACCATCCTAAATGTCCGAAATGTCCCGTTTCAATTGCATACACGGGTTAAGGGACATCCAAAGTGTTTTCTATTTGCGCCCCGAATAAATCAGTATAGAAACAGAGTCATGAATATTAAATTAATCAGACGATTGATAATTAACGTACACAACATTCGTTTTCCAAAGAAAATACGGATATCCCATTTTGAAATGATTTTGTACCATCCTAAATGTCCGAAATGTCCCGTTCCAATTGCATACACGGGTTACGGGACTCTCAAAGTGTATTCTATTCGCGCTTGAATAAATCGGTATTGAAACAGAGTCATCAATATTAAATGAATCCGACGATTGATAATTAACGTACAAAATATTCGTTTTCCAAAGAAAATACGGATATCCCATTTTGAAATGATTTTGTACCATCCTAAATGTCCGAAATGTCCCGTTCCAATTGCATACACGGGTTAAGGGACTCTCAAAGTGTATTCTATTCGCGCTTTGAATAAATCGGTATTGAAACAGAGTCAGCCCAATTAAATTAATCCGACGATTGATAATTAACGTACAAAATATTCGTTTTCCAAAGAAAATACGGATATCCCATTTTAAAATGATTTTGTACCATCGTAAATGTCCGAAATGTCCCGTTCCAATTGCATACATGGGTTAAGGGACTCTCGAAGTGTATTCTATTTGCGCCCCGAATAAATCAGTATTGAAACAGAGTCAGCCCAATTAAATTAATCCGACGATTGATAATTAACGTACAAAACAGTCGTTTTCCAACGAAAATACGGATATCCCATTTTGAAATGATTTTGTACCATCCTAAATGTCCGAAATGTCCCGTTCCAATTACACACACGGGTTAAGGGACATCCAAAATGTATTCTATTCGCGCCCCGAATAAATCCGAACTGAAACAGTGTCAGCCCAATTAAATTAATCAATTAATCCGACGATTGATAATTGCGAAACAAAACAGCCGTTTTCCAAAGAAAATGCAGATATCCCATTTTGAAATGATTTCTGTACCATCCTCAATGTCCGAAATGTCCCGTTCCAATTACATACACGGGTTGAGGGACATCGATCCAAAGTGTATTCTATTCGCGCCCCGAATAAATTGGTATTGAAACTGAGTCAGCCCAATTAAATTAATCCGACGATTGATAAATAATGTACAACACAGCAGTTTTCCAAAGAAAATACGGATATCCCATTTTGACATGATTTTGTACCATCCTAAATGTCTGTAATGTCCCGTTCCAATGGCGTACACGGGTTAAAGGACATCCAAAGTGTATTCTATTTGCGCCCCGAATAAATTGGTATTGAAACAGTGTCAACAAAGTTAAATTAATCCGACGATTGAATAACCTGGGCAGTTCTGCACAAACTATACCTTGTTCGGAAGCTTGCAATGAGGCCCACAAGCTGGCAAAAGGACTAGTCCTGAAACCCAGCAGTTGCGGAGAAAATTCACGATTTAGCGCATCAATTAAAGTAGTACCCCTATGTGCAGTCAGTCTATACAGCAATGTCTGCAAGCGCCCGCGACACGAACTTCGTGTATCGCGGTCTAAAGGTAACTTACCCTGGGCAGTTCTGTACAAACTATACCTTGTTCGGAAGCTTGTGATGACTCCATCAAGCTGACAAAAGGACAAGTCCTGAAACCCAACTGTTGCGGAGAAAATTCAAGATTTAGCGCATCAATGCCAGTAGTACCCCTATGTGCAGTCAGTCTATACAGCAATACCTGCAAGCGCCCGCGACACGAACTTCGTATATCGCGGTTTAAAGGTACCTTAACCTGGGCAGTTCTGCACAAACTATACCTTGTTCGGAAGCTTGTGATGAGGCCCACAAGCTGGGAAAAAGGACAGGTCCTGAAACCCAGCAGTTGCGGAGAAAATTCAAGATTTAGCGCATCAATGCCAGTAGTACCCCTATGTGCAGTCAGTCTATACAGCAATGCCTGCAAGATCCCGCGACACGAACTTCGTATATCGCGGTCTAAAGGTACCTTTACTTGGTCAGTTCTGCACAAAGTATACCTTGTTCGGAAGCTTGTGATGAGGCCCACGACCTGACAAAAGGACAGGTCCTGAAACCCAGCAGTTGTGGAGAAAATTTAAAATTTAGCGCATCAATGCCAGTAGTACCCAGATGTGCAGTCAGTCTATACAGCAATGCCTGCAAGCGCCAGCGACACGAACTTCGTATATCGCAGTCTAAAGGTATCTTAACCTAGTCAGTTCTGCACAAAATATACCTTGTTCGGAAGCTTGTGATGAGGCCCACAAGCTGGCAAAAGGACAGGTCCTGAAACGCAGAAGTTGCGGAGAAAATTTAAGATTTAGCGCATCCGTGCCAGTAGTACCCCTATGTGCAGTCAGTCTATTGAGCAATGCCTGCAAGCGCCCGCAACACGAACTTCGTATATTGCGGTCTAAAGGTACCTTAACCTAGTCAGTTCTGCACAAAATATACCTTGTTCGGAAGCTTGCGATGAGTCCCACAAGCTGGCAAAAGGACAGGTCCTGAAACCCAGAAGTTACGGAGAAAATTTAAGATTTAGCGCATCCATGCCAGTAGTACCCCAATGTGCAGTCAGTCTATACAGCAATGCCTGCAAGCGCCCGCATCACGAAATTCGTGTATCGTGGTCTAAAGGTACCTTAACCTAGTCAATTCGGCACAAACTATACCTTGTTCGGAAGCTTGTGACGAGGCCCACAAGCTGGCAAAAGGACAGGTCCTGAAACCCAGCAGTTGTGGAGAAAATTTAAAATTTAGCGCATCAATGCCAGTAGTACCCAGATGTGCAGTCAGTCTATACAGCAATGCCTGCAAGCGCCAGCGACACGAACTTCGTATATCGCAGTCTAAAGGTACCTTAACCTAGTCAGTTCTGCACAAAATATACCTTGTTCGGAAGCTTGTGATGAGGCCCACAAGCTGGCAAAAGGACAGGTCCTGAAACGCAGAAGTTGCGGAGAAAATTTAAGATTTAGCGCATCCGTGCCAGTAGTACCCCTTTGTGCAGTCAGTCTATTGAGCAATGCCTGCAAACGCCCGCAACACGAACTTCGTATATTGCGGTCTAAACGTACTTTAACCTAGGCAGTTCTGCACAAACTATACCTTGTTCGAAAGCTTGTGATAAGGCCCACAAGCTGGCAAAAGGACAGGTGCTGAAACGCAGAAGTTGCGGAGAAAATTTAAGATTTAGAGCATCAATGTCAGTACTACCCCTATGTGCAGTCAGCCTATACAGCAATACCTGCAAGCGCAGGCGACACGAACTTTGTATATCGCGGTCTAAAGGTACCTTAACCTTGGCAGTTCTG